>OX454415.1:88609243-90061199 GCA_949715475.1 Microchrysa polita
AACTTGTCACCCTTTTTGCGGATTGGGCAGATTTATGCTTTTGCGCCAATCTTCGGGGATTACCTCGTCGTTCCATATTTTCAGCAGTAGCACATGTATAGCGTTGGCCAAGCACGTTCCACCATGCTTCAGCAGTTCTGCTGGGATCTCGTCAGCGCCGGGCGCTTTATTACTATGAAGCGACTGTATGGCGAGACTCACCTCCTCTACTGTTGGGGGTAGAACGGGAGGGCCTGGTTCGGCTAACTGCTCAAGAGCTGGCTCCGTGGGGGATGCTGATGGTGCATTGGGAGCTCTTCAAAATGCGAGGCCAATCGTTTGTTTACGCTTTCGGTGTTGCTAATGATGTTGGATGGATGTCCTGGGTTGATATCCGTTCTTAATATTATTTATAAGTGTGTACGCCTGTCTAATGTTCTTACTGGCTAATCTTTGGTTTATTTGCTTTAACTGCTCGTCAAAATGTTTGCGTTTCTACGTCTAATTAACTTATTACATACTCGCCGAAGTTCTTTGTATCTTTTTTTGGCTCGGGATGCGCGTTGTATGTATTGTATTCGTCGTCGAACCAGTCTGTTCGTCTACGCCGCCGGCCTTTATGTCCCACGACCTCTTCTGCGACTCCTTTGATGCTGTCTTTGAGCTCCTCCCAGAACTTATGGATGCTTAAATTGTTGATGTTATCAAGCATGGGCGACAGTTTTTCCTCAAGTGATGTAGTATACACAGCCGCCGTGGCATCATCAATCAGATTGTCAACCTCGAAGATATTGGCGGGGTTGATTCTCATTAGGTGCACCGAATAGATTCGGCATCTGTAGGTCGTCTTCAGCAAATAGTGATCGAAGTCGCAGTTGACTCCTCGATAGGATCGAACATCTAAGAAATTAGAAGCCCATCTCTTGCTGATCAGTACGTGGTCGATCTGGTACTGGTTCACGGTGTATTCATCTGGAGACTTCCAGGTCTGCTTATGGATTCGTCGATGAGGGAAACATGTAGAGCTTATGACCAGGTTTCTGCCGCTCGCGATGTCGATAAGTCGCTGACCGTTATTGTTTTTTTTCGTCGTGGAGGCTATGACCTCCAGTAGTTCCCCATAGCTTTCGTTTCCGACTTTGGCGTTGAAGGCTCCTAGCAGCAGCTTGCCGTCGTTTGATGGAAGTGAGTCGAAGAGTGTTTCTAGGTGGTTGGAGAACTCGTCCTTAATCGCGTCTTCTTTTACTTCTGTAGGGGCATGCGCGAAACGGGTCTTGATGCGGATCGAATATAGCCGCTCGTTGATGGGTTTGCAGCCGATAACGTGGTCCTTGAGCTGCTTACTCACGATGAAAGCAACTCCAAACACCTTGTTGCCCTCCGCTTTAGTATCCGATTTGAGGTCGTTAATCTCGCTTTTGAGCCATTTAGTTTCCTGGATTGCAACTATGCTCAGCTTGTATTGTTCTACCTGTTCAGGAGAGCCCTTAAGGCCGTCGGTCCATTCAGGGAGCGTACATTCCAGGATCCGACAGAGTAATCAGTTGTTTATTTGCGGGGTCGTCGTTGTAATGTATCCGTCCAGTCCGAGGCTTTTGTTTCAGGTTTCTTGACTTGAAGTTTTTTTATACCCTTCGCTCATGGAGTGAAAGGGTATATTAACTTTGTCATGAAGTTTGTAACGCATTGAAGGAAGCATCTCCGACCATATAAAAAGTATACATATATGATCAGCATGACTTGGGGAGTCGATTGGGCGATGTCCGTCTGTCCATCTGTCCGTCTGTCTGTCTGTCTGTCTGTTGCGACGCGTTTTACTCGGCCAATTTTAAAGCTATGAAGCTGAAATTTTGCACAAATGCTTCTTTTTGCTGCAGGCAGTTTGTATGTTTGAATCGGTAAAATCGGACAATGGGGTCATGGGGCTGCCATACAAACCCAACTACCCAAATTAGGTTCTTCTAAGAAAAACTTTTTTATTTGTGCACCAATTTTAACAAAATTTCAGACAAACGTATTTCTCTTGATGACACAAAACATATCTAAGAATGGATCAAATCGGACCATAGGGTCATGGGGCTGCCATACAAACCTAACACCCCAAATTAGGTTCTTCTAAGAAAAACTTTTTTATTTGTGCACTAATTTCAACCAAATTTCACGCAAATGTATTCCTCTTGATGACACAAAACATATCCAAGAATGGATCAAATCGGATAATGGGGTCATGGGGCTGCCATACAAACCTAACCCTCTAAATTAGGTTCTTCTAAGAAAAACTTTTTTATTTGTGCACCAATTTCTACCAAATTACACACAAACGTGTTTCTCTTGATGATACAAAACATATTTTAGAATTGATCAAATCTGACCGTGGGGTGATGGGGTAGCCATACAAACCCAACCCCCATTTTGGTTCTTCTAAGAAACATTTTTTGCACCAATTTCACAAAACCTTGAATTAATGTGACTTTACCAAAGCAACAAAAAAGTTAAAAACTAATGGAATCGTACTGTGGGGTCATTCTCCCGCAACCGCAATAAAATTTTCCGAAGAGAGCGAAGGGTATCCAAATTTCGGCCAGGCCCGAAATTAGCCTAAGCCCCCTAGTTTAAGGTACATTTTCCTCGACACGACTGCACGACAGCGACTCGCTCATTCCATGTGAAAATTATTGAGGTTATGCAGAAGGCTTTCTGCATCACCCAATCTTCGAGACATGATGTTGATGTCGTCGGCGTACGCTACTAATTGAGTGGACTTGATGAGTAGCGTTCCGCTGCTGTCCATATTCATGGCTCGAATTACATACTCCAAAGCAAGGTTGAAGAGCGTCGGCGCCAGTCCGTCGCCCTGCTTGAGTCCAGTACGAGTTTCAAATAGGTCAGTGAGTCGGTTCTGCACTCTGACCTGCGAGACGGTATTAGTCATCGTCATCCTTGTGAGTCGCACTAACTTTGCCGGTATACCAAGATGCAGCAAAATGTTGTACAGTACACTTCGATCGATACTGTCGTACGCCTGCTTGAAGTCGACAAAGATTTGGTATACGTTGATGTTATATTCCCAGCACTTTTGGAGTAGTAACTTCACTGTAAAAAGCTGATCGGTCGCTGAACGACCAGGTCTGAAGTCGCCTTGATACTTGCCAATGATTCGTTCTCTTTTGTAGAATTTTCGATAAAATCTTATAGGACGTACAAACTAATGATATGCCCCTGTAGTTGTCACACATCAGCTTGTCACCCTTTTTGCGGATTGGGCAGATTTATGCTTTTGCGCCAATCTTCGGGGATTACCTCGTCGTTCCATATTTTCAGCAGTAGCACATGTATAGCGTTGGCCAAGCACGTTCCACCATGCTTCAGCAGTTCTGCTGGGATCTCGTCAGCGCCGGGCGCTTTATTACTATGAAGCGACTGTATGGCGAGACTCACCTCCTCTACTGTTGGGGGTAGAACGGGAGGGCCTGGTTCGGCTAACTGCTCAAGAGCTGGCTCCGTGGGGGATGCTGATGGTGCATTGGGAGCTCTTCAAAATGCGAGGCCAATCGTTTGTTTACGCTTTCGGTGTTGCTAATGATGTTGGATGGATGTCCTGGGTTGATATCCGTTCTTAATATTATTTATAAGTGTGTACGCCTGTCTAATGTTCTTACTGGCTAATCTTTGGTTTATTTGCTTTAACTGCTCGTCAAAATGTTTGCGTTTCTACGTCTAATTAACTTATTACATACTCGCCGAAGTTCTTTGTATCTTTTTTTGGCTCGGGATGCGCGTTGTATGTATTGTATTCGTCGTCGAACCAGTCTGTTCGTCTACGCCGCCGGCCTTTATGTCCCACGACCTCTTCTGCGACTCCTTTGATGCTGTCTTTGAGCTCCTCCCAGAACTTATGGATGCTTAAATTGTTGATGTTATCAAGCATGGGCGACAGTTTTTCCTCAAGTGATGTAGTATACACAGCCGCCGTGGCATCATCAATCAGATTGTCAACCTCGAAGATATTGGCGGGGTTGATTCTCATTAGGTGCACCGAATAGATTCGGCATCTGTAGGTCGTCTTCAGCAAATAGTGATCGAAGTCGCAGTTGACTCCTCGATAGGATCGAACATCTAAGAAATTAGAAGCCCATCTCTTGCTGATCAGTACGTGGTCGATCTGGTACTGGTTCACGGTGTATTCATCTGGAGACTTCCAGGTCTGCTTATGGATTCGTCGATGAGGGAAACATGTAGAGCTTATGACCAGGTTTCTGCCGCTCGCGATGTCGATAAGTCGCTGACCGTTATTGTTTTTTTCGTCGTGGAGGCTATGACCTCCAGTAGTTCCCCATAGCTTTCGTTTCCGACTTTGGCGTTGAAGGCTCCTAGCAGCAGCTTGCCGTCGTTTGATGGAAGTGAGTCGAAGAGTGTTTCTAGGTGGTTGGAGAACTCGTCCTTAATCGCGTCTTCTTTTACTTCTGTAGGGGCATGCGCGAAACGGGTCTTGATGCGGATCGAATATAGCCGCTCGTTGATGGGTTTGCAGCCGATAACGTGGTCCTTGAGCTGCTTACTCACGATGAAAGCAACTCCAAACACCTTGTTGCCCTCCGCTTTAGTATCCGATTTGAGGTCGTTAATCTCGCTTTTGAGCCATTTAGTTTCCTGGATTGCAACTATGCTCAGCTTGTATTGTTCTACCTGTTCCAGGAGAGCCCTTAAGGCCGTCGGTCCATTCAGGGAGCGTACATTCCAGGATCCGACAGAGTAATCAGTTGTTTATTTGCGGGGTCGTCGTTGTAATGTATCCGTCCAGTCCGAGGCTTTTGTTTCAGGTTTCTTGACTTGAAGTTTTTTTATACCCTTCGCTCATGGAGTGAAAGGGTATATTAACTTTGTCATGAAGTTTGTAACGCATTGAAGGAAGCATCTCCGACCATATAAAAAGTATACATATATGATCAGCATGACTTGGGGAGTCGATTGGGCGATGTCCGTCTGTCCATCTGTCCGTCTGTCTGTCTGTCTGTCTGTTGCGACGCGTTTTACTCGGCCAATTTTAAAGCTATGAAGCTGAAATTTTGCACAAATGCTTCTTTTTGCTGCAGGCAGTTTGTATGTTTGAATCGGTAAAATCGGACAATGGGGTCATGGGGCTGCCAACCCAACTACCCAAATTAGGTTCTTCTAAGAAAAACTTTTTTATTTGTGCACCAATTTTAACAAAATTTCAGACAAACGTATTTCTCTTGATGACACAAAACATATCTAAGAATGGATCAAATCGGACCATAGGGTCATGGGGCTGCCATACAAACCTAACACCCCAAATTAGGTTCTTCTAAGAAAAACTTTTTTATTTGTGCACTAATTTCAACCAAATTTCACGCAAATGTATTCCTCTTGATGACACAAAACATATCCAAGAATGGATCAAATCGGATAATGGGGTCATGGGGCTGCCATACAAACCTAACCCTCTAAATTAGGTTCTTCTAAGAAAAACTTTTTTATTTGTGCACCAATTTCTACCAAATTACACACAAACGTGTTTCTCTTGATGATACAAAACATATTTTAGAATTGATCAAATCTGACCGTGGGGTGATGGGGTAGCCATACAAACCCAACCCCCATTTTGGTTCTTCTAAGAAACATTTTTTGCACCAATTTCACAAAACCTTGAATTAATGTGACTTTACCAAAGCAACAAAAAAGTTAAAAACTAATGGAATCGTACTGTGGGGTCATTCTCCCGCAACCGCAATAAAATTTTCCGAAGAGAGCGAAGGGTATCCAAATTTCGGCCAGGCCCGAAATTAGCCTAAGCCCCCTAGTTTAAGGTACATTTTCCTCGACACGACTGCACGACAGCGACTCGCTCATTCCATGTGAAAATTATTGAGGTTATGCAGAAGGCTTTCTGCATCACCCAATCTTCGAGACATGATGTTGATGTCGTCGGCGTACGCTACTAATTGAGTGGACTTGATGAGTAGCGTTCCGCTGCTGTCCATATTCATGGCTCGAATTACATACTCCAAAGCAAGGTTGAAGAGCGTCGGCGCCAGTCCGTCGCCCTGCTTGAGTCCAGTACGAGTTTCAAATAGGTCAGTGAGTCGGTTCTGCACTCTGACCTGCGAGACGGTATTAGTCATCGTCATCCTTGTGAGTCGCACTAACTTTGCCGGTATACCAAGATGCAGCAAAATGTTGTACAGTACACTTCGATCGATACTGTCGTACGCCTGCTTGAAGTCGACAAAGATTTGGTATACGTTGATGTTATATTCCCAGCACTTTTGGAGTAGTAACTTCACTGTAAAAAGCTGATCGGTCGCTGAACGACCAGGTCTGAAGTCGCCTTGATACTTGCCAATGATTCGTTCTCTTTTGTAGAATTTTCGATAAAATCTTATAGGACGTACAAACTAATGATATGCCCCTGTAGTTGTCACACATCAACTTGTCACCCTTTTTGCGGATTGGGCAGATTTATGCTTTTGCGCCAATCTTCGGGGATTACCTCGTCGTTCCATATTTTCAGCAGTAGCACATGTATAGCGTTGGCCAAGCACGTTCCACCATGCTTCAGCAGTTCTGCTGGGATCTCGTCAGCGCCGGGCGCTTTATTACTATGAAGCGACTGTATGGCGAGACTCACCTCCTCTACTGTTGGGGGTAGAACGGGAGGGCCTGGTTCGGCTAACTGCTCAAGAGCTGGCTCCGTGGGGGATGCTGATGGTGCATTGGGAGCTCTTCAAAATGCGAGGCCAATCGTTTGTTTACGCTTTCGGTGTTGCTAATGATGTTGGATGGATGTCCTGGGTTGATATCCGTTCTTAATATTATTTATAAGTGTGTACGCCTGTCTAATGTTCTTACTGGCTAATCTTTGGTTTATTTGCTTTAACTGCTCGTCAAAATGTTTGCGTTTCTACGTCTAATTAACTTATTACATACTCGCCGAAGTTCTTTGTATCTTTTTTTGGCTCGGGATGCGCGTTGTATGTATTGTATTCGTCGTCGAACCAGTCTGTTCGTCTACGCCGCCGGCCTTTATGTCCCACGACCTCTTCTGCGACTCCTTTGATGCTGTCTTTGAGCTCCTCCCAGAACTTATGGATGCTTAAATTGTTGATGTTATCAAGCATGGGCGACAGTTTTTCCTCAAGTGATGTAGTATACACAGCCGCCGTGGCATCATCAATCAGATTGTCAACCTCGAAGATATTGGCGGGGTTGATTCTCATTAGGTGCACCGAATAGATTCGGCATCTGTAGGTCGTCTTCAGCAAATAGTGATCGAAGTCGCAGTTGACTCCTCGATAGGATCGAACATCTAAGAAATTAGAAGCCCATCTCTTGCTGATCAGTACGTGGTCGATCTGGTACTGGTTCACGGTGTATTCATCTGGAGACTTCCAGGTCTGCTTATGGATTCGTCGATGAGGGAAACATGTAGAGCTTATGACCAGGTTTCTGCCGCTCGCGATGTCGATAAGTCGCTGACCGTTATTGTTTTTTTTCGTCGTGGAGGCTATGACCTCCAGTAGTTCCCCATAGCTTTCGTTTCCGACTTTGGCGTTGAAGGCTCCTAGCAGCAGCTTGCCGTCGTTTGATGGAAGTGAGTCGAAGAGTGTTTCTAGGTGGTTGGAGAACTCGTCCTTAATCGCGTCTTCTTTTACTTCTGTAGGGGCATGCGCGAAACGGGTCTTGATGCGGATCGAATATAGCCGCTCGTTGATGGGTTTGCAGCCGATAACGTGGTCCTTGAGCTGCTTACTCACGATGAAAGCAACTCCAAACACCTTGTTGCCCTCCGCTTTAGTATCCGATTTGAGGTCGTTAATCTCGCTTTTGAGCCATTTAGTTTCCTGGATTGCAACTATGCTCAGCTTGTATTGTTCTACCTGTTCAGGAGAGCCCTTAAGGCCGTCGGTCCATTCAGGGAGCGTACATTCCAGGATCCGACAGAGTAATCAGTTGTTTATTTGCGGGGTCGTCGTTGTAATGTATCCGTCCAGTCCGAGGCTTTTGTTTCAGGTTTCTTGACTTGAAGTTTTTTTATACCCTTCGCTCATGGAGTGAAAGGGTATATTAACTTTGTCATGAAGTTTGTAACGCATTGAAGGAAGCATCTCCGACCATATAAAAAGTATACATATATGATCAGCATGACTTGGGGAGTCGATTGGGCGATGTCCGTCTGTCCATCTGTCCGTCTGTCTGTCTGTCTGTCTGTTGCGACGCGTTTTACTCGGCCAATTTTAAAGCTATGAAGCTGAAATTTTGCACAAATGCTTCTTTTTGCTGCAGGCAGTTTGTATGTTTGAATCGGTAAAATCGGACAATGGGGTCATGGGGCTGCCATACAAACCCAACTACCCAAATTAGGTTCTTCTAAGAAAAACTTTTTTATTTGTGCACCAATTTTAACAAAATTTCAGACAAACGTATTTCTCTTGATGACACAAAACATATCTAAGAATGGATCAAATCGGACCATAGGGTCATGGGGCTGCCATACAAACCTAACACCCCAAATTAGGTTCTTCTAAGAAAAACTTTTTTATTTGTGCACTAATTTCAACCAAATTTCACGCAAATGTATTCCTCTTGATGACACAAAACATATCCAAGAATGGATCAAATCGGATAATGGGGTCATGGGGCTGCCATACAAACCTAACCCTCTAAATTAGGTTCTTCTAAGAAAAACTTTTTTATTTGTGCACCAATTTCTACCAAATTACACACAAACGTGTTTCTCTTGATGATACAAAACATATTTTAGAATTGATCAAATCTGACCGTGGGGTGATGGGGTAGCCATACAAACCCAACCCCCATTTTGGTTCTTCTAAGAAACATTTTTTGCACCAATTTCACAAAACCTTGAATTAATGTGACTTTACCAAAGCAACAAAAAAGTTAAAAACTAATGGAATCGTACTGTGGGGTCATTCTCCCGCAACCGCAATAAAATTTTCCGAAGAGAGCGAAGGGTATCCAAATTTCGGCCAGGCCCGAAATTAGCCTAAGCCCCCTAGTTTAAGGTACATTTTCCTCGACACGACTGCACGACAGCGACTCGCTCATTCCATGTGAAAATTATTGAGGTTATGCAGAAGGCTTTCTGCATCACCCAATCTTCGAGACATGATGTTGATGTCGTCGGCGTACGCTACTAATTGAGTGGACTTGATGAGTAGCGTTCCGCTGCTGTCCATATTCATGGCTCGAATTACATACTCCAAAGCAAGGTTGAAGAGCGTCGGCGCCAGTCCGTCGCCCTGCTTGAGTCCAGTACGAGTTTCAAATAGGTCAGTGAGTCGGTTCTGCACTCTGACCTGCGAGACGGTATTAGTCATCGTCATCCTTGTGAGTCGCACTAACTTTGCCGGTATACCAAGATGCAGCAAAATGTTGTACAGTACACTTCGATCGATACTGTCGTACGCCTGCTTGAAGTCGACAAAGATTTGGTATACGTTGATGTTATATTCCCAGCACTTTTGGAGTAGTAACTTCACTGTAAAAAGCTGATCGGTCGCTGAACGACCAGGTCTGAAGTCGCCTTGATACTTGCCAATGATTCGTTCTCTTTTGTAGAATTTTCGATAAAATCTTATAGGACGTACAAACTAATGATATGCCCCTGTAGTTGTCACACATCAGCTTGTCACCCTTTTTGCGGATTGGGCAGATTTATGCTTTTGCGCCAATCTTCGGGGATTACCTCGTCGTTCCATATTTTCAGCAGTAGCACATGTATAGCGTTGGCCAAGCACGTTCCACCATGCTTCAGCAGTTCTGCTGGGATCTCGTCAGCGCCGGGCGCTTTATTACTATGAAGCGACTGTATGGCGAGACTCACCTCCTCTACTGTTGGGGGTAGAACGGGAGGGCCTGGTTCGGCTAACTGCTCAAGAGCTGGCTCCGTGGGGGATGCTGATGGTGCATTGGGAGCTCTTCAAAATGCGAGGCCAATCGTTTGTTTACGCTTTCGGTGTTGCTAATGATGTTGGATGGATGTCCTGGGTTGATATCCGTTCTTAATATTATTTATAAGTGTGTACGCCTGTCTAATGTTCTTACTGGCTAATCTTTGGTTTATTTGCTTTAACTGCTCGTCAAAATGTTTGCGTTTCTACGTCTAATTAACTTATTACATACTCGCCGAAGTTCTTTGTATCTTTTTTTGGCTCGGGATGCGCGTTGTATGTATTGTATTCGTCGTCGAACCAGTCTGTTCGTCTACGCCGCCGGCCTTTATGTCCCACGACCTCTTCTGCGACTCCTTTGATGCTGTCTTTGAGCTCCTCCCAGAACTTATGGATGCTTAAATTGTTGATGTTATCAAGCATGGGCGACAGTTTTTCCTCAAGTGATGTAGTATACACAGCCGCCGTGGCATCATCAATCAGATTGTCAACCTCGAAGATATTGGCGGGGTTGATTCTCATTAGGTGCACCGAATAGATTCGGCATCTGTAGGTCGTCTTCAGCAAATAGTGATCGAAGTCGCAGTTGACTCCTCGATAGGATCGAACATCTAAGAAATTAGAAGCCCATCTCTTGCTGATCAGTACGTGGTCGATCTGGTACTGGTTCACGGTGTATTCATCTGGAGACTTCCAGGTCTGCTTATGGATTCGTCGATGAGGGAAACATGTAGAGCTTATGACCAGGTTTCTGCCGCTCGCGATGTCGATAAGTCGCTGACCGTTATTGTTTTTTTCGTCGTGGAGGCTATGACCTCCAGTAGTTCCCCATAGCTTTCGTTTCCGACTTTGGCGTTGAAGGCTCCTAGCAGCAGCTTGCCGTCGTTTGATGGAAGTGAGTCGAAGAGTGTTTCTAGGTGGTTGGAGAACTCGTCCTTAATCGCGTCTTCTTTTACTTCTGTAGGGGCATGCGCGAAACGGGTCTTGATGCGGATCGAATATAGCCGCTCGTTGATGGGTTTGCAGCCGATAACGTGGTCCTTGAGCTGCTTACTCACGATGAAAGCAACTCCAAACACCTTGTTGCCCTCCGCTTTAGTATCCGATTTGAGGTCGTTAATCTCGCTTTTGAGCCATTTAGTTTCCTGGATTGCAACTATGCTCAGCTTGTATTGTTCTACCTGTTCCAGGAGAGCCCTTAAGGCCGTCGGTCCATTCAGGGAGCGTACATTCCAGGATCCGACAGAGTAATCAGTTGTTTATTTGCGGGGTCGTCGTTGTAATGTATCCGTCCAGTCCGAGGCTTTTGTTTCAGGTTTCTTGACTTGAAGTTTTTTTATACCCTTCGCTCATGGAGTGAAAGGGTATATTAACTTTGTCATGAAGTTTGTAACGCATTGAAGGAAGCATCTCCGACCATATAAAAAGTATACATATATGATCAGCATGACTTGGGGAGTCGATTGGGCGATGTCCGTCTGTCCATCTGTCCGTCTGTCTGTCTGTCTGTCTGTTGCGACGCGTTTTACTCGGCCAATTTTAAAGCTATGAAGCTGAAATTTTGCACAAATGCTTCTTTTTGCTGCAGGCAGTTTGTATGTTTGAATCGGTAAAATCGGACAATGGGGTCATGGGGCTGCCAACCCAACTACCCAAATTAGGTTCTTCTAAGAAAAACTTTTTTATTTGTGCACCAATTTTAACAAAATTTCAGACAAACGTATTTCTCTTGATGACACAAAACATATCTAAGAATGGATCAAATCGGACCATAGGGTCATGGGGCTGCCATACAAACCTAACACCCCAAATTAGGTTCTTCTAAGAAAAACTTTTTTATTTGTGCACTAATTTCAACCAAATTTCACGCAAATGTATTCCTCTTGATGACACAAAACATATCCAAGAATGGATCAAATCGGATAATGGGGTCATGGGGCTGCCATACAAACCTAACCCTCTAAATTAGGTTCTTCTAAGAAAAACTTTTTTATTTGTGCACCAATTTCTACCAAATTACACACAAACGTGTTTCTCTTGATGATACAAAACATATTTTAGAATTGATCAAATCTGACCGTGGGGTGATGGGGTAGCCATACAAACCCAACCCCCATTTTGGTTCTTCTAAGAAACATTTTTTGCACCAATTTCACAAAACCTTGAATTAATGTGACTTTACCAAAGCAACAAAAAAGTTAAAAACTAATGGAATCGTACTGTGGGGTCATTCTCCCGCAACCGCAATAAAATTTTCCGAAGAGAGCGAAGGGTATCCAAATTTCGGCCAGGCCCGAAATTAGCCTAAGCCCCCTAGTTTAAGGTACATTTTCCTCGACACGACTGCACGACAGCGACTCGCTCATTCCATGTGAAAATTATTGAGGTTATGCAGAAGGCTTTCTGCATCACCCAATCTTCGAGACATGATGTTGATGTCGTCGGCGTACGCTACTAATTGAGTGGACTTGATGAGTAGCGTTCCGCTGCTGTCCATATTCATGGCTCGAATTACATACTCCAAAGCAAGGTTGAAGAGCGTCGGCGCCAGTCCGTCGCCCTGCTTGAGTCCAGTACGAGTTTCAAATAGGTCAGTGAGTCGGTTCTGCACTCTGACCTGCGAGACGGTATTAGTCATCGTCATCCTTGTGAGTCGCACTAACTTTGCCGGTATACCAAGATGCAGCAAAATGTTGTACAGTACACTTCGATCGATACTGTCGTACGCCTGCTTGAAGTCGACAAAGATTTGGTATACGTTGATGTTATATTCCCAGCACTTTTGGAGTAGTAACTTCACTGTAAAAAGCTGATCGGTCGCTGAACGACCAGGTCTGAAGTCGCCTTGATACTTGCCAATGATTCGTTCTCTTTTGTAGAATTTTCGATAAAATCTTATAGGACGTACAAACTAATGATATGCCCCTGTAGTTGTCACACATCAGCTTGTCACCCTTTTTGCGGATTGGGCAGATTTATGCTTTTGCGCCAATCTTCGGGGATTACCTCGTCGTTCCATATTTTCAGCAGTAGCACATGTATAGCGTTGGCCAAGCACGTTCCACCATGCTTCAGCAGTTCTGCTGGGATCTCGTCAGCGCCGGGCGCTTTATTACTATGAAGCGACTGTATGGCGAGACTCACCTCCTCTACTGTTGGGGGTAGAACGGGAGGGCCTGGTTCGGCTAACTGCTCAAGAGCTGGCTCCGTGGGGGATGCTGATGGTGCATTGGGAGCTCTTCAAAATGCGAGGCCAATCGTTTGTTTACGCTTTCGGTGTTGCTAATGATGTTGGATGGATGTCCTGGGTTGATATCCGTTGTGATGACCCTAACACGGTCATCGATTCCTCTTCCAATAATATGTCTTATTTTTACACATTTGTGTCAACGAAGCAACTAAATCGGATGCGCGTGTAATGTCTTTGAACCGAATATTGCTTCGTTGACACAAATCGCAGTAGGCAATAAGAAAATGGGGAAATTGTTAGATTTAAGGTGGATTGATTCAATAAAGAAAAGTTGATCGGACTATACGTGTTTTTTGTTACCTTTTAAAATATATTACATTTTGGCGCAGCCGGTTTTTATGCGAACCATCGTTTTTTTTTTTTAGTTAAGTGCAGTTGTAGTGTAGTTGGTTTATTCTTAATGCATTGTTTTTAGTTGCGATCGGTATTAAATGTCAAATATTCTTACGAAAGAAAAACTGAATTATTATTTGAAAATAGAAAAAGATTTAGACTTAGTAACGCGGGAAATCGAACACATTAGGTGTTTATTAGAGAGTGTAGTAGAAAATAAAGATATCGCGGGCGCGGGTGATAGTGAAGGTGAAAAAGTGTGAAAAAGAGGAAATAATACTTGAAGCAGAGGAGAGAAATAGTGAGCTGGAAGAGGAATTAAAAAACATACAAGGTCCCAGCCAATCTGTTAATTCCAAGCAAAAGGAGGAAATCGAAGCCCTAAAGCGGAACTTAGCGATTGTAGAGGAAGAAAAGTTAAACTTGCAGAGTAAGTACAGCAGTCTTTCCGCAAGTTTAGATAATAAATATATTGAAATCAAAAATTTACGTGAGAAGTTTAGAAATTTTCACAATAACCCTCCAAGTCTTAATCAGTCACCTACTAGACAAGATCAGTTTTCTAACAATAACCTGACCATGTCTACCGAGTCTATATCGAAAATTATATCGCGAATTGTCCCAGTTTTTGCTGTAGAGAATTTGGTGGATGTATCGAGTAGGCTTTCTGAATTCCTCAACGCCTGTCAGTTAGGTTTAAAATGTATTGATTTGAAAGATGAGGCCACCTATGTTTCGCTATTGTCGACAAAATTAACTGGGGATGCGTTCAATTTATTCGTAGCACAAAACCCAACAACTTTAGAGGGCCTTAAAAACCTTTTTAAAAGTGCATATTTAAAACCCAGAACGTTAGACAATACACTAAACGAAATTAGGCAGTCAAGACAGTCATCGACAGAGACTATTCAGGCATTCGCGCGGCGACTCGAAAAATTAAAAGCTCACGCGTTGGATGTAATTAATGCGAATTATCAAGCAGTAGATTCAGTGGCACTAGTCAGGGAACTCCAAAATACTGTAGGTTTGACCTTCAAGATAGGTTTGATAGATCCTTTTGTACGCCAGTCAGTCATATTCTCCTCCGATAATGACTTACAGAAACTATCAGATAGTGCTATGCAGGCTACATTTATTTCTTCACAAATGTATTCGCAAAATACCCCAAACTTAAACTACACATTTCCTAATGCGTCCACTAGTTTCTCAAACAGTTTTAATCAACCTCCTAACCAGTGGCGGCTCGCCCATTTGTGCACATGTGCACGTGCACCCCCAGATAAAACTACCATAATAAACTCATCATTTCCCATTTCGCAAAAAAAAAATTCACTAGCGCACGCGAAATACATACTCTGGGTGTTAAACGTACAACACAAGCCATGCATTGAATATGTCGCGACCAGCGCAGCGACCAACATCTACCATCCATCCATCTATCACCCTCGGTGTGGTGCACAGGCATATCAACTGGTGCACTCGCTCCAAAAACAGACATGTGAAGGGTTCCCGGGGCAAGGGGATAGTGCAAAATTTACACTGGAGTTTGTGCACGGATAGGCTGTGCACACCACTTGGTGATAAACTGAATTGATGATGAAGAATTTTCGCTGAAATATAAGAATGAGTAGAGATTTTTCGATTCACTTTAGAAATTTTGTTTTCTTGTCTGTTATGCAAATTTCGCCTAATGATTCTGTTTAGTTAAAAAAAATATAGATCTTTGTTTGCTGGTAAAAATAAGAAGCAAAAAACAGCATGAAAACTGCTTTCAGAAACTGATTTTTTTTTTTCGCAAAAACTTTAGGGCGAGTGCACTAATTAATTTTCATAGATTAAGACCAGGAACAAGGATTTAACTAAGATTCCACCAACGTCTTAATTTAGGGGGGAGGTTTGAATTTGAATATGGGATTTGATTACGTATCAAGATTTAACTAGCTATTGTAAATCGTTCAAAGGGTTTTAGGGCCTGTTAGAAATCCACATAATCAAAAGTTGAATTCTCACTGGGTGATTTTTTTCTTTTGAGTGAGGATTTGAACTTACTCTCTCTATTTGTTAATGGGTGAAGCTTTCTTTCGGTTAATGGTTGAAGGCTTTTTTGCATTGTTTCCATTTTTTCCGAGGCAGTAATTCGGCCAAAAGGATCTTTATTTTTAGCATATGGTTAGAATTTCAACATCTATACAGAATTTATGTTTTTTATTGAAAATATTTATTAAGGGGCTGTATATTTATAACAACATCCTCGAATCTTCGTTTAACTCTGCTACGTTAAACGTTTCGCACTTGTCCAAAATCGTAGATATATCTAGCTTCCATATTCCTATATTCCAAGAATCTAAAAAAAATATTTGAGTTCACAGTCCAAAAATTGTCACTTCGCTCCACGAGATTGGATAAGATCAGTGCATCATAGCCATAAAGCTTCCAATCTAGTCTATTCTAAAGCCTAATTATTACAGTACGTATAAGATCGTTATGTAGCACTTTAGCATACCAGCATTTTTTTAGAGAAGAGAACAGGGAAAATCCCCCTATGTGACATTTTATTCTCTGGCGGTTGTGGCCCGTGTTCCACCGAGCACTTGAAACACCATACGTTACGCCACTGCGAAAGGCTGATAAAGCCGAAAACGAAATTTTATCCTAAACACTTAAGCCGATATTTACATATTTTTGAAGAATTAGTTTCTCTTGTATGTTTTATGTGAATAGTGAACCCCCAGTTTCGAGGGTCACGAGCCGCCACTGCTCCTAACGTTGTTCCAAGTATGAGCGGACAACTATCTCAAACTCAGTTGAATCCGTATACAATGCCATTTCTAAACACTTCGCACACTAATCCCCCTGGAAATTTCTTTTCAAATCATCTAAATACAGGGGCTACACACACAAACGGTAATTTAAATGAACTTCATTCGTTTACCAGTTATTCGAACACAAACCGCGATAATGCAAACAAAGGTGGAAACAAAAGACCAACATATACGGGAAATCATCCTAAATGTGGATTCTGCGGAAAGTATAATCACACTTATGCAGAGTGTAGGACGAGAAAGAACACACCATACTGCCCAAATTGTTCGTCATATGGACATGAAGTGCAGATGTGTCCCAAAAGTAGAGTGTTTCACACCCAAAGTCGAGAAAGCTCTAAATGTTTGTGGTGTTCAAGAACTGGTCATGACGAATCGACTTGTTTCAGCAAACAAAATTACATGAAAAGGTCACAGGGAAACTCATCAAGGGGCAACTCAAACTAGGAGCTGCCCCACAATCGCTTAAAGTAAATATCATACCAGAATCCGACACGGAGCAGCTCATCAGAGTAGATGAGACTCCAAACTTATCAAAAATAATTGATAACCCAGTAAAACAAACTACAAAAATTAAATTTCTTAACTCAGTAAATTGTAGGGAACCGAAACCGAAAAATGAAATTCAGGAAATAGACCAATGTCAATCTTCAAAACATAAACATATGGGAAATTTCGGAGACAATGTAAACCACTGTAAAGCAAAACTGAAACAGATCAAAATAAAAAAGTTACCATATCAAATATTTGCAAAGCTTTTTGAGATTAGTTTCTTAGTTTTAACATATCTGGCGACCCTTGCCTTGAGGTTGATCCAGAATTTTGTTAGTTACTGCTATCTGGAATCTCCAAGAAAATGTAAAATAGCGTATAAGAGTTGGGTCACTGCTACAAAGACACCACTCAATACGGAAAGGGTTTATATTACGCTTCCAATGCATGAGGCTAAACAAGGGAAAATAACAGTCCTCATAGACACTGGCGCTGATATAAGCATACTTAAATATGAAACATTGGCATGGAGAATTAAATTAAACCGCACGGAAGTTAGGGACGTTGGAGGGCTTTTCGGGGGAACGAGATCAACAGAAGGAACTTTAAGAAGTGTTCACATGTTGCCTTCGGAAAAGAGCACCGACATGACTAATCTTGAAATCACATGGCATGTCATAAACGGATTTGATTTGCCTGCCGATGGAGTAATTGGGAGAGATGTTCTATGGAAAGGATCCGTAATAGATACTAAATCCAACAGCATCGAATTTTCTACAGACAAAGAAAAAACTTCGAAATTAAATCTTACCAGTTACAATAAGGATGTAGGAAAAATTGAAAAAATTAATTCCGTTAGACCTGGCGTAAGTAAACTACCAGGTTCCCACATAAATCCGAATAAATGGGACGATGTAGTAGTACCACCACGATGTAAGTTAATAGTTAGCTTGAGAATTAAACCGCGCTCTGGTGAATACGTGGTCGAGTCGGAAGAGTTACAACCTGACGTGTATTTGGGTAATACAATAGTTGAAGCTACCAACCATCGCATTTTACTTCCAATATTAAATGCCAGTCAAAAGGAATTTAAGTTGAAAAGAGACTTCCACCCAAAGCTTAAAAAATTAAGTCATTACAAAGTAAATACTCAATCGTCACGGGTTAACTTCATCTCACGATCACCGAAATCAGAGAATCGAGTGCAACTGCTTCTTGAAAAATTGAAACTAGAAGAAAATCTTAATTCCGAAGAAATAACCTCTATAAAAGATCTATGCATAAGGTATAATGACATTTTTCACTTAGAAGGGGATCAGCTTAATCAAACTTCTGTGCTACAGCACAAAATAATCACAAAACAAGATCAGCCTCCCATTTGTCAGAAACAGTATCGGCTTCCGCAAATACATAAGGATGAAATTAACAGACAAGTGGAGGACATGCTTCAGAAATCTATAATAACACCAAGCAAATCTCCTTGGAATTCACCTCTTTTACTAGTTCCGAAAAAATCAGAAGCAGGTGAAGCCAAGAAATGGCGAGTTGTTGTCGATTTCCGTAAATTAAATGCAGTCACCGTAAAGGACGCTTTCCCCCTCCCAAAGATAGAGGAAATACTGGATCAACTGGGGAACAGTCGTTATTTTAGCAAACTGGATTTAATTAGCGGATATCACCAGGTAGGAATAGAGCCGGGCAGCCGTGATAAAACAGCATTTAGTAACAACTATGGGCATTATGAATTTGTTCGTATGCCTTTTGGGCTAACCGGAGCTCCCGCGACATTCCAACGAATCATGAACATAATCCTGACAGGCTTACAAGGAGTTGACTGTTTTGTGTACCTGGATGATATAGTGATTTACTCAAAAAATCTAGCCGAGCACATCCAGAAGTTAATGAAGATTTTCGACAGGCTGAGGGAAAATAACATGAAACTGAATATCGATAAGTGTAGGTTTCTTTGCCGGGAAGTAGTATACTTGGGGCATAAGTGTACAGAAGAAGGGGCGCTGCCAGACCCGAGTAGAACTGCTTGTGTAGACAATTTTCCGGTACCTACAAACGTAAAGGAGGTGCAGTCCTTCCTGGGTTTATCGAACTATTATAGAAAATTTATCCCATCATATGCCAACATAGCGGCTCCTATTAACAAACTCCTGAGGAAAGGGGAGTTATTCGTTTGGACTGAAGCTTGCCAGAAGTCTTTTGAAAATCTTAAAAGGGCAATTTGCTCACCTCCACTTCTAGCGTACCCAGATTTTAGTGAACTTTTCTGTCTCACTACTGACGCTAGCAACGAAGCTCTAGGTGCCGTCCTTTCTCAAGTAAAATCCGGGGAAGAAAGGCCTATTGCTTTTGCTAGCCGAATTCTAACAAAAGCTGAAAGAAATTACTCTACCATTGAGAAAGAGTTGCTAGCAATAGTGTGGGCTACCAAAAATTTCAGAACTTACCTTCTTGGCAGACCGTTTAAAGTATACACAGATCACAGACCTCTAAAGGGAATATTTAATGTAAAGGATCCGACTACACGGTTAGTTCGGTTCCACCATAAACTTTCCGAGTATGACTATACAATAGAATATAAGAAGGGTAGCCTAAATACAAACGCAGATGCTCTCAGTAGAATGCCCCATGTAGAAGGTAATACAAATATTCTTGCGGTACAGACCAGAAGCCAATCTAGGCTGGAAGAGCCAGAGTCGACATTGAACAAACCTAGCTCAGAAAAAAACACACGTGAGTTAGAGCCCCCAAATTCGCCACAATTCGAGTTTCTCACTGACCCTGTCGAAATCCAAACAGTCATAAGGGACTTTCACGACTCAGCCCTAGGCGGTCATCAGGGTACGACCAAGACGTATCTGAGGATACGAGACCAGTTCCGCTGGAAGGGAATGAGGGCTGATATCAATAACTATATTAAAAATTGCCCAAAATGTCAGAAAAATAAATATTCTCGAGAGACAAAGATGCCTATGTGCCTCACCGACACTCCATCTTTACCTTTTGAGAAGATTTATATGGACATAGTGGGGCCGCTACCTGTAACATATTCTGGGAACAGATATATTTTAACTTGCCAGGACGAGTTAACTAAGTACATGATTTGTGCAGCTATGCCGGATTTTGAAGCCGAAACAACGGCAAAACATTTTTATGATGAAATAATTGCTCGGTACCAAATTCCCAAAATTCTGGTAACCGACAATGGTAGCAATTTTACATCTAAATGGTTTTCGCATTTGTGTAAAATGCTGGGAGTAAAAAAGATACATATTACTCCGTACCATCCACAGGCGAATGGGTCATTAGAACGAAGTCATAAGCCTTTGGCTGAGTATCTAAGATCCTTTGTAAATTCCGATGGTTTGGATTGGGATCAATGGTTATCACAAGCAATGCATGTTCATAACTGTACCGTCCACACATCGACAAAGCAAGCTGCACTTACGTCTCTTTTTGGGTACAAATTTGAACTTCCCACGAATCTGAAAAGAAAAGCCACTCCGTTGTACAACTCCGAAGACTACACCCAACGATTGAGGTTTCAGCTGCAGAGGTCGTACGAAATGGTTAGGAAAAACCTAGAGACCTCAAAGATGAAATCAAAGCGACATTACGATAAAAACATACGCCCCGTTAAATTTTCTGTCGGGCAGAGAGTCCTGATGAGAAATCAAATGAAGAAACATAAGTTTTCTCCTATTTGGACCGGCCCTTACGAGATTATCTCGATAACAAGTCCTTTAACAACGGAGATCCGAATTAATAATAGGAATCAAAAGGTCCACAACAATCGGTTAAAACCTTTCTTTGATAAACCTTAATCAAATCAACTAATACTACTTTTTCATTCCAGAACGAACGAAAACATTTAATTCCCGAACTGTTTGACGATTATTTTGCAATTCCAGAACGAAGGAAAGTATTTACTCCCGGATGATTATTATTACGCAATTGGGAGCAACCGTAGTATACGAGTATAATATATAGAATTTAGTATTGTTTAGAAAATTACAACCACTAACAAAAACAAAAAACAAAAAAAACACGTAGTTAAAACATAACACATAAAAATTTTGTCAAAATATAACATAAAACAACATATTGCGCTAAGGCAAAAGTTTAAAAGAAAACGACAAAATGGTAAATGTAATTAGAAATGTAAATATCAGCATATTATTTTCCTTATCATTAATAGTAAGTTTAAATAGCCAAGTAGTTCTTAAGTCTGCCGACCAACCCTATGAGATCGTTCCAGTTAAACCAACGCCCGTGATTTTCGAGACGATAAATAAGGCTTGGTTTTACCGTGACACTTGGACATTCCTGACAAAATTCTCAATAATGGACTTCTCGACCGTGATACATCTAATCGACGAATACGAAACGAAAATCGTAAAAATGTGTTTTCTGACGAATGATATGGAATATCACCAGTCTTGTAATTTAATGACCCGGGAAACCCACACGTTGACCAATAATCTAAGAACAAATAACAAGCATCTGCTTCATTTAACCAAGGATCAACGTCGGCATAAACGGGCTATCAACGCTATAGGCAGATTTGCAAACTGGGCTTTTGGTTCAATGGACGACGAAGACGCAGCAAAAATTTACAACCAACTTCCGATTTTGCAGTTGAAAGAGACACAAACTTTCAACTTAATCCACCATCAAGCAACGGTGATGGCCACTAACTTTCAAAAACTGAGTCAACCGCTACAAAATTTGACCACCGAAGTTGAAGCAATCGAGCAGCATCTGCGAAAATTGGAAGTGGGTTTTAATAACCTCAGTGCCACAACAAGCAGGGATATTCAGGTTCTCAATGTGCGGACGAAAGCGTACGAGTTACTCGCGTTCATCAACGCGAAATTAATAGAAGTTCAAAATAGGCAGATCCTGGAAATGGATATATTGGACGACCTTTTCAAGGGAAGACTACATCCTTTCATCCTCGATACTACTGATATAACCACGACATTGGAAGACGTTGGATTTACCAATACATTATTTGGAAAGAATAGCTATGTTTTGCAGCAAATAATAGATGTTTCGGTCTTGCTGGACAATGGGAATTTCATCATTAAAATCGAGGTACCGCTGCCCGATAATATGGAATACATCGTTCGACTGGTTCACCTAATCCCTATCACACTCAACATTCAATGGGATTTAACCATTAGTACCAAAGAGAAGTACTTAGCAGAATCGGTAGACCATTTGTCGTACGTAATGCTAACCGAAAACGATCAGAAACAGTGTAAACGTGTGGCTATCACCGTCAATCGTACAGCTCTCGTATGCAGTTTCAACGGGCCCATTTTAAGTACAGGGAGTGATAATTGCTTAATAGAGTTACTACATCACTCAGAAAAAATCACCCAAAACTGTAAGTATGTAACAGTCCCCGCAACTGCGGGTTACATAACAAAAATGATTACCCCAAATCATTGGATTTTTAAAGTGAGAAACCTTACAACCCTTAATATTAATTGTAAGGGAGAGCATTCCACCGTTCAATTTTCAAACACAGGCATCCTCAAATTGATTCGACCATGCGATTACGGTACGAAAGCCATGCGTTTGCCTTTTCAGCGGGAGAAGACGGTCTCACTCCATATCCTGGTCCCGGACATGAATCCCACTGACCTGATCGAGATGCTAAACCTGACGAGTCTTCCAACAACGGGTAGCCATGTTAACAGTCTGTCACCTATTAAGATAGGAAACCACAAACACATTTGGTCATCTATATCGGACGTCGGCAAGTCCCTACAGCAGCTGAACGAAGATTGGATTCGGGCCAATGAATCTCGGCAGTTAATCGAACACGGTCAAATCGTAATTCAGCATAGCTATGCCATCTATAGTGTATCGACTATGATGATAGTGGGTGTAATAATGACATTCGGCTGGTTTGTTATTCGGAGAACTTGGAAAACGACACCGCAAAGTAAAGTTAGCATCCAAATGAACGCCACGAGTCCAGCCCCAGCCTCTAGAGTCTCAGGACCATCATTAACAACCAGCACCACGACTTCTCAATGTAACACCGAGCAAACAAACAAAAATCCCCGCAACGAATCCAGCGTCACCTTTGGTAGATGTTAGTTTACCATAGATAGAATATAGTAGTAAACAGCCTTTATAAATTTTAACTAATGTTCCTAGGTTGAAAAAAAAAAAAAAAAAAAATG
The DNA here is from genome assembly GCA_949715475.1 of Microchrysa polita. Classification (NCBI taxonomy): domain Eukaryota; kingdom Metazoa; phylum Arthropoda; class Insecta; order Diptera; family Stratiomyidae; genus Microchrysa; species Microchrysa polita. Next base: position 88,632,264 of record OX454415.1, read on the forward strand.
TAGTTAAAAAATGTAGTACATATTAGATGTACAATTTAGTATTAAACTTAAAGCCCGGAGGGATGTGATGACCCTAACACGGTCATCGATTCCTCTTCCAATAATATGTCTTATTTTTACACATTTGTGTCAACGAAGCAACTAAATCGGATGCGCGTGTAATGTCTTTGAACCGAATATTGCTTCGTTGACACAAATCGCAGTAGGCAATAAGAAAATGGGGAAATTGTTAGATTTAAGGTGGATTGATTCAATAAAGAAAAGTTGATCGGACTAGACGTGTTTTTTGTTACCTTTTAAAATATATTACACCGTTCTTAATATTATTTATAAGTGTGTACGCCTGTCTAATGTTCTTACTGGCTAATCTTTGGTTTATTTGCTTTAACTGCTCGTCAAAATGTTTGCGTTTCTACGTCTAATTAACTTATTACATACTCGCCGAAGTTCTTTGTATCTTTTTTTGGCTCGGGATGCGCGTTGTATGTATTGTATTCGTCGTCGAACCAGTCTGTTCGTCTACGCCGCCGGCCTTTATGTCCCACGACCTCTTCTGCGACTCCTTTGATGCTGTCTTTGAGCTCCTCCCAGAACTTATGGATGCTTAAATTGTTGATGTTATCAAGCATGGGCGACAGTTTTTCCTCAAGTGATGTAGTATACACAGCCGCCGTGGCATCATCAATCAGATTGTCAACCTCGAAGATATTGGCGGGGTTGATTCTCATTAGGTGCACCGAATAGATTCGGCATCTGTAGGTCGTCTTCAGCAAATAGTGATCGAAGTCGCAGTTGACTCCTCGATAGGATCGAACATCTAAGAAATTAGAAGCCCATCTCTTGCTGATCAGTACGTGGTCGATCTGGTACTGGTTCACGGTGTATTCATCTGGAGACTTCCAGGTCTGCTTATGGATTCGTCGATGAGGGAAACATGTAGAGCTTATGACCAGGTTTCTGCCGCTCGCGATGTCGATAAGTCGCTGACCGTTATTGTTTTTTTCGTCGTGGAGGCTATGACCTCCAGTAGTTCCCCATAGCTTTCGTTTCCGACTTTGGCGTTGAAGGCTCCTAGCAGCAGCTTGCCGTCGTTTGATGGAAGTGAGTCGAAGAGTGTTTCTAGGTGGTTGGAGAACTCGTCCTTAATCGCGTCTTCTTTTACTTCTGTAGGGGCATGCGCGAAACGGGTCTTGATGCGGATCGAATATAGCCGCTCGTTGATGGGTTTGCAGCCGATAACGTGGTCCTTGAGCTGCTTACTCACGATGAAAGCAACTCCAAACACCTTGTTGCCCTCCGCTTTAGTATCCGATTTGAGGTCGTTAATCTCGCTTTTGAGCCATTTAGTTTCCTGGATTGCAACTATGCTCAGCTTGTATTGTTCTACCTGTTCCAGGAGAGCCCTTAAGGCCGTCGGTCCATTCAGGGAGCGTACATTCCAGGATCCGACAGAGTAATCAGTTGTTTATTTGCGGGGTCGTCGTTGTAATGTATCCGTCCAGTCCGAGGCTTTTGTTTCAGGTTTCTTGACTTGAAGTTTTTTTATACCCTTCGCTCATGGAGTGAAAGGGTATATTAACTTTGTCATGAAGTTTGTAACGCATTGAAGGAAGCATCTCCGACCATATAAAAAGTATACATATATGATCAGCATGACTTGGGGAGTCGATTGGGCGATGTCCGTCTGTCCATCTGTCCGTCTGTCTGTCTGTCTGTCTGTTGCGACGCGTTTTACTCGGCCAATTTTAAAGCTATGAAGCTGAAATTTTGCACAAATGCTTCTTTTTGCTGCAGGCAGTTTGTATGTTTGAATCGGTAAAATCGGACAATGGGGTCATGGGGCTGCCATACAAACCCAACTACCCAAATTAGGTTCTTCTAAGAAAAACTTTTTTATTTGTGCACCAATTTTAACAAAATTTCAGACAAACGTATTTCTCTTGATGACACAATACATATCTAAGAATGGATCAAATCGGACCATAGGGTCATGGGGCTGCCATACAAACCTAACACCCCAAATTAGGTTCTTCTAAGAAAAACTTTTTTATTTGTGCACTAATTTCAACCAAATTTCACGCAAATGTATTCCTCTTGATGACACAAAACATATCCAAGAATGGATCAAATCGGATAATGGGGTCATGGGGCTGCCATACAAACCTAACCCTTTAAATTAGGTTCTTCTAAGAAAAACTTTTTTATTTGTGCACCAATTTCTACCAAATTACACACAAACGTGTTTCTCTTGATGATACAAAACATATTTTAGAATTGATCAAATCTGACCGTGGGGTGATGGGGTAGCCATACAAACCCAACCCCCATTTTGGTTCTTCTAAGAAACATTTTTTGCACCAATTTCACAAAACCTTGAATTAATGTGACTTTACCAAAGCAACAAAAAAGTTAAAAACTAATGGAATCGTACTGTGGGGTCATTCTCCCGCAACCGCAATAAAATTTTCCGAAGAGAGCGAAGGGTATCCAAATTTCGGCCAGGCCCGAAATTAGCCTAAGCCCCCTAGTTTAAGGTACATTTTCCTCGACACGACTGCACGACAGCGACTCGCTCATTCCATGTGAAAACTCGTTTTTAAAATGAGAGAAAAACGAGTTTTTATATGGAATGAGCGAATCGCTGTCGTGCCGACAACTCATCCTAAAGGTACGTTGTCCTCGACGCGGCCGCACGACAGCGACTCGCTCATTCCATGTAAAAAATCGTTTTTAAAATGAGAGAAAAACGAGTTTTTATATGGAATGAGCGAGTCGCTGTCTTGCGGCCGCGTCGAGGACAACGTACCTGTAGGATGAGTTGTCGGCACATCGCTAAACCATGATAGGGTTTAATCGTTGAGTAAAGGCCATCATGGGCATGCCTCGACGATGCTGCTTTAGTGGTTGAATTAAACGGTTTCTGTCAAGTATCACGTTAAGTAACCTGAGGCGCTGCAGATGTTAATACAGCACTCAGTCGCAGCGGTTACTCGGATAATGCGGGAAAGTAGAGAGACATATGAATGGCCGAAGCAGTTCACCCTATGAAGCTCCTCCTGCATAGCTAAGGGTCCGCAGTTATTCCATAAAGTAAGAAATTGTATGTACACGTTACATACAGCACACACTCAAAGGTAAAATGTTGTTCAGTAGGTTTTAATGTTATATGGACTTCCATCTCTATTCCAATTACTTACTTTATGGTTATGCCACAACTGAAGAAGATATAGGAGTCAGCCGCAGCCTTTCTACCTTTATCTCCCCCCTTACGGCATAAACTCAATAACAACTAAATAAAATCGTAAAAATAAAGGATCTGAAGATTCTACACAATTGTAGCGAAACGGAAGAAAAAATTTAAATATAATGCTACATATGAACGAATAATTAATAGATGTTGTAGTACATTGGTCAATGAACGGCGGCACCCAGATCGCAGTCATAAACATGCCCACCAAGGAGGCTAACAAGGCAATGGAACGAGGCAAGCTGAAGGTAGGGTGGGCTAACTGTCGCTTGAGGCCTCATTTGGTCCCTAACAGATGCCACAGGTGTTTTGCTTTTGGACACTTCGCGAAGGACTGCACCAGCAAACACGATAGGTCAAGAACTTGTTTTAAATGTTGGAAAGAAGGTCACAAGGTAGCCGCCTGTGATGGCGAGCCCCAGTGTTTATTGTGCAAGGAGGCAGAGAGGGAAAACTGCAACTATCAAACGGGCGGGACTAAATGTCCGTTCTATCGGGAAGCACTCAAGCAAATCACTGTATGAATTTTTTAAATATGGGTCGGAAAGGTATAGGTTTGGTATCAATCGAAAGCCAGACGTTTGTTCATTTTGTAGGGCGTCTGTTCATCCTGGAAACGGAAGGATACAGGAATTATTAAGGAAAAAGAGATGAGTTGTGACGTCATCTTCACTCAACCAACGCCATCTACTCAGCTCAGCTGTACGATGATGGTGTGGATCTTGCATAAATTGTTCGCGGGACACCGGTTGCCGGTACAGCTGAGCTGAGTAGATGGCGTTGGTTGAGTGAAGATGACGTTACAACTAATCTCTTTTTCCTTAATAATTCCTGTATCCTTCCGTTTCCAGGATGAACAAACGCCCTACAAAATGAACAAACGTCTGGCTTTCGATTGATACCAAACCTATATCTTTCCGACCCATATTTAAAAATGACTGGCTAAGTTCACACTCACAATTTTAAAGTTGCTATAATTAAATAATCAGAGAAGAACAAACGATATTAATTGGCGAACAATCAAGAACAAACGTAGCCGCTGTAGAACAAACGGTTCATCGAGCAAAAGGACCTAATTTCAAAAAAATGACTGGCTAACTTCACACAGCCAATCTAAACCATTGTCGGGCAGCACAGGATCTGTTGCTGCAAACGGTGAAGGAGAAGACCATCGACGTCGCTATCATATGTGACCAGTACAAGAATTTGGGGGGATCAATCTCGGTCGCAGATAAGGAAAAACAAGTGGCCATCTGGACGTTCGGTGACTACCCTTTCCAGCAAGAAATGGCGGGCGATCTAAAAGGATTAGTAAAAGCAAAAGTTAACGGCATATATGTGTATAGCTGCTACGCTCCACTACGGTGGAATGACAACGAGTTCGAGGAATTTCTTGACGGCCTTGTGCATGATGCAAGTACAAAAAGCACTGTGATAATTGCGGGTGACTTTAACGCGTGGGCCACTGAATGGGGAATCCGAGTGACGAATAGGCGTGGTCGTGCACTTTTGGATGCGTTTTCGAGGATGGATATTGTTCTTATGAACACAGGGGCTAGAAACACCTTCACAAGAAGAAACGGGGGATCCATCATTGATCTAACATTCGTCAGTTGCTCACTGGCACCTGCGATGGAGTGGCAAGTTAGTGAGCTTTATACTCATAGTGACCATCAAGCGATTCTGTTCGCGGTAGGGTGCAGGGTGCATCGACCAATGAGCAATGCCCGATTCGTTGGGTGGTCTACAAAGAGATTTGACGAAACAGTTTTCAAGGAAGTGCTCCTTCAAAGTGGGCCTATCGAAGGTCATGCGGAGCAGAGAACAGGTCAGATCACTGAACAGCTTACAGAGGCTTGTGACGCCTCTATGCCCCGAAAACGTTCATCTGGAAAAAAGAACGAAAATTACTGGTGGTCAGAAGAAATAGCGGGTCTCAGGCGAAACTGTCTAAAGGCGAGACGTAAGTGCCAGCGAACGACTCAGGTTATTGCTCGTGATGCCCTTGTAGAATCCTACAAGAATGCTCGAAAAGCTTTAAAACTAGCGATCAGAAGGAGCAAAAAAATATGTTTCATGCAACTCTGTGACGATACAGACATAAATCCGTGGGGAATGGCGTATAGGGTGGCAATGAAGAAAATAGGGCCAAAAGCACCACAAATAAAGTGTCCAGAGATGCTTCGAAACATTGTATCGGTTCTGTTTCCCCAGCACGAGCTACAACCCATAGGTCCACGTCTTTCAGGACATGCGGTTAACATCCCTGCTATAACCGAGGAAGAACTTTGGCAAGCGGTCTCGAGACTGCAGGATAATAAGGCTCCAGGGCCGGATGGGGTCCCAAATAGGGTGCTGAAGGTAGCAATCCGTGCCAATCCTCAAAAGTTCATCGAAGTCTTCGACACTTGCTTAGCGGAAGGCACCTTTCCAATGATATGGAAGCGGCAAAAGTTGGTGCTCCTTCCAAAACCGGCTGGAGAGCCAAGCTTATATCGGCCAATCTGCCTACTCGACTCGCTAGGGAAACTATTCGAAAGGATGATTTTCAACAGGCTTCTTGCAGTAGTAGAAGAGAAAGGGGGCTTGTCGGACAGACAATATGGTTTCAGGAAAGCGAGCTCCACGGTGGATGCAATTGTTGCTTGGTTGTGACGTTAGATGTTAAGAACGCATTTAACTCCGCAAACTGGGCTTCCATTCATGCGGCATTGCAAAGAATAGATGTACCGGAGTATCTCGCATCTATAATCAGGAGTTACCTGTCAAACCGCGTTCTCCAATACGATACGGGTGATGGACCTCGGGAATATAAGGTTACTGCAGGAGTTCCACAGGGATCAGTCCTCGGCCCATTGCTCTGGATCATTATGTACAATGGCATCCTGGAACAACAAATGCCTAGAGGAGTGACTGTAGTGGGGTTTGCAGACGACATCGCATTGGTTGTGATAGCAAAGAAGCCGGAGTACGTTGAGGTTTACGCGAGCGAAGCGATAACGACCATAAAGCTCTGTTTACTATCAGTCGGCCTAGAGCTTGCTAAAAAAAACAGAGGCTGTCTTGATCAGCAAGCGCAGAAAAAGGTGCTCGCTGAACATTTGAGTTGGTAGCAACATCATTAATACATCATTATCATCATCATTAATACAAAGCGGCGGTTAGGTATTTGGGGATCATGATCGACTCTAAACTAAATTTTGCAGAACATATCAGGTACGTTACGGAGAAGGCAGCAGTAGCCACCGTAGCTTTAGCAAGGATTATGCCCAATATAGGAGGCCCAAGATCTACCAAAAGACAGCTCCTGGCTAGGGTGGTTACATCCATACTATTATACTCCTCACCCGTTTGGGCTAACTCAGTCGACACCTCTGGGAACGCGCGAAAATTGAACGTAGGTGCGCATTGAGAGTATGCTCTGCTTACAGAACAACCTCGCATGAAGCGTCATACGTCGTGGCTGGAATGATGCCAATGGGAGTTCTTGTCAATGAGACAAGCAGACTCTACCGTGGTCGCCGTAATGAAAGCTCGACAGAGTTAGAGTTACGGAAAAGTTTGGAAAGAGAGGAAAGCCTGAGACAGTGGCAACGGCGATGGGATGAAGCCTCAACCGGCAGGTGGACGCACTATCTGATCCCCAATATAGCAAAAAGGGTTCGGCGCAAACACGGAGAAGTGAACTTGACTCAATTCTTGACGGGTCACGGAGGATACCGACAATACTTGTATCGCTTCAAGTTAGACAACTCGCCCGATTGCCCTATGTGCAAGGGAGTACCAGAGGACGCAAGGCATGTGTTTTTTGAGTGTCCAAGCTATCAAACGGGGGGGGGGCAAAAGACTTCTCCATGTCTCCTCCGCGCGGGCGCCCCCTGGTAACGGTAGTGGGTAAAACCTCTAACGGCTAAGTCAAATCATCTGATGCGACATTTGGAAGAAGCACCGCTGCGCCTGAGTGCTGTATTTACATCTGCAGCGTCTCAGGTTACTTAACGTGATAGGAGACAGAAAACGTCTAACTCAACCACTAAAGCAGCATCTTCGAGGCATGCCCATGATGGTTAAACCCTATCATGGTTTAGCGATGTGCCGACAACTCACCCTAAGAAAAACTTCAAGTCAAGAAACCTGAAACAAAAGCCTCGGATTGGACGGATACAAAACAACGACGACTCCGCAAACGAACAACTGATTACTCTTTCGGATCCTGGAATGTACGCTCCCTGAATAGACCGGGGGCCTTCCTGGATCAGGTAGAACAATACAAGCTGAGCATAGTTGCAATCCAGGAAACTAAATGGCTCAAAAGCGAGATTAACGACCTCAATTCGCACATTATTTTTACGAGTGGTAAAGAGGAAGGCAACAAGGAGTTTGGAGTACCTTCATCGTGAATAAGCAGTTCAAGGACCACGTTATCGGCTTCAAACCCATCAACGAGCGACTATGTGCGATCCGCATTAAGATCCGTTTCGCTAATCTCTGGCTCATTAATGCGCATGCCCCTACAGAAGTAAAAGAAGACGCGATTAAGGACGAGTTCTACAACGACCTAGAAACACTCTTCGACTCACTTCCATCAAACGACGTCAAGCTGCTGCTAGGAGACTTTAACGCCAAAGTCGGAAACGAAAGCTGGCATAGGGGAACTACTGGTGATCATAGCCTCCACGACGAAAACAACGACAATGGTCAGCGACTTATCGAATTCGCGAGCGGCAGGAACTTGGTCATAAGCTCTACATGCTTCCCTCATCGACGAATCCATAAGCAGACCTGGAAGTCTCCAGATGAATACACCGTGAACCAGATCGATCACGTACTGATCAGCAAGAGCATCTAATGTCCTAGATGTTCGATCCTATCGAGGAGCCAACTGCGACACCGATCACTATTTGGTGAAGACGACCTACAGGTGCAGAATCTCTTCGGTGCACCTAACGAGAATCAACCCTGCCAAGATCTTCGAGGTTGACCATTTGATTGATGATGCTACGGCGGCTGCGTATACTACAGCACTTGAGGAAAAACTCTGTCGCCCATGCTTGATAACATCAATAATCTAGGCATCCATGAGTTCTGGGAGGAGCTCAAAGACAGCATCAAGGGCGTCGCAGAAGAGGTCGTGGGCTATAAAGGCCGGCGCAGACGAGCAGACTGGTTCGACGACGAATGCATGGCCTCGATTGAGGCGAAAAATGAAGCCTATCGCCAATACATACAACGTGCATCTCGAGCCAAGAAAGAAAGATATAACGAACTTCGGCGAGTATCTAATAGGTTAATTAGACGTAAGAAACGCAAACATTTTGACGAGCAGTTGCAGCAAATAAACCAAAGATTAGCCAGTAAGAACATTAGACAGGCGTACAAACTTATAAATAATATCAAGAACGGATATCAACGCAGGACAAGCCTATGTAAGGACAAGGATGGTAACATCATCAGCGACATCAAAAGCGTCAACAAACGATGGGCCTCGTATTTTGAAGAGCTCCTCAATGCATCATCAACATCCCCCGCGGATCTAGCTCTTGGGCAGTTAGCCGAACCAGGCCCTCCCGTTCTACCCCAACAGTAGAGGAGGTGAGTCTTGCCATACAGTCGTCCAAAATAATAAAGCGCCCGGCGCTGACGAGATCCCAGCAGAACTGCTGAAGCATGGTGGAACGTGCCTGACCAACGCTGTACATGTGCTACTGCTGAAAATATGGAACGACGAGGTAATCCCCGAAGATTGGCGCAAAAGCATAATCTGCCCAATCCACAAAAAATGTGACAAGCTGAAGTGTGAGAATTACAGGGGCATATCATTAGTTTGTACGTCCTATAAGATCAAAAATTCTTGAAAAGAGAATCAATCCGTACGCAGAACAAATCATTGGCGAGTATCAAGGCGGCTTCAGACCTGGTCGTTCAACGACCGATCAGCTTTACACAGTGAAGCTACTACTCCAAAAGTGCTGGGAATACAACATCGACGTATACCAAATCTTTGTCGACTTCAAGCAGGCATACGACAGTATCGACCGAAGTGTACTGTACAACATTATGCTGAATTTTGGTATACCGGCAAAGTTAGTGCGACTCACAAGGATGACGATGACTAATACCGTCTCGCAGGTCAAAGTGCAGAACCGACTCACTGACCTATTTGAAACTCGTACTGGACTCAAGCAGGGCGACGGGCTGGCGCCGACGCTCTTCAACCTGGCTTTGGAGTATGTAATTCGAGCCATGAATATGGACAGCAGCGGAACGCTACTCATCAAGTCGACTCAATTAGTAGCGTACGCCGACGATATCAACATCATGTATCGAAGGTTGGGTGATGCAGAAAGCCTCCTGCATAACCTCAATAACGCCGCAAAGGAAGTTGGACTACATATCAACGAAAGCAAAACAAAGGCCATGATGCAATCGAAAACAAGGATGCCAGCAAATTCAAGCATCACAGTGGGGGACCTTAATATCGAGTATGTAGACAACTTCAACTATCTGGGTTGTAACTTATCAAAGGACGCCAACGAAACCGACGAAATTAAGCGACGGATACAACTAGCCAATAAGACATATTTCTCGGTCCTCCCTATAATTAATTCGAAACTTGCACACAGGAACACGAAGCTCCGCGTGTACAAAACGATCATCCGACCCGTGCTATGTTATGGCTGCGAAACATGGACCCTTACCCAAGCCTCCGAAATTTTGCTAGACCGATTCGAACGAAAGGTCCTTCGGCGAATTTTCGTGGCCGTTCGCGAGCGAGACCAATGGCGTATCCGGTACAACCATGAGTTGTATCAATTGTACGATAAGCTGGAAGAATCGAAAATCGTGAAGCTTCAACGTCTGCAATGGGCAAGGCATGTACAACGGATGGACGACAATCGCATGCCAAAGAAAGTTATGAACGCACAACGAATTGACGGAGCGAGGCTGCGTGGACGACCGAGAGCTCGCTGGGAGAACTCCGTAGGTGAAGACGCCCACCAGCTGCTGGGCTTCCGAAACTGGAGGACAAGGTCACGTAACCGCGACAATTGGAGGCCAACGATTCAGGCGGCCAAGGTCCGACGTCGGGCTATCGTGCCACATTGATGATGTTGATGAAGATATCAAACGGGGCGGCTGCATTTAAATGCGGAGGTGGGCCAAGTATTAAGTCCACAAAATGTGGTTATATGTATGTTGGACAAAGAACGCAATTGGGAAGCAGTGACGGAGTTCGTGTGTAATATCCACAAGGACCTGCAGAGGGAAGAAGCCAGACGGACCATATGGACCATCGGATAGAAGTAGGTATGCCACCATAGCCATGGCGAGCATTTGGCCGATATTTTGTTTCACACATAATTGCCATAGATCCTTCTATCATAATAAATAAATATATAGATAATTCTCTACAAACTTCTTGTTTTATTATTGCTCCGCTCGCAAATTTACAAAACTAATTGTAAATTTGAAAGATACTTAATTCGATATTCAAAGAGGAAGGAGGTGTAGACCAATCCGCTGGAATCGGTTGACTGAAATCTGGCAATTCGTTCAAGGAATACAGAAAGAAATATGCGAAAAACAAATCTTTATAATTTTGCTCATTATAAATTTTTTCGCATGTTTCAATGTTATTCTGATATTCAGGGAGAGGACCTATAAATTCGACAGGAAAATTTTCCGAAAATCCGCAAAAACGGTCAAGAAATAGAAACAAAAATATTCGAAAAAAAAAGCTCATTGTGAATTGTTGCTCATTGTGAATTTTCTGCTGCATTGAAATTGGTTATACTGCCATTCCGGTTGGAGCCTTGTGTAGACCCATAAGGTGGGGTCAACTTACTGAAATCCCGTAATTCGCTTAAGAAAGACAGAAAAAAGTATGTAAGTATAAGAAAAAGAATTGTCTTCATAAGTGTGCCCCATTGTGAATTTTTCATATGTCTCGATAGTTGTCCTGTTCAGGGGCGGCCGGTCTAAGTGGGCAGGTAGGGCACTGCCCACCTTACAAAATGCTAGCTAAAAATAAAAATTAAATAAAAATTATTTCTTAGAACACAATTGATTCACTTCGGTACCTACATGCATATCTAACTTAACGTAACGTAACTTTCCTTAAAATGACAATAGCCATTCATTAGTACTTAATCACGATTAAATTGCCAATATAAAAAACTCCTCTCCTCTACATAAGCGAAAGCTGATATTGATATCAATTGAATAATTATAAGAAACGCACGCGTGAATCACCAACCATTATGTACATTGCATTGCGCCCATTCATACTTCCTTCATGTATCTGCTCATCATATCAACATCATCATCTCAACTCAACCTATGGGCAGAATGCCTTTCTGCCCACATGTACCATCAATCTATTCTATAGCTATTCCATAGCTCATAGAGACACGATTAATCTTCTTATACGGTCAAGAGTGCAGTCATATTAGCATTTCAAATAGAAAAAAAGAGAGTAAGGCTATTTTTTGTGGTTTTTGAATCAGTGGGCTCCCAAGAATCTAAAACTCATTTTGCTAAAAAAAATTTTGATCGGAAAGGTCCCAAAAAGGACAAAAAAAGGATACTCTTTAATCCTTGACCGGAGGTCGGCATGTGGGGTATCAGATCAAAGGGGACGTCGAGTACATTACATTTCCGGTATTTGTTTCAAGGACCCTCAAAGGAATAAATCGAGATTAAATGGAAAATTATTGTGTTTCCCGTGTATATTTCCAAAGCCATAATTACGAGAATAATTCAAGTTGTCACTACGTTTCTCACTTTTCCGAATCTATAATAGCTAAAGATTCTACCATTAAATTTGCCAAGAAAAAAATAATCAGAAAGCTCTGAAAAAGGACATAAAAGGACACTAATTACAAACCTTGATGGAACGTGGGCATTAGGGGTGTCATATCAAAGAGGACGTCGATTACATTCCATATCCGGTGTTTGTTACTTGTTTCAAGGAGTCTCACATGAAAAAATTGGGATCAAATGGAAAATTTTCGTGTTTCCCGTATCTGTATCTTTCCAAAGCCGTAATTTAATTTTTTTAAGCGCGACTTATTCCATTTAGTGTCCTTGAAACAGGAAACAAACACCGGATATGCAATGCACTCGACGTCCTCTTTGATATGACACCCCGCATGCTCACGTTCGATCAAGGTTTGTAATTAGTATCCTTTTATGTCCTTTTTCAGAGCTTTCCGATATATTTTTTCTTAGCAAATTTAATGGCACAATCTTTAGCTATAATAGATTCGGAAAAGTGAGAAACGTAGTGACAACTTTTTTTTTTTTTTTTTTTTTTATTGAACACCAAAGTTATAGGGGGTAACCCTTTAGTGCAAGAGCACAACTTTGGTAGAGGAAGGGAAGGGAAGGGAAAGTAAGGTAAGGGAAGATTTCAGTGTAGAGCGATAAGTAGATGTTGATGTATGTTTTGTTTGAACTTTTGCGGTTCATAATTGTCCGGAAAACAGCAGTTGGGAGAGAGTTCCACATGCATATTGTTCGAGTTAAAAATGACTCATAGAATTTTACAGTGCGACAAGTTGACACCTCAAGAGTATGAGGATGAGCGCGACTAGTTTGCCGAGTCTGGCGAATAGGTTGAGCATTTTCGGGAATCAAACTATGTATCTCGTTTGAGCAACGGTTATAGTAATAACGATATAGTAGTGATAGACAACCAACATTACGCCTATGTTCAAGAGAAGCAATATTAGCAGTTATTGTGCTATCCCCAATAAGTTTGAAGGCTCTGCGTTGGACTTTATCTAACATAGCTAATGCCGTGCGACCTGCATCAGCCCAAACATGGGAGTTATATTCAAGTCTAGGTCTTATATGGCTCTTGTAAATATGGGCTAAGTCATTAGGTGAAAAATATTTTACACAACGATTTAGGAAGCCTAGATACTTCATGGCATTTTTGGCAATGGAAAAAATGTGGTCGGTCCATTTCAGTTTGCTCAATATGTTGATTCCTAAAATGTCCAGTGAAGGCGAATCTGGAACTGACACACCATCAATGTATACGCAATGGGATGCCGGTGGGGTGTCTAATTTATTGGAAATAAGGCAGCATTGAGTCTTAGCAGCATTAAAAACTACTCTATTTTGGTTACCCCAATCGATGATTTTAGCAATGTCATCATTTATAGATGAAAACATATGGTTTCTACTGATGGCTGTAGCGTTTCCACGTGACTCCAATGCTGAGTCAAAGGAATATGTGAAATCCAGCGTGCTGTCATCAGCAAAACTATGGATTGGGTTTTGAGTAATCTGCAATAGATCGTTAATAAACAAAAGGAATAATGTAGGTGATAGCACAGTTCCCTGAGGGACCCCAGCATTGATGTTATGGCAGGTAGATTTAATACCATCTAAAACAACGATAATGGAGCGATTGAAGAGGAAACTCTCAATCCACTTAATTAAATTAACATCAATACCAAATGCGTGAAGTTTTGATAGAAGGGCTGGGTGCCATACTCTATCAAAAGCCTTTGAAATATCAAGAGCCACAATTTTAGCTTCACCAAAGTTATGAAGACAGCGATTCCACCGTTCAGTTAAATATGTCATTAAATCTCCGGTGGAACGGGCAGCTCGAAATCCATATTGCTTATCATCGAGGATATTATGCAAATTGAGGTAGTTAATCAGTTGGACATTAATTAGTGTTTCAAAAACTTTCGATAGAATAGAAGTTATTGTAATAGGCCTATAATTATGCGGGTCACACGGGTCACCTTTCTTGATAATTGATTGCACATGTGCCAGCTTCCATTCAGATGGGTATATTCCTAAGGAATATGATAAGTGGAATAATTTCCGCAATGGTTTCGCCAGGGAAGAGGCACAATTTTTGAGAACTATTGGTGAAATGCCATCGGGTCCAGCAGATTTAGAGATATCAAGTCCAGTCAATACTTTGAATACTTCTCGGGTACGAAAATGTAAAAGTCGCTGTTGACCGGTATGACGGGGTATAGAGGGAGGTCTTTGCTGAGTAGGTGGCAAATTCGAATTTTTAGCAAACATTTCAGCAAAAATGTCAGCCTTTTCTTTGGAGTTGTTATAAATTGTAGTGTCAAGCAGTAGAGGTGGAATGGATGATGTCGAAAAGTTGTTTTTCACCGCTTTCACTAGAGACCAAAAGCCTTTACCACCCTTTTTTTGGACAAACACTTTTTGTCGTATTTCTCTATCAAACTGAAATTTCGATTGATTGATGATGGACTTGCAGATGTTACGGGCCGCCTTATAACTCCTGTATAATTCCTCGGTGGGATTGAGTTTATATGCTTCAAATGCTTCCTCCTTATTTTGGATAGCTCTCTTACACTCACTATTGAACCACGATGTTTTGTTAGGCTTGGGACTCTTGAAACTGTGAGGAATAAAGGAGAACATTCCATACCAAAGGATGTTAGTAATAGTATCAGAAATGTAATCAATATTTCTCGAGTGAAAACAATCAGACCAATCCAAATTTCTTATAAAATTATTAAAAGAGTTCCAGTCGGCTTTGCCATAATGCCACAATAGCCTTTTAGGTAAAGGAATATCTTCAGTAACTAGGGAACTAAGTGAGAAACTCAAAGATATAAGAAGGTGGTCTGAAGTACCCAAGGGAGCTGAAAGTGAAATTGAGTATTTATCCGGGTGGGATGTAATAAAAAGATCAAGGAGGTTAGCGTTATCGCCAAAAATGTCTGGTATTCGGGATGGAGAATCGACCAATTGGCGAAGATTAAAAGATTCACAGAAAAGTTCCAAGTCTCTGCCAACGGAATCGGTTCTGGATGAGTACCTAAGCCATTGGACGTTGTGCACGTTGAAATCACCAGCAAGGGCGACTTCAGATGAAGGATGTGTCGCTAATAGCTCATTTATATTGGACGATAGGACGACGAGCGTACGTTCAGTGTCAACGTCAGACAAATTTGGGCTTCGGTACACGAAGCATACAAAAAATATGTGCTTATTGACATTGAATCTAATCCAAACATAATTAAATTCAGGATTAGACGAAGAAAAATGATGGGGAAGTAGTGAAAAAGACACATCGTTTCTTATATACAATGCTATCCCTCTTTGCGGCGAAAAATATGGCAAAAAACGATATCCATCGACATGGTAGCAGGCTGCATCTGTATCCGGACCAACTTTAGTTTCACTTAATGCAAGAACTGCCGGATTAAGTGATGTAAGATGGCAGTAAACCGAAAACTGATTCGAGTTGATGCCTCGAATGTTGCAAAAATTGAATGAAAATTTATTCATTTTCTTGTTTTATGTACCGGCAAAAAGAACAATGTTAAAGCTGTACGCTACTAACTCAATTAGGAGCGCTTAAATCGAACCAGGCCGACAGTAGTGTTATGCCTACTATGCCGGCCAAGAACTATCAAGCGATACTAAAAAAATTGATACTCGCGGCCTAAAGTAATTTTATTCCTATGCAATGACACAAGGTGTTAAATGAAATGCATGGAACGTGCTCACCGGAGATAAAGATTTCCATCAACACGAACACCATCACTATCACTATATGCACACGTGCTGGTAATTAAACTAATGAAACTGTAAAGTTGAAACCAGTTTAAATACAATGAACCCGCGTTGAAAAAGTAATAAATTGACGATATTATATTAACAATATTCGGAAACAAAGGCGAATATAATTATTTGGAAATACAGGTGGATAGAATTATTAATATATGTAGGTGGCACAATATAACAAAATTATTAGGCACACAACCGACGCGAGAAAAACTTGTTTCGGGATGACAAAAAAATGCGACCGATCGTGTCGACAGCTCAACTATCACTGAGATATCGGCTTTGGGAAGGTACGCGGGAAACACAATAATTTTCCATTTAATCTCGATTTATTCCGTTGAGGTTCCTTGAAACAGGAAAGAAACACCGGATATGTAATGTACTCGACGTCCCCTTTGATTTGATACCCCACATGCCGATCTCCGGTCAAGGATTAAAGAGTATCCTTTTTTGTCCTTTTTGGGACCTTTCCGATCAAAATTTTTTTTAGCAAAATGAGTTTTAAATTCCTGGGAGCCCACTGATTCAGAAACCACAAAATTTAGCCTTACTCTATTTTTTTCTATTTGGAGGCCTGAATTGGGATATTTTGACTGCACTACAACGCATGCGCATTGAAAGTATCTGAACTTCACTTAAGGGCATGCCCAATACTACACTAGTAGGTATCCATGAACTTGTGCAACGTACGCGAGCGCGTGGCCCGTGGCGCTGTTCTAGTAGTTAGATACTCGTAGCATAGCGCGTAGTGCATGGATACAATAATAAGGCCGTTTCGCATTTGGTACATTACGCTTTCAGGTCCCCAAGGGAAATTTTTGATGTTTCCGATATTTTCCGCGGTGTCGCTAGTGTCGATAAGAAGAACAAGAAAAATTTCCCTTGGGGACCTAAAAGCGTAATATACCATAATTTTAAGTAAACAAACTTTCGAACATAAGTACACTTTTTCCTAGTGGGTAATGTCTCATCATAATTTAATATATCATTACAATTAATCATAAATTAGGTGATCCGTATGGGTTGCCTTTTCTAGCCTCAAATGAAAAAAGAAAGAAAGAGGTATCCAAATTTGAATTACCATTAAAAGGAGCAGTGCATAATATTTACTTATTGAATATAATTTTATTGAAATATTGTCGCGACTATTGCTGGTCCCTTTGAAAGGTAAATACTGGATTATTTTATTATTGCTACCGTTCTCTGCCAAAAAAAATTGATGTAATATAGGATTCCGAACTGTAGCTATCTGTATGCATTTTCATGGTGCGATTGAGCATAACTGATTTGCAAAAAAAAAACTCTAAACGATTCACCTAATACATACGTAGATACAACAAGCTTAAAAACATTAAAATGGACTGACTAACAAAGAGCACAATTTTAACGCATTAAAAAACAGTGTGGATATGCATGTATAGTATTCTTTCCTGATGGTAAATCTGCCCACCCGGCTCTGTACTTCACGAGCCGCCACTGGTCCTGTTACTTTGGGTAGAGACCAATCCTGTGGAAGAAATTTACTGAAATCTGTTAAGGCAATACACGCAGAAATAGGGGAAAAGAACCCATTGGGAAATTTAGCTCATTGTGAATTTTTTGCATGTTTCAATAGCTATTATGCTATTCTGGCCAGAGCCTAATCCAACAAATTTAAAATCATGAAAATCTGTCCAGCCGTTCTCGTGTTATAAATGGTGTAACTAACACAACTTTATTTTATATATATAATATATATATATATAGATATATAGATTAACTTCGTGCATTCACGTTGGAACACCCTTTATATATGTAGTTTGTGTGTGTGGATTGCGAGACTGTCATTTAACCTTCAAGCGGGCGCGCGAATTTTGTGACATTACCGGGCGCGCGCGGCGGTAATTTACCGCCCTCGTCTTTTCCCCTCCATTTCCGCTCAACCGTACAACTTCCATTCTCATAATTATGGTAAATTGAAAGAAGAGCATGTCCCAAATAAGTTATCATCATAAAAAGTATACGCCCTGTGGCATGGGTTAAGAATAATGCCTCCGCTTCCTCCGGCGTGTCGTAGAAGGCGACTAATGGGGCAGGGGAGAATAAAACTGTCCTGGGCTTCGTACAAATCACCACAATTGCGCGCGACGTTGTTTGTGCTAAATTGTGTTGATATGAACGACGCTTAATATAAATTGACCCCTGTGGTGTTGGGGTTAGAATTATGCCACAGCGTTCCCGGCTTGTCGTAGAAGGCGACTTGAGGGATAGGATGTGTAGGCTTGTAACTTGCATACCTGAAACTAAACTACACTCGAAACATTGAACGAGCCTCGGATACCACGGACTGATTTACCGGCAACGACCTTTGGCTACAAACAACGGACTACGATTGGTTTTTGGAACGTTCGAACGATGTGGGGCGAGTGCAGTAGTACAAGACTCACGGAAGTCGCACGGGAAATGACCGCATATAGAATTTCGATATTAGGACTGAGCGAAACAAGATGGACCGGATCGGGAACGACCTTATCACCTAGTTCCCAAACTGTGCTGCTTTACTCTGGTAGTGAACTTGAAGCCTCACCCAGAATGGCTGGAGTCGGCATCCTTTTGAACAAGGAAGCTCGCCAATCTCTTATAGATTGGAGGCCTATTTCCGACCGAATAATAACTGCCAGATTCAAGTCCAGAGTAAGGAACATTACTATAATTCAGTGCTACGCCCCGACTGAGTCAGCCGACCAGCATGCTAAGGACGCCTTTTACCACCTGCTTGGCGACACCTTTGACAAGGCTCCCAGAGGTGATATAAAAATTATTATGGGGGATCTCAATGCTAAAGTTGGGTCTGACAATGTTGGATTGGAACATCTTATGGGCAATCACGGTCTGGGTGTTAGGAACGACAATGGTGAGTTGTTCGTAGAGTTCTGTAACTCTCGTCAGCTTGTCATTGGCGGCACCTTGTTCAAACACAAACCTTGCCATTTAGCAACCTGGATATCTCCAGATGGCCGAACAGAGAACCAGATTGACCATATAGCCATCTCCAAAACATGGAGGAATTGTCTCATGGACGTCAGGGCTAAGCGTGGTGCTGATGTAGGCAGCGATCACCAACTTGTCATAGCAAACATTCGCTTGCGCACCGCTGCTATTCGTCGCACACAAAACGAGCATGTATTGCCACGATTTAATGTGCAAAAACTTAAACATCCATCGACAAAACGTGCAGTTTCTAGTGCATTGCACGAGATAGCTAATGCACAAACGCCAGATACTCCTTCATCAATTGATGATAGATGGAACATTGTGAAGGACGCTTTTATATCGTGTGGCGAAACATTTGTGGGCAGACTTCAGCGAGGTAGGAGACCATTTATCAGCGACGATACATGGTCTCTGATAACTGCACGGAAGAGAATTAAAGAGCAATTGAACTCGGCTACTGACACTACAGTCAAGCAACAACTGAGGACCGAGTACAATTCTCTTCAAAAAAGAGTGCAGAGAAGCGTAAGACGTGATAAACGCAACAACATCAACGCGTTAGCGGCGGAGGCAGAAGATGCGGCTTACCGTGGTGACAGTGGGACCCTTTACAAGCTCATTAAGCCATTGACTGGCAAATCTTTTACCCATGAGCATCCTGTAAAAGATAAAGACGGGTCTCTGCTAGTCACAGACGAACAACAACTGCGCCGTTGGAGAGAGCATTTCATGGAGGTACTTAACAACAACTTCAACCCTTCAAGCCCACCTCCACCGGAAGCAGCAAGTCTTCCGCAAATGGCCAAAATTAATACCGGTGTACCATCCAAGCTGGAAATAATTAAGGCCCTTAAATCATTGGAAGCTGGTAAAGCCCCGGGGGCAGACGGTATCCCCATGGAACTTTTGAAAGCGGTCACCAACGCTACATCGGATATTCTTTTACCCCTGATCCAAGAGTGTTGGACAACCGAGACTCTCCCTCAAGAATGGAAGAAGGGCGTCATTGTTAAAATCCCTAAGAAAGGAAATCTCAAGGATTGCAATAATTGGCGTGGAATCTGTCTCCTCCCTGCAGTCTCTAAACTGATGGCCAAAATAATCTTGGACCGGATCAAGACCACGATCGACCGCACTCTGAACAATGAACAAGCTGGTTTTCGTGAGGGTTTTTCATGTAGCGATCATATCAACACCCTCCGAATTATAATTGAACAATCCGCTGAATGGAGATCCCCGTTACATCTTATGTTCATTGACTTCGAGAAGGCGTTTGACAGCGTTGACCGGGCTTATATCTGGACAGCCTTGCGTAGGAGAGGCATACCAGAGAAACTTATTTCCATCATAAAGGAGTCCTATAATGGAGCCCAATGTCATGTCTTGCACAAGGGCGAATTGTCCAGTCCTTTTGAGGTGAATAATGGAGTCAGACAAGGCTGAATTTTATCACCAATGCTGTTCCTTATTACCATCAACGACGTAATCTGCGATTCTCTACGCGACCATAAAAGTAAGGGTATCAGGTGGAAATTATTCGATTACCTTCAGCACCTGGACTACGCCGACATTTGCCTTCTCTCAAACACACCAGATAATCTGGCTCAAATGACGGATGCTTTGCATCGTGAAAGTCGAAGCGCTGCCTTAAAAATTAATGCCGCTAAGACTAAATACATGAGCTTGTCATCAGGAGGGCAAAACACCATTTCTATCTCCGGACAACCGATAGAAAAAGTCGAGGACTTTACTTACCTTGGAAGCGTAGTGACCGCGGATGGTGGGGCTGATGCCGATGTAGAGTCGCGTATAAGTAAAGCCCGAGCAGTATTTTTCAGCCTGACTCCTCTCTGGCAAAACCACAACATCTCCAGAAATACCAAACTCCGGATCTTCGAAAGCAATGTAAAATCTGTGCTTTTATATGGGTGTTCCACGTGGAAGGTGACCAGTAACATTACCACCAAACTGCAAACTTTCGTGAATCAGTGCCTACGACGCATCCTACAAATTCGCTGACCTGAGGTTATATCTAACGACGACCTCCTCAAAATTACTCGTCAAAATAGGATAGGCATCGACATCAAAAGGCGAAAGTGGCAGTGGATAGGTCACACACTTCGAAAAGAGCCAAAAAACATTGCTAAACAGGCTCTAGATTGGAATCCTCAGGGAACCAATGCTAGCCGTCGTGTGGGACGACCCAAAAATACATGGAGAAGATCTGTTGAGGCAGAAGGAAAATCTATAGGCAAATCGTGGGACCAACTAAAGGCGATGGCTGCTAATAGGCAGAGGTGGAAAAGAGGCGTAGTCAATGCCCTATGCCCCACTAGGGGTTAAAAGGAACCAGAGAGAGAGAGACACACACATTTTGAGCACAACTACATATATATGTATTAAAATCTTAGAGAAAACATAGATACTCATGACATGCGTTAGTCCAGAGTGGCTATGTGATCACACAACCCATATGTGTTTGACTCCAAATTTATTACACTAAACTCCACGAAATAATTCAAATGTCAAAATATTGTCGATGCAATTATTAACCCTTCTGACGCCGCCTACGAGCTATTATGCCTAAGGTGTAGCTGAATCTTCTGTGAAACCAATCTTATTTTTTGAAGAGGTCTAATTTTGGTTCTAGAAACAGTTTACACACTGTGTCTTACGATGATGCGCCGTTTTTTCGATTCTTTAGACATAGTTTACATTTCGCCGAACATTTGATCGCATTTGTGGCCGTCGGTTCCTTTGAAATTTATATGGAAAGGGGTGGAAAATATTATTGAACGATATTTTTCATGAAGATATAGTACCAATGGTCTGTCTGGATCTATACGCCAACAGAAGGGTTAAATATCACGTCGGCATTTTAAGAGAGTAATGAATATTACGCGGATTTTATATTCTCAATTGTAAACAAAAAATTGACGTTTGAATAATATTTTCACGCATACTATGAACTGCAATAGTATGAGAACGGTGCCATTTTTATTTTCTGATGCCCACTCTGGACTAACGCATGCTTTCTCTAAGATTAAAATATACAATCCCTATTATTGTTAGAAGCGTGGTTTTTAGCGTGGTGACCGCGGTGCAAGCCACTTTTTTTTTACTTTCGGGGAGCGGCTGGGAGTCGTGTGTTGGAACTCAAACCTTTAAGAATTATTTTCCGGATTAAAATATTCCTTTAACCCTAGAGTGGGCACGTCTTTCCGAGAAACGTCAGTGGGCGCGTGGGGAGCATTTTGCCGCTCCTTTTCAGTGACCATTTTAAGTGGGAATAAGGCAACTGAATTAATTTATTTTCTTCAGATTTAAGTAAAACACAAATAAGCAATAATAAATTAACATATTTATTGAAATCTATTTTGGGAACTTCGGTTTAGGAACGGTTTTTGTAAACGCAACGCGTTTTAATAGACTTTTAATATATTCTACATTATCGTATGTAATACTCATAAAAAAGGAAATTAACAGAGTTCTTATATTTAGTACAATAAATGAACCATAAAACATACCCAAAATTCCAACTTTGCAAAAAATTTGTTTTTTTTTTTATATGTGATATTTTTACCTACGTGAGAAAGCGCGCGATGAGCAAATTGCCGCCTGATGGTAACAACCTCCTTCTCCAGCCCCACTCCGCTCACTGACGACGTACAGCCTTTCGGCACGAGTTCTGGATGAAAATAGGGGCAGCTACTGAAAAGCGCAAACTTAACGGAGAATTATTTTACGAATCATTAAGGTTTTTTTGGTGAGGGCGGCAAAGTGCTCATAGCACGCCCACTCTAGGGTTAAGCGATGTCACACGACAAGTAGAGTTTTGTTTTACTATGCGGCTGGGGCAAAGAGCTTCTTTAAACTTATTCTTAGTTGGGTATCCTGTTCCGACCCCAAAAAACGGAAATGTATTGAAAAATGATTCTAAATTTAAATTTTATGAAACGGAACCATAAATCAACTAAACAAACAAAATCAAACTAAAAACCATCCCCAAGTTCATGCCCATGCTACGATGCTTTCAATGGAAGCACGTGAGTGGCTTACGCGCCGAATCTACACCTACAGTAGTGCTCCCTTTATTTACGTTTCAAATTACAGTCGCCGCCTTTGTTGTACATATTCGCATAGTATACATAATTATGCTGGGACGGATAGAAGAGATGTAATTGTAAGTATGATGTATGAAATTACACGAGTGGCGTAGCATAGGGCATAGCAAGCAAGAACTCGAGCCCGTCTGGATGTGTGTCTGAATCGGATCCGTCCGTGCGGATGAACGATGGCACACGTTCTCGTTTTCGGGAGCTCGCGTTCGCACACACTCTGACTCTGTCTCTGACTCCATCCTCCATTCATACCTACACGATGACGATGTCACGATAGAAAGTTAGTTCACATTTTGGCTCCAACCGGGAGCTATCTCTATTGTCGAAGGAGTCGCGGGCTGTGTATCTGGCTTTTTGACGATGAGATTTTAGTCCAGTGCGAAGTTTGAAAAATTCAGATGTTTCCTTCGTGTGGTGTGCCCATCATAACTTACCTTGTTGCATTAGTGAGTGTTGCTAATTATAGCCAGTGCATTACGCTGCAGAATTTAGTTGAATCGTGAGACAAAGAAGCTCCGGAGAAATAGGCGCATTACATACAGCTATTTTTGGTTTGAGTCTCAGAGTAAAAAGTGGGGTTGTACCGTACCGTTTATCTAAGCGGAGTCCTTCAGGACATGTAACTTCCATTGTATTTTCTATTCAATTATATACTTGTGCTAATAATTTGAAAAAGCTTGTTTTTGGTCCTTTTCCAATAAAATTGTGCCGTGAAACTAGCACGAAATTCAATTCGGCTATACTTTGCGAGTCAACATTCGATTCTATTTTAAGGTCTTGAGTTTTCTATTCGATGTCGGTGTCGTCATTTCGTTGAACTTGTTAGTGTGTTTTGTAGTGAGCGCATTCCTCCGGATTCCCGTTACTCAATCGCTTAACCCACCAACTGCTTAGGAAACGTACACCCTTCACAGATTTTCCACGAGTGCTTTTAATATTGCACATGTTATTTCGAAGAATTATGTATAAAGCAAAAAAAGTATTCCATGACTATTAAATGATTAAATGGGAGCAGCTCCCACCTAAGTGTTGTGATTCCCTTTACGAAAAAGTGTTGCTTCTATTGCTGTTAAATTGTAGTTTTAAACTAAAGATTGTGCAAATTACGAAATGTCGACAAAAGCATCACCACCAGCCACAAGCGTTAAAATAAAACAAGAAGTCACCAATGATGAAATTAAGGTATACATGTAATTAAGTAGCAAATAAAATGAATTTATTTACGCTTCGTATTCTGATCGTGACGCACTGTGTCGTCCACATTCAAAGATAGTTTAGTTCTTTAAAATCCTTTATTTCTTTTACATCAGAGGTTCATCCTTATTTTTAATACAGAAAGGAGGAACCGGGACTTGATCTTAGGGAGACCTGGGAAAAAACATGTCTTGGGGAGCCCATTAAAAAATAAATAACAATTCGTATGCTTTAAAGAAGCACTTCTCCCTGTAGCAATCATATACTAATACAAAATCGGTTTAACGTTTTACATCGCTTAGAAAAGTAATTGATCCGATAAATAATCCTTAAAACATTTTCCGAAAAGCTTCTAACATCCTTATAGAATCAATTTAAAGATTGTGCTACAATATTTCGATAACACTAAACGTTACTAAACGTTACTAAACGTTAGCCTAAAAAGATACTCAATTAAATACTTCTCTATTGTGTTTATTGTATGGCACAACACACACATGCAATAGTCTCTCTCGAAATTAACACACCAGCAATATTCTCCTATAGCAGAGAATCACCGCCGTCTAGATATTAAGGCCGCAATGTAGAATTTTAGACGTCAAATTAGCAGATTACATTGTCGTCATCATCCCAAGTAGTGACGTCATGGTGACCATATGGCATTTAGCCAGTGGCTTGTTATTTTTTATTTATCTGTGCGGTTGTACGATGGCAGCACCGCCGTTGAAACGTTTTACGTACTTACTCGTTTTTTCCTACAATATCCGTACTATCTTTTCGCGATCACAAATAAACTGATTGGTAACCCTAAATGGGGAAATCTTTCACTTTATCACTAATTTTCCATGCACTACATTTTGAGTATAATAACTTCTGTACACTGTCAATAACCCACATAACCTGCCACTATCTTTTTAATTAAGTTTGCCGTTCAAACACATTTTCTAAACAAAAATCGCGAAAAAAATAGGTACACTCACTCGTCTGTGTGCCACTTTGTAATGTTTAGTGTCACTGCCTTGTTCTTGCTGTTGATGACGTGCTTATATTTGTTTCTGTTTTTTTTGCATCCGTCGATAAATTGAATACGGATCCATGCCGTCATTGTACAGCTGAGTTGCGGCCTTGATGTATCTAGATGGCGTTGAGAGAATCGGTAGTGTTATTCCATCTTAATAGTGTCACATTCGTATGTATTGTCATCCGATAAAATGTTTATCGTAGTTTTATGGAAGGATGGGCTTTGTGATTTTTAAAATAATTTAAGCTTGTGAAGTGCTATGGAATACCAAGTTTTTTTTTTCAATGTATGTATATGCTTCAAAATCTTGCATGAAACCAACATTTCCTCACTCATTGTTAATTTCTGAACCAATTAAGATTATCTTTGCGCAGAAAGTGATGACAACCGCCAGTTGACGTCGCGTGCTAACATTTGGCAGTCAGTCTGAATACAGCTTTTGGTTCAGTATCATTTCGCCCCCTTAAGCTGCATCTACACTGACTGCCATTTGGTTGGCCGTCCAGTTTTGATATTCAATATTTGACTGAACCATTTGTCAGCTGACACTTTGAGAGCCGCTTGTCGACTTCAAAGTGTAAATTTTGTAGTTTTGCAGCTCGCGATGCCAATTTTTTGACGAGCTGTCAATTGGAATCAATGTAGATCAGCTTCAAACACCCCAACTTCTATATATTTTAAAAGTAAATACATATAGGCCCATTCTCTCGTAGATCTTATAGAATGGTTAGTCTTATCGCCCAGAGAAGACACACACAATATTCAAAAAGCTTCTCCATTATATTGAATTCATTTTTTGTTAATTTTGCATAGTTATGTTATCTTTTGCTTATTTACGCTGTTGGATGAAAGTGCGCAATGATTTTCTCAATCTAAGATGATGGCTTAAACAAGCAAAATATGGCGTAGCTATGCAAAATAAACAAAAATTCCATTCAATACAATGGAAAAACTTTCTAAATATGGTGTGTGTCTTCTCTACGCGATAAGACTAATCAGCCGACAGGTACTGAATAAGAGCTATCAGAAACCCGGCCATACTATTTCCATTAACAGCTACTAGGGGGCTTCGCCCCCTGCTCGCTACGTTCGCTAGTACGGGAAAAATATATATATATTTTTTTATTTCTCGTAATTTTATAAAGCATTGAAGGTAACATTTCCGACTAAGTATGAGAAGTACATATTTTATGATTTACGTTCGAACTGATTACCAGAACAATCACTGTGAATATTATAATTTACAAAGCAAGTAAAAAACCTGTTTCGTTAATTAACTCTTTATTATTAAAATATATGTTGATATTTAGATCGGACTGTAGTCAATGTAAGTAGAGTTGATGTGTTTGAACTCACACAAGTCGTCCAACTTCTGTTTAGATGCTCCAACTTGTTTAAGTGCTCTTCTAACTTCAAACTTGTTGGCAAATCTCTGTTCATTCGTACGATAAGTCTGTCAGCTTGTTTGAATGTTTTATCCAAATGGATGAACTCAAAAGAATACTTTAAATTACACCAAAAGGAGTAATTTTCGATATTTTAGGGATTAAAAAAAAACACCATTTTCACCAGGAAAAAGCATATAACTCTTAAATGAGTTTTGTATAAGTCTTTAGGTACTGGCGACATTTTATTTACCTCTTTACGCTCTGAAATACAAAATAAATTACCTACCTACAGTGGGACTCGATCTCGGGACTCTACCTTCTACACCAACCAGACTATAAGTGATGAAGTGACATCGCGCTACCACTCACTGCCAATCGACTGCGAGTGTATACCAAAAATAAATGACAATCGGTATTTTCGTTGCAAATGCCTAAAATGGAATTCCCACATTTGGAGCGAATTTAACGCAATTTTGTTTATATTTAAACACAATATAAACAAAAACTGATATAATTACGAATAAAATAATTACAAAATGTATTAGTTATCCAAATTGATTTTTATTTTGAGAGGTTTATCCTAATGGATAAAAGGGCAATTTTATACTTGTGGACGGAGTTAAATAATTGCAGTTAACCCCACATGAATAAAAAAAATAAACATACATATTTGGATAAATTTTGATTCACACCGCCTGATTGCTGTGTACGAATTGCTGTCGCTCCCACCGTACTCGCTCGACTTGGCCAAATCCTGGAAATTAGGTTCTTCTAAGACAAACTTTTTTCTTTTTGAGTCTTAACCAAAATTCATCCAACTGTGTTCCTGGATTAGCCTGAACGCATCCAAGAACAGATGGAATCGTAACATGTCATAGAGTACGTCGTATTATAATTTCGGACTTTTTTCTTTTTTACAAAAAAAAAAACGAGACCGAGTTATAATCGTGCGAATAGCACGATGAGTGTATAGCCTATACCCATGTACAGTACAGACCTAGAAGGCACGCAAAACCCAAAATATTCAATTTCATATTTTTTGTGGGGGAGGGAGGGGTAGATGGGTCGGACCTGACACACCTTTGCTACCTTGTCAAGGCATCCAACAGCTACCATTTGATACTGATTTGAAGTTTTTCGTGACATTCTATCAAAAGATATGGCTGAATATAACTTTGCAGGGAAAGTAGGGGTAGGGGTAGTCGGACCTACTCCACTTTCCATCAACTCAAAGTATATGTCAGAATGAGACATTGATCAAAATTTCAAGTCGCTAGCGATATTCGATCGAAAGTGATGGCCGAATTAAAATATCAAGGAGTGGTAGTTTGTATGGGAGGTAGGG
This sequence comes from Microchrysa polita, assembly GCA_949715475.1. Classification (NCBI taxonomy): domain Eukaryota; kingdom Metazoa; phylum Arthropoda; class Insecta; order Diptera; family Stratiomyidae; genus Microchrysa; species Microchrysa polita. The sequence goes on from OX454415.1 coordinate 88,660,135, forward strand.
GAACCCGTGGTCCGATTTGGCCCATTTTTAATACCGTCCAAGATTTTAGCAAAACAAACATTTTACCAAAATTTCAAACCACTAGCTTCATTATTTCGGGAGTTATCTTGCTAACAGACAGACACACGGACAGACAGACAGACAGACATGGCTTATTCGATTCAGGGGCCGACTCTGATCATTTATATATATACTTTGCCATACATCCGGTGGCTCCTTTCAGCTGTTACATAATATCGGCGTAACAAAAACAATATACCCTATACCATCTTATGGGTATAGGGTATAAAAACATCTGTTTAAACGCTATCTATCCTAGAAATATCCCAAAAAACCAGAGCCGAGCTATTTTTTGTGATCTAACGCTATATATTTCGGTTTATTGACTGGCCTAATAAAATTTCGAAAATTCCAGCAGCAATTTGCATACATACTAGTAATTATACATATGGATGAGTACGCTTGGCTTATTAATTCTTTATAGAAAAGTATATTTACATTTCCATTCGACTATAAATCATTGCATCTCACAAAACTTATCTCTTCAACTTCAAACTTGTTGTCCAACCTCTTCACACGTACGATAAATCTTTTGACTTGTTTGAATGCGCAAAACTTTGAAGACAACTTGAATCGTGCGAACGGCACTTAAGAAAATTGCTGATCTCTAACATTTCTAAAATGGTTAAAAAAAATTTGAACACGTGGTGTTGTAAATTAAAAAGGGACAACAGTTCCGTCTGTTCCGTAGAAATGATTGTCGTTCTGATCCCCTAACCGACATTTTGCGGATCAGTTCTTCTTGTGATATTTCAATTTGTGCGTGTGTGGCCCAATTTAGGTCTGTAAATATCAAAATTCAGATGAGGGTTTTTAGGAAATGACAAACGGGATACGCCTGCGATTTTTCATTCGAATAACTTTATCTTTATCCAAACCAGAAATATAGCGAATCTAATCTTTGGTAGGGGCATTTCACAATGCCAGAGCAGTGTCGTGTGTTAAGTATTTGTTCACTGCACATCATGTGACTGGATCAAACAATGAACTTGAAATTTGGTGGGAGTGCATAGAATGGTAATAGTGTTTGAAGTTTGTAGGATCAATTTAACAGGGTGTCCCTGAATAGCTGCAAAAGTCTACTTTTTCAATGCTCATAACTAGAGCCCGGATTCTCGTGCAATTGCACGTTAATGCACGAAATTGCATTTTTTCAAGGATATTGCACGAAATTGCACATTTTAGAGTTTTTCATATTAACGTACATTTCCATTTTTTAGCCTCTTTCATTAATTTTTTTCCAGAAAAATGAAATGTGCACAATTTTTCGATTGACAGAGAAGAGAATAAAAGTAATGAAAAGGAAACAACAAGTGAAAAACAATAAAACTATACAAAATCCGTCGCCATATGGAAATATCTTCTATAAAGTTGATTTTTATAAAATCTTGCAGCTGTTGTTTGTGGAGTGCATGTAAATTAAATGGTGGTTAACTAAACTTAAGTACAAATTGTTAGAATAAATTACAATTCCATTCCGTTCTATACACATACATTTACGTATCCTACACTCAAACATTAAAACCTGTCATATCAATTACTTACAAATATACTTGAATAAAGATCACTTGCCAACTAGCATTCAGCAGAGACAGACGTGTTTCGCTTACTACTTTCGTTTCAGCTACTCACAGGTTATGGGCCCAGACGCCCAGTAGCTACAGTCGGCAAGTCGCGTTTGTTCTCTTTAACCGTAAATTACACAGTTGCACATTCGGTAAAAAGTTTAGTACCGTAAAATCCGATTTTATAAAAGGTAGTGCGCGTGTGGCTAAATAGAAACGCGTGTAGTTAATTAAATCAAAAACTGAACAATGGCTAATGAAGCGTGGGTCGGCATCGAGAAGTTAAAAGGCAATGAGAATTATCATACGTGGGCGTTCAACGTGTCGAATCTCCTCGATCTGAACAATTTCGATGGATGCCTCAAAACTGGTGCAGATGCTGAAACCGATGAGAACAAAATTCGAAAGGCAAAGGCCAGAATTGCACTAAGTGTATCGCCCGCAATCATTCCTCACATAAAAAATGCGAGAACAGCGTATGAATCGTGGAACATTCTCAAAGATCTCTATGAGGATCGTGGCATTGTACGCCGGATTAGTTTGCTTCGACAGTTGGTGACATCGCATTTGGAGACATTTTCGACAATGGACGAGTACTTGAGCCACATTCTTGAAGTGTCCAATAAACTCAGCGGCATTGGCTTCGACGTAACGGACGATTGGCTAGGTTCAATTATGTTGGCCGGCTTGACATCGGAATATCGGCCATTTATCATGGGACTCGAGAGTAGCGGCACCAAGATTACTGCTGACTCAATCAAATCGAAATTACTCGACTCCGCAAGCGATTCGAAATCTGAAGCCAACGCTTTATTCTCAAAAAGGAGAGATGCAGGTCAAAAGAATAGTCGCCCAAGATGTTTCAAATGCAAAAAACGAGGACATATATCGAACGAGTGTCGCAACAGCAGCGGCAAGCAACGACAACAATCACAGAGCACACAGCAAAATGCACTCTCAGCGCTAGGTGTCATGAGTCGTTCGTCCAAGTCGCAACCGAACGTATTTCATATCGACAGTGGTTGCTCACAGCATATGTCGCCGTTTGAAACGTTGTTTATCGAATTAAAAAAAACAACCGCGAGCCAAATTTCTGCAGCAAATGGTGAAAAATTGGAAGTCAGAGGAATTGGCAGTATAAACATTACAGTGAACGGAAATTCATACATGCTATCCAACGTTTTGTACGTTCCTGGCTTATCAACAAATTTGCTCTCAGTTGCACAGATTATCAATAACGGTAAATCCATCACATTTAATCACAATGGTTGTTCTGTTTATGATGGCAAACAACTCCAATTCAACGTCAAACCGATTTCTGGAGTGTATAAAATCTACGATGAGAAAAGCAGCTGTTTCTTGACAAAATCGTCGTCTAATGCAGCGATCGTGTGGCATCAACGACTCGCACACACGAATTATACTGACATGTGCAAGTTACGCGATGGTCTCGTCGATGGTGTCGATTTCATCGGCGGTGAAGACGAAATAAAGAAGTGTGAGTGTTGCAAAGAGGGCAAACAAAGACGAGAACCATTTCATCGAAGCGTTACCCGTTCTGCGAATATATTGGATTTGATACATTCTGATGTCGCCGGGCCATCTGAGGTTCGATCAATTGGCGGTGCATCGTACACGGTGACATTCATCGACGATCACTCGCGGAAGACATTCATTTACGCAATGAAAAACAAATCAGAAGTGTTCGAGCGTTTCAAGCAGTTCCAGGCAGCCGTCGAGAACGAGACTGGTCGAAAAATAAAACGACTCCGTTCTGATCGTGGCGGAGAATATATCAACAGTGAACTATCGGCACATTTACGTAAACACGGAATTGCACATGAGACCACGGTTGGCTATGCTCCACAGCAGAATGGTGTAGCAGAGCGGATGAACCAGACATTAGCCAACAAGGCAAGATGTTTGCGTCTCAATGCCAAGCTCGGCAAGGAATATTGGGCCGAAGCAATCACAATGGCGTGCTACATTGCAAATAGATCATACAACTCAACACTTCATGATCGTACGCCGGAAGAGGCCTGGTCTGGAAAAAAAGCAAATTTAAGCGATCTGCGCGTCTTCGGTTCGCCAGTAATGGTGCATGTTCCTGAGCAAAAGCGTCAAAAATGGGATCCCCGATCGAGAAAAATGATATTCATTGGATATGTCGAGGGTGTGAAAGGATATAAGTGCATCGACCTGAAAACAAAGAAAGTCACATTGAGTCGTGATGTGGCATTTTTGGAGGAGGGCACAATTCCTGTTGCAGAGGCAAAAATCAACATTTCTGACAACCATAATGCTGAAAAATCATTCCACTGGAATACCGATTCAGTGAGGATATCGGATGTCAACAATACAATCATTGACAAATTGAAGGTCAACCAATCAAATGACAACAAGTCGGATGAAAGCGACGCAACAGTCATCAACAACAGTTCGTCTCGCGGCGATGTCAAATTGCAACAACCGGTCACATCAACACCAGTTCGTAGAACGGAACGAGTATCGGTTCCAGTAGTGAAATTCGATGAACAATTGCTGTACTCAAATTTGGCCACGGTGGATGAGCCGATAACATTTCGTGAGGCCATGAATTCGGACGACAGTGAGGATTGGAAATCCGCAATGAACAAGGAGATACAGTCACTCATCGACAATGAAACATGGGATTTGGTCGATTTACCTGTTGGACGGAAGCCTATCAAGTCCAAATGGGTATACAAATTGAAGCGTGATCAAGAAGGAAGTGTTGTGCGCTACAAAGCGAGATTGGTTGCGAAGGGATGTTCGCAGAAATATGGAGTCGATTATGATGAAGTCTTCTCACCAGTTGTCCGTCAGACTTCATTACGTTATCTCATCGCATTGGCTGTTAAGAACGGTTATAAAATTGACCAAATGGACGCAGTCACCGCTTTCCTCCAGGGCGAATTATCGGAGGAAATATACATGGAGCAACCAGAAGGCTATCGCGATGGCAGCGGCAAAGTGTGCCGGCTTAAACGCGCTATTTACGGTCTGAAGCAAAGCGGACGCGCATGGAACACACGTCTTGAAAACATGCTTTTGACATACGGCTTGAAGAAATCGTCATGCGACCCTTGTGTCTATTATTCCGAGGATCGATCAATCATCCTAGCCGTATATGTGGATGATTTCGTAATTTTGTGGTCGAAAGAGACGAAGAAAAATCACCTGAAAAAGGAGCTTTGCGATTCATTTAAAATGAAAGATTTGGGCACGGCAAGCAATTGCATTGGCCTGAATATCACGTATGGAGAAGACGGCTCGATTTATTTGGATCAATCGAAGCACATCAGTGACATCATTCGTCGCTTTGGTATGGAAAATTGTCATCCGGCAAAGACTCCGAGCGACGTGAATCAGAGATTGACGAAAGAAATGTGCCCGAAGGATGATGACCAGCGAGCGAAATTGAAGTCGATCCCATATCAACAAGCGGTCGGTTCTCTCTTGTATGTGGCACAGGGAACGCGGCCGGACATCGCATTTTCCGTAAACAATGTCAGTCGATTCAATAATAATTTCGGCGAGGCTCACTGGACAGCGGTCAAGAGGATCATACGATACTTGAAGGGAACAATCGACTACAAATTGAAGTTCTCCAAATCGGATATGACTTATCTAGTTGGCTATACGGACGCCGACCATGCCACCAACATCGACGACAGAAGATCATGCTCTGGCTATGTTTTTAAGCTGTCGAACGCTGCAATTTCATGGTGCAGCAAGCGCCAAGACACTGTGGCTCAATCAACGACGGAAGCAGAATACGTCGCTTTATCATGGGCAGTTCGAGAAGCAATTTGGTTATACAGTAGAGCGCCGATAATCCGGATCGATTGGGACCGGACCCTATCCGGATTATCGAATTTTCCGGATTTTCGAATTTTACCTATGGGGCTGCAGTTCACTCCTCAAATGGATAATATCTTCTTTCTAATGTAGATAAATGAAACCCTTATGATATTCCTTAGTATTTTAGTTGTTTAATTCAAAAAAAATTCAAGAACATAAAAATATTCACAGCATCCAATAACACAGTATGGCTTATGATATTATGAGAAATCAATCGTTACTTCATTTATTATTATCTTAAAAAAATTCTTAATAGCTAAGTACGTATGTAATGCAATTCAGAAGTAGGTACATGTTGTAGGAAATAAAAACAACAAAAAATAACAAAAATAAATTTCACATTTGGAAAAGCTGAGTACGGCTGATGAGTATAAAGTCATCACTACATATTTATCGGCTTAAAAAAGTCATTAACAGATTTTTGGATTTTCGTGCCAGCTCGTTTATTTGCGGCTAGATCTTTGACTCGTTTAAGAACCAGGAGCTGTGCTGGCGTCACTTCGTTTTGATTTTCAAGCCAAGAAATAAGCGTTTCCGCTGCCATAAAAGCCTCAGCATGTGTCGGGCCTACTTCAATCAAATCATGTTCATCATCACTGTCAGATTCCAAATTGTCTGCGTCCCCTTAAGTTCAAAAAGTAGAAATAATCATATTTTTATGTTTAAACATTTAATACTTACCAGGGGCGCTTTCAGTGACCATTTGAACTATTTCATGGTCAGCAAGAATTTGGTATCCGGCATCTTGATTATCAATGGACAACCATTCTCTCGCGTCAGTTTCATCGCATTCATTGAATCCCGGAATTGCATGGCATATGTTCAATATTTCACTAACACCACAATCTTCTGTTACCTCCACAGAAAGTTCCTCTTCAGGCCAAAGCTTCCTCCATGCTCTTTGAATGTTGGTTCCGGTGACATTTTCCCAGGCATCAGCAAGCATGTAGATAGAGTCTTTTAAATTTAACTTTTTAATGAAAGCGACGACACCCTCTTCATCATTTTCAGCCAATAAAAGTTGGCGAAGAAGCTGCTTCCGATAAACTCTTTTGAATTTTTCGATAACTCCTTGGTCCATCGGTTGAAGAATCGATGTAACGTTTGGTGGAAGAAACTGGACTTCAAAATCCGGATGGATTTCGTTCAAAATTTCTACCGGTGGATGTGTAGGCGCGTTGTCGACAAGCAAGAGTACTTTTCCGGTTTTTTTTCTTCCCTCGCGGAATTCTTTTACACTTGGAATGAATTCGTTCTTGTACCACTCAAGGAAAATTGTCGAGTTCATCCATGCACTCCTTTGGGAAGCGTATGTAACGGGTAGCGTCCTTATGTTTTTGAAACATCTCGGCTTGTTGCTTTTTCCAATAATCAGGAGCTTTATTTTGTGCTCACCACTGGCATTAGCACATATCATGGCAGTAATCCGCTCCTTGTTTACTTTAAATCCGGAAATTGATTGTTCGCGCTTAGAGGCCAATGTTTTGCGTGGTAGAGCTCGCCAGTATATCCCTGTCTCATCGGCATTGTAAATATCTTCTCGAGAGTATCCTCTTTCCAAAGCTTGCTTTATGAAACGATTTTTGAAGCGTGTTCCGGCCGCCACATCTGAAGAAAGCTTTTCGCCTTCTATAGTCAACTCTCGGATTCCGTGTCTATTTTTAAACCTTTTTAGCCAGCCAGAACTGGCTTTGAAATCACTAGGACCATGCAGCTCTTGGTTAAACTGCAGAGCTTTTTCGCAAATTAAGGGTCCCGAAATTGGTTCCCCAAGGCTCCGCTTTTGACTAAACCAAAGATACATGGCGTCCTCCAAAGCAGTATTATTTGCCAATCTGGAAGTTTTTCTCTTTAGAGTTCCCTCTTCACAATCGAGTTTTGAAGCATATTGTGCCAATGATTTTTTTTTTGCTTTAATATCGCCAATTGTGGAAGTCCCTACTCCGTAGATTCTTGCAAGCGAGCTACCACTCTCACCTTTCTCAAGCCGTTTTATTATTTCGAGTTTAGTTTCAATGCTTAAAAACGTATGTTTTCTTTTCGAACTTGATGCCATGACGGGACGAGATCAAAGATACAAGGTTAAATATGTATAATAATAATAACAATCAACGAGTACAACACGCACAATCACAGCAAAGTTTAGTTTCGCACTTGTTGCATAGAACACCATTCACTGACTGAGGGTAGCAGACACCCGATACATATCTCTAAATTCTTGTAACGGTAAAAATTTCTTCTCATTGAAAGCGAGCGACACTTGCTTGAATTTTGTTTATTCAGGTGCAACATCTTATCACATTAGCTACATAGGATACACTATTTATTGCGTTTTATGAGCACAAGCAACAAACGTTGAACGTATCCAATGATCAATAGGTCCCCTTTTTTGGTCCGGATAAATTTATGCTATGCGGTTCATATAATAAATTACAACTGTAATTTTTTTATATAATAGGGTACTCACACTATAGACAAGATTTACTAATCCTTGGATCTAGTTTGTCAAATTTGCGTAAAGTCTCATATTGTACTCATCCGATTTGAATAATGCATACATTTTTAATTTAATGACATATGATTCAATATGTTCTTCTTCTTCCTTGCACCTTATACCGCTCCGTGGCGTCGCATTGCTCGGCCTGCGGTGTATACACGTCGCCCATTTTGGCGGTAATGTCTCAGTCTACTTTTACAGGCAGCTCTGTCTTGGATTACGTCATCGCTGAGACCAATGCGCTGTTGTTGCTTTGCCATTTGACGCATCCATGTATTTTCCGGTCTGCCTTTGGCCTTGGGTCCAATAGGTGGAACATTCATTTATATTGCCTTCTTCGCGGGGTTCTCAGGCGGACGCCTTTGAACATGGCAATACCAATCCATTTGTCTTTCTTCGAGCTTTTCGGAAATTGGTTGGGGAACATACAAGCTGCCTCGAATGTAGTTGCTTCGTATGTGGTCCTCTTTTGTAACCCCAGCTATCATTCGCAACATTTTCATCTCAGTCGCGCCCATTTTTTTCGTGTATTCATCATACATAGTCCAGCATTCGGAGCCATACATGAGTGTAGGACGCACGACCGTTTTGTACAACTTGCCATTTAGCTTCAGTGGCATGTTCTTGTCGCAGAGAACTCCAGAGTTATCTCGCCACGTCATCCACCCAACACTAATGCGATGTTTGATGTCGTCATTGCATTTAGCTTCCCTGTTTATCATCGAGCCAAGATACTTGAATTTTGTACAAGACTTAAGCTGCTCTCCTTTGATGTAAACATCTGGTATCGGTGCCTCTGGATCTGAGAACGGACAGTATAGATACTCCGTCTTTGTTATGCTTACCCTCAGTCCATGCTCCATGTGACACCAATTTGTCAGCGCAACTTGCAAGGCTACGATGTTTGGGCTACTAAGGACAATATCATCGGCAAAAAAAAGATATATTTCTAGGCCGTCAGAGATACGTGTTAGTAAGTAGCACATGATGATATTAAAGAGCAACGGACTCAATACACTGCCCTGGTGTACTCCGACATTAACCGGAAGTTCTTCTGATTCACCGGCTGTGCATCTAAGTCGTTGCTCCATCATACATGTCTCGTATCATCATGACATAGGCCTCGGGGACATTAAGTACTCTCAGTGCCAACCATATCAGATCTCGAGGTACTCTATCGAATGCCTTTTCCAAGTCGATGAATACAAAATGCAAGTCTGCTGCTGCTTTATATTTTTCCGTGGCAAAACGTATGCACTGAATAGCATCGAATACAGCTAAGATTTTAGTGCAAACTATACCATATATTGGGTTTATTCTTGATATTTCCGCAAACGAAAAATAAAAAAAAAAATTTTTTTGCCGATCCGGATTATCGGTCGTCCGGAATTTCGAGTTCCGGATTATCGGCGCTCTACTGTACTATTTTGGCCGGGAATTGGACGCCGACATGAAGCAAACAATCAAAATCAAGTGCGACAACGAGAGCGCAATCGCATTAAGCTATTCTGATGCCTACAAAGCGCGCTCTAAACACATCGACGTGAAGCACCATCATATTCGTGAAAAGATCACCGAGGGCATCGTCTGCGTTGAATATGTAAACACCAAGGAAAATATTGCAGACGAATTGACTAAGGCTGTCGCAGGGCCAAAATGCAAATTTTGTTCTACCGGAATGGGACTTAGCATTGTGAATTAAATAAAACAATAACATTAGTTCTGGTATTTACTAACCATTTTTTTGCATTGTATTCAGAATTCATATTTTTTATTAAATTTCAATGAGTGAGGATGTTAGAATAAATTACAATTCCATTCCGTTCTATACACATACATTTACGTATCCTACACTCAAACATTAAAACCTGTCATATCAATTACTTACAAATATACTTGAATAAAGATCACTTGCCAACTAGCATTCAGCAGAGACAGACGTGTTTCGCTTACTACTTTCGTTTCAGCTACTCACACAAATAGGAACATTTCCCGCTTAGAAAACGATTTATTCATGAATTAGATAGAGACAAAGGCTGTGCGATGGATACTAAACTAATAAACCTGATTGAAATGAGCTAATCTGGAGAGCATTTTATGGAAGAATCTTACGTTAGGTTAAAATTTTGAGTGTTCCGTATTTAAGTAAGAATTATTTAATTTTTTTAGAGCTAGCCCTCTTAAAGTATACTTTTCCTTCGTCGACTACTCCTAAGTACGAGCTTCTTATAGCCGATAAAAAATGAGTTTTTTGATATTACACTCAAAATGCACATTTCATCATCATCATCAATGTGGCACGATAGCCCGACGTCGGGCCTTGGCCGCCTGAATCGTTGACGACGATTGTCGGGGTGACGTGACCTTGTCCTCCAGTTTCGGAAGCAACACCCGCACACTGCGTCGCAACACCCGCTCGATCCACAATCCTTAATAAAGGCGGAACGCTACTCATCAAGTCGACTCAATTAGTAGCGTACGCCGACGACATCAACATCATGTCTCGAAAATTGGGTGATGCAGAAAGCCTTCTGCATAACCTCAATAACGCCGCAAAGGAAGTTGGACTACATATCAACGAAAGCAAAACAAAGGCCATGATGCACTCGAAAACAAGGACGCCAGCAAATTCAAGCATCACAGTGGGGGACCTTAATATCGAGTATAAAGACAACTTCAACTATCTGGGTTGTAACTTATCAAAGGACGCCAATGAAACCGACGAAATTAAGCGACGCATACAACTAGCCAATAAGACATATTTCTCGGTCCTCCCTATAATTAATTCGAAACTTGCGCACAGGAACACAAAGCTCCGCGTGTACAAAACGATCATCCGACCCGTGCTATGTTATGGCTGCGAAACATGGACCCTCACCCAAGCCTCCAAAATTTTGCTAGACCGATTCGAACCAAAGGTCCTTCGGCGAATTTTCGGGGCCGTTCGCGAGCGAGATCAATGGCGTATCCGCTACAACCATGAGTTGTGTCAATTGTACGATGAGCTGGAAGTATCGAAAATCGTGAAGCTTCAACGCTTGCAATGGGCTGGGCATGTACAATGGATGGGCGATAATCGCATGCCAAAGAAAGTGATGAACGCACAACGAATTGACGGAGCGTGGTTGCGTGGACGACCGAGAGCTCGCTGGGAGAACTCCGTAGGTGAAGACGCCCACCAGCTGCTGGGATTCCGAAACTGGAGAACAAGGTCACGTAACCGCGACAATTGGAGATCAACGATTCAGGCGGGCAAAGCCCGACGTCGGGCTATCGTGCCACATTGATGATGATGATATCAAACTTCCATAGGAGGTTTTCAGTCTTGTACTTAATCTGGCCAGATTACGTCATCTGCGGTGTGGTAAGTTTAAAAATGTATGGAATTTGACAGCTGAAATTAAGTAATTTGCACAGATTACGTAATCTGGTCGTAAGTGTGAAAACCTCCAGACAAAATCCAGTTTGGCACCCACCTCTCACTTCACGTCTCATTCCGCAACCGAATTCGTTAATCTCTCACGTAGTTTTTCGTTTCCTTTTATACTCTCCTTTTTGAGGTCTTAACTGACAAATTTCGCCAATTTTAGGACAGATAATAGAAAACTTGTCACACCGGTCATCCAGGTCTCCCAAAACAACATAGGGAGCCAAAATTCAGATTAAATTAACTTTGTTAGAAAGGTGGTTAAAAGAGACAAAAACTTGTTTGTGATGTGCTTTGAACAAATTTATGCATCACTACAGCTTGATAAGTATAGGTATAGGGTATTGGGCTATAATTGTTAGGTTTAAATGTAACATCCAGGTGATTTAGTCACCAATTTCCGGAATACTTCGGAAATAAATCTCGATATATGTTAGGAGGTTTTGCACACTTACGCCCAGATTACGTAATCTGTGCAAATTACTTAATTTGAGCTGTCAAATTCCATATATTTATACCCTTCGCTCATAGAGCGAAAGGGTATATTAACTTTGTCATGAAGTTTGTAACGCATTCTATGTTTGAATCGGTAAAATTGGACAATGGGGTCATGGGGCTGCCATACAAACCCAACTCCCCAAATTAGGTTCTTTTAAGAAAAACTTTTTTATTTGTGCACCAATTTCAACCAAATTTAACAAAACTATTGATGACACAAAACATATGTAAGAACGGATCAAATCGGACCATGGGGTCATGGCGCTGCCATACAAACCTAACCCCCCAAATTAGGTTCTTCTAAGAAAAACTTTTTTATTTTGCACCAATTTCAACCAAATTTCACACAAATGTATTTCTGTTGTTGACACAAAACATATGTAAGAATGGATCAAATCGAACCATGGGGTCATGGGGCTGCCATGCAAACCTAACCCCCAAATTATGTTCTTCTAAGAAAAACTTGTTTATTTGTGCAGCAATTTCAACCAAATTTCACACAAATGTAATTCTATTGGTGACACAAAACATATGTAAGAATGGATCATATCGGACCATGGGGTCATGGGGCTGACATACAAACCTAACCCCCCGAATTAGGTTCTTTTAAGAAAAACTTTTTTATTTGTGCACCAATTTCAACCAAATTTCACACACATGTATTTCTTTTGATGACACAGAATACATGTAAGAATTGATGAAATCAGAAAATGGGGTCATGGGGCTGCCATACAAACCCAACTCCCCAAAATTAGGTTCTTATAAGAAAAACTTTTTTATTGTGCACTAATTTCTACTAAATTTCACAGAAATGTATTTCTATTGATGACACAAAACATATGTAAGACCCCCCATTTTTGTTATTCTAAGAAACATTTTTTACACCAATTTCACAAAACCTTGAATTAATGTGTCTTAATCAAAGCAACTAAAAAGTTAAAAAAAAATGGAATCGTACTATGAGTAAATATTTTTATTTGCCCACTTATTCCAAACAAACCCCACACAAATATTGTTTTGCCGCCTTACCAATTTCACAATTTTTGTGTTGATACACATTGTGCTGCTTCTACATGACTGCGGGACACAGAACTCCGAAGTTAGCCGCATGCGGTCCGCGAGCCTCGAGTTTGACATGCCTGACTTAATGTATTCCAATTACGTGGAAACTCCAACATCGAGTCGATCCCACGTGTTTCTGGTTGATCCACTGAGGTATGTTTGTAATGTATGTTCCCCATAATTTAGTTTTTATGATACGATTTATGATGGGGTTGATAGTGAAGTCTGTGAGGTTGTTATTGTTGACTTCCATATAAAACGCAAAGCCAAACCCATGATGACGGGTTTCCTCCCATTTTTTTCCTTCCGTTTTCACATAAACTCCATGACTTCATGAAACAATATTATTTGAGTAAGTTTTGATTGCAATAAGCGCACAAACAAAATTATTTCTTTGAAAGCTTTACCTGGGGGAAGGGAGGCGCTAGGTCCATAGGACGATTCGATTTTAACATATTTTTGTGGTTTGGTTGGAATGGAATGACCCCACGGTCCGATTCCATCCATTGTTATAAATATTTTTTAGCGTCAATAGAAACCCATTTATGTGAGGTTTGGTTGAAATTACTCCGCTCGTCATACTGACCTATACTTTTTATACGGCCTGAGATGCCTCCTTCAATGCGTTACAAACTTCATTAATATACCCTTTCACTCTACGAGCGAAGGATTTACAGATCATGTCTATTTGCGGATTGCAAACGATAAGCTGAATTCAAAAACTAAATGTTCCAAATTAAATGAGTTAAATGATGACACTTGATCGTTTTATAAACGCCATCTTGATATACAAGCCAGATTATCGGCTGATTAAAATGAATCTGTCAGTGGCGTTGAACTCTAGTTACACGCATTACAACAAAAGCAATAGCAGCACCAACAGGTCAGTTGTCAGTGGCCACGTACGAAATTGTGGACTCAGGAGGAACTTAGGTCTCTGCAATTCGGCCTGTCTATCAAGATGGCAGTGCTGCCATGTAGTTCTCTTTGCACGTGCTGCCATGTAGATGTAATGATGAACTCTCCATTTATTGGCCTACCATTCCACATTGTACAATAAAAGCTAAAAACCAAAAATTCCGAGCATACAGAGGGCTGCGCCCGCAATACAAGGGGTTTTCACAATTTTATTGCAGAGTGAATACTTTTTGTATACAGGGTGTCCCGCAACTGGTTAGCCATAGACCAATGGTAGACTCTACAGGATGTTTTAGGAAAAATGTCGCCAAAATTATTTCTCTAGCTTTTACCGTTAAGGAGTAATTGCCTTTTTTGTGATTCTTGTAAAAAAAACACTTTTTTTGAAAAACTCATATTTCGTAGCTTCCACTTTAGCCAAATCAATGTTTTTCATATTCTTCTGAAAGTACACAAAATTTCCAATAAAATGACATAGGTATTGAACGTTTCGAACGGTTTCGTATCTTCCGAGATACGACGTTTTTAATTTTGCGGAAATGTAAATTTCAACTTTTAATGTCAAAATTAAACCCGAATTTCGTAACGGTACATTGTAGTGGCAAATCTGCAAAGTTGACAAAAGTTGGCCTAATATCTTAGCTTTCGAACGGCATATAAGAATAAGGCCGCGTACACATACAGAGCGACGCCGAGCTTTTCCGGGCCGGGCGATGCGATGCGACGCGATGCGAGCCGACGCGATGCGAGCCGACGCGATTTCTTTCTATGGCAAGAGGATTTCATACGGCGCTAGCTCGTACGATTTGCTGCTGATGTGGCTATGATTTTAGATCGACTTCGTGACATAGCGCTTCGAGTGTTCTACCATTGATATTTATGTAGTGTCGGTATATTTATGTAGTGTTGTAGATAATTGTGGGTATTAATGAATGGATTGTCGTAGGTAATAATGTAATGTAGTACCATTGGTATTTTCTATATACATACATCTGAGTTGTCGGTATGACTATGTAGTGTTATAGATAGATTGTAGGTAGGTAATGCAATGATGAATGACTGAAAGAGGTAGGTATCCTTTCTGGAAATTTGCAGTGTTAGCTTACGCGTTTCAAAACAGTTTTCGGGCGGCATTTAGATTTGGTGTTAATTGTCGTTCAAATTAGAGATGTAACGGATGTTGTTTAGCGGATGAGGATGCGGTTGCGGATGCAAAATAGTATAAGATTGAGGATGCGGTTGCGGATGCGGATATACATGGAGACATTTTTGAGGAAGCGGATGAGGGTGCGGATGAGGATAAGATCCAATATGTAAAAAAAAATATTTAGGTTTCATACTTTTCATGAAGATGGAAAAAAATTAAATTCCTCTTATTAGTGTGGTTAAAAATAAGAAAGTTGCATACGTCCTTACTTTGCTACGCCTTAAAAAAATAGCACTTCACCCCCTCAGCCCAATTCATTCAAAACAAAACCACTCAAACACTAATCACAAAACTGCGAACTGCCGAGCTGACCGACAAATTGAAGTTCAGTTGTGTATACGATACAGAATACAATTTGTCTCAATACATGTCTTTATAGTTATGTTTGAAATACATATTACGCAGCAGCAGCAGCATCGCGAAACGTCAAGCGCAATGCATTCTATTCTATATTGCTGACAAAAATGTTGGGCAAAAAGCTCGGCATTCAGCATATATGTCAGCTATGAAATTCTGCCCATGCTGCTGCTTCTGCGCGATATGTATTTCAAGCATTACAATGTAACGTGCACGTGAGTGGCAAATATCCGCTAATTGTCTGCATACAAAAATGAGGATTACGGATGAGGATGCGGATGTAAATATTGGTAAGATGAGGATGAGAATGCGGATGCGGAGTTTAATTTGTATGCGAATAATCCGCGATTGCGGATGCGGATGTGGACATCCCTTACATCTCTAGTTCAAATATGAATGAATGGGTGAAATAGGTAATTTTTGGAAACATGCAGTGCAATGAAACCCAGTTTCTAGCGTACGCGCACTCTTATGAGCCTGCCGGCCAAAAATGACATCCCCGTTTCTCGGGGAAATACACGTCCAATCGGCGTGGCAGAAACACTAAGGTAAATTTGGGTCGCTGATTCCGAGTTTGAGGTCAACAACAGGAAAAAAGATTTGGGGTTGCCGCCCCCAAAATTGTACCCCTGTTTTCTCGGGGAAATACTCGTCCAATCGGCGTGGCAGTAACACTAAGGTAAATGTGGGTCGCTAATTCCGAATTTGAGGTCAAAAACAAGAAAAAAAATTTGCACACCCCCAAAATTGTACCCCTGTTTTCTCGGGGAAATACTCGTCCAATCGGCGTGGCAGAAACACTAAGGTAAATTTGGGTCGCTGATTCCAAATTTGATGTCAAAAAAAAAATTGGGGTTGCCCGTTCCCAAAATGCTACCCCTGTTTTCTCGGGGAAATACTCGTCCAATCGGCGTGGCAGAAACACTAAGGTAAATTGGGTCGCTGATTCCGAATTTGAGGTCAAAAACAAGAAAAAAATTTTGGGGCTGCCCGCCTTCAAAATACTACCCCTGTTTTCTCCGGGAAATACTCGTCCAATCGGCGTGGCAGAAATACTAAGGTAAATTTGGGTCGCTGATTCCGAATTTGAGGTCAAAAACAAGAAAAAACTAGAGGGCTTCGCCCCCTGGGCCGAAGCTAATTTCGGGCGCGGCCGAAATTTGGATACCCTTCGCTAGGGCTAAAAGTTTTTTCGGGCGTACCTACACTCAGAGAAAAAAACGCACATTCATATTAAAAGCTCCACATTTAAATTGAACGCAGTATTCGTTTGAAAAATCTCGTTTGATTTGAACGAGTTCTCATTTACGCTAAAAGAATTTCTTTTAAAACAAAACAGTAGCTAAGCCCCAAACGGCGGTCGTTTAAATCAAAAGATTCCGCATTACATAGTAATGTGTATGCATTCCTTTACGTAACAAATACACATACATAAAGGACGCGATGCCAAAATATCATTTGTTTCAACGTAGCACAACAGGTAGTTAATACTTCTGGCCGGTCCGATGAGTCTCAAGTGTTCATGTTCATTGTGTACAAATGTGTAGTGTCTAACAACAAACGTGTATGTCATTAGTTAGAATCTTGATGTTAAGAGTGTTTTCGAGAATGTACTTTTGCATTCATCTGGAGGAATGGACGCTTCCACACGTGCAATTTAAGTTTAGCGGGTGTTAAAATAAAAGTGTTATGTATTAATCATATTAAAATTAGACATAAATAAAAAATAAAGTGTTTTCCTGAAGTTTTCATAAGTTTTATTATTTATTGATTTGTCAACCCAGGTAACAGTGAGTATCTAATCGAATGGAGAATGGACAATCAAACGGAATGTATTATTTTATTTCAGCAGAGTTTGCTTTTAATTCCATGTAAAACTCAATTATTTTGAATGGGGTAATTTCTATGAAATGAAAACGGGATATGTTACTTTCGAAATACATATCGTTTCATTAAAAAGAATGCTTCGTTTAATTTAAATAACAAAAATGTTCAATATAAAAACGAAGACGTTTGATACAATTGCCTTTCATTTATTCAAAATGCGTTACCCGTTTACAATCAAAGAACAAGTGTTTATTTCAATGAAGAATACGTTTAAATCGACTGGCTCCTTCTTTTCAGGTAAACGCAAATTCTTTTAATTCAAACGCCTTTTTACAACTCATTATGCTTTTGAAAGAAACGCCACTCGTTAGAATTAAACGCATTTGCTTGTGGAGCCAAATCAAAAGCGCAAATCGTTTGAATTAAATATATTTCGTTCAATATGAGTGAATATTTCTCTGAGTGTATGACTTGTATTTAATCCCCCTTCTCGTTCTTTTTCTTCCGTCTTGACAAAAGTTTTGGGCTTGGTTGAAATAAGTGCGCAAAAAAAATATTCACTCAGAAAATTTTATTGGGGTGGCCGGAGCATGACTCCACAGTACGATTCCATTCGTTTTGAACTTTTTAGTTGCTTTGATAAAGACACATTAATTAAAGATTTGGTGAAATTGGTGTAAAAAATGTTTCTTAGAAGAACCAATATGGGGGGCTTGGTTTGTATGGCAGCCCCATGACCCCATGGTCCAATTTGATTCAATCTTACATGTGTTTTGTGTCATCAACAGAAATACATTTGTGTGAAATTTGGTTGAAATTGGTGCACAAATCAAAAAGTTTTTCTTAGAAGAACCTAATTTGGGGGGTTGGATTTGTATCGCAGCCCCGTGACCCCATGCTCCGATTTTATCCATTCTTACCTATGTTTTGTGTCAACAATAGAAATACATTTGTGTGAAATTTGGTTGAAATTGGTGCACAAATAAAAAAGTTTTTCTTAGAAGAACCTAATTTGGGGGGTTAAGTTTGTATGGCAGCCCCATGACCCCATGGTCCGATTTGATCCATTCTTACATATATTTTGTGTTATCTATAGAAACACTTTTGTGTGAAATTTGGTTGAAATTGGTACACAAAAAAGTTTTTTTTTAGAAGAACTCAAATTGGGGAGCTAGGTTTGTATGGCAGCCCCATGACCCAGTGATCCAATTTGGGTGAATCAAACATACAAACAGCCTGCAACAATAAGAAGCACGTGTGCAAAATTTCAGCTCCGTAGCTATTATAGTGGCCGAGAAAAACGCGCTGCAACAGACCAATAGACGGACATCGCCGAATCGATTCATCTCGTCATGCTGATCATATATGTATACTTTTTATATGGTCGGAGATGCTTCCTTCAATGCGTTACAAACTTCATGACAAAGTTAATATACCCTTTCACTCTATGAGCGAAGGGTATAAAAATTTGGGTCTGCCCGCCCCAAAATGGTACCCCGGTTTTCTCATCACTGTAGGTTCCCACAACTGACCTATCTATCGCTACCTTCAATAATTCATTGCAAATACATGCGCTGTACGAAATTTTCTTATACGTAAGCGTACGCCACAATCCGGGTTGTGCTGCACTGCATATTACCACAAATCTTACTTCTTTGGCCCATTCATAGATTCAACCACAATTGTCAAATCCGAATACCGCCCTTTTTGAGGTACGGGTACGCTACGATCCATTATTACATCACCTGCATACGGCTATCCCTTCATTTAATATCTACAAATCTATAACACTATACAACACAACACGTATGTATGAAAATATAAATATTCCCAATGATAATGCAACCCAATCTGCACAAAGCATGCCTCTCATGTCGATATTTATCAGCATCAAACAGCACGAAACCAGCCTTTCTATGTACGATTCCATACATACAATACACCATGCCGCTACGAAACCGATCCTAACACAAATCGTATCCTCCATGTCGCTCCCATCGGCGACAAGGCACCTTGCAGCAGCTGCTGAAAGCACGATGATTCGACATGGAAAAGTTCTCCATCTTACAACCACATGCCACTACGAACCCGATCCAAGCAAAAATCGCATCATCCATGTCGCTCCCATCGGCAACAAGGCACCTTGCAGCAGCTGCTGAAAACACGATGATTCGACATGGAAAAGTTCTCCATCGTACAACCCGACGCGACGTCGCATCGCAAGCAGTCTGAATGGTACAGGCAGGTTCGTGCTGGTTCCTATTTAAATGCTAAGAAATTTTTATACCCTTCGCTCATAGAGTGAAAGGGTATATTAACTTTGTCATGAAGTTTGTAACGCATTGAAGGAAGCATCTCCGACCATATAAAAAGTATACATATATGATCAGCATGACGAGATGAGTCGATCGGATGATTTCCGTCTGTCTGTCTGTCTGTCTGTCCGTCTGTCCGTCTGTTGCAGCGCGTTTTTCTCGGCCACTATAAAAGCTACGGAGCTGAAATTTTGCACACGTGCTTCTTATTGTTGCAGGCTGTTTGTATGTTTGATTCACCCAAATTGGATCACGGGGTCATGGGGCTGCCATACAAACCTAGCCCCCCAATTTGAGTTCTTCTAAGAAAAACTTTTTTATTTGTGTACCCATTTCAACCAAATTTCACACAAATGTGTTTCTATAGATAACACAAAATACATATATGCCAGAATGGATCAAATCGGACCATGGGGTCATGGGGCCATACAAACTTAACCCCCTAAATTAGGTTCTTCTAAGAAAAACTTTTTTATTTGTGCACCAATTTCAACCAACTTTCACACAAATGTATTTCTATTGACACAAAACATATGTAAGACTGGATTAAATCCGACCCTGGGGTCATGGTGCTGCCATACAAATCCAACGCCCCAAATTAGGATATTCTAAGAAAAAGTTTTTCATTTGTGCACCAAAATCAACCAAATTTCACACAAATGTATTTCTATTGATGACAAAAAACATATTTAAGATTAAATCAAATCGGACTATGGGGTCATGGGGCTGCCATACAAACCAAACCCCCCATATTGGTTCTTCTAAGAAACATTTTGTTTACACCAATTTCACAAAACCTTGAATTAATGTGTCTTTATCAAAGCAACTAAAAAGTCCAAAACGAATGGAATCGTACTGTGGGGTCATCCTCCGTCAACCCCAATAAAATTTTCCGAGTAAATATTTTTATTTGCCCACTTATTTCAACCCAGCCCAAAACTTTCGTCAAGATAGAAGAAAAAGAATGAGGAGATTAAATACAAGTCATGGGTACGCCCGAAGTGCCTACACCGCGGGTCGAGCAACGCGAAGCCATGGAGCGGTATGAAGAACGAAGCAAGGAAGAAGATAGTTACGCCCGAAAATACTTTTAGTCCAAGCGAAGGGTATCCAAATTTCGGCCGCGCCCGAAATTAGCCTCGGCCCCGGGGTTGGCGAGCGAAGCGAACAGGGGGCGAAACCCCATAGTTTTTCTTGCGATGGGAAGCTTATCGCATCGCATCGCGTCGCCCGGAGTGTGAATGGGCTGTAAAGCACAGAGTCATCCGGTTTCTGGATAATATGTACATATGTGTAAAAAGTAAAAAAAACTAGGGGGCTTCGCTCGCCAACCCCCGGGGCCGAGGCTAATTTCGGGCGCGGCCGAAATTTGGATACCCTTCGCTTGGGCTAAAAGTTTTTTCGGGCGTACCTATGACTTGTATGTAATCCCCCTCCTCATTCTTTTTCTTCCGTCTTGACAAAAGTTTTGGGCTTGGTTGAAATAAGTTGGCAAATAAAAATATTTACTCGGAAAATTTGATTGGGGTTGCCGGAGCATGACCCCACAGTACGATTCGATTCGTTTTGGATTTGTATGGCAGCCCCATGACCCCATGGTCCGATTTTATCCATTCTTACATATGTTTTGTGTCAACAATAGAAATGCATTTTTGTGAAATTTGGCTGAAATTGGTACACAAATAAAAAAGTTTTTCTTAGAAAAACCTAATTTGGGGGGTTAAGTTTGTATGACAGCCCCATGACCCCATTGTCCGATTTGATCCATTCTTGCATATATTTTGTGTTATCTGTAGAAACACATTTGTGTGAAATTTGGTTGAAATTGGTACACAAATAAAAAAGTTTTTCTTAGAAGAACTCAAATTGAGGAGCTAGGTTTGTATGGCAGCCCCATGACCCAGTGATCCAATTTGGCTGAATCAAACATACAAACAGCCTGCAATAATAAGAAGCACGTGTGCAAAATTTCAGCTTGCTAGCTTCAATACCCACCGAGTAAAACGCGTCGCAACAGACAGACGGACATGCTCCAATGGACTCCCCAAGTCATGCTGATCAGATCATATATGTATACTTTTTATATGGTCGGAGATGCTTCCTTTAATGCGTTACAAACTTCATGATAAAGTTAATATACCCTTTCACTCTATGAGCGAAGGTTATAAACATAGTCCGTAAGTGGAAAAAATCTTGTTTTCACGTGGCAATGAAATTGACACTCTCACACATGAACGGAGTGGTTTTAATAGTTATTACGTTTTATTATTATATACTCCTCAAAACAAAATAAGGGCCACTTATGTCCGTTGACTTTAACAACGTCTTTTGGCGAATTTTTAGTGTGATAATTATTTACAAAGAAGCCATTTTGTACCTGAATGTGATGTGAGTTATCACAGTATCATTCGTTAACATTAGCTTTAACGGAACAGTCTTAAACAGTACTTTTGGGGTCACGAGTCATACATTTGGTAGTTTTGTTTATTTCTCATTTTGATTAAGAATTATTTTTCGCCAAGTCCTTTAAATGCAACATTAGTTGTTGCACTTTTAAAGATAAGGAGAATCTGTAAAATACAAAATACCAACAATTCGGCGCCATTTAAATTTAAATGCTTCGTCCAGAGCCTTAGAAACGTCGGAGGAAGGTCGTTCGCAACGTTCTGTGGCCCTGCAATCAGGGTATCCGCGAAGAGCCATTTAAAATCTTTGGAACCGTTACCAGGAGACAGGAAATGTCTCCCGTCGTCATGGTTCAGGCCGAGTTCGAATAACCACCCCCGCACAAGACCGATATGTGAGACTTTTGTGCGCGACGGGATCGTACCATTAGTGCTCGTGGACTACAAAGTAGGCTATTAAGGACGACTGGGACCATTGTTAGCCCTCAAACAATCAGAAATCGTTTGCACGAACACTAACAGTGGTCAAGGAAACGTGTTACCAGAACAGAACAGGGCAGGACGCATCGTACGAATCGTTTAAGATTTGCTCGTCGACATATCCAATAGGACATGCAACAATGGCGCAAGATGCTCTTCTCGGATGAGTGCAAAGTAAAAATTTTTAGTGACGACCGACGCATAAGAGTCTGGCGGAGAACCGGAGAGGCATTTTTGGCAAGGCGGTCCCAGTGTGATGGTCTGGGCCGGAATTAGCTTGCAAGGTAAAACTAACCTTGTTATCCTAAATAACGGGACAATTACGTCCGAAAGTTATATTGAAAGGATTGTTAGGCAATATATCATTCCTTTTTCACAACAGGCGTTGGATGGTTTTATCCTCATGCAGGATAATGCACGACCACATACTGCCCGGGCGACAATGTCTGTTTTCGAGGAGGTCAATATTGAGGTCATGGAGTGGCCTGCCAACAGTCCGGACCTAAATCCGATAGAACATCTTTGGGATCAATTAAAACGCCGGATGCGGATCGCTTAAAAGGACATACACAATCAGCAATAGCTGATTCAATTGCTAAAAATGTGTTGGGACGAGATATCAATAGAAAGCGTCGATCGGCTTATTGAAAGCGTTCCGTCCAGGCTTCGAGACTGCATATCAAAAAGTAGAGGCCATACTCGATACTAAAAAAAAAACAAAGAATCAATTTTTTTACAGATTAGACATACAAATTAACTGTTATTGATACGATTACATGACCGCAAAAAGTAAGCAATCCGAAAAAATGCTAAAAAAAAGTGTAACTTTTGGTCAAAATTCAATAAAATTCATTAGATTTAATGAAAAACATATTGTTTTATTAAATTAGACCAACAAAACTATAATTTTCCTTTTCCACAAAAAAATAATCAGAAAATTATTAGTGGCCCTTATTTTGTTTTGAGGAGTATAGTAAGCAAAAGTGAACAAAATTATCTTTTTATAAAAAAAATGAAATGAAATAAATCAATTCCATACAATATTACGAGTAATTTTAAACTAATCAATTCGGCTTGAAAATATTAGGATGGTGTGGTAATTCATCAAATTTACCCTACAGATATTGTTCAAAATGAGTTCCATCGTGCCGGACACATTAATTGGCATCTTTTAGACGTTGATGTAACTGCTGCAAGGATTTGTTGGTAGTTCATTTTCAAATTATTACACGTCGTTTGAATTTGTTCCATTAGTTGCTCTCGAGACAAAATCTGTTGGGTGTAAACTTCGCTTTTGATTTTTCCCCATACATAAAAATCTAGATGTGCTAAGTCTGGACTCCTTGGTTGCCATGCGACTGGTCCGAATCTTCCAATCCATTTTTCTTCAAATTCTGTATTTAAAAAGTCGGTAATTACCCTCCCATTGTGGGCTGGGCAACCATCCATCTGCCACCAGTGCCGGATTAAGAAAGCGCGGGGTCCGTGACAAATGTTGACCGCGGAGCCTGTGGAGCATCGAATAAAACACTAATAAAAAAGTCCTAAAATTAATATTTCGGCTTATGAGTCTTTTTTAAGGGTTTTTGTGTCTCTCTATTTAAAATATGAAATACTTTTGGCGTATCTACTTTTCCGCTTACCCTGAGCTGTATTGTGTATTTCGTAAAATCGAAATTTCCGTTCCTCTAATGTCAATGTGTTAGGAGCGCTGATCGGTACCACTGAAAGCCAAATTCATATTGCACTGAGACAGATTCATATTCTAGCGGAATAAAAATGAAAATACTCGTAGTATCTATGTGTGCGATTACTGAAGATTTTGATGGGCAATACATTTCCACATATCAATAGAATATAGAAATAGCAATTGTATCACTCATGAACAGTGGCGTACCTCTCAAAGCATTATGAAAAATGTCCCTTTTCAGGTCTACTCAGCTTTATAAAACTTTACAACCAAACATCTAGCTAAAAAAATGCCCACAATAAAGATAATCGAGTGCATACCAAAAGCCCAAATATACATTAACACCTTCTACATTTAATCGGTTTTACTAATTGAAATAAAAACTTACACACTTAAATGAACACTGTGGGCGTAGGTTTACGGTAATGCCATCATGAATTAGAAAAACATATTTCTGTATTTTTAATCAATATAAACCTTGCTATAATATATATAATATAGCGTAAATTATTCAACGATAACGTGTTATAACAATTTAGGAGGAAGAGGCTTTTAGAATTTCGTTGGCATCTTGGTTGTTATAATTTTTGTTTGAGAAAAACGCGGGGCCCCTTAAAGTGCGTGGCCCGTGGCATTTGCCACCTTCTGCCACATGGTTAATCCGGCACTGTCTGCCACGAAATATTTATCTGTTGGGCAATAGGTAAATTGTCCAAAATCGAAGATACTATTTGGTCGTCTAAAATATGGAGAAATGCAGCAGAATTCAACCGATGCGGGAGAAAAATCGGACCAATCAACTTATCCCCAAGAACCCCCAACCATACATTTACGCTAAACTCACGCTGGTAGCGAGATGTCTGTTTAGCATGGGGGTTGTCAGAACTCCAAATGTGACTATTTCGGCTGTTGAAAACACCACTTCGAGTAAAAGTGGCCTCGTCCGTCCAACGAATTTTATTCGGGAATTGGCGGCCGGCTGCTTTTTGCTGTAAAAACCACCTAGAAAAGTTAATTCTTCTCTGATAATTTGCAGGAAGTAAATCTTGCACTTCCATTAGATGATGCACCCACATCACAACAACAAGTTATAATTAGTAAAGTAGCATCTACAACAGTAGCGAAAAGTATTTTTCCATAATGTCTATGCTTGATGTAAAAATTTTACTTCCTTTTCAGGATTGAAGTCGGTTTGGTACATTTGCAGACTATGTTTTTTTTTTTCTTTTATACGTATTATTCAGAAACTGGATGACTCTTATATGCCGTTCGAAAGCTTATATACTACGCCAACTTTTGTCAACTTTGCAGATTTGCCACTACAATGTACCGTTACGAAATTCGGGTTTAATTTTGTCATTAAAAGTTGAAATTGACATTTCTGCAAAATGACTTGTATTTAATCCCCCTCCTCATTCTTTTCCTTCCGTCTTGACAAAAGTTTTGGGCTTGGTTGAAATAAGTTCCATTCGTTTTGAACTTTTTAGTTGCTTTGATAAAGACACATTAATTCAAGGTTTTGTGAAATTGGTGTAAAAAATGTTTCTTAGAAGAACCAATATGGGGGGTTTGGTTTGTATGGCAGCCCCATGACCCCATGGTCCAATTTGATTCAATCTTACATGTGTTTTGTGTCATCAACAGAAACACGCTTGTGTGTAATTTTGTGGAAATTGGTGCACAAATAAAAAAGTTTTTCTTATAAGAACCTAATTTTGGGGTTGGATTTGTATCGCAGCCCCATGACCCCATGCTCCGATTTTATCCATTCTTACATATGTTTTGTGGCAACAATAGAAATACATTTGTGTGAAATTTGGTTGAAATTGGTGAACAAATAAAAAAGTTTTTCTTAGAAGAACCTAATTTGGGGGGTTGGACTTGTATGGCAGCCCCATGACCCCATGCTCCGATTTTATCCATTCTTACATATGTTTTGTGACAACAATAGAAATACATTTGTGTGAAATTTGGTTGAAATTGGTGAGCAAATAAAAAAGTTTTTCTTAGAAGAACCTAATTTGGGGGGTTAACTTTGTATGGCAGCCCCATGACCCCATGGTCCGATTTGATCCATTCTTGTATATATTTTGGTCCGATTTGATCCATTCTTGTATATATTTTGTGTTATCTATAGAAACACATTTGTGTGAAATTTGGTTGAAATTGGTACACAAATAAAAAAGTTTTTCTTAGAAGAACTCAAATTGGGCAGCTAGGTTTGTATGGCAGCCCCATGACCCAGTGATCCAATTTGGGTGAATCAAACATACAAACAGCCTGCAACAATAAGAAGCACGTGTGCAAAATTTCAGCTCCGTAGCTGTTATAGTGGCCGAGAAAAACGCGCTGATACAGACGGACAGACAGACGGACGTCGCCCAATCGATTCATCTCGTCATGCTGATCATATATGTATACTTTTTATATGGTCGGAGATGCTTCCTTCAATGCGTTACAAACTTCATGACAAAGTTAATATACCCTTTCACTCTATGAGCGAAGGGTATAATAAACGCGTTCCAGAATGAAAGGCGTAGACTTTTGCAGCTATTCAGGTCTTTGGTCCTACAAACTTCAAAATATTCGTGCCAAACACTATTACCATTCTATGCATTGCCACCAAATGTCATGTCCATTGTTTAATCCAGTCACGATAAGCAGTGAAAAAAAAATGCTTAACTCATTACCGGAGACAACGCCAAAATTTGACACGATTTGTATGTCAAATGCTCAAAATTGGACGTCTATAGACGTTCTGTCCGGGAAAGGGATAATACGGTGCCCTGGTATTGTGAAATGCCTTTACCTTATATTAGATTTTTAGATATATTTCCGGTTTGAATTAATTTATTCGAATGAAAATTTGCAGACATATTCCTTACCTCATTTCCTTAAAACCATTATCATTTCTTTTATATTTTCAGACCTAAGAGAGTAAGCTTAACTTCAAACGCCCATAACTTCGTTACCGTTACTCGAAACTGGAAAAAAGTAACTCATATAAAATGTACACGTCGAGTCCTTTGATTAGACTACCCATACGCCTATCTCCGATTAGAATTAAAAAAGTCAACTTCTAAAGTATTCGTGCCAAAGACTGTTATCATTCTACACATTCCTACCAAATTTCATGACGATCGGCTAAGCCGTTCGCGAGGTTATTTAGTGAACAGACAGAAGGACAAAATCGATTTCATAAGGGTTTTTTTTAATTAATTCTAAAAAACCCTGACAAAATAAAAAATTCTTGGTGACATAGATCATCAATCAAGACATCAGGGGTATAGACCCCAAAAATTTGGTGCATCTATTATTTTTTCGGGGGATAGATGTCCCACATTTTTGTAAACCGTCATTAATCATTAATTGACGTTCGACGTTTATAAAATCGAACACACCAAAATTTTCGATTCAATTTTTTCATTAACCCTTTCGCTCCCAATGATGCCATATAGCATCATGAAATTTAATGATATTTCTTAGAAAATGTAAGAAATAAATTTTAACTTTTTGTGTGATATTAGACTCTCCCAATAGTGTAATACTTAGTGGATTTTTTCCAGCGTGACATTTTTGGTTTTGGGATGTTCTTTTAATGAAATTTTAGAGAAGGTTTGACGATTGTCGTAAAGCCGAAAAACTGATTTATCCATTATCCCCATATTTTCTGATTATAATCATTTTATGTAAATCATTTTATTGGTTAAATTTTGTAATATATAGTGGTTTTACATGAGCATGATGCCATATGGCATCATTGGGCGTGAAAGGCAAATCAGCAAGTCCCCTATTCATATAAATGCTAGTTGCTTGCTGTATGGAAGGCACCCTTAGTTTTTATCCGAATGAGCTAATTTTTGGTGGGTGGGGTGATAATGAGCTCCAATCGCAATAAACCAATTTTGGGGGGATTTATGGACATGTCCTTTTGCCAAATTCAATTGGGGGGGATAATGGGGGTCGTTGATCGGAGCGACTCAATGTTTCTCCCAAAATAATATTGAACTTATTGTGAATACTTGTACGAAATTTTACAGCTGAACTAACATTCTTTCAAGAGTTATGGGGCTTTTAAAAAAGGTATAAAATGAAAAAGTTGTAATTTATTTTTAAGCTAGCGCCGAATCATTGAATAGATCTCTAATGTGTTATTAATCATTGCAAAGATAAATTTTATGTAGTTTCTTTCGTTCTCAGACTATTTTTCTATATCTTTCATCGTTTTTGAAATACTCGCAAAAAACGAAAAATTACCCCCCTTCCCTTTTTTTTTGCAGTGTGAGTTGCAATAAAGAAGATTCAAACAATTTTCGCCTATAGCATGGACATAGAGGAAGGATCTTTCAATAAATTGAAAACCTCAGTATTTCTGCAGTCCTGTTGCCAGTCTAAAACTAAAACAAATATCTTTTTTTTATCAGTAATCAATTGATTGCCATTTCCTTACTATTTCATTCGATGTATCAATCGAATAATACATTTTGTCGCATAAAAGGTGTACGAGTATGCGTCTATGAAGTATATTTCTTGGACTTCCCGGCTATAGTGTTTTCCCGGTTTTAGCGCTTTTTTGACTTAAACCCCAGAAGAGCGTTATAACGAAGTTTTACTGTATTTTGTTTTCAGCTTTTTTACGATCTGCTAGAGTTTACACTCGATTGATTGATTAGTGACTTACGTACGCATAGTAAGTAAAGTGATGCCGAGAAACCAAGTCCCGGGACAAAAGTTTCTGTGAGGCAAACAAAAACTTAAATAATAAAATATTCAAAGCAATTGAATTGGAATATTGAAACCAGTTGAATTGGAATATTCAAACCTGTGGAATTAGAATATAAAAAAACACGCAATGGTTTCCGTTTCCGTTTTTCTTAATTACTCCTGAATCCTTGAGTTTTCAGGACGAACAAACGCATAAAACAATGAACAAACGGCTGGCTTTCGATTCATACCAAATTTATGCTTCTTCTTCTTCTTTATGGCACGATAGCCCGACGTCGGGCCTTGGCCGCCTGGATTGAAGACCTCCAATTGTCGCGGTCACGCGACCTTGTCCTCCAGTTCCGAAAGCCTAGCATCTGGTGGGCGTCCTCACATACAGAATGCTCCCATCGGGCTCTCGGTCATCCACGCAATCTGGCTCCGTCCACTCGTTGCGCCTTCATCACCTTTTTGGGCATGCGATCGTCGTTCATCCTTTGTACATGTCCCGCCCATTGCAGTCGCTGCAATTTCGCTGCCATTCACCTCGTTCAGGAACGGCCCCGAAGATTCTTCGGAGAACCTTTCGCTCGAATGTGTCCAACAGGTGTTCAGAGTTTTGAGTTAGGGTCCATGCCTCGCAGCCATAGCATAGCACAGGTCAGATTATGGTTTTATACACGTGGAGCTTCGTCTTACTGTGCACCAGCTTCGAATTCATAATTTGGAGGACCGCAAAATAACACTTATTAGCTAGTTGTATCCGTCGCTTTATCTCATCTGTTTCGTTGGCGTCCTTTGACAAATTGCAACCCAGGTAAGTGAAGTTGTCTACATACCCTATATTGAGGTCCCCCACTGTGATGCTTGAATTTACTGGCGTTCTAGTTTTTGATTGCATCATGACCTTGGTTTTAGATTCGTTGATATGTAGTCCAACTTCTTTCGCGGCGTTATTGAGATTATGCAGGAGGATTTCTGCATCACCCAATCTTCGAGACATGATGTTGATGTCGTCGGCGTACGCTACTAGTTGAGTCGACCAAATTCATGGCTCGGATTACATACTCCAGAGCCAGGTTGAAGAGCGTCGGCGCCAGCCCGTCGCCTTGCTTGAGTCCAGTACGAGTTTCAAATAGGTCAGTGAGTCTGTTCTGAACTCTGACCTGCGAGACGGTATTAGTCATCGACATCCTTATGAGTCGCACTAGCTTAGCCGGTATACCAAAATGCAGCAGAATGTTGTACAGTACACTTCGATCGATACTGTCGTATGCCTGCTTGAAGTCGACAAATATTTGGTATACGTCGATGTTATATTCCCAGCACTTCTGGAGTAAAAGCTTCACTGTAAAAAGCTGATCTGTCGTCGAACGACCAGGTCTAAAGCCGCCTTGGTACTCGCCAATGATTTCTATTCTATTTTCTAGAATTTTAGATAAAATCTTATAAGTCGTACAAACTAATGAGATGCCTCTGTAGTTCTCACATTTTAACTTATCCCCTTTTTTGTGGATTGGGCAAATTATACTTTTGCGCCAATCTTCCGGGATTAATTCGTCGTTCCATATTTTAACGATTAGTGTGTGTATAGCCTTAACAAGGCTCTCCCCACCATGCTTCAGCAGTTCAGCTGGAATCTCGTCAGCGCCCGGGGCTTTATTATGTTTTAGTGATTGCATGACGAGATCAACTTTTTATATTGTTGGGGGTTGAACGGGAGGGCCTGTTTCAGCCGTCAGCTCCAGCGCTTCTTGTGTGGGGTTGTTCGGTTGAACATTAACGAGCTCTTTAAAATGGTACCCAGGCGTTTATCAACGCTATCGGTGTCGCTAATTATACTGTCATCCTTATTCTTACAGAGGCTCGTGCTGGGTTGGTATCCACTTTTAATTGAATTAATTAGCTTGTACCCTTGTCTACTGTTCCTACTAGCTAGTCTTTTGTTTATTTGCATCAACTGCTCGTCAAGATGCGTACTTTTCTTACGTCTAATTAACCTATTCGAAAATCGTCGAAGCTCGTCATAATTTGTTTTTTTTTTTGGCTCTAGTTGCGCGTTCGGCCCATTGGCGATATGCCTCGTTTTTGGCATCTACCGCATTGTGACATTCCTCGTCAAACCAATCATTTCGGGCTCGCCGGGCTTTGTATCCCATAACCTCCTCTTCGTCTTTGAGTGTATCCCAGATCTCAAGGGCGCCTTTGTTGCTGATGTTATTTAGCAAGGGCGTCAGCTTCTCCTCAAGGGCAGTCGTATAAGTGACCACCGTGGCATCATCCAACAATTTGTCAACCGCGAAAATTTTTGCCGGGTTGAATCTCGAATGATTCACCGAAGAAATTCTGCACCTATAAGTCGCCTTCACCATATAGTGGTAAGAGTCAATATTTGCTCCACGATAGGACCGAACATCCATAATGCTCGATGCCCATCTCTTGCAGACAAGGACGTGGTCAATTTGGTTGACGGTATGTTGATCTGGAGATCTCCAGGTCTGTCTGTGAATACGACGATGCGGAAAACACGTTGAGCTAATGACCATGTTTCTGCTGGTCGCGAAGTCTATTAGTCGTTGGCCGTTGTCGTTACATTCTTCATGGAGGCCGTAACCTCCAGTAATCCCCCTATGCCAACTGTCGTTTCCGACTTTCGCGTTGAAGTCCCCCAGCAGCAATTTGACATCGTTTGATTGAAGTGAATCGAAGAGATTTTCTAGGCGGTGGTAGAACTCGTCTTTGGCCGCGTCTTCACTGACTTCGCTGGGGCATGCGCGTTTAATGCGAATCGCGCTCGTTTATGGGTTTGAAGTGGATAACATGCGGCTTAAGTTGATTGTTTACAATAAACGCCACTCCAAACTGCCTGTGGCCCGAAGGTTTTCCACTTGTGAAAATTGTGTACGAATTTCGGTCGTCAATCTTGCTACTAAGCCATTTGGTTTCCTGGAGTGCAACTATGCTCAGCTTATATTTTTTAACCTGATCCAAGAGGGCCCTTAAGGCCCCTGCCCTATTCAGGGAGCGTACATTCCAGGTTCCGAAAGAGTAATCCGTTGTTCGTTTGCGAGGTCGTCGTTGAGTTGTATCCGTCCAATACGAGGCTTTCGTTCCAGGGTTCTTGACGTCGATATTTTTTTTACAAGGATGAGTTGTCGGCCCATCGCTTAACCATGATAGTATTCGTAAACGAAAGAGGTCCATCGGAGGTGCTGCTTCGGTGATTGACTATTCGGTTTTAGTCACCCTATTACGTTTAGTAACCTGAGACGCTGAAGTTGTTAATACAGCACTCAGGCGCAGCGGTTACTCGGATAATGCGGAGAAGTAACGCCCCGTAGAGAAACATAGGAATTGGCCGGAGCCGTTCACCCTATGAAACTCCTCCTGCATAGCTAAGGGTCCGCAGTTATGCCACAACTGAAAAGGATATAGGAATCGGCCGGAGCCTTTCAACCTTTATCCCCCCCCCCCCCACCCCTTACGGCATTTATACTTATCCGACCATATTTACAGATGGCGGGCTAAGTTCACACTCCTTATTTTAAAGTTGCTATTTTTAAATAATTAGAGACACACAAACGAACAAACGTAGGCCGGCGAACAAACGGTTACGAGCATAATTTAAGAATATGGGATTTATAACTTCACATAACGGCCACTACCGACACATAGGGTCATGGGGCTGCCATAGAAGTCCGACAATTTTTCTAGTATGTGCCGTACGGTGCGTTTGAATAAAGCCTCAAATAAGGATATTCGAGCTTTAACAACTAGTGGTTAAAAGATGCAAACAATGCCGTTCATAGGTTTGAGATTAAATTTAGAAACATAGTTCTGGCGTGGATTAGCATCCGCAAAATGCTTCGTTCCATGAGCGCACGGACAAGTAAAAGTAAAGATTACACAGCCTATACCTGCATCATGGATAGTTTCACACGATATGCAAACTTAATGAAATACAGGGTGGCACATTAAAAGTGAAATAGTGTAAACCATGAATAACTTTTTTATTTCAAAACCGATTTTTTCGGATCTCTGCTATAATATTTTGCTTCAATTCCTGAATTGTCCTTGGTCCATCATTGTAGACTCTCTCCTTAAGGTATCCCCACAGAAAAAAAATCTAGTGGAGTTGAGTCTGGAGATCTAGCCGGCCAGTTAATTGCAGATCCTCTGGAAATGACTCTTTCACCGAACACGTCCGTTAAAAATGTTTCTATCGACCCTTCCTCAACTCGCATTTACCTGGAAAGTAGTGTAAACATATCTCCCATGTGTCTTTATTATTACCATATTTCAGAAAAAAATATTAAAAAACGAGACCGAGTTCTCATCGTGCGAATAGCACGATGAGTGTATACCCTATACCCATGTACAGACCTAGAAGGCACGCAAAACCCAAAATATTCGATTTCTTAAGTTTTGTGGGGAGGGAGGGGTAGATGTGTCGGATCTGACACACCTTTATTACCTTGTCAAGGCATGCAACGGCTACCATTTGTTACTAATTTGAAGTTTTTCGTGTCATTCTATCAAAAGATATAACTTTGTAGGGGAAGTAGGGGTAGGGGTAGTCAGACCTACTCCACTTTCCTTTAACCCTTCTGTCGGCACGAAGGTCTGGCCAGACCTTTGGCACTATATTGTGGTTAAAAAAGTATAGAAGATGAAATCGCAGCGACTTCATATTTCATGATATCCTAGAATAATATGTTTAGAAGCATTTTGCAAAAAATTGAAAAATTCGGTTGAAGTTTTGAGTATGTTTTTGCTGATTTTCAATTTATAGTGCTTTTTGATACCCAATAGGTCTGGCCAGACCTATAGTTTTTCCCCCTATTTTTCATTGAAGTAAAAAGTGCAGATATTAAATTCTCTTGTTTATGATGTAATAATGTCATTTAAATTCAATTTGTACTATAAATTATAAAAATTTCTGAGATTTTTCTATAAAAAGCCGTGAAGTTCGGAAATGGGTATACTTAATTTGATCCTAGGAAATTCAAACCAGTTTTATTTCCTTTGTAATAGTAAGGACTAAGTATGAGTGAATTGCAAACATCTTTCTAAATAGATTTGATCAAGAAATTTAGGAAAAATTTAGAATTAAATGATTTTTGCCCTTGAAAATTCCCTATTACTTTCCACCTGTTTCCCTAAATCTGCAGACTAATATCGAGGTAAAATCTGCCAGCAAATTTCTAAATATTTCCCCAAACGTATTGGAATTAGAAAATTCGATCGCACTATCTACTAGATATACGCAATGCAAATAGCGAAGCCAAAAAAGAAGAAAATAAGGGAGAAACATGTTTGTACTAATACCACCTCAAAATATATCTACTTAAAAACGTTTCCAGTATATCTACAAAAAATATTGTGATGCTTTTATTGAAAAATTGCAGTAATGAATTGATAGAATGATTTTACCGATAAAAATTTTACTTTTTCTAAAAAGTAAAAGTTTTTTCTAAGTGGGTCCAGCCAGACCTATTGGGTATAGAATATGCATATTGTAGTAGGTACCGACAGAAGGGTTAACTCAAAGTATATGTTAGAATGAGACATTGATCAAAATTTCAAGTCGATAGCGATATTCTACCGAAAGTTATGTCCGAATTAAAATATCAAGGAGGGGTAGTTTGTATGGGAGGTAGGGGAAACCGTGGTCCGATTTGGCCCATTTTCAATACCGTCCAAGATTTTAGCAAACCAAACATTTGACCAAAATTTCAAACCGCTAGCTTCATTATTTCGGGAGTTATCGTGCTAACAGACAGACACACGGACAGACAGGCAGACATGGCTTATTCGATTCAGGGACCGACCCTGATCATTTATATATATGTATGTATATACTTTGCCATACCTCCGGTGGCGCCTTTGAGGTGTTACATAATATCGGCGTAACAAAAACAATATACCCTATACCATCTTATGGGTATAGGGTATAATAAAAAGTTATGCATGATTTACACTAGTTCTTTTTTAATGGCCAACCCTGTATACAGGGGATCTCGGTTAACGAACCCCTCGGATAACGATCATATCGCATAACGAACGAAAGTTTCTGGTTGAAGATGTTTCACTTAACAAACATAATTTCACATAAGAAACAACAAATTTGTGAAAGGATGATGGGCACATTTGTATGAAAGTTGGTCGTTGAGTGAACAGCAATGAAACTGATGTCAAATGAAAGGGCTATATTAGATAGATAGGTAACTTATATATAAAATTTAGACCCGTAAGCACTGGGGTTCCTTAGAAAGGACGACTTCTGTTCGTCTTTTGGGGCAAGCTGGACTATAACTTTTGAAAGAATGAAGCTACAGATTTGAAATTTTATACAAGTGGTTTTTACTAGAGGATCTTACTTTCTGTAGAGTATGAATACAATGCGGCCAATATTTCCCCTACCCCCCCCCCCTAAATTTTTTTTTAATTTTTTGGGTATAACTTTCGTCCGGATAACAGTTGAATTTACTTCATTGGTCAAATTATACCCTACTATAGTACTATACTACTGTAAAAATCAGGACGATTCCTTCAAAACAAAGGGCACTTTTGATACAAAAACCCTTTTCCCCTTTATTAATTTTTTGCTTCTAAATCTGCGAAAAAACTCAAATTAAGCTGATTTTTTTGGATACTGCTTTCTTATTGCATTCTCGCTAAATCCTTTACGTGGGAGCTTGTCAAAACAAATATTAAGACCCCCCTCCATACAAAAGTCCATTCCTTATAATGCATTCATTAATGTTATGGGCTGTCATGTGAGTATATAAAAACCCAAACGCATTTTCTCATCCGCTCGTCAAATTAGTCACACATGGGGGAAAAACATACATACTATTCTTGATCAGAATGAATTTTTACATACACATATGGCCAAAAAAATAAGTACACCCTTCATGTACTATTTTATGCCAAATTTTCATACCCTTTTTAAAATTGAATTACTCCAAATAGATAGTCCTTACAACAATTAGGATACAACAATGCCAACGGAACCGAAAAATTAAATGGCATCCCCCTATTATCTTAATCCCTCCCGATATTAGCTTTGAAGTGGTTTTTCAGCTTGGTCAAAATAATAAGTACACCATCGGTTTTTTAAATTTTTTGACAACAACTTACTATTTTCCGTAAGGATTTGTTTTTTTATTCATTGGTGTATGCAACAAGCGTTAAATTAAAAACAAACAAAAATTCTTAAGGGGCGCAAAACGCATGGTACGTACGAAAAAAGACGTTTAGAGTCCGAAAATTTGAAATAGCGGAAAAATTATTCTCTCATTAACGAAATAAATCAGCTAAACATTGTATTTACTGTGTAATTCATTAAACTAAATAAAAGCAGTCTCAAATGCGTCAAATAGGTCCATGTAAGGGCCATAAGGATAACTGTCGATCTCATTATCACTATGGCGAGAAAAGTTCCCTTAGCTTGACTGATGATTTTCACGGTAAATATTGAAAATAGAGAATCCCTTTGAAAAGTTAATCGGAGAATACAAGAAGTAAAGCAGTTTTCGTAAAAAGTTTAGAACTTTCCATTGCGATGTCAAAAAGTGTTGACAGTACAAGAAAATTGTGTATGGATAGTTCTTCTTGTTCCAGACCGAACAATGAAAATTCACAGAATATTTTGTTTTATTTTTGAGATCGTAATAAATTTGATTGGAAACTACTCTTATCGTAATATTCTTCATTTAGGAAAAAAATAATATGATATACGGTACATCAACTGGCTATTTCCCATGGAGTCGGAAAAAACTTAGTCTATGGCTTAATTTTCATAGTTTGGTTTCGTTCAAATGTACCTAATAACCGTTACTATGAGCCAATTTCCATATAAGAAATGTTAGTTGATAGTCCCAGAATATTTTACTGATGAGCCCATACACTTTAAATGGGGATTTCAGCAGGATATTAACCCTAACCATACCTCACCAGCTGGTCAAGGATCCGCTTCAACCAAATCGAGTGGCTTTTCATGTTGTTACTAGAGTCAAATTGAATTCAGAATGTTTAGGGAGATTTGAATCAATGAACTAGAAACAAAGTTTTCACAAAACGGACCAAATACGGAATTTCCTGGAAGTAACTGGATATATGGATGTATGGGAACTTAGGAGTAATTATTCACCAGAGGGCCAACAAAAACCTTTTTTTTTTCAAAAGAATGGATTATTTACTTTTATATAATAAAATAAATCAAATTCTTGTCGAATCAGAACATAATATTTTAATTAAAACCAGTTTTAATCAAATCAACTGACATGTACTTATTATTTTGTCCAGCCTATTTTAGTCAGTTCGTACTTTTTCAAGGTAAATGAAAGCTGTTATTTAATATAATATGCTAATTTACCTATTATTTGATTCCTCACCAATTAAGTATTTAAATCTTTCCATATGATTTTATTTACTCAAATAACTACTTGGCTACAGGGTGATAAGAAAAATTCGTATGGGTGTACTTATTTTTTTGGCCATATGTGTATAAAGAAGTAATAAATTATAATATTATTTTTATTGCATTTAAACCACATTTAATTATTGCATTTAAACATAACAAACATTAAAATTAGGTAACAAAAGGCTAATTAATATTGTTCATCGATTATTACATCTAGTAAATGCTGCTCTGGAGGATTGAATTCTTCAAATCTACCTATATCTCTGGCAGTACTAAGGTTGTTTTCCAATAGGGTAAACCTTTTCCAAACATTGGCAAAAGATGAAGCAACTCGAAGAAAAGAAGAAGAAGAAGTGGCAGCTGTCAAAGAAAATTCGAGACAGATCTTTTCTTCCGGTGGCGCAACAATCGCAGCAGCACGTATTAACGTCCCGTCGTCACCACCGCAGCACCCACAACAATCGCAGCAGCACCACACGGCGAATCGACCCCCGCAGCACGTATTAACGTACCCGTCGCCACCACCGCAGCACCCACAACCATCGCAGCAGCACCACACGGCGAACCGACCCCCGCAGTACGTATTAGCATACCTGCCGCCGTCACCGCAGATCGACCGCCAGTAGAGACACGACGTAAACCCGACGATTCGAAACTCACAGCCGCCGCAACATTTCGAACTGGGCGACCTTTCAGCCCGTGACCGTACGGATGCGGAGGCAGAAGCGCTTGAGAGGGAGCTCGAAAATTTACGCTGTCGGCCCGAGATATTACGACTGCTTAGCGAGATTGCCCGCATGGAAAGAGGCGAACCCTACACCAAACCGCCGCACGTAACGCAGACGCAACCGCCACCCCGAGAGACCATCGAGCTCGTACGATCACGTTCCACGAGATTGAGCACGCGATAATTAAATTTAGCGGTGATGATCACACCTATGACGTCCACGACATCTAGAGCAAATATTCGTCCAGGTAAACGCGGATGATCTAACCAAGCTCCTCACCCTCGGCTCTTCTCTCACGGGTTCGGCGCGTTTATTGTTGGCGCGAAGTGCCATCACGCACGTGGGACTGAAGCAACAACTGGTGAAAGAGTTCGGGCGAGCCATGAGGCGCCACGAAGTATACCAAGCGCTGCGGCAGAGGCACCGAAGACCGAATGAAAGTGTCCGCAGATACGTGATGGAAATGGAAGCCATTTTCTACCGCAGCGACCTGACGGAAACGGAGTTGATCACGTTTATACTGGAAGGGCTGGGCAGCCGCACACCGGACTATGCGATGTTTAATACCGCTCGAACCCTGGACGAGCTAAAGACACGCACGAGCACCGGATCCCGCTAAGAGGGATGACGACAAAATCGGAGACAACTGCATCGAAAGGGATCAATCCGCCAGACCGAACCGACGCCAGAGGTACCACATCCACCAAGGACGACCGCTGTTTCAACTGCTCCCGATTGGGGCACCGCAAGCCGACGTGTCCGTATGAAGAGCGACCGAAGGACGTCTGCTATAACTGCTGGAAGACGGGGCATGACCGACGATCATGCCGAAACGCAAAATACATTCAGAAGCAGAAGAAGGAGAGCATCGTAGCCGCCGTTACCGATAGTGATGCAAACGCCGAAGTAGAAGAAGACGATGTCGAGAAGACACTAAGCGCCTTGTGAATGGTAAGTGTTGCCTTCATTGATTCCAATAACGGGTGTACAAATAACACAGCTGTCCTTTGTTTGTTTGATACCGGTAGCGCCGCTAATCTGATACGCAAATCCGCCGTCCCACTAGACACGAAAAACGAGTTGTTCGCGACACCATTTTATGGGCTAGGGAGAACACCCATGAAGACATACGGTAAAATCATTTGCTTTATTAAAGGTGAGACATAATATACAGAAAATTAAATTACTGGTCGTTCCAGATGATCTGATACCGACGCCGCTATTCTTAGGTCGTTCCGCGTTGCTCGAGTTCGGAATAGTATTAAGCATGATAAATAGAAAGAGTTTGAATATAATGTCAAAACGGAAATGTAATAAAGAATTGGGCCGAATGAATTCGAAAAAGGACAGCTTGTGTTTTTGTTCACTTGATAATGGTATTTTAGAAAGAGTAGCTTTAGCAAACATCGCCTTGTTGCCCTCTGCTTTACCGAAATCTATACCGGGAGAATTCATAAAAACCGAACAAAATCCCAATCGAACATGAGGGAGCGCGAATGCCCACCGTTGTGCCGATAGATTGCCGCAGAGAGAACCGAATTAGTTGACGAAATGATAGAAGATATTATAAATGTAATGTCGATTGATTTTGAGTCGCCTCCGGATTCGTTGGACGTAAACCCTTCGTTAGGAAAGGATAGAGTGTCAAACATTAAGCAGATTATAGCAGATGAATAGTCATACCCCGAAGACATACCGGAAGATACTGATTTTGAGCTAAAAATTAGGTTGCAGAACGATGTCCCAATTCATCGCTACCCAAAAAGCTGTCATTTGAGGAACGTGATGCCCTGAAAGAGATAATTGACGACCTGTTGAAGAAGGAGATCATCTGACCGAGCGAATCGCCGTACACTTCCTCCATCCTTATGGTACAAAAGAAAAATGGGGAATACCGGAATTGTGTCAACTACCGTAGCCTAAACAAAGTAATGATCCGCGACAATTACCCGCTGCCGCTGATGGAAGATTGTTTGGATTTTTTAGGGGGGAGCGATATTTTACTACGCTAGACTTAGAGAACGGATTTTTCCACGTGAAGATAGCGGAGGATTCGAAGAAATACACGTCCTTCGTGACACCCCCCGGACAGTATGAATATAACCGAATGCCTTTCGGTCTGAAGATCGGACCCGCAGTATTTTTCCGATACATACACCACAGACTGGGGGATTTGATGGAAACGGGGAAGATCCTCGTATACATGGACGACATCGTTATCGCTACAGACAATATAGAGTCCCACTCAAGAATTATCGCCGAAGTTGTGCGAAGATTAGCAAAATGTGGGTTGAGGTTGAATTGGATCAAATGCCGCATAGCGTACGAAAACATAGATTTCTTGGGTCACGCCGTGTGCAAAGAGGGCGTCAGACCCAGCGAGGCGCACCTACGATCCGTGAAAGACTACCCGATGCCGACGACGAGGAAGCAAGTACGGTCATGTTTAGAATTATTCTCGTTCTTCCGAAGATTTGTGCCAAATTATGCCCGAATTGCACACCCGTTGCAACGATTACTAAGAGAAGATGTGAAGTTCGAAATAGATCAAGCCTGTAGGGATGCGTTCAAAGAGCTAAAAGAGAGGATGTTGACCTCACCGGTGCTGGCCATTTTTAACCCGACCCGAGAAACGGAACTCCACACAGATGCATGCAGCGTGGGCTATGATGCTATTTTAATGCAGAGGCAGAGCGACGGGAAGTTTCATCCGACTTACTATTTCTCGAAAGCGACATCTGCCGAGGAGTCCCGCATGCACAGCTACGAACTGGAAACAATGGCCATCGTTTACGCAGTCAAGAAATTTAGAAATTATTTGCATGGGATTATGTTTAAAGTAGTAACCGACTGTAGCGCGTTATCCTTAACGTTTGATAAAAAGAAC
Source organism: Microchrysa polita (assembly GCA_949715475.1). Taxonomy (NCBI): domain Eukaryota; kingdom Metazoa; phylum Arthropoda; class Insecta; order Diptera; family Stratiomyidae; genus Microchrysa; species Microchrysa polita. Next base: position 88,701,072 of record OX454415.1, read on the forward strand.
ATATGTCCGAAGATTGCAAGATGGGCGTTAGAGCTGCAACACTTCTCGTTCAGCATACAACACCGCAGTGGTGTACTTATGGGACACGTCGACGCTTTGAGCCGATGTCATGAGACAAGTTTACCATCTACGAGGTTTACCGTCAGGGGAGCACGTAGCCTTTCGGCCTTTATCTCCCGATCCTTCGAACTGTTTGGACCTTCGGCGTTTTACTGGCAAGGTATTATTGCCAGAAGGGGATTTCTCCATCCGGCGAATGCACTCACCTTCAGGAACCCAACCCCGACGTTGCATAACCAGCTGGATGACTCGGGTAACAACCTACAGCCACCACGAGGCCAACACCTTGATGGACAAGGACCATGGTCCCCTGGGCACACCCATCCCCGTGGTACACTATTCGCTAAAGACTTCTCTATAGCAGGTGTGATCTTCCTTCGGCCCCCCCATTGGTTAAGCCTCACGTACGATGTCATGAGACACTTGATATCGAAGGAAGCACGCCGAAGAGAAGCTTAACGAGCAAACTCAGGCGAAGGATCGCATGATCATCGTAAGTGCCGCAGACCGCCGAGACAAGTACGTCGATAACGAAGATACCGAAGGGGGTCAAATAGAGGACGACGACGAAGAGAGGAAAATAACACTAAACCGTAAGAATATACCCTGTAAAGTAGTCACAACCGCCGATCAAATGGAGATTAACTTCATGATACAAGCGACGCAGAGTCGCGATGACAAAATCGTAGCATTGAGGGAGAGGTTAGAAGAAGAAAGAGTCGGATTCCACCTAGAGAACGGTCTCGTATTTCGACGCGACAAAGAGGGTCGGCTACAGCTGTTTGTACCGCAAGAAATGGAAGAGAACATTATCCGAATGATTCACGAGAAGGTATGTCACATGGGAATTGATAAGACGTATGAACAGCTAAGGAGTAACTAATGGTTCGACCACATGAAACCAAAAGTGGAGAAGTTCATTCGGAACTGTATACGCTGTATACTGTCTTCACCGCCAGCACGCATAACGGAAAGGAATTTGTACAATATCCCGAAGAAACCAGTGCATTTGGACACAATACACGTCGATCATTTTGGGCCATTACCGGCTATAAAGGGAGCAAGGAAACACATCCTCGTAGTCGTGGATGGTTTCACGAAGTTTACTAAGTTGTTTGCGGTAAAGTCTAACGGAACGAAGGAAGTAGAAGCTTGTCTAGACAAATATTTCGCCATGTATAGCAGACCGCGACGACTCATAAGCGATAGAGGCACGAGCTTTACCTCCTTCAGATTTGCGGAGTACCTGTTGAATAAAAATGTTGACCATGTAAAAGTGGCGGTTGCGTCAGCGCAGGCCAATGGCCAAGTCGAGCGAGCGAACAGGATTATCAAAGCGATGCTTAGTAAATTTACTGAACCGGTGAAACACGCCGATTGGTCAAAACAATTGGGACAAATCGAATGTGCGTTGAACAATACTCGACATCGATCCACGAGAAAAACAGCAAGTTAGCTATTATTTGGCGTTAACCAGAGAGGAGTTACAATCGATCACCTGACAGAGTTCCTGCTAGATGAATATGACACTACGACGCGCCGAGACCTAAATCAGCTACGATAGGAAGCCGCTGAGGCGATTCAACAATCGCAAGATGTCAACGCGAAATATTTCGAATCTAGGAGTAAATCTCCGAAAACGTTTGCTCAAGGGGACTTTGTGGTAATCCCCCATATCGACACAACGGCGGGTACGAACAAGAAGTTTAATGAAAACTATCGGGGACCGTACGTAGTGCACAAGGTACTCCCTAACGATCGGTACGTCATCCGTGATGTAGAGAATCGTCAGGTCACCCAATTACCGTACGACGGAGTAGTAGAAGCGAACCGGATGAAGAAATGGATAGAGCAATAGGTAACAAGGGGGGTTTGCTATACGCTCAAGGCGACACGTTATTATTAGGGACGAAGGATGACGAGTGAAGGTTATGCCGCTTTTTCTTCTTTTTTTTCTACCCGTTGGCTTTCCCCGGAATGATTGTGGTCAATCAAATTTCGTCAGAATGGCCGAGTTGTAGTAAATCTCTGGCAGTACTAAGGTTGTTTTCCAATAGGGTAAACCCTTTCCAAACATTGGAAAAAGATGAAGCAACTCGAAGAAAAGAAGCAGAAGAAGTGGCACCTGTCAAAGAAAATTCGAGACAGATCTTTTCTTCCGGTGACATGGTGTGGACTCGAAAATTTGTAATCGGGCGAAATCATTGTAATTAGTTTTGGAAAATAAATAGATTTTACACTACATACCATAAAAATGACAGAATATGGGCGCAGCTTCCCAATGTTCGCCTGCTAGTAAGACAACTGCAGTAATGCTCTATAATGGAATGTACAATGTACCCCATGCTGTTCTCTATCAATTAAAATATATACATAATAAGTTCGTTCTCTCACATGCCGCGAATATATTCGAACCCGTAAAAGTCATACATAAGTCTGCGTAATGTTGCATTCGCTAAAACCATCAAGTGTATCATGCCTACACATTTCAACATAGTAAATTCCCTCCCGCAAATGCTCTCCAACATACGATCTAGCTAACTTTATATGATATGTCCCTAAAGTGTGCAAAATCAAACAATCCTGTTAATCGAGGAAAGTCTTCTAAAAATGGGAGCTTGGCTTCCATACCAACGAAATTACTTCGATGCCTATTTAATTATTCATCTCTACTTATTGATAAAGACGATTCGGCTTATTAATGTTTTTATTAATTATATTAATTATTTCAGGAGTCAAACGATGATCCTTGTAAAAACAATAAAAGGCGTTTAAGAGACTAGCTCCTATTTTAAACCTGTCAAACATGTGGGGAAGAGATCTATTAAAGTTGGTTTGATGAAACAGCTTATAAGATTGCCTTATCCTTCCGTTCATAACTTCTTCTACCCACCGGCATATGGTTATAAGTCTTAATCTATTCGCCTGTTCCGTGGTTTTAAGAGGTACATTAGCTTCATAACCATATGCTTCTAAAATACCAATAATATCCCTAAATTCACGATCGAGAATAAAAATGTCATTTTATTGACAACTTAAGTTGTAATCCTTTAACTTTTTACTCATCCGTTTCCATTGATAGTCCGATTTATACGACATATACAGTGCTTGTCATCAGATTAGCACATCCCTTCGCATGAATAGTTTCGGCTGATTTCCAACCAAACTAAAAGAGCTAAAATTTCAAAATTATAACTGTTAATAGTCTATTCAGTTCTGAGTTAATTAACACAAAAATAATTTTTCGAAAAATAATACACAAAATAGCCATTTAAAATTTGTAATCAGGATAGCACATGCAAATTCTTTTTTGTCTATCTTCTACAATTAAAGACGTAGGACTCCCAATTTTTGGTGGTTGTTTGAGTGAGATATTGACTTTAATATGAATAATTAAAAATCATTAACTGCGGAAGAGGGACCAAAATTTAAGGCATACAAGGAGTCAACGTGGCCAAAAAGTGAAATTTCGAGAAAAAAATTTATAAAAGTTGATAAGTTGATTCCGAATTCGTGTGTAATAAGTAGCGTTAAGGTAAAAATAATAGAGGCGATAAGAATTGAGTACATGTCGATCTTATGAGAGAGTTATTTTGAAAGAAACATCTAGCCCTCATGACTCGGTCACAAGGATTAGGGTAAATTTTGACATTAAGGCGAGCCTATCTTTTGTTCAAACAGTGATAACAAAACTCCACATTTCAAGAAACTAAAACTGCAGAATAAACTGCAACTTAACTTTCCCCGAAAGGAAAATACGTTAAAATTAATCATGAGAACACTTGACATGGAACAAAGAATGGCGGTATGTTATCTTTTCGGATAAAAAGAAGTTCACTTTAGAATGTCTACTTCCAGGATCTTTGCTAGGAAGGACACCATTAGGATCGCATTCATTGTCGGACAGATTGTGTAATGGTCTCAAGGGCCAAGTGATACTGTGAGATGATACTTCTTTTTATTCGAAAAGACAACATAGCGCCATTCTTTATTACATGTCAAGTGCTCTCGAGTTTAATTTAAGCGCATTTTCCTTTAGTTTTAGTTTCTTTAGATGTGGAGCATTTTTGTATCACTATTTGAACAATAGGCTCACCTTAATGTCAAAATTTACCTTAATCCTTGCGACCGAGTCATGAGGACTGGATGCTTCTCTCAAAATTACTCTCTCATAGGGCTTGACAAATACTCAATTTTTATCGCCTCTGTTATTTTTATCTTAACGCTACTTATTAGACACGAATTCGGACTAATTTTATCGACTTTTATCAATTTTTTCTCGAAATTTCACTTTTTGACTACCTTGACTCCTTGTAAGCCTTAAATTTTGATCCATCTTCCGCAGATAATGATTTTCCCTTATTCATATTAAAGTTAATATCTTACTCAAACAACCACAAAAAATTAGGGGTCCTACGTCTTTAATTGTGGAAGATAGACAAAAAAGAAATTGCATGTGCTATCCTGATGACAAATTTTAAATGGCTATTTTGTTTGTTCTTTTTCGAAAAACAATTATAAATCAATAATAAAAAAATGTAAACACAATTCTTTTTGTGTTAATTAACTCAGAATTGAATAGACTATTAACAGTTATAATTTTGAAATTTTAGCTCTTTTAGTTTGGTTGGAAATCAGCCGAAACTATTCATGCGAAGGGGTGTGCTAATCTGATGACGAGCAGTGTACGTGCAACGTTATGATATTTTGGTGATATTGTGTTTTTTTTGCGAGATCTTACGTCCTTTAACCCCAATTAACTTCGTAACTTTTGAAAATATACTGATTATATGTAAAGAGGATTTGTTCACTACAAAACAAAGATTCCATTTTATAAAATATATTACATGTAGTGATTGCGCAATATAGAAAATAATATTTAAAAGTAACAACAAAAAAACATTACAAATTCTCAACTTGTGACTTTAAACGTGTATAATTTCAAAACGACTTAATATTTTTTTTATCATTTTTTTAATCAATGATAGTGAAAACTCTTAAGTGTATTAGAAAATTTCCTTCAAGTCTCCGAGTTACATACTTTTTCAGTAAATGTGATTTTAGTGCAGTACAATTTTTCATATTTTGTCAACATTTAAATCGCCCATATCTCCGAGCTCCTACTGTTTAGCTAAATATCGATAGAACAAACGTTAATCTACTCGTTCCAAGCTTTCATTTCACATACGTTTTATTGCTGTTCATCAAACGACCGTTTTGACCATCTTGCTTTCAAATTTTAGCGTAAAATTTATGTACATATATGTTTTTAGGCAAATCTGCATTTTATAAAGATAGAAAATTTTAAGCATATAATCATTTTAAAGTGTTGCTTGTCAACCAGTAAGGTATCATTGAATGATTTCACGAAACAAAATAGTTGCGTATGTTCCGCGAACATGTTTTCCGCTCTGATCCCCTAACTGCCATTTGGCGGATCATAAATAATCTTCGGTTCTTTTCGTTTACATATTCCACCAAATCGCGACAACCGAAAAGAACCGGAGATTTTTTCTGATCCACAAAATGGCAGTTATAGGAATAAAACGGCAAACATGTTTGCGGAACATACGCAACTGTTGTGTTTCGTAATCTCACCACAAATTCTAAATTTCTGAGAGTTTCGCTTAATGAACTTTTTGTTCGTTTCGAATTGTGTTCATTAAACGAGGGTACACTGTATGCGGATACATTACATAATATGTATATGCTTCTATATATGTAGCTAAGTACATATAAATATGCCAAATTGATGTTCGCTATGAACGACGACTGTGAAAATAAAACTCTGAAATGTGATACCTGAAGGATAAATTAACGTTCCTTTTTAATGAAAAACATGCATATCACATTTCATATATTTGTATGTTCATCTGGATCATATTACATTTGGCTTTTAAAAATATTTTATGCAGAATGAGAATTTTAACGCTCTCATGTATCGAACGATAAGATCAGCACATCTTCCAGAAGTGACTTATAAATAAGTAATGGGGACAAATCTGTGAAGAGTTTTTTCATGGTTCATTGTAACAAATTGCTATCTTAACTCGAATATGCATATCCATATTAGTTGTCCCAACTTCATGATATTAAGGTGGTATTACACTATCAAATAAAGATTGTCCATTGGGTCATTTAAAATTTCTCCCACTTTTGCAATGACCAAAAGTGTTTTTCAAGACGTATTACACTATGGGACAAACAAATGACCAATTGGTTTGGCCTATAACGTAGTCATTCGAATTTTTGGTAATTTGTTTGACCAGGGTCAATTAGCCTATCACACTAGTATGATCGATTTAGAAAAATTTGACCAGAGCTAACTTAACTCCAATTTAGCGGTTATTTTCCGTCATGTCGTTTGTCGAATAAACAAACGTTTAGTCGAGTGAATTTGTGTTCTTTCGAAAATCGGAATTATTTTGATTTAATACAAGAATGGAGTGTGCTATTTTGACTCTTGCCTTTACGTATTGTTTTCTAAAAAGAAAGAAAGTAATCAGCGGGAGATTGAAAAGAAAGGTGTGGGTTCGTGAATGGTTGCAGAAGCGAAAGGAGAAAGGGTGTGCGGATAATTTAGTGAGAGAATTGGAGTCGGAGCCAGCTCTTTTCACTAATTTTCTTCGTGTTTCAAGCCATAATTTCAACGCGATCTTACAATCGATTCGACCGTTAATTGAAAAGCAGGACACCAAATTGCGCGAAGCAATTTCAGCCCGCGAAAGGTTGATCGTCACGTTAAGATTTCTGGCAACTGGCGATAGTTTGAAGTCTTTGTCTTATTTGTTTCGCATATCTCAGCTATCGCTCAGCAAAATTATCCCCGAAACATGCGGCGCAATCTCCGAAGCGTTCAACGACCGTCATTTAAAGGTATTTCAAATACTTTACTTTATTTGTCTTTTGTGCTGTTATGATTCTTCGTAGTTTCCGTCAACTGAGGACGAATGGAGAAAAATTTCTGAAACTTTTTATCGACGATGGAATTTGCCCCACTGTTTGGGGCTGTTGATTCAAAACATATTGCGATTGATGCGCCACCGAATTCTGGGAGTTCATTTTTCAAGTACAAAGACTTTCACAGCATTATTTTCATGGCAGTAAGCGATGCCAATTACAGACTGATTTATGTAGACGTAGGTGCTAATGGGAGAAATTCCGACGGAGGTATATTCAGTCGATCTTCACTGAATTATCACTTGAAAAACGATTTGTTGTCATTGCCATTACCAGATACACTACCAAACAGTAAAATAAAGGTAAATCCCAATTTTCTAAAACATATCATTAATATTGTAGGTTTTATTTCCATTAGGTTCCATATTTTTTTATTGTAGATAACGCTTTTCGCCGTGGAAAAAGTTTGATTAATCCCTTTATAAATCGTGGATTAAATTACTTACAACGCATCTTCAATTACCGGTTAAGCCGCGCACGTCGGGTGATTGAAAATGTTTTAGAACCAGAGAAAGTAAAAAAAATCGTTCTTGGAGCGTGCGTTCTCCACAATTTTTTAATAGACATGAAATCGCCAAACTACATTGATACTGAGGCATTGAAAACCAACGACAAAGATCCCAGGGCAACGGATAATGACACTGAAAATGATGATATTCGAAATAAATTCATGGAATGGTTTATAACACCAGGTGAAGGAGAAGTTGATTTCCACTATCGAGCGATTATTAAAAAAAAAAAAACAGTTGTTTAATTTTTTTAAGAAAGCCAATTTTAATTATGAAATGAAAAAAAATTTCAACAATATAAAATAAACATGTTTGGCTAGAGGCGACTACTTTCCCGTCGTGAGTTTTGACTGTCGACATTAGTATTAAGGAAAGGGCATACTGAGCTAAATGAAATGTCGCCATCACTTATAGAGGCCTAGGATCAATACTGGCCTGTGTTATTGTTATTTTAATATAAACGAGACCGACGCTAATTTCGGGCGTGGCCGAAATTTGGATACCCATCACTCTTCTCGAGCTAAAAGTTTTTTCCAGCGTGCCCATGACTTGTGTTTAACCCCAGACCCCCCTTCTTTTCCTTCCGTAAGTTTCGTAACTTCAGACAAAAAAAAAGTTGATATATGTAGCTTGAAATACATAGGTTACGCGCATCAGCAGCAGCATTGGCAGAATTTCATAGCTGACAAATATGCTGAATGCCAAGTCTTCTACTCAACATTTTTGTCAGCAATGTAAAATGCATCGCGCTTGACGTTTCGCGATGCCGATGCTGCTGCTGATGCGCGTAATCTATTTCAAGCATGAGGTTTGGATAGAATAAATGCAAAAATATAACAAAAAATCTTAGAAAACTTTTTGATGGGAGGGGAGGGGTCATGTCCCCATTGTGCGAATATGTTTGTATCTACATATTTTTTGTAGTTTGGATAGAGACACATTGATTTAAGGTTTAATTGGAGAACTTAAAATGGGGGGAGGGGCACCATGATCTCATGGACCGATTTCATATTAATTGTTACATGAATGTTCGATGCCATCAATAGAAGCAAATTATGAAATCTGGTTGAAATTGGTGCACACATAAGGAAGAACCTAATTTGGGGGGATGGGTTTGTATGAAAATCCCATAACCCTATGGTCCGATTCTATCCATTTTTCTATAGGTTTTTCGGAATCAATAGAAATACATTTGTATGAGGCTTGGTTGAAATCGGTGTACAAATGAAAAAGTTTTTGCTAAAAGTGTTGTTTTTTGTTTTGTTAAAAGTTTTTCTTATAAGAACCTAGTTGGGGGTTGGGTTTGTATGGCAGTCCCATGACCCCATGGTCCGATTCCATATAACCTTACATTATGTTCTTTGCCACCCATAAAAATATTTGTGTGAAGTTTGGTTGAAATTGGTGCACAAATAAAAAAGTTTTTCTTTGCGAATGGGGGGGGGGGGGTTGAAATCTTGTAGGAGTTGCATGGAAAAATTCGGCAATCTTAAGCAATACATTAACAAACATTTTCATATGCCTGAGCGTTCTGAATATCCCCCATTTCAATAGTTTCTTACCAAAGAAGAAATAGTGTGGATTAGACAAATGAGCGGAAGCGGTTTATTTTCAATGAAAAAAAAAAAAACAGCCAGATCAAGTTATAATCGTGCGAACACACGATGAGTGGTATACCTTATACTAAGCTGACCAGATTCCCGAAGGCTCAATGCTGTACACATTGCGGAATCCATTTTCAATTTCCAGGCAAACCCTCAATCATACTATTTCTTCCCGCCATTACTCCACCCCCTCCACTTTTTACGCCGATTTGGAGAAAGTAATAGAATTTTACAAGACACAAATCCTAAAAAGATGTTAGTATGTGGCAGTTGTGCAATAAAAAAACGTTGAGAACTTTTGCGATGGTATTTCGTGGTATCGTTTCTCCATTCGATTAGGCTAGGAAAACGATACATTTAACGGAGACTGCTTCAAATTCCGGTAATTATGACGCGCTTTGCAATATACCTACCAAAAATAATGGTATGTTACAATCGTACTAGGTACTCGAAAAACATGGCATCTTGGCATCTATAGCTGCTTGAAATTTTTACCTAATATGGGTGCGGTGCTCTATACATAGCTGTCAAATTTCAAAATTTTCCGCTGGAAAATTTCCGAATTATGGACAATTTTCGATTGAGTCGATTCTCCCGAACGCTGATAGGTAGAACCTTGAAATTTGTAGGGAATGTGAGCGGTCAGCGCCAAGTAGCTCTGCAAGCTACAATACAAGTGTTAGCTAGAGCCTTGAAACTTTCATCAAATATGGACAATGCGGTGCTCCAGAAGTCTGCCTATTTTTATTATTTTATATATTTTATTTGCCTAGAAAAGACAAATGTGATTTGGGCAGCTGTAACTGTCGAACGCGGATAGGGGGGGACCCTGAAATATGGAAGAATTTAAGGAAATGTAATCGCCAGGTAGCTCTACAAGTGTGTTAAATTTCAGAAAGATTATCGAACTATCGAAAATGAACGTTTGCCACATGAAAGTGCGATTATCTTGCTAAAAACACCTTTGAAACAGACAAGACTAACCGCAGGCCTCACCGAGAAGCTTATTATGTACCGATTAAAGTAACATTGGGAATGCTGTACATTTTGCTGTACATTTACTAATGCTGTACGACAGGTCCAAATGCTGTACTGTACAGCAAAATGCTGTACGTCTGGTCAGCTTACCTTATACCCATTTACAGACCTCGAAGGCAAGCAAGGGGTAGATGGGATGGATCTGACACACATTCAGTATTTCATAAGCACATATACAACAGCCACCATTTAACACAAATTTCAAAAATTTTGCGCCATTTTATTAAAAGATATGACGAAATACAGGTTTGTAGGGGAGGTAGGGGTAGTCAGACCTACACCACTTTCCATCAACCACAATGAGCTAAAACTCCCAATGGGTTCTTTTTCACCTATTGCTGCGTGTATTTCTTTAACATATTAGTGGATTTCAGTAAATTTCTCCCACAGAATTGGTCTGTACCCAAAGTAACAGGACAACTATCGAGACATACGAAACATTCACAATGGGGCACATTTATGAAGACAATTCTTTTTCTTTTACTTATTTTTGTCTTTCTTGAGGGAATTACAGGATTTCAATAAGTTGACCCCACCGTATAAGTCTACACAAGGCTCCGACCGGAATGGCCATTGAAATATGCAGAAATTCACAATGAGTAACAAATCACATTGAGTTCCTTTTTTCGCATATATTTGTTTCTATTTCTTGAACGTCTTTACGGATTTCTGAAAATGTTCCTGCCGAATTGGTCGTCTCCCTGAATATCAGAATAACATTGAAACACGCGAAAAAATTTATAATGAGCAAAATGATAAAGATTTGTTTTTCGTATACCTATTTCTTTCTGTATTCCCTGAACGAATTGTCAGATTTCAGTCAACTAATTCCAGCGGATTGGTCTACACCTCCTTCATCTTTCAATATTGAACTTAGTATATTTCAAGCGAAGCTTGTATAAAATGTAAAAGGGGTAGTTTTTAATTTTGGGAGGTAGGGAATCCTTGGTTCGATTTGGCCCAATACCGTGCAAGGTTTTATGAAAACAAACATCTCACCAAAATTTCAAAGCGCTAGCTTCATTATTTCGGGAGTTATTGTGCAAACTGACAGACAGACATACTTCAATACCTCCATACCTCCGGTGGCTCCTTAGAGGTATTACGGCATAACAAAAACAATATATGTACTCTATACCATCTTACATTGAGTCACAGTCAAAGTGAGCCACCTTGAGTAACAAAAGAAATCCTAAAAAAAACGAATGAAAGGAAATCAAACTAAATTTTTTTTATATTATTTTATTTGTTAAACGTCAGTCTTTTATTTGATGTGTTTGACAATTGTCTTATTTTATTTTAACAAGAAAAAATAACAACAAAACTAAAAAGAGTCGAAAAAAGTTGTCTCAATGAAAGTGAGCCCCCTAAATAAAACACAACTTAATACTTTGTTGGCCCCCCTTTTGCATTAATAACTGCTTGTAGAAGTATGGGCATCGATTGGAGTAAATTTGAAGTGTAGCTAGACGGAATTGCTTCCCACTCTACTTGCATGGCTCCCAAAAGGTCTTTTTTAGGGATTTTGTTTTTTCAAAAAACCCTTATGAAATCGATTTTGTCCGTCCGTCCGTCTGTTCACTAAATAACTCGCGAACGGTTCAACCGATTCTCATGAAATTTGGTAGGAATGTGTAAAATGGTTACAGTCTTTGGCACAAATACCTTTGAAGTTGGTAGGAAGAAGATAGCAGGGTGTCCCGAACGTTTGAAAAAAGTCGACTTTTTTAGTTTTTATCGCAGATTGACGTATGTGTATTCAAATCAAAGATCTAAACGAGTGCATCTCATGTCATTTAAAATTTTCCAGTTTCGAGTAACGGTAAAAAAGTTATTGGCGTTTAAAGCCAAATTTTCCTTTCGACCCCCGTTTTTCTGAACCGTTATAGGGATCGATATGAAACTTTGCACAAAGATTGGTCAGTATGGCCTTATATACGTTAAATATTAAGACTGTTGACTTTTGCTAAGGAAAAGTAAATAACAGTAAATTTGTAAAATTTCAATTTGTTCGTGTGTAGCCCCTCTTAGATTTCCAAATATGAAAATTCAGCTAAGGGTTCTTAGAAAATTACATAGAGAATATGTCTACGAATTTTCATTCGAATAACTGTATCCAAACCGGAAATATAGCCAAGTAAGTAGGTACATATTTAGTAAGGGCCTTTCACAATGTAAATAGTAAATATATTTTTGGATTGGTCTAATTAAAGGTGGAACGCGTTTATTTAGACCAATCCAAACATATATTTACAGGAAGCATTTCATTACTGTTGTGCACAATTCTTATTTATTGCTTATAAAATATTTATGTACGAAAAATATTCACTATGCATTAAAATTCTAAAAAAACCCTCGTATTGCCGGCGCAGCCCTCTGTACGCCGGTATTTTTTGTACTGATGCAACGTTTTTGGAGCTTTTGCTTCAAACGGGCCCATAAATATTTGATAATGTTTAGATCCGGGACTGTAGATGTGTTAAATGAAGAAGCAACAATAACGCATTGTTCTCGGCGATGTCACGATCCAAGATAGAGCTACCTGTAGAAATATTCTGAGATATTACCACCAAAACGGGCGATGTGCCTACACCGCAGGTCGAGCAACGCGAAACCATGGAGCGGTATAAAGGACGAGGCAAGGAAGAAGAAGAAGAGATCCGGGACTGTGGCGGTTCTTACAAAACATGGGGACAATTATTCGGAAGCCATTCGCGCGCAACCCGGGATTTGTGTTTCGCCTTGGTAGAAGTAGAAGACGTCTTCCGATTCCTAGTTTATCTACACTTTCTTAAAGATGTTAGGTGTGTTTTTTTGGTTATCCCGTGCAGGTTTGGGTAACGAAACTCCATATAAAAAAAATGACAGCTAACGCACCTGTCATTTTTTTTTATATGAAGTTTCGTTACCCAAACCTGCACGGGATAACCAAAAAAACACACCTGTTGTTCTAAAATATCCACATACACAAATCTGTCCATTATACCTTCAATATGGTGAAGTTTGCCGGTTCGACTACCCGCCATACACCCCCAAACCATGGCGGAGCCACCCCCGTGCTTAGTATATGCTTAGAATTTTAGTAAAAAAATGCTTACACACTCGTATTGCTGGTGTTCGTATCGTATGCAAGATCAACTCAAAATGCACGTACATGATGTAGTAAGACAGCTAATTTAAAAGAGTAAAACGTCGAACAAAAAAGACAATGAAATAAAATTGTCAGATAGGATTTCATTATTTTATTAGTTTAAAAAAAAAAATTCCAAACATTTACAACACGGGCCATCCTAATTTCTCTTGCGGAATACGAAACCTTTTAGCGATACGATGATACGCGAAATGCACTGATATACTATACACGAATATTAATTCACATTCACGTTGTACAACCAAGATACATGTGAAACGCAGTGTAAACCTTAGAGAAAGCATAGTAACCCATGCCATGCGTTAGTCCAGAGTTGCTATGTGATCACACAACCCATATGTGTTTGACTTCAAATTTATTACACTACACTCCACGAATTAATTCAAACGTCAAAATATTGTCGATGCAATTTTTAACCCTTCTGTCGCCGCCTACGAGCTATTATGCCTTAGGTGTAGCTGAATCTTCTGTGAAATCAATCTTATTTTTTGAGGAGGTCTAATTTTGGTTCTAAAAACAGTTTACTTACTATGTCTTACGATGATACGCCATTTTTTCGTTTCTTTAGACATAGTTTATATTTCGCCGAACGTTTGATCGCATTTGTGGCCGTCAGTTCCATTGAAATATATATGGTAAGGGCTGGAAAATATTGTTGAACCATATTTTTCATCAAGATATAGAACCAATGGTCTGTCTAGGTCTATGTGCCAACCGAAGAGTTAATTATCACGTTGGCATTTTGAGAGAGTAATAAATATTACGCGGATTTTATATTCTCAATTGTAAACAAAAAATTGACATTTGAATAAAATTTTCACTCATACTATGAACTGCAATAGTGTGGAAACGGTGCCGGGTTAAAACCGGGAGGAAGAACAAACCGAAAAAAAAACCGGTTAACCTTTCTGAAAGTACCGGTTTTCGGACCAACCGTCCGGTTTTTGACATTCCTAGTTTCAGTTCCATGGATTTCAGATTAGCCTATTAAAACACGTCACACCAGACAGCCAGATCGACATCGCCCCGTCATACTGATAAATAATAGACAGAGTGTCCGGAAACTATTAGCATTACAAATATGACCTATTATTTTAACGGTAAATGTGGTGGCGCTCTATAATATTCCGTCATAGGTGGCTCTTGTTTCGTAAATGACGCGTGCGATTTTTTAAGGAATAATCGCCTTCTGCAACAGTGTATTGAAAAGCGGTATTTTGAATTAGCGGATTATTGAAATCGAGGGATATTAAGTTGGGATTTCGATTAGACGGGATTTTAATTGAGTGGAATTTTTAAGCGGTTGGATAATGAACGTTGGGATTTGTAAAAACCGGGATGGGCGGGATACCGTAGCCAACCTATTTAAAAGGCCTCCAACATCTCGACAGTTTCAAAACTGTGAGCTTATTTTGCTGAAAACAGACTATTGAACGATTCCCTGAAAAAATAAAAATACAAAATTTAAACAATACATCTGATAGACAATTTCATCCCTTCCGCCCTTTACACAAGAGGTAGATTAAAAGTAAACGAAACCAAGGCTAATTTCGGTCGCGGCCGAAATTTGGATACCCTTCACTCTCCTTTGGCTAAAAGTGTTTTTTCGGGCGTAACTATGATTTGTGTTTAATCCACCCCGTTCATTTTTTTCATTCCGTTTTCATAAGTTCGACATTTGAAACTTATGTGAAGTTAGCCCTCCCACATTATCAAATAACGCTTGTAACCGTTTGTTCGGCGGCAGCTACGTTTGCTCGTCAATTAAAATCGTTTGTTCGTCCTTAATTATTTGATAATAGCAACTTTCAAATAAGAAGTTTGAGCTTAGCCCGCCATCTCCGAATATGGTCGGATAGGCATAAATTTGGTATCGATCGAAAGCCAGACGAGTAATTAAGGAAAAACAGAAGACGAGACACAAACCATTGCTTGTTTTTTATATTCGAAGCAGTTGAATTGGAATATTCAAACCAGTTGAATTGGAATATTTAAACCAGTTGAATTGGAATATAAAAAAACACGCAACGGTTTGTGTCTGGTCCTATGTTTTTTTCTTAATTACTCCTGAATCCTTGCGTTTCCAGGACGAATAAACGCACAAAACAACGAACAGACGCCTGGCTTTAGGTTTATATCAAAATTGGGCGAGGTTTTGTACGGCAGCCCCATGACCCCATGGCTCCTTCCCATCCATTTTTATATATGTTTTGTGCAGGGCCGTGCGAAGAGGGGGGCGAATGGGGCACTCGCCCCGGGCGTCGTGCACCAAGGGGCGCCATGGCCAAAGGGCACCATAACATATGTTTTTTTAAGAGAAGTAAGTCTTTGTCCTTTAAACTATCATAGTTATTGACTTTGTTATACATTTTGTAAGGCCATTCTTTACTGTGAACATGAAAGTTCTTCCGCCGTAATTTGTGAGGAATATTTCTGTCTTGAAAGTTATATCTTCTTAATGACAGCAAAACAGATCAGCGTTTAAAAATGTTTTTCAATTTCAGAAATCCTTTCAGAGCGGAGTTTTCAATGTATACACGCTAATTATGTAGTTTACATTTACTAACATTTCGATTTCAAATATTGCAGCTTAAGACAGTCATCTACGTTGCGTATTCTCATAGCGATTTGCATATCATGGGCATACTGCCATACACGCACGAATTTAATATTCTAAATCAGTGATTCTCAACCCCCTAGGGGGGGGCGCAGGATAAGTTCAAAGTTGGAAGGTATTCCGACCACAAAATGTTGACCAAGGAAACTGATGGGAAGAGGCTATTGGCTAGTTTGGAAGTCAACAAAGGGCGCCCACTATATGGAATTCGGAATTGTAAAGAAAAACTGTTAATACGAGTACATCCACTTTTTAAGTCATCTCGCAAATGATTCAAACCTGAAGAAAAAGTCGTAGTCTATCAGTGAGCTACAATCAAGTTTTTAGTCTTGATACATCTTGAGATAGCTTGATTGCGCTGCGTTCAAACACTTCTGAATCTCCGCACCGATGTAGTCAAACTACGGATCTTGTGACCAACATCGGCTGTGAATTATCCTTATTTACCACCTGGGTGAATTGGGCAACAATAAATTCACCATCTGTGAGTCATCTGTGCTTGTCCCTCCAACGTTGTTTTAATGTGAGAATACAAAAATTTCCACACCGTTTTAAGCTTTTTTGAGAAAAATTTTCTATTAGGGTGCCAGACTCTCCAGTCCTCGAAAAGGGGGCATGGACAGAAAAGAGTTGAGAACTACTGTGTAGATGATATCATTTACATAAACTAAAAGAAGGGGTCCTAAAAGGCTTCCTTGCGAAACTCCTGATTAGCACTTGATAACGGAGCGGGAAGTACAGCCTTTTGACTTCACCAATTGAGTCCTATTCGCTAAATATGATCTCACCCAGCTTAAAAAAAATAGCCTGTATATCTACGAGTAAATACCAAAATACCATCAGCAACCAATTCAGTGAAAGATAAAAAACTTGTTGTAGTTGATTTTTCTGCATCAATAAGATGCTTGGCCTGTTTAGAAACAGTTGTTAAATACGAAACCTTCCATTCATTCATTCAAGGACAAATTAAAAATAAGTGTTTGTAATAAAACTCATGGAATGCTAGATTAAACTGATGTATTCAAAATGTTGTAAGAGATGTTTCTCTTGCGCTGGTTGACGATCAACTGGCCTAGCAAGTTACAGAGTACCGTATGTGCTAAATGAAAGTTACATGCGACAACCTAACTTATGACATGCTACAACCTAACTTATTACATGCTACTGCCTATCTTATTACACGCATTTTTTTTTTCCTGTTTATTACGCTACATTTTTATATGGACCAAGGTGACAAACTATACCGGTTCATACCGTTCAGGTGGTTTAACTATTCGACCACTTCTCGTTTGATATAGACCATTGTTAGATGTCGAGGGTGATTCATCCGGAATATTTTGAACAGCCGCTCGCGAATCTCGTCTGCCAGGAGTTTCATTATTTTTTTTATTTTCAATCTCCCTATTCACCAGTAGATTTGATTCGCTCGCTTCACATGAATTGTTTTCATTTAATTTCAGTAATTCGTGTCCATCACTATCTTTTAAAACAGTTGGCTTTGCATTTTGGATTTCTTTAAATTCATCATCAAAAATTATATCACTGGCATTGAAATCTGTATTCACTGTTTTAGCTATAAATCTACGATTGCGTCGGAAATGGTTATTTAAGCTATCTTTTACAATATAGGATCGATCATTGACTATGCCGACTACTTTACCATACTCCCATTCTTTGCTATTCTTCTTCAAAATTACTAGGTCACCTAATACTAACGCGGGTAGCGATTTTGCGTTCCGATCATAATAATATTTCTGTCTTTCCTTTTTGTTTTCGATTTTTTCTTGAACCTTGCGTTCCTCAATGTTGTTTCTGACAAGCAATGAATCTAAGATTGGTAATCTTGACTTAATTAATCGACCGAAAAACAAGTCAGATGGAGTCAGACTCATGCTCGCAACGGGTGTGGTGTTGTATTCCAGAACGCGATATTGGAATTGATCGACGCAACCTGTTTCGTAGCAACGCTTCAGAATACTTTTAGCAATTGCCACACCTTTCTCAGCTAATCCATTGCTTTGAGGGAACCGTGGGCTTGAGAACTTAAAAAGAATATTACAATCATGGGCAAATCTGTCAAACTCAGTCGATCCAAACGGACTATTATCACATTTAATGATACTTGGATATCCTAACTTATTAAATACATCAACAATTTTCACGATGATTTCCTTTGATGTTTTTTTATTCAAAGGAATCGAAATTAAATAGTTCGAGTATGCGTCAATAATTGCAACATAATCCCATCCGGCATATTCGTATAAGTCCATGCCTACAATTTGAAACGGATATTTAGGTGTACTATCTTGAACTAAAGGTTGCTTTTGTATACTCCGAGTGAATTTTTCACAAACGGCACAAGATGTGATTAAATCTTTAATTTCCGAATTCATTCCTGGCCAATAATACAGGCGTCTAGCCCGTGCAAGTGTTTTTTCGATCCCTAGATGTGGCTCATGTAACCACTTGGCTATTGAGTGTTGCAGGTCTGATGGTATAACTAGCCTGTGATTAAGGAACAATAATTCATTTTCAACGTGCAATTCTGATTTAAGTTTATAGAACTGCTGGCAGAAGTCATCAAGTTGATGATACCCAGGCCAACCGCACTCTACATACTTGCAAACACGTTTATACTTTTCATCCGCGCTTAATGTCTTGCGATAGAGATTGTAATTGCTTTCTGATAGACACACTGATTTAGTGACTGAATGAATTACCATCGAAAGCTCTTTATTTTCTGTGACATCATCTAGCTGCGCCCGTGACAGGCAATCAGCCACAAGCATTTCCTTTCCCGGTTTATAGACCACTGACATCTTTGGGTATTTCAGTAGAAACATAAACATCCGTTGGAGTCTGGCTGTCACATCATCAATGTCTCGAAGAACTAGTGTCTCCAATGGTTTGTGGTCACTTTCGACAGTAAATTCGCGCCCATATAGGAAGAAATGGAAACGATCGCAGGCAAAGACAATGGCTAACAGTTCCTTTTCGATTTGAGCCCACTTTTGCTCACTGTGGCTTAATGTTCTAGACGCGAATGCGACAGGGTGTTCACCTTGAATTAATACGCAACCCAACCCATCTTTGGATGCATCCGTTTGGATGATTACCGGTTTCTTCGGATCATAGATAGCTAACGTGGGTTCCGATGATATGTTTTTTAATAGATCCTGAAATTCATTCTGATGTTTTTCCCCCCATTCAAAATCGGTATCTTTTCTTGTCAAGTTACGGAGCTCTGCAGATCGTTTTGAAAAATTAGGAATGAATTTTGACAGATATCTAAACAGACCAAGAAGTCGCATAACGTCGGTTTTATTTTCTGGTCTTTTCATTCTTAAAATAGCATCCCGATACTTGCTATCAGATTTGATTTCCCCGTTAGAAATAATATGACCCATAAATTTCGCTATTGTTTGACGATACTGTAGTTTATCCGCATTAAATTTAATGTTATTCATTCTTGCCCGTTCTAGTACTAACGACAAAATCTTATCGTGCTCCTCCTCATCACTCGCAACAATTCCAACGTCATCGAAATAAATAATAACACCTGGAATGTCTCCGAAAATTTCAAACATTTTACGTTGGAACATCTCTGGAGCACAATAAGTCCGAAAGGAACGCGGTTAAACTTGTATCGGCCGAAAGGAGTCATGAATGTTGTCATATTGGAGCTAACTTCATCAAGCTCCATATGCCAGAATCCATTACTCAAATCTAGAAATGTGAAAAAAATTTTTCCAACCAATTTTGGTATAAAGTCATCGATAGTTGGAATTAGAAAATGTTCTCGTTTGATGCATGCATTCAGTGGTTTAGGGTCTAAGCAGACTCGAAGTTTCCCATTCGGTTTTTCAACTAATTGCAAATTATTCACCCAATCCGTTGGGTAATCGACAGATGATATGATTCCCTCTTGAACCATTTTGTCAATTTCATCTTTCAATTTGTCAACTAATGAATCAGGTATTCTTTTTCGATAGTGTAGAACTGGTTGTGCATTTTCTTTTAATTTGATTGAAAAGTTTCCCGGAAATTTACCTTGGCCGCAAAAGAGATCTAAATATTCCCTGATAAGTGCGTCTTTTCCGCTCGGCAAACAACCGATGCTATTCACATTTAAGCGTTTAATCAATCCACAATTAACACTAGTACCCAATCCGAGAATAGGTTCGAACTTGTCATCGACAACAAGGAATTCAACAATCTGCTCTACGCCTGAGTCAGGGTCAAAACACTTTAATTTCGTTATACCGTATGTTTTAATTTTATTACTACTATAATCGAAAATCGGAAAATCGCATTGTTTGTTATACCACGGTTTTAAATTTTTACAGCTTTCAGAGTAGGCAATTGGTTGCCAACTTTCAGAGTTGTAAATTTACAACACGCATTTAAAATTACATCAATATATTTAACCCATTTCCAACAAAGATTTAATTTTAAATTCATAGAGGGAAACAAGTCCCATACCCATTTGTAAAATTAAATTTTTTATTTAAAATTAACTTAACGTTAACTCAGCCGTTTATAGGCAATTTCGAGTCAACGTTACAATGCATATAATTTCGGAGTGTATATAATGTTGCAAGCACTATATATTTCCTATCCTCACATGTTCGAAAATTTTGGACCACGCCGAGATTCGATCTACGGACCTCTAGATTACTAGCATCGTAGAGTGGCGACTCAACCAAGTGCGCCACACAGCGTAGCAGAATACTATCGACAAGATTTACGAAATGTAAAAATGAAATGATGAAAAATTACATTCATTTGATTTAATTTTACATTAAATGATGAAAAATCACAAATCACTTGATTTAATTTTACATTTTTTGTTGGTAAAATTACAGTAGCAATGTGATTTCACAATATTTTATTTAAAATTTAATAGTTTTCATTTATTTTAACCTTTTGCTAAAGAAATGTGTAAGATTAAATTTCAAATTTTTTTTTAGCTTTTTTTTGTAGTAATTTTTACTACACTTTGTGTGGGAAATTCAATAAACTTTTTACTGTGCAGCTTAGCGTTCATTTTGTTTATGAGTCTTAATGGAACACAGTTCTTCTTCTTCTTTTAGCGGTGCAGAAAGGTGTGCAACCGCTGTGCATCTATGTGGATTCGAGTTATGGTTCGTCGATGCTTTCGTCCGTTATGTCAAGGGACAAAAACATAGCTGCTGCGATAGGGTTTTCCCACAGTGAGATAGGGGTTAAGTCAGTGGGCGCAGCTGGGCATTGAAACAAGTGACCCACATCGTGTGGAGCGCCAGCGCAGTTTGGACAGATGTTTTGAATGTCCGGGTTAATGCGAGAAAGGTACGAATTGAGGCGTGAACAAAAGCCCGACCGAAGTTGAGCTAATGTCACTCTGGTGGCTCTCGGGAGCCTAATCTCCTCAGGCGAAATGGGTGGAGGGCGCACTGAGAGGACTCTGTTCGCACCTAATCTCGCAATAGACCGACTCACTTCTGCAGTGTGAATCTCAGCGATGGCAGCTCGGTATGCATCATCGTCGTAAGGGTCCCTCTTGTATCCCTGGACCTCTCTCTCTAGGTCTCGCAAATCACGCCTGACATGTCGTGGTGGAGGAATTCGGTCCATGAGACTGTTGTTGGGATGATTCTCACGGTAGCAACCAACAAGATATTGTTTGGACAGTAGGAGATTGTGGTCACGTATTGGCATCAATTTTGTCTCTTGATGTAAGTGATCCTGGGCAGACATCAAGAGGCAACCTGTGGCTGTGCGTAGAGCAGCATTTTGGCAGACCTGAATTTTGGTCCAGTTTGTTTCACATAAACTATGTGACCAAACTGGGGCTGCATAATCAGCAACTGCTCGACCCACCGCTTTGTATGTGACTAGCATGGTTTCTTTATCCTTGCCCCAGGTGCTACCAGCTAGTGCTTTTAGGATTTTATTCCTACTGCGCATCTTTTCACAAACGGATGCTGCGTGATGAGCTGACGTCATCATGTTCTCTAAATGGAGCCCGAGAATTTTAGGATTTGCAACAGTAGGAATTGGATTGTTGCCAATACGTACATCAACCTCCCACCGACAATCCACCGACCAGGTGGTAAGAAATGTCGCAGAAGATTTAGACGCGGAGATGGTGAGGTTTCGGCTTTGGAAGAAAGCCTGTAATCGTCCGAGATAGCGATTAATTTGGAGGCGCATTTCATCCTTATCCTCCCCGGTGGCGAGTACGGTGCAATCGTCTGCGTAGGAAATCACCTCGATTCCTTCCGGTGGTGTAGGAAGGCCGGACATGTAGATGTTGAACAGAGTGGGGGAGAGTACCCCTCCCTGTGGAACACCTAATTTGATTTTCCTAAGCTTAGAACGTTTGCCACGAAACTCAGTGAAGGAATGCCGACCAGCTAGATAGTTTGCAATCCAACGGATCTCTTGAGCAGGGATATGCATATTCAGTAAGTTAGCGAGAAGCATCGAGTGATTGACATTGTCAAAAGCACTCGTTAGGTCAATTGCCACAAGAATCGTTCTGTGGCAAGGACGTCTGTGGTTTAGCCCATTACGGATGCGTGTAGTGATCGCATCGAGGGCTGTGGTGGTACTATGCATTTTCCTGAAGCCGTGCTGGTGAGGTTCTAGCTTAGCATGCTTAACAAGAGTGGGGTGAATAAGGGCCTCTAGCGTCTTTGCGACAGGTGAAAGTATTGTTATGGGTCGGTAGGATTCACCGAGACCAGCGCTTTTACCCGGTTTGAGACAGGGGACAATCCGTCCTGTTTTCCAGATTTCAGGGATGGCAAGCGTGGACATCGACAAGTTAAAGGCTGCCGTGAGATACTCAATGGCTGGAAGGTCGAGATGTTTCAACATGGCCATCGAAATGCCATCGGGTCCGAGGGCCTTTGAATTTTTAGCATTCTCAATGACTTTTTTAACCTGGTCCGCAGTATACGATGGTATAGTGTCAACATTTCTGCTGCGAATCCGTCTTCTAATTTTACGCTTTAAGCCATCGGACTTGGGATGTTCAATAAATTGCTTATTGAACAGGCTTGCGCACTGAAGGGGTTCGCTGGTGCTCTTATGGCCAAATTTGATGGCATTATTGCCCTTTCCTTTCCTAGGATTGGATAGGGCGCGGACAGTAGACCATAGTTTACTGACACCTTCATTGAGGTTGCAGTCATTTAGGTGCTCGTTCCATTTCGCCTTCCGATAGTCTTTTACTTGTCGGTTGATTTCGGAGTTAAGCTCCTGAATTCTGGGATCACCTGGGTGAGCGCGTCGGATGTTATCTCGTTCATCGGCTAATCTGGCGGCACTGGTAGGGAAATTAGGTCGAACTTTCGGGATACGTCCAGCAGGAATAAAACGTGCCGCTGCTTTGGCAATGACGTTCCTAATATTTCTTTCGGCCTTATAAACGTTAGTTGGTGTGGGTAGCTCGATGAACTTCGCCGACGAGTATGCTTTGAAACCCTCCCAATCGGCTTTCTTGTGATTGACAAACGTTCGCTTCTCAGACTTAGTCAGGTTTGCTGGTTTGTCAACTCTTATTATGATTGGGAGGTGATCGGACGGGAGAGCAGTGTGCGTCTCCCATCGAGTAGCACTGATTAGGCTGGCACTTACAATAGTTAAGTCAGGAGAGCTACTGCAAGTGCCTGTGACTCGAGTCGGCGAGTCTTCATTGAGTGGACAGAAATCTGAGGCGTCTAGAGATTCGGCAATAGCTATACCCCTGGCATCGTTGTTGAGGTCAGAATGCCAGAGCTCATGGTGCGCGTTAAAGTCACCAAGAATGATCCTGTGCTCTCCAGATAGGAGAGGACCAATATCGAAACGATAGCCAGAAGGGCAACTAGAGTGTGGTGGAACATATACATTAAAAATTTCGATATTAGTACTCCCTGATGAAACTGAGATGGCTTGCATTTCCGCCGTACCGTCGACATCTACATCTAATACACAGTAATGTACGGACTTGTGTATTAGGAAGGCAAGTCCACCTCCAGGGTGAGAATCATTCCTGGCGGCTGGTCTATCTTTGCGCAGTATAACGTAATTGCCATGGACGCTAAGAGACGAGTTCGAATGGAGCAAAGTCTCCTGGATAGCAGAAATCAGAATTCTGTTTACACTCATGAAGTGAGTGATCTCGGTGATTTTTTGGTGAATGCCGTTGCAGTTAAACTGCAATAAGGACAGTGGAGTGAAAACCGCTGGAGGAGGAGCAGGGGTTAAACTAGGCCTAGCATTCCTGATCATATTGTTTGGGGGTGCTGGGGGCTGAGGAGGAGGTGGAGGGCTAGGAACAGCCCTTGGTCGCCCTGTATTTATGCATCCCGGTGCAACATATGCTGTGGAGTGCTGACCAACCCTTCTCAGGCCAGAACACCTGAGATGTACCCATTCCAAGCAACAATTACACTGCACTGACCTGGCATTCGTACCGATTCGTTGGCCGCAAACACTACAAAACCATACCTCTGGGCCTGGATTTGTTTCAATGCCGGCGCGAATTAATAAAATTGAGAGCAGCCGCGCCGAGATGTAATGCTCCCAATATGACGAAAAAACACATAACTCGAATCCACACATATACACAGACAAACACAACCTTCCTGCATCGAACCTTCAGGGCTCTTGCCAGGGAGGTATATTGGAAACTTTTGGCCGTTTCCATGTAGAAAACGGGTGTAGTCCGCCCCGTAGAGGCAGTTTCCGTAGGACCACTGGAACACAGTTCACATCTGCTCCTGTATCGATCTTAAAACTAACTGTCTCACTACCTATGCGGTATGCCTTGGTCCACGATTGAGTTTGTGTTGGATTTAAATTTAATCTGAAAATGTGTTTTTCTTGCTTAAGCGTGTTTACTAATTGACTAATTTTACTTAAAGTACCTGATGCATCAGCCCAGTTAATTCGCGAGATGTTTCCATTCTTACCGTGGTCGTTGCTCTCCTTTTTCTTGTCGGCGACTTTCTTGGAACGACACATTTTCTGAAAATGGCCTTTTTTCCCACATGATCGACATACTATGTTCTTCGCTTTGCAGTCTGACAAGTGCTGTTGATTCCACGGATTACCACAGTTGTAACAGAATCGATTACTGACTGCGTTTACTGATGTTGAAAATTCTGCTGTGGCAATGGTTGCCACCTTAGCTTTCCCCTCCAGGATATTTTTGCTTTCACTAGCAGCCTCGAATACCTTGCATATTTCCATCACTTTCTCCAGCGGCTCGTTGCGGCTATCTAGTAATTTGAGTTGGAGTTTCTTGTCGTAGACACCCACAATCAGGCGGTCGCGTAGCATCCGATCCTCGTAAGGCAAGCCGCATCCGCACTTAAATTCACAGCGCCGGCTTTGATTTCGTAACTCAATTTCGAATTCGCCTATGGATTGGCGTTCTTTCTGCGCCATGGAGTGGAATATGAATGATTCCATCGCGACATTCACTTTGGGGAGACAATGATTGTCAAATGCTTCGAGAACCTCCGACAACGTGCGTTGCTTTTTCTCGATTATCACTCGTCGTTCGGATATAACCTCTCCTTTTGGGCCAACGACCGCCGGAGTTTCGACTTGCACGACTGTTTCGCCCAATAACGCGTTTTCCGACCCATCATTTGGAAAAAGACCATTGTATATATCTCGTCCACCTTTACCGATGAGCCACAGAAATGTTCCAATTTTCTTCTTGTCATCTAGTTCGTTTTTTCCGCTATGAATCATGTACAGCGAAAAATCGCATTTCCACGATCGCCATTCCGATGCAATGTTGGTACAATCAAGATGATCCACACCAGATTTGTCGTCTTTCGACATGACGCGACGCTTTGAAAATAATTAGTAATTTCACAGCAAAATTAACTATCAGCTATCCCACTTCTGACACCATGTAATAAAACTCATGGAATGCTAGATTAAACTGATGTGTTCAAAATGTTGTAAGAGATGTTTCTCTTGCGCTGGTTGACGATCAACTGGCCTAGCAAGTTACAGAGTACCGTATGTGCTAAATGAAAGTTACATGCGACAACCTAACTTATGACATGCTACAACCTAACTTATTACATGCTACTGCCTATCTTATTACAGTGTTAGGAAACGCCACGATTGCATACAATTCTTAAAAGAATATTATAGGAATGCCATTAGGTCCATTAGGAATACTAACATCAAGACTATGTATAGCACTTAATAGTCATCCTCAGAAATCTCAAGAGCACTGCTAAGGTCTCCTCAGCAATCCGAGCGACCAGCATGCATTTGATAAAGACGAGCCCGCTAAATCATATATTATAATAGATAATACACATATAATATATACATCAAATTGAGTTTTAGTTCTACGGCCAGTTTTAAAAGTAATCAAGTACTAAGGGCTACACTTTTGCCATAGATAATATTTCCTTTCAAACTCACACATCGATCTTTTTATCAACCAACTGGCAGCATGTAGTGCAGTCAGGTTAAAGTGTTAAACTGCTGGAGTGCTAGGCCATACGGCCACAGCAATATTCTAAACCAGCTCCCTCAAGACGTACGCAACGTTGTAACGGATTTCAAAGTGTCCAAACTCTTGCCGATTCATATCATTCTCTTTTCATTTGCTTCCTCTGGGATACCTACATAATCCCGAGAATCAAAATCCCGCCTGTTCATAATCCCGCTTTATATAAAAACTCCCGTTTTACATTATTCCGACATAACTAAATACCGCCACTTAAAAATCTCGCCATTATAAAATCCCGCTATATCAAAATCCCGCCCACTACTAACCCCGCCGTTTTAAAATCCCGCTGGTGGATAGTGAAATGATCTCGTTAAAATTATTTTCATTGTTTAAAAAATCAATAGTTATGTCATGTGATTACCAGCAGTTAATGCGATACTTTCACTTAGCATAAATCCATCGGAATATTTGCTTATTTCTTCGATCAGGATAATAATAATTTAGCCCCTACAGAGCAAGACTGTTTTACAGGGGATATTTATGTCTCGACTACCGATCACCTATTATTCAAATTAATTCTCCTGGTCCGTGGGTCTCCAAGAATTAAGTATTCCCATGCGAGGAGACCCATTATTTTAACGGTAAAACTGGGGGTGCTTTTTAATATCCCGTCATAGAAGGTAAGTATTCTTTCATAAATCACGGCCGCGATTTTTGAAAGAAGGAACATGCAGAACATGGAGAAGGATTAGATGTGTCAGATGTTTTAAGACGTCGCAAAGCACTCAACGACCTTCCTGAAGATGCTCCTGATACTGGAACCGTCAGCAGTAATGTTACTAGCCGTATTACCTCGCTGTGCTCGATATATGTACTTCGAAATTGAAAGCAATTTCGGCACAACATGTAGGTGAAGCTCCCGGCATATTCTTCGAAAGAGTTAGCTGTGAGCGAAGATCAACAATATCGAAATCTTCAGCATAGCAGCCCAATCTTACTCTACCGTCCGCACGGTTTTCTGACAAGGAGAATGAAAACTTCCTCGTTTTCCTTGATCAACGGTCAATGGTTTCGCTCTCATTCGCCTTTTCGTTAATTTGAGGTACTCTTTTTGACGAAGAAGAGATGAAAATGGAATGATAATGTACATACTTGTAGTATACATACACTAGATGCACGCGAAGTATGCAACTTTCTGCGAACCAGGTATTCATGGAAAAAAGATATCCGCTAGAATAATAATTGAACATGTACATTGCATATTTATAAAAAATATAAAATAAATTATTCGTAATTTTTAATATAGTGCAATATATGTAGTACTAATTGCCCCCTTAGCCAAATTATTGAAGGGGCAGTTTCCCCCGCTGCCCCCTCCCTGTTCCGCCCCCATTGGTGTAAAACGAAGACTGAAAATTTCAAAAGTATACAAATCAGTGTTCGATTAATGTGAGCTGCAAAGGAGTTTTATTCTGTAATGAATAAATTACTTTAGTGTAAAAATCAATTTTATTATCGTTTGGCGGTATAAATAAAAATAAATATGGAGTTTGCTATATGATTTGGAGTTTGGTTTTGAAAATATATGATGAAGTGAGGGTGGGGGCGCCTTGATCAAAATTTCGCCCCGGGCGCCAAATTGTCTTCGCACGGCTCTGGTTTTATGACATCAATAGAAGCACATTTTCATGAGATTTGGTTGAAATTGGTGGACAAATAAAAAATTTTTCCTTAGAAGAACCTAATTTGGAGGGTTGGGTTTGTATGGCAGGCCTATGACCCCATGATGGGATTCCAACATTTTGAAATGTTTTGTCACATCAAAAGAAATACGTTTTGATGAGGTTTGTTTGAAATCGGTGCCTGAATAAAAAAATGTTTCTTAGAAGAAGCTAATTTGGAGGTTGGATTCCATCCATTTTTACATATTTTTTTGTGACATCAATAGAGATCCATTTATATGAAGTTTAGTTGGTTCATAAACCAAAATTATGCTAGAAGAACTTAAATTGGGGGTTTGTTCAAACATGCAAACATCCTGCAACAATAATAAGCACGTGTTCAAAATTTAAGGCACGTGTTCGCAGACTTATTCACATGATGATCGCTCAGTGATCGTAGTTCTGCATAGTGCTACTTTCCTTGCATCCACTATGACCTAAAGGAACATGTCTCCATTCAATCCAATTATTTTATTCACAATATACCTCTTATCGTCCATCCGTTGTACATGCCCCGCACATTGCAGACGTTGAAGCTTCACGATTTTCGATACTTCCAGCTCATCGTACAATTGATACAACTCATGGTTGTACCGGATACGCCATTGGTCTCGCTCGCGAACGGCCCCGAAAATTCGCCGAAGGACCTTTCGTTCGAATCGGTCTAGCAAAACTTCGGAGGCTTTGGCAAGGGTCCATGTTTCGCAGCCGTAACATAGCACGGGTCGAATGATCGTTTTGTACACGCGGAGCTTCGTGTTCCTGTGCGCAAGTTTCGAATTAATTATAGTTGTATCCGTCGCTTAATTTCGTCGGTTTCGTTGTCGTCCTTTGATAAGTTACAACCTAGATAGTTGAAGTTGTCTCCATACTCGATATTAAGGTCCCCTACTGTGATGCTTGAATTTGCTGGCGTCCTTGTTTCCGATTGCATCATGGCATTTGTTTTGCTTTCGTTGATATGTAGTCCAACTTCCTTTGCGGCGTTATTGAGGTTATGCAGAAGGCTTTCTGCATCACCCAACCTTCGAGACATGATGTTGATATCATCGGCGTACGCTAATAATTGAGTCGACTTGATGAGTAGCATTCCGCTGCTGTCCATATTCATGGCTCGAATTACATACTCCAAAGCCAGGTTGAAGAGCGTCGGCGCCAGCCCGTCGCCCTGCTTGAGTCCAGTACGAGTTTCAAATAGGTCAGTGATTCGGTTGTGCACTTTGACCTGCGAGACGGTATTAGTCATCGTCATCCTTGTGAGTCGCACTTACTTTGCCGGTATACCAAAATTCAGCATAATGTTGTACAGTACACTTCGATCGATACTGTCGTATGCCTGCTTGAAGTCGACAAAGATTTGGTATACGTCGATGTTATATTCCCAGCACTTTTAAAGTAGTAGCTTCACTGTGAAAAGCTGATCGATCGTTGAGCGACCAGGTCTGAAGCCGCCTTGATACTCGCCAATGATTCGTTCTGCGTACGGATTAATTCTCTTTTCAAGAATTTTCGATAATATCTTATAGGCCTAATGATATGCCCCTATAATTCTCACACTTCAGCTTGTCACCCTTTTTGTGGATTGGACAGATTATGCTTTTGCGCCAATCTTCGGGGATTACCTCGTCGTTCCATATTTTCAGCAGTAGCACATGTACTGCGTTGGTCAGGCACGTTCCACCATGCTTCAGCAGTTCTGCTGGGATCTCGTCAGCGCCGGGCGCTTTATTATTTTGAAGCGACTATATGGCAAGACTCACCTCCTCTACTGTTGGGGGTAGAACGGGAGGGCCTGGTTCGGCTAACTGCTCAAGAGCTGGCTTCGCGGGGGATTTTGATGATGCATTGAGGAGCTCTTCAAAATGCGAGGCCCATCGTTTGTTGATGTTGACGCTTTCGATGTCGCTGATGATGTTACCATCCTTGTCCTTATATAGGTTTGTCCTGGGTTGATATCCGTTCTTGATATTATTAATAAGTTTGTACGCCTGTCTAATGTTCTTACTGGCTAATCTTTGGTTTATTTGCTGCAACTGCTCGTCAAAATGTTTGGGTTTCTTACGTCTAATTAACCTATTAGATACTCGCCGCAGTTCGTTGTATCTTTCTTTCTTGGCTCGGGATGCGCGTTGTGTGTATTGGCGATAGGCTTCATTTTTCGCCTCAATCGAGGCCCTGCATCCGTCGTCGAACCAGCCTGCTCGTCTGCGCCGGCCTTTTTAGCCCACGACCTCTTCTGCGACCCCCTTGATGCTGTCTTTGAGCTCCTCCCAGAACTCATGGATGCCTAGATTTTTTATGTTATCAAGCATTGGCGACAGTTTTTCTTCAAGTGCTGTAGTATACGCAGCCGCCGTTGCATGATCAATCAAATTGTCAACCTCGAAGATCTTGGCAGGGTTGATTCTCGTTAGGTGCACCGAAGAGATTCTGCACCTGTAGGTCGTCTTCACCAAATAGTGATCGGTGTTGCAGTTGGCTCCTCGATAGGATCGAACATCTAGGACATTAGAAGCCCATCTCTTGCTGATCAGTACGTGGTTGATCTGGTTCACTGTGTATTTATCTGGAGACTTCCAGGTCTGCTTATGGATTCGTCGATGAGGGAAGCATGTAGAGCTTATGACCAAGTGTGGTTGATTTAGACGTTTGCTGTCACCTATCACGTTAAGTAACCTGAGACGCTGCAGATGTAAATACAGCACTCAGGTGCAGCGGTGCTTCTTCCAAATGTCGCATCAGATGATTTGACTTAGCCGTTAGAGGTTTTACCCACTACCGTTGCCAGGGGGCGCCCGCGCGGAGGACACACGGAGAAGTCTTTTGCCCCCCTGTGTTCTCAGTTGCTGATTTTTTTACATAAACCTGTGGTCGTTCCTCATGCTGTGGTTATGGCGGTCATTCTCCATCAAATGTAGCGATGGATGTCCATCTTCCATAATTTTCGCTATTTTGTGTTGTCTTGTGGACCGTGAGACTGTCAATTTCAGATTGCCCGATAAATTGCCCAATCGATTGCCCATAGCAAAAAGCTATGCCTTTATATCCATGTGTGATGACAGCATGAATGCCACACAATGTAACGTTGATGGGGGTCAAACCCAAAAATAAACCAAATACTACGCATCGATTCCCTACATACCACACCTTAGTAAATCTGTTGTACGATCATGTAAATACTTTGTACCTGAAGTGAATATATCGATGCGACCACAAAATAAAGTTAAACCATTGTTTACGAACTTAAATACCAAAATACCTAAGGAAGATAAATTTGGTGTGGTATACAATTGCTCAGACTGTGAAAAATCATATATTGGTGAGACGATCCAGAAATTAGGCACAAGATTGAAACAACACAAAAATGACACTACGAAACAGCTAAATGATAATCTATCAGCATTGGCGAAACATTCGATTAAAAATAGCCATCATTTTAATTTTAAAGATGCTAAAATACTCGCCAATCAACCTAATAAACGTAAGCTTCAAATACAAGAGGTCAATCAAATAATAATCAATGAAAACGAAATATATAATGAAAAAACTGACAAAAAGCATTATTCCGATGTGTATTTAATAAAGAATTGTAGATAATTTTTTTGTACCTCGTATTTGTTCTTTTTTACACTTAATCGCTTACTTATTTTTTTATAAAGCGTTTTTGTCTCTACAGGGTGGCCCATTAAAAGTGAACAAGTGTAAACCATCAATAACTTTTTTATTTCTAAACCGATTTTTTGGAAATTTTCACATACAAAAATAGACACTTGGGAGATATGTAACACTATGTTCGAAAAATTATATCCGTTAGATGACCGCCCCGGGCGGCTTCGTAAAGACGGGATCGTTCTACGGTATGTTCCATTACCTTTCGCAATATTTCTGGCTGCAAACCTCGGATATCCGCTGCAATATTTTGTTTCAATTCCTCAATTGTCCTTGGCTTATAATTGTAGGGCGGAATTCGTAGTCCCCACTTGAGTAACAAGGATTCCCTTAAGGAATAAGGGGTTTCTCTATATAAGTTAGCCCTTAAAGGAGCTTCGTATTCACAGACATCACTTATTAGGGCGTTGCCTCATTAAATAAACGATTCACTTATTTGCCATATCTATTGAAAGTGACAAATAAAATATAAAAATATATATCAAGTAGTTAAAAATTCAAAATTTTTAAAGAATTTCAAAGTGTTTGAATAAGGATATGCCAACAAATATATGAGTTCATACAAGGTTACTAGATATGAACCTTAACGAATAAGGGAACCCTTTAGGAAACCCTTAAGCGTTTGCTTATTGAGTGACTATGAATAGCGTCAGTCCCTTAAGGCTTCACTTAAGTATAAGTGAGGACTATGAATTCCGCCCGTAGACTCTCTCCTTAAGGTATCCCCACAGAAAAAATCTAGTGGAGCTAAGTCTGGAGATCTAGCCAGCTAGTTAATTGTAGATCCTCTGGAAATGACTCTTTCGCCGAAAACGTCCGCTCAAATCTCCATTGTGGCTGCAGCGGTATAAGGCGCAAGGCGCTCCACCTTGCTGCAACCACATATCTGGTCGGTTTTGGACAAAAAAGACGAATAACATTGTTGAGCATCTCACAAATGAAACGACCTTCTTCGGGTTGATGTTGTTGCATCTGATTCGACGCTGGCTTCATCCCGCTCAATGATTTCGTCCGTCCTCGCACGACGTCTCTGGGCTTTTCGAGGGCTATTAACGGTTTCTTGTCCTCGAAAACGGTGAACGACTCTGCGATTCGTTGATCTCGAGGGAGCAACTCTTACATGGAGCGTTCGTTTATTATTCCGCGTGTAAATTTGTATTATTTGAACTCGTTAAATAAATAACAGGCGCGACAATCCAACATTGGACTAAGGCCGCAGGATGTGTTAGTGACATCCCATTTCCAAGATCTTATCTACTTTTTGTTGAGGTAATGAGATCACCATCACGCTCAGCAGTGTTATTTATCCCCATAAATGGGTACTCGTTTAACATCTGAGTGAGATCATAGTCCGTCACAAGCTCGTGAGTTCGAAAAACACCATGATCCACGGTGAGATTCGAACTCATGACCCTGTGCACCGAAGTTGCGCGCACTAACCGCTAGACCAGCCAGACTACTGAACTGAACTCGTTGCTCAATCGTATATCTTCCTTCTTCTTCTTCTTCCTTGCCTCGTTCTTTATACCGCTCCATGGTTTCGCGTTGCTCGACCTGCAGTGTAGGCACATCGCCCGTTTTGGCGATAATATCTCAGCATATGTCTACAGGCAGCTCTATCTTGGATCGTGTCATCGCCGAGACCAATGTGTTGTTGTTGCTTTTTCATTTGACACATCCAGGTGTTCTTCGGTCTGCCTCTGGCCTTGGGTCCATCAAGTGGAACTTCCATTGATATCGCTTTCTTTGCTGGGTTCTCAGGCGGACGCCGTTGAACATGCCAATACCAATCCATTTGTCGGTCTTCGAGCTTTTCGGTGATTGGTTGGTCTATGGACAAGCTGCCTCGGATGTAGCTACTTTTGATGTGGTCCCTTTTCGTTACACCAACTGACATGCGTAACATTTTCATTTCAGTCGCTGTCATTTGTTTCGCGTAACCTTCATACATGGTCCAGCATTCTGATCCATACATGAGTGCGGGACGTACAACCGTTTTGTACAACTTGCCCTTTAGCTTCAGTGGCATTTTCTTATCGCAGAAAACTTCATCGTTTTCTCGCCACGTTATCCACCCAACCTTTGTGCGATGTTTGATGTCATCATCGCATGTAGCTCCGTTGTTCACCATCGAGCCAAGGTACTTGAACTTGGTACAAGACTTAAGCTGCTCTCCTTTGACGTATATTTCTGGTATCGGTGCATCTGGGTCTGAGAATGGGCAGCATAAGAACTCAGTCTTTGTTATACTTACCCTCAGTTCATGCTCCTCCAGAATGTCACACCATTTTGTAAGTGCAGCTTGCAAGGCAACGATGTTTGGGCTACTGAGGACTATATCATCGGCAAAAAGAAGAGATATTTCTAGGCCGTCGGAGATACGTGTTAATAAGTAGCACATGATGATGTTGAAGAGCAACGGACTCAATACACTACCCTGGTGTACTCCGACATTCACCGGAAATTCTTCTGATTCACCGGCTGTGCATCTAACCTTAGTCGTAGCTCCATCATACATGTCTCGTATCATCCTGACATATGCCTCAGGGACATTAAGTGCTCTCAAGGCCAACCATATCAGATCACGAGGTACTCTATCGAATGCCTTTTCCAAATCGATGAACACAAAGTGCAAGTCCTTTCGTGCTGCTCTATACTTTTCCATTGCAATACGAATGCACTGAATCGCATCGACTGTAGGTCGACCTTCAACAAAGCCGCATTGATTGTCATTCAACCGCACAATCTTTCTTAATCGGTTGCAGACAACTCGCTCGTAGATCTTCAGTGTATGAGGTGTTAACTTTATATCCCTATAGTGGTTGAGTTTGCGTGAGTCTCCCTTGTTCTTATAGAAAGGAAGAAGAACACTTTCCCTGAAAGCATCAGGCATCGGTTGCCCGCCTTTGATTTTGTTGAAGAGAACTGTGAGCCAACTAAGCCCGAACTTTTTCCATTTTCAACCAAAAATTCCGCGGGGATTTTGTCCGGTCCGACTGCCTTTCCGCGTTTCATCTGATGCATTGCCTCCATCACCTCTTCCTCTGAGATATCTTCAATATTTGTGGTATTCGGCTCAACATCTCGAAAAGCTGCTCGAGGAAATTCTTCATTTAGAAGTTCTTCAAAATACTCTCGCACCCTGCTACAAACTGCTGTATCGTCAATCAGCAACATTCCTTGCGCGTTCTCCACGTACTTTGGCGCTTGTATTTCCCGAGCGTTCCTTCTGCTTTGGGCTGCGACCCTAAATATCCCGGCGTCGTGCTTAGGTCTCTCGCGCAAAGACGGTCCTTCGGTCGCAGTCTGAGTTTCTAATTCTTGGTAGAATTTCTCAGCTGCCTTCGCCTTTGCTTGAGCTACCAAGCGCTTTACGTTTTTCCGGCATTGCATATAATTTTCGCGAAGTTGAACCCGTTCGCCTTCACTGCTTGACTCACATTTCGTCCATGCCTTAAATGCGTTCGATTTGGCTTGCACTGCTTCCTTAGTTTCGGTGTTTCACCACCATGTTTCTTTTTTCGTGTGGTGTGGACCTTTCGAAACTCCAAGTGCCTTTTCCGCCTCACTCACTGACATTTCAGCGAAACTATTCCACATTTGTGTTGGACTGTGCTCGGGGCAGTTGGTTTTGTTTTGAAACCACTCCGTAATTTTATCAATGAATGGAGTCACTACAGGTTCAAAGTTGTCGTTTGTGAGATTGTGCCACTTGATTTTTTCGACTGGCTTGGGATTTCTTCTATTTCTTGCTCCTCCTGCTTTCAAAATAAATTCTGACAGGAGCAAACGATGTTGGCTGACGACAGATTCACCCAAGATCACCTTGCAGTCTTTTACCCACCTTCTCATAATATCGAAGCAGAGGTGGTAATCGATCTGCGTTTCGTGTTTCCTATCTCCGTGTCCACTACTGTAGGTGATCAGGTGTCTCTCGTTTTTCATAAACCATGTATTTAGGATGACCAAACCATGCGATCTGCACATGGTCAGAATAGCTTCACCTTCGTAATTTCTGACCGTTGAAGGGCTACCCTTTCCACCATGGCAATCCTCGTAATCATAATTTGATTCACCCACATGGCCATTGAAATCTCCTCCCAAGAACACCATTTCGGTATCTGGAATGGTCTGAATCAGGGTGTCAACGTCGTTCCAAAATGCCTATTTTTCTTCTGGTGGCAGTCCCACTTGGGGAGCGTAGGCACTTATTACGTTCCACACCCTTCCGCAGATAACCAATTTGATGCTGATCAAGCGATAACTTCTCTTCGCGACACTTATTATGCTGCCAAGTAAAGACGACGCCAGAATAATGCCAACTCCGTTTCTTTGGTTTGTAACTCCATAGTAGTACAATTTGTACTTCATGGAATTCGTAAGAAACCGGGCTGTGTCGATATGGGTATTTCGCCACTTTGTCTCTTGCACGCACATAATGTCTATCCCATTCCGCTTCATGATATCCTCAATCTCCTCGCTCTTTGACGTCATGGAACCGACATTCCAGCTTGCAACCCACAGCTTCTCCACAATGTAATTGGACTGCCTTATATTGCTCGCCCCGGAAACCGTCAAGCTCTGGCGCGAACTAGGTTCGCCCCGGGATCACTCAACCGCATAGCAGAAGTAGTGCCCAGCGGGGAGTGCTTGTATCTGCGTCAATTTCCATAAGGCCTTCCATTCTTTTACACCTTTTGGAGAAAGGTTGTGTATTTTGGCACTAGTGTGTGGAAATAAATAAATTTATGGACTTTCCTTTTACGTCCGCCGGCTATCTCCAGACACGGCAACCCATACACACACACACATACACTAACCTATGGGAGGTCTTGTTGATGTTAAAATGTGCTTCAGGCTTCAGATGTCTGGTTGCCTGCGACCTTCGCATACTAGCGGCCAAGCACCCTCTTGACTCGCATTACTGGCGACCCATGATGCCACAGGGCATAGCCGTATATCTTCAATG
Organism: Microchrysa polita; assembly: GCA_949715475.1. NCBI lineage: Eukaryota > Metazoa > Arthropoda > Insecta > Diptera > Stratiomyidae > Microchrysa > Microchrysa polita. Next base: position 88,737,829 of record OX454415.1, read on the forward strand.
TTGTTGTTTTTTTTTTAATACTAACGCATATGAGTCCTTTCCATTTTATTTTATCAATGTAATTTCATAAATTTGAGCAACGAGACAAGTTTTCATTACCATTCATTCATTTTTTGTTATTATGCGTCAGGTAATGACGCATTTTTACGACTTAATTTCTAAATAAATTGTCTGATAATGGTAATTTTCACAGCAAAAAAAAAATGCCGGGTTCCCGAGCAAGAAAATCCGCTAGGATAAAAAAGCAAAATTATTTCGGAGTAAAAATGCTCGAAATAACACTGCCATCAGGGGTTTTATTAGAAAAGAATCCAAAACGCACGAAACTCTTAAATTAAAACCTTTTCGGACCAATTGTACAGAATATCCCATTTGGTATTGAGTATTACACCTATCGGATCAATTCCGTAACATGTTCAATCAAGTTTTTGCGCTGGGGCTAATTTCATCCGATTTTATATTCACCGGTCGGAGTGAATTTGGTGGTAGAGCGACGTCACATGTTGTATAAATTACAAACTCCATCAATTAGTCTGGTTGGCTTAGTAGGGCGTTGGTCTACAATTCATAGGGTCCCGGGATCGAATCCTACTGTGGGTAGGGATATTTTTAATGCATTTTAGAGCGTAAAGAGGTAAATGATCACCTATAGAGAGGTTATACAAATCTCATTCATGAGTTACATGTTCCTACCCTGTGAAAATGGTGTTTTTTGTTATTCCAAAAATATCGAGAATCACTCCTTTTGGTGTTAATGGAAATATTCTTTTGAGTTCAAATTATTACACCAAAAGGATAAAATCATTTCATTCGTTCGGAGCCTTTAGCAATACATTGCTTCGAGTTTCATGCCAATATTATCCGATTCGGATTGACACTATTCGACACCGATTCGGAGTGAAAATCACTCCGATTTTTTTGCTGTGTTGGCAGCAATTACCTTTTAAACGTTGAGTTAATGAATCGTTAGCAAAATTCCATTCTACCTGTCCGCATACGTACTTTTTGTGACTGAATTGGTTCAAAAATAAACTCTTTCATAAAACCTGCCTAAACCGACCCTTCCTCAACGCGTATTTACATGGAAAGTAGTGTAAACATATCTCCCATGTGTCTAGTTTATTCTTACCAACTTTCAGAAAAAAATATTAAAAAATAAAAAAGTTATGCATGATTTACACTAGTTCACTTTTAATGGGCCACCCTGTACATATATGTATACACTTATTTGTTCTATTTGTTTTAAACAGTTAGGGCGGAATTCAAGGTCCTCACTTATACTTAAGGGAGCCCTTAAGGGACTGACGCTATTCATAGTCACTCAATAAGCAAACGTACAAACCTAGAAGGCACGCAAAACTCAAAATATTCATTTCATATTTTTTATAGGGGAAGGAGGGGTAGATGGGTCGGACCTGGCAGATATTTATTATCTCATCAATGCATCCAACGGCTACCATTTGATACTAATTTGAAGTTTTTCGCGGCATTCTATCAAAAGATATGGCTGAATATAACTTTGTAGGGAGGTAGGGGTAGGGGTAGTCGGACCTACTCCACTCTCCATCAACTCAAAGTATATGTCAGAATAAACATTGATCAAAATTTCAAGTCGATAGAGATATTCTACCGAAAGTTATAGCCGAATTAAAATATCAGGGAAGGGTAGTTTGTATGGGAGGTAGGGTCCCGTGGTCCGATTTGGCCCATTTTCAATACCGTCCAAGATTTTTTCAAAACAAACATTTGACCAAAATTTCAAACCACTAGCTTCATTATTTCGGGAGTCATCGTGCTAACAGACAGACACACGGACAGACAGACAGACATGGCTTATTCGATTCAGGGGTCGACCCTGATCATTTATATACATATATATTTTGCCATACCTCCGGTGGCCCCTTTGAGGTGTTACATAATATCGGCGTAACAAAAACAATATATGTGATAAAAGTTGATAAAACAACTTTCGTATGTTGTATTGCCGGGATCGAATTAGAATAATTGTGATCACAATCACAATTAAAAACTAGGGGGCTTCGCCCCTGCTTGCTTCGCTCGCCAACCCCGGGCCGAGGCTAATTTCGGGCGCGGCCGAAATTTGGATACCCTTCGCTTGGGCTAAAAGTTCTTTCGGGCGTACCTATGACTTGCATTTAATCCCCCTCCTCATTCTTTTTCTTCCGTCTTGACAAAAGTTTTGGGCTTGGTTGAAATTAGTGGCCAAATAAAAATATTTACTCGGAAAATTTTATTGGGGTTGCCGGAGCATGACCCCACAGTACGATTCCATTCGTTTTGAACTTTTTAGTTGCTTTGCTAAAGACACATTGATTCAAGGTTGTGTGAAATTGGTGTAAAAAATGTTTCTTAGAAGAACCAATATGGGGGGTCTGGTTTGTATGGCAGCCCCATGACCCCATGGTCCGATTTGATTCAATCTTACATATGTTTTGTGTCATCAATAGAAATACATTTGTGTGAAATTTGGTTGAAATTGGTGTACAAATAAAAAAGTTTTTCTTAGAATAACCTAATTTGCGGGGTTAAGTTTGTATGGCAGCCCCATGACCCCATTGTCCGATTTGATCCATTCTAGCATATATTTTGTGTTATCTATAGAAACATATTTTTGTGAAATTTGGTTGAAATTGGTACACAAATAAAAAAGTTTTTCTTAGAAGAACTCAAATTGGGGAGCTAGGTTTGTATGGCAGCCCCATGACCCAGTGATCCAATTTGAGTGAATCAAACATACAAACAGCCTGCAACGATAAGAAGCACGTGTACAAAATTTCAGCTTGCTAGCTTCAATACCCGCCGAGTAAAACGCGTCGCAACAGACAGACAGACAGACGGATATGCTCCAATCGACTCCCCAAGTCATGCTGATCATATATGATGTATACTTTTTGTATGGTCGGAGATGCTTCCTTTAATGCGTTACAAACTTAATGACAAAGTTACGAGACCGAGTTCTAATCGTGCGAATAGCACGATGAGTGTATACCCTATACCCATGTACAGACCTAGAAGGCACGCAAAACCCAAAATATTCAATTTCATATTTTTTGTTGGGTAGGGAGGGGTAGATGGGTCGGACCTGACACATCTTTATTACCTTGTCAAGACATCCAACGGCTACCATTTGATATTAATTTGAAGTTTTTCGTGACATTCTATCAAAAGATATGACTGAATATAACTTTGTAGGGGAAGTAGGGGTAGCGGTAGTCGGACCTAATCCACTTTCCATCAACTCAAAGTATATGTCAGAATGAGACATTGATAAAAATTTCAAGTCGATAGCGATATTCTACCGAAAGTTATGACCGAATTAAAATATCAAGGAGGGGTAGTTTGTATGGGAGGTAGGGGAACCCGTGGTCCGATTTGGCCCATTTTCAATACCGTCCAAGATTTTAGCAAAACAAACATTTGACCAAAATTTCAAACCGCTAGCTTCATTATTTCGGGAGTTATCGTGCTAACAGACAGACACACGGACAGACAGACAGACAGACAGACATGGCTTATTCGATTCAGGGACCGACCCTGATCATTTATATATATACTTTGCCATACCTCCGGTGGCTCCTTTGAGGTGTTACATAATATCGGCGTAACAAAAACAATATACCCTTTCACTCTATGAGCGAAGGGTATAACAATATACACTATACCATCTTATGGGTATAGGGTAGACTTAGGGTTAATTTTGGCTTGATTTCGACATTATTTGAATAGATTTTTTCAATTGCATATCTTTAGGGGCAGTCTGATTTGAACTGTATTGAATTCGAGGTAAAATTACCCTAGTTTTCTACACTTAACATATAAAAACTGTTAGAAATAATGTACTTAGAACAAAATGATGTGAGAAAGATGTGATCGTGAGACTATGTGCCAATTTTGAAAAGAATTGTACAAGCACCTCACTTTGGCAGAAGTTGGAGAAAACTGAGATTGACAAATAGATTGTTTTTGGGTCAAATCACACAAATTTGATTTTGAAGCTCTGTAAAAACCAAACCTCTTATCCGATTTTAGTGTGGCTAGTTTTTTAGGTGAATTTGTTGCCTCTAATAATCATCTTGTTTCACTACTCTAGCTGGTCTAGCCAAAGAATAATTATATTATGGTATATGTAATCTGTGGTCTAGCTTTGGAGATATTATTCAATTCAATTTATTCAGTTTGACAACAAACATTCTATGTTTTACATTTTATTCATGGGCGTAGCCAGGATTTCGGTCAGGGGGGGGCCAAAATTTTTTCAACATCATGATTTTCTTAGGAGTTTAAATTTCTGGTCGCAGAAATATTGTTAGCAAATTTTAGAGTCGCCTGGCTTGTGGTTGGATTGGTGCACACGGTCATGGATTCCAGACTCACCGTGAACGTATTCATTTTATGGTGTTTTTCGAACTCATGACCTACGTGACGGACTATGATGTCGCTCAGATTGTAAACAAGCATCCATTTATGGGGATAAATAACATTGCTGGGCGTGCTGTTGATCTCAACACCTTAACAAAACAGCAGTTTAGATCTTGGAAATTGGATGTCACTCACACATCTGCGGCCCTAGTTTACTGGTGGACTGCCACGCATGTTATTTTTTTTTTCTAATTGTAGAGTCAAATTTTTAAAATGGATATGAGAATGATTTTCTTCTGCATTCTGATTACATTCAACTGGCCTCCAATATCTGCCTTTTAGAGCGTAGTTTGTCTATTTTCAGGGCAATTTTTGCATCTCGGACTGCATATTCCACTTGCGAAATCAGTTTGTTTCGTCTGTCACTTTCATCTTAGCAAAGTAGCATCGTTAGAATATTTATAAATCTTTTATTGATTGAAAAAATAAGATTTCCTCTAAATTTATCAAAGTATTAACAGTGGCTAAATTTTATTGCTGGTATGATTCAGCTAGAAAATAAATTTTGATTTAATAGCTTGAAAGACCCGCTCTGTGGCTCACTTGGTTGAATCGCACTCTACGATGCTAGTAATCTAGAGGTCCGGAGATCGAATCTCGGCGTGGTCCCAAATTTCCGTACATGTGCGGATAGGAAATATGTGCCTGCAACATTATATACACCTATATGGTACTGAGAAGAAAATTAAGAACTTGAAAGATACTGAAATATGAGACCCTTTCTTTACATCGTCCTTAACCCTGGAACGGCATGCTTATTTTTACTACGGAAAGGTCATGCTTCGTCGATTCGACGACGCTCTACTTTGACGCTTCATACAAATCACCCTTTCTCAAAATATTTATAAAATCTGAAAGATTTTCAATCGTAAGTTTATTTAGCATGGAAAAACATGGATTTTGGAGCCGATTTTTATGAGTTCGAAATTCAATCTTCCTATAATGAGGAAGAATTTTTAGCCATTTTCCTGATTTGTCTTATTAAATATTTTTTTCCATAATTTTTGAAAAAATTTCAAAAATAAGCACATTTGTTACGAGCTAGTTGTATGGACACAGACTTATCGTCGAATCGACAACCAGCCATAAGAAATACTGGAGTTCTAAAAGCTGCACAAAGTCATTCCTTCGTCGTTTCGACGACGCCAATTTCCAAAAATCCAACTTACCCTGCTCACTTCGTCTAGCCGCAATGTACCCGGCAAGTACATCGGCACGGTAAGTGCTGTACGAAAACTCAGCTCCAAATAATGAGAATTGTCACGAAAAATGGGATAAATTTGATGATGCGTAGTCGATTCGACAAAGCATGACCTTCCAGGGCTAACAAAGCAAAGCTGTATACCATTTGTCACCCTTTCAGATGAAAATAAGTTGAATTCCACTAACTTGCCGAAGGGACCTAACGGTTGAAATTGTGTACTTGAGCTCAGAAGCCATGAAATGAAACATGAAATATGGGATCCACGCAGCCACAGTAGCACACTCACAAGTGAAATGTGTTGGCTGGTACGCAGCCTGCGTCAGTTACGGGAGGCCACTCGCTGTCACCTATTTGTATCCGCCTCCTGACTGCAAACTGTCCCAATCATGGTTTCTCCGGCAGCATTTGGAGAAGTAAGGAAGACATCTGCTGCGCCAAACGTACATCCCCCTAAAAGCAAGCTTGTGGCGGGGGAAGGATCTCTAATCTGTGAAGCTATGGTTACGTCACTTTATATTAGTATCTAAGGATTTATTAAAACTTTTTGATGAAGATAGTTACTTACAAATAAAAATATTATATTCGTTCTCAAATAAATTTGATAGGTTGATCAAGCCAATATTATTTTTTTTTTATTAAAAAGGATTTATAGTTATTAATGTTTTTTACTTCAATAGTCTGGAAACTGCCGATTATTATTAGTAAGCCAGTATTTTAAAATGCGTATAAAAGGATAAGATGGGATTATATACAAGATTTTTTAAATATAGTGGAAGCATATTAAATGTTGTCGCAGTCGTTATTCTAAAATGCGATTGGCCTAACCTGGTTCTTGTACTAGGCACAAACCAATCTATTCCGTTTCTTCTAGTGACATAATTATGGGCTATTGGTGAAAACAGTTCTTGATCCAAAGTAAACTTTATGGCCCTCAGAAAATATAGCTGTCTGACTTTTAACATAGGGAGAATTTCGTTCAGATCTTGTGTGGGAAAGTGTCTATCCACTCATAAAATAACCCTTAATACCCAGGCTTGCGTTACACTCCGAGGTTTAATGTGAGTCATGTACGTTCCTCCCCATGCGATGATTCCATATTGTAGGCTAGAAGATGGCATAATATACCATTAATAAATTTTCAATGGGAAGTAATGGTTTAAGTAACTTAAAGCTAAATACTAATTTATTTAATTTAGAGCTTATTATTTGTATATGCTGCGCCCAACGTAAATGGCAGTCTATTGTAACTCCCAAATATTTAACTTTGTCTGACGATTGTAATGCTGTGCATGAACATGTTGAAGTTGACTTGCATAAGCCATTATGCATAATTATATGACATTTAGCACCAGGAAAGCCTGTAGCGTTACAGCTAAAAGATACCACTTTTGTTTTTCCCGTGTTTAATTTCAAACCATGATTATATTTTTGTTTAGAAAGCTTTTGCAAGACTCTAGTAGAGAATATTTACCATTCTTATATCCTACGTATTGATTTGTTACATATTTTCCAAACTTATGAGCTAATGGTATAACATCATAGTACATATTCCACAATTCTATTTATTACAGTGTATTTATAAATAAAAATTATTACATCTGCATATTTGGCTACATGAATCTTTGCATATTGCAATACATTTACAATCAGTAATTGGATCTTTTCATATTTCACGACACGTCTAATTTCGTCATAGTTTAATATTGTTAAGAGAGAATTTCCTGATTGCGCAAGATTAATTGCTTCTACCAAATTCTTTACATTCTTTCTTTAGCTCATTGCAAATCTCATTAAGAAGGAAAGAGTAGTGTGTCTCTACATTTTTCAGAGTTCTTATACGTTTGTCAAATTCTGCATTTATTACTTTCTGTTTTTCATTATTACCAATTAGTTGATTAATGGTAGTCTTGATCTCAACCATGTCGTCATGGTCAGGGTTCCCTGTTACACATTTTAGAATAGATCCCAAAAAATTCAGCGCTCGTTTATTACGATTATGCTCATTGAGTTGGATAAACAAATTTTCAATTTTTTCAATTGTGCGTTCATCGATTTTATCGGGATATGATTGCGATTTTATTTTTTCAAAGGCCTCGATATAGAAATCCATACCTTTCATATATACATATATGCATTATCACCTTTAATTAGGACGAAATTCTTTTCCAAAAGATTGGTAATGTTAGTTAATGCTTGTATTTCCATTATTGCTAGTAATATAATTAGAAGTACTTTAAGGAATTGTTTCTTTTCTAATGTCATCTTTATGTATGACTTTCCCCGACGTTGTTAAGATCGTGTCCTCACGATTTTCCTTAACAGTATATTTCCTTAACTTTCTGTTGGTCTTGTTTCGACGGTTCTCTTTGATGAATATTGTTGACCCCACCTGAAATTGTTTATTAATACGATGTTTATTTTCATATTGCAGTGTGGTTTGTTGAGTCTTAATTAGTCTATCTTTAATGTTAGGAAAGTGGGATTGGTTAAAGTAAACCATAATCGGTTTTTCGTTTGTTACTGAATGTATGGTGTTATTGTATTCAAATAAGGCGTTGTAGATTTCTTCTAATGCTGAAGTCTTATTTAGTGTTACCAAGACTCTTGCTATTTCCAATATTGTTGAATGGAATCTTTCCACTTGACCATTCGTTGTTGAGTGGCCGGCAGGTGTCAAAAAGTGTTCAATCTGCAATCGAGTGAGTACAGCTTTCGTGTTCTGACAGACAAAAATACTTTCATTATCCGTAGTCAGATATTTACAATGTGGGGAAAATTGATCGTAAGATTTCTTCGATCCTTTCATGTACGTCATTTTTATTCGGTAATTTATACAAGTAACCATACTTCGAATATTTGTCCAAACAAGAGAGAAATAATGAATTTCAAAGATGAAATACATCAATTTCTGTGCTAATTCCAGGGTTTTCTGGTGCTGTCGATGACGATCGTATTTATTCATAAGGCAGTTTTCACATAGTTTTGTGAATTCTTTGACTTGCTTCATCATTCCCGGCCAGAAATATTCTTTTTGAATTTCCCTCAAATTATTTTTACAATTCCGATGGGCTCGATTGTGGATCTTAGTTATTAAGTCTAGTTGTTCATTAATATCAATTATATCAAGTACGCACTTTTGTGTAAAGACTTTATTGTAGCTTTGATAATGTTTGTTAATTTCTTTGTTAATATTATGCCACGTTTCAAGACTACAGTGGAAGGATGTAATAATTTTCGGGTTCATTATTGTTTTCAGCTGATTTATAAGAAAATTAACACTGGAAAAATGTATTTCAAATCGAGTGTACCCCGGAAATGTGTTCTTTACTACCACTATGTCGTTAGATTTTTCCGTGAGTTTAACTTGAACTTTGAATGCATTAAGCGGTTCATCCACAGTTTTTATAGTTTCATTTAGTGTACTTTCCTCTGAATGAATACTATGATCTGAGCGAGTGTTATTGTTAACCTGTTGCCGTGGTAATGCATCTGCAACTACCTTTTGATGACCAGGTTTATAAACTAGTCTAGCGCCATATTCCTCTATGAGGTTCTTCCAGCATTTTAGTTTAGTATTGGGGTTTTTCTCCGAAGTGGAGAATATCAATGACTGATGGTCAGTGTAGATGGTCAGGTTAGCTATGCCGTATAAATAATTTCGTAACTTCTGTAAGCTCCATATGATAGCTAGAAGTTCTTTTTCGTTAGTTGAATAATTCTGCTCAGTTTTTGATAATGTACGAGAGATAAACATAATTGGTTTCCGTTCCTGACTTAACATTGCTCCAATAGCAACGTTACTGGCGTCTGTGGTCAAAGTTCAACCTGCTCCTGTAATTTAATTTTTAACTGATTTATGGCTTTTATGGCATTTTCGTCTAACTCTATTATTATAGTTTTATAGTTTATTAAAAGCAGTATCCTCCTTACTACAATATTTTTTTATTTGTAAATATATATTTCGGGAACGACACATTCCCTTAATATATACTTACAAATAAAAAAATATTGTAGTAAGGAGGCTACTGCTTTTAATAAACTATTAAAGGAACTACAATATTCGGAAACATGGAAGACCTATTATAGTTTTACTTTTGTTTTTCCTGTGCTTCCATTTTCCCCTCTTAAGTATGCAGTAAGTGGCTTGGTAATTGTAGCAAAGTTTTTAATGAATTTCCTGTATTATGAAGTTAGTCCTAAGAATGATCGTAGTTCTTTTAGAGTAATAGGATATTCTTTGATGGCGTTTATTTTTTCTGGGTCCACTGTTATACGCCCATGCTTTATTGTGTGCCCCAAATATTCTATTTTCGATTAAAAAAATGAGATAATTTCATATTTGCTTTACGTAGTGCTTCTGTTACAATTTGGATGTGCTTAATATGCTCTTCGGGCGAAGAGGAAAATATTAACACATCGTCAATATATACATACACAAATTTTCCAATGTATTCACGCAAAATATCATCTATGCACCTTTGGAAAATACTAGGGGCATTTTTTAATCCAAAAGGCATCCTCATAAATTCATATTTAGCATACCATTAATCGAAAAAGCAGTTTTCTCGCGATCCTCTTCTTTAATCAAGATCTGGTGAAACCCAGACTCAAGATCTAAAGTTGAAAAGATTTTCGCTTTACCAAAATTCTGAATTGTCATGTTTACATGAGGAATGGGGTAACGATCCGTTATGGTTTGTGCATTGAGTTTTTGAAAGTCGATAACCATGCGCCTTTCAGGTTTACCTTGTTCGTCGGTTCCTTTTTTTGGCACTGTCCAAACAGGAGAATTGTATGGACTTCTACTAGGTCGTATTATACCTTTACTCAACAGGTTCTGAATGTCTTTATTCACGAATTCATTGTCACTAATTGGGTACGGATATTGCTTAGTGCTTAGTCCAAATAGGAGAGCTATCCTTAGTACGAATGGTTGCTTGAATTGTAGTCGTGAATGGTAATGATTCATCTACCTGATTTTGCTGCATGATACGGATTATTTTTTCTTTGTATTTCTCATCGTCAATAGTGTAATCAATTTGTTGTATTTTCCCTAAATTTAATCTATGTCGCATCATAATTTTTTTTTCGAAATTTATAGTAGCTTTCAACTTGCGCAACCCATCTATTCCTAATATTGCATCATATTCTTTTAATTCATTTAATACATAAAATTTAAGATTATAGCCAAAAATATTAATTATTCGTTTCGCTCTAATTACCGATTTTCCATGCATTGTCTTAGTGGTTGTAATTTTTCTGAGATCTATATTTTTTCCGTTTGTACTCGTACATTGATGACTTATATAATTATTAGTACTACCAGAATCTACCAAAACATTTACTGTTGACTTGCCATCCGATGTTTTCAAATTAAGACAGGGCAAGTCATTCACATTCCTAAAAAAGCACTTGCATCTTATACTCAGATTCTTCTGCAGGTTCTACCTTAAGAGACTCCGTATCTAGATCGATTACTTGATTTACTCTTTGGTATTTGTATTGTGATCTGAACTTAGCAGAGGAGTTTCCACGATCTCTTTTAGGTGTATGCGGATTTTGTGATTGCCTTCTAGTATAATTTGATGAGCCTAATTCCATTGGTTCTGGAGGGTTGTTTAAATTAGATGGGCCTTGTTTGATGCTAGCCATTTCATCCTCAAGTACATGAAGTGGTCTTTTATCTCTGTATGTAGCGTCTAAACGTCCAAGGATTGCTTCAAAGTTTTGTTGCGTATTATTACTTATGAGCACTTCTGCAGCTGAACCAATTATTTTGGACCTTATAATAATCAAAGCTTCACTATAAACATTATGTCCTTGAAAAGGATTCACCATAGTATATAAAATAATCAATATTTTTCGCCATGGCCGATACTCTTTACTAACACCTGTCACGTCATTGAAGTATCTAAAAAAAAAAATGAAATAAAAAGAAGGACAAATAATTTGTAAGGGCGGCATAGTTTTGGCGGCATTAGGTACGTAGCTTAGGAGCTCCTGCATCGATTGCTTAGTTGATGTCTTCCGCTACCTGCTCCCAGCTTGGGAATAGTTTTTAAGGTGTGCGCACCAAGGTTTATGCACCACGATAAAACGATTATGTTCCGTGAAGACATTTTGAAGAATTGTTGCCGTTTCTTTGAAAATAAACTCCAACACGGCACAACTTATCAATTCGTTGAATAAAACTCGATTACACGCTTTCAAATAACAGAGCCACCGACTTTCTCGCACCAAGACTGCGCAAAACCACGATATTGATGAATTTAATCGCCGGTTATAAATAAGATAATCTGCGAAAGGAGAACGCTGGCTAAAAATATTATCAGCTGTATGCTGTCATCTTGACAAATGTTAAAATGACGTTCAGTACAATGGTACTACGAATCGGTCAAGTAAACTACGGCGAAAATCTACCCGCGCATCCGATGGAGTACGGCGCGCGTGTCGCTACGGAGGCTGTTGAACTATGGAAGGAACAGTAATCCCGAGTTTATAAAAACCCTGCGATCCGTACGGGATATTCTCCTTTTGATCGTGTCGTTGCTAACGACAGGTGAGTATTCTCGTACGGATTCATTGCGCCGACAAAATTTAATGACTTTGTGCCCCTCGGGGAATTTCTTTTCAAATACCCGCCTCTCCTTTTGATCGTGTCGTTGCTAACGACAGGAAGGCGACGTCTTAAGAAGATTGGAAAGCGAAACGAAAGACTGTTGGAAACGAAACGAAAGTGCGAATGTTGGAGTGCGAGACGAAAGACGAGTGGAAAGCGGAACGTAAGATAGACTGCGAAACGAAGTATGAAACCAGCGGGGATCCCCTTTTAAGCGAACGTTAATTTATGCGAACGACGATTATGGTCTTCGAAGAACAGGCAATTCGATGAATTTCAAGGGAACGAAAACCACGAGGAGTTAATATTGAGAGGAGTGAAAACGGAGAGCGTGGAGAATAGGGCAAGTAGTTCAGGTTTGCCGCCCAGGTCAGTTTAGTTTTGGAAGTAGTGATTAGTCAAGTTTCCATAGGATAGTTTTAAGATAATGAAAACCATAATTCGAATCACGGCCGTGAATAAGTTTCTATCTAATTAAATAGTTTATTTAGTCAATTTACATTAATATACATTGAACCGTTACATATTTCTTTTTAATTATCAATTTGTGTCGAGTGTTATTGAGCTACATTTTAGTGCGGAAAGTGAGTGGCACTCTCGGTTTCGCGCTTACCGGGAGCTTTATTACTCGCGAGGATATTGTAAATTCAAAGCGCGTGGCGCCCCACGACCCCGCTCTGCAGTGAGCCGGCAACAATTTCCTCATCCGCGTGCATCTAGTAGTTGGTTTTGCTCACCACTTTGAAGGGGTGAGCTTTGAACGTAATATTGAGTTTTGAACGTAATATTATGGGTGTGGAAGACAAGGGACAATTAAGACTGAATGTCCTAATTGTATGATTAACTCTAAAAGTACACCAACGGGAAACGACAAGGGTGTTCATTAGGCGGTCGTATGAACACTACAGGGGGAGGAAGAGAGACCGCCATTCAAAAAGTTGAAGTTATGCTCGCGAGGAGAGACGGGGACAATCGCCCACACATTGATGTGGACATTATGGGTGTGCGTTTCCAAGGGCTATTAGACTCCGGAGCGTCGTGCTCATTACTAGGGAGTAATGGGTGGGACATATTGCGGAGAAAAGGGTTGAACTTAATGAGAACGGAAGATTCAAACGTCAATTTGGCGAATGGCGAAGGAGTAGATATTTCGGGGGAGGTACGAGTGATGGTTACACTCAAGGATCGCTCGATCTTTTGCAAACTGTTAGTGTTGCCCTCAATTAAAACCAAACTAATTCTAGGAGCGGATTTCATAGAAAAATCCGGAATTATCCTGAATTTGAAGCAACGAAGGTGGGATTTTACCTACCCGCGGAATGTAGTTGCATCCATCACGTTGAAAGGTAGAAGCAAGTTAAAGAAGGAGGAGGAGGATAAACTGGAGAGCTTGGTGAACCGGGAGTTTGAGCGCATGGGAGATGGAATTGGGTGTACCACACTTGTAGAGCACAAGATTAAAACCAAAGCAGATCCAATCAAGCAGAGGTATTATCCTGTGTCTCCCGTCGTCCAATCCCATATTGACCGAGAGCTAAATGAAATGCTAAAATCGGGTGTGGTAGAGCCATCCAAGAGCCCATGGTCTTCCCCAGTCCTCCTGGTGAGAAAGAAAGACGGTTCTTATAGGTTTTGCGTCGACTTTCGAAAAATCAACAAAGTCTCTGAACGAGATGCATACCCGCTGCCCTACATTGCGTCGACTCTAGACAAGTTGGGTAACGCGAAATACTTGTCATCAATAGACATAAAATCAGCATATTGGCAAGTGCCGATGGCGGAGGACTCGAAGCAATTTACCGCGTTCACGGTACCCGGTCGGGGCCTATACCAGTTCACACGGATGCCCTTTGGGTTGCAAAATGCACCGGCAACCTGGCAACGACTCATCGACCAAGTTTTGGGCCCGGATATGGAACCCCATGTGTTCACATACTTAGATGATGTTGTGATCGTCACACAAACATTTGAAAAACATTTAGAGGTGCTTAGTGAGGTATTCGAAAGACTACGGTTGGCGGGTCTGAAAATCGCGAAAGGGAAATGCGAATTTTGCAGAGATCAGCTGAAGTATCTCGGATACATAGTCAATGAGTCGGGGTTAAATGTAGATCCCGACAAAACTACGAGCATCGAACAAATATCGCCACCTCGTAATGTTAAGGGAGTTCGACAATTTTTAGGAATGTGTTCTTGGTACCGGCGGTTTATACCTAACTATGCCACGCTGGTGGCGCCTTTAACCGACTTGACCAGGAAGAATAAAAGATTCAGCTGGACAACGGACTGTGAAAACGCTTTCCAAGAAGTCAAAAGGAAGCTGATGACAGCCCCTGTTCTGAGCTGCCCGGATTACGAGCTACCGTTTGTAATACAAACGGACGCGTCAGATTATGGGTTGGGAGCGGTTTTGTCCCAGAATTTTAAGGACGGCGAGCGGGCGATCGCATTCCTCAGCCGGTCTTTAACACGTACTGAGGGTAAGTATTCAACGACTGAAAAGGAATGCTTAGCGGTGGTTTGGTCCATTGAGAAATTTAGGCCATACATTGAAGGGTCAAAATTTATGGTGGTAACGGATCACCACTCTCTGGTATGGTTGCATAACCTGAAAGATCCGCGGGGTAAGTTAGCTCGATGGGCGGTGAGGCTACAGCAATTTGATTTCACTGTTGTACACCGGAAGGGAAAGGAACATCTCGTTCCGGATGCCTTGTCGAGGTCAGTTCCAATCGTGGAATCGGCAACGATCGAACCTAAAATAGATAAATGGTATAAACAGATGATCGACAAGGTCGTAAATAATCCTAATATCTACAAGAACTGGCAGGTGAAAAACGGTGTTTTGTACAAATACGCGCCTGGCCGATACCCTAGCCTTTCAGGAAATGAATGGAAACGGGTAGTCCCAAAGAACGAAAGAGGGGAGATCCTCAAACGCTGTCACGATGAAGCACAGGCAGGACATATGGGAATAAAGCGTACAAAGGATCGAATAGCTCAAGATTATTACTGGCCCAAGATGGGGGCTGACACTGAAAAATATGTACGAAGTTGTAAGATATGTCAAGCTGTCAAGGTGGAACGAAAATCCCAGATTGGTTTGATGGTTTCACGGGCCGGAGAGGCTAGCCAACCTTGGGAAATAATTTGTGTAGATCTAATAGGACCGCTCCCTCGGTCAACAAAAGGGTATAAATATATTTTAACAGTCATGGATTATTTCACAAAATACGCTCTTCTATTTCCTCTTCGCTCAGCCACAAGTGCGGAAGTTACCCGCATCCTTGAAGAACAGGTATTCTTAATATACGGGGTTCCAAGGAGGGTAGTCAGCGACAATGGGGTGCAGTTCAAAAGTCGTCACTACGAAGCTATGCTAAGCGGATACGGTGCACGACCGGAATTTACGGCATTTTACCACCCCCAAGCTAATCCCGTGGAACGAGTGAATCAGAATGTGAAACGTATGATTCGCTCCTACGTGACGGATAACCACCGCCATTGGGACCGTGAACTCGCAAAAATCGGGTGCGCACTTCGTACATACACCCACGAAGTGGCGGGAGTGACACCATATTTTATGAATTTCGGCAGGGACATGGTAACATGGCGGGATATATCCGAAAGTCCCAATGGAACAAAACGAGTAAATGACCCTGTTGAAAGAAGCTCTATAATGAAGGCAATGAGGAAAGAAATTGGCGAGCGTATGGTAAAAGCAGCGGCAGAAAGCAAGGGGCGATACGACCTGAGGAAAAGAAATCAACCTTTCCAAGTTGGGGACAGGGTGTGGAGGAGGAACTACGTGCTATTAGACGCGACAAATCACTTTAGCGCGAAACTAGCGCCCGAATATATTGGTCCATTTTTAATTAAGGAAAAGGTTTCAAGTTGGACCTTCAGATTAGAGGATCTTAATGGAAAGGATGCGGGGGTGTGGCATTCGAAGGACCTAAAAGCCTACGTCTCTTAGCGCGACAAGACTATCCATAATGAACGTTTGCCAACAATACAACTTAAAAAAAAAACGAGACCGAGGCTAATTTCGGGCGCGGCCGAAATTTGAATACCCTTCACTCTCCTCGGGCTAAAAGTTTCTTGGGGCGGACCTATGACTTGATCCTTCCCCATTCTTGTCCTTCTGTTTTCGCATAATATTTGATATCGATAAATTCTGTCGCGTCGACAAAACAATATTTGTGTGAGGTTTGGTTGGAATAAGTGATAAAATAAAAATATTTACTGAGAAAACTTTATTGGGGGGATGCGGGAGAATGGCCCTATAGTACGATTTCATTCGTTTTACTTTTTTCTTGTTTTGACAAAGACGCAAGTTTTTTCTTGAAATTGGTGTAGAAAAAATGTTTCTTAGAGATCCAAAATAGGGGGGTTGGGTTTGTATGGTAGCCCCATGACCCCATAGTCCGATTGGATTCATTTTCATATAATGTCTTATGGCATCAATAGAAATGCACTTTTACGAGTTTTGGTTGAAAGTGAAAAAAGTTTTTCGTAAAAGAACTCAATTTGGGGGGTTGGGTTTATATGACAGCCCCATAACCCATTTTCCGATTCCATTAATTTTTACATATGTTTTGTGGTATCAATTGAAATGCACTCTTAAGAGGTTTGATTGAAATTGGTGCACAAATAAAAAAGTTTTTCTTTGAAAAACTCAATTTGGGGGCTGGATTTGTATGACAGCCCCATGACCCCATAGTCCGATTCCATCCATTCTTACATATGTTTTGTGGCATCAATAGAAACACATTTGTGTGAAATTTGGTTGAAATTGATGCACAAATGAAAAAGTTTTTCTTAGAAGAACCTAATTTGGGGGGTTAGGTTTGTATGGCAGCCCCATGACCCCATAGTCCGATTTGATCTGTTCTTACATATGTTTTGTGTTATCAATAGAAACTCATTTGTGTGAAATTTGGTTGAATTTGGGGCACGCATGAAAAAGTTTTTCCTAGAAAAACCAAATTGGGGGGTTAGCTTTGTATGGCAGCCCCATGACCCCACGGTCCGATTTTAGCGGTTCAAACATACAAACTGCCTGCAATAAAAAGAAGCATGTGTGCAAAATTTCAGCTCGATAGCTTTTAAACTGGCCGAGTAAAACGCGTAGCAACAGACGGACAGACGGACAGACGGACAGACAGACAGACGGACATCGCCCAATCGACTCAGCTCGTCATGCTGATCATATATATACATATTTTATATGGTCGGAGATGCTTCCTTCAATGCGTTACAAACTTCATGACAAAGTTAATATACCCTTTACTCTACGAGTGAAGGGTATAAAGATATCTAGTTAAATTATCAATTGATAAAATAAAGTTTTTTGAACAAACAAAAGAAGGCAGGCGAGAAACTAACGAATTTTAAAATGAATAAAGGTAAAAATGGATTATTTTTTTTTTGGAAAACAATAATGGAGTAATAAGAAGTGGAAATAAGTAATTATAGTACCTTATATTCAGCAAAAAATATTTTTTTTTTTGTATGCGTTGCGTAACTCTTCTCGGGTCGTTGTTACTTATAAATTTTCCTTTCCTAGGAAAATCTTTGGTAAGGGGGGAGTGTCACGTCATTGAAGTATCTAAAAAAAAAAATGAAATAAAAAGAAGGACAAATAATTTGTAAGGGCGGCATAGTTTTGGCGGCATTAGGTATGTAGCTTAGGAGCTCCTGCCTCGATTGCTTAGTTGATGTCTTCCGCTACCTGCTCCCAGCTTGGGAATAGTTTTTAAGGTGTGCGCACCAAGGTTTATGCACCACGATAAAACGATTATGTTCCGTGAAGACATTTTGAAGAATTGTTGCCGTTTCTTTGAAAATAAACTCCAACACGGCACAACTTATCAATTCGTTGAATAAAACTCGATTACACGCTTTCAAATAACAGAGCCACCGACTTTCTCGCACCAAGACTGCGCAAAACCACGATATTGATGAATTTAATCGCCGGTTATAAATAAGATAATCTGCGAAAGGAGAACGCTGGCTAAAAATATTATCAGCTGTATGCTGTCATCTTGACAAATGTTAAAATGACGTTCAGTACAATGGTACTACGAATCGGTCAAGTAAACTACGGCGAAAATCTACCCGCGCATCCGATGGAGTACGGCGCGCGTGTCGCTACGGAGGCTGTTGAACTATGGAAGGAACAGTAATCCCGAGTTTATAAAAACCCTGCGATCCGTACGGGATATTCTCCTTTTGATCGTGTCGTTGCTAACGACAGGTGAGTATTCTCGTACGGATTCATTGCGCCGACAAAATTTAATGACTTTGTGCCCCTCGGGGAATTTCTTTTCAAATACCCGCCTCTCCTTTTGATCGTGTCGTTGCTAACGACAGGAAGGCGACGTCTTAAGAAGATTGGAAAGCGAAACGAAAGACTGTTGGAAACGAAACGAAAGTGCGAATGTTGGAGTGCGAGACGAAAGACGAGTGGAAAGCGGAACGTAAGATAGACTGCGAAACGAAGTATGAAACCAGCGGGGATCCCCTTTTAAGCGAACGTTAATTTATGCGAACGACGATTATGGTCTTCGAAGAACAGGCAATTCGATGAATTTCAAGGGAACGAAAACCACGAGGAGTTAATATTGAGAGGAGTGAAAACGGAGAGCGTGGAGAATAGGGCAAGTAGTTCAGGTTTGCCGCCCAGGTCAGTTTAGTTTTGGAAGTAGTGATTAGTCAAGTTTCCATAGGATAGTTTTAAGATAATGAAAACCATAATTCGAATCACGGCCGTGAATAAGTTTCTATCTAATTAAATAGTTTATTTAGTCAATTTACATTAATATACATTGAACCGTTACATATTTCTTTTTAATTATCAATTTGTGTCGAGTGTTATTGAGCTACATTTTAGTGCGGAAAGTGAGTGGCACTCTCGGTTTCGCGCTTACCGGGAGCTTTATTACTCGCGAGGATATTGTAAATTCAAAGCGCGTGGCGCCCCACGACCCCGCTCCGCAGTGAGCCGGCAACAATTTCCTCATCCGCGTGCATCTAGTAGTTGGTTTTGCTCACCACTTTGAAGGGGTGAGCTTTGAACGTAATATTGAGTTTTGAACGTAATACACCGGAAAATGATTGTAAATTTTTAAAAATGGATAGATTCACCTCAGAAGCATTAGCATCTCTCTACATTACCGTAACTCCTAGTGGAGCATGGTGCGTTGATGACTACCGTGTGTAGTCCGCCGCCGCGGACACGCAATGCTAAAAAGTACATGAAGAGGAATGGAATGGGAAGCGCTTCTCTGCTTCCCGAGAAGCGCTCCATTTGCCCTTCTGGAGCGCTCTTTTTCCTATTGGGACGGTTGTCAGCATTACTCCGTCCTAGTCGCACATTGTCACTTTATTATTCTACGATAAGAATATTTCTTATCATCTTCTTTTGAATAATAAGCTTGCGACGAGTCGTGCCGAATTTGGAAACTCGTTTCTCTATGAGTGTCTATTTCACAGAGTGGCGACCGAACGATCACGGCCACAGAGCACGACAATTAGCAAGTCTGCTCTGTATACTTTCATTTTGAGCGTCTAGCTGAGTTTGAACCAAGGGGGTGGCACTCCATACAAATTTCTTGTAGAAAGGGATGCACGATTTCCAATCGCACACATTTGGCAAGTATTTTAAACGCAAAATTCCATTAGACAGAGTAGGACGGAACTAATGCAAAATCAGCTGAGTATCCCATCTTTGGGAATGCATTGGTACCTTTCTCGCTTTTTTTAGATGTATTGTTGTGACATTTCGTAAATTTAGAGCTGCCAACATCCAGAAATAGCATCATTTTTGGGCTGCCCTACTCAAAATTGACAGTAAAGTCAACACTGAACTGAAACATTTCATCCTTTGCGTTCAGTTTCGTTTTTTTCTCTTTCATTTTTACACCCATCATATAAATGGTTATATATTAGTCTCTGTTTCGCAATTTCTCACAACTTTAATTTGCACGGATAGAAGAAATTCCACACATTCAGAAAGATGGGCTATAGAGTCACTTGTAAGGAGTGCCTGATCTTGGTATATTTCTATCATCGTTGCTTGAACATCGGATTTCTAATCTCTAAATTAGCAAGTCTGCTCTGTATACTTTCATTTTGAGCGTCTAGCTGAGCTTGAACAATGCGCAGCTGTTCACGTAACAGTTCACTTTCAGCTCGTACTGCTCCTAGTTCCATGTTTCTATTATTTTTCCGTTCCCTAATGCGTATTGAAACGCATACTCCATCGCACTTATTAAAGTGGGTTTGAGTGCTATATGCTAAGTAACCTGGGATTGAAAGTATAGATAAAATAACTGAAATTTCAGCCTGATAGCTTTCCATATGAGTTTCGCTTAGAATAATGACGTCAGCATCAAGAGAACACGCATATAATATGCTTGTAAATTGATCAACATTTTTTTAAATGCTTCTGATATTCATATGGACGATTGTGATTCCCTGAATATGTCTACTATTAAAGTCGGTACTTGTTTCCAGTATATCGGGAGTTCTATCAAACTCCTCCATTGAGTCAATTAAAGAAATAACCATTGAATAGAGGATTGTATCTTAAGATATCAATATTTCGTTTCATACAATTTGTGTGCGGTATTAGCGTAAACATTTTCTCTTTACTGTAAATATCATAAACTCGAAAATTTGGATGATTCCGTAACATATTATGTTTTATCAACCTTTGCAAAATCTTATATAACTTTACAAAATTACTGCAGTTTTCTCTATGACACAGGTAAATATTTCTGGAAAAGTTAGGAGGAGTTGAATCTCTCTTATTCAATGATTGTAAGTAATTAGAATTTAGATAATTTAGTTTAGGTCTTATAAGTACTAGTATGTGTTGAATTGAATTTACTTGTAAAAAGAATTTAATAAAAATTTGAGTTAAAAAGTACATTAGAAATATTAAAATAAAAATGTAAGAAAAAAAATTATTTTTGTAGTGAAGCCAAAGATTCTTCATTAAGAATTCGGATAGATTTTATGTAATCGTCTTTTCTAACAAAAATTTAACCTTCTCGGATCCGTGTGTACTTATAGTTCTTATCTTTTGCAATTAACTTCGTTCTCTTCAAGAGCGCTGCCATAGTTGGTATTAGGTGGTCACCGATAAAGACTCGTCCGTCCTTTAGTTGTGTATTGACGGTTTTCGCGGCAAGTCCTGGTCCATCTTCGCAGCTTTTAACTTTAGCCTTATACGCTCGAAAGAAGTTTTGCTTTGTTGAATATTTATTGAATTCCACGATGATCGGGGCTGGTGTTAGCGTTTCGATAAGTACAGTTGATTTCAGTTTCTTCAACGTTCGTTCCAATGCATGTAGCAACAGCTTTAATGATTGTGACTAGATTTTCGTTCGCTGTTGGCTTTATTCCATTTATTTGGATATTATTTCGACGTAGCTTTAATTCGATAATGTCGTTTCGCGCTTGAAGTTCGTGAATTTGCTGTTTAAGTGTTATGTTTTCTTGCCTAAGTTCTTTGATTTCAGCCCGAAGATTTTTGAATTCTTGACTTTGATCGTCGAACTTATCTGACATAAACTTCATCGAAGTCAACATATCATCGAACTTTATTTCCTCTTTAAGTTTTTCGCATATTTGTGCAATTAGAACAGCATTGTCAGTGATAGTGTTAGCAGTAGTGTTACAGCCCGCGGACTTCCATCTTTGGCGTTTTATGCCCAGACTTTGGAGACGTTTATTTGTTATGAAATTGCAAAATGTAAGATGAAAAGGTGGAACATATTATTTGGTCTTTTGGGTCATCAATCGCATGATTACAAGTGGAACAGTTTTGTGTCATTTTTAAGTTGTGAAACGTTTTTCTATACACAGTCTGCTAGGTGACGTTTTATTTGGGGTCTGTTTACACACACTCAAACAGTTTATTACTATGTATTATATTAGTTACTTTTGTTCGCGCCAAAATTGATTTTTTTATCACTCAATGGTCTCTTTACTATAAGTATGTCCATTTGCGCTCTTGTTCACTTTAAGGAGGAGATAAGTATAGTCTGAGAACACTTATACACTGCACTTCACTTCCACAACGTATGTGTAGTGTGTAGTGTAGAAGGAATTTTAAAATTGGTGCAATTTTGTGAACAACAACAATAGTAAAAAGTTTTGACTGACTCAATGAACGTGTGTAATATCCAGCTGTCACAGATGATGATATTAAGCTTAGTCGCGCAAGAAAATTTTTTTTTTCAAAAATCTTCAAATGCCTCTGGCAGCTAAAGGGTTAAGAATGTATGTTACGTACAACTTTTTTGCTGGAAAATAATTGAGGAGTCATAATCCGGTGCGTTTATGCGGCAGTTTCTGGACACTGTATACACTTGATTGTTTAATTTATTTAATTTTTACCGCGTTTTGTCTCTATACAGGGTGTCCGGAAACTGCCGCATAAACGCACCGGATTGTGATTGTTCATGTGATTTCCAGCAAAAAAGTTGTACGTAACATACCCCCTCAGCTTAACCCTTTAGCTGCCACAGGCATTTAAAGATTTTTGAAAAAATCATTTTCTTGCACGACTTAAAGCCTAATATCTCCAAAGCTAGACCAGCTAGAATACTGAAATAAAATGATTATTACAGCCAACAAATTTACCTATAAAATAAAACTAACCACACTAAAATCGAATAAGAGGTTTGGTTTTTACAGAGCTTCAAAGTCAAATTTGCGTCATTTAACCCAAAAACAATCTTTTTTTCCATCTCAATTTTCTCCAACTTCTGCCAAGGTGAGGTGCTTGTACGATTTTTTTAAAAATTGGCGCATAGTCTTACAATCATATCTTTCTTACATCATTTTAATCTAGCTCCATTACTTCTAACAGTTTTAATACGCTAAGTGTAGAAAACTAGAGTTAATTTTAGCTCGAATTCAATACAATTCAATTCACACTGCCCCTATAGATCTGCAATTGGTAAAATCTATTCAAAGTATATGTCGAAATCGAGCCAAAATAACCCTAGTTTTCTGCACTTAACGTACTAAAACTGTTATAACTAATGGAGCTAGAATAAAATCATGTAAGAAAGATATGATTGTATGATTATGCGCCAATTTTTAAAAGAATCGTACAAGCACCTCATCTTGGCCGAAGTTGGAGAAAATTGAGATGAAAAAAAAGATTGTTTTTGGGTAAAATCACGCAAATTTGACTTTGAAGCTCTGTAAATACCAAACCTCTTATCTGATTATAATGTGGTTAGTTTTATTTTATAGGTAAATTTGTTGGCTGTAATAATCATTTTATTTAACTATTCTAGCTGGTCTTGCTTTGGAGATATTAGGCTTTAAGTCGTGCAAGAAAATGATTTTTTCAAAAATCTTTAAATGCCTGTGGCAGCTAAAGGGTTAAGCTGAGGGGGTATGTTCCGTACAACTTTTTTGCTGGAAATCAACTGAGGAATCATAATCCGGTGCGTTTATGCGGCAGTTTCCGGACACCCTGTATACACTTATTTATTGAATTTTATTAATTTTTCACCGCGATGTTGTCTCTATTTATACTTATTTGTTTTTCCATTCTATTTTTCAAATTGTTTACCGCGTTTTTGTTGTTATAGATATAGGTACAGTAAAACCCCGACTTACGTCGTTAATTGGTTCCAAAAATATGGGACGTAAGTCGAAACGACGTATATCGAAGCAATAAAAAGTCGAACTCCTGTTGCAAGTCTACAATAATGAATTGCCAAAACAGGCATACGAAGCAGTAATTATGAAGCTTTATTGTATTCAAGTAATGAGTATGTGGGTTCATTTACATAAAACGCTTTTGGCATCAACAATTTGTATTTGGAAGTTTAAAACACTATTCCATGGTCCTTTGTCGAACATTTTTTCCCTATACAATTCCTTGCGCAATATTATTTCTTGGTTGATAATTTCACTTCGCTGTCCAGCATGAGCATGAGCTGGTCATATTGCTTAAGAGCTTCGGCGAGTCGATCTTTGGTGAATGACATGTCCGCGTCTTCGGGATCTTACTCGGTAGCAGACTCTTCAAGGACCCAGTGTCAAGCTCATTTTCCGACGAATCGAGCAGTTGTAACGCCGGACACACACCGAGAATCTGAATCCATTTTTTTTTTTTTTTGGATTTTCGTTCTGTCAATCCGATACATTTTCTTGGAGTTTGACAGAACGAAAATCTAAAAAAAATGGATTAGGATTCTCCGTGTGTGTGTGGCATAAGAGCTTCTCAGTCAATATTGCTGCATTATGCGATAACTTACGACTGATAAGAAACCAACTTGCTTTGCTACTTGCACGATTTCCTCTTCAACGTTTTCTACCATATCGTTGTTGTTACTCGTAATAATGCAATCAGGTCATAGATTTTTACCAGGCTCGATTCATTGTGCATACTCCAGCGAGTTGCACACAGAGTGCATTTCGAGTCGGTTTCGAAATTACATGGCGCGCTGCAATTCTCATCAGATGCGTCTATGTATGCAGCGCGTCATGTAATACCAGAAGAGGCATTACCGTACTCAACCAGGCAAAGGTGAACGATCCTCTTACGTAGGACACGAAATACACCCTGGTATCGAATCATTTTAAATGGGGCTACACTCGAAAAAAATTTACTCCAATAATAGGAGGAAACTTTTTTTCCGTGCACAGGAGGAAACTTCTTTTCCTTCTATTATATGTAGTAGTAAATTTACACCACTATATAAACGAGAGTAATTTTACGCTTTACGGTGTAAATATTTACTACAGAATTGGTGTAAATCTACAAACGGTAATAAGCAAATTTACACTGGAAAAAATATAAATGTACACCGGCAAATACGTTAATTTACATCCGGGTTTATGTAATTAATTAATAATATTTACGGCAGGCGGTTCTTCGATATAAATCTTCCTGGAGGTCCCCGTTATTCCAACGGCCAAGAGCTGCCACTCCCCGTTCGGTGCAAGAGCAGAAAAGCGCTACAACAACAACAATAACATGATGCTCACATGAAGGCACTTCGGACGGAACAGACTTACTGCACACAGAACAAGCCACTTGACAGATACAGGAAAATGCAATAATGCACAAAATTATTGTAACACACTTAGTTTTACACAAATGCAGGTGTAATTTTTTACACCAAAATCGTAATATTACATGAAAATTTCCTTAAAATTATTGGTAAATATACACTGAAAATGTAAAGTTACACAAAAATAAAGTAATGACACATCTTCACACCAAATATGGTGAAAAATTACACCAAAATTGAGTAATATTAAAAAATATGTGTAATATTACACTATTTTGTGGGTTTACTAGAAATTTGGTTGAAAAATAAACGTTTATTGTAATTTAGCTAGAAGAAAGGTGTAAAATTCAACGAGTTTTCGATGTGAAATTCAACCTTTGTTTTACAGTGTAGGTAATGGCTACCGATTCGATACGGCCGCGTTTCTGACTATGTGTCAGAGAACGGGTTTAAACAAAGCAACAAAAACATTGTTGTTGGGGGGTGGATGTAGCATATGCTCAAAAAATGATTTTTTAACTCAAATCATTTTTTGAGCATGCTACATCCACCGTCCAACAACAACGATTTTGTTGCTTTGTTTCGATTCATTGTGGTTTGTTGCACTTTATCCCAAACAGTCTTTATGTTTATTGCTATAATGATATCAAAGGATCGCCAGTAATCTCAGACTGAAGTCTCACTAGTTGGTGAAATGTGCATCGCAGATAATTCGCCTTGAACGTCGATATTATATGGGATTCATGTCGTTCAATTTGTGGACGTCCTGTCACATTGTCCAGAAGCAATAGAATTCTGGCAAATACTCTGCTGGCAGAAATTCTCTACAGAGGGGAAAAAATAAGATTGGAACCATTCCACAAATAAACAGGAAGTCGTCCATCCTTTTTCATTCGAACGAAAAAAAAACTTGCAGAGAAAACTGGTTTTGTCTAATTTGGAATTTCTGTGGCAAAATGCAACGACGTAAAAGCGGGGAACCATAGACGCAATTTGAAACATGGTATAAATTTCATAACGACGTAAAAGCGAAATGACTTATAACGAGGTGACGTATACGTTTTCCTGTACATGTAATTACATATATATACACATACTATTGGTTACTACACATAACATTGTTTTAACTAACGCGAACCATTCACCTTTGGAGGCAACACAAACTTCACCACATAATGGTCGTTAGGCTCCGGCAAAACAACAGATTGAGCTCTGCTTAATCATATAAAATCGTGAAGGATGCATTTATATCATGTGGCTAAACATTTGTGGGCAGCAAGATAGGACACCGTTTATCAGCGACGATACATGGTCTCTGATAACTGCACGGAAGAGAATTAAAGAGCAATTGAACTCGGCTAATGAGTACAGTCAAACAACACCTGAGGACCGAGTACAGTTCTCTTCAAAAAAGAGTGCAGTGTGAATGCTACAGCGGATATTCTCCTTCCCCTGATCTAAGAGTGTTGGACAACAGAGACTCTCCCTCAAGAATAGAAGAAGGGCGTCATTGCTAAAATCCCTAAAGGGCTGAATTAAGATCGAGAGTGAAATTTTTCCCGCTGCGATATTATCAATAAAAATGCATACTTACTATCGTGGAATATGTCACAAACCGTGGGGAATTCCATAAGCTACAATCCGAGACCGGTTCCATAATTCCCCTCGGCCATTTTATGTATTATTTTTCGATTCCCCGATCATTTGACATTGCACGATGAAATAACCGTGGAATCGGAAAAAAATACATAAAATGGCCGAGAAAAATTATAGAACTGTTTCCGGATTGTAGCTTATGGAATTCCCCAGCATTCTTCACATATTCCACGACAGTAAGAATACATTTTCAACGAATTCTAGAGAGAATCACGATGCACCCGTACCATTTTCAACGAGTCCAAAGTCTGCTACCTCGAGATTATCCGGAGAGAGTATAATTTTGTGAAACGATTTTGCTTAAGTACATAGATCTCCGATTCTTTGACAAAATTCTATAGACCGATGAATCCACATTTTCAAAGGATTAACATTAACCTCCACAATTTACACGAGTGGTACGTTGAAAATCCACATTTAATGCGGTATCGCTTGAAAGTGGACTGGAATTTGAACTGACTAAATTAGTGGACCATTCGAGCTTTCGAAAAATTTGACTGCCGCGACATATTTTGATTTTTTAGACAATAATTTACCCAATTTGTTGGAGGACGGTACCACTCAGTACTTCTGCAAATATGTGGTATCAGCACGATGACTGCCCAGCGTATTATGCCCGTACAGTAGGAGAGTTCCTCGATCGAGAATACCCCAAGAGGTGGATAAAGCGCTTTACACATATAGCCGCAAAATCTACGTAGACTATGTAATCTCGTATGCTGTTCACACTATGGTCGTAATCTTGCTCCACGACTTGACAGTACAATGCAATCCGTCTAAATTGCAAACTCCGACCTCAACCTTTATCCTCCCCCGTAAGGGGGAAGATAAAGGTTGAAAGGCTCCGGCAGATTCCTATATCCTTTTCAGTTGTGGCATAACTGCGGACCCTTAGCCAGGAGACCCAGGAGGAGTTTCATAGGGTGAACGGCTCCGGCCAATTCCTATGTTTCTCTACGGGGCGTTACTTTCCCGCATTATCCGAGTAACCGCTGCACCTGAGTGCTGTATTAACAACTTCAGCGTCTCAGGTTACTAAACGTAATAGGGTGACAAAAACCGAATAGTCAATCACCTAAGCAGCACCTCCGAGGCCTCTCCATGGTGGACCTCTTTCGTTTACGAATACTATCATGGTTAAGCGATGGGCCGACAACTCACATAACATCGTTTTAACTAACGCGAACCATTCACCTTTGGAGGCAACACAAACTTCACCACATAATGAACGTTAGGTTCCGGCAAAACAACAGATTGAGCTCTGCTTAATCATATAAAATCGTGAAGGATGCATTTATATCGTGTGGCTAAACATTTGTGGGCAGCTAGATAGGAGACCATTTATCAGCGACGATATATGGTCTCTGAAAACTGCACGGAAGAGAATTAAAGAGCAATTGAACTCGGCTACTTTTTTTATAATACCAAAGTTGTGAATGCTACAGCGAATATTATTATTATTATTATTATTATATAATATATATGCTTTTATAGCAGCTTGACTGTCGGAGAGAATATATATGGTCTTATTGGTATATCCTCTCTCCTGTACTCTCCCCTGCTGCAAGGTTTATGGCTATAAGTTCTGCCTGGAAGACAGTTGTATATTGACCTAGGGGTTTGCAGATACTATAGTTGTCGGTTTTAGTATAGACTCCTGCCCCTGTTCCTTCGTCTGTCTTCGACCCATCCGTGTACCACACGATGTGACTTGATAGATGGTTGTCGTTCCATTTACTCCAGTCTTCCCTAACTGTTGAGGTTTGGATGTTGGAGTCGAAGGTGTATATGGCCGGGGTATAGTCGCTGCCCATATCTAGGATTGGGTTTGCAATGATTTCTGTAATCGTACAGTGTCCTACCCTTTGTGGTGTCCACATGTTCGATGATTGGAGTCTGTACGCTGCGAGTCTTGCCTCTTCTGTGATTGTGAGGTCCAGTGGTGGCAGGTCTAGTAGTTTCTCTAGAGTTAAAGTTGGTGCACTGCGCATGGCGCCGGTTATGCTTGCGCAGGCCAGTCTCTGTACTGATCCCAACTTCGCTGCTGCTGTTTTTTGCTTGATTTTAGTCCACCAGACTATCGAGCCATAGGTCAGACGGGGTTTGACCACAGCTTCGTATATCCAGTGTATCATTCGTGGTTTTAACCCCCACGTTTTCCCTATTGCTCTTTTAGTTGCATATAGGGTCCTTTTGCCTTTTGCAATTGTGTTTTGCAGCTGCTTGTTCCACGTGAGTTTGTTATCAAGGGTGACTCCCAGATATTTTACCTCCGTGGTAAACTGCAGTTGTTGGTTGAATAATGTTGGAGTGTTGAGCCCTTCCAAGTTGTATTTGCGACTGAAGGGTTGATCTCGTCATGCAATGACTAAAACATAATAAAGCCCCGGGCGCTGACGAGATTCCAGCTGAACTGCTGAAGCATAGTGGGGAGAGCCTTGTTAAGGCTATACACACACTTATCATTAAAATATGGAACGACGAAATAATCCCGGAAGATTGGCGCAAAATAGCAAAAATAGTCTTCATAAATCTTAAAATTAAAAAAAATGATATTATTTAGGTTTTTCTTTAAAATTAGTTATGTCACATGATTTTCTAGATCCTTGTGTCTTCTTCACTGGCAAATTGAGCGGCCATATTTGGCATAACATACCAAAAATATTGAGAGACGGAATTAGAATTCCTCTAAAAATCCGGAACATGGATACAATAGTTGTCCTATGTGGATTAAAATTATAGCCGGATTGAATGGTATCCGGAGCAAGGAGTCAAGGCTTTATTTTCTTGAGGCTAGTTATTAGTTATTCTATTTAATTCTCATAATATAATGTTTAAAAGGATATATTTTGAGTACGAAAGAAGAAATGGTCTCTTATGTAGAACAAATTATAGACAAGGTGAAGTTTTAGGCTCTATATTTAGTCGTTTTGAGAGAAATTGGACGGATATTCAAATTGACAAAAAAATTGAAACAATAATTTTATAATTTATTGGCAAATCTCCCATAATCCCCAAAATTTGTATTGGTAACTATACTGTAGTTCTATAAACTTCCCATTTGCCATTCACTACCTGTAAAATCTATTAGTTTTGTAGCTGTTCAAAAAACTTCCCAAGAAAACAACAGCAACTCCACATACAACAAAAAATACAAGGTGGCCTATTTAAAGTGGACCAATGAACCAACTTTTTTTATTTTTGAACGGATTTTTTTTTAATTTTCACATCAAAATAGACACTTGGGAGATATGTTTACACTATATTCGAAAAATTATATCCTTTAGATGACCGCCAGGGCGGCTTCGCAAAGACAGGATCGTTCTACGGTAGGTTCCATTACCTTGCGCAATATTTCTGGCAAAGGACAATGAATGAATCATTCTTCTCTGGCCAATCGCTGGAATCGAATGGCATACGTTCTTGGTAATCAGAAGGTTGTAAATGCTGCGCAAATTGTGTCTTGTAAGGGAACATGTTGCATCCATGTAAAATATGCTGTAATCAGCACCCGCTCTAAGGGGGGGGACAAGTAGGGCGGTCGTCCGGGGCGCGAAATTTTAGGGGCGGCTTTTTGGCCAAAACACGAATAAAAAAATCGAAAAACCAAAAGTAAGAACTCAATATCAACTTTGAACATTAATTCAATGGATTTAGTATAAAGGAAGCCATGACAACTACAGATGAAGTAAAAAGGGATGAAACAAAATAAGAAATAAGGTTTTGTTTAAGTAAAGAAGCACAACAATTGCTTCTTTAGGAAACGCGTTACTTTTTAAATTTATCAACTGTGTCATTAGTTCTCTTTTGGAAGTTGTGTTTTAAAGATGCAAAGTTCTTGCTAGGCTTACAATTGATACGAATTACTGCATTTAGAATCTTAAAATGTTTAGTGTGATTTGCCTAAATTTTAAGTCTGTGATGCTTGCAAAGTTATGTGCTAATTAAGTTCTTCTTTAAAAAGAAACTTATTGGAGAATGATGTGATGATTTCGTCCTCCAATTGAAAATTAGTTCCTCTTCTTTTCATCATAATTAAGGATTTAATTATGCATTATCCCTAATTCTTGTCAAAGGGAAGGGCTGCCTGATTTTGAAATGGCTTGGACTGCTATCCATTCTCATAAGGAGAGCTTTTGTGTTTCTGATATTTTTCGCTACATGTGCGTTAAATGGTGCAGAAAGTGTCGGTAGTGGCGATAAAAAGAAAGAAAAATTCTTCTTTCGAGAGCTGATAGCATAAATATTCCCAAGATCGGATTGGATTCCTCCAACCACACTGCTATCAGTTGACCGAACCGAACAAATGACAAAATTGATCTCCCCAAAGTCTCTGTCCCTCCCGGCGTGTGTTGTTCACAACTTTGATGTTTTGTTCGCGGTTTTGAGAACCCCGATCCCCGATCAGTGTGGTAGCGGCCTAATATTTTTATTCAGTCTCTTGCGTCAAAGGAGATCTCGTATACTAAGTAAATAATGAACATCCGGAGAAACCAAAAGAAATTAGAAATAAGTAGTGCATATACACTCAGCACATAAAAGCGTTTAAAAAAATCTTCTATGAGAAATTGCCCTTGCCCAAATGCACCGTTTTCAACATAATTTCTTTTCGGATTTGGCAGCAATTCAACTTTAATTCATGATTCATTAAGAATTGGGTGGTCAAAATTAGGACAAGGTAGTTTGGATTTTAGCAAATTACATTGCCAGAGCCGCAAGAGCAGTCCTTCATATGTTTCCTATGTTTCCGGACATGCTAATATCGGGATTTAGCTAGCTATAACCAAAACCACCTTCACTAGAAGCCGGGAAGCAGCAATACATGCACACAAAACGAGCCTATGAACATGTCGTATATACGTTGCACGATGCACTAACACAAGCACAGCGCATGTAAAAAAAACCGTGTCTGCTCTGATAAAAATCGCGAAAACATGTGGAAAATTCACTTTTTGTCGGGATTTTGTTCTTTCACTGCATTCTAGACACTTTAATTCACGACACATTCCACTTTTCGCGACGAAAATCGACCGGGAACCAATACTTTTCGTGTAAAGTTTGTCGCGACCCAACCCGATTTGCCTTTACCGCAATGTAAATTTTCGATCTGAACAGGCCTATGATTTGGCGCTTAAGTATATGAACGTGTTCTGCTTCCGGGCTTTGTATAAAGATGGTTTTGGCTATAACCTTATTCTCTATAACAACTTGCGAAATGATGCCATTATGAAAATAAGCCACCCATGTTTAAACCATTGAAGAAACTCGTCCACGAAGTCCCGGCTAATTTATGTTTATCCGCTCCACCATTTTTTGGCATACCATTTTCGAGTGCGGAGTTTTCTAAAGAGATTGATTGTTTTGAGGAAAACAAATGTTCCCATTAATTTTCAATCTCTTACGACATTCTAAATTCCGCAAGGTTTGACATCTCTATATTTTTTGCCGGTGGTGAATAGCATGTGCTCGGGAAATTCAATACATTAATTTTGGAAATTCAAACAAACTCTCTAGAAGGCCTTGCTGAACTGAATTGCGCTTAAGAGTATGAATGATGGCGGAACAGGTTTCTACTACATACTATCTGGGCTTTCTCAGTGCGTAGACATTCTATTCTCTGAATTACTATAGCGTTGGTTCGCATCCCACTGTGACTATGAACTTTTGTGCTGATATGTGATATTACGGCAGCAATCGTGAAACCGATGTGTTACAACGATCAAGAGCTGCCAAAATCACTCGATTCAATAATACGAGTAAAAAGTCTCTTAAATCGCTTCTACAACAACAATGAGATAAGATGTGCTATCTACTATCAATCTGCCTAGTACTTCACCTAAGGGGCGGCAATTTGTCCTCTTGCCCGGGGCGGCGTAAGTGCTAGAGCGGGCGCTGGCTGTAATGTTGTTCGTGTTCTCCCCAATTGAAACGACCTTCTTCGGGTTGATGTTGTTGCATCTGATTCGACGCTAGCTTCCACCCGATGATTTCGTCCGTTCCTTGTTCTCGAAAATGGCGAACGATTCCGCAAATCGTTGATCTCGAGGTAGCAAGTCTTACATGGAGCGTTCGTCGATACTCGCGCTGTGTCTCGGCAATCGAATTATTATTCCGCGTGTAAATTTGTATTATTTGAACTCGTTGCTCAACCGTATATCTTTCCGTGTTGTTTTTTTTTCAATACTAATGCATATGGATCCTTTCCATTTTATTTTATCAATGTAATTTTATAAAAACTTGATAAATTTGAGCAACGAGACTAGCATTCTTTCATTCTAAATTACTTGTCTAGTATTTGTAATTTTGGCAGTAATTACCCTTTAAACATTGAGTTACTACATCGTTAGCAAAATTCCATTCTACCTGTCCGCATGCGTACTTTTTGTGAATTAAATGGTTTAAAAATAAACTCTTTTATGAAACCTACCTAAATCGACCCTTCCTCAACGCGTATCACACACTTCGTGAATTTTGGTTAAGATTCAAAAAGAAAAAAGTTTTTCTCACAAGAACCTAATATTTTGTGGTTGGTTTGTATGACAGCCTTATGACGTAGTGTTCCGATTCCATCCATTCCTAGATATGTTTTGAGGCGTTACTAGAAACACATTTGGGTGAAGTTCGGTTAAGACTGGTACATGAAGCAAAAAGCTTTTCATAGAAAAACCTAATTTCCAGGGGTTGGTTTGTATGACAGCTGTGTGACGTAGTGTTCCGATTTCATGCGTTCCGTTCATGTTTTGAGGCTTTCCTAGGAAGACATTTGGGTAAAGTTTGGTTAATGTCGGATGAAAACGGAAAAAGTTTTTCTTAGAAGAACTTATTTTTAGCAGTTGTTTTGTATCCCAGCCCTATGACGTAATGTTCTGATTCCATCCGTTCCTATATATGTTTTGGGACTTTACTAGGAACATATTTGGGTGAAGTTCGGTTAAGATTGGTACATAAAGAAAAGTTTTTCTTAGAATAACCTAATTTTCAGAGGATGGTTGCTATGGCAGCCCCATGACCCCATGGTCCGATTCCATTCATTCCGACATATATACAGCGTACACTAAAAAGAAACTTGTATGCAAAATTTCAGCTCGATAGCTTTGAAACTGAGGGACTAGTTTGTATTGAAACAGACAGACAGACGGACATCGCTCAATCGATTTCTCTCGTCACACTGATCAATAATATACTTTATATAGTCGGAGGTGCCTCCTTCTGTGCGTTGCAAACTTCATGACAAAGTTAATATACCCTTTCACATAGTGACGGGTATAAAAATTATTAAAATGTTTTCTTTTTGAACAAAATTAAAAATTAAATAATAAATAAATGTAAAATTTCAGCTCAATTGGTAAGATTTTAGAATCTCGTTGTTAATGGGTTAACTACATGTATGTAGCTATAACTATTCTTGGGCACAATTCTCCATGATTATACCCTATCCTGTAGTTAAAAAGTTAAAAAAAAAACTCAATTGTGAGTAAAGGCTCTGATCCTGGACTCATTTCACCGACGTGTTCTTAATTTATTTCAATGCATCAGAGGATTAATACCGTCGTCATTGTGATATCGTCTCAAATATAATCGCTACATGTATGTATGTTTTCTTTTCGATACTAGCCTTGTAGCTCAGATTTCACTTTCTGTGATGGGGGAGAAAGCTCAAATTACCCAAACATTATTCAGTTACATGTTTCAAGTTTCAGCAACTCATTATTTTCACAAATATTGAACACGCCGACGTATTGTATATGAATGTAACTACATAGTGGAAACTCATGATAACGCTTAATCAGAAAGTCTCATTTTCGAGTTCCAATACTCGAATATTTGCCAATCAATTAAAAATAGTGCTTGTATAGCTGTATGTGGGAAAAAATACGGTATTTTCATCAAACTCGGTGACAATATTTTCAGTAGCCTGCTTGTCCTTTTAATAAACTTTAAGTCTCAAAACTGGATTCCCTTTAGGATTTTCTTACAAGAATTTTTCAAAACAGTACAAACGTGAAAGTCATTGGGTGAATTACAAACGGACGGCGCCACAGTGGGGCGAAATCAATGATTTTTCGGACATCGCATATTTGTGAAGATGTCCTGTTGTAAAATGTACCACGTAAATGACTATAAGTTGAACTTGTTTCTGCTGAATCGAATGGTGGACTCCATTTTAAAATACACAATGTCAGAAAGAAGATATAGCGGTCTTAAGGATGCTTTCACCAACCCCATAGTATAGACAATTTACCGTTTCTCCTTCCTGATGTTACAAATGATATTAATAGATACTACGACTCATTTAGAGAAAAAAATTATATGGCCATAATGCTCTCTCATTTACCGTTACAAAATTGCATCATTATTTATGAAATCTTTGGGAGAGCTAGAGTAACCAAACAAATCCCAAATTTAACCTGTCTTGCTTTGCGCAATTTAGCATTTGGATGAAGGTATTAAAAATATACAACATTTTATGTAATTTGACTGCTCTCCCATTGCAGAACTCACTGTTATTTCGAAGATATATTAATTCAAACTTTGAAAATTTACAAAATTTATTTGACATAGAAAATGCAAACGCTAATATCATAACGGTTCTTTAAACGGATAAATCTGAAAAATTAACAAAAGTTGCTGTATTATGTAAGCTTTTCGGGAGCTTGAAACAAATTATCAGAAATATGTAAACACCGAAACAAACGACTTTTCGCTTTGCGAATTACGAGCAACTAAGACCATTTTTTGGTAGACTAAGATCTTTTATAGGGGAGCTGGTGGAATCTTTGATTTAATCGACCCTGTACTTAGTCCTGTCGCAGGATATTCGATTAAAACTTAGTAGTATAATCTTAGCGTATTAGTTTAATTCAGCCAAGAGTTATGACTAATCTTGTATACTTTCTACCTATAATTTGTAGGGGAGGTGCGGGACCTGTTGCTCCGATTTGCCCCACTTTCAGTATCATATGAGATTATAACATTGCCAGCATGTAACAACAATTTAAAGTTCAAAGCTGCATCAGAATGAATGTTATTTTGCGAAAAGGTTAACATGAAAAACAGAGATTAGCCGATAAAAATGGCTACTGTGGGCGGGGTCGCAGGTGGTCGCAGCCAAACTTTGTGTTTTTATTGACTCCATTAATTGCAGATAATTATCGCTTAATTCATTTCCCGGCCAACTACGGCCATTTTTTGTTTTTGATGAAACAACAAAAATATCAAAGTTTTTGGCTAGAATCGTTATAATTTACCGTTATGTTCTTTGTTAGATACGTAAATACCCTAACAATGTCCTCTTATCCAAAGGCCAAACGTGAAAAGTATATTTATTTGCCATTTTATTAGGTAAGGTGGTTTGTACGGGTATTTGAAATTTTGGGGTCATATGCCAAAAATTCATTTCTTATTGAACAAAACTGCCTATACAACCAATACCGTTACAAGTAAAAAATTATTAACAATGGATTTCGATAGCTTACACTATATAGTGTAAAGTCATAATAGTCAAATCTGCAATATTAAGATTTCGTATAATTGCCTATGTCCGAATTTTTGTTCTAGTCGCCCCACTGTGCGGCGGGAGCTTTTGTAGTGGCCAGCAGACAAGCATTGTGCATTTCAGAACCGACATTCTGTAAGGCGACAGTTGACTGGCGATAGTCATTTTCGTCATTTTGGAATCATCTTAGGCGACAGTCGCCCAATGTATCTTATATGGCCGTCATTTTCAAGGCGACAGTCACTTTCATGAAAAATTCACCATAAGTTCAATACGAACTCTTGTTGAAACATCAATTGTGTACCAATAACACAATGTGACACGGCATAACCAATAATTAACGCTGAAACCTTTCTTCAAAAAGTAAATTCCATCTAAATAAACAAAGCGACAGTGCAATGAAAATGATAGGTGTCGTCCTTTGGAATCATGTAAGGTCGTCACTTTGTATACGGCGACCGATGGTTTTTGTGCTTCGTGTGACAGAGACAGATATATGTATGTGCTTTTGCATTATAGATACTTTAGGGTCATCCGACACCATGCATTGCAAACGTACATATGGTACGTATCGACGAGTTCCCAAAATGGACTTATATTGTCGTCCATCGTACGATCGATTTCATGGTATATGAAAAGCGTAAGGAATTTCTTTATGTTTTTGAATGCGTGTATGCAATGTATCTAGATGTGTGTGTGTGTGTGTGACTATGCGCTCATGTTTGGTTCGTTGGTGTGTGCTTTATTTGATGACAGATTGTCGAAGTAAAGCTATCTTTAGGAGCGAAAATAATGAGTGCATTCAGCGAACGAAATTTACTGGAAAAACACTGGAAATGCTACAAGAATTACCCGCCACCGACCTCTTCCTCCGCTGAAAAGCCTTCACGCGGAATGAGAATCTAATTGGAAGAGCGCTTTTCTGCTACATTTTTCGTTCGCTGAATGCACTCAATATATTTTTTCGAGATGAACATTCATCGCTAATTTTGATGAAGAATGACCTATACAGCCACAAAATGAAGAATAGCCACCGATTTATATGAAGAACACACACAACGCCAAAAAAATGTTCAAACGATCGGAAGTATGTATGGCGTGGCGGACCTAACAGATCATATGGCACCTGAAGACGTCAGGATGGATTGGTAGTGTGTCTTTGGTGAAGAGCTTTGAACTTGCGCGCCTTTGCAGTAATTTCGGGGATCGGGGGATCTGTCGAAATGAAAATGTATATCTGTAGGAAGAGCGTGTATGAAGATATTTGTTCGATGCGTTAGCGGTATTTCCACAATATCTTTCATATATTATGTAGACCTACACATAAAAACAGTTGCATGTAACCATTTTCTTTATTGGTATTGATTGGCTAAGAAAGTGGATTTAATTCAAATCAGTCCAGAGAAATCGGCAAAAAATTATAATGAACTATTACCCCGCAGTTATCCTTATCCTGCCATGCAGCTTATTTTTTTTCCATATGATTTTTAGTTAATTTTAAATATATTTTTTCTAAACGGCGATTGTCTGGAGTTTATAAATTAGTCATTCTAAAATGAAAAAATAAAAATAAATGAAACGGGAAAAAAACTAAAAGTCGACATCGAACAAGCAAGTGACAATTGCCCACACGAAAATATTATCTTCCTTCGACAGGGTTGTCGAACCATAGTGTCAAATCTATACAATGCCCACGCCCTGTCAAGAAAAATCGTAATTTACTAACATTTACTCTAATGTAAATACAATTAACCCTCACTAAATATTTCAGTATTCTGGACCCACTATCGCATCTATGTCCTTTTAAAAAAATGTACATCCTCACTCCAACGCCAATTTCACGCACCAAAAGACACATATAGGAATCATTATGTATAAATGACTACCATCCACCAAGTATCTATACCCGCAACTAGGCATAAAATGTATGTAGGTATGTGTGTATATTACATGATCATAGATTGTACCCGCAAAACTGAGTCATTTATCCGATGAAGTGCGGCGCTCATGTCCTCTTTAACTCCATTCCCTCAATTTTGTAGTAAAATATTAAGTTCTTACATCATAAATAATTCCACAAATCCTCCAAAAGCGCCTTTTCGTTTATTCCTTCACACCAACAACTTAAAAAATGTCGAAATTATATGAATTCTCAAGCCATTTCCGTTATTTCTCGTATTTCGTATGAAAGCGACAGTAACAATGCTGTCGCTAGAAAGTGATCGCTATCGGCGACAGTTATGGGCGATTATAACCTTAGATGATCCCAAAAAAAAGCTCTGTCGCTTTTCGACCTCTAGGTAGTAGTAGCTATCTCTTTCATACACATGTAAAAACTCATTAATAAATTGTCGCCCGACGAGGCCATCACTTTCGATTATCGCCATTGGCGATGGCGATTATCCCCTTACAGAATGTACCCTCAGATTGTAAGAACGATGGTTCTTGTCTTGCAAGTTTACCCGTCCGGTTTCGTCTCACAATGTGAATTCACCCATTAGGATAGTTCCAGAGGAAATAAAAGACAAAATAACGGTACGAAAAGATAATTTTTTCTAAAAAATTATTACTAGTAATGAGTAGTACCTCCGTTACGTGATCCTCAAGAAGTCTACCAGGGATTGAGTTGTAACGATTTTGAAGGCAATTTGCATTGATATTGTTCCAAGCTCCCTTAATCGCTTGTCGAAGCTCTTAAGTATTTTTTAATTGACGTCCACCGGTATTAATCTTGTCATCGATCTCCAAACATTTTCGAGTACATTTAGATTTGGGGAGTACGGTGGCCATTTCCGTTGACGGATTGGTCTCGAATCCAATCTTTTATCCACGTCGCATTATGGATAGAGGCATTATCCTGTTGAAATATTATAGGAGCTGTATTAAAAATGTCGGTAATCTTAGGCATTACATCAGAAACAATATTTTTGTAAGTATATAGTATAGCAATAGTTTCATGCCAAGATATTGAACCCCATACCATGACACTTCCTACTCTTGAGTGATGCTTCGACCATGGGCGTAGCCAGGATTTCGGTCAGGGGGGGCAAGCCCAATTTTTTTTTTAACATCATGATATTCTAAGCAGTTGAAATTTCCGTCGCAGAAATATTGTTACCAAATTTTAGAGTAGCCTGGCTTGTGGTTGGATTGGTGCAGAGGGTCATGCATTCCAGACTCACCGTGAAAGAATTCATTTTATGGTCTTTTTCGAACTCACGACCTACGAGACGGACTATGATGTCGTTCAGATTGTAAACAATTATCCATTTATTGGGATAAATAACATTGCTGGGCCTGTTGATCTCAACACCTCAACAAAACAGCAGTTAAGATCTTGGAAATTGGATGTCACTCACACATCTGCGGCCCTAGTTTACTGGTGGACTGCCACGCATGTTATTTCTTTTTTTGCTAATTTTAGAGTAAAATTTTTAAAATGGAGATGAGAATGATTTTCTTCTGCATTCTGATTACATTCAACTGGCCTCCAATATTTGCCTTTTAGAGCGTAGTTTGTCTATTTTCAGTGCATTTTTTGTATCTCGGACTGCATATTCCACTTGCGAAATTAGTTTGTTTCGTCTGTCACTATCATCTCAGCAAAGTAGCATCGTCAGAATATTTATAAATCCTTTATTGATTGAAATATGGTTAACGGTTTTAATATGAGGTACGTTTTATTGTGTTTATCCCGTGCAGGTTTGGGTAGAACTTCATATAAAAAAATGATACTTACCCAGGTAAAGTTTACGCGTGTAACTACCCTACACGGGATAGAGCTCAAATGTAGATGGCGGACGCATAGGGGAAATTTGAGGGAATTTGTTTTTTTCAAACCAAATGTGAGAGTTTTTCTCATCACGAGAAAAGATTTTGCAAAGAAATAATCATCTTTTGTGATAAAATCCACCACATCTAAGAAATAAGCCGACGAAGGCGATTCGAAGATGCGCAGAAACCGTCGAATGTCAGCTGTTTGGTCTTAACCGGGATGTTACCCGCGATCGTTTTTTTCGAGTCAGACTTACACGCGATACGAAAAAAACGTCGCTATGATTTCCTCTAAATTTATCAAAGTATGAACAGTGGCTAAATTTTATTGCTGATATGATTCAGCTAGAAAATAAATTTTGATTTAATAACTTGAAAAACCCGCTCTGGGGCTCACTTGGCTGAGTCGTACTCTACGATGCTAGTAATCTAGAGGTCCGGAGATCGAATCTCGGCGTGGTCCAAAATTTCCGTACATGTGAAATATATAGTGCTTACAACATTATATTTATACACTCCGAAATGATATGCAATGTAATGTTGATTTCCTATAAACGGCTGAGTTAACGCACCATGGCCCCACAAGGGGCTATACGGTACTGAGAAGAAAAAGAAGAACTTGAAAGACACTGAAATGAGACCCGTTCCTTACAAGGTCCTTAACCCTGGCTTATTTTATTTATTACGATTCGACGACCCTCAACTTTGACGCTTCATAAAAATCACCCTTTCTCAAAATATTTATAAAATTTGACAGATTTTTAATCGCTAGTTTATTTAGAATGGAAAGGCATCGATATTGAGTAATTTTGTAAGGAAATTGATTTACTAAATTTAAAAATGAGTTAAATAAAAACTTAACGTTGATTTAATTTAAAAAATGTGCTCGAATCATAAAACACATATTCTAAACGTACTAGGAAATTGGGTTTAATGAATGAGAAGCTCATGTATATACAAGAGGCACAGCGATCCATCACGGGTTTTCTTTCACTTCACCTATTGCGGTTCTTACAGTGGATTTTAGAATTATTTACAGTAAATTTTGGAATATCTTCACACCGAGTTCCCTTGATTAATTCTAATTCTATGTACGATGTCTAATTTTGACATTGAGTGCCTTGGAGCCGATTTTTATGAGTTCGAAATGCAATCTTCCTAAAATGAGGAAGAATTTTGAGCCATTTTTGTCCTAGTAAATATTTTTTCCATAATTTCTGAAAAAATAGGTCCCACATTTAAAAAATAAACATATTTGTTATGAGCTAGTTGTATGGACACAGACTTATCGTCGAATCGACAACCAGCCATAAGAAATACTGGAGTTCTAAAAGTTACACAAAATTCATCCTTCGTCGTTTCGACGACACCAATTTCCAAAAATCCAACTTACCCTGCTTACTTCGTCTATCCGCAATGTACCCGGCAAGTACATCGGCACGGTAAGTGCTGTACGAAAACTCAGCTCCAAATAATGAGAATTGTCACGAAAAATGGGATAAATTTGATGATGCGTATAGTCGATTCAACGAAACATGACCTTCCGGGGCAAACAAAGCAAAGCTGTATACCATTTGTCACCCTTTCAAATGAAAATAAGTTGAATTCCATTAACTTCCCGACCTAACGGTTGAAATTGTAGGTCCAAATCAGAAGCCATGAAATGAAACAGGAGATATGGGATCCACGCAGCCACAGTAGAACACTCACAAGTGAAATGTGTGTGCTGGTACGCAGCCTCCGTCAGTTACGAGAGGCCACTCGCTGTCATCTTTGTATGCGCCTCCTGACTGCAAACTGTCCCGATCATGGCTTCTCCGGCAGCACTTGGAGTTGAAAAAGGCATCTGCTATCATCTGCTAGCAGCAGAAAATTTTTGAATATGTTGTGTAGTGCAGTGATTTCTTGACTACATCGATAAGGATTTTTTCTCCATCTTCATCGACCAGGGGGGGGGGGGGCGACCGCCCCTCCCTGCCCCCCTGGCTACGCACATGGCTTCGACATAACTATTTTCTCCTTTCTTATGCTTGAAATAGATTAGACGCGTCAACAGAAGCATCGGCATCGCGAAACGTCAAGTCCAATGCATTTAACATTGCTGACAAAATTGTTGAGCAGAAGACTTGGCATTCAGCATATTTGTCAGCTATGAAATTCTGCCAATGCTGCTGCTGACGCGTGTAATCTATTTCAACTATTAGTCATCTTAGGCATTACATCAGAAAGAATATTTTTGTAAGTCTGGGGGTTCTGAATACATCATTTCCACCAACTCAATAGTTCCATGCCAATACATAATGAGTGCATTCAGCGAGCACATATTGTGATGTGCTACATATCCCCACCACAAGAAATTGGAAAACTGCTAAGTTTGTGTTCGCTGAATGGACTTGCTACATGAAACGTCAGTTCTCTCTAACCAGCTGATACATCCGCAGACATTCCGGCAATCAAAAATTCAAAAAAACCTAAAACTGCAACTTTTCTTTCAAAATACGTACTCTCATCGCACAATATTATAACGTTCACTAAAACCTGGCTCAGAAATGACATTTTTCTGCTGAACTGTGAATAAACAATTTCCAGTATTGATGGTCGAGCAGCTGTGCGTGACAGTTGATCGAGCAGTCCAAGTAGCAGCTACACATCTAAATGTAGCATTCCAATTCAACGCTAAATAGGGGAAATTTTCGATACATCGCATGTGGACGGATTAGCGGGTGAGTGGGACACGGGGAGAGAACACTTTCCAGTAGCTCTTTCC
Source organism: Microchrysa polita (assembly GCA_949715475.1). Taxonomy (NCBI): domain Eukaryota; kingdom Metazoa; phylum Arthropoda; class Insecta; order Diptera; family Stratiomyidae; genus Microchrysa; species Microchrysa polita. Next base: position 88,780,837 of record OX454415.1, read on the forward strand.
AATATGTGCTCGCTGAATGCACTGAATATTAAACCCGATACCATGACACTTCCTACTCTTGGGTGATCGAAAAAGCTATTTCCTCTTGTCTCATCCTAGACAAGACATAATACCTAAATACATCTGGATCGTCGAGATTGTTTTCATACTCTTTGCTCGTAGAGCGTCTATTGCGACGCCGCACAGTGGGGTGACTAGAACAAAAATTCGGACATAGGCAATTAGACGAAATCCAAATATTGCAGATTTGACTACTAAGACTTTACACTATATAGTGTAAGCTATCGAAAACCATTGTTAATAATTTTTCAGTTGTAACGCTATCGGTTGTATAGGCAGTTTTGTTCAATAAGAAATGCATTTTTGGCATATGACACCAAGATTTCAAATACCCGTACCAACCACCTTACTTAATAAAATGGCACATAAATATACTTTTCACGTTTGGCCTTTGGATAAGAGGGCCTTGTTATGGTATTTACGTATCTAACAAAGAACATAACGGTAAATTTTAACGATTCTTGCCAAAAACATTGATATTTTTGTTATTTCATCAAAAACAAAAAATGGCCGTAGTTGGCCGGGAAATGAATTAAACCATAATTATCTACAATTAATGGAGTCAATAAAAACACAAAGTTTAGCTGCGACCACCTGCGACCCCGACCACAGTAGCTATTTTTATCGACTAACATCTGTTTTTCATGTTAACCTTTTCGCAAAATAACTTTCACTCTGATGCAGCTTTGAACTTTAAATTGTGTTTACATGCTGGCAATGTTATAAGCTCATATGATACTGAAAGTGGGGCAAATCGGAGCAACAGGTCCCGCACCTCCCCTACAAATTATAGGTAGAAAGTATATAAGATTAGTCATAACTCTTGGCTGAATTAAACTAATATGCTAAAATTATGCTACTAAGTTTTTAATCGAATATTCTTCGACAGGACTAAGTACAGGTTCGATTAAATCAAAGATTCCACCAACTCCCCTATAAAAGCTCTTACTCTACCAGAAATATGGTCTTAGTTGCTCGTAATTCGCAAAGCGAAAAGTCGTTTGTTTCGGTTTTTGCATATTTCTGATAATTTGTTACAAGCTCCCGAAAAGCTTACATAAAAGAGCAACTTTTGTGAATTTTTCAGATTTATCCTTTCAAAGAACCGTTATGATATTATTATTGCATGTGCTATGTCAAATAAATATTGTAAATTTTCAAAGTTTGAATTACTATATCTTAGAAATAACAGTGAATTTTCTTGGGAGAGCAGTCAAATTACATAAAATGTATAATATTTTTAGGACCTTAATCCAAATGCTAAATTGCACAAAGCAAAGCAGATTAAATTTGGGATTTGTTTGGTTACTCTAGCTTTCCCAAAGATTTTATAAATAATGATGCGTTTTGTAACGGTAAATGAGAGAGCATTATGGGCATATAATATTTTTCTCTAATTGAGTCGTAGTATCTATTAATATCATTTGTAACATCAGGAAGGAGAAACGGTAAATTGTCTATACTATGGGATTGGTAAAAGCATCCTTAAAACCGCTATATATTCCTTCGGACAGGGCCTATTTGAAAATGGAGTCCACCATTCGATTCAGCAGAAACAAGTTCAACTTATAGTCACTTACGTCTTTCATTTTACAACAGGACATCTTCACAAAAATGCAATGTCCGAAAAATCATTGATTTCGCCCCACTGTGCGCCGTAGCCAGTGTTAAAACTATCGAGGTGGAATTTTCTAAACATGTTTCTTTCTTTTGCAGACTTTTTGTATGTTTGAATCACCGAAATTGGATCAATGGGTCATGGGGCTGCCATATACAAACCCAACTCCTAAAATTAGATTCTTCTAAGAAAAACATTTTTATTTGGGCACCAATTTTAACCAAACCTCATACCAATGTGTTTCTATTGATGCCATAAAGCCTATAAAAAAATGAACATCATGGTAAAGTGTGTGGTAATCCATTTTCGGTTGGCACATGGTTTTGTACACAAAAGTGTGATGGTTTCACCTATTGGTGAACATAAATCATTAACATAATTCCTTTAAGATAGATTCTGCTTCTTGTTTTAACAAATGAGTTTGCAGTTTTAGTCGTGCATAAAAATGTCGGAGTTTGCAATTTAGACGGATTGTACTGTACTGACAAGTCGTGACAATATTACGAGCATAGTGTGAACAGCATACGGGATTACATAATCTACCTAGATTTTGCAGCCATATGTGAAAAGTCTATTGCTTGTCCGAAACCGGATTTCATTCCCACTCGGACACGTAGCGTCCATTCATAATTTCAGAGATCATTCATAAACCGCCACGCACAGATCATAGTCCAAGTCCCTACAAGCCTGCGCACACACAATTAAACAACCAGCATTTCAGAAAACCAAAAAACCAATCCAATTAAAATGTGTATCCAGCGATTGATTCCTTTATGTGTGATATGTGTAAACATCTTTTTTTTTTCAAATTTTCACGCTCAGGCAAAGCCACCTATATTAGAAAGCCGGGAACCAAAAATACATTCACACAAATCAAGCCTAGGATCATATATACGTTGCACGATGCACTAACACAAGCACAACGCATGTAAAAAAAACCATGTTTGCTCTGATAAAAATCGCGAAAACACGTGGAAATTCACTTTTTATCGGGATTTTTGACTTTCACTGCATTATAGACACTTTAATTCACGACACATTGCACTTTTCGAGACGAAAATCGACCGGGAACCAATACTTTTCGTGTAAAGTTTGCCGCGACCCAACCCGATTTGCCTTTACCGCAATGTAAATTTTCCATCTGTTTAAGCCTATGATTTGACGTTTAAGGCTATGACCGTGCTTCCGGGCTTGTATTAAGGCGGCTTTGCGCTCAGGCCATCATGCCCGCAACTCTGCGCGTACAGCAAGCTGTGTAATGCCGCGTCCACACGATGTCAACGACAACTTGTTTGATCAAACTTTTCCCGCACACTTATCGCAAGATGGAAGGCTGTTCGCACGATACAACATTATCTCCAACTTAAACAAGTCGCCCAACTTCTGTTCACACGCACGATTAGTACTCAAATTCGTTTGTATATCAAAAGATGGACACCAAATTGGGTCGTGCGAACGGCACTTAAGCTCGACTTCACGACACGGCTCATATTCCCGGAGTCATTATGTCGCCGAGACGAGAAAATTTATGGCATCCCAAAAGGTATGAATCGTATGTACATAACATGCATATACATAGATACGAGTACTTGTGTACTCGTAGAACTGAAAATGAACCAAATTCATTCCTTTTGATGATTTGAAGAAAAATGTATTTTTGAAAGAAAAGCGTAAGCTATTAAGCGAAACAAATTAAGCCAAAATATGGCCATCGAAGTGCAAAAATCGTTGGATTTTTGCAAGATGGTTAGGAAGGGCCCACAGGTTATGGGAAAAAAGGCCCCACCGATTAAATTTTCGCAATCTTAGCACGACGCATATCACCATCTGAAACCGAAAGTGGTTGAACATGTGTGAACAACTTCGTGAACTTCGTGAAAAACAAAAATACTACCACGATCGCAACACTCAATGAACGAAGCCCTGACATATCGGCGACAAAATCCGTGTCCAGAAAAATGCTTATGAATGGGTCGGAGCAACTGTCATTAGCTCAGCTAATAAACCTCGATCGTTGGTGGTTCAAACTGATACCAGGAAAACACTACGTCGAAACACACGTGCATCAAGTTAGCGAAATAACTTTTGAAACTTGACCCGGCGACTTTATAGTAGATTAGATTAGATTTAGGGAGGGCACAGGCAACAGGGTTGCCCGAGGCACTGCGACCGGTGGTCTATTGTGCCATTGCCCCTACTATGACTTAGATAAACTCGTCCAACCGACTGACTTCGATAAATCGATTCAGCTGGGCCATATTTATAGTGGCGATATCCTCTTCCAAGGGAAAAGCGATACCGAAGCATTCCAAACGGCGCCTTGCTAGCCTTTCACACTCACACAGGATGTGAGAGGCAGTTTCGTCATCAGCTTCACAGAAGCGACAACTGGCGTCGGTAACAATGCGCAAGCGCTTGAAATTACCGTTTAAACGGCAGTGCCCCGTGAGGAGCCCGCAAATAATCCTAACCCTGTTTCTGCTCAGTTTTATCAGACCAACGGTACGATTGGGTGAGTAGCAAGCAACAAAAAGTTTTGACTGCCTAAGCCCTGGAAGAGATTCCCAGTGTGAGGTGGCCTTGGCTTTTTCCCACTCACTAATTACGTTTATAGTAATTTGCCGCTAATTTGTAGTGAATTAGTTGTGGATGAATTTATTTTTGTCGCTCTTCATTTTCACTGAGAAAATGGGTATAAGTTGACGTCAACTTAGCGAAACAACTTTCAAGGATAAAATCGGAACTTATACCGTTCCCTTCCGCTATTTTGTCGTGAATTAGTTGTGAAAGAAAAAAAATTGTCACTTTTCACCATCAGCGGGAAATTGCGATTTCCTGGTTGTGACGTCACTATGGCACAACCCCACTTTTCCCGCTCGAATCGAGTCACGGAGTATGTCATAATTTGCCGTAAGGATAAAACGAATGAGATGTTAAAATAACGATTTTGTAGCTCCTCGCTATTAACGGGGAAATGTTCTTTTCCATATTATGGTGACATTACTATCTCAAACAACCTACTATTCCTGATCGCTTCGTGTCGGAGAGTATGTCAAAATTTGTCGCTTGGCTAGTACGAATTAGTTGTGAAAAGAATGATTTTGTCGCTCTTCGCTATCCGCGGGAAAACGCGGTTTTCCATATTATGACGTCACTATGGGAGAAAACCCACTTTTCCTGATCTGATCAAAATGGGTAGTATGTCATAATTTGCAGCTTGGCTAATACGAATTACATAGTTGTGAAAAGAATAATTTTGTCGCTAGCCGCGGGAAAACGCAGTCTTCCATATTATGACGTCACTATGGGAGAAAACCCACTTTTCTTGATCGGATCAAATTGGCTAGTATGTCATAATTTGCCACTTGGCTAATACGAATTAGTTGTGAAAAGAATGATTTTGTCGCTCTTCGCTATCCGCGGGAAAATGCAGTTTTCCGTATTATGACGTCACTATGGGAGAAAACTCACTTTTCTTGGTTGGATCAAGTTGCATTGTACGTCATAATTTGCCGCTTGGCTACTACGAATTAGTTGTGAAACGAATGATTTTGTCGCTCTTCGCTATCTGCGGGAAAGCGCAGTTTTCCATATTATGACGTCACTATGGGAGAAAACCTCCTCTCCTGATCGAATTGAGACACGCTTCCCATGTCATTTGCCGCCTGGCTAATACAATAAATAGGAGGCATACGTTTCTTTCTTAGAAGTATATTAGATAGGCTTTCTAGACAATGTTTCCTACCGTGGAAGACCTTTCTACTTCATTCCAAACTACTGACAATAAAGCCTTTATAGAAGTTCTTCGAAATTCATGCCGAAGTGCACGTGCATCAAGTTAGCGGAACAACTTTTGAAAATCGACTCGGCGACTTTACAGTAATTTGCGGCTAATTTGTTGTGAATTAGTTGTGGAAAAATTAATTTTGTCGCCCTTTCTTTTTCCCTGAGAAAATGGGTGTTCCGCTAACTTGACGTCAAGTTAGCGGAACAACTTTCAAGGATCAAGTCGGGACTTGTACCGTTCTCTTCCGCTATTTTGTTGTGAATTAGTTGTGAAAAAAAAAATTTGTGGCTCTTCATTTTCACTGAGAAAATGGGTGTTCCGCTAACTTGACGTCAAGTTAGCGGAACAACTTTCACGGATCAAGTCGGAACTTATACCGTTCCCTTCCGCTATTTTGTTGTGAATTAGTTGTGAAAGAAAAAAATTTGTCGCTCTTCACCATCAGCGGGAAATTGCAGTTTCCTGTTTGTGACGTCACTATGGAACAGCCCCACTTTACCCGCTCGAATCAAGTCGCGGAGTATGTCATAATTTGCTGCAAGGATAATACGAATGAGATGTTAAAATAACGATTTTGTCGCTCCTCGCCATTAACGGTAAAATTCACTTTTCCATATTATAGTGACGTCACTATCTCAAACAACCTACTTTTCCTGCTCGCAGCGTGTCGGAGAATATGTCAAAATTTGTCTCTTGGCTAATTACAATTAGTTGTGAAAAGAATGATTTTGTCGCTCTCGTCTATATGCGGGAAAACGCAGTTTTCCATATTATGACGTCACTATTTTGAGAAACGCAGGAAAATTGCGGGGAATTCGCTCGTTCCGTTTCGTTCCAACTTCTGACATGAGTGACTAGTCCCCGTCTGTTTTCAAATCGTTAAGAATTGTTTTTACGGATAACTTTACAATTTTTTGGGGAGTAATGTCATGGGTGGCTGTAATTAATTCTCCCACAAAAACACTATTTGACTCTAGTTCTTAATTTCACAACTTTATTATTTGCAACAGACCAATGTATAAATTACTGACGGACGGACATGAATGAACACGACGCGACGAAAGATGATGACAGAACGAGCGTGCGGTTGCGCCTCCTGTCGGTCGGCAGGATCGTTCGCATCGAACGCATCCTAAAACACGTTCAGCGGAACTAACCGTTGCTTACGTCTGCTTTGCTGGTGAGCGTTATGTCGCGACGGCGCCACAGCCACTCCCCCTCTGGAGGTTGCCGGAGTTGAAGGCAACCCTGGTGTTGATATCGCTGGTGATTCGTCTGCTGATGGAGTTTGTTGATCGTCGATGAGAGGACATTTAAAACGAACTCTTCGTTGCGCTGACGATGTTGAATTTAATGAATTTGTTGATTGATGATCAGCAATGTAACCTGGTACCAGTAGGTCTGTTGATATGGTGTTTGGTCTCCCGTCGACATCGATGATATATCGCTTCTCATCTAGCCTCTGTATTACTTTATGAGGCCCGGTGTACGGAGGTGTTAGTGGTGGCTTGACACTAGCTATTCGCTTAAAGACATGTGAGCAGGTTCGGAGATTCCCATGTACGAACACTTTGTTGCTTGTGTGATGCGCTGTTTGGCTAGGCTGAACAACCCGAAAATGGTTTCGTAGGTTTTCAAGAAAAGACGAAGGTGTCGCTGTTGCTGCTTTCGTCGTGAAGAAGTCGCCTGGAACTCTCACGGTTGTACCCAGAAGAAGTTCGGATGGCGATGATTTGATGTCCTCCTTATACGCGGTTCTCAAACCTAGAAGCACAATTGGTAGTGCCTCAGTCCATGGCGTTTGAGGTCTGCACATGAGGGCGGCTTTCAATGTTCGGTGCCACCTCTCGATAATACCGTTCGACTGAGGGTGGTACGGTGTTGTCCGGATTTTTTCGGCTCCAATCATTTTCGCTAGCTCGGTGAACAATGCTGCTTCAAACTCTGCGCCTTGGTCTGTCGTGATTGTGACTGGAGCGCCGAAGAGAGCGATCCATCCAGAAAAAAATGCTGCTGCTACCGTGTCGGCTTGTTTATTTTTCAATGGTATCGCCTGTGGCCATCTCGAAAATCGATCAATTATCGTCAGACAATATCTGAAATCGTTTATCAATGGCATGACGATTAAGTCTAGATGGACGTGATTAAAGCGAGCTTGTGGCACTTCAATTTTGTTCGGCTGACTTCGGTTGTGCTTGTGGATTTTGGCTCTCTGACAGGGTATACATTCACGAGCCCAGCTTAGTACCTGCTTGCGGATCCCTGGCCAAATGAATTTCGCTCGTAGTTGTCGGCACGTTTCTCTGCCACTGGGGTGAGATGGACTATGAATTACATCAAATGCGATCTTTCGAAGAGACTGCGGAAGGAATGGACGGACAACTCCAGATGAGACATCACAAAGTATGCGGAAACCTTCAATCTGAAGCGGTTGTAACTTGAGTGATGTTGATTCTACTTCTGTTAAGTCTGCATTGGCTTGAGCTTCGCTGATTGTTTTTACGTCAAGTCTAGTTGGCATGTTGATTTCATAAATACGAGAGAGTGCGTCTCCTACTGTATTTTCCTCGCCAGGAATGTGTACGATATTCGTGCTAAATTGACCAATATAGTCGAGTTGTTGCATTTGGCGGGGTGATGCTTTTTCAGGTCGCTGCTGGAATGCTTTTGTCAGTGGCTTGTGGTCTGTGCAAATTACGAAATCGCGGCCTTCAACGATATGTTCGAAATGTTTCAGCGTCGCGAAGATCCCCAGAAGTTCTCTGTCGTAGGGACTGTATTTTCTTTCTGTTGGTGACAGCTTTCTTGAGAAAAAAGCAAGTGGATGGCGCTCGCCGTCAATGACTTGTTCTAACGATCCTCCAATAGCTGTTGACGATGCGTCCGCAGTAAGAACGATTTTGGCTTCTGGGTGTAGAAAACTTGAGGATGTTGCGTTCGCTAAATCGTTTTTTGATGACTCAAAAGCTTCTACGAGCTGTGGAGTCCAATTAATGATGGTTTTATCGCGCTTTTTTGCACCAGCCAGCTGATCATTTAGTAGCGCTTGAGCTCTCGCTGCGTTTGGAATATGCGCCCTGAAATAGTTTACGGCGCCGAGATACCTTTTTAAATCGTGCTTAGTTTCTGGTCTGGGCCAAGACAGAATGGCTTGAACCTTTTCTGGTGGTGGTTTGAAACCAGTTGGATTTACCGTAAATCCCAGAAAAACGAGCTCACTTTTTCCAAATTCACATTTATCCCAATTTATTCGAAGTTTATTTTCTAACAAGATCTCGAAGACTACACGTAGATGCTTTATATGCTCTTCCGTGGACGACGATGCAATTAGAAGGTCATCTAGATATATAGTCAGGAAGTTTAAATGACCGAGGATACTATGCATATATCTTTGGAATGTTTGAGTTGCGTTTTTTAGACCCAGTGGCATGCCAACAAATTCGAAGAGTCCGAAAGGTGTGGCTACTGCGGTTTTTTCGACGTCTTCTTCTGCCACTGGTATCTGGAAATATGCCCTTTTGAGATCTATCTTGGAGAAAACAGTTTTCGAGTGTAACTGTAGCAGCTGATCATATATTCGAGGTATCGGATACCTATCTGGGACCGTTTGAGCATTTAGGTTTCTATAGTCACCTGTTGTGCGAAAATTGCCTGACTTTGTAGTTGCCATATGAAGTGGGCTTGCGTATTGGCTGCTTGACGGTCTGATCACATTCATTTTTAGCAGGGTCTCATATTCAGATTTAGCTGTTTCTAGTTTTTCTCCAAGTAACTTTCGCGGTCTGCAGAAGACTGGTGGGCCAGTAGTCACTATGTGATGGCTTATTTTTGCTGATGGGCCTGTTATCAGTCCTTCATTAGCAATGGCTTGATTGTAGTAGTCTGCCACCAACTTTTCAATTTCAGTGAGTGGTTTATCTGGGGTTGCCTTTATTGGCGAAAGTGCTGATATCCCGTGAACCTGCGTTTCTTTTACCTCTCCAGGAGTGGAAAAGAATGTTGTTTCGTCGATCAATTTTCCTCTCTTTAGATCTGGTAGGAGACCATAATATGATAGAAAATCTGCTCCTATTATCGGGATTTTAATATCGGCCAATATGAATGACCAGGCGAAAGAGCGGCGAAGACCCAGGTCTAGTTCGATGGCCTTTCTGCCAAAAGTTCGTATAGTCGACCCATTTGCGGCTGCTAGCGATGGTTCACTTTGCGTTTTATTGCCTTTCATGTGTGGCAATATTGAAACTACAGAGCCACTATCTACCAGGAAACGGACTCCAGTTTTTCGGTCGAAAACGTGTAATCGATTTTCGATCCAAGTGTGGTTGGTTTGGGCGACGGTGTTGACAGGTTTGGGATTGTAGTTTTCGCTACTGCTTGGTTCCCGACCAGGCAGCAGCCTTATCGGTTTCCCGACGACGACGACGACGACTGTTGGAAATTACATGGCGGGCTACACCGCGTTGCCGCTGCTCCAAAGCGATTGTGATAGAAACACATACCATTTGTGTGAGGACGTGGCCTTGAACTGCTGCGTCTCACGCTCTGGTTTCGAACCGGCAGTCTAGATTGACGCTGAGCGGCGTGGGACTCGCCTACCTTGTCCAAAATGTCTCGCGAAATCGATATCAGCTGTGTCAGCAACGATTTTATTTCGCCCATTTCCGCAGAGTGATTTTGTATCGCAAGAATAGAGGGACTTACCTCGAATGCCGATGACGAACCAGGCGAATCTATGATTGCATCTGCTGCATCGAGCAACTCGTCTGTGCTGCCCGCCTTGAATATTTTCAAGATGTGACGGACATTATTGGGGAGCAGAGCCAGCCACTTCACTTTCAGCAGCTCCTGTGAAGCATTCGAGCCTGCCAGCTCGGCCATCTGACGATACAGTTGAGACGGACGCTTATCTCCTAACTCGAGCTTATTGAGCATCGTTTCCAATTTTTTCTCGGATGAATCGCCGAATCGGGCCAGAATACGATCCTTTAACGCCTTAAATTTGTTTGTCTCCGGTGGATTCGACAATATGTCCGAAATTTCTTTAAGCGCCTCTCCTGATAAGGCACCTACTGTGAGATGGTATCGCGTCTCATCTTTTTTAATTCCGTGCACTTGGAGCACAGATTCGATCTGATACAACCATAGTTGTGGCTGATCGCACCAGAACGGGGGCAATTTACACGAAGTGACAGCGCCAGTTTGCACCATGTCGCACTTTTCGGTCGCCATTTTGTCACCACTTGATTCAGACACTGTTTCGGATTTATCAGATTTTTCAGATTTTGGCGTATTTGGTTTCTCGTCGCTTAACGTGACGTTCAGTTTGGCCGTATAATTTTGCTCGTCTCTTTTTACCGGTGTAGAGTAATTTTGCAGAGTGTCGTTGTCCGACATCTCCGGGAAAAACGGCACACCAACGCGGGCACTGTTGTGGCACTTTTTCTGTTTTTCGTTTTTAGAGTCCAATTAATTATTTAGCCACTAGTTTTTATGCGGGGTCACCACTTTGGGGAGTAATGTCATGGGTGGCTGTAATTAATTCTCCCACAAAAACACTATTTGACTCTAGTTCTTAATTTCACAACTTTATTATTTGCAACAGACCAATGTATAAATTACTGACGGACGGACATGAATGAACACGACGCGACGAAAGATGATGACAGAACGAGCGTGCGGTTGCGCCTCCTGTCGGTCGGCAGGATCGTTCGCATCGAACGCATCCTAAAACACGTTCAGCGGAACTAACCGTTGCTTACGTCTGCTTTGCTGGTGAGCGTTATGTCGCGACGGCGCCACAATTTAACGTTTTTAGTGAGTTTCATTAATTCAAATCCCGTAACAACATCTTAAATTTGAATAGTGAAGTGCACTGTAAAGAATTGTGCCAGTGATTCACCGAAAACTTTAATCCTGAATTTCATTTTTCGTGTAAGTTTCGTGTTTTAGTGGTACAAATTGACGATTTTTTAATAGCTAACCACGTCGGATGGTAAAGTGATAACTTGTAAAGTGTAGACAACATATTACTGAATATCGCATGTTCGTTCTTATAGGTGGTACTATCAGTGCCATAAATATTTTCGGTGAAAATATGATTTCGGTGAGCTTTCCCTTGTGTGGCACGGATTTCTATGTATTTTTCATGATGCTTACCAGTGAATCTCGTAAAAGGCTCTATTAATCCGAAAAACTTAATTAGTGGCGGTGAAAATGAAATATGTGAGAATGTTTGTAGTTGCATATTTCATAGATAAAAAGTGATTTTTTCTCGGAAAATTCGGGTGAATTCACAGTAGCGCCGTCTAATATGTATTTTCTCGTTCTTTTGTTCCAATCGTTCCAATTTTACATTCACCTCAAACCTTTTTGGGTGATTGTTTATGATAAAAATATGGCGCGTAAGTTTCGAATTGTGAACTAATTAGAATATTTCGGACGTTTGGTAATAAGTAAACTTTACTAAATTTAATCGAAACGAAGTTTTAGAATGTTCATAGAAATTGCTGTTAGCTACTAGCAATTTGAATGTTGATACATATTACCTTAAAATTGTGTCGTTGTTTTTGTCTTGTCATAATGATAATGTGTATCATTTAGAGAGTGGTTTCAACGTATCTGTTTAATTGACCTCATTCCGATTTCGAGCTAAAGGGTCCGCCAATAAGCGCGCTCGAACTTTAAAATGAAATAAAGCAAGTTGTGTGAGAGGTATAAATGAAATTTATTTTTTGTTTGAAAGAGTATTCGAAGGCATTATGTATGGAAAATAACATCTTTCAAGTGGCCACCTCGGCTTCGCTTGGTGGCGCGCATACGAGAAGTCCAATTTTCAATGACTCTGGCGCACAAATCGGGCTGTATTTCATCGATGGCGTGGCGTATGTTGACTTTGAGGTCATCAGTGTTTTGTGGTTGGTTTGCGTAGACCTGCGATTTAAGAAAACCCCACAAGAAATAGTCTAGTAGGGTTAAATTGCACGATCTCGGTGGCCAGTTGATGTCGCCTCCGCGCGAGATAACCATTCCTCCGAAGCGCTCGTGCAGAAGATCCATTGTGGCGCGCGCTGTGTGGCTCATAGCGCCGTCCTGCTGAAACCACATATCCTCGACATCCATATTGTCGATTTCATGCCAGAAAAAGTTCGTTATCATGGATCTGTATCCTTCGCCGTTTACGCGCGGAACGTTGCTCGAACCGATGAATGATTTTCATAATAAGTTTTAATGAGTTGCACATGTTGCTCGCGGCTGAATTGGTTCATGGTGATTTGTGAAGATACACTGAATAATAACAACTAGGTTTGATAACTCTACCACAAACAACATGGCCGCCATGAGCTGTCAAAGATCGAGCGTCCCTATTGGCGGACCCTAGATGCTGAAAACATATGGGGCAATACAATCCAGGTAAAATGCTGATAGAAACTAATGTTGTTTTTGTCATCAATCATTGTAAAAAATTGTGAGGTTTCGAAACAAAGCAGTTGTGTTTTGCCGTTCTGATTCCCTAACTACAATTTTGCGGATCAGAATCAGAAACAATCTCCGGTTCTTTTCGTTAGTCTCTTTAATATAAAAGCAGATCCTTTTTTACAGGTTAGTTTATATTTCAAATTCAACAACCAGAAAATTCAGCAAGGCTTAAATTTACATTAAAAGTATGTACTGAGTTCACCGAGCGAAAAACTTGCATTTATGTCTCCCGTGAAAAATGTTCCGTGGAGACTTGCTTTTTTTTAGTCAATTTAAGATAAACGTTTACTCGCGTTTTGATTTAATGTCGACCACATCTTTTCCTGTGAAACAAAGAGAAACTGCATTGTTTCGCTGCCGAAATGTCAAAAACCGGTGTGGAGACTTTCATGTGAAGTGGGTACCACCAAGCGAATTGGATTTCACGTGGAGTTGTTACATTCATAGATGATAATTTCGCCATTACATAATAAAGGTATGTAGGTACTGAGTTCACCTAGCGAAAAACTTGCATATATGTCTCCCGTGAAAATGGTGCCGTGGAGACTTGGTTTTATTCACTCAATTTAAGATAAATGTTCACTCGCGTTCTGGTTTATTGTCGATGACATCTTTTCACTGTGAAATAAAGTGCAACTGCATTATTTTCGCTGGCGAAATGTTAAAAACCGGTGTGGAGACTTTCATGTGAAGTGAGTACCACCAAGCGAATTCGATTTCACGAACCTCATAATTTTGACAGTATTTGCATGGATTTCACGTGAACTGACGATGTTAGTACCTACTTTAACATATAAAATTGTCTTTTAAGTAACAAAAATCTAAATGTTTGACTTATGTTATGTGCAAACACATTACAGAGCTTTATTCAACAAATAATTATTCCTCATTTGAGGAATATATAATATTTTTGCGTTTCCGCATGAATTAAAACCCATCCAAAATCAATTTAAAAAGTGTTGGAGTCAAAATATTTAGTAGTCATCAAATGCCAAAAACCGGTGTGGAGACTTTCATGCGATGTGAGTACCACCAAGCGAATTCGATTTCACGATCATCAAAATTTTGACAGTATTTGCATGGAATTCACGTGAACTGACGATGTTAGTACCTACTTTTACCGTGAACAAACTCAGTTTATACATGGTGTTTTCGAACTCATGACCCATGTGACGAACTGTAATCTCATTCAGATGTTAAACGAGTTCCCATTTATGAGGATAATATATACCGGGGAGCGTGCTGATTTCAACCCCTCAACAAAAAAGCAGCAAAATCTTGGAAATTGGAAGTCACACATCTGCGGCGTTCGTACAGTGTCGGGCAGTCATACCTGTTATTTATTTATAATAAATTTAAGAAGCAGGCTCGTTTTATTGCTATACATCCCGTGTAGTTTTGGGCAGAGCGTTGCTAAACACAGTGGCGTATTTACAGGGGGGCACAGGGGGCACGTGCCCCCCCCCCCCCCCCCTATGAGCACATCAAACTTGTTTCACACCATACTAAAAATTGCAGTACCAAATGTTCCCTTTTTATTTTGAACGTTTCTATCACTAAACTTTGTAAATCTTTTTGGAAACATTATCATCACATCATCTTCTCAATTCGCCAGATCTCCCCGTTGATGAACCCTTTCCGTTTTTCGAACGGGTTGAGTTTATTTTCATGGACGCGTGGTTTCAAGAACAAGAACTCTCAGAGAATAAGTACAAGCTATGATTATGTCGAGGCAACGAGGTGGTCATGAAACGTTGCCCAATCTCGACATGAATCTGTTCGGAAACAAGGACTGCTATTGAAAGTCTCGTCATGTGTGAAGTGACCCCATCTTATGTTGATATAAGTTGAGGAGATGTTGTTGCGGTATCGATGTCTTGGAAGCCGCTGAATTGATAAATATTTGAAACAATCGGTCTGATTTTTCGATCGGGCTTGTGTATTTTAATTTGGCCGTAAATTCGTGTTTGGCTGCTGTAAAGGTCTTTAAACCAGATGTTTTTCTTTCTGTTGAAATGCTAAAAATTGAAGTGTTTTGGTGGGAAAGCATTTTTAGCATACATTTTCGAATTTCTACGGTTCGGTGTCTGTGGTGCCCTGCCTGGGGTACTTTCTTCAATGCTTCAATTTTCACGAAGTAAACATCATCGTAGCCATTCCTTCTCATTTCTATTTCGCAATTGATTTGTTAAAGCATGTTGCTTCAGTTTACCATCTAGGACTCGTTTTAAAAGGTATTGCAGATACCTACTATAGATTTGAAGCTAGTGTAGTACATATGGAAATAATAAACAATCATACCTTCTTGCTTACTTTTGTTGCTTCATTTTAATTAATCGATTGATCACTTCCCGGTGTGGTGTAATTTTTATAAAAAAGTATATTCATACATTTCCATATAAAAACAAATTTATACAAATCGCTCGAATAAATAAAAATTGTAATACGAGTGCAGTTGGCTTCGAATCCACAATTCTGTGATTTGTAGGCAAGCGCGCTGCTCACTGAACCAGACTACAAATCAATAGATTTCTAGGTTGAATGGGTTTCTTGCGTTGATAGTGTAGATTTGATAACATAGAAGGATTGGTTCTACCCTTTTATGTTATACCACATTCAATGCAATATATTCTATCCCGAACGGTGTAAAATGTATAATATTAAAAGGGTATTTGGATAGTTATATTCTGTAGCTGTTAGATTTAATATAATTTTTGAATAAACTAAAATTATAAGTTGAAAAGGGTCCAATTTGATTCAAGTTTTGGAATAGATAGTAGTTATACTATTTTATTTATAAAATTTATTCCCGGTTTACACCAAAATTTACAACCGTGTAGTATTCTGAATTGTACTTGTAAAATATTATTTGGCACTTGTTACGATTTTACGGAATCTGTTACTAGATTTTTGACAAAACATACAAAGGCCTCTTTTTCAGTAAATTCTAATTTTGCATTCAAATTCGCTTAAACTTGCCATGGAATTCAAGACCACAATGTCAGCCAAAATTTGTTGTATCAGCTTTTCATCTGTGTTTCTTTCAAAAGTAAGCAGAACCACTTTTTGGCGGAATTTGGCCGAAATTTGGCAGAATTTCGGACGATGTATGAAATTTCTCTTCCAAAGAAAAATGTTCCGTCTGGAATCCGTTTTGTCATATGGAAACAGTCTCTTGCCATTATTCCATAGCCAATTAAGTACATATTCGTAAAATTCCTTTTCGGCTTCAGGCTCCTTCGAACTACATTACGCAAACTTTTTTTAGACCCTAACTCCGTATTTTGGTTCAGGAAAAGCCAAAAGCAGTTAATGAGTGTTATTCTAAGATCTGTCAGGAAAACTAAACTTTTGGTGTAACAAACCTGAAATGCAAAGGACTCTCAGGCCCGTATTTATAAACATATACCTTAACTCAAGGAGACCTTGAGTCAAGGATGCCGAAATAAAAATAAATGTCATTTTCCATACTTTTTCATAGAAATAACTTATATTCACGAGTCAATGCATCCTTGATTTAAGGAGAAACTTAAGGAGTCCTTGAAATGTTCTATAGTCAACCTCACTTGAAGTCAACGTAGCTACCCACCTACCTTGAAATATTATATTTCAAGACTATTGAAAACTTAAGGTCTCCTTGAGTTTCGCCTTAAATCAAGGATCAACGATCAGTCTTGCCAATGTTTTTCCTATGTATCTGCTCTCGGGTATCCCCACACCAAAACTTTATGTAACAAATTAGCCCCGTCCTCTGTGCCCCCCCTTTGAGAATTTTCTAAATATGCCACTGGCTAAACACGATCGTGAGTTTTGAGTCAGAGTAAACTTCGATAGCAAAAAACGTAAAAAACGTAACTAGTGCTGGCGTCAAATGTTTAAGTATTGCTTAAATAAAACAGCAACTATCGATTTTGCGCCTTTCAAAATCATAATGCAACATCATCTAATATTTTAATTTTCCATTTCAAACACAGTAGTCTGGCTGGTCTAGCGGTTAGTGCGTTAGTGTCTAGCGGTTAGTGGTGAGTACCTATTTATGGGGATAAATAACACTGCTGAGCGTGATGCTGATCTCATTACCTCAACAAAAAGCAGATAAGATCTTGGAAATAAAATGTCACTAACACATCCTGCGGCCTTAGTCCAATGTTGGATTGCCGCGCCTGTTATTTATTTTATTTCAAACATAATACAACAGAAAACCGAAACTTTAAATAAAGGTAAGTACTATGTTCACCCAGCGAAAAACTTGCATTTATTCCACCCGTGAAAAAAAAAGTGCGGTGGAGATTTGCCTTTTATTCTCTAAATTTAGGATAAATGTGCACTCATGGCCTGATTGATTGCCATTCACACCGTTTCCCCGTGAAATAAAGTGCAACAGCGTTTTTTTAATAACATCGTTAGTTCACGTGAAATCCATGCAAATACTGTCAAAATTTCCATGATCGTAAAATCGAATTCGCTTGCTTGTACTGACTTCACACGAAAAACTCCATACGCAGTTTTGGCATGTCGCCTGCGAAAGTAATGCAGCTGCACTTTAGTTCACAGTAATGCTATTGACAATCAATCAGACCGTACACATTTTTTTTAAATTTAGTGAATATAAGGTAAGTCTGCACGGCACATTTTCATGGGAGACAAAAATACAATTTTTTCGCTCGGTGAACATAGAACTTAGCTTAAATGCAAGTTAGGGTTTGAATCAACAATAATTGTTAGTGCTGCTCAAACTTCTCAGTTTGTTATTTTTTTGCGACGCCTATGACCATGTCACCCATACATATTCGTGGGTCGCGTGAAAATGCTTCATCGTTTTAAGCACATGGCTGGTCCAGTATATAGGTCTATGGTATATTCTATCGATGTTGGCAGTGGACGGAACATATGCATTTGGGTATTGCAGGTTGCACCCGCTATTTTTGTGGGTGATTGCACCCAGGGTTTTTTTTTTGCTTTTGGTGGGATGATGGTGCTGCTTGGTGTGGGAATGTGGAGGATATTCGGATACTGGATCGCGTGAATAAAGAGTCGTAGTCGTGTTATAGGTTTTGTTATGTGTTTTTATTTTGAACTGATCTTAATTCTAAAAGTACAAAGATTTATATATGAGTTTTTCATATCCTATTCTAAACATATATCCTTTACATATTTCAAATACATTGTGTATATATATATATAAAATCTCAAGATACATTCATTTCAATAATATTTATGGGTTCTGGATGAATTACAAATTCCACTTGAAATCTTTATTTTTATCGGTTGTGGAAATATTCGAAGGAAAAGATTTTATGACTTGCAGGTCATTAAATGATGTACGAGTAACTTGAGTATTATCTGACATGTGGTCGGAGGATGTAACTCCCCCAACCTTAGATTGAAAATTCTCCTGAATTTTGATATTTATTGATTTGATTCAGAATATGAAATAAAATAATATCGATATTATTGCAACTGTTAAAAATATGATAGGTGATGTTCCGATTACTGTATATTTTTCTTTAGCAGTATATAACTCAGTGATCAAATCCAAGTTTCATTCATTTTTGAAAACAATTTCTTCAAACGTTATCTCTGGGACACTGTTGACTATATATGATATGTTACTATTTATTTCGATTCTCTGTACATACAAATGTTTTCAAGATTTTCAAATTCTAAGTTGTCAACGAGTACTTTACAAGAATTAAATGTTATTAAAATGTTATCCTTAATATTTGTTTTTCCGTCATCACAATTTGACCTTACTGTATTGTTTGCATTTGTAATAAAGATTAGCCCATTGACAATTTCTTTAATTACGCTTTGTTTATTTGATATTGATTTACAACTGTTATCAAATCCACAATCTTTTTCTTTTGTTAACATATTAAAGTTCATTTCGTTAGAATAGCCATAGTACGTATTATTTATTTGACAAACTTTTCTTTTCGTTAAAATAATTTCGTTGAAATTTTGATCTGGGACTGGTAAAAGATACATAATTTTACATTCAATATACTCTATTGGAAGCGAAATAACAAATACTAGTTTACTATCAAGATTTGCGACTGCTGTGGCAATTAATTGTAATTTGTTATAATCTATATTGTACATACATATCTATTTCATCATTATGTACATTGATATACTTGGTAAAAATATTTCATGCCTATGCAATGCAATTTTGTAAATGGTCAACATATGAATGTAAATTTTGCAATTGAATCATTGTTTTTGTGAAAATAATGCTATCCCAAAGAATATTAATATGTATTTCTATTGAATTGGTGTAACTCAAATAATATGAGATTTTCATTCTCCATGCTTTTCTTTAATAACTGCATAGATGTATTAAAATGATCATTTATAGTTATTTGCTGATTCATATTCAATACTGTATTATGCAAATTACGGTCAATAGTTTGGAAATGATTTTCAATTTCTTGTTTTTCATTTTTCTTGATCTAAAGTACCAAAAATCCATTTCATTACCTCCTAAATCAATAAGTCCTCTTCTGTTCCTAATTAGTAGTAATGTTTTTACCTTATGTTTTATTCTATCTATTTCGTGTTCTACCGTTTCTCGTTTGACTCTTAAAAACTCAAAATTTTCAGATATTTTGTCAATAATAATATTTAATTCATTTATTTCTGTAATATGTAATATCTTTTGCTTTTTGGTGGTTAACCCATTTTGTACTGGTGGTTCGTTTTCGAACCACCATTTTCAATAATTTTTTTTTATATTGAATAATTTATATTTTTAACTTTATTTTGATGTTATCAGCACTGTTAGACTGTCGTCTATCGATTTAGGTCATTTGCAGGTATATATGTTATTAATAATATTATATTTTTAGAAAATAGGGTGACCATCTTTTTTCGACCATTTTTCAAAATTAAAAAAAGTATATATAAAATCCATGAATTTTATTGAAATGATTCCATTCAATAAGTAAAAGCATGTATTTTTCTATTAAAATTATAATTTGATAAGAATCACAAGAAGTTTTTAGTTTATGAGCTTCTATATTTGGGTGGTTCGAAAACGAACCGCTGGTACATGGTGTATCTAAATGTTGCTACGTTACTCAACTTTAACGACCAATAACTCCGTTACTGTTACTCAAAACCGGAAAAAAGAAGCTGATATGAAATTGACTCGTCGTACCCTTTGATTTCAGTACACACTCGCCTATCTACGATAAAAATAGATAAAAAAGTCAACTTTTTCATCCCTTCGGGGACACCCTGTTATCTTCGTCCTGCCAAGTTTTAAGGTATTCGAAACTAAGACTGCGATCATTCTACACATACCTTTCAAACTTCATGTCGATCGGTTGAGAGGTTCGCGAGATATTTAGTAAACAGTCGAACGCACGGACAGACGGACAAACGGACAGACGGACTGAAACATATTGATTTTATAAGTGTTTTTTTTTTTGAAAAATGTTCTAAAAACCCTCAAACCCCAAAATAAATATAAAATTTAATAAAAACTGTATTTTATCATGTTAAACCACGCCACACCTTCGTTATTGCATGTAACACATACCATGTCGCTTACTTACCAACGGTTCGTTTTCGAACCACCCCAGAACACAAAAACAACAAATCGGAAAATTTTTTTTTCTTCGGAATCGTCATCAGAGTGTGTTTATAGACAATATATATCAAGGATATAGTCATAAAAAAATTATTTCTGGTACCGGTACAAAATGGGTTAAGTTAAATTTTTTTAAATGTATCAAAGTAAAT
Organism: Microchrysa polita; assembly: GCA_949715475.1. Lineage (NCBI taxonomy): Eukaryota > Metazoa > Arthropoda > Insecta > Diptera > Stratiomyidae > Microchrysa > Microchrysa polita. The sequence continues at coordinate 88,801,524 of OX454415.1, forward strand.
CCTTTTTCTGAATTTATTTTTTCAATTGTCAGGAAACAACACTGATATAACTGTTGGCAAACTATTCAGGATTTTCAGAACGATTACGATGAATAATGGTATGATATGTACTATTTTCCCCAATGTCCATGTCTTCCTCAGAGCGGTTTTCTGCAAAACAAAATTTTTTAGCTCTTTTCGTGTTTGAAGGATTGTATTTATTTAAAGTATCTATTTTATACCTTGGCTGAGTCTTGTTTCTAAGTGCCAATGGATTTATAACCCATCCTTTTTCCCTAGTTTCATTGTAATCTTCCCTATCCATATTTAATCTATTGATTGTTTTAGCTTTGTTATCCCTTATCCTTTTTGAAGTTAAATTGCCATCAATTTTATTCATGTGAGCGTCAAGCGGTTTATCTTTTATTACTGAATGAATACTATTATTAATAAAATCAACTGCTTCATATACTTTCTCTATGACACTCTTTTTGTTTCCTTTTGGTAATGTATTGTATTTCTCCTTAATAGTACTGTAAATTCTTTCAATATCCGCATTACCTGTATGACTATTGGTTTTCGTAACATGAAATTGTATTTCTTTTTCTTTCAAGAACTCAATCAATATAAATTTGTTTGAAAACTGATAATGTTTGTGATCTTGTTTGGTTTCCCATATAAAGTTATGTACAATTTAATCGCTTCTCTTGTGGCGTCTCTATCTAGTTTCACTTTGTGAAAATTGCAAAATTTAAAAAAATCAATTCTATCACTGATTTTTTTAACAGGTTAAAAAAAACGAGACCGAGGCTAATTTCGGGCGCGGCCGAAATTTGGATACCCTTCACTCCCCACGGGCTTCAAGTTTTTTCGGGCGTGACTTGTGTTTAATCCTCCCCCTGCTTCCTTTCCTTCCGTTTTTACATAAGTTCCGTGGCGCCGATAAAACAATATTTGTTTGGGGTTTGGTTGGAATAAGTGGACAAATAAATATATAATACAGAGTTCATCTATTTTACGAAAAACCTGTCGTTAGTATAACGAAAACAAAATTTCAACTTAATGTAAAGCGATCATGAACACAATGAACTTCCAGTAGAATCTTATGCATTGTACATTCCGGCTATGAACCCATACATTACCCGCGATAGTAGCTAAAACAAAATAATTGATGATATTGTTCATTAATTACATGACATCGATCATAGTAGTACATATTGATCTCACTATCACTTTATGTATATTTTATAAACCTTCGGCACGTATAGTCTGCGTGGTGTAGTAAGTAGGGCGTCTGTCTTCAAATCATAGGGTCCCGGGATCGATTCCCACTGTAGGTAGGTAGGTAATTTTTGATAGCTTTTCAGAGCAGAGGTAAAATGTAAAAAGAATGTGGTCAACACTTATGAAGCTGGATGCCGGCCTGCAGCAGTTTTTTTTTTGAATTTATGAACTCAGTAATTATATCAATGAACAAGTTGTTAATTTTATGAATTTGTTCATAGTTTTAATGAAATTTTTGTTCGTTGTTTTGATAAAATCAGAGTCATTAGAGTGATGAAGGCCGTCTTCGGTGGGATATCGGTGTAAATATTAATTAGTTTAATGAACAAATTCATTGCTTCAAGCTACAGTCACATTTGGCGAGCTACTAGTACTAGTAAAGTTGCATTCGAGAAATCTCCATATACCCCAGGAAAATTGGCATTTCACTTCGGAAAAATTAGGGGAAAGCTAGATTTTTGCATGAGCCTTCCTTTCGAGGTCCTAAATAAGTCCCTAAAAGTCCCCGTCCCTACGAGTGCCGCTAGCGGTGCTACAGAGGGTCAAAGACCCTCGAAAACAGGTTTCTCTGAATATTTCGATAACGGTAGCATATACAAAAAAGTGGTGTATGGCAAATTTAAAGCTCTTGTGAATTCTCTATAAACGATGCAAAGACCGAATACTTTCGGGCACTCCTAACGGCGCCAAGAGGTCTAACGGTATTTTTAACAAGGTTTCATTAAAATCTCTATAACGGTAACTCGTACTAAAAACTTTTGTATGGAAAATTTGTAGCTTATGGGGTTTTGAAGAAAGTGGCCAAATTTCATATTAATATGTATAGCCTTAAGGGCGCTATGGGGGTTCAAACCTTAAAAAAACGTGTTTTTTGAGGTTTTTCGTAAATGGTGCTAAGACGAGGGAGTGCGCTCTAAGGTGTTCTGGGAGAAATTTGTAGCTTCTATGGCTGTTAGTAAGACGCCAAAAGTCCCCAAAGATGGGAGCCCCCCTAACGAAGTTATGAGGGCCCAAACATCCAAATAAGCAGTTTTTAATGAATATCTCTATAACGGTAATGTGCACCGAAAACTGTTATATGGCGAATGTGTAGCTTATATAACGCTTAATTAAATATCTGAATTTCAGATTGATGTGTGCAATACTAAGGGCGCTATGAGGGTATGAACCGTACAATAACGGTATTTTTTCGTTATTTTCGTGGATTTCTTCATAACGGGACCGCATTCGGTTGGAAACCTGTAACAATTTGTTGCTTCTATAACGTCAACTTAAAAGGCCAAAACAACTTATTTATGCGGGCACCCCTAAGGAAGCTATAAGGGGTCAAAACTAAACAACTAACTAAACAAAAAAACCGTTTCTCGGATTTTTTGATAACGGGAACCTCTAGAGGGAACCCATCTGGAATAAATTTGTAGCTCCTGTTGCTGTTACTAAGACGCCAAAAGTCCCCAAAGATGGGAGCCCCTCTAACGAAGTTATGAGGGTCCAAACATTCATTTAAGCAGTTTTTGGGGAATATCTTTATAACGGTAACGTGCACCGAAAACTGTTATACGCCAAATTTGTAGCTTATATACCGCTTAATTAAATATCTGAATTTCGGATTGATGCGTGAAATGCTAAGGGCGCTATGAGTGTCCGAACCGTACAATAACGGTATTTTTCGTTATTTTCGTGAATTTCTTCATAACGGGAGCGCATTCGGGAAGGAAGCCTGTAAATATTTGTTGCTTCTGTAACTTCAAATTCAAACGCCAAAACAACTCGTCTATACGAACACCCCCAAGGAAGCTATTAGGGGTCAAAATTAAACAAAAAACCGTTTCTCGGAAATTTTTTGATAACGGGAACCTCTAGAGGGAACCCATCTGAGGGAAATTTGTAGCTCGTGTGTCTGTTAGTGTGACATCAAAAGTCCTCAACGATGGGAGCCCCCCTAGGGAAGTTATGAGGGTCCAAACATCCAAATAAGCAGTTTTTAGTGAATATCTCTATAACGGTAATGCGCACCGAAAACTGTTATATGGCGAATTTGAAGTTTTTACAACGCCTAACTTAATGTTCAAATTCCAGATCGATACGTGCAGTACTAAGGGCGCTACGAGGTTCCAAAACTTGCAAATTCGGCATTTTTGGTTATTTTCGTGAAAATCTCCTTAACGGTAACGTATACCGGAAGCAGTCTGTAAAAATTTGTTGTTTCTAAGTTTCAAATAAAATGCTCTATCGATTTGTATGCACCTGGACCCACCATACGGGCATTATAACGTTTTAATAAACTAATTTTTAAAGAAGGTATGTGTAGTGTATGTCTTTACGTACGTCCATATGGGCTTAAAAATTAGTTAATTTATACGTTATAATGCACGTATGAAGGCTCCAGGAACATACAAATCGGTGGAGCCTCTAATTTGGAACCATAGAAACAACAAATTTTTACAGACTGCTTCCGGTATACGTTACCGTTAAGGAGATTTTCACGAAAATAACCAAAAATGCCGAATTTGCAAGTTTTGGAACCTCGTAGCGCCCTTAGTACTGCACGTATCGATCTGGAATTTGAACATTAAGTTAGGCGTTGTAAAAACTTCAAATTCGCCATATAACAGTTTTCGGTGCGCATTACCGTTATAGAGATATTCACTAAAAACTGCTTATTTGGATGTTTGGACCCTCATAACTTCCCTAGGGGGGCTCCCATCGTTGAGGACTTTTGATGTCACACTAACAGACACACGAGCTACAAATTTCCCTCAGATGGGTTCCCTCTAGAGGTTCCCGTTATCAAAAAATTTCCGAGAAACGGTTTTTTGTTTAATTTTGACCCCTAATAGCTTCCTTGGAGGTGTTCGCATAGACGAGTTGTTTTGGCGTTTGAATTTGAAGTTACAGAAGCAACAAATATTTACAGGCTTCCTTCCCGAATGCGCTCCCGTTATGAAGAAATTCACGAAAATAACGAAAAATACCGTTATTGTACGGTTCGGACCCTCATAGCGCCCTTAGAATTTCACGCATCAATCCGAAATTCAGATATTTAATTAAGCGTTATATAAGCTACACATTCGCCTTATAACAGCTTTCGGTGCACGTTACCGTTATAGAGATTTTCCCCAAAATTGCTTAATTGAATGTTTGGGCCCTCATAACTTCGTTAGGGGGGCTCCCATCTTTGGGGACTTTTGGCGTCTTACTAACAGCCACAGAAGCTACAAATTTCTCCCAGAACACCTTAGAGCGCACTCCCTCGTCTTAGCACCATTTACGAAAAACCTAAAACGAGACCGAGGCTAATTTCGGGCGCGGCCGAAATTTGGATACCCTTCGCTCCCCTCGGGCTAAAAGTTTTTTCGGGCGTACCTATGACTTGTGTTCAGTCCTCCCCGCTTCCATGCTTTTGAATTTTCACATAAGTGCCGTGTCGAAGATTTATTGGGAGAAGCGGGGGACGTGGGTTTCTTATAAGAACCAGAAAGAGGAAGGGGGGGGGGTTGTATGGCAGCCCTATGAACGCATGGCCTTTCCATCAATTTTTACGAATGTTTGTGGCATCAATTAAAACACATTTCTATGAGATTTGGTTGAAATTGGTGGACAAATAAAAAAGTTTTTCTTCGAAGAACCTAATTTGGGGGTTGGGTTTATATGCCAGCCCCATGATCCCATGGTCCGATTTAACTCATTTTTTCATATGTTTTGTAACATCAATCAAAATACATTTCCATGAGGTTTGGTTGAAATTTGTGTATACAAATAAAAAAGTATTTATTGAAGAACCCAATTTCGGGGGTTAAGTTTGTATGGTAGCCCCAAGACCCCATAGTCCAATTTCATTTATTTTCACGTTTGTTATGTGGCATCAATAGAAATATAATTTTCTGAGGTTTGATTGAAATTGGTGTGCAAATAAAAAAGTTTTTCTTAGAAAAATTTGTTTTGGGGGGCTAGGTTTGTATGGTAGCCCCATGACCACATGGTCCGACTCCATCTGTTTATACATATGTTTTGTGTCATCAATAGAAACACATTTGTGTGAAGTTTGGTTGAAATTGGTGTGTAAAAAAAAAATTCTTAGAAGAACTTAATTTGGGGAGCTAGGTTTGTATGACAGCCCCATGATGCCATGGTCGGATTTGGTCCATTTTTACATATGTTTTGTGGTATCATTAGAAACACATTTGTGCGAAATTTTATTGAAATCTATGAGAAAATAAAAAAGTTTTTCTTAGAAGAACCTAATTTGGGGGACTAGGTTTGTATGGCAGCCCCACGACCCCATTGTTCGATTTGATCGATTTTTACATATGTCGTGTGTCACCAATTAAAACACATTTGTGTGAAATTAGATTGAAATTGGTGGATAAATAAAAAAGTTTTTCTAAGAAGAACCTAATTTTGGGGGGTAGGTTTGTATGGCAGCCCCACGACCCCCTTGTCAGATTTTAGCGATTCAAACATACAAACTGCCTGCAGCAAAAAGAAGCATGTGTGCAAAATTTCAGCTCCATAGCTTTTAAACTGGCCGAGTAAAACGCGTCGCAACAGACAGACAGACGGACAGACGGACAGACGGACAGACGGACATCGTCCAATCGACTCAGCTAGTCACGCTGATCATATATATACATATTTTATATGGTCGGAGATGCTTCCTTCAATGCGTTACAAACTTCATGACAAAGTTAATATACCCTTTTCGCCTAATAAGCGAAGGGTATAAAAACACGTTTTTTTAAGGTTTGAACCCCCATAGCGCCCTTAAGGCTATACAAATTAATATGAAATTTGGCCACTTTCTTCAAAACCCCATAGGCTACAAATTTTCCATACAAAAGTTTTTAGTACGAGTTACCGTTATAGAGATTTTAATGAAACCTTGTTAAAAATACCGTTAGACCTCTTGGCGCCGTTAGGAGTGCCCGAAAGTATTCGGTCTTTGCATCGTTTATAGAGAATTCACAAGAGCTTTAAATTTGCCATACACCACTTTTTTGTATATGCTACCGTTATCGAAATATTCAGAGAAACCTGTTTTCGAGGGTCTTTGACCCTCTGTAGCACCGCTAGCGGCACTCGTAGGGACGGGGACTTTTAGGGACTTGTTTAGGACCTCGAAAGGAAGGCTCATGCAAAAATCCAGCTTTCCCTTAATTTTTCCGAAGTTTGGCCAAATTTTTGTTCAAATTTCCTGGCGTAATAGGCGACGACACGTAATAAACAACGAAAACAGTGTCATGTAAATGGGTGACTATGCGTTGTTACGACGTCGTCGTCACCGGAAGTGTGATGCAACTACTTATAACAAGTTGGCTAACGACTATCTGCAAAACCATTTCGGAATAGTTTCGATTGGCTCCTTTCGTTAGCTATTATTTGCTCTGCACTTAAAAAAAATGGGAGCTATCCTTTTTATTTAATTATAGTAAGTTGAACTTTCGGAGTATCAAGTTGGCGAAAAAGATCAGATTATCTCTGCACGACCTCGAAACCGTTACGGAATAGTTTTGATCGGTTGCTAATCGTTAGCTCCTATTTGCTCTGCACTTAAAAAAATGGGAGCTATCCTTTTTATTTAATTATAGCTAGTTATCATTCGGACTATCAAGTTGGCGAACGATGTTCAAAAAATGATCGGATTGGTATAAATGTGGTATCAATAGAAAGGGAACGTTAGCTATTTTCATTTTTTTGGGTGAAGCGAACGAAAAACGCGACTATTCGTTAGTTATTAACGATTATCTATTCGGTTCGAGTCCTGACTATGTCCACCAGATGGCCAAGCGGAAGTCTTCATAGACTCGAACCAGATGGCCAAGTTGTAGGAGTATCAAGTTGGCTAAAAAGATCAGATTATCTCTGCACGACCTCGAAACCGTTACGGAATAGTTTTGATCGGTTGCTAATCGTTAGCTCCTATTTGCTCTGCACTTAAAAAAATGAGAGCTATCCTATTTATTTAATTATAGTTAGTTTTCATTCGGACTATCAAGTTGGCGAACGATGATGATCGGATTGGTATAAATGTGGTATCAATAGAAAGGGAACGTTAGCTATTTTCATTTTTTGGAGTGGAGCGAACGAAAAACGCGACTATTCGTTAGTTATTAACGGTTATCTATTCGGTTCGAGTCCTGACTATGGCCACCAGATGGCCAAGCACACATTTTCCTAGACTCGAATCAGGTGGAGCTTTAATTGAAGTAAATTATTGCGGCGAATTCGGAGTGTGCTTTTGACCGAAAAATGATATGAAAAAGCTTTGAACTTTGGAGCGATGATAATTGCGGCAAACTCGAACATATGTTTTGGAAGAGTTGTCAGATGTCAAATCTGTCAGTGTGACTTGTTTCCGTTTGGATCAAGTCTTCAGTTAGTTTTCTCTTTTTCCAAAAAGGATGTAACGTGTTAAAAATACAAAATTGTTGTGCAGTAGTCTTCAATTGTTCGCGGCGCACATTAAGAGCAAATGCCGTGTTTGTGTCTAAAGTGGCAAGACAGTGTAGTGTTTGTGGAACGGTTTTGAGGAGCCGTGGCCCATGTTCAGTAGTATAACCATAAAATCTACATACACAATCCTCATAAAAGAGGATTAGGCAACCGGTCGTGGTCTATAACGTCACTCTGGTTGCTCTCGAGAGCTTCTATTCGCACCTAAACTTACAATAGACCGACTCACTTCGTCGGTGTGAATCATTGCAGTCCGGCACTGCAATGATTCTTCCGTTTGTATCCTTGGACCTCTCTCTCGGTTTGATGTGACGTGGTGGAGGAATTCGGTCCATGAGATGACCGTCTCGAAAGTATTCAACAAGATACTGTTTTGAAAGTAGTCGATTGTGGTCACGCATTGGCATTAAATTTGTCTCCTGTTGTAAGTGGCTGAGCATGAATAAAATGCAATGTTGATCTGTGTCACATAAACTTTTTGACCAAACTTGAGCTGCAAAATCAGCCGCTGCTCGACCCGCCGCTTGCTAAGTGGCTAGTATAGTTTCTTTATCCTTGCCACAAGTGCTACCGGCTAGTGCTTTAAGAATTTTGTTCCTACTGCACATCTTTTCACAAACCGCTTCCGCGTGATGAGCTGAAGTCATCATTTTCTCAAAGTGAAGCCCGAGAATTTTAGGATTTGCAACAGTTGGACCTGGTTTGTTGCCAATACGTACCCCAACCGGCCACCGACAATCACCTGACCAGGTGGTAAGGAAGGTCGCAGACGATTTGGACGATCATCATCAATGTGGCACGATAGCCCGACGTCGGGCCTTGGCCGCCTGAATCTTTGACCTCCAATTGTCGCGGTTACGTGACCTTGTCCTCCAGTTTCGGAAGCCCAGTAGCTGGTGGGCGTCTTCACCTACGGAGTTCTCCCAGCGAGCTCTCGGTCGTCCACGCAACCTTGCTCCGTCAATTCGTTGTGCGTTCATAACTTTCTTTGGCATGCGATTGTCGTCCATCCGTTGTACATGCCCCGCCCATTGCAGATGTTGAAGCTTCACGATTTTCGATACTTCCAGCTCATCGTACAATTGATACAACTCATGGTTGTATCGGATACGCCATTGGTCTCGCTCGCGAACGGCCCCGAAAATTCGCCGAAGGACCTTTCGTTCGAATCGGTCTAGCAAAATTTCGGAGGCTTGGGTAAGGGTTCATGTTTCGCAGCCATAACATAGCACGGGTCGGATGATCGTTTTGTACACGCGGAGCTTCGTGTTCCTGTGCGCAAGTTTCAAATTAATTATAGGGAGGACCGAGAAATATGTCTTATTGGCTAGTTGTATCCGTCGCTTAATTTCGTCGGTTTCGTTGGCGTCCTTTGATAAGATACAACCCAGATAGTTGAAGTTGTCTACATACTCGATATAAAGGTCCCCCACTGTGATGCTTGAATTTACTGGCGTCCTTGTTTTCGATTGCATCATGGCCTTTGTTTTGCTTTCGTTGACATGTAGTCCAACAGGACAGGAGGCTTTCTGCATCACCCAACCTTCGAGACATGATGTTGATATCGTCGGCGTACGCTACTAATTGAGTCGACTTGATGAGTAGCGCTCCGCTGCTGTCCATATTCATGGCTCGAATTACATACAGGTTGAAGAGCGTCGGCGCCAGCCCGTCGCCCTGCTTGAGTCCAGTACGAGTTTCAAATAGGTCAGTGAGTTGGTTCTGCACTTTGACCTGCGAGACGGTATTAGTCATAGTCATCCTTGTGAGTCGCACTAACTTTGCCGGTATACCAAAATTCAGCATAATGTTGTACAGTACACTTCGGTCGATACTGTCGTATGCCTGCTTGAAGTCGACAAAGATTTGGTATACGTCGATGTTGTATTCCCAGCACTTTTGGAGTAGTAGCTCCACTGTGTAAAGCTGATCGGTCGTTGAACGACCAGGTCTGAAGCCGCCTTGATACTCGCCAATGATTTGTTCTGCGTACGGATTGATTCTCTTTTCAAGAATTTTTGATAAAATCTTATAGGCCGTACAAACTAATGATATGCCTCTGTAATTCTCACACTTCAGCTTGTCACCCTTTTTGTAGATTGGGCAGATTATGCTTTTGCGCCAATCTTCGGGGATTACCTCGTCTTTCCATATTTTCAGCAGTAGCACATGTACAGCGTTGGTCAGGCACGTTCCACAATGCTTCAGCAGTTCTGCTGGGATCTCGTCAGCGCCGGGCGCTTTATTATTTTGGAGCGACTGTATGGCAAGACTCCTCTCTCTCCTCCTCTACTGTTGGGGGTAGAACGGGAGGGCCTGGTTCGGCTAACTGCTCAAGAGCTAGCTCCGCGGGGGATGTTGATGATGCATTGAGGAGCTCTTCAAAATGCGAGGCCCATCGTTTGTTGACGCTTTCGATGTCGCTGATGATGTTACCATCCTTGTCCTTATATAGGCTTGTCCTGGGTTGATATCCGTTCTTGATATTATTTATAAGTTTGTACGCCTGTCTAATGTTCTTACTGGCTAATCTTTGGTTTATTTGCTGTAACTGCTCGTCAAAATGTTTGCGTTTCTTACGTCTAATTAACTTATTAAATACTCGCCGAAGTTCGTTGTATCTTTCTTTCTTAGCTCGGGATGCGCGTTGTGTGTATTGGCGATAGGCTTCATTTTTCGCCTCAATCGAGGCCCTGCATTCGTCGTCGAACCAGTCTGCGCCGGCCTTTATAGTCCACGATCTCTTCTGCGACCCCCTTGATGCTGTCTTTGAGCTCCTCCCAGAACTCATGGATGCCTAGATTATTGATGTTATCAAGCATGGGCGACAGTTTTTCCTCAAGTGCTGTAGTATACGCAGCCGCCGTGGCATCATCAATCAAATTGTCAACCTCGAAAATCTTGGCAGGGTTGATTCTCGTTAGGTGCACCGAAGAGATTCTGCACCTGTAGGTCGTCTTCTTCAAATAGTGATCGGTGTCGCAGTTGGCTCCTCGATAGGATCGAACATCTAGGACATTAGAAGCCCATCTCTTGCTGATCAGTACGTGGTCGATCTGGTTCACGGTGTGTTCATCTAGAGACTTCCAGGTCTGCTTATGGATTCGTCGATGAGGGAAGCATGTAGAGCTTATGACCAGGTTTCTGCCGCTCGCGAAGTCGATAAGTCGCTGACCGTTGTTGTTGTTTTCGTCGTGGAGGCTATGACCTCCAGTAGTTCCCCTATGCCAGCTTTCGTTTCCGACTTTGGCGTTAAAGTCTCCTAGCAGCAGCTTGACGTCGTTTGATGGAAGTGAGTCGAAGAGTGTTTCTAGGTCGTTGTAGAACTCGTCCTTAATCGCGTCTTCTTTTACTTCTGTAGGGGCATGCGCATTAATGAGCCAGAGATTAGCGAAACGGGTCTTAATGCGGATCGCACATAGCCGCTCGTTGATGGGTTTGAAGCCGATAACGTGATCCTTGAGCTGCTTATTCACGATGAAAGCTACTCCAAACTCCTTGTTGCCCTCCTCTTTACCACTCGTAAAAATAGTGTGCGAATTGAGGTCGTTAATCTCGCTTTTGAGCCATTTAGTTTCCTGGATTGCAACTATGCTCAGCTTGTATTGTTCTACCTGATCCAGGAGGGCCCTTAAGGCCCCCGGCCTATTCAGGGAGCGTACATTCCAGGATCCGAAAGAGTAATCAGTTCTTCGTTTGCGGGGTCGTCGTTGTTTTGTATCCGTCCAATCCGAGGCTTTTGTTTCAGGTTTCTTGACTTGAAGTTTTTCTTAGGATGAGTTGTCGGCACATCGCTAAACCATGATAGGGTTTAATCGTTGAGTAAAGGCCATCATGGGCATGCCTCGAAGTGTTGGTTAGTGGTTGACTTAAATGTTTTCTGTCACCTATCACGTTAAGTAACCTGAGACGCTGCAGATGTTAATGCAGCACTCAGGCGCAGCGGTTACTCGGATAATGCGGGAAAGTAACGCCCCGTAGAGAGACATAGGAATTGGCCGAAGTCCTTTTCCTATGAAACTCCTCCTGCATAGCTAAGGGTCCGCAGTTATGCCACAACTGAAGAAGATATAGGAATTAGCCGAAGCCTTTCAACCTTTATCTTCCCCCTTGACTAACTCTTGCTGAAAAAAATTAAGAAAATGCATTAAATTGCAAGGAATAGTGTCACCTCCACATTGTTTCACATAAATCCGCAAATGAGTCTCCTTTCTCCGTAGTCATCCATATATTGTGTTGTGCTATTTCTTGGAGTAAAAAGAACATTATTATTTAAATGGAAACAAAAACGAATTGACACCTTTCAAAACACTAAGTGACAACAACGCCTTTTAGCGTTGAAGGTGAATATATTATAATTCGGAAAGACAGAGAGGACGCCACGAATGATTCTCACCGTGGAGGTGGACTTGCCTTCCTAATACACAAGTACGGCGGAACCGCAATCCATCTCAATTCCATCAGGGAGCACTAATATCAAAATCTTTATAATTTATATACCACCTCACTCTAGCTGTTCGTCAGACTCTCATTTAGATATTGGACCTCTTCTTACCCGGGAGCATGGGATCATTCTTAGCGACTTCAATGCTCACCATGAACTGTGGCATTCTGCGCTTTAAAACGATGCCAGGGTATGGCCATCGCCGTCAGAATTGACAAACCAGCTGACCTGACCAAGTCAGAGAAGCGAACGTTTATCACAAAAAAGCCGACCCGTTTCATTCCTGCAGCACATATCCCAAAGGTTCGACCAAACTTCCCTACAAGTGCCGCAAGGTTAGCCGATGAACGTGATAATATCAGACGCGCTCATCCTGGTGACCCCAGAATTCAGGAGCTTAACATCGAAATTAGACGACAAGTTAAAGGCTATCGGAAATGGAACGAACACCTCAATTACTGTAACCTTAATGAGGGAGTCAGTAAGTTTTGGTCTACTGTCCGTGCCTATTCATTCCTATAGTCTCAAGCGACAAGAACGTATCAGCTGCAATAGTCCCATAACGCCCTCGGAGTGTGAATAGTGGGTGCAGGGGGCATCGGAACAGGTGGTCCACATCGCGAGGCGCAACACCGTAGCCCGGACAAATGTTCTGAATGTCCATGCTATTAGAGATAGGTAGAAATTGAGACACGAACAAAATTTCGACCTAAGCTGCGGGCTAGTGTCGCTCTTGTGGCTCTCGGGAGTTGTAAAACAAAACGGAAACAAATTCCGTCACGCCAAAACAGATTGCCCTACATGCCAAAATTGCTGTTGCTGAATCTCCTTCGGGAATTTGCGAGTCCCGTGCCTGAATCCTGAATCAAACTTTTTCACTATCGAAATTTTGCATATCAACACAATGTCAGACCGCGCGACCGTCATCGCTAATTATACTCGACTTTTCACCGTAAAATTGTCCATAAAACCACTACTTTAACAGTGAATGCTAGAAATGACGCTAATATGACAAATGACATGAAATCTGACGATAGTGACATTAAACAACTCGCTAACTAGTATACATTTGAAAATCTGGTCTAAATATTCAAAAAGTTTACCCAGATGTTGGAGCCACATTTTGATCACATTTTCATATTGTATGCGCATTCCATGTACTAGAATGGGTTCAAAGGGTTGACTATAGAAAATTTCAAGGTCTCCCTGAGTTTCTCCTTAAATCAAGGATGCATTGACTCGTGAATATAAGTGATTTCTATGAAAAAGTATGGAAAATGACATTTAAGTTATTTAATTTCGGCATTCTTGACTCAAGGTCTCCTTGAGTTAAGGTATCGATCCGAGCAGGAAAAGTGGGTTTTCTCACATAGTGACGTCTTAATTTCGAAAACCGTGTTTTCTCGCCGATAGCGAAGAGCAACAAAATCATTCTTTTCACAACTAATTCGTATTAGCCATGCGGCAAATTATGCCATACTCGCCAAGTCGATCCGATCAGGAAATGTGGGTTTTCTCCCATCGTGACGTCATAATATGGAAAACCGTGTTTTCTCACCGATAGCGAAGAGCGACAAAATCATTCTTTTCACAAATAATTCGTAGTAGCCAAGCGGCAAATTATGACATACTCACCAAGTCGATCCGATCAGGAAATGTGGGTTTTCTCCCATCGTGACGTCATAATATGGAAAACCGCGTTTTCTCGCCGATAGCGAAGAGCGACAAAATCATTCTTTTCACAACTAAGTCGATTTAGCCAAGCGGCAAATTATGCCATACTCGCCAAGTCGATCCGATCAGGAAAAGTGGGTTTTCTCCCATAGTGACGTCATAATATGAAAAACCGCGTTTCCCCGCGGATAGAAGGAGCAACAAAATCATTCTTTTCACAACTAATTCGTATCAGCCAAGCGGCAAATTATGCCATACTCACCAAGTCGATCCGATCAGGAAAAGTGGGTTTCCTCCCATAGTGACTTCATAATTTGGAAAACCGCGTTTTCCCGCGTATAAAAGAGAGCGACAAAATCATACTTTTCACAACTAATTGTAATTAGCCAAGAGACAAATTTTGACATATTCCCCGACACGGTGCGATCAGGAAAAGTAGGTTGTTTGAGATAGTGACGTCACCATAATATGGAAAAGTACATTTTACCGTTAATGGCGAGGAGCGACAAAATCGTTATTTTAACATCTCATTCGTATTATCCTTGCAGCAAATTATGACATACTCCGCGACTTGATTCGAGCGGGTAAAGTGGGGCTGTTCCATAGTGACGTCACAAACAGGATACTGCAATTTCCCGCTGATGGTGAAGAGCGACAATTTTTTTTCTTTCACAACTAATTCACAACAAAATAGCGGAAGGGAACGGTATAAGTTCCAACTTGATCCGTGAAAGTTGTTCCGCTAACTTGACGTCAAGTTAGCGGAACACCCATTTTCTTAGTGAAAATGAAGAGCGACAAAATTAATTTTTTCACAACTAATTCACAACAAATTAGCGGCAAATTACTGTAAAGTCGCCGAGTCGATTTTCAAAAGTTGTTCCGCTAACTTGATGCACGTGAAAATGTCCGTTGGCAAGTTCACGTATGTAAGGTTATGTCGGGTCGGTTGTTGATGTTATTATCAAATGTTGCGATTATCAATTACTATTTACGCAATGTTTGCTTTTTAATCGACACTAAAGTTAATAAACAAAGTGTGCAGATTGATTTCGATGAATGTAAACACTAATTATGAATACCTACGAATTATAAATTGTTTTTTTGTAAACATATTTTTGAATTCAACGGCTGTTGTGACATTTCCATATTATGTTCTCCTGAGAGCCCTCTTACAACGCTCATAACTACGACTATAGTCATGCGATGACTACAAGCTTCGACTATAGTTAATTCCGGAACGCACTCCAGATGATTTATCTGAAGCTTTTCAACTTGGAGAGTACCAATGCAAAATTCCTAGCTCCGAAAATGCAATGCTTAATGCGAAGTTGGCTTGTCTGGAAAACTGGCATCAAATATTTTAAGCAACTGCATTGAAATCGTCGGTACATCACAAGTCAACGACTCGAATGCATTGACACAGCGAAAAAGATTTTCAGTTCAGCTTTGAATGTAGACGTCTCACAAGCCAACATAGAACGATGCTTTACTACACTGAAAGAAAAATCATCATAATATTAATGAACTAGGAGCATAGACTTTTTTCATTACCATGATGAATTACTTCATAGTAAGTAATGTTGGAATATATGTATGTATGTGAACTGTAAACCGATAACCTGAAATAAAACTCTCACTTCTGTGCCGACCGTCAAGCTAAGTAGACGTGTTTTACATTTCGCCCATTGTCCACTTATCGTTTCTCGTTTCGCAACAGGTTATGGGCCTAGCACATTGGCGTTAACATTTCACCAATTATTGTAATATTTGTAATTGCGAATTATGGCGGACGAAGATCGTTTTCGAGTAAATCTTTTCGACGGCACCGATTTCAACTGTTTCGTTTGCGGATAGTGCTGGACGAGAAGGACCTAGTGAAATGGATTGAAGTCGACACGGAAAACGAGGCGCGGAGTCAGACGGGCGAGGGTTCCGCATTTTCAAAAATGACAAAATGTGCGAGTCTATGATTGTGCGAGGGATTGCGGACAGCCACCTAGAGTACATAAAAGATAAAAATACATCGTTTAAAATTATCGCGGCATTGCAGAAAATCTTCGAACGGGCGAGTGTCGCAAATGAAATCGTAGTTAGAAAGCGCATGCTGTTGATGAAATGTGGCAGTGACGAGAGTTTACAAGATTAATTTCTTCGATTCGATAAGTGCTTGCGGGAATTAAAAGCGTGCGGTGGCGAAGCAAATGATCGAATGGCTGTTGTCTCGCTTTTGGTCACTCTTCCAAGTGAATACGATATGGTCGTTACAGCGCTTGAAACAATGGATATCAAGGATTTAACGATGGAAGTAGTGAAGAGCCGTCTGCTCGAGGCTGAGAGCAAAATCAAGGGAATTCACAGTGGCAGTATGAACAATTCTGATTGCGTGGCAATGCATGGCAACCGATCAACAATTCAATGCTATTATTGCAAACGGTTTGGCCACCGTAAATTTGAGTGTCCGCAACTTAGCAAATCGAATAATAACGGGGATAGCCGCACACATCAACAGCATCAACAACGACAGCAATCTTCAAAGCAACGAAAGGGAAAGGTATATGCTGCAACGGATTCAATTGCCTTTTTGACGGATACTGACGGCTGTGCGTTGAAATGCGAAAGCAAGCTAAATGTAAAATGGTACGTCGATTCTGGGGCAAGCGGTGTTTTGATTTGTGCAACAAAAGTCGGTGTTATCCATGGAACAATTGTTACCGACGGTGTTGAACGCTCATGTCAAATACATAATGTTTTGTACGTCGAGAATTTGAGCCATAATCTCTTCTCTGTCAGTCGGCTTGAAAAGGCTGGGTTTGATGTCATGTTCGCGGATGGCCGAGTGCATATCAAGCGTGGAAATAACGAACTAGTCGTTGAGAAACTGCGAGGCAGCTTATACGAATTTGATATTTGTGTGCATCGCAAGACATCGGCAATTTTGAGTAGTGGAGAGCCGGCGAGTCACAGACAGATGGTTGACAAAGTAGCTGCAGACTGTCATGACGGAAGTGTTCCACTATGGCATAGGCAATTAGCTCATTTGAATGTAAACGACGTACGAAGACTAGCATCAATGGTGAATGGCATTGGAGGTTTGAAAGGTAATTTTACGGAATTTTGTGAACCATGCGTTCTAGGTAAACAAACGCGCAAACCATTTCGGAATACTATATACAGTAGCCAGCGATCGTCACGCGTACTTGAATTGATTCACAGTGATGTGTGTGGGCCTATTTCGCCACCAACCTGGGATGGTAAGCGTTACATTTTGACGTTCTTGGATGATTACACACACTTCACAACAGTTTTTCTTTTAAAATCTAAATCGAAGGTTCTGGAAAAATTTGTAGCATATTCAAAAGTCGTTTGTTCACAGTTTGAGCGAAATATTTCGAAGTTGAGATGTGACAACGGAGGCGAGTATTCATCGAATGAATTTGTGCGAACATGTCGTGATGCTGGAATTCAAATTGAGTATACGGCACCATATAATCCTGAGCAAAACGACGCTGCCGAAAGATTGAATAGAACTCTTTTAGAAAAAGCACGGTCTATGATTGCGGATTCTGACATGGATAAGAAGTTTTGGGGCGAAGCCGTTCTTAGTGCAGCCTACATCACAAATAGAAGTCCAACAAGGGCGTTGAAGGTAAACAAGACGCCAGCTGAGTGCTGGTTGGGTAAGCGACCGAATTTTTCGAACATCCGTGTATTCGGCTCGACTGCATATGTTTGCGTTCCTAATAAATAAATAACAGGCGCGACAATCCAGCATTGGACTAAGGCCGCAGGATGTGTTAGTGACATCCTATTCCCAAGATCTTATCTGCTTTTTGTTGAGGTAATGAGATCAGCATTACGCTCAGCAGTGTTATTTATCCCCATAAATGGGTACTCGTTTAACATCTGAGTGCGAGATCATAGTCCGTCACAAGCTCGTGAGTTCGAAAAACACCATGGAACACGGTGAGATTCGAACTCATGAACCTGTGCACCGAAGGTGCGCGCACTAACCGCTAGACCAGCCAGACTACATTGCGTTCCTAATGCTATGCGGAAAAAGCTTGATTATAAGTCAGAAAAAATGAAATTGTAGGATTTGCCAAAAATGGCTATAGACTCTGGAATCCTGCGAACTCGAAAATTGTTATTCGTCGTGACGTTAATTTTGATGAATCCTGAGTGGCGGACAGAAGGAATACCACGACATTCGATCGAGATTCTGTTGAGGTGGAAATTTCGGGTTCTAATCGAGGTGATGAAGTCATACTTCCTATCGTTGATGCTGATGGTTGCAGTAAAATTAAAATTCCTAAAAGCGAGGCGGAGCAGGTCAACAATGAATCGACTGACGACGAGGCGGAGAACAGGATATATTGCGACCACAATGATTGCGTCGTCAGCCAGATCGCTATGGTACTTTCGTAAATGAATCACCTATGAATCCAATTGAACAAGATAATGATGCTGTAAAAGTATTTGCATTGAACGCAGAAGCATTTGTGGATGATATTCCTCATTCATTTTGGGACATACAACACCGGGAAGATGCTGCTGAGTGGATGGAAGCCGTGAAAGTGGAAATGAACTCGCTTATGAAGGCTAAAACGTGGAAATTGGTTGAACCACCACCTGATCGTGAGCTCCAAATGGGTTTTTTTCGAGAAAATGAGACGAGTTTGGATTTCCAGCCAAATACAAGGCGCGATTGGTAGTGTGAGGCTTTACTCAAAGGCCAGGATTGGATTTTACTGAGACTTACTCACCAGTAGCAAGAATGGTTACGTTGCGCATTCTTTTGGCCGTAGCTGTTGAACGGGACTTAGAAGTGCTTCAAATGGATGTATGTGCAGCATTTCTAAATGGAAAGCTGAGCGAAGACATTTACATGAGTTTAGCGGATGGATTTTCTAAAGGGAAATTGGCTTGCAAGCTTGAGAAAGCACTCTACGGGCTGAAGCAATCTTCTCGCGTTTGGAATCAACGTTTTACGGAATTTGTCATGAGTATTGGTTTCAAGCAATCTAAATTCGATAAATGTTTATATGCTTTTGGGACAACAAATGAAGCTATTTACTTATTACTATATGTCGACGACCTTATCTTACTCGGTAAATCTATTCAAGAGGTCAGCAGAATCAAGAAATTGCTTGCACACGAATTTGAGATGAAGGACTTAGGGGAAGTTGGTCACTTCCTAGGTATCACCATTCGTCGTGATCGAAAAGGCGGGACATTATATTTGAGTCAACAACGATACCTGGAGTATGTTCTAAGGCGCTTTAAAGTGGATAATTGCAAGAGTGTTTCGACGCCTATTGAATGTAAATTGAAGCTCCAGAAGGCGGATCCAGATTCAGCTTTGACTAAACATCCATACCGTGAACTGATCGGGTGTTTGATGTATGCGGCGACATTAACCCGACCGGACTTATGTGCAGCAGTTGGATACTTCAGCCAATTCCAATCCTGCGCTACAGACGAACACTGGACTCACCTGAAGCGTATTCTGAGGTATGTTAAGGCAACACTGGAAGTTAAGTTAATGTATTCGCGAAGTTCAGGCAAGGACGTGTTAATCGGATACGCCGACGCAGATTGGGGTAGCAACATTGCTGATAGGAAATCTGTTTCCGGATATATATTCATGATGTTCGGCAATACTATCTCATGGTCTACGAGGAAACAAACAACGACAGCTTTATCGTCCACGAAAGCCGAATACGTTACTTTGAGCATAGCTGCGTGCGAAGCTATTTGGCTTCGTGGGATGTTAAAGGAGTTAGGAGAAATCATCGTAAGCCCCACCATCATTTACGAAGACAACCAAGGCTGTATCACAATTGCGTCAAGTGGGAAAGAGTCTCACAAGCTGAAGCATATTGATGTACGGTATCACTTCTTGCGTGATGCTATTGAACCAGGAGATGCCGATGTAGTCTACGTTGGAACTTCTAATCAATTGGCTGACATCATGACCTAGTACAACCAATACAAATATGCGTAAGAAATTAAAATTAATTTAATGATTATAAATTTCATTCCTTAAATTTTGTTCTATTCATTGAATTACTTAATTACGATTTTATTTTTGTCAAATTGAATTCAGATAATAAAAACAAAATCGAGGCAGAGTGTTGGAATATATGTATGTGAACTGTAAACCGATAACCTGAAATAAAATTATCACTTCTGTGCCGACCGTCAAGCTAAGTAGACTTGTTTTACATTTCGCCCATTGTCCACTTATCGTTTCTCGTTTCGCAACCTTCTCTTCCTTAAAATAATACAGAGTTCATCTATTTTACGAAACACCGGTCGTTAGTATAACGAAAACAAAATTTCAACTTAATGTAAAGCGATCATGAACACAATGAACTTCCAGTAGAATCTTATACATTGTACATTCCGGCTATGAACCCATACATTAGCCGCGATAGTAGCTAAACAAAATAAATTGATGATATTGTTCATTAATTACGTGACATCGATCATAGTAGTACATATTGATCTCACTTTATGTATATTTTATAAACCTTCGGCACGTATAGTCTGCGTGGTGTAGTAGGTAGGGCGTCTGTCTTCAAATTATAGGGTCCCGGGATCGATTCCCACTGTAGGTAGGTAAGTAATTTTTGATGGCTTTTCAGAGCAGAGGTAAAATGTAAAATGAATGTGGTCAACACTTATGAAGGTGGATACCGGCCTGCGCCAGTTTTTTTTTAATTTATGAACTCAGTAATTAAATCAATGAACAAGTTGTTAATTTTATGAATTAGTTCATAGTTTTAATGAAATTTTTGTTCGTTGTTTTGATAAAATCAGATTCATTAGACTGATGAAAGCCGTCTTTGGTGGGATATCGGTGTAAATATTCATTAGTTTAATGAACAAATTCATTGCTTCAGGGTACCTTTTTTTTCAGTGTAAGAAGGTGCGTACTAAAACCATAGAGTAGGTACTAAAACGAAAACAAAATTCGAAAATGACACTTCTAAAAACAGCATTATCTGTGTCTTTCATGCCCAAATTATTGATTTTAGCGGAGAATTTTTCTAACAACATTGTGGCGTTCAGTAGGCATCTTTTATGATATTTTCTTAAAAAAAAAAATTTAAGCGGTATAGTTAACAAATAAGCATGATGCCATATGGCATCATTGGGACTGAAAGGGCACTTAGCAAGTTCCGTGTGAAAAATTAGATATTTGGTCGGCAAAAATCTTACATCGGAAGTTTTTTTTGCAGAATGGCTGGTGACGACCCCCCGATTATGGGGAAAAAAAGTCCCAACCGATTGGGGATCCGCAACTTTGGAAATGGGGGTAATTTTTCGTTTTTTTGCGAGTATTTCAAAAACGACATAAGATACAGAAAAATAGTCTGAGAACGAAAAAAACAACATAAAATTATCTAAGCAATGATATATAACATATTAGAGATCTATTCAATGATTCGGCGCTAGCTTAAAAATAAATTAGCACTTTTTCATTTTATACCTTTCTTTAAAAGCTCCATAACTCTTGAAAGAATGTTAGTTCAGCCGTCAAATTTCGTACAAGTATTCACAATATTATTTTGGGAGAAACATTGAGTCGCTCCGATCAACGACCCCCATTATGCCCCCATTTGAATTTGGCGAAAGGACATGTCCATAACTCTCCCCAAAATTAGACAAGAGTGCTAAATTTTGGTTTATTGCGATTGGAGCTCATAATCACCTCACCCACCAAAAATTAGCTAATTGGGATAAAAACTAAGGGTGCCTTCCATACAGCAAGCAACTAGCATTTATATGAATAGGGGGCTTGCTGATTTGCCTTTCACGCCCAATGCTGCCATATGGCATAATGCTGATGCAAATCCACTTTATAGGGTTTTCATAAAAAAAAATCGAAAAATCTTTTGATTTTCTCTTACAACAACCTCTTTACAAATAAAACCATTAAAATGATTTGCATAAAATTATTATTATCAGGAAATATAAATATAAATCAGTTTTTCGGCTTTACGACAATCGTCAAACCTTCTCTAAAATTTCATTAAAAATAACGTCCCAAAACCAAACATTTCACGCTGGAAAAAATCGACTAGGTATTACGCTATTGGGAGAGTCTAATATCACACAAAAAGTTAAAATTTATTTCTTACATTTACTATGAACAATCATTAAATTTCATGATGCCATATGGCATCATTGGGAGCGAAAGGGCTAAAAACAATAATATTCTTGTAAAAAAGTCGGAAGGTGGAAAAGTTATACCTATTAGATCGTTTAGTGATCTGGATCAACTTTAACGTTTTTAACTTAGGGTAAATGAAGTTTCAATTTGAATATTTAGAAGACTTTTTCCCTTATGAACCTACCTACGCTAATTTCGATTTAGTGAATTCTGATAGCTCTTACTGTGAAAACAAACTATTTATAGTGCATGAGAATGTTAGAAGCTTGAGAGATAACTTGTCAATTCTCATTTCGCATCTTAACTCGTTTCTTGTCTCCCAGATGTTGTTATTGTTTCTGAAATTTGGATATATGATTTTGAAATGAATGATTATCAACTGCCCGGTTTCCACTTTTTTGCAAATACAAATGACGAATATGCTGCAGGTGCCGTCGGTTGTTTCATCAAAAATTGTTGGGCTGTCAGTGAAGTAAAGTGTATTGATTTTGTTAGCGCTGATGTTCTAAAGCTAAAAATTGGTTTTCAGTTTTACGTGAAACTGGGTAATTGTTTAGTTGAATCTAACTCGTGCCAAAAATTCATTTTTAATTTTGATATTTCCCACCATTCTATGACAGGGCTGTTGGTAGTATTCTTTTAAAAGTTATGGAACTAGTATTCTTTTAAAAGTTGTGGAGCTTTTAAAAAAGGTCTAAAATGAAAATATTCTAATTTATTTTTTTAGGCTAGCGCTGAAATATTTAAACTCTAATGTGTTTTATATCATTGGAAAGGTAATTTTATGTAGTTTTTTTCGTCCTCAAACGATTTTTCTGTAAATCTTGCCCTTTTTAAAATAATCGCAAAAAAAACGAAAAAAATCCCCCCTTTCCCCCTTTTTTTTAGGGTTGCGGACCCCCAATCGGTTGGGACTTTTTAGTTGCAGATGAGATGAGTTGTTAATTGTAAATGCATTTAACGAACATCTTACATCCTTAGATTGCATTCAAACAGTTGCAGGAAGATGTTTATGAGGAGTTTCCAGAAATGATGATCCTAGTCGACATAGCTCCAGTTTTGTTTTTGATCCGATAACATCAGTAAAGGTTTTAAGAGTGATTGGTATTTTAAAAAACTCTATGGCTTGCGGCTTTGATAATATTTCAAATCTGCTTATAGTGATGCCCACACCGGCGCGTCAGCGAATATTCGCGGCGAATTTTTCCGCGGCGTCAAAATTGTAACACACTGCGTTGTATGGAGATGCCCACACCAACGCGAATATTCGCCAGTTTTGCAGTATTTTTTCCGGTTCGAATATTTGCTACCTAATGACATTTTATTCAAATAATTTATTTGACAGGTGCAGTGTAGTACAACTTGATGTTCGTGTACCCGAAAAAGATGTAGATTTGGAATGAGTTGTTTAGGTATTGACCGAGCATTTAAGTTTTGAATGTTTTATGGTATAAGTGGATGAGTAAAAGGAGTAACCTTTTTGGAAACATGAATTCCAAGGAAGGAAGGTTTTTACCCGTTGTTTGGACTTACACAAATAAATTTCCCAATTGTGGCAAGTCCGGAGACACCCCGATCGTATCGCTCGGCCGAAGAATTGCAGAGATATCGACTATTTTCCAAGTGCATCTAGGTTGGCAACTAACAAAAGCATACATTTTGTGAATTATTGTACTTATCTGGGTTATCTCCAGGTAAGCTTCGCAGGAAAGATGCTCCGACGCCTCCTTAGAGAATTTTGTTGCGAGTCCAGCGAAACCTTGATCGTTTCGTTGGACTCAAGGATTCCAAAGATATCGACGGATTATCGAAGTAGTACGAAGTTGATTGTGAAATTGCTGTGGCCAACATCCGGGTTGACGGTAATCTCTGACCACCCTGTGCACTGACCGGAAAAATAAAGAGGATCCGATGACCCATTCGGCAATTTTATTCAAATAATTTATTTGACAGGTGCAGTGTAGTACAACTTGATGTTCGTGTACCCGAAAAAGATGTAGATTTGGAATGAGTTGTTTAGGTATTGACCGAGCATTTAAGTTTTGAATGTTTTATGGTATAAGTGGATGAGTAAAAGGAGTAACCTTTTTGGAAACATGAATTCCAAGGAAGGAAGGCTTTTACCCGTTGTTTGGACTTACACAAATAAATTTCCCAATTGTGGCAAGTCCGGAGACACCCCGATCGTATCGCTCGGCCGAAGAATTGCAGAGATATCGACTATTTTCCAAGTGCATCTAGGTTGGCAACTAACAAAAGCATACATTTTGTGAATTATTGTACTTATCTGGGTTATCTCCAGGTAAGCTTCGCAGGAAAGATGCTCCGACGCCACCTTAGAGAATTTTGTTGCGAGTCCAGCGAAACCTTGATCGTTTCGTTGGACTCAAGGATTCCAAAGATATCGACGGATTATCGAAGTAGTACGAAGTTGATTGTGAAATTGCTGTGGCCAACATCCGGGTTGACGGTAATCTCTGACCACCCTGTGCACTGACCGGAAAAATAAAGAGGATCCGATGACCCATTCGGCAATTTATGGTGAGTCTAGCGCCGCCTCGGTTGATCCGCCACACCAAAGGATTGCAGAGATATCGACGGATTGCCGAAAGAATACAAGGTCAATCGTTTAATTCATGAACACTATACGATAGGAAATAAGGATCCTGGTGGTGAATATTTGCTTTGCATAGTTATGCCATATTTTGCTTGGTTACGCCATCGTAAGGAATCACGTAAGGATTCTACTAAAAATTATTATGCAATTTCATACGATGGCGTAACCAAGCAAAATATGGCGTAACTATGCAAAGTAAACATTCAATTCAATAGAATATTCAAGCTTGTATGTAACTACGCATTTTGCGTAACCGTGCTAAGTGAACAGATACATACATATATTCAATTCAAAACAGCCACAAAACAATGTTCAAGCTTTGTGTCTTCTCTATACGATAAGACTAACCATTCGGCGGGCACAAGATAAAATGTAAGAGTTTTCGGTTACGCGATAGTCAATTCAAACAATCAAATCGAACACTCCCGCAACTTTTTTTAGGGTACGGTTTACCAAGGTTGTACTGCACTGCATATTTCCATCAATTTGCGCATGTCAATGATTTTATCCTTAGAATAAGTATAGACATGGGGAGGTAAAATGTCGAATTTCACGTTGATTGCTTCCGCTTACGCTTTTACATAATAAGTAAAGATGCCGCGACATTTTGATGTAGTGCACGAAAATTGCAGCATGATTATAAATGTTATAATAATTGTATTTGGCCAGTTCTTGCAGTTATTCTCTATCATGTCAAGTCCCTTCCTTACATAAATCTAATAACTTTTCTAAGGCAACAACATGATATCAGCTGTGAGTGACAGTACCCAGCGAATTATTCGCGCCGCGCCGGTGTGAGCACCCAAAAATGTCCCGCGAATTTTCCGGCGCGAATTCGCGACGGAAAATTCGTGACGCGTTGGTCTGGGCATCACTTATTATCGAATAGCTTATTTTATAGTCGATATTTTGGCGGTTATTTGTAAACGTAGCATTTTTTTCAGAAAAATTGTGTCTTTTAGAAAAAGTGCTCTTAAATCAGCTGATGTTTTTCCACTTTTAAAAAAAGGAGGAAAAACAGACGTATGTAAGTAATTATATACCTATTTCGCTGCTGCAAGTGGTTAGGAAAGTTTTTGAAAAACTTATGAAAAAACGAATTCTTTCGTTTTTAAACGCATCAAAATTGTTCAGTTCACTGCAATTTGGTTTTCAAGAAGGAAAATCGACTGAAGATGCTTTACTTCAATTCTGCTCCAAAGTCTTCACGCATTTTGACAGTAAAAAATTAACGGCTGGTTTATTTGTTGATTTCTCAAAGGCATTTGACATGGTCGACCATAATATTTTATTATCGAAGCTCGAATGAGCCGTTATGCAGTTATTCTCTATCATGTCAAGTCCCTTCCTTACATAAATCTAATAACTTTTCTAAAGCAACAACATGATATCAGCTGTGAGTGACAGTACCCAGCGAATTATTCGCGCCGCGCCGGTGTGGGCACCCAAAAATGTCCCGCGAATTTTCCGGCGCGGATTCGCGACGGAAAATTCGTGACGCGTTGGTCTGGGCATCACTTATTATCGAATAGCTTATTTTATAGTCGATATTTTGGCGGTTATTTGTAAACGTAGCATTTTTTTCAGAAAAATTGTGTCTTTTAGAAAAAGTGCTCTTAAATCAGCTGATGTTTTTCCACTTTAAAAAAAAAGAGGAAAAACAGACGTATGTAAGTAATTATATACCTATTTCGCTGCTGCAAGTGGTTAGGAAAGTTTTTGAAAAACTTATGAAAAAACGAATTCTTTCGTTTTTAAACGCATCAAAATTGTTCAGTTCACTGCAATTTGGTTTTCAAGAAGGAAAATCGACTGAAGATGCTTTACTTCAATTCTGCTCCAAAGTCTTCACGCATTTTGACAGTAAAAAATTAACGGCTGGTTTATTTGTTGATTTCTCAAAGGCATTTGACATGGTCGACCATAATATTTTATTATCGAAGCTCGAATGAGCCGGTTTTCGTGGCTTTATGCTGGATTGGTTTCGTTTTAAATTGAATGGTTGTTTTTGCGCTCTTTCTTCAAATAGTACAACTTTTAACGAATCTTATCTGTGCAGTGCTAAATGTTTCCCTATAGGTATTGTAGATACTTTCAAGTACTTAGGCCTTGTATACTGCTCAAAACAAAATAAGGGCCACTAATGTCCGTTGACTTTGACAACGTCTTTTGCCATTCTATACCTTAATGTGATGTGAATTATCACAGTATGATTCGTCAACATTAGCTTTAATGGAACCGGCTTAAACAGTTCTTTGGGGTCACGAGTCATAAATTTGGTAGTTTTGTTTATTTCTAATTTTGATTTAGAATTAGTTTTCGCCAAGTTCTTTAACTGCAACATTACTTGTTACACTTTTAAAGATAAGGAGAATCTGTAAAATACAAAATGCCAGCAATTCGGCGCCATTTAAATTTAAATGCTTCGTCCAGAGCCTTAGAAATGTTGGAGGAAGGTTGTTCGCAACGTTCTGTGGCCCTGCAATTAAGGTGTTCGCGAAGAGCCATTCAAAGTCTATGGAACTGTTACCAGGAGACAGGAAGTGTTCCCGTCGTCATGGTTCAGGCCGATTTCGAATAACCATCCCTGCAGAAGACCGATATGTAAGACGTTGTGTGCGACGGGATCGTACCATTAGTGCTCGTGGACTACAAAGTAGGCTATTAAGGACGACTGGGACCATTGTTAGCCCTCAAACAATCAGAAATCGTTTGCACGAAGACCAACAACGGTCAAGGTGTCGTGTTACCAGAACACACCTGACCAGGACGCAGATTTGCTCGTCTACGTATCCAATGGGACATGCAACAATGCCGCAAGGTGCTCTTCTCGGATGAGTGCAAAGTATATTTTTTTAGTGACAACCGACGCATAAGAGTCTATAGCGGAGAACCGGAGAAGCATTTTTGGATTTTTGCATTAATCAAATTGAGAGGCAAGGCGGTCCCAGTGTGATGTTCTGGGCCGGAATTAGCTTGAAAGGCAAAACTGACCTTGTCATCCTAAATAACGGGACAATTACGGCCAAAAGTTATATTGAAAGGATTGTTAGGCCACATATCATTCCTTTTTCACAACAGGCGTTGGATGGTTTTATCCTCATGCAGGATAATGCACGACCACATACTGCCCGGCCGACAATGTCTGTTTTCGAGGAGGCCAATATTGAGGTCATGGAGTGGCCTGCCAACAGTCCGGACCTAAATTCGATAGAACATCTTTGGGATCAATTAAAACGCCGGATGCGGACCGCTGAAGAGGACATACACAATCAGCAACAGCTGATTCAATTGCTAAAAATGTGTTAGCATGAGATATCAAAAGAAACCGTCGATCGGCTTCTTGAAAGCGTTCCGTCCAAGCTTCGAGACTGCATATCAAAATGTGGAGGCCATACTTGATACTAAAAAAAAACAAAGAATCAATTTTTTTTCTACAGATTAGCCATATACAAATTGATTGTTATTGTTTGTTACGATTAGGTACAAGTAAGCAATCCGAAAAAATGCGAAAAAAAAGTGTAACTTTTGGTCAAAATTCAATAAAATTCATTATATTTAATGAAAAACATATTGTTTTAGTAAATTAGACCAACAAAACTATGATTTTCCTTTTCCACAGATAAATAATCAGAAAATTATTAGTGGCCCTTATTTTTTTTAGTCACTGAGAAAAAAAATCCTGTAAATTCAAAAAATACGCATATGATTCAAAGAGATTCAAATATGATTTTGCTTCATATTTGTTTCTCTTTGAATCATTGTATAATCCCTTTATTTCAAACGGATTTCCCTTTGAACTAATAAGATATTCCTTTTGAAAGTCTATCTACAATCACTTTAAATTGAAGTGATACAGTGTCAATTTAACCAGGTCACAACCATAAATCGAAAGGATATCCTTTTAATTTAAAAGGATGGACTCTTTGTTTTAAAGGGATATCATTTTATTTAAAATTAAAGGATTTTTCTTATTATTTATCCAAATGCATGAACTCAAAAGAATACTTTAAATTACACCAAAAGGAGTAATTTTCACAGGGTGTTCTTTCCCTGTGAAAATTACTCATAAATGAGTTTTGTATAACTGAACTCGCTATAGGTGTTGGCGACATTTAATTTACCTCTTTACGCTCTAAAATGCATAATTAATTACCTACCTACAGTGGGATTCGATCCCGCGACTATGATTTGAAGACTAACGCCCCTACCTACTACACCACACAGACTATACGGGACGACGTTTATAATTTACACCATACATTGTGAGATCGCTCTACCACACTGCCGACCAACTGCGAGTGTAAACAAAAAAAAAATCCTATTGAAAATTTGGATTGAAAGGATTTCCCATTAATTTAAAAAGATTTCCTATTGAAAATTTGGATTTAAAGGATTTCCCATTAATTTAAAAAAAATGAATTTGAATTAAAGCGATATATATTTAAAAGGAAAGGATTATATTTAATAGGAATGTAACTCGATTTCAAAAGGATATCGAGTTAATTTTAAGGGACGTTATTTTTCTCGGTGATAGATTCTAAATTGAGTTTCGCTAACCACTCGCAGGATCTGAGTAAATATTTTCGTTGTTCGCTAATATTATGTTCAGAGTGGGCGAAAACGCATTGATTTCGGCGTACGTTTTCAGAAATCACCGAAAAGTGTTCATAGTGCACTATTTGTAATTTAATTTGACAACCGACAATATTATTTTTCCTATAAATCGTTTTAAGCATAAAAATGTGCTGGCGTAGTCATCGATAGTCATTTGCAACATATTTCGTCACTTCAAACTGACCGTCCATTCTCTTATCATGGAGAAATTAAGAACATTGGCCCACACACGAAACTGAACAATTTGATCGGGTGTCAGTTAAAATATCGGCGTGAGCCGAAATGTGCTGAATAATGGAGTTTAGGTTTGAGACCTGGGTGCTTATATGTTTTCATTTAAACGAAATCAAGGTTTCATAGAAAACACGCAAAATAGCGTATTTTCAATGTGTCATTTTGTATGGAAATTAAAATGTTTTGGGGTCTATTTTCATTCGAACACATGAAAATAGCCCCAAATTATATTTCGGTCAATGGGAACAAATTATAAGATATTTTTATTATTTGAGAAATGTTTGCTCTAACTTTTTACTCAGAGTTATTTATTTTGGAATCTTCCATTCAAAACTGCAGTATGGCATTGCCTGTTGGTGAGGCACACATTTTAACAATCTATTCTGATTTTGCAAAAATGCGTGGTAAAAATAATTTGTCGAAAGAATCGAAGGCATCCTAGTTACACTTTGTTCCGCGATTTGAAAACTCTTCCTGTTCGTCATTTGTATTGCTTTAAAGTGTTGATAATATTTTTTGCGAGATCAGGTAACCTTAATTTTAGACTACGTTCTGTGTATAATAATATACGAAGAAACTGTCTATGTGTCGTATCCTTCTTCGCTGCCATAAGTTTATCCGGTTTCAGGTGGCGAGGCTTGGCAGCGGCAGGCGGGCCATCGGTCACAATATGATGTCGCACCTCATGTGGACTTTTACTCTGCACAGACGGATTTGTGACAGTCGGAAACTGCCTAAGCAGTTGTGGTGATAGACGGAGTCCCCAACGACGGTGAAAACGGGGTTCCTATCGCGGCCGGGTCTATGTCCCGGAACCACCCATGCAATCATGCATGGCCAAGAGCCGCAAACCCCCCTCGACACATTCGGGGAAACAAGAAAAGTTGCACACTTGACAACCATCTTTTTTATACTACCGGAGCAACCCGAGCCGGCCCAGTTGCTCCAAATTCTACTACTACGTGCCGGCATCGAAATTAATCCTGGTCCTTGGACATGCTGCGTATGTGGTAAGAGGATCTACTCCAACGTTCAAACCTCAGTGCGTTGCTCGTGCTGCAGAGAATGGTGCCACTTTAAGAATTGTTCTGGGCTAAACAATTCAGACCTACGTTCAACAACCACAATTAACACCTTTCTAGCACCAAACTGTAGAATTTGTGGACAGCAGTCATCATCGACTTCCCAACATCACAATAATCAGGGCCAACAACCATCACCAGTCACCCCCACAGTTTCTACCCAACACAATGCACCACGACATACCCTAACACCAGCTCCACCACAGCCAGTTGTGAACTACTCTACCACCAAGATTGTCCAAATTAACTGCAATGGTCTTCAACACAAAGTCATCGAGCTCACTGACTTCATGGACAGACATCACATCAAAGTCGCTGCGGTTCAGGAAACTAAGCTAAAAGCTGACTCACCGCTTAACTCATACGGAGGCTTCAACATCATCCGAAAAGATCGACCCACCGGCGCAGGTGGAGGCTTAGCTTTCCTGATCCATAACACGTTGCCATACTCAAAAATTGATATCACCGCCGCCGATAACACCACCGAACTCCAAGCGATTTCCATCAAAGCGGGAAATGTTGATATAGATATTCTAAATATCTATATACCACCAGCCTCAAGTTGTCCCAATGGTTTTCAGGCCAACATTTCTACACTACTCACTGGACAATACCGCTTAATACTTGGTGATTTCAATGCACATCACGATCTATGGCATTCGAATCTCGACAACGACACCAGAGGCAACCTCATCGCTAGCCAAATAGATGACTCAGATTTCTGTCCCATGAAAGATGATTCACCAACACGCGTTACAGGATCATGCAGGAGCTCCCCTGATATATCTATTGCCAGTCCCGGGCTCATCAAGAACACCACATGGGAGCCATTCATCACCTTCTCGTCAGACCACCTGCCAATAGTCCTCACGATCGACAAACCGTCCCAATTCGCGTACACTGAGAAGAAAACGTACACAAATTTCAGCAAAGCAGACTGGATCGGCTTTCAAGCATATACCAGCGAAATGTTTTCTGCCTTACAAATTCCCACCGACGTACGTTCTTCTTCCTTGCCTCGTTCTTTATACCGCTCCAGGGTTCCGCGTTGCTCGACCTGCGGTGTAGGCACATCGCCCGTTTTGGCGATAATTTCTCAGCATATTTCTACAGGCAGCTCTATCTTGGATCGTGTCATCGCCGAGACCAATGCGTTGTTGTTGCTTTTTCATTTGACACATCCAGGTGTTCTTCGGTCTGCCTCTGGCCTTGGGTCCATCAAGTGGAACTTCCATTGATATCGCTCTCTTTGCGGGGTTCTCAGGCGGACGCCTTTGAACATGGCAATACCATTCCATTCGTCGGTCTTCGAGCTTTTCGGTGATTGGTTGGTCTATGGACAAGCTGCCTCGGATGTAGCTACTCTTGATGTGGTCCATTTTGGTTACACCAACTGACATGCGTAACATTTTCATTTCAGTCGCTGTCATTTGTTTCGCGTAACCTTCATACATGGTCCAGCATTCTGATCCATACATGAGTGCGGGACGTACAACCGTTTTGTACAACTTGCCCTTTAGCTTCAGTGGCATTTTCTTATCGCAGAAAACTCCAGAGTTTTCTCGCCACCTCATCCACCCAACCTTTGTGCGATGTTTGATGTCATCATCGCATGTAGCTCCGCTGTTCACCATCGAGCCAAGGTACTTGAACTTGGTACAAGACTTAAGCACCGACGTACGTACCGCTGAAAAAAATCTGAGACGGATTATCGTAGATGCTGCTAATAGATACATTCCTTCCGGCCGCATACCAATCTTGAGACCACATTTTCCATCAAGTGCCGTAGAATTGGCAAAAATGAGGGATGAATTCAGAGCAATAGACCCCAGTGATATTCGTATCAGCGACCTAAATAATGTGATAACCCAGCAAGTAAATGACCACAGAAGACAAAAATGGAACAAGCATTTAAAATCCTGCCACATAAAATCCGGTGTAAGCAACCTTTGGAAAACGGTACGTGCGTTATCTAACCCCAAAAAACCCAAAGGTAAGGTAGCCATTAAGTTCGGTGTTAAGTCCTACAATAACGACGACAAATGCGCACACAAATTTAATCAACAATTCGTCGAACATCCTGAAAAATATAGGCTCAAGCGCACCATCACAAGAGCTATCCGCAATAGCACCACCGATCAACACCTTCAAGTTACCTCAAACCAAGTAAGACTTGCAATCAAAAATGGCAACAATTCCAAATCGTTCGGCCCCGATGGCATTGCTATGATCATGCTGAAACATCTAGATTCACCGGCCATTGATTATATCACTGCCACGATGAATCTATCGTTAAAATCATTCCTCATTCCTGAGTTATGGAAGAAAGGCCGCATAAACCCAATACCCAAACCAGGTAAAGACCATACTCTAGCAGAATCATACCGTCCGATAACGCTCCTGTCTCCTGTGGCCAAAATACTGGAAGCACTTGTATTGCCGAAACTTTTAGAGCACATACAGCTTGCAAATCATCAACATGGTTTTCGTAAAATGCATAGCACCACCACCGCTCTAGATACGATCACGTCCAACATATTTAATGGACTCAACCATCCGAAACCATGCAAGCGTACCGTCCTGGTTGCTCTCGATCTGTCAAAAGCATTTGACACTGTCAACCACACTCTATTGCTAACAGATCTCCGCAATACAACACCACCGTACATCCATAAATGGATCGCTAACTACCTTGCCGGTCGTCAATCCTGCACAGAGTTTAGAAACGGGAAGTCTAAACTCAGGAAAATCAAACAAGGCGTTCCCCAGGGTGGAGTCTTATCCCCCACTCTTTTCAACCTCTACATGGCAGGATTACCTACACCACCAACGGGATTACAAATCATCTCATACGCAGACGACTGCACCATCATGGCAACTGGTAGCGACATTCCCGAAATGTGCAATCTAATCAACGAATACCTGCAGGTTCTCAACGCTTTCTTCGTCAGTAAAAATCTGTGTTAAGATGTCTTCACAAGATCATCTACACCAGGAAACAAAATTAATGACTTTGAGGAGCCATAATGAACTTCTCACTAAGCAATATTTAGTCGGATGTTATCGAACAAACAACCCACTCATGGACAAAACACCACCGCCACGTCGTATCAGACGTTCAATCAGGGACAAAGAGCGTGAAGTCCAGCGCTACAAAAAAGTTCCTTTCGATGAATCCGACTACAAGGCGGCCATTGCAGACTTACACACATCCGAAGTTCATAAAGCTACTCAAAGTCTCACAAACAACCGTGTACTTGGCATTAAACCTCCTGCCATATCTCCAGACGAAGAATCACTACCAAGAGCAACTCGTACCACCCTAGCTCAACTTCGATCCGGCTGGTGCCCGCGACTAAACTCCTATTTGTCACGAATAAACAATGAAGTCGCCAACACCTGCCCAGCCTGCGGAACCAGTCCACATGACGGGGACCATATTTTCAATTGTTCAGCTGCTCCCACGCACCTCACACCACTTGCGTTATGGACACAACCCATCGAAGCAGCTTTTTTCCTAAATCTTGACCTCGAGGATGGAATGCCCACCATCTTCGAATGATAATGTGCAACTTAGACTGAATGTTTCCCCATTTGTGCCGCTACTACAACAACAACAACGGTGAAAACGGAGCTGTGCTTTACGCTGCTGAGATAACCACGCCAGTTTTGTATTCGGGTCTATAATACGTTTCTTTCGGATGTCGATTATCAAACCCAAATGTCGGATAAAATCGGCACCCAGAATTGGTCGTGTCACGTCGGCGACGATAAAATACCATGGAAATTCCCTGCGCAAACCCAAATTGACACTAAGAATACGCTGACCGTAGGATAGATAGATAGATAGATAGATAAATGTTTTATTTGTAAGCAATATTTTCTCTGATATAATAATACTAATTCAAACTAATTCATAAATAAATACAATAATTCAGTAGTAATAAGTAAAAAACCGTAAGGGCATGGCATAGCCGTCAGCCCGATTAAGTTGACTTCTTCATTATTAACTGCTTAATTAACATTTGCGATTAGTTTCAAATTTAATTCAGTTTACTATCATGTATTACGTTAACGGTTATTATTAAGTTTTATATACAAATATATTATATAGCATAGCATCACCTGAAGTATCTTTTTGTTATAATCATGTATTATATTTTCCATTTTGTTGCGGCGTGTTGACTGTGCTGGGCGATGAAGTTCACACAACTCCAGATTCTGCATGTTCATCTACCCAGCACCGTCAGCCACAGGTTTTCTTTTAAAAGTTTTCGTCGACTATTCGCTGTCGATAGCGTAATGCGATTTTACAAAACTCGTACAAGCCACTCCAATTTAGTCCATTTAGTAATGCGGTTACTTCCATGTTGTTCAAGGTATCCTTCCCAAAAAGTGATCTTCTTACTTCCTTAAATACAGGGCAGGCACCAATAAAATGGTTTGTGTCTTCTTTTGCTTGCAAATTGCATAGACTACATAATATGGGTAGATTTCTTCGGTGCGGGATGTAGTTCAAAGGGAGTAACTCCCCTCTAGCTTTAAATATTAACGAAATTTTATTAGTTGAAAAATCATTTTGGAGGTACGTATTTTCCTGTAGATCGTGGTTCAGCTCCGCGTATATCTCTCGGTGTAGAGTCGTTCTCGCCCTTTCTGCAACTGCTCGGGACTCGGACAGTTTAATCTCGTTTAAAAGAGTCTGTAGCAAGGCGCTAGTCTCGACTGTACCGTTCCAGTTGAATTCGGAACCGATTCTATTCGCGAGTTCCACCAAATCTGCGAAGAAGACTATTTTTTTTTCAACTGCGTACACTAATATTTGCTTCGGTAGCCGATCGTTACTCATCGCTGAGACCTTTTTCAAATAGTTGAGGTGAATACTCAAGGTCTCCACAAATAAGGGGGCTAATCCGGTTTCCTGGTGGAGCATATAGTTAGGAGTACTGCTCGGAAGACGAAAAGTGCGCTTTAAGTAGAATCTCAACAGTTTTTCAACTTCTTCGTACTTTTTATTCCCCCATACTTGCGCAGCGTATAGCATGATTGACTTAGAGACTGCCTGAAACACTTTGTATTTTGCCGTATGTGATATGTATGCATTATTAAAACAGTTCTTCCAGCTAGCATTTATAGCCCATTTCGCCTCTTTGAGCTTCTCCTCAAGATGTGTTTGCATATTCGAGTTGCTGGCAATCCGTATTCCCAAATACTTATATGTTTGAACTACTTCAATCTCTTTGCCCATATAGGTCCATTTCTCGTCACGTGCGAGACGAAAACGTTTCTTGAATGCCATTATTTTCGATTTATCTAGATTGACCGTAAGCTTCCATTGCGCGCAGTAGGATTCTAGAAGAATTATCATTTTTCGCAGGTCCGACGGAGATTCAGCCAAAAAGACCATATCGTCTGCATACAAAAGCCCTTTCAAAAGTAGTCCAAACGCCCTTGCACCACCAGGCATGTCATCTAGTATGTCGTTCACGAATATCGAAAATGCGTCTGGACTAAGCTTGCATCCTTGCTTCACGCCCACGTTGGTGTTGAAAGACGTTGACAGCTGTGTACCATTCCATACTGTAGCGCTTGTACCTTGGTAGAGCCTTTCAAAAATATCGCCAAATTTCTTCGACATTCCGCAATTGTAGAGCTTGTAGAAGAGGCTCTGTCGGTCGATCGTATCAAATGCAGCTCTGAAGTCCACAAAGAATGCATACAGTTTCCGGCCTTCGTTTATGTAGAACCGCGCCCAGTTGTGCAAAATAAAAATGTTGTCGCTGGTCGAGTAACCCTGTCGAAACCCAGCTTGATTTTCAGCTATTAAATTTTCCGCCTTTAGCCAATTAGCTATTCTCGATTGTAGAATGGTTGTGAAAACTTTTCCGGCAGAATTCAGGAACGAAATTCCGCGATAGCATGTTGGATCATCGACATTTCCTTTCTTGAAAATCGGGAAAATAACTGCGTCTCGGAACTCGCTGGGAATATCTCCATTATCAAAAATTCTGTTATATTCGTCACAAAGAACATCCACAAGGCTCTCAGGACCGTATTTGTAGAACTCTGCTGGTATTCCGTTGCTTCCTGCCGCTTTGTTATCCTTACATTTGTGCAGAGCCCTTTGCACTTCATATTTCGTTATTGCCGCATCAAGTGTATGGTGATGCCAATTCGGCCTTGCAAACTGTATAAAGTTTTCCTCATTGTTACTTTGTAGCATTTGCATGAAATGGCATTTTAAGCGGTTCACGTTAATTGCGTTGCCAATGGTGTAGCTGTCAGTTCCGTTTATCTTCTTTACTAGTTTCCAGAAAGATCTTGAATCTGTGCAGTCACTCAGCGATTCGGCTTGTTGCTGGGCATACTGTTTTCTCCTTTCTATACATGCGTTTTTGAATTGACGGTTGGCAGTAGTATACCTTTTCCTAGTAAATTCGTCATTAAATTTTTTAAACAATTTCAGCCAGGTGAACGATCGTTTCCTCATTTTTTCGCACTTACTGTCGAACCAGGGGTTCTTGGCTGTGTTTTTCTTTTGTGGCGATTTCAGTGCACATCTCTGTATTATTTCCGTTAGTTGCTTCATATCAGGTCTTTCCGTTCTCGCTAGTTGCATATTCACTTTTTGTTCGTATTGGCGCCTATTTTCTTCATTCCATACGTACTTTGGTAGGAGGTGCATTGGTCTTGTCGCAGTTCTGCCGATGCATTCTAGCCCAATCGTGGTGATTATTGGGAGATGATCGGAGAACTGCTTGTTGTCTGCCATGAAGTCCGTTACGAGAGGCAGCCAGTCCCCTCCGGCCAGGCATAAGTCAATAACGCTGTGACCATTATGACCAATATAAGTGCAGTCCCCTTCTTTGTCACTGATTGAGCAGCCGTTTAATATTTTTAGACCATACGAGTCACTCAAATCCAATATTTGTTTGCCGCATGCATTCAATTTCGTGTCTTTCGATCGCCGGATAGAATTGTCCCTTCGATTGGTAATCGGTTGTTCACAGCCAATCCTAGCGTTCATATCTCCCATAACGAGTAGATTGTTGCTATTTACTCTGGCTAAAAAGTCTGCAAGCTCATTATAGTCATTATTCCAATTGTTGCAATTGAGATATGTCGGGACCACTGTCAATTGCTTATTGTTTATTCTTAACGTAATGTAAATGTAATTCTCTTCATTTTCAAAGGCACAACTGCTGTTCTGACCGTAGGTGGATAAGATGAGGGAGCTTATAGAAGGATAGGAGATGTTTCGTGTGGGATGGGACGAGTAATGAGAGACACAGAGATTCATGGGAGAGAAAAATAACGGAACAGCTAGTGACAGCCACGATATGGGCGTCGGTAATAATTATTTTAGGGGGCAATGCTTTGGCGGGAGTTTTTTGAATTTATAGAATTAAATTTTGTCGGTGGAATTCTTGTTAATAGTGAATAACACTTTTTGGAACAGCATCATAGGTAACGGAAAAAATAAAACTCAAATTTCATAGTTTGGGCACACAGACTTTATTTATTCCAACTGTAAATAGGGTCTTATCCGAAAATGGATTGAGGGGTTTTTATTTTTACATCAAAAACATGAAATTCCATCCGTAACAGGCTATGTGAATATGGAGGTTTACATACTTAAAGGCGATTCAGACTTTCCAGTCAAATACTTTAAATACATTTGATCAAGAAATAGCAGCAGCATTGCATGGCTGGCAAGTATGCTGAACAACAATTCAAAATACATTGTGCTTGAAATTGCGCGCTACTGCTATTGTGCTGTTGCTGCGTCCATTCTATTTCTACAGGCGATTCAGACTTTCCACAAGATTTACTAAATCTTAGATTTAGTTTACAGTCGAACCATATTGTACTGTAATTGGAATGATGCAAGTACATTCTATGATGCATTTTGAATTCCATGACACTCGATTTAATGTAGTAGGCGGATATCGACTCGATTAATTACTACTGGCAGGATTTACTAGAACCACTAAATTACCGCTTTCCAGAATAAATCGAATGTCATGAAATTGTAATCGCGTCGTAGGATGTACTTGCATCCTACTACATGTTAATCCCGTCTAACACCAGTTTGAAATTTATTGCATTTTTATGCCAAAAATTTCACTTTTTATGAAAAATTGTTTTTTTTTTTTTTTTTTTAATGTCACAGATGTATTTTTTTAAGTCTTTTTATTATTTCTTTTCATTGTGTCGTATAGTCATCGTAAGCTATTTCCGTCCGTCCGGGTGTCTGTCAGTTTAGCTAAAAAATTTATCGATACCAGATGCGATAACTTTATGTTTAGGTCTTTCTGCTCCTTAAGAGATATTACTAGAATATTTACTGGAAAGCTGTCAGCTCCCCTCTTCCTTTTATAATTGGGCTTGGGACCACCTTTGGCGGAATTAAAGTTGCAGCGTATGTATGTAGTCTTAAAAAAAGTTGCCTTTTTGATTTTTCTTTTAAAAACGTTTATTATAAATTTTAATTAATTTCAATGAATTTTGTATATGTTCGGATGCATTTCGACTAAAACCGTCATCTTTACCGAGTACACTTAAACCTACATTAAGACGGTTCTGACCTAAATGCATCCGAACATATAAAAAGTTCATTTAAGTTAATTAAAGTGTACAATAAACGTTTTCGACACCAAAATCAAGAAGGTGCCTCTTAAATTGTACAAATAAGGTATTTAATCTTGGATTTTGCGGTTCAAATAATTTTTGTCGCCGACTTCATTAAAAATTATTGTTCCGCCACTGGGAGAAAAAACTGTTTTGACATTCCGTATCCAAACAATCAAAAGCAAGCAAAACAACAATTTTGTGATTGCGTTGTTTCGGTGAAAGAGTGATAAAAATATATAAAAGCACACACAATTCATTTGCATTTTTACATAAACTGTGATATTAAACTCAAATGCGTTGCCTTCCAAAGGTATTGCAGCATCCGAACACAATACACTTCATTTTGGCCACACGCGAAATTCACTGCTGTTGTGCGCATATATACAAGTCACGAATTACGAACGTAATGCACAAATGTTTTTCACGAACTTTCGCGGTACGAAATTAAATAATCAAATTTTACGAAACTCGACGCGTTTTTGTAATTTTTACAAAGTTCTCCCGACCGAACTGAACGTTTTGTTACTGCCTGCGCGAATTCTAGACTGATTTGACATTACGTATCTCGATACTGTTAGTTTTTTCTCAGAGTGGAATTTTTACTCTCCCTTCTCTGAAAATTTCCCGTCCCATTTCTGAACTGTCAATTCGTATGGTCTTCGTATATTTCCGCCTCTCTACTACTATTATAGCTCTATGGTAGGTGGTAATGGCTGAACCTTTGGCGGCGAACAATTTGTTGCCAGCTGGTTTCGAAATTTTTTTATTGTTGCGCTGTGGTGGTAAAACTGACACGTCCGCGCCTGTGTCAATTAAAAATTTGTATCCGGACATGTCGTCAAAAATGTGGAGTCGGCTTTGTCTCCTCGGGGCTTCTCGTCTCCGAGCTGAAGACTGGTCAGAAGTTCGTGGAGCTCGATTTCTTCGGAAACAGCGTACGTTGTAATTATGCGCGATTTAATTGAATCATATTTGTTTGAATCCGGGGGTGACTCGATGATGTCAGCCACTTGACTCAAAATTTCCGGGTTAATCTCACGAGCCACCTTATCAAACATCGCGTCATCTTTCAATATTCGATTTGCGCGGAATTGCACTTCAACGCGAGAAAACCAGAGCGCGGGACGCGCCTTTTAGAAAAGGGGCAACCGAAAATTTACAAGCGAGCCAACTCCCAGCCCGACAGGGTCACTGCGAGCATCGCCGAAAAACCCAAAAAAAAAATCTAAAAATGTTACAAATTGCAGGAGCAATGATGCAATCCAGCGCTGTGTTGGCAGTCGATTCGAACGATTGCGAAAATTTCTGCAACGCGGCTACTCTGCTCCTCCTGGAAACTCGGGGTCACCAATGTAGAATATAAGGTTGAAAGTATCCACAGCGTAAATACTTCCTTCTACTGGTCGCTGTCCGCTACAACTATACAGGGTGTCCCGTTCATGGTGGAGAATCTTTTAATGGTAGATAGTGTGGCTTATTTGGGGAAAATTAATGTTCTACGAGAAACCTCTATTTTGAACCGTTACAATGTAAAAGCACTTTTTGTAAATTGTGTCAAAATACCTGACTTGCCGAACTAAATCAAAATTTGCCAAACCACCAAACATATCATCCGAGATATGACTTCACTTTCCGAAACTACTTAAAATTTTCTATAAAATGACACCTCGTCCGTTACGAAGTTGCTCGTATCTTCCGAGATACACCAGTTCAAACTTTGAAGAAATTTTAAAATCGGTTTTTCATGCAAAATTCAAATGATAATATCGTAACGGTACTTTGAACTGACAAATCCGCAAAGTTGAAAAAAGTTGCCTCATTATGTTAGCTCTCGAACGACATATAAAAATTAAGGGCTCACAATTTAAAAATTTGCGAATTTAACGTTTCAAAGGTAAAAAAATGTGGTTTCAATGTAAAGTTTTTTCGCCCAACAAAATGAACTGTGTTGATCGTACAAATTTATCTTCATCATATCAGATGATTTGCATTACACGAAAACCACATTTTTTTACCTTTGAAACGTTAAATTCGCAAATTTTCAAATCGTGAGCCCTTAATTTTTATATGCCGTTCGAGAGCTAACATAATGAGGCAACTTTTTTCAACTTTGCAGATTTGTCAGTTCAAAGTACCGTTACGATTTTATCATTTGAATTTTGCATGAAAAACCGATTTTAAAATTTCTTCAAAGTTTGAACTGGTGTATCTCGGAAGATACGAGCAACTTCGTAACGGACGAGGTGTCGTTTTATAGGAAATTTTATGTAGTTTCGGAAAGTGAAGTCATATCTCGGATGACATGTTTGGTGGTTTGGCAAATTTTGATTTAGTTCGGCAAGTCAGGTATTTTGACACAATTTACAAAAAGTGCTTTTACATTGTAACGGTTCAAAATAGAGGTGTCTCGTAGAACATTAATTTTCCCCAAATGAGCCACACTATCTACCATTAAAAGATTCTCCACCATGAACGGGACACCCTGTATACAGGGTGTCCCGCATTAGGTGGTCAATACTGTAAGGGTTGATAGCACAACTTGTTTCAGCAAGAAAATTACCAATACAATCGGATTTTTTTTTACCGTTATCCATCTTTTTGTGAAAGTCGTCGAAAATCGTGACTTGTCATGCTAAATTATAATTTGCAGCCCTCCTAATGACTTAATCCAAGATTTGATTTCAGTTTCAGAAACTACATAAACTTTCACAAAAACTAAAGTTTTTCCTGTTGCTAACATTATTGCCACTTTGAAGATACAGTTACTCAAATCAAATTGAAATCTTAAAATAGATTTTTCATCGAAAATTCAAACAGTAATTTCATAACGGTGCTTTATACGTACAACTCTGCAAAGTTGATCAAAGTTGCTTCAACATGTCGGCTTTCCAACGGTATATCACTTTTCATATTTACATTGCAGAATTTTAGGACAACACGCATTTAATGGTAAAAATCATGACTTCAGTGGAATCGCTAACATTTTCCCTTTACTCGAAAAAAGACAAACAAAGGCTATTATAATTCGGAATAGAGTCTCGGAACATTATTTTGACCAGAACTGTAAGATATTTGTAATTTTGAACATTGTTTGGCAAATACAACGGTACTTATAACAGTTAAAATTTAATATTTGCTATTTTTAATCGAAAAGCTGTTATTTTTCTTGTGTTTTCACTTCGCAAGCATGATTGTTTTGTTAGTTTTTAGCGGTTCTGAAATTCAGGTATAATAAGCGAATTTTTAGACCAATTAAATAAAATCGCGATGGTGGACAATCAATTCTCCGATAGAGAGTATGGTGTTTGTGTACGGGGTTGAAGGAGGAAATGGATTTGAAGCAGTTCGAGAATGTAGTCGGCAATTTCCACAGCGACGAATTCAAGGCAGACGTACCTTTGAAAGAACGTATCAGCTTCTTGGAGAGACAGATCGAACACCAAACCACACCGGTAGAGAAGGAGCTCGCC
Organism: Microchrysa polita; assembly: GCA_949715475.1. Lineage (NCBI taxonomy): Eukaryota > Metazoa > Arthropoda > Insecta > Diptera > Stratiomyidae > Microchrysa > Microchrysa polita. The sequence goes on from OX454415.1 coordinate 88,844,194, forward strand.
GTATTAGTGTCAGAAGAGATTCTTAATATCTTCGATACTAACCCAAAATTGAGCACGCGTAGAGCAGAACTTCAGCTGGATATTCCTCGGATGACGATCCAAAAGACTCTTCAGTCGGACAACCGGTATCCGTACCACCTTACGCAAGTTCAGGAATGACTACCGAGCGACTGTCAGAGGAGGATAACATTTTGTAAATTGTATCTCCCAGGAACAGCGCAGCGCTGCAGCGAATTAATGATGCTTCTGACAACATATTCCAGCAGCATTATTCAAATTCATCAAACAGACCCATTTAATCATTCGTTAATATTTTTAGTTTATTGGTTCTTTCTCATATTTAAAACTTTATCTTCATTTTTATTTAACAAATTTTGAAAATTGCGATAGTAAAATATAAAACATAAATGAATAAAATTTCAGTTTGAATAATCCGATAAGAAAATAATTACCTTGTTTTTTACATCCAATATGTGTAATTCCATAATCCCGCAATGTAAATATGAAAAGTGATATACCGTTGGAAAGCCAACATGTTGAAGCAACTTTTATCAACTTTGCAGAGTTGTACGCATAAAGAACCGTTATGAAATTACTGTTTGAATTTTCGATGAAAATTCTATTTTAAAATTTCTATTAAGTTTGAGTAACTGTATCATGAAAGTGGCGATAATGTTGGCACAAGAAAAACTACAGTTTTTGTGAAATTTTATGTAGTTTCTGAAACTGAAATCAAATCTTGGAAGAGGCCATCAGGAGCGCTGCAAATTATGATTTTGCACACACAGAAAAATAAAGTATGAAAACAAAAGTTTTTAATTTAAAATCAAGCTTTTTTTCTCTTAAATTTTGCGCAAAATGGAACAATGTTTAAATTAAATAGGCAGACTCTTTATTTTTAAAACGTGTAAAAAGATTTATAATAAAATAGGTGTCCTTTTGAATTAAGAAACTAAACTTTTGAAATAAAGACATATCGTCATTTTGAAACAAGATGTTGTTTTCTAAATTTAAAATGCAAGACCCTTACATTTAAAATCCATACCAATTTGGATCAAAAATAATATCATTTTGAAACAAAAAGTTCATTGAATCAAAATACAAATGCATTTAAAATTTAGGGTTAGGGTTATCATTCGTTTGTAGCTGCTCATATCGTGAAACTGTTTAAGTCCGAGTGCAAATAAAACTAGGGGGCTTCGCCCCCTGCTCGCTACGCTCGCCAACCCCCGGGGCCGAGGCTAATTTCGGGCGCGGCCGAAATTCGGATACCCTTTGCTTGGGCTAAAAGTTTTTTCGGGTGTACCTATGACTTGTATTTAATCCCCCTCCTCATTCTTTTCGTCTTGACAAAAGTTTTGGGCTTGGTTGAAATAAGTGGGCAAATAAAAATATTTACTCGGAAAATTTTATTGGGGTTGCCGAAGCATGACCTCACAGTACGATTGTATTCGTTTTGAACTTTTTAGTTGCTTTGATAAAGACACATTAATTCAAGGTTTTGTGAAATTGGTGTAAAAAAATGTTTCTTAGAAGAACCGATATGGGGGGTTTGGTTTGTATGGCAGCCCCATGACCCCATGGTCCGATTTGATTCAATCTTACATATTTTTTGTGACATCAATAGAAATACATTTGTGTGAAATTTGGTTGATTTTAGTGCACAAATGAAAAACTTTTTCTTAGAAGAACCTAATTTGGGGGGTTGGATTTGTATGGCAGCCCCATGACGGCATGGTCCGATTTAATCCATTCTTATATATGCTTTGTGTCAACAATAGAAATACATTTGTGTGAAATTTGTTTGAAATTGGTGCACAAATAAAAAAGTTTTTCTTAGAAGAACCTAATTTGGGGGGTTAAGTTTGTATGGCAGCCCCATGACCCCATGGTCGGATTTGATCCATTCTAGCATATATTTTGTGTTATCTTTAGAGATACATTTGTGTGAAATTTGGTTGAAATTGGTACACAAATAAAAAAGTTTTTCTTAGAAGAACTCAAATTGGGGGGCTAGGTTTGTATGGCAGCCCCATGACCCCATGGTCGGATTTGATCCAGTTTTACATATGTTGTGTGTCATTAATAAAAACACATTTGACCGAAGTTAGGTTGAAATTCGTACACAAATAAAAAAGCTTTTCTCAGAAGAACCTAAATGGGGGGGTTAAGTTTGTATGACAGCCCCATGACCCCCTTGTCCGATTTAAGCGATTCAAACATACAAACAGCCTGCAACAATAATAAGCATGTGTACAAAATTTCAGCTCTCTAGCTTTTATAGCGGCCGAGAAAAACGCACTGCAACAGACGGACAGACGGACAGACAGACAGACAGACGGACATCGCCCAATCGACTCCCCAAGTCATGCTGATCATATATGTATACTTTTTAAATGGTCGGAGACGCCTCCTTCAATGCGTTACAAACTTCATGACAAAGTTAATATACCCTTTCACTCCATGAGCGAAGGGTATAAAAAATTTAGTGAAAAATAATGTTTATTCGACAAAAATTTGAGAACACTTGCTTTCTTTAATTTAAGATGCAAAATAATTTTGTATTGTTATTAATTCGGTATCAAAAGCATCTAATTTCCTAAAAATAAATCGTCAAACTATAATTCAATTTGTTAACTGCAAAGAAGTTTACTTAGTATCTTGGCTAATTTGAGACACCGAAGTTGATTTGCTCGATTCCTCAAACGATGAGTTCAGCCATTCTGTTATTACAGTAATCGTGGATGCTTCATGCAAATCAAAAGGCAACTCCTGTAGAAAATAATTTTTACTACTATGTTTACGTATAAAACCAACTTAAAGGTTTGGATAAACCTCGGGCGGAATGAAAATGCATACTTACTGTCATGGAATATGTAGCAAATGCTAGGGAATTCCATAAGCTACAATTCGAAAATGGTTCCAAATTTTTCTCGGCCATTTTATGTATTATTTTTTGATTATCCACTCTATCCTATCCACTATTTCGATCCCCACTCATTAGATATTTTTCACGATGAAATGACCGAGGAATTGAAAAATAACATATAAAATGGCTGTGAAAAATTATTATAGATTATTCGGATTGTCGCTTATGAAATTCCCCAGAATTTGCCACATATTCCACGATACTAAGAATGCCTTTTCATTGAGAAAATCGCAATATCCGTAAGGTTCATCAGCTTTAGCACTTTAAGAGTTATTTCTTCTTTCTTGAGGAATTCGCATGTATCGAATGAAAGTTGCCATTGTTCGAATAAGTGTTCAGCATCACTTTCCCTGTCACACACTGCAACACTGTTCACTATTTCGATAAAAATTCCGGTATCCAGTATGTAATTCGGAATAGCTTCCGACATTTTTCACAGTTTAATAAAAACGAAAACAATAACTCACCAAACAATTACTTTTAAGCACTACGCGTAATACGTGTTTACTGCGACTTTGTGAGTGCGCAATTTGATTGAAAAGATGACGTTGCTTTAATTGACTGCACATTTGAAAACAAGTATTTATCACCGTTTGTTTGTTTCAAACAAAAGTGAATACCTTTTGAAACTAAGTGGCTATATTTTGAGATAAAATGTTTTAACTTTTGAAAAAGAGAATATACGACCCTTTTAGATTAAATTATTTACATATTTTGAATTAAAAGGTGAGCTAAGATCCAACCAATTAAAATCAAAAACTCATACATTTTGAAATGAAACTTTTAAGGTAAAATCAAAAGTTTTTCAATCAATTTAAAAACAAGATAGTGACAATTTAAAATCAAACTGAATTTTTTTTCTCAGTGCATGACAAGTCACGATTTTCGATGACTTTCACAAAAAGAGCGATAACAAGGTAACGGTAAGAAAAAATCCATTGTATTGGTAATTTGCATTGCATTGCAACCATTTGAACTTGTTTTAGCTAAAACACAAATCATATTTTAATTTTTTCACTTAGTTCTGCTACACACCACCAGGTGTCGGTCGCAAGAATCTTCCGCGATTTTCGTAAATCCACTTTGTACCGAGCGCTTTTAATTAAGCGCTGCAAATTTGCTGTAGTTAGTTGTTTTCCAAAATATTTGTAAATATTTTTAATATTTCGTATTATTTTTACGATTTTTTTTTTAGGATTTTGCTGAGACAGCGATGAACGAATTGCTTGGATGGTACGGTTATGATAACGTTGATAGGGTGGAATTACAGCACAAATCGAAACGCTTACCTATGTCTGGCGTGAGCTTATCAGATCACTCATTGAGAAATGATTCAAATCATGGCACAAGTGGTGCTCCCAGCCATGATAGTTCGCCAGAAGAGTCACGAAGTCCTAATTCAATTAAGAATTGCGAAAAAACAGGTTTGTATTATATTTGCGATCCCATTTACTACCGTTCCCGTTGGGTTTGGAAATTTGATTTTCCGTACCAAGTATGTAGGTATGTGTGGTAAAATATCGCTCAGGCTGAGACTATGTTATAGGCTCAAAAATCAACATTTTTATGAAAACTAAGTGATATGCACAGAAAAGTTATGGTTTTTTCTTATCGATAACAACATTTCGTCAGCTCTCAGATAAAAAAATTCTACGCCCTAGCCAATTTTAGAGAAAAACAAAATGCCGTTGCAGATGCCAATTGTGTTATCTTAGGACTGTGATAAGTAGATTCAGGCCTGTAGAGAGGGTGGGGGAATGGGGTGATTCCCCCCGGGCCCGTGATTCCAAAGGGGGCCCGGAATTGGACACAAAAGTTGTGCTTTATTTTGAGGTCCTTAACTAAGAAACCTTATTAAAACTGTATGTAGCATTTAGTATTACACATTCTGCACTAGGCTTGTGGCCCCATATTGAATTGTTAGGACTAGGGGCCCGAATCATCATATTCAATCAACAAATCAACATGATCGTTTCTTTACTAAAAGTCTAAATTCAATCTGGCCTCGCATTTTGAAAGTGCATGTATAACTTTTTATGTAAATAAATTAGAAAATTCGACTTCTTAATCCACTAACGTTTTTAAAAAAATTTGTGTTCAAAGTAAAAATAGGAGTGACATTTTTTTCTAGAAGGACTTTTCCGGGCGATCATTTTGTGTACGTACTGCGCTGCTGCTAAATTCTTTTCAAGGTACCAACACCGAAATTTTGGTCACTTAAATTCTGCGCCAAGCCGGGCGGTCGCCCAGGGCGCCACATACTAGGTGCTGCATTTAGAATGATAAAAGGCTAAGTAAGAGCTGCGTAAATTTTTAGTCTGTGATGCTAGCACCCGCCCTACTTTCAAAAAACAAAGTGCGACTATTTGCTCAGTTATGTGCTAATTCAGTTATTCTTTAAAAAAAAAACACTAATTTGAGAATTACTCGTATGTACTAATTTCGTCCTCCAATTGAAAATTTAGTTCCTCTTTCTTTTCACCAGAATGAAGGACCTTGCATGATTTCCAATTTTTGCCGAGGGGAAGGGCTACCTGATCTTCGAATATAGGACGAAATTATAGCACGTACAATTTTATTAGGCACGTTTTATTGTGTTTATCCCGTGCAGGTTTGGGTAGAACTTCATATAAAAGAAATGACACTTATTCAGGTAAAGTTCACGTGCAACTACCATACACGGGATAGAGCTCAAATGTAGATGGCGGACGCATAGGGGAAATTTGAGGGAATTTGTTTTTTCAAACCAAATGTGAGAGTTTTTCTCATCACGAGAAAAGATTTGGCAAGGAAATAATCATCTTTTGTGATGGCTTCTTCTGCTATCCGTTCTCGTGGGAAGAACTTTTGTGTTTCCGATATTTTCCGCTATATGGCGGACGGAAAGATAAGTGTCTCTAGAGTCGATAAAAAAAACCATCAAAAATCGGCCCTTTAATCAGTTTTTGGCCTGCAACTTCTTTAGAGTCCATTTGAGCACAAAATCTGTCGAGACAATTTTGTAGAGGACCAAATTTCCTACCAACTTAATCTAAGATATTGTACCCTACAATCAAAATTAACAAAGTTATAGTGCCAAGAAAATTGAGAAAATAGCAAAAATCATACCAATTTCAAATTCACAAAAACGCTTTGTATACCAGTAATTCATAGCAACTTAGACTGAATGTTTCCCCACTTGTGCCGCTACTACAACAACAACTGTTGACTTTTGCTAAGGAAAAGTAAATAACAGTAAATTTGTAAAATTAGAATTTGATCGTGTGTAGCCCCTTTTAGGTTTCCAAATATGAAAATTCTGCTAGGATTTTTTAGAAAATTACATAGGGAATGTAATTTACGAATTTTCATTCGAATATCTGTATCCAAACCGGAAATATAGCCAAGTTAGTATTTAGTAAGGGCCTTTCACAATGCAAGGGAAGCCTCTTAAGTATTTCTTCAATGCATATCTTTTATCTTGATGAAATAATGAACATGAAATTTGGTGGATATGCATAGAATGGTAATAGTGCTTGCCACAAATATTTTTGAAGTTTGTAGGACCAAGTTAACAGGGTGTCCCTGAATAGCTGCAAAAGTATACTTGTTCAATACTCATAGGAAAGCTTGCATGGGCTCTTATGTCAGGGGACACAATGGAATCATTTCATATAAGTTACTTTTCCTTGATTAAAAAAAGGGTAACAGTAGTTTTACAGCCAATAATTCAGTTCATATATAAAGCCAAGCCGGCCTTACGTTTGCCTGAGTTTCTTTTTGCTCAAAGGCTATCAGAAATCTTAAATCGAAAAATGCCTGTAGATTTGCCTTGGAGTACCTACTTTTATACAAAGTGGGTAAATAGTAAATCTATTTTTGGATTGGAACGCGTTTATTTAGACCAATCCAAAAATAGATTTACAGGAAGCATTCCATTAATGCTGTGCACAATTCTTATCTATTGCTTATAAAATATATGTACAAAAAATATTCACTCTGCATCAAAATTCTAAAAAACCTTCGTATTGCGGGCGCAGCCCTCTGTACGCCGGTATTTTTTTAACTTACGGTGAAACCTTTCATTAGTAAGAATATGTATTCTTAAAATAAATTCTTAACAAAAATACTCATATTATGCAAGAATCTTCTTGTTTTACAATACAATACAATTTCCATCCCGACTATTTTTTTGTTTATTATAACTTAGTATGTAGGAAAACAACGTCTACATAGATAATATATTTTATTAACTTCAAAATATTTATTCATTAGTCCTTGAAATATGTTTTGCAAAAATATAATTATATTGTCATTATAGATTTTTTTAAAGTTAATACCATACAGCAATAACAATTTGTGTTTTTCAGTGTTACACAATAATTCGAAAATTACTTCAAATAATTTAATTAATTTGTAATATATAATGTATAATTTCATCGTCGATTTAATTACAAATTGAACATCAAGATTTACGAAACTTTGTTTTTTTTATCGGCGCTGTCCGAATACAACTCTGTACGCGAATTCAGGATAATCCCACTTCTGATATGTAAGAATATCTAAAAAAAATATATAATATGTATTTATGTATTTATCGGCGCTGTCCGAATACAACTCTGTACGCGAATTCAGGATAATCCCACTTCTGATATGTAAGAATATCTAAAAAAAATATATAATATGTATTTATCTATTTAATTCTTTTCCATCATTGTAATCGGGCGGCGGCGCGGCATTGCTGTAAATAAAAAAAATACACCTGAGCACTACTATACAAATAAAAATAAGCATTGAAAACATATTGATCGAATGACATTCACTAAAAATACAAAAGCCAGTTTTCCTACCCGGAAAACTGTCGATCACTGGTCTGGATTGAGAGGATAACCTCCCCTCAACCACTATGAGGAAAACCTCCTCACGACCCCGAAATGACCAAGGAGTGCACGTCCCTACGAGGTTGTAACCCAACCTCGGACCTCACCCATAGGATAACCTCCTCGGGGATCAGCCATCGCTTATTAATGAACTGCCAGGGATAACCTCCTTGGAGCTCAATACTAAAAATTACTAAATTTCTTTTATTTTATCATTTGATCAATATCAATAATTATAACAAGCCACAAAAACTTTCCCGTAAGACTACTTACTATTTATTCTACGAATCATATTTAAAAATACACACACTTTAATATAAAAAAATATAAACCATTCACTAAATATAAAAATAAAAATGTATAACGTTGTCACAATATTAAAATATTAATTTTGAACTATTAAAATTTTCTACAAGCCTTCTATGCCAGCTTGTAGAAAATTTTATATGCATAAACAAAATGCATTTCTTACAATCAAGAGAAAAGGGTATATTAACTTTGTCATGGGTCGATTGGACGATGTCCGTCTGTCTGTCTGTTGCGACGCGTTTTGCTCGGCCAGTTTAAAAGCTATGGAGCTGAAATCTTGCACACGTGCTTCCTTTTATTGCAGGCAGTTTGTATGTTTGAATCGCTAAAATTCTACAAGGGGGTCGTGGGGCTGCCATACAAACCTACCCCAAAAAATTAGGTTCTTCTTAGAAAAACTTTTGGTATATTACGCTTTTAGGTCCCCAAGGGAAATTTTTCTTGTTCTTCTTATCGACACTAGCGACACCGTCCGCCATAAAGCTATGTGTCCGCTTTATGGCGGAAAATATCGGAAACATCAAAAATTTCCCTTGGGGACCTGAAAGCGTAATGTACCAAACTTTTTTATCTATGCACCAATTTCAATTAAATTTCACAAAAATGTATTTTCATTGCTGACACACAACATATGTAAAAGTTGATCAAATCGGACAATGGGGTCGTGGGGCTGCCATACAAGCCTAGTCCCCCAAATAAGGTTCTTCTAAGAAAAACTTTTTTCTTTTCTCTTCGATTTCAATCAAATTTAGCAAATATACGTTTCTAGTGATACCACTAAACATATGTAAAATTGGACCAAATCGGACATTGGGGTCATGGGGCTGACATACAAACCTAGCTCCCCAAATTAAGCTCTTCTAAGAATTTTTTTTATTTATACATCAATTTCAACAAAACTTCACACAAATGTGTTTCTATTGATGAAACAAAACATATGTATGAATAGATGGAGTCGGACCATGTGGTCATGGGGCTACCATACAAACCTGGCCCCCCAAATCAAATTTTTCTAAAAAAACGTTTTTATTTGCACACCAAATTCAATCAAACCTCAGAAAACTATATTTCTATTGATGCCACATAACAAACGTGAAAATAAATGAAATCGGACTATGGGGTCGTGGGGCTGCCATACAAACTTAACCCCCAAAATTAGGTTCTTCTAAAAAATACTTTTTTATTTGGACACAAATTTCAACCAAACCTCATGGAAATGTATTTTTATTGATGTTACAAAACATATGCAAAAATGAATTAAAGCTGCCCATGGGGTCATGGGTCTGGCATATAAATCCAACCCCCAAATTAGGTTCTTCGAAGAAAAATTTTTTTATTTGTCCACCAATTTCAACCAAATCCCATAGAAATGTGTTTTGATTGATGCCACAAACACACGTAACAATTGACGGAACGGCCATGCGTTCATTGGGCTGCCTTACAACCACCCCCCTCTTTTTAGTTCTTCTAAGAAACCCACGTCCCCGCTTCCTCCAATAAATCTTCGCCATTGCACTTACATATGTCAAAATTCACGGAGAAGCATGGAAGCGGGGAGGACTGAACACCAGTCATAGGTACGCCCGAAAAAAACTTTTAGCCCGAGGGGAGCGAAGGGTATCCAAATTTCAGCCGCACCAGAAATTAGCCTCGGTCTCGTTTTAATTTTCTTTTGCTATCATTAACGTAACTTCCTGACAGTTCAACATGTTAAATTGTTTTCTTGTTTCTATTAAAATTTTGCATTAACTTAACATCAACATTGTTTACAAACAACCACCCAATCAAATTATGTAAAGCCAATTGTCAATGTTACTCCAAGGGGGGTACTGTGGGGACACGACCATGACAGAAACGACATCTGCATGTAGAGTAATTCGAAATACAGTAGAGCGTCGATTATCTAACTAATGTCGACAAGGGTGGTTCGGATAAACGAAAGCTCGGTTAATCGAGCTTCCATAGAAGAATTAGAAAATAGCCTAAATGTGAAATTAAGCGACAAACTGAAAACGTGTATAACGACTAGATCTGAACAAAAATACAAAATTCGAAGTAATTGACCGATGGAGATGAGAGGTTGATTCCTTCAGCCAATTTATTTTTCATTTGATTCGATGTCTTTCACAAGAAAAGAAACTGAGTGCCAGTTCGGTTAATCGAATGTTCGGATAATCGACGTTCGGATAATCGACGCTCTACTGTACATCATGTAAGCCGGTCCTTACTCTCAGCCATTGATTAAACAACTAAAGGATAGGCCCGATTCAAACTGAAATGGTCCAGTTTTTGTAATGACACTAATGGCCATGTATTTGACATAAAGGGAACATTGAAATGTAGTTGCGAAATTCACTTCACAAACTTACACTCAGTAACTGGATTTCACTTAAAAAACACTGAAATGATATAAGAATTACTTTACGAGTTGTTATCACAAAAAACAAACGCGCGACGCGACAAATATATTCTTGAGAATTTGCTGAACGTGTAACAGCTGACAAGTGTTGACAAAAAGGCAAAAACTATAGTCTATAGTTTTTGACAAAAAGGGAACGCATTTAAGTGGAATGTGTATTTTTTGTTGTGTTTCAAACCGGACCATGCAGTTTGTATGGGATGACAGCGGATTTACCTTTCCGTTTAGCTGTCTATTCCATGCTCTCAGCTGTTTTCATGTAGCTGAGCGCGTCACTTCACTTGGTCTAATTTTCTCCAACCAAAAAATACATTTAATGTTACAAAGAAGATGGAGGATGCTTCTCGCCTGCAAGTCACAACATCCTTTTCGTCTGTCTGCTGTTTTGTCGTATTTCTTCTACTCGCCGACACTCTGATTTCGCGCGCTGCAGTCGCGGGGTCGCCAAAACACACTAAAGGCGTCAGCACTTTCTCATAAGAGGAAGTACAAAATTGTGTGCGAGAATTTGAGACGATCTAAATTCTAAGCTAAATTGTTTTATGGAAATTAAGTGATAGTAAGTAAGGAGTGTTTTTATCGATACAAAAATGGTGTCTGCGGTGTCTGCCTCCAGACTGAAAAGAACATCCTACGCCCATCTAAATGATTGATAAAAACGAAAAATGGTCAATTCAATTTGTCAAGTTGACAGCTGAATGACCCAACTTGTGCGTTGTATCAGAAGCAAAGCAAAGCATATTCAAAGCCAGGAAATTTTCCCGTACATTTGTACATCATTTTGACGTGTTTACGAAGGAAAACATGGGCTGATTTCCCCAGTTTTTCTCGGTGCTTCCCGGTCTGTAATATAGAGAGCTTTGATCAGAAGGGTTAGATGGTGGGGCAGGGAATACATGTTCAAGCAACGCCATCTAGAGACATCAAGGCCGTAACTCAGCTGTGCCATGCCGTCATAGTTTGCCTACTAAATTTTGGATTTACACGAACAAACAACAACAACAAGCATATGACGTAATTAAAAGGAACAACAAAACAGCGCAAATTTAGTAGGCGATGTTTCTACATTGCGGCCTTAATATATAGACGGTGGTGGTTCAAGTCACACACGTTCACGTACACTGATGTAAATCGGGAGAGTCTTTCTTTCTTAATACATGTCGCTTAGAGTGCCCATGTACTGTCCGATCGATTGACCAATCGATTGCACGCAATGAATCTGTACCTAACATACACATGCAATTTATCGTGCAATCTGAAATGACAGTCTGACGGTTCACACCAAAACCACCTTCACTAGAAGCCGGGAAGCAGCAATACATGCACACAAAACGAGCCTATGAACATGTCGTATATACGTTGCACGATGCACTAACACAAGCACAGCGCATGTAAAAAAAACCGTGTCTGCTCTGATAAAAATCGCGAAAACATGTGGAAAATTCACTTTTTGTCGGGATTTTGTTCTTTCACTGCATTCTAGACACTTTAATTCACGACACATTCTACTTTTCGCGACGAAAATCGACCGGGAACCAATACTTTTCGTGTAAAGTTTGTCGCGACCCAACCCGATTTGCCTTTACCGCAATGTAAATTTTCGATCTGAACAGGCCTATGATTTGGCGCTTAAGTATATGAACGTGTTCTGCTTCCGGGCTTTGTATAAAGATGGTTTTGGTTCACACAACACAACACAACATAGCGAAAATTATATGAGCCGTTATATTTAAAAGTGGTACAAGTCCATTTAGTAATGTTTTGAGATATTGAAGGGTTTGCGTTTTGATCAAATATAAAGTCATAGTAGAAATTTATTAATGAAATTGTGTTTCAAACATGAGAAAACACTTTGAACTTTATCTATATAAATTTGTTTGCGAAAATAGTTTGCCAGGGTGTATAGGGGAGAAGGGGTAACAGGCCTATTTTGCATTTCTTGAATTATTTTGCAAACGATAGTTACAGCAAAATCATGTAAGTTTGAATTAAAGCACATATAATTTCCTTTATAATGGTGTATAACACCCATGCAAAATTATACCCTACACCGAAAACAAAAAACATTTTTATGAAGTTTTCAATTTTCATCTTTTTGGCTGCAAAAATGGCAATAACGTAACTAATTTACGTAAAAATAGTATTTAGAGTGTTTTTGCAAGCGGTCGTGGCGTAGGAATTGACCTTGTACGTCTCGGAATAGGTAGTGATAAGGTTATATGATTAGAGGCACGGAAATTTCGATTTGGAAATAGATGCGAATTTCGGCGAAAATTGATCATTTTTGAGAATAGAGCAAAGTGATCTGTCCTTTTTCGTGAAAAGTTAATTTTTCTCCAAAATAATTCAATTCTGGAAGATATTTGTCATCTGAGATTGATTATTGGGAATAGAGATATTCCTAAATGCACAGCCGGTGAATCAGAAGAATTTCCGGTGAATGTCGGAGTACACCAGGGCAGTGTATTGAGTCCGTTGCTCTTCAACATCATCATGTGCTACTTATTAACAAGTATCTCAGTAGCCCAAACATCGTTGCCTTGCAAGCTGCACTTACAAAATGGTGTGACATTCTGGAGGAGCATGGACTGAGGGTAAGTATAACAAAGACTGAGTTCTTATGCTGCCCATTCTCAGACCCAGATGCACCGATACCAGAAATGTACGTCAAAGGAGAGCAGCTTAAGTCTTGTACCAAGTTCAAGTACCTTGGCTCGATGGTGAACAACGGAGCTACATGCGATGATGACATCAAACATCGCACAAAGGTTGGGTGGATGACGTGGCGAGAAAACTCTGGAGTTTTCTGCGATAAGAAAATGCCACTGAAGCTAAAGGGCAAGTTGTACAAAACGGTACGTCCCGCACTCATGTATGGATCAGAATGCTGGACCATGTATGAAGGTTACGCGAAACAAATGACAGCGACTGAAATGAAAATGTTACGCATGTCAGTTGGTGTAACGAAAAGGGACCACACCAAGAGTAGCTACATCCGAGGCAGCTTGTCCATAGACCAATCACCGAAAAGCTCGAAGACCGACAAATGGATTGGTATTGCCATGTTCAACGGCGTCCGCCTGAGAACCCAGCAAAGAAAGCGATATCAATGGAAGTTCCACTTGATGGACCCAAGGCCAGAGGCAGACCGAAGAACACCTGGATGTGTCAAATGAAAAAGCAACAACAACGCATTGGTCTCGGCGATGACATGATCCAAGATAGAGCTGCCTGTGGAAATATGCTGAGATATTATCGCCAAAACGGGCGATGTGCCTGCACTGCAGGTCGAGCAACGCGAAACCATGGAGCGGTATAAAGAACGAGGCAATGAAGAAGAAGAAGAAGAGATATTCCTAAATGCAGGGAGTTCGCAATACCACGAGCACGATGAATGAAAAATACGTAAAAAAAAACGCAAAAATAATTGCGTTTTTTTATTGCAAATCCTTGAGAAGTGTTGTTTTGTTGTCACTCATACTACTCCCTAGTTGATTCTTTGCTTATTATAATCGATATTTTTTTTTGTAGTTTTGAACACTCCTTCCACTGCGAATATGCAGATTTTTTTAGTAAAAGAAAGTAAAACAACACTAACGTAAAAAAATACGTTTACATGCGAATTTTAGCGAAATTTTTAATGTTTAAAATTAGTCTATGCGAAATTCTTATTTTTTATCTGCGAAATTTCCGTACCTTACGTTATGATTTGTTATTAGATCGATTTCTTTTGCCTTAAATCGTCCTTGGATACGCCGTCAAGCAAATATGTATTTCGATTTGCATTTAGCGCTTGTATGGCTTACTAAAACTCTGTACTAATTAAGATGTAAGTTCTTCCGAAAAGGGATTGCTGCGACGAAAAATAATAACTAGGCCTGTTCCAAAAACCGGGATCCCGGTACAAAACCGGTGTTCACTTGGTACTGAACCCGATATTCTAAAGTACCGATATCCCGGTTTTTTGGTACCGAGTTAAAAAGAACGATTCATTTCAACCATGACCCGGTTTTTTAAGGTTTTTTGTTACCGGTTTTTAACCTAGTACTCAATAAAAATGGCTTATGGTTAAAAAAAACCGTCGGTACTGAAAAAAAACTGAGTCGGTTTTTAACCCGGTACTCAAAAAAACCGGCTTATGGTTAGAAAAACCATCGGTACTGAAAAAAAAACCTGAGTCAGGGAAACCGCTTGTGGTACCGGGTATTGGAAAAAAAACTGAAACCCGGTACTGAAATTTCGGTACCGAATAGGCCTAATAATAACGTTCACCTACTAGTATTCAGAAAAATATCATGCCTAAACCCGAACCCACTTTACAGTGGGTTTAGCGTTAAGGCACTATACTCTGCTTTGATATTTAATTCAAGTTTTTTGGAACCCATCACATATTTGTTTATATCCGATTGAAATAATGTATATATACCGTTATGTGGCTGTCAGTTAACGTTACAGCAACATTTATCTCTTATTGTAACGTAGGAATAAGTTAATTGCAAAAATTTATTCCTCATTTCCCATCACAATTGGATAAGACATTAGGTAATTTCAGAAAACTACACTTTTGAATTACCATTTCTTTCTTTTTTATGTAAATAATAAAAGAATGAAAGTAATTTTCGGTATTGAGAAATATATTCTTTCCGAGAAAATTCCTTTCATTCTTTTGTTTTTTTTTACAGAAAAAGAAATGAAAACTCAAAAGTGAAGTATTCTGAAATTACATAATAGATGTGTTTTTTTGGTTATCCCGTGTAGGTTTGGGTAACGAAACTTCATATAAAAAAAAATAACAGGTGGATCAGCTGGCATTTTTTTATGGAGTTTCGTTACCCAAACCTACACGGGATAACCAAAAAAACACACCTAATACCTATATTTTATCCTAAAGTTTCGGATAATTGGGTATGTGGAAATGTATCTGTATATATACATTTTAAAAGAAAGACCCAAAACGTTATGTTCAGTGGCGTATTTAGAAAATTCTCAAAGGGGGGGGGGGGGGGGGCACAGAGTACGGGGCTAATTTTTTACATAAAGTTTTGGTGTGGAGATACCCGAGAGCAGCTACATAGGAAAAATATTGGCAAGACTGAGGGATCGTTGATCCTTGATTTAAGGCGAAACTCAAGGAGACCTTAAGTTTTCAATAGACTTGAAATATAATATTTCAAGGTAGGTGGGTAGGGTAGCTACCTTGACTTCAAGTGAGGTTTCAAGGTCTCCTTGAGTTTCTCCTTAAATCAAGGATGCATTCCCAACTAACATTTTTCTGCTTATTACACACTTGAAGAGTTTTATAAGAGCAGAATCTACTTCTTATTGCATTCTTCAAGCCACTTATAATCGTAAAAGTGGCGTATGAATTTGCGATTATAAGCCTCTTCAAGATATCTTAAAGATGGCTAAAAGAATTGTACCAAAAGTATTTTAAGACCGTTATAAGAATACGTATAATAGCTTTCTGAAAATACACTAACAGAATGAGTTCCCAAAATTACTTTGTATAATCTTTTTTGCCATGAGATGTGAAGGAATTGGTTTTCCACAAGAATTTTTTAAGAATATTCTTGTTTTTTGTTGTTGATTGATTAATTCTTATAAGAGTTAAGTTGAGCAAAATGATGGAGACTGAATTATAAAAATTGAAATGCGATTGTATTTTACACTTGTTGTTTAGAAAGTAGTTTCTTATTCCAAATCGATTTTTTATTGCGAAAGAAATGGCTTCGTGGAATCTGAGGTGAAACTCCGAAAAAACACAGATCGCTTTTCAAATTTGGCCATTTTCTTAATTTGTTATCTAAAATAAAATAAATGCTTCTCATGAAATTCAGTTCGTTTAAGCTCTAAATGAGCTAAACACTTCCTAAATTTATTGGGGATGACTTTAGGAAAGCAGAATATTTCAGATATGTATATTAAACCCGATTTTTCATTAATTTTTCAGATCGTTATTCACCGTCCACAAAATTTCACAATGGAAAATATGGCGGAACTTTCCAGTTCTTGCTTAAAGATTATTTGAGAGGGTGGCCAGTTGCTTTTCTTTAATAAGTAAATTATCAGATATAGATCCTATTATGCTCTTATCAAAGAAGTTACTAAAATAAAAAGTTGCCTGGAGCTTTTATACGACTTTCTGTAGAATTCTCTCGTTTTACATTCTCATTCGAATAAGTTATACTCATACTTTCTTACGGTAAACTATCACAGGACTCATACCAGAATAAGTCTATTTAAATCATTCAAATTCTAAAGGGCGATTTCCATACTCCATAGGGAAATTAAATTCATAGATCCAATTTCACTAGAGGTTCCATTTCAAAATAATATAACCAGTGAACAGTTTATGAAAAATATACAAAATATTTAACGCCACGCAGAATAAAAATATACTTTGATAAGTACCCCAGTATTTATACCAGACGCAAACTTTATAAGGCTCACAAAGAATCTTTAATGAAGAGTTTACAAGTATAGTAGCTTTATTCAAAGTTTATATATGCGATACTTCTTGTAAGAGTTTAGTAACAGTTCTGCCGAAGAGGCTCTTATACAACTTAAAACCAAAAGGTTTAAAAGTATAAAGTCTTATAAAACTTTTTAGAAGCATATTATAAGGCTGCGGTAAGCCTGGATAGGCTGAAAATAGCTTTCATTAAGAATAGAGTCTGTATTAAGCACATTAACAGACCCAATGCGTTAAAGCAATTTGACGGAATATGTTATCAGAGCCGTGTCTTATTATAAACGTTTATAAATATTTTAAGAGAAATATCTCCTGGCAAAGTGTCTAGCCAAGAACCCTCTTGACCATGCATCCCTATTGACCATGCATCCCTCGGCGCATGCTGATCCACCTTGGATTAGGGTCCCTTTTAGTCGCCTTCTACGACACGCCTGGAAAGGCGGTAGCATTATTCGCGACCCTTGCCACAGGGCAAATTGAAACGATTAAACACTGCGACATGAATTGAACTTAATTGTGAATTTCTAAGAAAATCTGTGAACACTTGCATCGAGAGATATAAGAGATTTAACGATATCCGGAAATTGGGTCTTGATTTATACGCATAAAGGTTTGTGTTCGTAGAGACAACTCATGGGATCATCGCTCAGCGATCGTAGTTTTGCATCCAATGTCGAGCCGTATTTAAATATTTTTTGAATGGTTTTACTTTCCTAGTATCGACTATGGACTAAAGGAACATATCTGTAAAGAAAATATACCCATATATGAATATTTTTGAATGGTGGTACGTTCCTTGTATCAACTATGACCCAAAGGAACATGTCTGTATAGAAAATATCAGCATATAGTGCTCAGAACCGGTGGTTTAACAGCGATCGCTGAGCGAACGTACCCCCATTCAAAAAATATTCAAATACGGCTCGGAATTGGATGCAAAACTACGATCGCTGAGCGATCCTCACGTGAGTCGTCTCTACGAACACGTACCTTTAAGACCCATTCCCGGTAATCACAAGAAATGTCCGGTTATGAGAAATGTGTTACATATTAGAATTGTCCGTTTAGGGAAATTCTACTGTACATATGTATATTATGTTTTATTGAGTCGTCATATATGTTTTATTATCCGTTCCTGAAAAATGGCATATTTGGTCGGCAAAAATCCTACATCGGAAATTTTTTGGATTATGGTTGGGAATGGTCCCCAGATTATGGCATTAAAAGTCCCAGCCGATCGGGTGTCCGCAACCTTGAAAAAAGGGGGGAACGGGGGGCATTTTTTCTTTTTTTTTGCGATTACTTCAAATACGGCAAGAGATACACAAAAATCGTCTGAGGACGAAAAAACTACATAAAATTACCTTTCCAATGATATACAACACATTAAAGTTTAATTAAATATTTCGGCGCTAGCCTAACAAAATAAATTAGAATATTTTCATTTAGACCTTTTTTAAAAGCTCCATAAATTTTGAAAAAATTCTAGTGCAGCCGTAAAATTTTGTATAAGTATTAATCACTATAAGTTCAAGATCATTTTAAGGTAAACATTGAGTCGCTCCGGTCAAGGACCTTCATTATCCCCCCATTTAAATTTTTCAAAACGGCATATCCATAACTGTAGTCTGGCTGGTCTAGTGGTTGTGACCCAACCCACCAAAAATAAGCTCATTCGGATAAAAACTAAGGGTATCTCCCATACAAAGTGACCCATCAGGATTTTGTTCTACGCACTACTCATTTGATAAACTGTAGAACAAAGTTGTCTTGGGTCACTTCGTATGGGAGCTACCCTTAGTTTTTATCCGAATGAGCTGATTTTTGGTGGGTGTGGTAACTATGGCCCCCAATCGCAACAAACCAAAATTTAGCTCCAATTTTGCGGGGGAGTTATGGACATGCCGTTTTGAAAAATTTAAATGGGGGGATAATGGGGGTCCTTGACCGGAGCGACTCAATCTTTACCTTAAAATGATCTTGAACTTATTGTGAATACTTGTACAAAATTTTACAGCTGAACTAGCATTATTTCAAAAGTTATGGAGCTTTTAACAAAGGACTTAAATGAAAATATTCTAATTTATTTTGTTAGGCTTAATTCAAACAGTAATTTCAAAACGGTGCTTTATACGTACAACTCTGCAAAGTTGATAAAAGTTGCTTCAACTTGGCTTTCCAACGGTATATCATTTTTCATATTTACATTGCGGGATTTTAGGGAAACACGCATTGAATAGTAAAAATCATGGCTTCAGTGGAATCGCTAACAATTTTTTCCCTTTATTTGAAAACAAAAAAGACAAGCAAAGGTTATTAAAATTCGGGATTGAGTCTCGGTACATTATTTTGAGCAGAACTGTAAGGTATTTGAAATTTTGTACATTGTTTGGCAAATACAACGGCATGAAAATGGCGATAATGTTGGCAACAGTTTTTGTGAAATTTGATGTAGTTTCTGCAACTGAAATCAAATCTTTGATTAGGCCATCAGGAGGGCTGCAAATTAAGATTTTGCTTGACAAGTCACGATTTTCGATGACTTTCACAAAAAGAGCTGAAAGGTACACAGTTGAAAAACTGGTGTAATTTTTTAGGCCAGTCAATAAACCGAAAAATAAGGCGTTAGGTCGCAAAAAATTGCTCGGCTCTGGTTTTTTGGGATATTGTTAGGATAGATACCAGAAGTGTACCACCAAGATTATACCAGAAGTGTACCACCAAGTTTGCAACTTCGAAAAACATGTGCTAACCCCGTGACCCTCAAAAAACCTCAAAATTTTCGGACTTTTTTCATATGTTTGTTTATAATTTCTAAAAGGTGCTTCCTACAAGTAAGTTGTCCACTGCACTGTTAAAGCTAAGAAAATCTTCTTTAATTTGAGTGTAACCCCAGCTTTGTAGGCGCAAAGGATCCCAAGATACAGCACTTTAAACATTGTTTTTTGAAAAAAAGTTCGAAATTGTAATTTCAGTCATGTTCCGAGCTGAATATCGGCTTAAATGCGCATTTTACGGAGGAAGTCATGTGACATGAAGTTATAAACCAGTTCCTTAGCTGTATATATGTCGGAACGAATGGAATCAGACCATGGGGTCATAGGGCTGCCCCTGAAAATTAGGTTCTTCTAAGAAAAACTTTTTTCTTTGTGTACCAATATTAACCAAACTTCACCCAAGTATGTTGCTGGTTAAGCCTAAAAAAATATCTAGGAACGGATGAAATCGGAACACTACGTTATAGGGCTGTCATACAAACCAACCTCTGGAAATTAGGTTCTTCTAAGAAAAACTTTTTTCTTTATGGACCAATCTTAACCACCCTTCCCCCAATTGTGTTTTTTAGTAAAGCTTCAAAACATATCTAGAAACAGATGAAATCGGAACACTAGGTCATAGGGCTGTCATACAAACCAACCCCTGATAATCAGGTTCTTCTAAGAAAAACTTTTTTCTTTATGAACCAATCTTGACCAAACCTCACCCAAATGTGTTCCTAGTAAAGCCTCAAAACATATCTAGAAATGGATGGAATCGGAATATTACGTCATAGGGCTGTCATACAAACCTCCTAAAATACAATTTCGGACTTTTTTACAAAAAAAAACACATTTTTTAAAGTGCTGTATCTTGGGATCCTTTGCACCTATAAAGATGTTGTTAGACTCAAATTAAAGAAGATTTTCTTAGCTTTAAAAGTGCAGTGGACGACTTACTTGTAGGAGCACCTTTTAGAAATTACAAACAAAAATATGAAAAAGTCCGAAAATTTTGAGGTTTTTTGAGGGTTACGGAGTTAGCACAGGTTTTTCGAAGTTGCAAACTTGGTGGTACACTTCTGGTATCTATCCTAACAATATCCCAAAAAACCAGAGCCGAGCAATTTTTTGCGACCTAAAATCGGTAAATGACTGGCCTATTTTGGATAACTTAACTCAACATAGTTTATAACAAGCATGCATACGAAATTTTGAATACGCTTTATAAACTCAACGGGAGTAAAACATAATAACACAAAAAGTGGATCATTTTTATCTATCTTTTTAATAGATGATGCTTCTACTCAAATTTGAATATTTTTTCTATAAAACCATTTGTTCCAAACACGAAGGGTACCCTAAATTTTGTATCAATTCTATAAGTGCATAGAAGTCAGGATATCTAATAATAATGTGCTTATCATTTTTACGCTGAAAGCTGTTTTATCTATGTAAGCGAATCAATTCGGTACAGATCTTAGATACAAATTTAATTTCTACCCAAAATTAAGGTAAATTTCATCCCTGAAGTGTATCGTTTACGATATGGAACATGGGCAAGTTAATGTTGCGTACAGTACAGTTCCTCTGTAGCTCACTTGGTTGAGTCGCACTGCTAGTAATCTAGAGGTCCGGAGATCGAATCTCGGCGTGGTCAAAAATTTCCGTAAATGTGTGGATAGGAAATATTTAGTGCTTGCAATATTATATACACTCCGAAATGATATGCAATGACCTATAAACGACTGAGTGAACGCACCATGCCCCACAAGGGGTTTCGGTACAGAGAAAGAAGGTACAGTTACGGGTGTTGATGAAAATGGTGTCTTTTTGAAATGATCTATTGATTTTACCTTACTTTCTTATTAAATCTACTAGTTATTGTGTCGAAATAACCAGGGCCGGATTTCCCATATGGGCAACCTGGGCTACTGCCCGGGGCGGCAGAATTTGAGGGGCGGCAAATTCTTAAATTTTTTCATTGGTCTAAAATTATGGGAAAGATGGATTTTGAAAACACAAACATAATTGTAGAAAATAATTTGCTTTTTTAATTTATTCTAGTTATATGTACATATTCGTCTTAATCCAAAGCACCTAATCGCAACCCCTCAACTCAAATTTTAATGTGATTTTCCTCCTTCAAAAATTGGGACTACGGAAAATGTTGCTTGAAGCATACATTCACTCTGAATGGCGTGGCGGCCTTTAGTTCAATTAGAATAGGAGTACATACATATACATCATCTTTGGCTTCACTTTAAACATTATTATGCCCGAAGCCACATTGGGGCTTCCACACATTCGTGTGTTCAATTAATTTTAGAATTTGTCCCACATCAAATTCGCTGGGAAGCAAGGATTTGGTTACGGGAGAAGGCCAAGTCTCGATATTAAAAAAGCGGAATTGGCTATCAAATTTTTGAGTTTCTATCGGGCGAATAGGTTTAACTAAATTTTTAAGAATTTTTACGCTTACTTCAGAGAAAACGGAAAATTCCACCGAAAATAAAAAAATTATTTGAAATAGTTGAAATCAGGAAAATCTAGAACTTTTTAGGCACCGAATGATTTTTCCTGAATAACATCAGTAAGTGCTTTCCCATTTCGTTTTCGTTATCTTTATCACCGAAAACAAATTAGGTCAAGATGTGTTTAAAATTTTGGGTTTATTCGACGTTTTCTAGTTAAATATGATGCTAATATAGGAAATTTGTTGGGGTAATTCGCAAATTATTTCCAAAACGATCGAGAAAGAAAAAAAAATAGAAAACGAACGCGTTTCTAAAGAAAGTGAAAAGCCGAATTTAATAAGAATTGTACAGTTTTCTATGTTATCATTGATTCAATCATTCCTAAAACAATTTTGGGAGGTGCACGGAGCACCTGGATTCCTCCCCTGGGAAGCAACATAAAAAATTTGCAAGCAAACATAATACGCTTACTAGTAAAAAATTTGAAATTTTCAATTCTTCACATACGCCCGCTAACGTTTTGCCTAGATTTCCTTTGTGACACCTTCAAGCTTATCTAGTGGCGGAGGGCGGCAAATTCGTTACTGCCCAGGGGCGCAATAGAGGCTAAATCCGGCCCTGGAAATAACTGACACAATTTGTGGTGTACATTCTATTCTTATTCTCATTTCAATATAACCATGCTTTATTATTTCTATACAAAAATTAGATAGATTTCTATAGATAAATTTTTATATTGAAAGTACATCAAATTTTTGGACTGTGTAACGGTAAAAAAATCCGATTATAGTGGTAATTTTCTTGCAGAAACAAGTTGTGCTATCAACCCTTACAGTATTGACCACCTGATGCGGGACACCCTGTATAGGCACATATAGACAAAATTCAATCTACATATAAGACTTCTCATATCCCTTTTACTTTATTCATATAATACTTATACTTGAAAGTCTTTACGTTTTATCTTACCAGTTTCATTCTGTCCAAGATACTATCCATTGCCAGGGTAATAATTCCTAAAGTTTCTGCTGACTAACACACTTTTACTTTTATTAGGTTTCGCAATGGATAAACTTATGGCACAACTAAAATTTTGAAAAAAAAAAATATTTTGTGCATTAGGTACGTATAATAGTACAGGGAATTTGAAGATTGTCATCAGTTTAACTTACAATAGGTGTGTTTTTTTGGTTATTCCGTGCAGGTTTGGGTAACGAAACTCCATATAAAAAAAATGACAGCTGACGCACCTGTCATTTTTTTTATATGAAGTTTCGTTACCCAAACCTGCACAGGATAACCAAAAAAACACACCTATTTGTGTACATTATTTGTACATATACACTCGACGTTAAATAAAGCCCGCCATTCGCCTCTTTCAAACTCTTTCCCAATTTTCTCAAAAGGTATAAAAGTTACAACTATGAAAGTTATATCAGGAAGTGCATTTCATGCAGTGGCGGCTCGCCCATATGTGCACATGTGCACCCCCTGATAAAACAACCATATCAACAAATAATATGCTAAATATCTTCGCTAAATAATACAAAACAGAACAAACCGCCAGACGCAACATACTCTAAGAAGCGTACGTACATGTATATACGATATACCCAAGCCATGCATTGAATCTATGTCTTGACCAGCGACCAACAGCCAGGGTGTTGGTGCACAGTCATATGAACTGGTGCACTCGCTCCAAAATCAGATATGGGACGGCTTCTCGGGACGAGAGGATAGTGCAAGATTTACACTAGAACTTGTGCACAAATAAGTCGTGCACAGCTTGCATAGCACACAACTTGGTGATGAACCGAATGGATGTGAATTTTGGGTATTTTCAATGAAAGAATATGAAAATGAGTAGAGATTTTATGTTTAACTTTAGAAATTTTTTTACAAGAACTTTTCTAAGGACAAAAGTTGAATGCTAAATATTCTAGGAGGTTTGCCTTGTCTGAGCTTTGCGATGGAAAAGCATGTTGTGAAAAATCTAATACCAAGCCAATTAAATGGAAAAAAAATAAATTATGGCGTGCTGCTGATTCGTGAAATTTTATGGTTTTTCTACACTGTTATGTGAAAATCGCAATGATTCTTTAGTTATAAAATCTAGATTTCTGTTCGTAGTTAGAAGGAGATGCAGGAAAACAGGATGGAAACAGGTTTGAGGAAATGGTAATTTTCCCAAAAACTTAGTTTGTATGTTAGTATAGACTATACTGTGACTTTAAAATAAAATAATTTTAATTAAAAGTAGGTAGTCTTCAATATACGTTAAAATAGATTTTGACGGGTTAATGTCGTATGTATTTAGTTTTCTTTTTTGTGAACCCCCAGTATTATTGTATACGGGCCGCCACTGATTTCATGACAATTAAAATGAGAGCAAACACATTGGGATTTCTCCATTTATTAAGCATTTTTTAAACATTTTTGTTTGCTTGCATCCTCGTATTCATAGATCTCAAGAGGCTGATAATGAAGTCTTGGGGACTTGCGTTCCACTTCTCTTCAATTGCGATTCGCAGCTCTGGAAGCGTTGTTGGAGCAGAAACGCGGGCTCGAAGCCGACGTTTCAGCATATCCCATAAGTGTTCTGGATTCAGAATCAGTGGATTCAAGTCCGGGCTTCGAGCTTGCCGTGCGTTATCCTGCATTAACTAGATATTATGCCCGATATATTTTGTGTAAGGCATCACTTGGACTGCAAAGATTCCATTGACGTAGCGATGTGAAACAATCCACGTGTACGGCCCGTTGGTTCAATGAAAACTAATGCTGCATGTCCGGTTAACGAGATACCGCACCAGACCATTACAGATCCTCCTCCATAAGCAACAGATTCCGCGATGCAACACTGAGAATAACGTTCTCCAGTGCGACGATATACTCTCTGGCGTTGTTGTTGTTGTAGTAGCGGTGCAGAAAGGCGTGAACCGCTGTGCATGTCTGTGGAAGTACTACGTTCTACTACGTTTCGTCGTCGTTCTCGCCTATTGTCTCAAGCGACAAGAACGTAGCAGCTGCAATAGGGTTGTCCCATAGCGACCTCGGAGTGAGGTTAGTGGGTGCAGCGGGGCATCGGAACAGGTGGTCCACATCATGGGGCACCACCGCAGCTCGGACAAATGTTCTGAATGTCCGGGTCTATTCGAGATAAGTATGAATTGAGGCGCGAGCAAAATCCCGACCTAAGCTGGGCTAGTGTCGCTCTTGTGGCTCTCGGGAGCCTAGTCTCCTCAGGTGATATAGGTGGTGGGGGCGCTGAAAGGACTCTATTCATACTTAATCTCCCTATTGACCGATTCACAACGGTTGTGTGAATATCTGCGATGGCCGCATGGTATGCTGTGTCATTAAATATATCGGGAGGTACCCGTTTGTATCCCTGGACGTCTCTCTCGAGGTCTCTGATTCCACTCCTGACATGTCGTGGAGGGGGAGTATTGTCCATGAGATGATAGTTTGGGTGATTCTCTCGATAGCAACCGACCAGATATTGTAAAGACAGGAGAAGATTATGATCATGTATTGGCAACATGCTGGTTTCTTGATGAAGATGATCCTGCGGGACGACATTAGGTGACAACCTGTAGCGATACGTAGCGTTTTGGCATGCCTGGATCTTGTTCCAGTTTGTTTCACAAACGGTTTGTGACCACACCGGTGCTGCGTAGCTGGGAATTGTTCTACCTATCGCTTTGTAGGTGACCAACATAGTTTCCTTGTCCTTGCCCCAGGAACTCCCGGCTAGTGCCCTTAGGACTGTGGTTCCCAATCTTTTTCAGTTCACGCCCCCCTTTGCGAAGTCTGGTGGGACTGGCGCCCCCCGAGAAAATTTGGCCGAAACCCGAAAACAGATGTGGACATTTTTCTACTTCCGTCATCAAGATATTGTCTATTGTCATCATCAATGTGGCACGATAGCCCGACGTCGGGCCTTGGCCGCCTGAATCGTTGACCTCCAATTGTCGCGGTTACGTGACCTCGTCCTCCAGTTTCGGAAGCCCAGTAGCTGGTGGGCGTCTTCACCTACGGAGTTCTCCCAGCGAGCTCTCGGTCGTCCACGCAACCTCGCTCCGTCAATTCGTTGTGCGTTCATCACTTTCTTTGGCATGCGATTATCGTCCATCCGTTGTACATGCCCCGCCCATTGCAAGCGTTGAAGCTTCACGTTTTTCGATACTTCCAGCTCATCGTACAATTGACACAACTCATGGTTGTAGCGGATACGCCATTGATCTCGCTCGCGAACGGCCCCGAAAATTCGCCGAAGGACCTTTGGTTCGAATCGGTCTAGCAAAATTTTGGAGGCTTGGGTGAGGGTCCATGTTTCGCAGCCATAACATAGCACGGGTCGGATGATCGTTTTGTACACGCGGAGCTTCGTGTTCCTGTGCGCAAGTTTCGAATTAATTATAGGGAGGACCGAGAAATATGTCTTATTGGCTAGTTGTATCCGTCGCTTAATTTCGTCGGTTTCGTTGGCGTCCTTTGATAAGTTACAACCCAGATAGTTGAAGTTGTCTACATACTCGATATTAAGGTCCCCCACTGTGATGCTTGAATTTGCTGGCGTCCTTGTTTTCGATTGCATCATGGCCTTTGTTTTGCTTTCGTTGATATATAGTCCAACTTCCTTTGCGGCGTTATTGAGGTTATGCAGAAGGCTTTCTGCATCACCCAACCTTCGAGACATGATGTTGATATCGTCGGCGTACGCTACTAATTGAGTCGACTTGATGAGTAGCGTTCCGCTGCTGTCCATATTCATGGCTCGAATTACAAATCCAAAGCAAGGTTGAAGAGCGTCGGCGCCAGCCCATCGCCCTGCTTGTGTCCAGTACGAGTTTCAAATAGGTCAGTGAGTCGATTCTGCACTCTGACCTGCGAGACGGTATTAGTCATCGTCATCCTTGTGAGTCGCACTAACTTTGCCGGTATACCAAAATTCAGCATAATGTTGTACAGTACACTTCGGTCGATACTGTCGTATGCCTGCTTGAAGTCGACAAAGATTTGGTATACGTCGATGTTATATTCCCAGCACTTTTGGAGTAGTAGCTTCACTGTGAAAAGCTGATCGGTCGTTGATCGACCAGGTCTGAAGCCGCCTTGATACTCGCCAATGATTCGTTCTGCGTACGGATTAATTCTTTTTTCAAGAATTTTAGATAATATCTTATAGGCTGTACAAACTAATGATATGCCCCTGTAATTCTCACACTTCAGCTTGTCACCCTTTTTGTGGATTGGGCAGATTATGCTTTTGCGCCAATCTTCGGGGATTTCCTCGTCGTTCCATATTTTCAGCAGTAGCACATGTATAGCGTTGGTCAGGCACGTTCCACCATGCTTCAGCAGTTCTGCTGGGATCTCGTCAGCGCCGGGCGCTTTATTATTTTGAAGCGACTGTATGGCAAGACTCACCTCCTCTACTGTTGGGGGTAGAACGGGAGGGCCTGGTTCGGCTAACTGCTCAAGAGCTGGCTCCGCGGGGGATGTTGATGGTGCATTGAGGAGCTCTTCAAAATGCGAGGCCCATCGTTTGTTGACGCTTTCGATGTCGCTGATGATGTTACCATCCTTGTCCTTACATAGGCTTGTCCTGGGTTGATATCCGTTCTTAACATTATTTATAAGTTTGTACGCCTGTCTAATGTTCTTACTGGCTAATCTTTGGTTTATTTGCTGTAACTGCTCGTCAAAATGTTTGCGTTTCTTACGTCTAATTAACTTATTAGATACTCGCCGAAGCTCGTTATATCTTTCTTTCTTGGCTCGGGATGCGCGTTGTGTGTATTGGCGTTAGGCTTCATTTTTCGCCTCAATCGAGGCCCTGCATTCGTCGTCGAACCAGTCTGCTCGTCTGCGCCGGCCTTTATAGCCCACGACCTCTTCTGCGACCCCCTTGATGCTGTCTTTGAGCTCCTCCCAGAACTCATGGATGCCTAAATTGTTGATGTCATCAAGCATGGGCGACAGTTTTTCCTCTAGTGCTGTTGTATACGCAGCCGCCGTGGCATCATCAATCAAATTGTCAACCTCGATGATCTTGGCAGGGTTGATTCTCGTTAGGTGCACCGACGAGATTCTGCACCTGTAGGGTGTCTTCACCAAATAGTGATCGCTGTCGCAGTTGGCTCCTCGATAGGATCGAACATCTAGGACATTAGAAGCCCATCTCTTGCTGATCAGTACGTGGTCGATCTGGTTCACGGTGTATTCATCTGGAGACTTCCAGGTCTGCTTGTGGATTCGTCGATGAGGGAAGCATGTAGAGCTTATGACCAGGTTTCTGCCGCTCGCGAAGTCGATAAGTCGCTGACCGTTGTTGTTGTTTTCGTCGTGGAGGCTTTGACCTCCAGTAGTTCCCCTATGCCAGCTTTCATTTCCGAATTTGGCGTCTCCTAGCAGCAGCTTGACGTCGTTTGATGGAAGTGAGTCGAAGAGTGTTTCACTCACTGATTTTGGACAGAATTCTGGATTAATTTGGTTGTAATATAATTTTGACCAAGTCCAATGCACAGATTTACCTCGTTTATAATCCAAATATGTACTCGTATGACAACGTAACCCAAAAAATTGTCATCCCAATCATGCATAGAAAAAGCACAATTGTTTGTTAGTGGAGCCCGTGGAGGCCAAGTTTGGAACTTCTGGACATTTTTGAAAAGTATACGCATCGTGGGTTTCGTTAGAAGTTCGAATCATTAGCAAATAATTTCAGCACAAGCCTACACGTCAAAATCAAGTGATTTCGGCCTAAAATATTTTCAGCGGTCTTTTGCCCAGAGGCTCTTAGCTATTTCAAAAATAAATTCATTGTTACATCGATATATAAGTTGTACTCACGCCCACCTTCCCAAACCGTCACGCCTCCCTAGGGGGGCGCGCCCCACAGTTTGGGAATCACTGCTTTAGGACGTTGTTTCTACTGTGCATTTTGTCGACTACGTCTTCGACATGATTTTTCGACTTCATCATGGTATCTAGATAGACACCAAGGATTTTGGGGTTAGTAACAGTAGGAACAACGTCGTCAGCATGCTTGCCAGTACGGATCCTAAGCTCCTCCGAAAATTCCTGCGTCCAGGTGGTAAGAAGTGTTGCAGTGCGTTTTGACGGTGAAATGACGAGGTTGCGGATACTGAAAAACTCCACCAGTTTCTCAATATAGTCATTTAATCGAGCACACATGCCATTTAAATCATTCCCCGTGGTGAGTACGGTGCAATCGTCCACATAGGAAATTAGTTCGATACCTTCCGGGGATGTTGGAAGGCTCGACAGGTAGATGTTGAATAATGTAGGAGAGAGTACGCTACATTGTGGAACTCCCTGCTTAATTTTCCTATGCTTTGACCAACTGCCACGAAACTCAGTATAGGATTGCCTCCCAGCTAGATAGTTGGCAATCCATCTAACCACTTTACAACGGGTGATAAAATCGTGATTATACGGTAAGAATCGGCGAGTTTTGCGCTTTTACCGGGTTTTAGAAGGGGGGTAATTCGACCCTTTTTCCAAAATTCAGGGATGACGAGCGTGGATATCGACAAGTTGAAAGCCATCGTTATGTATTCGATGGCTGGAAGATCTAGATGTTTCAGCATGGCTATTGAAATGCCATCCGGTCCAATGGCCTTAGAGTTTTTAGCGTTCTTGATCGCTGCTGAAACTTGGTCCGGAGTATAGGTGGGAATAATGTCAACTGTTCGGTTACGTATCCTTCTTTTTATTTTGCAGTTGAGCGACTTGGTCTTGGGATGCTCAATAAATTGCTTATTAAACAAGCTCGCACAAAGTTTAGGATCTGCGGTGGTTTTCTTGCCGAATCTGATGGCTACACTACCTTTGTCTTTGGTTGGATGTGACAGGGCGCGGACTGTAGCCCAAAGTTTGCTGACACCTTTCAAGGGATCACAGCTTTCAAGATGCTCGTTCCATTTTTCTTTCTTGTAGGTGTTGACTTGTCGATTTATTTCGGAGTTTAGCTCCTGAATTCTGGGGTCTGCCGGATTTGTGCGTCTTAAGTTGTCCCGTTCGTCGGCTAGCCTTGCGGCAGTAGTTGGGAAATATGGCCGAACTTTGGGGATACGTCCTGCCGGAATGAAGCGAACTGTCGCTTTGACAATGACGTACCTTATATTCTTTTCGGCTTCCTTGGTGTTTGTTGGAATAGGTAGCGCGGCGAACTTCGTCGTAGTGAACGTAGTGAAACCCTCCCAATTTGCCTTTTTGTGGTTGATAAACGTACGCCGTTCGTACGTCGTCAGTTCAGCTGGTTTATCAATTTTGATAAGTATGGGGAGGTGATCGGATTGGAGGGAAATAGTTGTCTCCCAGTGGGTTTCACTTATCAAACTGGCGCTTACAATAGTTATGTCAGGAGAACTATGGCAGGCACCAGCGACGCGTGTAGACGAAATTCCATTGAGTGCGCAGACGTCTGATGGGTCTAATTATGTCGCGATATCTATACCTCTGGCATCATTTGCGAGAAGAGAGTGCCTGAGTTCGTGATGGGCGTTGAAGTCGCCAAGTAGAATCCTATGCTGTCCTGTGAGGAGTGGACCAATATCGAACTATTTATAGGTTCGATATTGGTATTGGAACTGGACCAGTTCAAAACCAGTTCAGTATCTGTTTAAAGCTGTTCAAAGCAGTTCAGTACCTGTTCAAAAGCAGTTCAGTACCTGTTTAAACCTGTTCAAAGCAGTTCAGTACCTGTTTAAACCTGTTTGCAGCAGTTCAGTTCCAGCTCATTATCAGTTCAGTTCCAGTTCAGAGGATCAGTCTGATAGCTGTTCAATTCAGTTTGCTAGCAGGTGGATACGAGTTGAGTGTGACCCGAAAAAACATTTCATTTCCTCTGCCATATTCATGATAACTTCATGTACTTGAACGATGCCATAAAACATACCATTTGATCAGATATTGCATACTGTATCACCTATAAAACCATTCACTGGGATCACAAAAATGAAAGAAGATAATTTTCACTCTAATAAAAAAATCATTAGGAGTCACATTGGACATCATTGGTTGCTTTTCTTTTCAAGTATTAATTTCATATATACAGTAGATAGGTCAAGTCGCTGCTTAGGCCTGCATACAGACCAAAACATACATCTATCTAATAAATATATAAAAAAAAATGTATTGTTTAAAAACTAAACACATATGTATTTTATATAGTCGGAGATGCTTTCCTTCAATGCATTACAAACTTCATGACAAACTTAATATGTATACCCTTTCACTCTTATGAAAAATCAGTGGAAACATAAGGTAATAATAATTTAAAGAACATTTGTAACATACTTAATGTTTTGTTGAAAGAATATTTTGGCTTTTTCTGTCCTGTATAATGAAATCATAGGAAATATGTACTTTGAGACATCTTGACTATATACGTAGCGTGGTACATATTTACTATAGTCTTTAATCAGTCCACACAGCTGATGTGCCTTACATGTGTATCGACATTAGTATGGAATGGTTTCCTCATTCCTCATCAATCTACTTTAAAATAGCTGTAGAGCGACCTTGTCCCATTCTCTGAAGACATATTCACATGATATGATGAATCATATGTGCGTAATGATCCTAAAATTCTGCCATATAGCTAATGTACACACTATACTATATTTAGACATGGGCTTTAATAATAATTCAGTTTGATTTAAATTCAGCTATCATATTCTATATTTTTTATATTTAAACTTGTGTCGATGCACCTTAGTGGCGTAGTCGTATTTCTGAATGAACTTAAATACCAGTCCTATACCAGTTGAAATAACATTCTATAGGTACAATTCAATCAAAGCAAGTCGTAATATCACTATAAGCAAAGCATTAGAAATACAACTTACTTGCTATACTCACATCTTTTTCTTCCACAGAGAAAGTGATACCTAGTCACATTATGACTATAAGAAAAAATAGGAATGAACAATCCTAGGAACTGCCTAAACAAACAAACAAACGGTCCGCCTTTTTTTCGGAAAACAATATTTTTTTACCAGATTTTACAGCTTTCTGAAACTCTAAATTGAAAAAAACATGATCCAACCTAAAGCACTCGAACCGGAAAAAGTAAAGCTAACACTGAAAAAGAAGAACCAAAATATTAAGGTGACCGAGTTCGTAATTTGAGAAAACAACAGAAAAAACTTGAAAATTGAAGCACTAAAAAAACTTGATATCGAAACGCTAATTTTTATAATAATTGTTCTATATATTTTCTAAATTGAGAAAAGATGACAAAACCAATACACAACTGAAAAAAAACCTGAAAACAAATAATAAAATTAGCTTTACCACACATTCCGAATGGCCTATATGAACTTTTGGGTGTTTAGTAGGAAACTTTCCGTATTTACAAACCGAAGGATACAGAGAAAATATAGCAATGTATTTAATCTTTTCGTTATTTTTATACATTTTATACATTTCCTGTACGACCACCATAGAATGCGTCGCGTGGATTCAAAGGCGTATAGTTATTCATCGGATGTGTTCGTAAATTTGCTTGTTACTGCTCATTAATTTATCAAACTCACATTCCCACATCTCAATAACATCATACTTTAAGTCCTTCAATCGGTTTACTTTTGCTATCGATTTTTCAAAACGCTGATTTAATATATCGTTAGGATCGTCGTGTAAAGGCTCATCTCGATTATTTTTGACACATAAAGGATGTCCATGATAATAACATCCTTGGAATTCAAAAATTTGATTGTTTACTTTACAAAATCCGTCGACTTTTACACCTGCAACAATTGCTTCGCTCTTTATCACATGTACCTAATGGGAGACAACCACAATAATATTTCTATTGAAATCTTCCCAAAAAAAAAAGTTTTGTCTATCAAAATAATTCACCCTATCGCTATACGCTATTGTCAGTTAAAATGACTCGGACATCCGAAAACTACTTCGCCCCCTCAATTATATTCATTATCATAAAGAAATGAAATGAGTGTAAACCACAATAATATTTCTATTCAAATCTTTCTCGAACAAAAAACAAGAACATCAAACCAAGTCGCGTTATCATCATGCGCAAAAACATTAGAAAACCGCATATATACCTAATCGTCTGGGACATTTAATAATAATTCAAGTACAATTCTTATCTTAATGAAACATAAACATAAATCTACACAAATCGTCATGAAAATCCACTTATACATTTCGCAATGTCTAAACCATTAAAATGACATGATCGCTAATTTAGCAACCAGACACTATAAAACAGCAGAGTATATGTATGTACATACACTTCACTCAACCCAGTCGATCGATCAATCAATATCCTACTCCCGATCACGATCATATTTTCACAGATCACAATCATTTTCCCATAACCCATCCAACAGCAACATCTACCATGAACCTAAGGGTGCACCCACACACTGCAAAACAACGTCATAAACATTGACTTTAGACGTTTTCTTAAGATTAATTGATGTCATATTCGGTATACTTTATATTAAGACAATTACATAGATCTTAGTGGTGAACTCTTTGAATCGTCGAGACAATCAGCCACAATAATAACCACAAACAAACCTATCCAAAATCTCTTATGTTTTTCTCAATAAACTGAAATACCAGTCTCATACAAATTGAAATCACATTCGTGCCACATTGATGATGATGATGATGGCACATTGGTCCTCGGAGTTTTTTTTAACTTTTACTTATTCGAAGTTGCGTCACAGCACTATTTAACTTAATGCGTTTTTTGTATTGGCTGAGTACACAGTACGCACTTCTAAAATCAATTTTCAGTAATAAATTTAATTATTTATCACACCATAAAAAAATCATAAGACACTTCGATATGCCACACCGACCACTCATATCGTCCTCCAACCGTTTTCACCGCCAAAATCCATCTGGCTTAAAAAAAAGACAATGGTCAACTCGCGATTCGCACAGAATCTCCTGATTTTTTACCCCCCCCCCCCCCCCCCGCGAGAGCCACACAAATCAAAAACGGAATCCGTCCGGTCAACGAACCGTCGTCCATCAATCCACTTGCTCATCCAACCACATTCCAGTTGCCCAACATCGTATCGGCTGTGCTTGTTCTTCTCTAATTATTTAATTATAGCAGCTTTAAAATTGTGAGTGTGAACTTAGCCAGTCATTTTTAAATATGGGTCGGAAAGGTATAGGTTTGGTATTAATCGAAAGCCAGACGTTTGTTCATTTTGTAGGGCGTTTGTTCATCCTGGAAACGGAAGGATACGGGAATTATTAAGGAAAAAGGGATTAGTTGTGACGTCATCTTCGCTCAACCAACGCCATCTACTCAGCTCAGCTGTACGGGCAACGTGTCCCGCGAACAATTTATGCAAGATCCACACCATCATCGTACAGCTAAGCTGAGTAGATGGCGTTGGTCGAGTGAAGATGACGTCACAACTAATCTCTTTTTCCTTAATAAAGCCCGATGGGCTGTGTGAAGTTAGCCAGTCATTTTTTTTTAATTACGCCCTTTTGCTTGGTGAACCGTTTGTTCGACTGCGGCTACGTTTGTTCTTGATTGTTCGCCAATTAATATCGTTTGTTCTTCTCTAATTATTTAATTATAACAACTTTAAAATTGTGAGTGTGAACTTAGCCAGTCATTTTTAAATATGGGTCAGAAAGGTATAGGTTTGGTATCAATCGAAGCCAGACGTTTGTTCATTTTGTAGGGCGTTTGTTCATCCTGGAAACGGAAGGATACAGGAATTATTAAGGAAAAAGGGATTAGTTGTGACGTCATCTTCACTCAACCAACGCCATCTACTCAGCTCAGCTGTACGGGCAACCCGTGTCCCGCGAACAATTTATGCAAGATCCACACCATCATCGTACAGCTGAGCTGAGTAGATGGCGTTGGTTGAGTGAAGATGACGTCACAACTAATCTCTTTTTCCTTAATAATTCCTGTATCCTTCCGTTTCCAGGATGAACAAACGCCCTACAAAATGAACAAACGTCTGGCTTTCGATTGATACCAAACATATACCTTTCCGACCCATATTTAAAAATGACTGGCTAAGTTCACACTCACAATTTTAAAGTTGGTATAATTAAATAATTAGAGAAGAACAAACGATATTAATTGGCGAACAATCAAGAACAAACGTAGCCGCAGTCGAACAAACGGTTCACCGAGCAAAAGGGCGTAATTAAAAAAAAATGACTGGCTAACTTCACACAGCCGTAAACTTACTATGTTTGGAAATGCATCCTTCAAAGTGGTACATACAAACATCATTCCATACTGAATATGTATAAGTATTCATATAATGCTAAGAGTATAAAAACGAAGGCTAGCTTTTTTAATATTATATCTAATAATCCCCTCCCCTCCACAATTTATTTATATACCTTACCTTAGACATAACATTTAATGATGACTTTATACATTTTTAATTTCAGAAACGCAGTGCGGATGGTGCAAGTGCCTAGTATCGCAGAATTCCCCCCATTTTCTAACAACACCGGAGGGACCACGTTACTGTTCCGAGTCTTGTTTTGCACAAAGCCGTCGGGCTTCGTTCAAGCGTGCCAAAACTTGCGACTGGTGCCGCCATGTTCGACACGCTGTTAGCTATGTTGATTTCCAGGATGGTGCATCACAGTTACAATTTTGTTCTGATAAATGTCTTAACCAATACAAAATGCAGATTTTTTGCAAAGAGACACAGGCTCATCTGGATATGAACCCGCATTTAAAGGACAATAACGCCGATCCATCTGGTAGCAGTCTAATAACACCGGATCTTTGGCTAAAAAATTGCCGCAGTCGATCTGCAACGCCAGAGCCTTCAGACGTGTCCAGATCGCCAACACCAACTCTTAAAAGTCCGACATCTAAACAATTAACACACAAACCTGTGATCTCTGTAGCACCACCATCGAAACTTCTTTCGAAAATACAGCTTATAGAAAATGTAAAATCTTCTAAACACAATCGGAAAAAACGTTTTACGAGACTGAGTCATAATAATAGTAGCCAAAATGACAACATTAGTAGTACGATTGTCAACACTTCAACACCCATAATTGATAGTGTTCCTAATCTAGGACTTGCCGCAAAGCCATGCACATTTACTAATATGCAGGACATTAGAATGGACATACCCGCTTCCTCGCCTGCTGACGGAGTGAGTACCACGAGGACGGCTATTACCACACCTTTTTATTCAGCACCCCCACCAAACACGTTTAGTACCCTGCCTATGGTGCTAAATAATAATCCTCACTCTAATTTCTTCGACTTTCGTCCACAGCCTAACTTGCTTCCCATGTCAGGGAATGACTTCAACGGACTTTTTTCGACATTGGGTGCAACTCCCCCTCCTGTAACAGTTATGGTGCCATATCCTATTATAATTCCACTACCGGTCCCCATACCTATACCTCTTCCTATAACGGAATTTATAAAAGCAGCTGAGAGCAAAAAAAATGGTGCTATGTCATCCAATAATCCTGAAAATGAAAGTTCCACCCAAGAGGAGAATATTGAACCCCTAGATTGCAGAAAATCTAAAACACAGTTGATACAACTACCTAGAGTGGAAGATCTCCCCGCAAGTGAAGATGTCCAAGCAAAAAAAGCGAAGAATGAATCAGATGATGCGGTTAATAGAGATTCCTTTCCCAGACTTAAATTAACGAGGCTGACTTCAAGACGTGGAATAATTAATCTACCCAGAGAATCAGAGAGTAGTAGACCATTGAGAAAACGCAAAAGAATTGTCGATTGTGATTAGAAGCAAGCATCCAAAGAATTTAATAAACCAATAAAGTTAGAAAATCGATTTTGTTGACATATTTTATTTTAATAAAGCAATGAGTACTAACACGTTATTTATTGAAGAATATACTGATAAGATAAATTTATGTAATAATATAGTCTTTAATTTATGTGTATATTTTCTTTTATAAATTGTGTTCCATTCTGGTTGAAGCACACTTCAGGCTAGGTTTAGCATAGCGGTATTCTTTCTTGGCGATAAGCTAAAATTCAGCCTCCTCCTGAAACTTTAGAGGGAGTTATGGACATGAATAGTTACATCCCGATGTGATATATAAGGTAATAAAAACGCCGAATAGTTAGAATAAAACTAAATTGCAAGGGCGGAAACCCTTGTGTCTTTATTTCTGATTTTTATACCCGTCACTATGTGAAAGGGTATATTAACTTTGTCATGAAGTTTGCAACGCACAGAAGGAAGCACTTCCGACTATATAAAGTATATATATTATTGATCAGTGTGACGAGAGAAATCGATTAAGCCATGTCCGTCTGTCTGTCTGTCTGTCTGTCTGTCCGTCTGTCTGTCTGTCCGTCTGTTGCAACGCAAACTAGTCCCTCAGTTTTGAAGCAATCGGGCTGAAATTTGGTATGCAAGTTTCTTTTTAGTGTACGCTGTATATATGTCGGAACGCATGGAATCGGACCATGGGGTCATGGGGCTGCCCCTGAAAATTAGGTTTTCCTAAGAAAACTTTTTTCTTTGTGTACCAATCTTAACAAAACTTCACCCAAGTGTGTTCCTAGTAAAGCCTCAAAACATATCTAGGAACAGATGGAATTCGAACATTACGTCATAGGGCTGTCATACAAACGAACCACTGAAAATTAAGCTCTTCTAAAAAAAAATTTTTCCTTTTTAATCCGACTGTAACCGACCTTCCCCCAAATGTGTTCTTAATAAAGCCACTAAACATATCTAGGAACAGACGAAATCGGAACACTATGTCATAGGGCTGTCATACAAAACAACCGCTGGAAAATAGGTTCTTGTATGAAAAACTTTTTTTCTTTGTGAATCAATCTTAACCAAACTTCACCCAAATGTGCTCCTAGTAGAGCCTTAAAATATATCTAGGAATAGATGGAATCGGAGCATTACGTCATACGGCTGTTATACAAACCAACCCCCAAATATTAGTTTCTTGTTTTTTTCTTTTTGAATCTTAACCAAAATACATCCAAGCGTGTTCCTGGATTAACCCCAACGCATCCAGGAACAGATGGAATCGGAACACGTCATAGAGCTACGGTAGAAATTTTTAACAGAAAAGAAGCTTAAGTTTCATTCAAATGTGACGGGTATTCAAATTTCGGCCGCGCCCGAATTTAGCCTCGGTCTCGTTTCTTTTCGTTTACACGTTATAAAATGAACTGAAACTTAACACAAGACAATAATACGTGCATCAAGTTAGCGGAACAACTTTTGAAAATCGACTCGGCGACTTTACAGTAATTTGCCGCTAATTTGTTGTGAATTAGTTGTGGAAAAATTAATTTTGTCGCTCTTTATTTTCACTGAGAAAATGGGTGTTCCGCTAACTTGACGTCAAGTTAGCGGAACAACTTTCACGGATCAAGTCGGGACTTGTACCGTTCTCTTCCGCTATTCGCTATCGGTAAGAAAACGCGGTTTTCCCTATTATGACGTCACTATGGGAGAAAACCCACTTTTGCTGATCGGATCGACTCGGTGAGTATGGCATAATTTGCCGTTTGGCTAATACGAATTAGTTCTGAAAAGAATGATTTTGTCGCTCTTCGCTATCGGTGAGAAAACGCGGTTTTCCATTTTATGACGTCACTATGGGAGAAAACCCACATTTCCTGATCGGACCAACTTGGTGAGTATGGCATAATTTGCCGCTTGGCTAATACGAATTAGTTGTGAAAAGAATGATTTTGTCGCTGCCTTCTATCCGCGGAAAAACACGGTTTTCCATATAATGAAGTCACGATGGGAGAAACCCCACTTTTCCTGATCGGATCGACTTGGGGAGTATGGCATAATTTGCCGCTTGGCTAATACGAATTAGTTGTGAAAAGAATGATTTTGTCGCTCCCTTCTATCCGCGGGAAAACGCGGTTTTCCATATTATGACGTCACTATGGGAGAAAACCCACTTTTCCTGATCGGATCGAGATGGCCAGTATAGTCGCCATCTCGATCCGATCAGGAAAAGTGGGTTTTCTCCCATAGTGACGTTATAAAATGGAAAACCGCGAAGAGCGACAAAATCATTCTTTTCACAACTAATTCGTATTAGCCTAGCGGCAAATTATGCCATACTCACCAAGTCGATCCGATCAGGAAATGTGGGTTTTCCCCATAGTGACGTCATAATTTGGAAAACCGCGTTTTCCCGCGGATAGAAGGGAGCGACAAAATAATTCTTTCACAACTAATTCGTATTAGCCAAGCGGCAAATTATGCCATACTCACCAAGTCGATCCGATCAGGAAATGTGGGTTTTCTCCCATAGTGACGTGATAATAGGGAAAACCGCGTTTTCTTACCGATAGCGAAGAGCGACAAAATCATTCTTTTCACAACTAATTCGTATTAGCCAAGCGGCAAATTATGCCATACGCACCAAGTCGATCCGATCAGGAAAAGTGGGTTTTCTCCCATAGTGACGTCATAATTTGGAAAACCGCGTTTTCCCGCGTAAAGAAGAGAGCGACAAAATCATTCTTTTCACAACTAATTGTAATTAGCCAAGAGACAAATTTTGACATACTCCCCGACACGGTGGGATCAGGAAAAGTAGGTTGTTTGAGATAGTGACGTCAACGTAATATGGAAAAGTGCATTTTACCGTTAATGGCGAGGAGCGACAAAATCGTTTTTTTAACATCTCATTCGTATTATCCTTGCAGCAAATTATGACATACTCCGCGACTTGATTCGAGCGGGTAAAGTGGGGCTGTTCCATCGTGACGTCACAAACAGGAAACTACAATTTCCCGCTGATGGTGAAGAGCGACAATTTTTTTTCTTTCACAACTAATTCACAACAAAATAGCGGAAGGGAACGGTATAAGTTCCGACTTGATCCGTGAAAGTTGTTCCGCAAACTTGACGTCAAGTTAGCGGAACACCCATTTTCTCAGTGAAAATGAAGAGCGACAAAATTTTTTTTTCACAACTAATTCACAACAAAATAGCGGAAGAGAACGGTACAAGTCCCGACTTGATCCTTGAAAGTTGTTCCGCTAACTTGACGTCAAGTTAGCGGAACACCCATTTTCTCAGTGAAAATGAAGAGCGACAAAATTAATTTTTCCACAACTAATTCACAACAAATTAGCGGCAAATTACTGTAAAGTCGCCGAGTCGATTTTGTTCCGCTAACTTGATGCACGTGGTGGGCTGATGTTCGGTTGCGGACTATAGGTTTGCGCTGCTATTACTGGCTGGGTTTTCTGGAATGGATGATTTATAATTATCTTAGAATTATCTCTTCTGGGTTAAAATCTCCAGATTAGGATTGTTGTTACGTTCAGTGGGGAGAGTGGTATGCGTGCAATTCGTTCATCATTTCCAATGATAATACCAAAGAATAATTATACCTAGAAGGATAACTCCATATAAATTATTTTCCCGAACAAAAAAAAATGTAAGAAAGTGACGACTGTTTCCTAAGTAGCAAATCGCATTTGCACAACAGAGACAGAAAATCTTCGCTTGCCAAAGGGTTTGTTTGTATTTGTGCACCTTTTCGAAATTTTTTCATGTATGCGTTCATATTATCTCTCTTTTTGCTATGCATGTGTGAATTTTATTCTCTCCTTGGGGGCTGCCAGCATTGCTCATAAATGAATTTTAATTATCATCCGGCAACCCTTCTTAACGATAAAATGTTGTTTCGTTAAAAGCTTCGTTTCGCGCGAAATTCAAATGTCAATCAATCTAACGATCGTTTTGAAACAAATAAAATTTTCTGCAAAGATGTCTTGTGTTATTTGTGGTTCAGCTGAAAGACGGCGACTTTTTAAGTTTCCCCAGGATCCATTGGCGTAAGTAGGGGGAGTTCGGGAGAATTGACCATATGGGAGACTTGAACCATTTGAGTTTAGTCTTTGGAATCTAACGCCTAGAGGTTGATTTTATGTCAGAAGGTGACCTATTCTAGGCCACATCTGAATACCATGTCCAAATGTCGGACACTTGTATGTTTCAGAAAAGAAACGGAAAAATATGTTTTTCATGACAAAAAGTGAAAAATTAATTTTTCAAATAATTCTATTTTTTTTAATCGATAAGAAGCCAACACATTTGTTTTAGTGCAGACATTTTCTTAATTAAGTATTTAATCAGAATATAACGAGTTTTCCTACTTTGGTGAGAGCATTTTTACCCAAAAAAGCGCCAACCGGGAGACTTGAACCATATAGAAACTAACAGCTATATGGTTCAAGCCTCCCGCCCTTAAAATATATGTAATTTCAGCTAATTTTTGGAAAATGTATCGAAAATCGATTTAAGAGTATACATTCAGGTGCGGAACCCCTTTAACTTAAAAACCTTTCTTAGGCTTTTGAAAATTACGTCCGGGTGGACACAAATTAACATAAAAAAATCACATAATTTGTAATAGGATTCAATTGAACGTTCTAAGTCCAGTCAAAAGCCAAAAAGAACACGATTACGTTTGTTTCGTAATATATGATGAGAACGATAAAACATTTTAACATGTCCGTCAAAAATATTATTTTTTTGGCAATTTCAAAGTTTGTCGTTGCATATCTGACGACTTACTAAAACTCTTTATTTACGAGTCAATGCATCCTTGATATAAAGCAAAACTCAAGAAGACCTGGAAATTTTCTATAGTCAACCTCAAGGTAGTTACTATGTTTCAATTCTATTGAACACATAAGGTCTCCTTGAGTTTCGCCTTAAATCAAGGATGCATTTGACTCGTAAATATAAATTACTTCAGTGAAAAAACTACTGGAAATGAATGAGTTTCGGCATACTTGACTTAAGGCCGCATTGAGTTAAGGAATGTTTATAAATACGAACCTAGGAGCTGAGAAGTATATTTGTATTACGGCTTATTAGTAAACAAACTTGCTAAATTTTAATGTCTAGCGCTGTTATCCTGCCAAAACCAATTATTCATTAATAGACAACAAACATATTTCATTATACTGTACAACAGAAAACTGTGAAATTGCTCAATTAAATTTACGCGCTCAGTGCTACTTTATTTTTCGCAACTGTATTTGAAACAGTGATGAATCTGTCGTGAATTATAAATCCAGCTATGAAGATGCTCGAAATTTAGAACAAAGTATAAAAGGTGAGATTTTGATAACTTTGTTAAGTTGTAATGTTTCGTTACACCAAACGACTCGCGATTATCGAAAAACACACTTTAAGTGGTATCATTGATAGTCGTATTTTGTTCTTTCGTATATTTTCGAGAATTTTTGATGTCTTTCCTGTGTCTGCATCTTCTCTATACGACAAGACTAAACATTCGATAAGAGTTTTAAGAAATCAGGCCTAATTATTTTAAGCAATAAATACTGGGAATGCTAAAACAATGAATAAAAACTTAGGGATTGTTTTATTTTTTCGGCGGCAGACAATTTCAACAATAAGCCATAAAGAGCATTCGTTTTAGCATTTTTAATATTGATTGCATAAAATGATAAATTAAATTCTTAATAAGAAATACTTGCCGTGAAAAAAACATCTAAATTTAAATTTTATCGCGCCAACTTCAAATGATTCGTCAAGTGTTGTGGTAACACTAATCTCATCTGGCAACAGCTGAACAACTTTTAATAGCGACGTTTTTTTCGTATCGCGGGTAAATCTGACTCGAAAAAAACGATCGCGGGTAACATCCCGGTTAAGACCAAACAGCTGACATTTGACAGTTTTTTTGCATCTTTGACTCACCTTTGTCGGCTTATTTTTTAGATGTGGTGGATTTGATCACAAAAGATGATTATTTCTTTGCAAAATCTTTTCTCATGATGAGAAAAACCCTCACATTCGGTCTGAAAAAACAAATTCCCTCATATTTCCCCTATGCGTCCGCCATCTACATTTGAGCTCTATCCCGTGTAGGGTAGTTGCACGCGTGAACTCTCCCTGGGTAAGTGTCATTTTTTTTATATGAAGTTCTACCCAAACCTGCACGGGATAAACACAATAAAACGTACCTAATATTGAATGAACACGACGGACACGTCGGTCGCTAAAGTGGAATCAGTAACACAAATCACTTATAATATGAATAAAACTTCTAACATAAAGCACTTATAAGGTTAAATTAATTAACCATAATCACCACTTTCACCTGTAACTTTGTGAATATATGGGTTGAAAATTTCACATCAGCTGGTCGAGTTCGCACGAAACAATTGAACAAGTGCATTGAATGTCGCACTTTTGTACGACCGACTGCGAAGTTAACACGAAATTTCAACTAGTAATTTATGACATAAAAAGTACATACACTATACATATACACTTCACTTTTAAGTAAACGTTTGAAATGCACTTATTTCCACCCACGATCGAAACTCGAAATAAATTCAACGTCGGT
The DNA here is from genome assembly GCA_949715475.1 of Microchrysa polita. Classification (NCBI taxonomy): domain Eukaryota; kingdom Metazoa; phylum Arthropoda; class Insecta; order Diptera; family Stratiomyidae; genus Microchrysa; species Microchrysa polita. Next base: position 88,887,820 of record OX454415.1, read on the forward strand.
TTTAACTTGACAACAGAACTTGACCGAGCGATTACGAAGTTGACTTTCAGATTCTTTCCACAAAATTTTACATGTGGCGGTGGGACCACTCGCGGCAGTTGAATGCGGATTGAATAGAACTCGACGGACCATGTAGCCGCCGCTGAATTTCACGTTGCTTTTTATAACACAAAATGTTGAAATTCACGCTTACTTTCCAATTCAAACAAACATAAAAATGTTAGCGAGCACAATAATTTACAAAAAAAAAACACTTTTGTTCATAAATGTTATACTTTAAACGAAACTTTGCAGCGAGATATCGGATACATGCGTGTTAGATGAACCACAGATTGAACACAAATTGAGCAAACAATTTTCCCGAGCAATGACGAAGTGGTCACTGAATTTGACTACGTAATTTGTAACATAAAAAGTGTGGATGTGAACATAAAAATGGTTTTGGTTTCACTTAATTACATCTGCAAGACAGTAAATTCGATTGAAACCGCTCTTTTTACTCTGAATCTTCTATTTTTGAATAGTAAAATTTGACAGATGATGATTCGGGTACCATCAACGCCATCTAGAAATATCATAGCCGCAACTCAGCTGTACAATGACGTCATAGTTTAGCTCTTAACTTTTTTATTTACACGAACAAACAACAAAAACAAGTAGTGACGTCATAAAAAGCAAAAACAAAACAGTGCAACATTGGCAAACAAAACCTAAAACTATAAGCTGTTTTTGACGTCTAAGATTCTACATTGCGGCCTTAATATCTAGACGGCGTTGGTACGATCGTGCAGTGTAAGTTCTAAACAGAGAATTTTGGGAGAACGTGGATGATACGATGATAACCGAATCATCATATGTCAAAATTTGCATTTAAAAAATAGGAAACTTAAAGTGAAAGGTGAGGTTTCCTTCCAACTTACTTTGTTGGAGTTGGAATTCGGTAAATCTCAAATGGTCTGTTTGCTTGTACGTTGGAAACTACGTTGGAAATAACGTAGTGAGATTCTGTGGCCACTTCGTAATTGTTCGGGGACGATTTCAGTTCAATCTACTTTCAACTAACGCGAGCGGAGTGGATTTCGTTAAGTTCTCAATTATCATTGTCCTGCTTTTTCACATGCGCTTAGTTGCTATCGCATATGTTAAGATTTAATGTATCATGTACTATACGTGAAAGCAAATACAAGACACAGACATTTTTTGGCGTAGGAAAATTTTGTATGGAGTTGTAGATCTAGGTAAATGTAATCTGTGGTTTAGTCTCACTGCCTTGTTCTTGCTGTTGATGACGTGCTTATATTTGTTTCTGTTTTTTTTGCATCCGCCAATAAATTTAAGCAGGATCCATGCCATCATTGTACAGCTGAGTTGCGGCCTTGATATGTCTAGATGGCGTTGATACAAAGAATAAGTAAATATAATAGGAACAAGTCATAGACCAAGAAAAGGCAACCATTTTCTATCTCATTCACACTTTTACCCTACTCCTGAGGTGACAGCGAGACTATACTTAGTCAGAATATTTATGTTAAGGATAGAACGAGAAAAGAGAACCAGAAAGTGGTTACCTTTTCGTTGCACGGTAGTATTGCCACATGCTCCTTCCTTTACTATTTACTTCATGGAATAGAGAAATAAAAGGAATGCTAAATCAGCTGTCACCCATACAAACTGCATGGCACGATTTTAAAAAGTCCCATTGTCCCCATCTGTCAAGTGTTATTGTGAAGTTTTTACGAAGTAAGTGGGTGGAAAGATTGTTGCTGGAGGAAGTCAGGAAGTGTATCTATAAAATGTAATAGTCATATCGCAGTTTCAGTGCGACACAAAGGTAAAAAAGACGAATTGTCCCCACCTGTCAGATCCAGTCTGATATGAAAAATTCAACCACTTATCGTTTCTACGGGGCAATCCTCTTAGTTCTTAGGTCAGTGATTTACCCATTGATTAAAGAACTAGGTGTCTATTCCATGACTTATTCTTTGCGTTGATAGCTCCCATCTTAGAGCAGGTATTAATATAAGGAGAGGGCGAAAGTCACGAATTACATACAAAGTGACAGCTCAAAAATATGCCGAAAATCTAATACATGGGAGAGCAAGCATCTAACAGTAAAGTAGTAATTGTGTCAAAAATTCGTGTGCGCTTGGTTGAATTCTTCTTCTTACTCATTCTCTTTATCTTTTATAGTGGGTTGTGAAAGCATGGAACTTTGTTTGAATTGAGATGTACTGTTACTGTACTTGTGTCAAATCGCTTTGTTTCAACAGTGTTGTTATTGTATTTTTCTCTCCCACGAATTTGCGCTTTCGGCTCACTTTCTAAGTGTCGTTTCCTCACCTTCTATTAATACCTGCTCGAAGGCTCCCATAGCTCTTTTCTATTGTGAATAAATGAGCATTATATAAACGTCAATTAAATGTCAAAATGTAAAACCATGCCGACATTTAAAAAAAAATGCATTTAAAATATTCTTTTTCGAGGTACATATTTTCAAGTGAAGTAGTTCAGTCCAGCATGATGTAAAATACAGGAAATACTACTTATTCATTGTCATATACCTTCAAAAGAATCGTTTTTATTAACCTATTTACCAAGCGATATGTAATGTGTTCTACTAACTTTTCCTTTCGTTATAATTGATTATAGGAGATCAAATGAATGAAGTACCTCAAAATGCCGAAAATTTTAATGCCGACAATGTCTCTAAAGCAGGTAAAAAATACGGTTCAATATCGATTGTGCAAATGCGTCATCTATATATAAAAAAAATTCCAGTTTATGCTTCGGCAGGAGGTCTTAAAACTATACCGCGATGTTTTCCGTTGTATTCGCCAAGTTCCTGATACTAAGACTCAACATGAATTGAAGGCTTGGGCCAGACAGGATTTTCGGCTTAATCAAAAGCAAACAGATGAGGCTGCAATTAAAATGTTGACTATCCACGGTCGTAAAACATTAGCAACTCTGCAAAGTAGTTTATATTTGAGTGGTAATGGAAATAGGCAAAAGTCAATTAAATAACTATATTATTGGTTAGAAAAATGTTTATTCTTATTTTTCAATAAACAGTACGATTACAGCAATTATTTAGTTAGTGAAAACCATAAAACCTTTGAGATAGAACTAAACAATAACATTGTGCCCATACTAGAAATTGCTAACAAAATTAGCTCACGATGTGTGCGATCAGGAACTTGAATCACAAGAACGGTATTAATTATTGTGCTGGCAATATGATACCCATCCAGGCTAAAACCTGGAATCGCATTCACCACAGCTAGACCTAATGATAGCACTACAGTGTATTTCAAAAACAATGAAAGTCCATCGGCAATTTTTGGCGACAAGTATTTGGTCTTAGGAACGAATCCAGAAAGTTCTATGGTACGATAAAGATCAGAAGGATGTCCAATGTATATGACCCTGTCTTTATTGTGCCGGGAAATTACCAGAAGAGTTGTTGAATTATTCATAACCGGTCGGATGCAGAATCCATCATCACAGCCTGTGCTGCAAAAGTCAGTAGAAGCCTCTATCGTTTTTCGAATGTCCAAACACATATGCTGGGGTATTTCCAATGGATCGTCGTTCCTGATGTCGTTGACATATTCGAAACACATCATTTTAGAGTTTAATTTATCGCAACACTGAACCAGGCCATCGTCTATATGGGCTATTAAGCCAGTTTCATCATTCAGTCGTATAAACTCAGAGGAGACGCAAAGTCCCGGTTTATCGCGTAAACTTTTTACTAAACAAGACTGCCATGATTCTAAATTTTTGACATGACAGTCGTTTATGGCAAGTAAAACATCATAACGGAAAAGCCCCCTTTCTCCGCGCAAATGGGATTGTTTCGAAATATCAGTTATTATAACCGAGGAATCGCTTTCATAAAATGGAGTTAAGACGGGACCGAGTCCAATGAATAATGTAAAGAACAAGACGGCTAATAAAACATTATGAAAGACGCCTGCACATAGAATTCGCAATTTCCGAAGTGGACGGAGTGCGTTGAGTTGCTCAGTGTTCAGCTCAGTGTAAGCAATTGGGAAGCAGAAGAAAACGTACACTCCGAATCCCGTTACAGCTACATCCTCCATCACAGCCGCTACTGCATGCCCAAGCTCGTGGACAACACTTGACATTAGTAGCACAGCGATGTAATAGCCTAGCTCATCCACAGGCAGATTCACACCCGGCAAAAGAAGCTGAACTTGCACGTTGAACTTTTTGCTGCCTACCTCGTTTCCGCCGTCTTGGGTTAAGCCTAACAAGAGCGCAGAAAACAGGACTACAGCCACCACCATTAGAATCAAACATATTAAAACACCAAAATTGAAAGCATTGATAAAAACTTTTGAACACGATGTTCCCAATTTGAAAATAGTACGATTGAAAGCCGTCGTGTGCCATCTCAACCTCATAAATTGAATCGAAAGTCCAGTATTTTTTATAAACGCATCGTACGGATAGTGCATGCAACTCTGAAAGGGTAAGTTTAGCAACAGGAATTAAAGTTATCATAAAAATGATTAATTTCATACTTTGAAAAATAAATCGAAGAATAGGAGTAGGCAGTACATGACAGTGATGACCATAATAAACATAAGAGACTCCATATTGGCGGCGGTTTAGGTTAACAAACTTATGCCAAGACTAATCATTGTTAACTTAATCAATAAGGAAATACAATCCCCCGCGCTTTATTCACACGATTCACACAACCCGCGCTCCGGATATTTGACTGATGTAATTTATTAACTTTGACTTCCTCGAAAATGCCAAATTATACAAACATAATAAATGCGAAGTTAGTCGAAATCAAGAGTACAAGAGCTCCATCTCTATATTCAAGGTGATATTAAATAGCTTTTCTTGATCGTTGTCAAAGATAAAAAAGTAGAAAAAGGCATAACCTCAGAGTAATAAATAAACTGGAGACGTCATATCGTAAGTAAGACGGCAAAATATAGCTGTCATATGGAGGCATTGATTAAAGAACTAAAGCATAGGCCCGAATCAAACTCAAATGGTCCAGTTTTTGAAATGACACTAATGGCCATGTATTTGGCATAAAGGGAACATTGAAATGTAGGCGCGAAATTCACTTCACAAACTCACACTCAGTAACTGGATTTCACTTAAAAACACACTGAAATGATATAAGAATTAGTTTACGAGTTGTTATCACAAAAAACAAACACGCGACTCGACAAATATGTTCTTGAGAATTTGCAGAACGTGTAACAGCTGACAAGTGTTGACAGAAAGGGAACGCATTTAAGTGGAATGTTTTTTTTTTTGTGTTTCAAACCGGACCATGCAGTTTGTATGGGATGACAGCGGATTTTCCTTTCCGTTTAGCTGTCTATTCCATGTATGGAGGAAACGAGAAACGGTACAAGTGCACCATGATGGGGGATATGTAATTCAACCATGAGTGTTTGGTATGTATAAGTTAGGGTTCTGCGTTTGGCGGGTTTCAAATTCAAATATGTATTATAAATTTGTTAACTGAATATTATTCCAAATAGGTTTCTACCAACATAGATGATGATATCATCCATTGCAGGTGCAGTTTGTACCGACCATACCTACAATACATACATACATGCATATCGTGTGGCTCAGACGGTTGAGTCGCACTCGATTCGTTCAGTACGAGTCTCGGCATAAATAAAATTTCCGTACATGCTTTAACGAATAGCAATGCGGGGTTATGGAGGAAATTTATAATGCTTGCAACATTATATACACCCCGAACCTATATGCAAATATGCAGTGTAACGTTGACTCGACAGTTATTCATGGCTGAGAGAACGCACTAAGCTCGACCAGGGGTTACAGTATACAGGAAGAAATCGATTTGAATGGGTGAATTCAAATTGTAAGACGAAACCGGACGGGTAAACTTGGAAGACAAGAACCATCGTTCTTTCAATCTGAAATGCACACTGCTTGTCTGCTGGCCAATACAAATGCTAACGCCGTCCGTTTATTAGCACAAACAAACGGACGGCGAGAGCTTTTGTAGTGGCCAGCAGACAAGCATTGTGCATTACACATTGTAAGAACGATGGTTCTTGTCTTGCAAGTTTACCCGTCCGGTTTCGTTTTACAATGTGAACTCACTCAATGGATACAAGTCTATTTTTTCTCAGATGTGGAAAGTATATTACCAACGCCATCTAGATACATCAAGGCCGTAACTCAGACGTTCCATGCCGTCATAGTTTGCCTACTAAGCTTTGGATTTACACGAACAAACAACAACAACAAGCATATGACGTCATTAAAAGTAACAACAAAACAGTGCAAACAGTAGGCGAAAGATTTCTACATTGCGGCCTTAATATAGAGACGGCGGTGATATTACCCAATCCGTGAGCTCTTACGTAGCCTGTATTCCGTCCAACACACGTCTGAATCGATAGGGTCAACTGATCAGTCAGCACACCAGGGATAGTACTTGGCAAGTAACGAAATACGTCGCGAGCCCTTTAAAAGAGCTTAAATCATGGCGCAAGGTTTACTGGAAACTATGGGGCCATTTCCACTACTTGTACTGTTGTATTTGTGAGACTCATTTTCCTGCCTATCAGGTTCGTAATTCTTATGTAAAACATTATGGCATTTTCTAATCTGATTGCCTTTCTTTAGATTATGTGGTGTGCAGTGGCGGCTCGTATACAATAATACTGGGGGTTCACAAAAAAGAAAACATCAATAAGACATCAACCCCTCAAAATGTATTTTAACGAATACCCAAGACTACCTACTTTGAATTAAATATATTTTATTTTAATGTCAAAGTATAGTACATACATAAGATTTTGCGAAAATACCCACTTCCTCATACCTGTTTCCATCCTGTTTTCCTGCATCACGTTGTAACTACGAACATAAATCTAGATTTTATAACTAAAGAATCACTGCATTTTACGAATCAGCAGCACCCCCAAAGTTATTTTTTATCATTCACTTGGCAATGAAAATGGTTTTCCATCGTTAAGTTGAGACAAGGCAACCTCCTTGAATTTTTAGCTTTAATTTTTTGTCCTCTGAAAAGTTCTGGTCAAATTTTTTTTTAAGTAAACCGTAAGATCTCTACTCATTTTTATATTCTTTCATTGAAAATACTCACCCAAAATTCATCTCAATTCGGTTCATCCTAAGTGGTGTGCTGTGCAGGCTGTGCACGACCTATTTGTGCACAAATTCTAGTGTAAATTTTGCACTATCCCCTCTCCCCGCGAACCCGTCACATATCTGATTTTGGAGCGAGTGCACCAGTTCAGTTCATAATGACTGTGCATCACCACCTTGGGTGCTAGATGTTGGTCGGTGGTCGCGACATAGATTCAATGCGTGGCTTGGGTATACGTACGCTCAGAGTATGTTGCGTGTGCGTCGGCTGTTTTTTCTGTTTTATGAAGTGTTTGATTTTGCGAAGATATTTAGAAAATTATTTGTTGATATGGTTGTCTTATCAGGGGGTGCACGTGCACATGTGCACATATGGACGAGCCGCCACTGGTGGTGTGATTACTATTCAGAACAACCTCAGTTTCTCGGACCCATCACGGAAGGTCGCATTGCATGACCTGATGTAATATCATCTCGGAAAGTCTTATTGCAGTAAAACCTGTTAACTTTCCATTTTATTAATAGGGATGACACTATCGTGAGCACATCAGATCGAGATCGTGCCATTTTCAGGTTGGCGCAAAGCGCATCTGAAGGCAATTCCTTGTACGAAATGCGTCCGACAAAATCTCGGAGTGTGGGTATTTCTGATCCTCGTTGGGCGGGCATTTCACTGATACCTGTTAAACGCAGACAAGGATTGCTTCCACCTCTTCATACTGAACGTAGGGCTTGCGATTTGTTTGATTTGAGTTTTTTAGTGTGTTTGAGTGTATTTGCAGAATTCCGGGGAAAACAACCTCGTCGCTACCACCAACCGTCTCGAATGGCCGATTCTAGCAGTGAAACTGAATCAAGTGAGGGTAACGCGAAATGATATCTTCGAAAGCAGCTCTCTACTATTAGTGACGGTTGCGAGTAGGAAGCTGGCAGTCCTCGTCAATATCCGATCAGATCTCGAATAAGGTTTGATTTTGTTATTTTTTATTTGAATATCCATTGAGATCAAACATTTAACTTTTTTGCAGACTCGGCAAGACAACTAGTAGTCGTTTTTGGTGTAGCGAAATGTCAGCACGCAGCAATCAGGACAATCAACGCGAGTTCGAGGAGAAAATTATGAAATAAATAGCGACAATGGTTAGCAAGAAAACCACAGACGAGGCGAATATTCAGTACAGTAACTATCAAAGTGGTGGCGTTTATGTGAAATTGGAGGCCGACTGGCGTGAAAAAGTTCGACAGAAAAATTGGAATAAATTGAAACTGAAGCAGAATATAATAATCAACATCTTTTAACGCTGAAGTCCTACCTTTAAATGATAACTCAAGGAATAAAAATATGTCTTAGCAAATCTATATAGTTTTTTGAACTCAAATGAGAAAAATGTTTCTATCGCCGTACTAGCTGTAGTTACTATTACATAAATTTCCTGTTGTCTGTAAGATAACTACATAATAATTAGTAAATCCGCCGATTATAAGTGTTTGGCTTCAATTTATAATTTTTGAGTAACTAAAGTAAATATCCGACCACAAGCCAAGTGCGTGGCGTTAAATTGTATACATACACGTAAATGATAAAAAATGAAAACCCACAAACGAAAACACTTCTAAAGGCCTCAAAATTGCAATTTTCCAATGTCATATGAAAATTTTCAAAAAGAGGGTTTCGAAAGTCGATGATCAGGCCATCTTCACTTGCATTTTGCTGCTCCTATAGGCTGAGAGAACGCACCAAGCTCGACCAGGGGTTACAGTATACAGAGAGAAATAAATATGAATGGAAGTCCCTCTTGATGGACCTCAGGCCAGAAACAGACCCAAGAAAACCTGGATGTATCAAATGAAAAAGGGATAACAACGCGTTGGTCTTGGTGATGACACGATTCAGAGCTGCCTTTAGAAACATGCTGAGAAACTATCGAAAAACGGACGACGTTTCAACACCACCTGCAGAGCAATTTGCAATATCAAGGAGTGGTAGGGCAAGGATGAAAAATAAAGTTTTTATAATATATACATATTTATTTGTAATTCATAATAAATTTAAGTAAGAATACAATACGTTCGACGCAAGATTATTATTTAAATATATAGAGACGCCAAACTACAGAAACGTGAGTTTCAATATTGGGTTTGGTGTACCTTTTGCTTGGGTTGCAGGTTCACTGTAATCAGCTTATAATCCGAACTGTGTATTTAGATGGCGTTGATTCGACTAAGTCGTCCAATATTTAAATCTTTAAATTATGTATCACGGCGCTATGACCGATTTATGATTATATCCGTATGTATGTTCCTTTCCACTTATTGGTTATATTTTTCACGTGGGGTCTTCTCTATTTTAAGCATTGCTTTTTTGAATTCCTGGCGTTTCCACGATGTATTGGCAATCTTTTATTATTTATAATGAAAACTGTGGGAAAACGCCAGGAATTCAAAAAATTAAAGCGAAAAGTAAGTTCTTTTCGTTTTGTCCTTGTGTAATACGCCATTAGGAAAGAACGGAAACTTATTGTAAAGAATAAATAAAAACATATACAGCGACTCCCCTCTTCCTTTCACAACTGGGCTTGGGACCAGCTAAGGCGGAATTAGGGCTGCTGCTCAACGTGATTGTATGCAGAAGTGTTGATATTGACACGATGATATAACTCTGCATTTGCGGCAGGCATTTCAACCTAAAAAACGGCAAATTAAAAAAAGTTCAATTAGATTAGCAACAATAAACTTACTATTTATTATTTTTTTTCTTCTTCTTCTTCTTGTAGCGGTGCAGAAAGGTGTGAAACCTCTGTGCATCTATGTAGGTACGATTTATGGTTCGTCAATGTTTGTGTCCGTGAGGTCTAAGGACAAAAACATAGCTGCTGCGATAGGATTTTCCCACAGCGATATAGGGGTAAGATCAGTGGGCGCAGCGGGGCATTGAAACAAATGGCCCACATCATGAGGAGTACCATTGCAGTTTGGACAGATGTTTTGGATGTCCGGGTTTTTGCGAGAAAGGTACGAATTAAGGCGTGAACAAAAGCCCGACCGAAGTTGAGCTAGTGTTACTCTAGTGGCTCTCGGGAGCCTAATCTCCTCAGGCGAAATTGGTGGTGGGCGCTCTGAGAGGACTCTAAACTCGCGATAGACCGATTCACTTCTTCAGTGTGGATCGCTGCAATGGCGGCTCGGTATGTAACTTCATCGTAAGGGTCCCGTTTGTATCCCTGAACCTCTCTCTCAAGGTCTCGTAAACCACGCCTGACATGTCGTGGTGGAGGAATTCGGTCCATGAGATGATTATTGGGATGATCCTCACGGTAGCAACCAACAAGATACTGTTTTGAGAGTAGGAGATTGTGATCACGTAATGGCATCAATTTTGTCTCCTGATGTAAGTGGTCCTGGGCAGACATCAGAAGGCAACCTGTCGCGATGCGTAGAGCGGCATTTTGGCAGACCTGAACTTTGGACCAGTTTGTGTCACATAGACTATGTGTCCAAACTGGGGCTGCATAATCAGCGGCCGCTTGACCCACCGCTTTATAAGTAGCTAGCATGGTTTTTTTTATCTTTGCCCCAGGTGCTACCAGCTAGAGCTTTTAGGATGTTGTTCCTACTGCGCATTTTTTCACAGACTGAAGCTGCATGATTTGCAGACGTCATCATGTTCTCAAGGTGAAGCCCGAGAATTTTGGGGTTTTTAACAGTAGGAACAGAATTGTTGCCAATACGTATATCCATCTCCCATCTGATGTCCTCCCACCAAGTGGTTAGAAAAGTCGCAGAGGATTTGGACGCTGAGATAGTAAGGTTTCGGCTTTGGAAAAATGCCTGTAATCGTCCTAGATAGCGATTAATTCGGAGGCGCATTTCATCCTTATCATTGTGGCGAGTACGGTGCAATCGTCAGCATAGGAGATCACCTCGATTCCTTCAGGTGGCGTGGGAAGGCCGGACATGTAGATGTTGAACAGAGTGGGGGAGAGTACCCCTCCCTGTGGAACACCTAATTTGATTTTCCTAAGCTTAGAACGTTTGCCTTCAAACTCGGTGAAGGAGTGCCGACCAGCTAGATAGTTGGCAATCCAAGGGATCTATTGTGCAGGAAGATGCATATTAACAGGTTTGCTAAGAGCATTGAATGATTGACCTTATCGAATGCACTTGATAGGTCTATTGCCACCAGAATAGTTCTGTGACAACGACTGCGTTGATTTAGCCCATCACGAATGCGTGTAGTGATCGCATCGAGGGCAGTGGTGGTACTATGCATCTTCCTGAAGCCATGCTGGTGAGGTTCTAGCTTCGCATGTGCAACAAGAGTGGGGTGAATAAGGCCCTCCAGCGTCTTTGCGACAGGAGAAAGTATCGTAATGGGGCGGTAGGATTCCCCGAGATTTGCGCTCTTCCCTGGCTTGAGACAGGGAACAATTCGACCTATTTTCCAGATTTCAGGGATGGCAAGCGTGGACATCGACAAGTTAAAGGCAGCCGTGAGATACTCAGTGGCTGGAAGGTCGAGATGTTTCAACATGGTCATCGAAATGCCATCTGGTCCGAGAGCCTTGGAGTTTTTAGCATTCTCAATGACTTTTTTAACCTGGTCCGCTGTAAAAGATGGTATGGTGTGAACATTCCGGCTGCGAATCCGTCTTCTAATTTTGCGCTTGAGGCCGTCAGACTTGGGATGTTCAATAAATTGTTTATTGAACAGGCTACCACACTGAAGAGGATCGCAGGTTTTTGTGTTGCCAAATTCAATGGCGTTGTTGCCCCTTTCTTTCCGAGGATTGGAAAGGGCGCGGACGGTAGACCATAATTTGCTGACACCTTCATTGAGGTTACATTCATCGAGGTGCTGATTCCATTTCGCCCTCCTATAGTCTTTAACTAGTCGATCAATTTCGGAGTTAAGCTCCGGAATTCTGGGATCATCAGGGTGAGCGCTTCTGATCTGATCACGTTCATCGGCTAATCTGGCGGCACTAGTGGGGAAGTAAGGCCGAACTTTCGGGATACGTCCTGCCGGAATAAAACGTGCCGCGGCTGTGGTAATGACGTTCCTAATATTTTTCTCGGCCTTGTGAATGTTGGTAGGTAATAGTAGCTCGATGAACTTCGCCGACGAGTAAGCTTTGAAACCATCCCAATCGGCTTTCTTGTGATTGACAAACGTTCGCTTCTCAGACTTAGTCATGTTCGCTGGTTTGTCAATTTTTATAATGATTGGGAGGTGATCTGATCTAAGGGTGGTACGTACTTCCCATCGGGAAGCAGCAATTAGGCTGGCACTGACAATAGTTATGTCAGGAGAACTACTGCAAGTGCCCACGACTTCATTGAGTGAACAGAATTCTGAGGCGTCAAGTGATTCGGCGATAGTTACACCCCTGGCATTGTTGTTGAGGTCCGAATGCCAGAGCTCATGGTGCGCATTAAAGTCGCCAAGGATGACCCTGTGCTCTCCGGAAAGGAGAGGACCAATATCGAAACGGTAGCCTGAAGGGCAACTAGAATGAGGTGGTACATAAATATTAAAAATTTCGATATTAGTACTCCCTGATGGAACTGAGATGGCTTGAATTTCCGCCGTACCGTCAGCAACTACATCTAATACACAGTACACGGACTTGTGTATTAGGAAGGCAAGTCCACCTCCAGGGTGAGAATTATCCGTGGCGGCCGGTCGATCTTTCCGCAGTATAACATATTCGCTATGGACGCTTAGAGACGAGGTTGCGTGAAGCAACGTCTCTTGGATGGCGGCGATGAGAATTCTGTTGGAACTCAAGAAGTGTGTGATCTCAGCGATTTTTCGGTGAATGCCATTACAGTTAAACTGTAATATAGATAGCGCAGTGAAAACTGCTGGAGGAGGAGGGCCAGGCGTAAGACTGGGTCTGGATTTCCTTATCATATTGTTTGGCGGTGTAGGGGGCAGTGGTGGAGAAGGTGCGCTGGGAACAGCCCTGGGTTGCCCGGAACTCATACAACCTGCCGCAACATATGCTGAGGAGTGTTGACCCTGTCTTCGTAACCCCGAACACCTAAAGTGAACCCATTCCCTGCAGCAATTACACTGCACTGATCTGGCATTCGAACCGATTCGTTGGTTGCAGACACTACAAATCCATACCTCTGGGCCTGGATTTGTTTCAACACCGGCGCGAATTAGTAAAATTGAGAGCAGCCGCGCCGAGATGTAATGCTCCCAATATGACGAAAAACACATATATCGTACCCACACATATACACAGACAAACACAACCTTCCTGCATCGAACCTTCAGGGCTCCTGCCGGGGCTCTTGCCAGGAAGGCATATTGGCAGCTTTTGGCCGTTTTGAATTGACAAAACGGGTGTGGTCCGCCCCGTAGAGGCAGTTGCCGTAAGACAACTTCAAATATGAAAGTAGGTATATACCTCAAGAGGGGCATAAATATTTAAATGCATCCCGATATCTTCTTGTAGCTCTCCCTCCGTAGAGCTTGTCATACCAAACTGAAATATACGTTTTGAAATTAGAATATAATTATGTAGATAAATATGAGATTGTTGCATGTTTACCCCACTTTCGATATTCATATACTCGTATCCAGAAGTGTTGATATTGATAGGTTGATATGTCTCTGCATTTGCGGGTGGCCGTTCAACCTTAAACAGGCAAATTAAAAAAAAAAGTTAAATTCTATTACCTGACTGCGGGTTGTAAGACTATAAAAATAAATCATAATTAACACTTTATGTGTACCTCAAGTCCTCAAGGCTGTTATATATCACCTCACTCGCTACACTGGGCTTTGAAATCAGGCTGCATTTCTCTGGCGATCCGCGTGAATCAATCTGAAATATACAAAGGTGAATCAACAAAGGTTAATATAATATCAACTGGATACGTTAACCTTGTTCAATTCGATCAATGACTCAAAGGATAATTCCGCTAGTAGAACTCTTCCAGCCTGAGAAATTGTATCAATCTGAAACAAACAAAATAAAAACGTCGTAGAGGAGTGATTTACTGATTTCTACAAATATTATTTCGTAAAAAATAAGGATTTTAATTTTTTCTTTACTAATTCGGCACGGAGCCCGCGTTCAAAATAATTTTGCCACATATCCGGATTCTTGAATCGGGTGGAAAATGATCCGAACAAATAACAGTATATTTGTTTATATCTGCTTTCGAATAATTGATTGCAGCCAACCAAATATTCTGCTCATCGAGATTTTTCGGAAACCTAAAATTGAAAAGCAAAAAAAGTCATCCCTTCGTCTGAAACGCCACTGGTGAGAATTTGACAATAATCTTCTGCACCAGCGGTTTATTCTATAAGGATTTGAGTCGTATTTTTTCACGATTATTGAATGAAGCAAGTACTAAACTACTACTACTTAACTAATACAGAAATCTAGTGACTTACCTGTGGAGTGATACTCCTTCCGCATGCTTCACCTGGCTGTTTGGGCAATCCGTGATTAAGCACTTCATTTTAGCTTGTACTTCACTAGCCGCACTTTTTTCCAAAAACCGATAATTACGCTCACAGTCACTGAGAACGAGTCAAAATGACTTGGCGGTACGTAATAAAAGTACCGAATAAAGTGTTGAAATAATAATCGCACAACTCGCGACGAACACCCTTTGACAATTTTCACAGAAGTCTCTTAATGTGACAGACTATAATGCAGCGAAAGAAAAAAATCCCGATAAAAAGTGAATTTTCCACGTGTTTTCGCGATTTTATCAGAGCAGACACGGTTTTCTTACATGCGCTGTGCTTGTGTTAGTGCATCGTGCAACGTATATACGACATGTTTATAGGCTTGATTTGTGTGCATGTATTGTTGGTTCTCGGCTTTCTAATATAGGTGGCATTGCTAATATCGCACACAAATCACCAAGAATGATGAAAGGAGAGGGTATATGTAAAATGCGCCTGTCTAAACGTGAACCAAGAACAAGATTAATAACCGGTTTTTTAGAAGAGATTCGCGAGGAGCAAGGCGAGGAAAAATGCAATTTTCATATAAAAACCGGTTTTGCTCTCGGGTTTTTGTTGCCGTGTTGACAGGCCCAATGAGACGGGACCAAAGCCACCTTAAATAAAAAGCCGTCAAGCAGCAATACATGCACACAATCAAGACTATGAATATGTCGTATATTTACTAGTCGGCATATGTATTTTGACATCTCATACTCTCGAGACCCGAAACTGGTTTTGCTTAAATGAAGCGAATAACGGTAAATTTATTTTATCGAAATTAAAGCAAATATCAACAGCAATAAATATGCTCAATATTTTTCGTGTCCTCTTTCGGACTCTGATGCTATAGAAAAGAGAAAAGATGGAGGCGTAATTCTGGTGCGGCATAAGTATTTTAACATTTAACTCTTTGATTGCACCCTTTTTTTTGCAATAATTGATGCACAAAACATATTCTTACTAATTTATGAGTTCCCTATTTTAAATTTCAAGTAAAAAATATCACAAGTTGCTCGAAACAAAAACAAATATCAGAAATTAGAAGATTGGTTTGAGCATCGATAGAGCCAAGCCTTAATCCTGGTTTACACATTGAATACGCTACTTTTGAATTTTATTTCATTATCAAGCACAAACAGATTATAAAATAAAACGCAGACAAATCTTAGCGCTGTCTGAAACAAAGCGAATGTCAACTCCGAGTGATTAGTGAGCAACGATGAAGAACTCTAAGAAAGAAGTGAAATTTAAACCAAATTGTGCCGCCGAAAAATCGAATATGACTTCCGACGATTCAATGACGACCAAAAGAAGCTTTGGCCATGGAAAAAGTGATTTGAACCTAAGGGCTCCATGACACAGTCATATTTATAGTCATATAATTGAGCCTAC
The DNA here is from genome assembly GCA_949715475.1 of Microchrysa polita. Taxonomy (NCBI): domain Eukaryota; kingdom Metazoa; phylum Arthropoda; class Insecta; order Diptera; family Stratiomyidae; genus Microchrysa; species Microchrysa polita. The sequence goes on from OX454415.1 coordinate 88,903,844, forward strand.
TCGATTCATTCGGTTAATTTTTTACACGTGCACTAAACGAAATCGAGTAGTCTTAAGGATATGATAATATCAATTATAATATATATTACCAATATATGACTGTGTAATAGCGCCCTAAGCAGCTAAGGAGGTTTTCACACTTACGGCCAGATTACGTAATCTGTCCAAATTACTTAATTTGAGCTGTCAAATTCCATACATTTGTGGCGACCCCGCGACTGCAGCGCCCGAAATCAGAGTGTCGGCGAGTAGAAGAAATACGACAAAACAGCAGACAGACGAAAAGGATGATGCAATCGTTCTTCGTGTCGTGACTTGCAGACGAGAAGCATCGTCCATCTTTTTTTGTAACGTTAAATGTATTTTTTTGGTTCCTAAATAAAAGTTTATCTATGTACTTATAGCATACTGCGGTTATTGATAACTATCCGCTACACATTTTTAGGAGGTTTTCACACTTACGGCCAGATTACGTAATCTGTGCAAATTACTTAATTTGAGCTGTCAAATTCCATATATTTTTAAACTCACCACACCGCAGATTACGTATGCTGGCCAGATTAAGTACAAGTGTGAAAACCTCCTTAAACTCACCACACCGCAGATTACGTAATCTGGCTGGATTAAGTACAAATGTGAAACCCCCTTAGGCAATTGTAAGCAATATTTCCCTGCATAATGACAGAGCCTCCACTGTGGTTTTCATTTTGATAACCAGGTATCCGTTGTTCTACATAAACCGATTTTCGATAATTATTCGATATTCACATCCGCTTTCTGTGATGCATGTAATAGTTTCGTATTTTTTCTCTTATTCACTTTTGGTGTTTAATAAAGAACAGTCTGCCATATGAAACTAAATTCAATTGCAGCGTCTCCAACCTTTAAACCAGGGTTGAAGTTTGCCTCTGGGGAAGCTTAACGCAAACTTAAAATTTTTGATTTTTCTTTGGAATTTTTGTCTGGAATAATAAATATAAGCACAAAACATTAATAAAATTATGTTTTGTCCATTTTTTCCAGAGAAATTAGGGTTCAATCAAAAATTAACATTTTGTCAAAATACTTATCTCCCACCAGAATTACGCACTTATCAGTTCTCTTCTCTATAGCAAGAGAATGGGAAAACGGGCAGGAAAAATACTGTGCATATTTATTGTTATTAATGTGTACTTTGATTTTCTTATAAGCAATTTACCGTTATTCGCTCTAATTAAACAAAATCAGTGTCTGGGCTCGACAGTACCAGATGTCAAAATACATATGCCGGCTAGTGTATGTTGCACGATGCACTAACACAAGCACAGCGCATGTAAAAAAACAGTGTCTGCTCTGATAAAAATTGCGAAAACACGTGTAAAATTCCCTTTTTATCGGAATTTTTTTCTTTCACTGCATTTTAGACACTTCAATTCACGACACATTGCACTTTTCGCGACCAAAATCGACCGGGAACCAATACTTTTCGTGAAAGTTTGCCGCGACCCAACCCGATTTGCCTTTATCGCATCGCAATGGAAATTTTCCATCTGCTCAAGCCTATGATTTGACGTTTAAGTATATTTATTTATTTATTTCTTCAATTAAACGGACTAATAGTCCTTAGTACAATAATATACATAATGGTAGACGATTCACGTATGTAATGCAAATAAAAAAAAATATATATATATATATAACATCGACAAAAATAAAATAGTTAAAAAAATATTAAAATATAAAATTATAAAATGATGTAATTCTAGACAAATTCTGAATAAATAAACACAGCTGAAAATGAATTCTTACAAATAATTAGTAGCAACGTTCTTCAATTGGAAAAGACTTGTATTAAACAAATCGACATGCAAAGAAATTCTGTTTCCAATCATTTTAAGTCTTTCGAGTGGTGAAAACTGCAAATAATTTGTTCTGTATGTTGGTAGATGAAAAATATCAGTATTTCTCGTTATTCTAGAGGGTATTCTAAAAGTAATTTCGCTTAAGAGATCTGGTGCGTCCAGATAACTGTGTAACAGATTAAACAAAAAATTGCATCATTTACTGATCTTCGTTCAACGAGGGTATTTGAGTTAATAATGCGTAATAAATCGGAATAACAAATATTCTCACGACTAATGTAGAGTTTATATGCAACGTACCTTTAAAAACTTTTGCTGTATCTTTTCAACCATAACAGAATGTGAGTTGTAATATGGACTCCATAGTACAGAAGCATACTCGAGCTTGCTTCTTATTAAAGAGAAATATAATATTTTGATAGCATGAATGTTGTTAAAGTGACTTGTAATCCTCATTATAAAACCAAGAGATCGACGCGCTTTATCACTAATATCACAGATATGGGTTAAGAAATTAAGGCTTGTGTCAAAAGTAATACCTAGATCAACAATAAAATCGACCTGCTTAAGTTGACAGTTATTTATGTTATACGTATGTTGGTATCGCAAATTTGTTCTATTGAAAATAATGTATTGACATTTATCAACATTCAATACTAAGCTATTATTAACACAATATAAGTGTAAGCTGTTTAAATTAGATTGCATAATTTTTAAGTCCGACGGGGTGGAAATTGCTTTGAATATTTTGCAATCATCAGCAAAGAGAAGGAACTCAACATCTTTGAAAACTAGATTAATGTCATTAATAAATATTAAAAACAATAACGGTCCTTAGTGAGAGCCTTGTGGAACTCCTGAAGTAGAACTAAAAGGTTGAGAATGCACACCGTTAATATTCACAACTAAATTCCTACCTCTAATATAATTATTTAACCATTTCAACAGCATACCATGGAAGCCAATATTGGCTAGTTTTTTCATTCACAGATCAAAGTTAACCACATCAAATGCTTTCGAAAAATCAGTATATATAGAATGTACTTGTAAGAATTTCTCAAAAGAGTTGTTTATATAATTATGATAAGATAGTAAATTAGTTACTGTTGATTTACCACTACAAAATCCATGTTGATTGCTGATTATAATTGGTCGAATTTGAGGTGTGAGAAAATCTGTTACTAAACTTTCAAAGACTTTAGGAATACTGGAGAGAATACAAATAGGGCGATAGTTCCTTATATCACTTTTGTCACCTTTTTAAAAATTGGGATGACAAAGCTCAATTTCCATTTATCCGGAAAATCTTGCGATAATGATTTATTGAAAATAATTAACAACGGGTTTATTAAATAATGCGCACATTTTTTCAAAAATAATGTAGGAATTCCATCCGGCCCAGGACTTTTCGACTCATCTAAGTGCAATAGCTTTTTTAATAAAGATTCAGCATCAATAGAAAAATTTGAAAGATTTAAAGCAAAATCAGACGAAGGAGGATCATAAATATTAACGTCACAACTGTAAACGGATGAGAAGTGTTCAGCAAACATATTCGAAATATCAACGACATTAGAACTCACATTATTATCACAATACATTGAATTTGGCAACCCGGGCTCATTTCGAAATGAATTCACATATCTCCAAAAATATTTAAGGTTATAAGGTATTTGAGATTCAATTTTACTTGCGTGAATTTTTAAATCAATTCGCGACTTATTTTTGCATTCCGCTCTATAATTCGAAAAAACTTTATAATCATCAATTTTCCCAGATTCTTTGAACATTGCATGTGCAGTTTTCTTAGAACGAATTAAACATTTCAGTTCAGCCGAGAACCAGGTAGGAAACTCATCACTACGTAAAGTTACATTGGGAACATAATTACTTATTAAGTTATTTAGGAAGTCATAGAAGTAATCAACAGCTTCATTTATCGATAGATGTGACAAAATGGACCAGTCCGTAGATATCAAATTCGAGCTAATACTTTCATTATCAGCTTGTTTAAAATCCAAAAATGGTATTGATTTATTATCGAAATGATTTGTTTGCTTGTTAATAGACTCTAAAGTGAATTTTATATTTAATGCTGGATGAAACTTGTCGATTGGCAAAAAAGGAAAATCATTACAATTAATAACAATGTTATCGCTATTTGAAAAAACTAGGTCCAGCACATTATTGCATACATTCCGAATACTGTTTAGCTGCTTGAAATTTAAATACGAAAATGATTCGATTATAATTGAACTCTTAACATTAGTACAATTAGATACCATCGACTCAAGGCTCCAGTCAATCCCCGGTAAGTTATAGTCGCCGGTTACAATAAAGTTCGCTGAGGGGAATTTTCTAACACAGCTTGTGATGTCGACAGCATGTTTGTTGTAGAGTTCAGGAACAGCATCAGGCGGTAGATAAACAGTTGAGACAATCGTTTTTTGGGGTTTAGTATCAATACGGACAATCAGCTGCTCGATGTTCTTATGTAGACATTTGAATTCAGTTGCTCGGAGACAGTTTTTGACAGCGATTAAAACGCCGCCACCTTTTGGTTTACAAGATGTTTGTTCGTCGCGATCACGTCTGAAGATTTTATAATTGTGCAAACCAAGCTCAGAAGATTGTATGTCGGGCTTTAACCGTGGCCGTGCTCTGCGTGGCCGTGCTCTGCGTCCGGGCTTGTATTAAGATGGCTTTGGACCAACGCCATCTAGATATATCAAGGCCGCAAATCAGTTGTATGCTGACAGCATGGATCCTTCATAAATTGTTCGTCGTACACGGGCAAACAACAACAATGTCGTGAGAAGCAACAACAATGCAATGCAATTTAATCTGCGGATTTGACGTTTACGAGTCTACATTGCGGCCTTAATATATAGACGGCGGTGCTTTGGGCGGATGGGCGCAAAGCCACCTATATCAGAAAGCCGGGAACCAACAACACATGCGCACAAATCAAGCCTATGAACATGTCGTATATACGTTGCACGATGCACTAACACAAGCACAGCGCATGTAAGAAAACCGTGTCTGCTCTGATAAAAACCGCGAAAACACGTGGAAAACTCACTTTTTATCGGGATTCTTTTCTTTCACTGTATTATAGACACTTCAATTCGCGACACATTGCACTTTTCGCGACGAAAATCGACGGGGAACCAATACTTTTCGTGTAAAGTTTGCCGCGACCCAACCCGATTTGCGTTTACCGCAATGTAAATTTTCCAACTAATCGAGCCTATGATCTGCCGCAAAAGTATATGAGCAGGTTCTGGTTTCGGGCTTTGAAATATAGATGGCTTTGGATTGGCGGCCAAATTGTTGGCACGAATTCTTAGTGATTACCAAAGGGCCATCTAGATTAGTCGCGAAATGGCTGCGCGTCCAAAAACTGGCATCGCGTACAGCCATTTGGCTGCTACTTAGCATATACACTAGCAGCAAAATAGAGACAGAAATTGACATAACCAAAATGGTTATTTTTTTTAATTTAGTTATCAAAATCGGACTCTTCTGCGCATTCAAGAATTATTCAGAAAAAAAAAATGCAAAATTGTCACTTTGAATCTGACAAGCGGTTGGTTGAGTTGCAATATTGAATATTAAAACTGGAAGCACAGCCAAATGGCGATCAGTTTGGATGGAATGACAACAGCCATTTGGCTGCACGTGACGCCATTTGGCGAATAATCAAGATGGACCTTTATGGAAAGACACTGTTGGTACCCTTTTTATCAATATTTGCTGCGCACTTTTTAAATTAATGCCACATGTAACAAAAAACTCGGAAAAATTTAATTTTATAGTGGCTAACAGTCAGGTAAATTACCCCTACAAAAGCGCCCGTAAACGGTTTCTCATTATCAGATGCATCTGAAAAGTTAGGAGGTTTTAGATCAAGATGTCGTCAAGATAGTTGAAACAAAAGTCCAGACCCCTTAAGACGGAATCCAGCATCCTTTGGAAAGTTTGTGCCACGTTCTTCAGCCCAAAAGTCATGACATTAAATTCAAACAGGCCGAAGGGTGTTATCACGGCTGTTTTTGGGATGTCTTCGGCTGCCACGGGGATTTGATGAAATGCGCGGGCTAGATCCAATTTAGAAAAAATTGTTTTTCCGTTGAAATGCTGGGTGATGTCATGTATGTGCGGTATCGGATATTTATCCGGTACCGTCACCGCGTTCAATCGTCTATAATCCCCACAGGGACGCCAACCAGATTTATTTTGATTCATAAGCAATGGGCTTGCCCAGGGGCTACTTGATGGCTTACAAATGCCCTGCTCGAGCATCAACTCAAACTCCATCTTCGCGGCTCTATATTTGTCCGGTGGCAGACGCCTTGGACGATCGGCGATGGGTTGTCCACGCGTTTCGATGTGGTGGCGGACATCGTGCTTGACAGGCTCACAGGAAATCAAAGTTGACGTCAGCTGAGGGAATTCAGCGAGGATCGCATGGAAGCTATTGTTTTTGTTGACCTTTGAAATGGTTTCGGCTCTTCCGCCGAATGTTTCGGCGTTTGACGACATGTTCACTTTGGGATCTACAAGCTTTTTGCGACGCATGTTCACAAGCAAGCCGTAATGATTTAAGAAATCAGCCCCGAGAATTGGACGTGACACGTCGGCAACTCGGAAAAGCCATTTGAATGGTCGCCTCAGGCCGAAATCCAATGAGAAAAGCTGTTCGCCGTATGTATTTATTGTAGACCCATTGGCAGCAAAGAGTTTTGGCCCAACAGGACTGTTCCGCTTTGTGGTTTTATTCGGTGGGATCACCGAGACGTCCGCGCCAGTATCGATTAAAAACAGGAACCCGTCACGCTGGTCCTTGATGAGCAAACGGTTGGTGGGTGCCCCGTCGCTACCAACCGCGTTAACAGGCGGCGGGGCTAATCGTTTCCCGGAAACGCGCACGGCTTTGTGCACTTCCGAGTTTCGGCTCCAAAACGGCGGTGGTAAAAACAAACTGATTGCTCTTTGCGGGCTCCCTTGTTGGAAGGTGCTAGTGGAGTGCGGAAACGCGACCGCCTACGGTTGCGCGGGTTGGTTCCACTAAAACGAGCCTCAAACCTGCTCAAACGCTGAAGCCAGCGATTTCCTTCGCCAATGGCGAAACGTCAGAATGCACTGGCGGGTGACTGTTTGACACGGAAGCTGCAATAGGCGAATCTTCCTTTTCGCGTAAAATTTTGTCCGCTATTTCCGCTAGTGCGTCGACTTCGACATGGGCGGTGACGCTGAGGATTTCGCGAACCCGGGTCGGCAACTTCTTGAGCCAAAACATTCTTAGTGTCGTGGCTTAATTGCTCGCCAACAAGGTATTTCATGCGGCGCAGAAGCTGGGAAGGTCGCATATCGCCCAATTCAAGCTCGGACAACGCCGTAGCTAACCCGTCTTCCGGCGAATCAGCGAACCTCGCGATCAGCTTGCTCTTTAGTTCAGGATACTTGTTTTCACGTGGCGGATTATCTATTATGCCGGCAATTTCGTCTAACACCGATATATCGAGTGCCGCAACGACGCGTGTCTGTTGCCGACATAGGTGAAAATGTGGACCGCGATGGCGTCGTTGGATTTTTCAAAATGGCCGACTGTGTGTTTGAGTGGCCTGCAGCCTCCATGGCGGCTTGTACGGCGTGAGAGTCGGCGCTGATGCTCCGTGTTTGTTGATTCGGGTGTTGACATTTTAAACGCGAAATAAATGTAAATACCTTGACGATGCTTTCGGGTACAATGCCAATTTTCGTTTTTACGCAGCAAAGTTTACACGTGCACGTGACGAAAAATTCTGCAAGGTGTGCTCCGGATTTCGCTTCGGCGGGGTCACCACTGTAGGAAATCTGCACTTTCAGTAATGTCAGCTTGCATTGACTTCCTAACGATCCAAAGTAGAAACACTCGCGATGTCAACTTTAACATGAATATATTTACACAAATTCGAAATATGATACGGACTGTAAGAACGTGTTGCGACCTGCGACTCTAACGACTGCCGGAAAAGTGAACGAGTTGTGTTCATATATGGACCGTGTGAATCATGAAGAGTTTGAGTTCAGATGTCGCGATAGTCGCTTACACGGTCCTACACTATAGGTGTGTTTTTTGTTTATCCCGTGTAGGTTTGGGTAACGAAACTTCATATAAAAAAATGACAGGTGGGTCAGATGGTATTTTTTTAAAATGGAGTTTTGTTACCCAAACCTACACGGGATAACCAAAAAAACACACCTTATGTAGAAATGTATGTATACATTTCTCCATACATCACACTGATCCTAAGAACTAAGAGGATTGCCCCGTAGAAACGATAAATGATTGAATTTTTCATATCAGACTGGATCTGACAGGTGGGGACAATTCGTCTTTTTTACCTTTGTGTCGCACTGAAACTGCGATATGACTATCACATTTTATAGATACACTTCCTGACTTCCCCCAGCAACAATCTTTCCCCCCACTTACTTCGTAAAAACTTCACAATAACACTTGACAGATGGGGACAACCGCTTTTTAAAATCGGGCCATGCAGTTTGTATGGGTGACAGCTGATTTAGCATTCCTTTTTATCTCTCTATTCCATGATACATCATCTGGTGCCGGCAACCTTCGAGCAGGTATTAATAGAAGGAGAGGAAACATCACTTAAAAAGTGTGCCGAAAGCGCAAATTCATGGGAGAGAAAAATACAATAACAACACTGTTGAAGCAAAGCGATTTGACACAAGTAGAGTAACAGTACCACTCAATTCAAACAAAGTTCCATGCTTTGACAATCCACTATTAAAGACAAAGAGAACGAAGAAGAAGAAGAATTCAATCAAGCGCACACGAATTTTTAACACATTTACTACTTAACTGTTATTCTCGGCACATTTTTGAGCTATCACTTTGTATGGAATTCGTAACTTTCGCCCTTTCCTTATATTAATACCTGCTCTAAGCCGGCAACCGACTGTTTCAGTCATTGAATAAATAAAACTAAAGGAATGCCCCGTAGAAACGATAAATGGTTCAATTTTTCATATCAGACTGGTTCTGACAGGTGGGGACAATTCGTCTTTTTTACCTTTGTGTCGCACTGAAACCGTGATATGACTATTACATTTTATAGATACACTTCCTGACTTCCTCCAGCAACAATCTTTCCCCCCACTTACTTCGTAAAACTTCACAATAACATTTGACAGATGGGGACAACCGCTTTTTTAAATCAGGCCATGCAGTTTGTATGGGTGACAGCTGATTTACCATTCCTTCTTATCTCTCTATTGCATGCTTTCAGTCAAGGACAACGAAGTAGGAATGGAAAAATTGTAATGGTGAGTCCTTTCTACGATTAACAATCACGAAACATTCAATAAACGCTTTTTGTTTTCAGATGCCATACGCCCGATGTGTAGAGGTCTTTCCCGGAACGTTGTGCTGTAAGGTAAGTATTGTTCAGAGTATATATTAAATATTTTATTGGTAAATTTAAGTGAAATTCGCAGGGTTTTAATTTCATTGGTCTGAAATGATCGAATCTGCGATCGTTTTTCAGGATTTCGTAACTGTTTTACTATTACTCCATAGAACTGTCAAACTTTGACATTGAATATCTGGAGAAGCGTTAAGATTTCGCGAAAAAGGATTGCAGATTCGGTCGTTTCAGGCTAATATTAACGAAGTGGCATCAGTTTGGCGCCGCAGATATTGAAATCTCCCCCGAAAATTTACACGGGATTGTATGAACGGAATACGGTTGGTCGAACTTTTTTACACGAAAAATACGGGATAATATGCATTTTCGACAGCCAAATTCGAGTATGCTGTGGCCTAATATGTTTTAAAAGTGATATAATAAAAATTTGGTCCATGTCGGTAATTTTCGCCGAAATATTAAGTTTTTAAATGATGGATACCTGCATTGTTTACATACATCTGCGCGTGGGAGATATTGAGAGTGCGTGAATGTCACCGTATCGAATCGTGTTATATTCATTTTAAAGCATCCAATTGTTCGTTGCAATGTCAAATTTATCCAATTTATTTAAGTATTGATGATTGATCTTTAAAACACAAAATCTTATTAGAATGTAGAATACATATTTTTTAACAAACGTACCTTTTTACTTACACCGCCAATTCGAAAGTGAAATCATTCGTGCCCCATACGTGTGTAAGTTTTCGTTGTACAGCATGGCTGTATATGTAGATGGGTTTGTTCAATGTTCAGTTATAGAGATATGTTAATATTTATTAAAAAAAAATAAAGTATGTTTATTCGGTATTTGAGGAATCTGAGTGTGAATTCTGTAAGGGGATTATCACCATCGCCAATGGCGATAATCGAAAGTGATCGTTTCGCCATTTGGAATCATGTAAGGTGATAGGCGATAATGTAACCCACTGTAGTAATGATATGTTATGTGTGTATGAAAGAGACAGCTTGCGACTGGTGGTCGACAGGGGACATTCGCAATTTCTTAGGGATTATCTAAGGCGATAATCGCCCATGACTGTCGCCAATAGCGATGAGTTTCTGGCGACAGCATCGTTACTGTCGCTTTCATAGGAAATTCCGACAAAATATCAGAAATGGACTTATAAATAGTCAAATATTCTCAATTTAAATATTGGTATTGTGTATGAATCATCAAAATGGTGACATTGAAACAATAGTGAAAATTCGGGATGGTAGAAGAACTTAATATTTTGGTACATGTATATACTTTTAGTTTGTCCAAGTTTGGAAATACTGTGGTTTAAGTCGTGGGAGAAATGAATTTTTTTAAATTTTCAAATGTCTGAGACAGTTCGGTAGTTTCGGGCCACTTTGTATTAAATAAAATATATATTTTTTTTAACAACAACAAACATAAAAAAATTTATAAACTATTATAAATATCAAACATATACATACATAAGAGTGTGACATGAGGATTCTAGGCAGCAGTCAGTGAAAACTAAATTGTGTTTTTTTAGGGTTCCATTACACAGTCATATTTCTATTATCATGTGCATATCATGTCATATCCTTAAGCCTACTCAATTCATTCGGTTCAAACGAAATCAATTAAGTATCACCAAAAGTTGCTACGGTTCCTACTTAGCATCTACACTAGCAACCAAATGGAGACAGAAAATGACATAACCAAAATTTCATTTTGGTGATTTTTTTCAATTTAATTATCAAAATCGGACTCCGCGCTTTTGAATTATTACACGGTTATTCACGAATTATTCAATTTCACACAAAAAAATGAACAAAAGTAGCAAAATTGTCACTTTGAATTTGACAATCGGTTGGTTGAGCTGTCATGTTGAATATCAAAACTGGACGCACACCCTAATGGCAATCAGTTTGGATGCAATGACAACTGCCAGTTGGTTGTACGTGCAATCATTTGGCGATCAGTCTAGATGGACTTATAGAAATATGACTGTATAATGGAGCTCTTATACAGAAAAAATGGAATGAAAGAAAAATTATTGCAGCATTAAAAGAAAAAAATTAATTGTTATATCACAAAATAGCCTTACGCTTGAAATAGAATACTGGCAGCAACAGCAGCAGCGCGAAATGTCAAGCACAATGCATTTGATATTGCTGACAAAAATGCTGAGCATTTTGCTGTTCACCATATTTTGCCATGCAATGCTGCTGCTGTTGCTGCCGGTGCTCCATATCAAGCCTTATACTTCAAACCAGCAGCATAACAGAGGGGATTAAAACAGCACAATAAACTTTAAATAATTGACGATTTGTTGAACACTGGGTAATAGGATATGCCAAAATGACGTCACACATTTATAATATATTGTGCTGCATTATCTTCGCTGTCATTGTGCTTCGAGCATGAAAGCATAAAATGCTAATCGAGAGCTCAAATGCGGTTTGAATGCGATGCTTTTAAAATGTCTAGTTGCATTTTTTTTAATTCATTACTTTCTTTTAAGAGACTAATTTGCTCCATTAATAGTTAATTTTTTTCTTTTAACACTAGCAATAATTTCTCTTGAAATTCCTCCATCGATTTTGTTTGCCGCAACAATAGTGCATCTTTTGACTGTTTTTGTGTTGAACGCCGCCGGCCGGGGATTACCCTCCGTGTTAATTGTAATATTGCTGCCTGCAGATGGTCCCAGCTCAAATATTTCCTCCTCTAGTGTTTCAAGCATTATAGGTTCCTCCAGGGAACTACCACTACCAACCGGCAAACCATTTCATGCTGACATGGTATTACTATACCATATTCTGCTGACCGCCGTTGCGCCGTTGTTCGGGACTAAAATAGAGTACTTATGTCAAAGCAAAATCCTGACAGCATTTGTGACCGTACATGGTAACATCTTCGAGTGGTTGAAGATAAAGTCTTTGTGTGACACTGAAGGGGAATTTTGTCTAGGTTTTTATAACACAATCACAAAAACACATACTATAATTTAATTAATAAATCGAAATTCTTGCTTGTATATATGTATAGAACATCTCCTGTGAAATTTGTTTGGAAGTTGTTCACCATTACATAAATTTCCTACAAGGGAAATATACTTATTCATGTATTTTATTATATTATTATTTACATCAATCGCCGCCCTCTTCCTTTTATAACCGGGCTTGGGACCGGCTTCGGCGGAATTAAGACGATGTGCCATTTCAAAACACAACAAATACTATAAATTGTAGCAATACGGCTTAACACAGAACGTTAACGAACGAGGTGCGAATGCTTACGAACGAAACTCGCCTAGTCGCCATAAGCTGTCAGCCACAACACTCGCGCACTTGTTTTACAGAAAACATGAATTAAAACCGCGATAAACTATATTTTTGAAACCGAAATTCAAATATCACTACTAAACTATAGGTACACACGCGATTACCAATGAAAAGATACACTTATTGTATTTACGTTCACCGCTGGAGCACCCGACAACAACACATCTCACATTCTGGAAAAGAAAACTTATTTAGCACCTTTTTTTAATTAAAACCATTTCGCCGGAGTACGGTTCACACTGATTTATTGAATTTCTAACAAAACACTATGTGAAACACGATAATTCACACGCGCAAACAATTTCGTGCACCCACATTCACTTCCCGCAAACTACACAACACAACTACACGGTCGACAGACGACAGCCCAGCCATCGGCCGACCATCTTGTGGATTGCTTGAAAGGTGGTGCTGAAGATGAGGGCAAACATTCCTAGTCACACACGTATGTACGCTATTCTACGCGAAGATTTCCAATTTGATAAAACACAAAATAAACAAAAGACCGGCGAAATGACATTAGCGAAAAGAGTGTCAGCTGATAAATGACGTTTATCGTATCGCTATTACAATGGGCTACACAATGTCCGATTTGTTTTCTGTCGCCAGACAAAGTGATATCTTTACATGATTCCAAAGGGTGATACCTATCACTTTCATTGCACTGTCGCTTTGCTTATTAGAAGGAAATTTACATTTGAAAGAAAGGTTTTGGTGTTAATTATTGGTTCCACAGTGTCCTATTGCTGTATTGCAACAGTATTGATGTTTCAACAAGAGTTCGTATTAAACTTTTTGTGAATTTTTCATGAAAGTGACTGTCTCCTTGAAAGTGACAGCCATATAAAATACATTGGGCGACTGTCGCCTTAGATGATCCCAAAATGACGAAAATGACTGTCGCCTTACAGAATGTCGGTTCTGAGTCCAATTTAGTTACTAGTTGACGTGTCATCGATTTTACTGTGTTGTATTCCCTCTTCCGGGTTAGTCTCACGGTTTGCCTTTTTTTGCGAACACTCGCATTTATAAATATATAGCCCTATTCGACTGACTGGATCATTGATCCTGTCCAAGTCGAATGAAATCGGATCAAAATTTCCCAAATCGGTAACAGCTGACTCTCGTGTCATCTGGCCCCAACGCGATATTCTAAATTATAAATTGCATTTATAATTATGCACCGTTCGAGATACAATTAGAAGGATAAGTAGCAAGAGATATTAAAATGATTAACTCTGAATAAAGTTTACAATCCAAAAATACTGAATAACAAAATGACATACGGGAAAAGTTAGGGAAATTGTTCGCGGAGACATCTAGGGGATTAGTTTGGCAGATGATCCAAGTCATACCCTGGATCAACTTGCAGGATTATCATTTTGTATGGGATTTCCAATAAATCTGGAAATGATCCAGTGAGTCGAATAGGGCTTATGCGTCTATGTTCCAGCCAAATACATATGATTCAATTAATTAAAAATGATTTCACCCGAATTACTATCCAGCAATAGTCTGTCAAATGGCCTCTTCAAGGTGCTAAATATGTCTTCATGATCCGTTCCCTCAACGGAAAAGCGTCATCCGCAACGAAAAAAATGGCAGCTTCTGAGCACCAATGCTAATATCTTTCGGCAATGGCTGAATGTTCTGAAACTTAATCAAATTTATTACACAGGTACTCATATTGCAACACAGTAACTTACAGTTGTAGCGAAAAGTCCTTTTCTATTTCGTGCAGCAAGATATCGATGCACCCGGTGTTTTCTTTACTTTTTCCGGGCTTTTGAGCAAAATAGTGGAAAGACCAACATTGTTGAGAAGCGCAAAAGAATAAAACAGCGTTCTAATTCATTCAATAGCTTATTTTATATTTTTCACTCATTAGAAAAACGTTTAAGGAGGTTTTCACACTTGTACTTAATCTGGCCAGATCACGTAATCTGCGGTGTGGTGAATTTAAAAATATATGGAATTTGACAGCTCAAATTAAGTAATTTGCACAGATTACGTAATCTGGCCGTAAGTGTGAAAACCTCCTTAGCCAACAACAATGTCGCTACACCACAAATGTCACACGTTTGTCTGGTTCTGTTCGATATCCACTTGCGTCCAGAAACACGACGATGAAGGTGAATAATGATGATGAGAAATTCACCATAAACTTGTACTGTTTCATTGAGTGTATTCACGTACAAGTGAGCGGACTAAAATTTGGACAAAAATTTTACTTATATTTTCGACCACCAGAAGGCACACGCAAGTTAGCGGCGAAGGTGGTGTGTGAATGCAATGTAACACTTATGTCAAACGACATTCATTATTATGACAAAATCACATAAAAACATGTAGATGAGCATAATCTGCGTTATATCACAATTTCCAAAATATATTTCTTCATAATTTTCTACGCTTCGCAACGAAGTAGCCATATATCGGAGTAGATGGTGGGAAAACAAATTTGAAAATTATGAAGAAATATTATACCGACGTTTTTTCGCATCGCGGGTAAATCTAACTCGAAAAAAAAACGATCGCGGGTAACATCCCGGTTAAGACCAAACAGCTGACATCTGACAGTTTTTGCGCATATTTGGCTCACCTTCGTCGGCTTATTTTTTAGATGTGGTGGATTTTATCACAAAAGATGAATATTTCTTTCCAAAATCTTTTCTCGTGATGAGAAAACTCTCACATTTGGTTTGAAAAAAAAATTCCCTCAAATTTCCCCTATGCGTCCGCCATCTACATTTGAACTCTATCCCGTGTAGGGTAGTTGCACGCCTGAACTTTACCTGGGTAAGTGCCATTTTTTTATATGAAGTTCTACCCAAACCTGCACGGGATAAACACAATAAAACGTGCCTATTGTTGAAATAATAGAATGCGGATTATGCTCATCTACACGTTTTTATATGATTTTTGTTATAATAATAGCGACGTTTTTTTTCGTATCGCGTGTAAATCTGACTCGAAAAAAACGATCGCTGGTAACATCCCGGTTAAGACCAAGCAGCTGACACTTGACAGTTTTTGCGCATCTTCGAATCGCCTTCGTCGGCTTATTTCTTAGATGTGGTAGATTTTATCACAAAAGATGATTATTTCTTTGCAAAATCTTTCCTCGTGATGAGAAAAACTCTCACATTTGGTTTGAAAAAACAAATTCCCTCAAATTTCCCCTATGCGTCCGCCATCTACATTTGAGCTCTATCCCGTGTAGGGTAGTAACACGCGTAAACTCTACCAGGGTAAGTGTCATTTTTTTTATATGAAGTTCTACCCAAACCTGCACGGGATAAACACAATAAAACGTACCTAATGAATGACGTTTGACATTAGTGGAACATTGCATTCACACACTACATTCACCGCTCATTTGCGTGTGCCTTCTGGGGGGGGGGCAATATAAGTAGAATTTGTGTCAAAATTTTAGTTCGCTCACTTGTTCGTGAATACACTCATTTTCATTCCGCTCGACCCATGGAAGAGACAGCTAAACGGAAAGGTAAATCCGCTGTCATCCCATACAAACTGCATGGTCCGGTTTGAAACACAACAAAAAAAACATTCCACTTAAATGCGTTCCCTTTCTGTCAACACTTGTCAGCTATTACACGTTCAGCGAATTCTCAAGGACATATTTGTCGCGTCGCGCGTTTGTTTTTTGTGATAACAACTCGTAAAGTAAATCTTATATCATTTCAGTGCTTTTTAGTGAAATCCAGTTACTGAGTGTAAGTTTGTGAAGTGAATTTCGCAACTACATTTCAATGTTCCCTTTATGTCAAATACATGGCCATTAGCAACGCCGTCTAGATATTAAGGCCGCAATGTAGACTCTTAAACGTCAAATTAAGAGCTGAAATTGCATTGCATTGTTATTGTTTTAATGACGTCATATGCTTGTTGTTGTTGTTTGTTCTTGTAAATAAAAAATTTAAGAGCTAAACTATGACGTCATCGTACAGCTGAGTTGCGGCTATGATATATCTAGATGGCGTTGCCATTAGTGTCATTACAAAAACTGGACGATTTGAGTTTGAATCGGGCCTATCCTTTAGTTGTTTAATCAATGGCTCGAACTTTATCCGCATAGAGTACTATGGAGTAGACATAATGATGAAACTACATATAAAAACAACAACACAACATGGGACGAAAAATCTTGTCCATGGGCTCTCTCGTTCAGCGGTTCGCGATTCTATCACGTCAAATGCAACTAGTTTTGCCGCACACATCGACAAAATCGACTAGTTCAGCCACTCACATCAATACACACAACGACAAAGTCATCCGGTTCTGCTAGTTCTGTAGCCCGTGCCAATTCTATATTGTCAAAGTCGGTAAACGCGGTAAACGATCCTCGCCGCGAATCTCGTTTGATTTAATTGGATTGCGCTAAATATTAACGTTATTCACTATAGTATTACGTTGCTCGGGTAATTTGTGATTGTTAGGCGCTGTTTTGTGTCATAAAAGGCAAACGTAGTGTGTTATCGACGGTTTGTTTATGATTCACTTATTAATTAATGTACAGGGATACCCCGATTTAAGTCGCTTCGATTTAAGTCGTTTCGCACTTAAGTCGTTGAATAATTCCCACCTTACAACTCGATTTACGACAATTTTGCTTCGCACTTACGTCGTTTCGTGATTTTTTTTTTGTTTTTAAGAAAATCGAAAATGGGAATGGGATTTGGCATTAGAGAAAATCTTGGTAAAACAATCACATCCTTTCGGAAAAAATTTATTACATTACAACCGACCTTTCGATAGATAGAATTATTATTGGGAGAGTGTACGCATGAAGTTGTTACAAGAAAAAGGACTACTTTTCATTGTGGAAACGCTACTCAACCGGTAGATCAATCGTAAATTATATAGTTTTGTTATCATATATGAAATGTGAATTAATTTATCTATGAATTATCTTATCTGTAAACTACAAGCAGCTATAGTTTTCACACTCTTGAGTTAAGGTGTCAACCGCAAACAATTTTTGGGGAGCATTTCGGCTAGAACTTTATAAAAAGGAGCCTACAAAAAAGCTAGAATTCATGTTCGGCAAAAAATATACAGTCCAACGGAGAAAACTGACATCAACGTTAACGTCAAACATGTTTTTGTTAGTGAACTATCCCTAAAACAGTTCGCAACAATATTGCTAAGAGTGCATCGTTCTCTTTCAAAATGTGCACCAAACGCTTGCGGTTGAAATAAAATAAAAAATAGTTTATTCGAATTTATATAAAAATCCCATATTTGGCATTTCAGCTTTTGTAAAGCAATCAAAGCACCCGAAGGAAGGCACTGTGTTCTTGTATATTAACCTTAAGCTAGAAGCTAGAGCCTGAACTTAACAAGTGCCGAGAATTCACTAATAAGGTTGGTTTACTCAGGTCCTGCTGAGATTGGCAACCTTCAGGATTATTCCAGTATTGCAGTAGCAGAATATTTGTCCACTAACGACAAATTAACTTTAACGTAGTAAAATTAATGTGTTACAATCTGACAAAAAGAAAAAAAAGGCATTAGCGTAATTATGTTTCTTGTGTTATCTCTCTTTCTTTCGCAGTTCTTAACTATTCCATCACCACGATCTCTCAATTTATTCATAAGGATTTTTATGTTTTAATCCCTTCCGTTATTTTTTACAGAATAACTCAAAATTGTATCAATCAGCACACGATGACGATAAAGAAAGGGTCGCTGAGTTGGAACCTGGCTATTTTTATGGTCTTCTCTTTATTTTTGTATCGAATCTTTGGAACGGAGTACTAATTTCTGGGTGGGATCCAAATTTAAAATATTGTGAAATAAACATCCTGTCCGTATACTGAAATCTGTGTATCCAAGAAGCAAAAAAAATCCAAAATATTAGGGGCGGCATTTTGCCGTCTTGCCCGGGGCGGCGTAAGTGCTAGAGCGGGCACTGAGTGCATGTAACTGATTTTAGTGGAAACGCGAAAATCTTATGTATCGATCTGGAAATATATCAATCAGGTGACTTGTACTTGCCAAATTACCAATCGATATCCCAAAGATGATGGAAATTATTTGCCTTATTCGATGCTCAATACCAAAGGAAAGATCAATAATGTCCTGATTTTATTCCATGTTAGAACGAAGAATCTAAATTCTTGCTTTGTGGAGGAGCATACAACGTTATATCCGTATTTTGTTGTCTAATTCTGGTTGAAAATCATTACTTTCCACCTCCACTGAGGACAAAATTAATTTTGTCTGTACTTTACGTTTCACTTTCTCGTTACCACATTTTTTTCACTCATACCTAAATTTGATTCGATTTAAGTCGTTTCGACTTAAGTCGCTTTTTTCTGGAACGTAACCCTGACGTAAATCGGGGTATTCCTGTACCGTTGTTTTCCTGTCCCATATAAGGCCTGGATAGACCTCGGGCGGAATGAGAATGAAATTTTAGTCCGCTGCGATTTCCTCAATGAAAATGCATACATACTGTCGTGGAATATGTGGTAAATGCGGGGGAATTCCATAAACTAAAATCCGAGGATGGTTTCACAATTTGTCTCTGCCATTTTATGTGTTATTTTTCGATTCCCCGGTCATTAGATAATTTCCGCGATGAACTCGTCGTGGACAGTGAATCGGTTTGACGTTTGCAAAACTCACCACGCCTGACGGAGAATATGCCACAGAGTCGACTCACTTTCACGTTGAAAATGCATTCGGGCAAGTTGGAAATTATTTTTTTAGTTATTTTTAAGATGATTTAGGACGTAAAACGCCTTTGTAGCAATTTTCGAAGCTAAAATTTTAAATTCACCACGGTTTTTATGCCGGTTCATTACCGTTTCATTTTCATTCCGCTCTAAAGCCCCGGATAGAGTTCGAGCGGAATGAAAATGAAACGGTAATGAACCGGCATAAAAACCGTGGTGAATTTAAAATTTTAGCTTTGAAAATTGCTTCAAAGGAGTTTTACGTCCTAAATCATCTTAAAATAACTAAAAAAATAATTTCCCCCTTGTCCAAATGCATTTTCAACGTGAAAATTTGTCGACTCTGTAGCATATTCTCCGTCGGGCGTGGTGAGTTTTGCAAACGTCAAACCGATTCACTGTCCACGACGAGTTCATCGTGGAAATTATCTAATGACCGGGGAATCGAAAAATAATATATAAAATGGCAGAGACAAATTGTAGAACCATATTCGGATTGTAGCTTATGGAATTCCCCATCATTTCCGACATGTTCCACGACAGTAAGCATGCATTTTCATAGAGAAAATCGCAGCGGACAAAAATTTCATTTTCATTCCGCCCGATCTCTATCCAGGCCTTAAAGCCCCGGATAGAGTTCGAGCGGAATGAAAATGAAACGGTAATGAACCGGCATAAAAACCGTGGTGAATTTAAAATTTTAGCTTCGAAAATTGCTGCAAAGGCGTTTTACGTCCTAAATCATCTTAAAAATAACTAAAAAAATAATTTCCCCCTTGTCCGAATGCATTTTCAACGTGAAAATGAGTCGACTCTGTAGCATATTCTCCGTCTGGCGTGGTGAGTTTTGCAAACGTCAAACCGATTCACTGTCCACGACGAGTTCATCGCGGAAATTATCTAATGACCGGGGAATCGAAAAATAACACATAAAATGGCAGAGACAAATTGTGAAACCATTCTCGGATTTTAGTTTATGGAATTACCTATCATTTACCACATATTCCACGACAGTAAGTATGCATTTTCATTGAGAAAATCGCCGCGGACAAAAATTTCATTTTCATTCCGCCCGAGGTCTATTCAGGCCTGAACTCTATCCGGGGCTTAAACAAGCAAACTTGTCCCGTCTCATTTTACGTATGACATCTCCTTTCTTCATCTCGGTGTCTATCCGGCGCTTAAGAGATGAAGTTTCATTATTTGGTGCTCTCGTTTTCATTCTTACTCTGTAACAGATATAAACATGGAATAGACAGCTAGTTTTTTATTCAATGGATATAAACAAAAAACAGCTGAGAATTTTGCGATTCCAATATTTTCATTTTCAACATTGCTGGGCTAGAGGGCTAGAGGTGTCGTGAGATTTCAGCTGAAAGGACTGGAGCTCGTTGTTTAGCTCGTCTCGATTCATTTTATAGAAGAATATAATGGACGGATTTGAAGATTTTCGGACTAACCTTGGAGTTGCAGCAGCTCTGCCAAAGCATATTCCGTTCCCGGAAATACCACACAGTTCCGGAGTATTCAACGAAATCATAACATTCTTGTTTGTGTTTTTTGCTGCATTGATGCAATTTTTACATATTTATCGATCTGCGTGGTGGCTTCCTGACTCATTTGTGAATTATTCCTTTGTAAAGTTTAGCATTAAATATGAAATGCGTTATTTTTCATCGTTTTTTATTTTAGAATGTTCACCTAATAGATACATTCCTAGTCCTGTTTATTATTGTAATGATTTCAAGGCGACTCGTATACAGCTTGTTCCTAAAATGCATTGAGGGCTGGTTCCAGGGAAGTACAAAAAGAATCCAAAAGGTGTTGGCAAGGTAATAGTTCTTGATATTTGAAAATGTGGTGGAGGAAATTGAGTATGCTTTATGGGGTGCTGAGAACGAACACGAAGTTTTCCACCAGAAACAAAACCGCGAAATTTTTGGTGTTTTTTTTGCGCCTAACTGAAATTGTACATTAAGCCTAGTACTGACATCCAGAGTAAAATTTTTGTCCGCTGCGATTTTTTCAAAGAAAATGTATTCTCACTGTCGTGGAATATGTAGCGAATGCCGGTGAATTCCATAAGCTACAATCTGAAAACAGTTCCATCTAGGACATTTTATGTATTTTTTGCCGATTCCCCGGTTATATCATCGTGAAATGTCAAATTACCGGGGAATCGAAAAATAATACATAAAATGGCCGAGGAGAATTATGGAGCCGGTCTCGGATTGTAGCTTATGGAATTCCCCACCGTTTGTGACATTCTACAACAGTAAGTATGCATTTTATTGATATTTTATCGCAGCGGGAAGAATATAACTCTCGATCTTAATTTAGCCCTTTAAAGTAAAGGTATGTACTGAGTTCATCGAGCGAAAAACGTGCATATATGTCTCCCGTGAAAACGGTGCCGTGGAGACTTGCTTTTTATTCACTCAATGTACGATAAATGTTCACTCGCGTTCTGCTTGATTGTCGATGACATCTTTTCATTGTGAAATTAAGTGCAACTGCATTATTTTCGCGGCGAAATGTCATAAACCGGTGTGGAGACTTTCATGTGAAGTGAGTACCACCATGCGAATTCGATTTCACGATCATCAAAATTTTGACAGTATTTGCATGGATTTCACGTGAACTGACGATGTTAGTAGGTTAAGGTAAGTACTGTGTTCACCGAGCAAAAAACTTGCATATATGTCTCCCGTGAAAACGGTGCCGTGGAGACTTGCTTTTTATTCACTCAATGTACGATAAATGTTCACTCGCGTTCTGCTTGATTGTCGATGACATCTTTTCATTGTGAAATTAAGTGCAACTGCATTATTTTCGCGGCGAAATTTCAAAAACCGGTGTGGAGACTTTCATGTGAAGTGAGTACCACCAAGCGAATTCCAGTTCACTATCATCAAAATTTTGACAGTATTTGCATGGATTTCAAGTGAACTGACGATGTTAGTACCTAACCTACTAACATCGTCAGTTCACGTGAAATCCATACAAATACTGTCAAAATTTTGATGATCGTGAAATCGAATTCGCTTGGTGGTACTCACTTCACATGAAATTCTCCACACCGGTTTGTAACATTTCGCCAGCGAAAATAATGCAGTTGCACTTTATTTCACAGGGAAGAAGTGTCATCAGCCATCAATCAGTCCACGATTGCACATTTATCATAAATTGAGTGAATAAAAGGTAAATCTCCACGGCAAATTTTTCGCGGGAGACATAAATGCAAGTTTTTCGCTCGGTGAACACAGTACTTACCTTAACCTACTAACATCGTCAGTTCACGTGAAATCCATGCAAATTCTGTCAAAATTTTGATGATCGTGAAATCGAATTCGCTTGATGGTACTCACTTCACATGAAAGTCTCCACACCGGTTTTTGACATTTCGCCAGCGAAAATAATGCAGTTGCACTTTATTTCACAGTGAAAAGATCGACAATCAATCAGAACGCTAGGTGAACTCAGTACATACATTAAAGGTGAAAACGGTGCCGTGGAGACTTGCTTTTTATTCACTCAATTTAAGATTAATGTTCACTCGCGTTCTGATTGATGGTCGATGATATCTTTTCACTGTGAAATAAAGTGCAACTGCATTATTGAGTACCACCAAGCGAATTCGATTTCACGATCATCAAAATTTTTACAGTATTTGTATTGATTTCATGTGAACTGACGATGTTAGTACCTACATACTCTTAAGGTATGTACTGACTTCACCGAGCGATAAACTTGCATATACATATGTCTCCCGTGAAAACGGTGCCATGGAGACTTGCTTTTTATTCACGCAAGAATCACAATGTCACCCAGCTGAATGGGTTTCTCATCTTTCGTCCATTTAGTACGCCGCATAATCGTTGGCAAGTACTCCTTGATCCATCGTTGCCGAAACTTTTCACCTAAGTGGCGTGCCTGCCGATCCTTCGAATGCGCAAATCGGTCCCTCTGGTGAACTTCACCAAGTGCCTGGGCGTCAAAGCCGCTACTTCCGAACAGTGCGTGGTTCGGCGTAAGTGGTTCGCAATCTTCGTGATCTACTAGATTATGAGTTAGTGGCCGCCGGTTCATCTCCAACTCCGCCTGTATGAGAGCCCCTCGTAGTGTGTCTTCAGATGGTCTTTCGCCTTGCAGGGTAAATTCGAGTGACCTCTTGATAGACCGGATTAGACGCTCCCAAGCATCCCCCATCCATGGTGAATAGGCCGGGATAAATTTCCACTCAATGCTCAGCTAGTCTGCAACAGTTTTCCCGTATTTGTCCATGGTCTCCTTCGAGTCCTTCACGAGTTGATTTCGAGCGCCTATGAAGTTAGTTCCGTTGTCGCTAAACAGAACCCTTATTTGGCCTCTCCTTGCTTGAAGGCTTCGAATGGCAAGGATGACCTGGTGCAACGAGAGGTCCGTCAACAGCTCCAAGTATACCGCTCGATAGACCAGACACGTGAAAATGATTCCGTACCTCTTTACTGTAGCACGTCCTTGTTTCAGCAGGAGTGGGCCGAAGCAGTCGACTCCTACGAATGAAAAGGCTTTCGTTCCGTACTGCAGTCGCTCGTCTGGGAGTTGTCCCATTCGCGGATGGATTGGCTTGGCTCTTTGATTCTTACATAGTCGGCAATTGGCTGCAACACGACGGACCGCTGAGCGTATGTTGACAATCCAGGCTCAAGTCCGTATGTCCGCAATGATGGTCTCTTCCCGCATGTGCATATTACGACGATGGTGATGTCAGTCAATGGATGCTTGTTTGGTAAGATAGCCGGATTCCGTGTAGCATATGAAGTGGATGCTTTCTGCGCACGTGAACTCATTCGTATTATCCCGTCTGTCCCCATAATTGGACAGAAACCACTTAGTTTACTGTGGTCTGCTACTCGACCTCGCTCTTGAAGATTCTGAATGTCCTCCGGATATGCCTCCAGTTGGATAAGTTTGAACAACATGTCCTCAGCTCGCTGGCGTTCTCTGGGAAGTATGTATGTTGGTTTTTCGTGGGCCGTTTTGCGACATGTGTCGATAAATCGATTGATCCAAGCGATAATCCGGCAGAACACTGGCCAATTTACTTTATACCGAGCTCGGATATCCTTAAGTGGCTGCAATGTATATTCTAAGGGCTTCATTTGCTGACTCATAATCATATCCTCCTTCTCGTGTCTCATATTGGAAATGGGCCAACTTTCAATTGGGGATTTCAGAAAATCGGGTCCTTGAAACCATCGCAAGTTCTTTTCTTCCGTAATGAGACATGACCTGGTAGCCTCGTCTGCGACGTTATCTTGTGTGCCCACATGATACCACTGGCTACTTGTGGTAGATTCGAGTATTTCTCCAATGCGAACGGCAACAAATGATTTGAATTTCATCATTTCGGAGGATATCCACATTAGGACACATTTTGAATCGGAAAGAAACATTACTCTTTCTATCTTGATGGTGTGCAGCTTTTGAATAGTGCTTGCTACTCTGACACCCAATACGGTTGCCTGCAGTTCAAGTTGTGGTATGGAGAGTGGCTTGGTCGGTGCGACACGGGACTTAGCCATCACTAAGGTTGAGCTGATGATGCCGTCGTCTGATTCAAAGCGAAAGTAGGCGGCTGCTGCAAATGCAGCCTCCGATGCATCCACAAAGACAACTAATGTTATCTTTGCCTCCACGGGTACTCCGGGCGAGTAATGACGTGGGATGCGAAGTTTCGAAATGTGTTTCACCGTCGTGACAAATTCTGTCCAAGTCTCCTTCAGATCCTCGGGAACGGGGTCATCCCAATCAATGCCGGTTCTCCAAATGTCTTGCAGCACTAACTTTCCATTTAAAGTGTACTTTGCGATCATCCCGAGAGGGTCGAATATCTTCATTATGGTGCTCAAGACTTGACGTTTGGTGAGCTGATAGTCGGCTGCGTTGGCACTCGTCCCGCTGTGCTTTTCATTGAAGACAAACGTGAAGTTATCCGTCACCGGGTCCCAGTACATGCCCAGAACGTTAGCAATGTACGTTTCCGTCTCGGCATCGAAATCGACAAGCTTGCCCTTGACATGATCGGTAGGTATCTCCTTAAGCAGTTCGAAACTGTTCGATTGGACGCCAACTAGGTCAAATGACATTTCTTTGCAAATCTCGATAGCGTTCATTATTACCCTAGACGCTTCCTCAACCGTCGGGTGTGATGTGAAAAGGTCATCCACATAAGTAGCGTTGATCAGGATATCCGCAGCCTCAGGGTACTTTTCCTGGCACAAGCTCGCGTGATAATTCTTGATGAATTGTGCGCATGATGGCGAACACACGGGACCGAACATCATTCTTTCGCAGATAATCGTAGTTGGCTCTTGGGTTTGGTCACCATTTCGCCACAAGATGCGCTGGCCCTGTTGGTCCTCAGGTTTAATCAATACTTGGGAGAACATTTCTTTTACGTCTGCATTCACTGCCACTTGGTGTTGACGCAATCGAAATAATGCAGCAAAGAGTGGTGTCATATTATCCGGACCTTTAAGTAGCATCTTATTCAGTGAAATGCCCTTAACTTCCGCTGCTTACGTCAGTCACGTTTCGAGGTTTGGGTGGGTGTTTATTTTCGTTTGCGACGACGAAGGTAGGAGCAGTCCAAGTCCGATCCCACTGAGTGTTCAAATCTTCTTTGGTCGCAATCCGCGCATAACCTTTGGTAATTATGCTTTTCATCTCGTTATTTTTCCACTCAAGAAGGCTTTTTCTTTTCAGGCTCGTTTCCTCGGACTGAAGTCGCTTTAGCGCCATGGGTAAACTGTCAGGCAGCCTCGAGTCCAACAAGCCGATTTCGTAACGAGCGCCAACTCTTTTGAGCGTAGATTTCATTATGTCAATCGCTTTCTGGTCGGCTTCACTGACTACCGCCTTAGTTGGTGTTACTCCAAAACCTTCGGTTGAAAAGTACTTCTTAACCTCAGCTGCTGCGATGACATCATCATCCTCTATCCGAGTGTGGTGGTAACTGGTCGCCGTGGTGCGATGATATTGCGTCCATGGAACTGTGTGGTTGTGTGCGTCCAACTTTGCGAAAACCACCCAACCAAGCTCCGTCTTCATGGCGACTGGCTCCTCTGGTTCTCCGATGACAGTTTTAGATCCTGTTAATAAGTTCGCATGCTCTAGACCGATCATCACCGTCGGTACTGCATCTTGTAGATTCTCCAGCTGTAATCCTCGTAGATGTTTATAGCGCTGCTTCATTTCGCTGACGTCAAAACTTTGCGGTGTTAGTGATAAAGAGTCGCGTGCATAGACGTTATGTATCTCATGTAACTTTCTTCCCTTAGTGCTTGATATTACAAGTGAAACGCGCTTGCATACTTCTTCCTTGGTAACACCTCCGGTCCACTTTAGGTGTAAACGTCATCGACGCCGTCAAGTTGAAGTTTATCGTAAATGCTGCGCTCCATCATGGATATTGACGACGCAGGGTCGAGCATCGCATAAGTCCTGATCGGTCTCTCGATACCGTATAGTTTTATTGGGACGATTTGAAACAGCATCGAGTTACTATTCATGTGACTTAGCTGTGATCTAGGTTCGCTCTTAGAGGAAAGTCCTTGCGATTTGCTACCCTGCGGTTGGTCATCAGTAGACGCTTCGTCGGCATGTTCCAGTTTATTCGGACGATGCATGATGGTGTTGTGGTTACCACCGCAGCCGTCGACTCTGCAGCCTCCTTTCAATGAGCATTCATTTGCCTTGTGTGTGGTTGAGCTAAGGCATTTGAAGCAGACGTCATTATTTTTTAGTAAGTCAATCTTCGTAGACCATGACTGCTTCTTGAATTGTAGACATCTCCAGAGTGGGTGAAATGCACGACATTGGGGGCAGCGAAATTTCTCTTTGGACTCCTTGCTCTGAGCTGATGGTTCTTCACGAGCGATATCATGTGACAGAGCCTTTTGCTTTAGCACTTTCGATCCAGGACTCAAAAATTTAGCAAAGTTGCATTTCAGCAGAATTTGTTGGGGCATTTTGCGTACACATTCATCCAAATAGTTTGACAGGTTTTCGATATTGAATAGTTCGTTCTCCTCTCGCAAACTCCGAATGTTGTCATAGTGACTTGCACATGCCATGAATTTGTTATGCAGTTCGCTGATAATGAATGGCTGACTCAAAGCTGTGAAGTTGGCCTGGCCCTTTGCCATAAATACGAAATTCTGCAATTTGATGTTAAAGGCAGGTAGTCGATCGTCGTATTTATGTTGTATCGCTGGTAGCTTTAACAGCTCGCTGGCTTCCTTGTTTATCAGCTCTTCTTCTCGACCATATATTGACTTGAGAATTTTGATGATTGTCTCGGCACCAGTGCCGCGATTTAAATAGGGCTGAACTGCTGCCTTGGCGTTATCCTTTAGCGCTTTCCTCAGTCGATTTACATTTTGAACGTAGGAAAATTTGCCTTGCTTCGAAGTAAGCTGATAGTCGGCAATCCATCCTGGCCATGCTGCTGGATCTCCGCTAAATGTCGTTAAATCTCGCTGTTGCGACTGATGCATCGCTCTGGTGAGACTATTCAATGCCTCTGTCGTGTCGTTTGGGACTAGCGTATCTGCTGCGGAAGCTTTGGTGCTGGTGTCGTTGGAGCCTGTAGTAGCTGTGTCGGATGTTTGCGGACTGGTACTTTCGCGTGACGTAACTAATATTTTGAACAATTTCTCCATGTAAGCGCGTTGATCCTCCAGCTGCTTTGTCTGTAGAACCGTCTGCTGTTTCTGAATTTCGAGATGTTGTCGTTGAAGTTCACGGTCCGCTTGCACCGCCTCACGTTCAGTGTGCACCATTTCCAAGAACTGCCTTTGCACCTCACGGTCCGCCTTGACTGATTCGCGTTCCGTTTGGACCATGTCGAGGAACTGTTTTTGCAAATCAACCATCTGTATCATGCTATTCTCACTCGCCGAAGATGGAGCCCCCTGTTCGTCGTCGACACAGCTAGCACAGCTCCATTCACTGTTCCTAATCGATTCGTCGACACCAACACAATTGAAATGGTGCCACTTTTGGCATATTTGGCATTGCACCCACCAGCCGTGGGTCTTTTTGCCGCAAGTGGCACAGGGCGTTACATCCGACTGCCCGCACTTCACTTGGTGCACCATATTCGCGCCTTTGGTGATTTCGGTGCGGAGCACTGTATAGCCTCACTTTGCCACGATGTTTCGTAGTCGCCAAAAATGCAAATTCGCGAAATTTCAATTATTCGTGATTGCAAATATGATTTTCACTGCCTTGGTTATAGGCGTAAAACGCTGGGTTGTTTCCGATGCAAGATGTTTTCTGATTTCTGTCGATGACACGTGAACGAACTTCTCGAATTAAATGATGTTTTAAACAGTTACGCCGAGTAAAGAAACTCCAATTGTAATCGGGTTAAAGTGATGTTGATTTAATTCTGATAACAATGAAAATGTTATAATGAAAAATATAACACTGTGTGACAAATTAAAAAAAAAAATAACCGTCATCTCTAATTATACCCTTCGCTCATAGAGTGAAAGGGTATATTAACTTTGTCATGAAGTTTGTAACGCATTGAAGGAAGCATCTCCGACCATATAAAATATGTATATATATGATCAGCGTGACGAGCTGAGTCGATTGGACGATGTCCGTCTGTCCGTCTGTCCGTCTGTCCGTCTGTCTGTCTGTTGCGACGCGTTTTGCTCGGCCAGTTTAAAAGCTATGGAGCTGAAACTTTGCACAGATGCTTCTTTTTGTTGCAGGCAGTTTGTATGTTTGAATCGTTGAAATCCGACAAGGGGGTCGTGGGGCTGCCATACAAACCTACTCCCCAAAATTAGGTTCTTCTTAGAAAAACTTTTTTATTTATGCATCAATTCCAATAAAATTTCACACAAATGTGTTTTCATTGCTGACACACAACATATGTAAAAATCGACCAAATCGGACAATGGGGTCGTGGGGCTGCCATACAAAACTAGACCCCCAAATTAGGTTCTTCTAAGAAAAACTTTTTTATTTTCTCATCGATTTCGAACAAATTTCGCACAAATGTGTTTCAAACTATATCACAAAACATATGTAAAAATTGACCAAATCAGACCATGGGATCATGGGGCTGTCATACAAACCTAGCTCCCCAAATTAAGTTCTTCTAAGAAATTTTTTGTTATTTATACACCAATTTCAACAAAACTTCACACAAATGTGTTTCTATTGATGACACAAAACATATGTATGAATAGATGGAGTCGGACCATGTGGTCATGGGGCTACCATACAAACCTAGCCCCCCAAATCAAATTTTTCAAAGAAAAAACGTTTTCATTTGCACACCAATTTCAATCAAACCTCAGAAAATTATATTTCTATTGACGCCACATAACAAACGTGGAAATAAATGAAATCGGACTATGGGGTCGTGGGGCTGGCATATAAACCCAACCCCAAAATTAGGTTCTTCGAAGAAAAACTTTTATATGTATCCACCATTTTCAACCAAATCTCATAGAAATGTGTTTTAATTGATGCCACAAACATACGTAAAAATTTATGGAAAGGCCATGCGTTCGTAGGGCTGCCGTACACCCCCCCCCCCTTTGGTTCTTCTAAGAAACCCAGAACCCCCGCTTCTCCCATTAAATCTTCGCCACGGCACTTATGTGAAAATTCAAGGAAAAGCATGGAAGCGGGGAGGACTAAACACAAGTTATAGATACGCCCCAAAAAACTTTTAGCCCGAGGGGAGCGAAGGGTATCCAAATTTCGGCCGCGCCCGAAATTAGCCTCGGTCTCGTTTTTATTTTATTTTTAATTCTCATTTAATTCTTACTAAAATCTCATATTTACTTTTTCCCTTGACCCCCCAGTTTCAGAGATATGGAAAGATATTGATATTCCCAGAAAATAATACAAAATAAAGTTCCAGTAACAAATCGGTTATTATTTATTAAATTTTTTTGGTAAAACGGACATAAAACAATATAATAAACATATTTAAATACTTAAAATTATAAACTTAATTGTTAAACACATTTATTTTAAGGGAAAAATAAAAAAAATCAACTTTTTCTCCTATGTTTAGAACTGTCTTCTCGCTGTAAGCGCCAACAATAATCTCCTAACATCGCTGCATCCCAATGACCTTGAAAACGTTCCTCAAACCTTTTTATGTCCTGATGAAACCGCTCACCTTGTTCATCGCTTACGGCTCCAAGGTTCTCAGGAAAGAAAGAGAAATGGGAGTGAAGAAAATGCATTTCAAAGACATTCTGCACCCCATCTCTTTATATCTAAACATATTTGTTACTAAAAGTTCCGCGTTTTCGGCTTTGTGATTTCCTAAGAATCCTTTTAGAACAGCTTTTAATGAAGTCCATGTACCATGTACCAAATCATTCAATTCCTCTTGGCGAATTAGCTGTGGTTTTCGTTGATCGCTTGATGAAGGAGTGGGGAAAAACCGTGTATCCTGAGGGTCGTTACTTTTATCACTGTGAGGAGAGCGAACAGTGCTGTTTACACTGTGAGGCACAGGTTTCGTGACAGAACTCACCAGAGGGTACTCCACTTTATACTTATGCTTTTTCGTAGCACCCCGAAAATCGAACACACAAAAATAGCAATCGTCGTGATGATTGCTAGACTCGCTCCAAAGTGTTGGAACCGCGAAAGGCATTTCTTGTTTTCCAGTTTTTTGAGAGTGCAGTGACATACAACACGATATGCAAAAAAAAATCGGGTATCCAAGGCTTACCCTGACACACAACGCGGCCAAAATAAGCATCCCTTAATTTTTGTGTTACTTTTCTCTCTAGCGATTTAAAAATATATTTGCTACACACGTAGCAAAATTTATTTGGTGAATTTTTGCACAGGTTGCGAATACTTCTTTCAGATTCCATATTGTAAACCAATTAAAGTAAAACTATTACAACACGTGCTATTTATACCATAACAATATCTTTTCAAGTTTTTTTTAAATTTTTGTACATGACGGTTTTCGCTCTTTAAGGGGTATTATAAGGATAATAAAAAAAGAATATGACAGGTAAAAACAAAAGGGATAATATAAGGATAATAAAAAACGAGTATATCAGGTAAAAATATAATAAATATTAAAGTAACGTAAAGATATGTAGCCGCGAAAAGATAAAAAATATGGTTTTTCACGGTTTTAAGTCACAATAAAAGGGAATAAAAATAAAATAACCGAGCAAATTATATTTATTTTCGGCGATTTTTATTGCTAAGAGTCCTCTTAAGGATACTGATAAGAAATTTACTTATTTTATTGCAAATTGCAGTAATTGAGAAGCAGATACTATATGAGGATCATTAAAAAAGATTTCGGCGTGTAACTCGAAAACCTGAGGGTCAGGAAAAAAATTAATTGCATTGGGAACCAATAGCTAACCAAAATAGCATTCAGTTTTTTTGACGGTTTTTTTGGTGTCACGCAGTGAATTAGCAATAACACTATATAATTACCGAGAAGTTTCTCTCGCCTCAACTTCGTCTGGTGATTTGTCGGAAGTGAAAATCCAAAACTTTGACGTCTCTTGACATCTTGTCTAGATTGTGTCAAATTAACTGTTTGTGAATTTGTAATTCACAATAGATTTTGTCTCGGCAACAGTGCAACTGCATTATTTTCGCTGGCGAAATGTCAAAAACCGGTGTGGAGACTTTCATGTGAAGTGAGTATTACCAAGCGAATTGGATTTCACGACAGTGAAAGTATTTGCATTGATTTCACGTGAACTGGCGATGTAAGTACCTACTTTTAAGGTAAGTACTGTGTTCACCGGGCGAAAAACTTGCATTTATGTCTCCCGCAAAAAATGTGCCGTGGAGATTTGTCTTTTATTCACTCAATTTATGATAGATGTGCACTCGCGCTCTGATCTATTTTCGATGACACCTTTTCCCTATGAAATAAAGTGCAACTGCATTATTTTCGCTGGCGAAATGTCAAAAACCGGTGTGGAGACTTTCATGTGAAGTGAGTACCACCAAGCGAATTCGATTTCACAATCATAACAATTTTGACAGTATTTGCATGGATTTCACGTGAACTGACGATGTTAGTACCTACTTTTACTGCGGAAAATTCCATGAGTATGTTGAGTGGGCTTCGATCGAACGACGAGCCGCACGGCTCGTAAGGGCGCTATTACACAGTCATATATTGGTAATATATATTATAATAGATATTATCAAATCCTTAAGCCTATTCGATTTCGTTTAGTGCACGTGTAAACAATTAACCGAATTAATCGAGTTGCTTCACCTTCGTCATTTCTGACCGTTGGAAAGGGTAGCCCTTCAACGGTCAGAAATGACGAAGGTGAAGCTATTCTGACCATGTGCAGATCGCATGGTTTGGTCATCCTAAATACATGGTTTGTGAAAAACGAGAGACACCTAATCACCTACAGTAGTGGACACGGAGATAGGAAACACGAAACGCAGATCGATTACCACCTCTGTTTCGATTTTATGAGAAGGTGGGTAAGAGACTGCAAGGTGATCTTGGGTGAATCTGTCGTCAGCCAACATCGTTTGCTCCTGTCAGAATTTATTTTGAAAGCAGGAGGAGCGAGAAATAGAAGAACTCCCAAGCCTGTCGAAAAAATCAAGTGGCACAATCTCACAAACGACAACTTTGAACCTGTAGCAACTCCATTCATTGATAAAATGACGGAGTGGTTTCAAAACAACATAAACTGCACCGAGCACAGTCCAACACAAATGTGGAATAGTTTCGCTGAAATGTCAGTAGGTGAGGCGGAAAAGGAGCCTTTTTATTTTCAAAAAAATTGAATATACTTAGTATAGCGTTTTACGTGACGAATATTACGATTAAATGAGGCGGAAAAGGCACTGGAGTTTCGAACGGTCCACTCCACACGAAGAAAGAAACATGAAACTAAGGAAGCAGTGCAAGCCAAATCAAACGCATTTAAGGCATGGACGAAATGTGAGTCAAGCAGTGAAGCCGAACGGGTTCAACTTCGCAAAAATTATATGCAATGCCGGAAGAAAGTAAAGCGCTTGGTAGCTCAAGCAAAGGCGAAGGCAGCTGAGAAATTCTACCAAGAATTAGAAACTCATACTGCGACCGAAGGACCGTCTTTGCGCGAGAGACCTAAGCACGACGCCAGGATATTTAGGGTCGCAGCCCAAAGGAGAAGGAACGCTCGGGAAATACAGGCGCCAAAGTACGTGGAGGACTCGCAAGGAATGTTGCTGATTGACGATACGGCAATTTGTAGCAGGATGCGAGAGTATTTTGACGAACTTCTAAATGAAGAGTTTCCTCGAGCAGCTTTTCAAGATGTTGAGCCGAATACCACAAATATTGAAGATATCTCAGAGGAAGAGGTGATGGAGGCAATGCATCAGATGAAACGCGGAAAGGCAGTCGGCCCGGACAAAATCCCCGCGGAATTTTGGCTGAAAATGGAAAATGTCGGGCTTAGTTGGCTCACAGTTCTCTTCAACAAAATCAAAGGTGGGCAACCGATGCCTGATGCTTTCAGGGAAAGTTTTCTTCTTCCTTTCTATAAGAACAAGGGAGACTCACGCAAACTCAACAACTATAGGGTTATAAAGTTAACACCTCATACACTAAAGATTTACGAGCGAGTTGTCTGCAACCGATTGAGAAAGATTGTGCGGTTGAATGACAATCAATGCGGCTTTGTTGAAGGTCGATCTACAGTCGATGCGATTCAGTGCATTCGTATTGCGATGGAAAAGTATAGAGCAACACGAAAGGACTTGTACTTTGTGTTCATCGATTTGGAGAAGGCATTCGATAGAGTACCTCGTGATCTGATATGGTTGGCCTTGAGAGCACTTAATGTCCCCGAGGCATACGTCAGGATGATACGAGACATGTATGATGGAGCTACGACTAAGGTTAGATGCACAGCCGGTGAATCAGAAGAATTTCCGGTGAATGTCGGAGTACACCAGGGCAGTGTATTGAGTCCGTTGCTCTTCAACATCATCATGTGCTACTTATTAACACGTGTCTCCGACGGCCTAGAAATATCTTTTCTTTTTGCTGATGATATAGTCCTCAGTGGCCCAAACATCGTTGCCTTGCAAGCTGCGCTTACAAAATGGTGTGACATTCTGGAGGAGCATGGACTGAGGGTAAGTATAACAAAGACTGAGTTCTTATGCTGCCAATTCTCAGATCCAAATGCACCGATACCAGAAATGTACGTCAAAGGAGAGCAGCTTAAGTCTTGTACCAAGTTCAAGTACCTTGGCTCGATGGTGAACAGCGGAGCTACATGCGATGATGACATCAAACATCACACAAAGGTTGGGTGGATGAGGTGGCGAGAAAACTCTGGAGTTTTCTGCGATAAGAAAATGCCACTGAAGCTAAAGGGCAAGTTGTACGTCCCGCACTCATGTATGGATCAGAATGCTGGACCATGTATGAAGGTTACGCGAAACAAATGACAGCGACTGAAATGAAAATGTTACGCATGTCAGTTGGTGTAACCAAAAGGGACCACATCAAGAGTAGCTACATCCGAGGCAGCTTGTCCATAGACCAACCAATCACCGAAAAGCTCGAAGACCGACGAATGGATTGGTATTGCCATGTTCAAAGGCGTCCGCCTGAGAACCCCGCAAAGAGAGCGATATCAATGGAAGTTCCACTTGATGGACCCAAGGCCAGAGGCAGACCGAAGAACAACTGTATGTGTCAAATGAAAAAGCAACAACAACGCATTGGTCTCGGCGATGACATGATCCAAGATAGAGCTGCCTGTGGAAATATGCTGAGAAATTATCGCCAAAACGGGCGATGTGCCTACACCGCAGGTCGAGCAACGCGGAACCATGGAGCGGTATAAAGAACGAGGCAAGGAAGAAGAAGAATCGAGTAGGCTTAATTATATGGCTAGAAATATGAATATAAATATGACTGTGTCATGGAGCCCTAAGCTCGAGACTCAAAAATGCGTTGGGTTATATGGAAAGTACACGACGGGCGAGAGTCGTAACGTCAAAACACTACTCGCTCCCCGTGATTTTGCGGCTCGTGCTGTACGAGATGTCCAAATACGGGCACAATTTCAGTGACCGCTTATATACCGGAGCAAAGATAAAAAGTTTTAGGCAAATTTAAATTATTTTCGTACGGCATATACGGGCTGCACTAACTAATCGAAACTCGCAACAGATGGCGAGGTTCTTACCAATCCATAATGCTTAGACAAGCGACTGCCTCTGAAATTTATCCAGGAAGAGCGAAGTCGTCTTGTTACTGGAATGATATCGTTTTCGATTCGATACAAAGTTTGTATGAAATTCCTGGTTAGAAAAAACGCGAGATTAACAAATTCTGATCATAATAATGTCCGATTATTTGGACTGTCAGATAAACCATTTCTAAACATGTGCACATTCCACAACCAATTCGAATAAAAAGAAGAAGAAGAAAGTTAATACGCGAACTAGACTAGGACGGTATATACACCCTATGGAAAAGGTACTATCTCCAAAAATGCTTTAAGATAGTTTAAATTAAGAGCCGGTATATAAGCGCTCAGTATCTGCGGCGCCCAATTTTGATGATGCCATTTCATTAATATTGTCCTGAAACTACCGAATCTGCAATATTTTTTCGTGAAATCGTAACGGTTCTCCAGATATATGGGGTAGTTCAGTTTTTAATGGGGAATTGGGGGTATTTTTTACTACATATTGATGTGAATCAATAGCATTGTACCAACAATAACATTTTAAATTTCATTGGCCTCTCTGGCTAGCAAATTTTATAATTCTTGCTCGCAAACATATTTCTACATTTCATATTATTAACATCTTTGCCAAATTGGTAAAATTTACTATTCTAGTGGGAATGTTTAAAATTAAAACGTCAATTTGATGGCACCGAACACTTTCCCCAGTGTGTAAAGCTTAAATATCCCCCTTTTCTTATCAAATTACTTAACTCGTTTCATAGAAAAGTCAAACTTTGACATTGAATATCTGGAGAACCGTTACGATTTCGCGAAAAAGAATTGCAGATTCGGTCGTTTCAGGCCAATATTAATGAAATGGCGTCATCAAAATTTGGCGCCGCAGATACTGAAATCTCCCCATGCCGTGAATTGAGAAGGGTTGGTCAGCACTCCAGAACATATGTTTCACCGGGATGTATAAACTCAGGCCGACCACGGGCTGCTCCTAGCCCACCACCTCCTCCTCAGCCCCCAGCACCCCCAAACAATATGATCAGGAATGCTAGACCTAGTTTAACCCCTGCTCCTCCTCCAGCGGTTTTCACTCCACTGCAACGGCATTCACCAAAAAATTGCCGAGATCACTCACTTCATGAGTGTAGACAGAATTCTGATTTCCGTCATTCAGGAGACGTTGCTCCATTCGAACTCGTCTCTTAGCGTCCATTGCAATTACGTTATACTGCGCAAAGATAGACCAGCCGCCAGGAATGATTCTCACCCTGGAGGTGAACTTGCCTTCCTAATACACAAGTCCGTACATTACTGTGTATTAGATGCAGATGTCGACGGTACGGCGGAAATGTAAGCCATCTCAGTTTCATCAGGGAGTACTAATATCGAAATTTTTTATGTGTATGTTCCACCACACTCTAGTTGCCCTTCTGGCTATCGTTTCGATATTGGTCCTCTCCTATCTGGAGAGCACAGGATCATTCTTGGTGACTTTAACGCGCACCATGAGCTCTGGCATTCTGACCTCAACAACGATGCCAGGGGGATAACTATCGCCGAATCTCTAGATGCCTCAGATTTCTGTCCACTCAATGAAGACTCGCCGACTCGAGTCACAGGCACTTGCAGTAGTTCTCCTGACTTATCTATTGTAAGTGCCAGCCTAATCAGTGCTACTCGATGGGAGACGCATACTGCTCTCTCGTCCGATCACCTCCCAATCATTATAAGAATTGACAAACCAGCAAACCTGACTAAGTCTGAGAACCGAACGTTTGTCAATCACAAGAAAGCCGATTGGAAGGGTTTCCAAGCATACTCATCGGCGAAGTTCATGGAGCTACCTACACCAACTAGCGTTCATAAGGCCGAACAAAATATTAGGAACGTCATTGCCAAAGCA
Source organism: Microchrysa polita (assembly GCA_949715475.1). NCBI lineage: Eukaryota > Metazoa > Arthropoda > Insecta > Diptera > Stratiomyidae > Microchrysa > Microchrysa polita. The sequence continues at coordinate 88,941,314 of OX454415.1, forward strand.
ACGGCACGTTATATTCCTGCAGGACGTATCCCGAAAGTTCGACCTAACTTCCCTACTAGTGCCGCCAGATTAGCCGATGAACGAGATAATATCAGAAGCGCTCACCCAGGTGATCCCAGAATTCAGGAGCTTAACTCCGAAATCAATCGACAAGTAAAAGACTTTCGGAAGGCGAAATAGAACGAGCACCTCAATGACTGCAACCTCAATGAAGGTGTCAGTAAACTATGGTCTACTGTCCGCGCCCTATCCAATCCTAGGAAAGGAAAGGCCAATAATGCCATCAAATTTGGCCATAAGAGCACCAGCGATCCCCTTCAGTCCGCAAGCCTGTTCAATAAACAATTTATTGAACATCCCAAGTCCGATGGCTTAAAAATTAGAAGACGGATTGGCACTATACCATCGTATACTGTGGACCTAAACCTACTGTGGGCTAAAAAAGTCATTGAGAATGCTAAAAACTCAAAGGCCCGATGGCATTTCGATGGCCATGTGGAAACATCTCGACCTTCCAGCCATTGAGTATCTCACGGCAGCCTTTAACTTGTCGATCTCTACGCTTGCCATCCCTGAAATCTGGAAAACAAGACGGATTGTCCCCTGTCTCAAGCCAGGGAAGAACGCTGGTCTCGGCGAATCCTACCGACCCATAACAATACTGTCTCCTGTCGCAAAGACGCTGGAGGTCCTTATTCACCCCACTCTTGTTAAGCATGCTAAGCTAGAACCCCACCAGCATGGCTTCAGGAAAATGTATAGTATCACCACTGCCCTCGATGCGATCACTACACGCATCCTTGCCACAGATCGATTCTTGTGGCAATTGACCTAGATTAGATTAGATTTATTGAGGGCACAGGCAACAAGAGTTGCCCTAGGCACTGCGACCGGTGGTCTATTGTACCATTGCCCCTACTATGGATTATATGAACTCATCTAACCGACTGCCTTCGATAAATCGATTCAGCTGGGCCATATTGATAGTGGCGATATCCTCTTCCAAGGGAAAAGCGATACCGAAACACTCCAATCGACGCCTTGCTAGCCTCTCACATTCACACTGGATGTGAGAAGCAGTTTCGTCGTCAGCCTCACAGAAGCGACAGCTGGCGTCGGTAACAATGCGCAAGCGCTTTAAATGACCGTTTAAACGGCAATGCCCCGTAAGGAGCCCGCATATGATCCTAACCCTGTTTCTGCTCAATTTCATCAGACCAAGGGGACGATTGGGTGAGTAGTTAGCAACAAAAAGTTTTGACTGCCTAAGCCCTGGAAGAGCTTCCCAGTGTGTGGTGGCTTTGGCTTTTTCCCACTCACTAATTACATTTCTGCAGATACAGAGTGGTAACCCACAGTAAGGTTATGGGTCATAGAAGAGAGTGGATGCTCTTCTTGCGAGCTCGTCGGCCTTCTCATTGCCGTAAAACCCCGAGTGCCCAGGTACCCAGAAAATGTTGTTGAGATTGCCCACCTGTTGGAGGATTTCCTGACAAACCCACACGAGCTTAGATGTGACAGTACAGCTCGTCAGCGCTTTTATTGCTGCTTGGCTGTCAGTGAATATTGCTATTTTCCTGTTGGTGTCAAGGCATAATCTTGCACACACTTCGATTGCGTGCACTTCCGCCTGAAACACGGTCGGATGTATTCCCATAGGAATAAAGATATTAGTGTTCGGGCCAGTAATTCCAGCTCCAGATCCTGTATCGGTCTTGGAGCCGTCCGTGTAAAATTTGATGGTGCTAGGGTGGAGTGATCTGAATCTATCCGCCCAGTCCACCCTTTCCCGTATCTCTGCACTATAAGAAGGGTCAAAACGGAGAGTTTTGACCAGATGGTCTGATGGCATATCCAGTAATCTGCTGTTACTTAACCAACCAAGCCTAATGACAGCTAACCTTGCCACTGCTTCGATGTGTATGTGGAGAGGTGGCAAGTTTAGCAGGACCTCCAGGGCGGCAGTGGGGCTCGGAAAAAAGGCCCCAAGGACAGCTAGACAGGCCAGCCTCTGAACTTTCTCGAGACACCGTCTTCCGTCTATGGTGGTTGCTCTTCTCCACCACACGACCGCCCCATATTCCACAATAGGTCTAACAATTGTCTTGTAGATCCACAGAACTATGTAAGGCTTAATACCCCATGCCTTCCCCGCATAGCTTCTGCTGATCCACAAGGCCTTAACTGCTTTCTCTGCTACCAGACTAAGATGTTTTTTCCATAGCAGTCTCTTGTCAAGTGTGACCCCCAAGTACTTGACAGTTTCCGGCATTGTTAGCCGTGCATTATACATGGAGGGACACTCCAGTGTTTGGAGATTCCCTTTCTTACTGAATGGTATCACGGCGGCCTTTGTTGGATTGACGCGCAGCCCGTTTGCTGTGCACCAATCCTGGACTATATGCAGAGCACTTTGCAGGACATCCGGTAGGACCTCCTCGAATTTGCCTTTACCCGTGATAACCAGGTCATCTGCATACCCCTGTGTGGAGAACCTAGCTGAGCTAAGTCTCCACATCAACCCATCAACTACCAGACACCACATGAGGGGGATAGTACCCCTCCTTGGGGGCAGCCACGAGTGGCTAAAGCAGAAAGGGTAGTATTGCCTATACTGGTAAAAATAATTCTTGACGAAAGCATACGCTGCACCCAGGTAATGATCGTATTGTCGGCTCCTTTGGCTCGTAGTGCCGTTTCTATGGATTTGAAGGAGGTGCTATTGAAGGCGCCTTCTATGTCAAGGAATGCACATAGTGCTGTTTCCTTATTGGACATGGCTACCTCGATCTCTTCTACCAGGCTCTGAAATGCCGATTCCGTGGATTTACCCGGTTGGTAGGCGTATTGTTTTGGGTGCAGCGGCCGCGTCTTAAGAAGTGTGCGTCTGATGTGAGAGTCCAGTATCTTTTCCATAGCTTTCATGAGAAAGGATGTAAGGCTGATAGGGCGGTACGACTTAGGATCGTCCGCCGGTCTTTTACCCGCTTTGGGGATGAAGACTACCCTAACTGATCTCCAGGCTGTCGGAATATATCCCAAAGCATAACTACTTCTATAGATACTAACCATGAATGGTATTAGCTCGCTTTGGACTCTTTGTAGGAGCGCCGGAAAGATTCCATCCATGCTGGGCGTCTTAAATGGATCGAATGTCCCAATTGCCCACCTAATCCTGCCATACGTGAAGATATCTTTTGCTGCTGCCCAGGCAGATCTGTTTGCCGTATTGGACGGATTCATGCAACTGTGACCATCATTCACGTTATAGTCCAGTCTGCAGCTGGGGAAATGGGTTGCTAAAAGCAGCATGCCTGTGCTTTCGGCATCCCTCGTTATGTCCCCATTTGCACCCTTCAGAGTGCTAATAGTGCTGCAACCATTTTTTGCCATAATTTTGTGCAGTCTAGCTGCTTTTGTGGTATTGTTGACGCTGTCGCAAAAGTTAGCCCAACTTTGCCTTTTAGCGTCCCTGATCTTTTTGTTGTATTCCGTGAGGGTGGATCTATACAGAGCCCAGTCCCCGTTGCGCTCGTCCACCAGAACAAAGAATCCTCTCCAAAACTAAAAAGATCCCGTAAACGGATCCGTCCTACCGCCAGAATCAGTCCCGCTAACTCTCAACACACAAGTTCACCCACATCCATAGCTGACCACCCATGCATTGACCACCCATGCATTGATCAGCAATGCAATTACAGCATCGAAAATCCTCTCTCGGTTCGATGCAGTTGTATTTGCTGTTCGCCGAAAACGCGAATTGCATTTGTCCATGAGAACAGATAAAATGAATAACAACAAAATGTTGCCTTTCTCCTGTCTGCATGATCGAAGACAATCCCCGTCAGACGTCATCTGAGATCATATGGTTTGCTGATAACACTACACTGCTTATCAGTTGACCCATATCCAGAGCAAGTCGACCCGCTCGATGAGAACTCGTCGGCAACCAGTCCTACGTCATAACAATTGCCAGCATACAATAGATACATTGTGTATACCATTGTATGCTGACAAGAGCTATGATATGGTTATGCTAGTTCAAGTAGCCGGCATGTTATCATCGAGTGTGACGTCACGACCAAGTAACCTCGACTTGCAAATCTTGTTTGTAATAATGTAAACAAACGATTATTCAAGCCGAGACTTAAGTGTTACAAGACCGTGGTTCGCGACAACGCTCAGCAGTGTTATTTATCCCCAAAAATGGGTACTCGTTTAACATCTGAGTGAGATCATAGTCCGTCACAAGCTCGTGAGTTCGAAAAACACCATGATCCACGGTGAGATTCGAACTCATGACCCTGTGCACCGAAGGTGCGCGCACTAACCGCTAGACCAGCCAGACTATATTCGTATTGGCAACAATCCAATTCCTACTGTTGCTAATCCTAAAGTTCTCGGGCTCCACTTAGAGAGCATGATGACGTCAGCTCATTACGCGGCACCCGTTTGCGAAAAGATGCGCAGTAGGAACAAAATCCTAAAAGCACTAGCTGGTAGCACCTGGGGCAAGGATAAAGAAACCAAGCTAGTCACATACAAAGCGGTGGGTCGAGCAGCCACTGATAATGCAGCCCCAGTTTGGTCACATAGTCTATGTGATACAAACTGGTCCAAAATTCAGGTCTGCCAAAATGCTGCTCTTCGCACAGCCACAGGTTGCCTCTTGATGTCTGCCCAGGATCACTTACATCAAGAGACAAAATTGATGCCAATACGTGACCACAATCTCCTACAGTCTAAACAGTATCTTGTTGGTTGCTACCGTGAGGATCATCCCAACCACAGTCTCATGGACCGAATTCCTCTACCACGACATGTCAGGCGTGGTTTACGAGACCTAGAGAGAGAGGTCCAGGGATTCAAGAGGGACCCTTACGACGATGATGCATACCGAGCTGCCATCGCTGAGATTCATTCTGCAGAAGTGAGTCGGTCTATTGCGAGATTAGGTGCGAGTAGAGTCCTCTCAGTGCGCCCACCACTCATTTCGCCTGAGGAGATTAGGCTCCCGAGAACCACCAGAGTGACATTAGCTCAACTTCGGTCGGGGTTTTGTTCGCGCCTCAATTCGTACCTTTCTGGCATAAACTCGGACATTCAAAACATCTGTCCAAACTGCGCTGGCGCTCCACACGATGTTGGTCACTTGTTTCAATGCCCAGCTGCGCCCACTGACTTAGCCCCTATCTCACTGTGGAAAAACCCTATCGCAGCAGCTATGCTTTTGTCCCTTGACATCACGGACGAAAACATCGACGAACCATAACTCGAATCCACATAGATGCACAGTGGTTCACACCTTTCTGCACCGCTAAAAGAAGAAGAAAACACATCTCGCGAGCCGTCAAAACATGGCTCCGAAGCTTACAATCAAAATTTCATTCGGAAACAGGGTCATGCTTGAAATAGATTACGCGCATCAGCAGCAGCATCGGCATCGCGAAACGTCAAGTGCAATGCATTTACCATTGCTGACAAAAATGTTGAGCAGAAGACTCGGCATTCAGGATATTTGGTCAGCTATGAAATTCTGCCGATGCTGCTGCGCGTAATCTATTTCAAGCATAAAGCTCTTTACAGACTATATAGTATTTCCCAATTGAAAAAATCGTTATCCCAAATGAAAAAATCCCTATCCCAAATAAAAAAATCCATATCCCAAATGAAAAACCCATATCCCAAAAGAAAAAATCCTTATCCCAAATGAAAAATCCTTGTGTGAATTAAAATAAAACGAATTTAGGGGTGTTTTAAGTTGTTTCTTGCATTGAATTATGAGGTGTGGTTGATGTTATTGAGGATACGAGTATGAATAGCATCGGCTTCGTGGGGTTGGCTAATGCAACTGCAACTCATTTATGAAATTTTCTACTCGTACGTAAAGTTCCTTGTGTGTGGCTGGCTTTTAATCTTCATCACATACGCATCGTCATGTAATTTGGTAGAAATGTAGAATGGTAACAGTCTTTGGCACGAAATACTTAGAAGTTGGTAGGACAAGGATAACAGGGTGTTCCGAATATTAGAAAATTTGTTCACTAAATGCGAGAGGCCCAATCGATCGTCATGAAATTTGGTAGGAATGTGTAGAATCCTAGCAGTCTTTGGCACGAAATATAGCATTTCCCAATTGAATAAATCCTTATCCCAAATGAAAAAATCCTTATCCAAAATGAAAAAATCCATATCCCAAATGAAAAAATCCAGATCCCAAATGAAAAAATCCCTATCCCAAATGAAAAACTCCTTATCCCAAAAGAAAAAATCCTTATTCCAAATGAAAAAATCCTTGTGTGTGAATTAAAATAAAATGAATTTAGGGGTGTTTTAAGTTGTTTCTTGCATTGAATTATGAGGTGTGGTTGATGTTATTGAGGATATGAATAGGATCGGCTACGTGGGGTTGGCTAATGCAATTGCCGTGGTTGACCATTTATGCAATTTTCGACTCGCACGTAAAGTTCCTTGGTTGTGGATGACTTTTGATATTAATCACATACGCATACCAATCGTCATCAAATTTGGTAGGAATGTAGAATGGTAACAGTCTTTGGCACGAAATACTTAGAAGTTGGTAGGGCTAAGATAACAGGGTGCCCCGAAGGTTTGAAGTCGAAGTTGACGTTTTTAGTTTTTATTGGACATGGACGCATGAGAAGCCAAATCAAAGAACTCGAGTACATTTCATTTCAGTTGCTTCTTTTCAGTTTAAAAATTAATTTCAATATAATGTAAAGCTTTCTGAAAATTGTGTGAATCTTCTATATACGCAAAGACTAACTATTAGATGTTGGAGTAACTGACCATTTGTATTATAATGGAGGTCGACCGTACTTTGCCGTAAGCGTCTGGTGGTAATTCATAGTAACTTTGCCCCGGTTTTCGCTTGTTTTCGATATTTGCTATTTCAGATTTGAACAGGCATATTACAATTTAGGTGCTTAAGTCAACAGCTAAAATACATAGAGGGGAACTGCTCCAAATGTAGACTGCTAGCCACAATTATCGCCGGGAAGTCTGTCTTTTAGCGATTCCGGATTGTTTCACAATTCCTCGTGACAAAAGTAAATAGTAACTTGACTAGAAATATATATGTTCTTGCGTCCAATGCCAGAGAAAAATTTACTACAGAAAAGCTTAGCAAACAATTACTTAGTAGGTCTGTTCTAACAAGACTGCCATTAAATGGAAAAGGCTTCTGATCCCATACTTGTTGACTTCAGACCATACTGTGGAGTGAAGACTGTACCAATAATTTCATAGACTTTTCAGGGTACATATACATTGACTACAAAGGCCCCCTTTACTCAATGTGAAAATCCTTAAAACATGTTTCGATATCTCGACACCATTATGAAATTTGCATTTGGAAAATTGCTTTAGACTAACTGACATGTATCTAGCTTTCATTGTCCCGCAACTTCTTTTATCGTTTTCCTTTCTTCAATGAGACACATGTGACTCACAAAAGAGTACTGGATATGAATACCATGAGTCACATGTGTCTCGTAGATAGTGAGGTATTTAGAACTCATTTTAAGATATCGCTGATGCGAAACCTGCGTTACATAGCAAGAAAATATTTTGCTCTTTATGTGTTTGCCCCAGTGTTACTGTACCGGGAAACTCCCAACGTTGCGTAAACGCATCGCCTATGTTTAGCACATTCTCCCGCAGCAAGGACCAACCTTTTGCCAAAACCAAGCTAAATTAAATAATTAGCAATTGTTTGTCGTATAGAAAGTGCATTTGGATATTGATTTTAAGATATTTGAATATTTTTTAAATTATGTCCTTATGTAATGTCCTAAAAACCGTGTTATTACTTTCTCTTATATCCTCAAGGACCCAACGGCTGATTCCCTATAACAAATATGCAGAAACAGAGCCAAGAAATGTGCATTAAAAATTATATGATTCCTTTTCCTTTTCAATTTAAATTTGGTGGTGTTTACAGAGGTCAAACTTCGTTCACGCGACGCTAGGAAGAAATGGGTTAAACTGTAAAGAAGTAACTGAAATGAAATGTACTCGAGTTCTTTGATTTGCCCATGCCCATGCGTCCATGTCCGACAAAAAACGTCAACTTCGACTTCTAATCTACGGGGCACCCTGTTATCTTTGCCTTACCAACTTCTAAGTATTTCGTGCCAAAGACTGTTACCATTCTACACATTCCTACCAAATTTCATGACGATCCGTTCAGCCTTTCGCGACTTATTTAGTGAAGAAATTTTCAAATCTCCGGGACACCTTGTTATCTTTGCCCTACCAACTACTAAGTATTTCGTGCCAAAGACTGCTACCATTCTACACATTCCTACCAAATTTCATGATAATAATTCAATGCAAGAAACAACTTAAAACACTCCTAAATTCATTTGATTTTAATTCACACACAAGGATTTTTCATTTGGGATAAGGATTTTTTCTTTTGGGATAAGGAGTTTTTCATTGGGGATAGGGATTTTTTCATTTGGGATATGGATTTTTTCATTTGGGATATGGATTGTTTCATTTGGGATATGGATTTTTTCATTTGGGATAGGGATTTTTTCATTTGGGATAAGGATTTTTTCATTTGGGATAAGGATTTTTTCATTTGGGATATGGATTTTTTCATTTGGGATAAGGTTTTTTTCATTTGGGATAAGTATTTATTCAATTGGGAAATACTATATTTAGAAGTTGGTAGGGCAAAGATAACAAGGTGTCCCGGAGATTTAAAAATTTCTTCACTAAATTAGTCGCGAACGGCTGAACCGATCGTCATGAAATTTGGTAGGAATGTGTAGAATGGTAACAGTCCTTGGCATGAAATGAAAAGTACTGGAGTTCTTTGATTTGACTACTCATGCGTTTATGTCCGATTAAAACTAAAAAAGTCAACTTCGACTTCAAATCTTCGGGGCACCCTGTTATCTTTGCTTTACCAAATTCTATGTATTTCTTGCCAAAGGCTGTTCCCATTCTACATTCCTACCAAATTTCATGACGATCGGTATGCGTATGTGATGAATATCAAAAGCCAGCCACACACAATGAACTTTACGTACGAGTAGAAAATTTAATAAATGTCCAACCACGGCAATTGCATTAGCCAACCCCACGAAGCCGATCCTATTCATATCCTCAATAACATCAACCACACCTCATAATTCAATGCAACAAACAACTTAAAACAACTCTAAACTCATTATACCCTTCACTCGTAGAGTAAAGGGTATATTAACTTTGTCATGAAGTTTGTAACGCATTAAAGGAAGCATCTCCGACCATATAAAATATGTACATATATATATGATCAGCATGACGAGCTGAGTCGATTGGGCGATGTCCGTCTGTCTGTCTGTCCGTCTGTCCGTCTGTTGCTACGCGTTTTACTCGGCCAGTTTAAAAGCTATCGAGCTGAAATTTTGCACCTATGCTTCTTTTTATTGCAGGCAGTTTGTATGTTTGAATCGATCAAATCGGACCATGGGGTCATGGGGCTGCCATACAAAGCTAACCCCCCCAATTTGGTTTTTCTAAGAAAAACTTTTTCATGTGTGCATCAATTTCAACCAAATTTCACACGAATGTGTTTCTATTGATAACACAAAACATATGTAAGAATGGATCAAATCGGATCATGGGGTCATGGGGCTCCCATACAAACCTAACTCCCCAAATTAGGTTCTTCTAAGAAAAACTTTTTCATTTGTGCACCAATTTTAACCAAATTTCACACAAATGTGTTTCTATTGATGCCACAAAACATATGTAAGAATGGATGGAATCGGACTGTGGGGTTATGGGGCTGTCATACAAAGCCAACCGCCCAAATTGAGTTCTTCTACGAACAACTTTTTTATTTCTGCACCACTTTCAACCAAAACTCGTGAAAGTGCATTTCGATTGATGCCATAAGAAATATGTAAAAATGAATGGAATCGGACTATGGGGCCATGGGGCTACCATACAAACCCAACCCCCCATTCTGGATCTTCTAAGAAACATGTTTTCTACACCAATTTCAAAAAACCTTAATGCGTCTTTATCAAAACAAAAAAAGTAAAACAAATGGTATCGTACTATGAGGCCATGCTCCCGCATCCCCCCAATAAATTTTTCAAATTTTTTTTTTGTTTTCCCACTTATTCCAACCAAACTTCACACAAATATTGTTTTATCGACGCCACAGAATTTGTCAATATCAAATATTATGCGAAAACAGAAGGAAAAGAATGGGGAAGGATTAAACACAAGTCATAGGTTCACCCCAGAAAACTTATAGCCCGAGGAGAGTGAAGGGTATTCAAATTTCGGCTGCGCCCGAAATTAGCCTCGGTCTCGTTTTATTTTAATTCACACACATGGAGGATTTTTCATTAGGGATAAGGATTTTTTCTTTTGGGATAAGGAGTTTTTTTCGATACTTCCAGCTCATCGTACAATTGATACAACTCATGGTTGTATCGGATACGCCATTGGTCTCGCTCGCGAACGGCCCCGAAAATTCGCCGAAGGACCTTTCGTTCGAATCGGTCTACCAAAATTTCGGAGGCTTGGGTAAGGGTCCATGTTTCGCAGCCATAACATAGCACGGGTCGGATGATCGTTTTGTACACGCGGAGCTTCGTATTCCTGTGCGCAAGTTTCGAATTAATTATAAGGAGGACCGAGAAATATGTCTTATTGGCTAGTTGTATCCGTCGCTTAATTCTGTCGGTTTCGTTGGCGTCCTTTGATAAGTTACAACCCAGATAGTTGAAGTTGTCTACATACTCGATATTAAGGTCCCCCACTGTGATGCTTGAATTTGCTGGCGTCCTTGTTTTCGATTACATCATGGCCTTTGTTTTGCTTTCGTTGATATGTAGTCCACCTTCCTTTGCGGCGTTATTGAGGTTATGCAGGAGGCTTTCTGCATCACCCAACCTTCGAGACATGATGTTGATATCGTCGGTGTACGCTACTAATTGAGTCGACTTGATGAGTAGCGTTCCGCTGCTGTCCATATTCATGGCTTGAATTACATACTCCAAAGCCAGGTTGAAGAGCGTCGGCGCCAGCCCGTCGCCCTGCTTGAGTCCAGTACGAGTTTCAAATAGGTCAGTGAGTCGGTTCTGCACTTTGACCTGCGAGACGGTATTAGTCATCGTCATCCTTGTGAGTCGCACTAACTTTGCCGGTATACCAAAATTCAGCATAATGTTGTACAGTACATTCCGGTCGATACTGTCGTATGCCTGCTTGAAGTCGACAAAGATTTGGTATACGTCGATGTTGTATTCCCAGCACTTTTGGAGTAGTAGCTTCACTGTGTAAAGCTGATCGGTCGTTGAACGACCAGGTCTGAAGTCGCCTTGATACTCGCCAATGATTTGTTCTGCGTACGGATTGATTCTCTTTTCAAGAATTTTTGATAAAATCTTATAGGCCGTACAAACTAATGATATGCCTTTGTAATTCTCACACTTCAGCTTGTCACCCTCTTTGTGGATTGGGCAGATTATGCTTTTGCGCCAATCTTCGGGGATTACCTCGTCGTTCCATATTTTCAGCAGTAGCACATGTACAGCGTTGGTCAGGCACGTTCCACCATGCTTCAGCAGTTCTGCTGGGATCTCGTCAGCGCCGGGCGCTTTATTATTTTGGAGCGACTGTATGGCAAGACTCACCTCTTCTACTGTTGGGGGTAGAACGGGAGGGCCTGGTTCGGCTAACTGCTCAAGAGCTAGCTCCGCGGGGGATGTTGATGATGCATTGAGGAGCTCTTCAAAATGCGTTTGTTGACGCTTTCGATGTCGCTGATGATGTTACCTTCTTTGTCCTTACATAGGCTTGTCCTGGGTTGATATCCGTTCTTGACATTATTTATAAGTTTGTACGCCGAGATTACATAATCTACGTAAATTTTGCGGCTATATGTGTAAAGCGCTTAATAGGCTATTCAGACATGGCCGCAAAATCAAGATAGATTATGAAATCTGGCATACTATTTACACTATGGTCGTAATCTTGCTCCAGGACTTGACAGTACAGTAGAGTCCGTCTAAATTGCAACTCCGACAACTTCATGCACGACTGAAACGGCTATTATTGAATTTTTCTAGAAACCTATGTGAATGAATTATGTTCGTCAAAAAGTGAGAAAATGACACTTTTTGTACAAAGCCGTACACATAGCGGAAAATGGGCTCGACGGTCTCTACTGTAATATTGACATTTTTTGTCAAAGGTAGAGCTCACCTCACTACACCACGATTATGTAGAGATTATGCTCGTGATTTTGAAGATTAAATCTTCGGAAGTCTGAAGAGGGTTTCAGGTAGTGATACTACCAGTTAAAGTGTTTTAAAGATTTATGTCCATACAGACTACCGACAAATCCCGGTGTATATTAAAATTAATCCAGCCAAAACCCCTAGTATCTAGGGTTCAGGGTTCATATCGTATGTCACTGATAGGGTATTTACACATGGCCGCAATATCTAGGCAGATTATAAAAACAGCATGCGTTCACACTATCTAGTTCCACGACTTGACAGTACAGTCATATACAAATAATACATATATGTCCAAATTGGTACAAAATGTTGTTCCTATGAAAATGTATCTGAAATTTCCTAGAGCTTTCAAGTGAATCGCATGAGCCTGTGTGCGTGTGAATTTGAGATAACGTTTTCCAAGAGAGTCAAGAGACTCTTTTTATAGTATCTTTTAAGAATCACTCATCGCTTGCCATTGCCTGCGACTTCCGTAGTGTGTGATGGATATCTCCGTACTCCGTGACGCATGACAAGTGGACCGAGTGGGTCCGAGGTAGAGAGCAAGTTGCCGTTGCGGACAATATGTTATGTTATGAACACAGAAATGATTATGAAATTCATTCACTGCCACGTCCCGCCCGCGTCTTGTGTGGTGTGCGATGTATGGCACCGCGGCGCGGCGCGCGCAAGATAAGTGGACCATTTAAATTCGTCTGTGGCACGTGCATCTATATTTTGAGGTTCAGATTATCTGAGCCGATGTCAAAATGAAAAGTCTCTATTGGAGACGATAATTAATATAAATGTAGGTGAGTTTTAGGGTCAAAGACATGGAGTTTCTGAAGAAATACCTTCTTTGTTAGTCCCTTCGGGCATTTTACTCACTCCATAACTTGTGACAGAATAAAGGAAGTTCAAATTTTGCACATATTATTTTTGGAAGAAGCTGTTCCTACATGTTGCGACCACTTTATTCAATACCTTCTCTAAATTTGCATTTATGCGATCCCGTCTAGACAGCTCTAGATTTTTCAATTTATAGTATACATAGTATTGTTTCTTGATATGCCGGCCGCAACAAGCATAGCAAGAATTAGCCAAAACGAAAGCCCGTATTTATAAACATACCTTACCTTAAAATAAATGCCATTTCCAGTAGTTTTCATTGAAATAATTTATTTTCTCGAGACAATGCATCCTTGACTTAAGGCAATTTCAAGGACACTTTGAAATTTTGCAATAGTCAACCTCACTTGAAGTCAATGTAGCTAGTTACCTACCTTGAGTTATTATTATATTACACTTGTGTTAAAAGCTTAACGTCTCCTTGAGTTTCGCCTTAAATCAAGGATGCATTGACTTCTAAATATACCCAGATAGCATTTTGGAACTGATCCTGTGGCATCAATAAGTATTCAATAATTTCCCCTCTATGCAATTGATTCTGCAATGGGAATTTATTGATGCCAGCCAAGAATATGAAAAATATCAATGTTTAATAAGTATAAGAGCGATCCACGTAATCATAAATTTGTCTTGCCCCTTTGTTCGAATAATTTCGAATGTAGATTTTAATCAAGTTTTCCATCAAAAGGATTATGAAGAAAAGTTTCAATACGGAATCAATTCGGGAACGATCCGTTGACCATTTTTTGACAAATGATAAAATCCTGTCAAGTTATTGTGAAATTGTTGAACCGTCGGCAGTAGTTGTTCGCGTAACTCATTATTTTAGTTAAATGGCTAAATATTGCAGCCTCTTTTTGTCATTTCGGTAAGTGATCAGTTTTTAAAAGTAACATCTACTCTATGTTTATTTATTTTGATTTCAATCTTGCTTTCAGATGAGATTCGGACGAGAATTGGGAGGCTAATGTGAACGAATACGATACCGCACTTAAACAAGGACTGAGACGTGCATGTTTTCAAATAAATAAAATGTTAATATGTATTGTAATGTAATGTTAATGTAACTTTAAGTTTTTCTTAAATAAAGTGAAGAACGAATTTGTAACAAAAAGATTTGTTTTGATGAATAATATTTTTACAAAGGCCATCAATAGAGTAACGATGCCATATTTAAGATTATATCAATGATATATCGATGACAATTCGTTTCTTTTTATTCTGCTGGTTCGATATTATTTTGATACAATATTGATAGCAATTATCAATAACATTTCCCCTTTTCGAAAACGGCAACCAATCAAAATGCTGTAAAAGCGGACATCGTCCATATAAAAGAGTAAATAATGGTATACTGATAGGATCAATACATTGAATATAAAGTTCAGTACAGAATCAACAAAACATCAGTATTGTGCTATCTGGGTAAATTATTTCAATGAAAAACTACTGGAAATGACATCTAATTTTTGAATTTTGGCATACTTGACTAAAGGTCGCCTTGAGTTAAGGGACATACATATGTCTATAAATACGGGCCTAAAAGTATAAATTTCGGTATCAAAACCAATTTTCCGATAGCTTTTTTGTTATTAGTTGTAAGTTAAGAAAATATACAGGATGCCCGGAAACTGCCGCATAAACGAACCGGATTGTGCTTCCTCTTGTGATTTCCAGCAAAAAAGTTGTATGGAACATACCCTCTTAGCTTAAGCCTTTAGCTGCCACAGGCATTTGAAGATTTTTGAAAAAATCATTTTCTTCTACGACGAAAACGTCAAAAGCTAGACTAGGTAGCATAGCAAAATAAGATGATTATTAGGTACAGATGATTATTACCCAAAAAATAAAACTAACCGCACTAAAATCGGATAAGAGGTTTGGTTTTTACGGAATTTCAAAGTCAAATTTTTGTGATTTGACCCAATAACAAAATATATTTACATCTCAATTTTCTCCAACTTCTGCCAAGGTGAGGTGCTTGTACGATTCTTTTAAAAATTGGCGCATAGTCTAAAGATCATTTCTTTCTTACATCATTTTATTTTAACTTTGTTATTTCTAACAGTTTTAATGCCTTGCGGTCCATCTAGACTAGCAGCCAAATGGCTGCGCGTCCAAAAACTGGCATCGCGTGCAGCCATTTGGCTGCTCCTTAGCAGCCACACTGTAGCAGCCAAATGGAGGCAGGAAATGACATAACCAAAATTTCATTTTGGTGATTTTTTATAATTTAATTATCAAAATCGGACTCTGCGCGTTTGAATTATTACATGGCCATTCAATAATTATTCAATTTCACACAAAAGATCGAACAAAAGTTGTAAAATTGTCACTTTGAAATTGACAAGCGGTTGGTTGAGTTGCCATATTGAATATCAAAACTGGACGCATAGCCAAATGGCGACTAGTTTGGATGGAATTACAAAAGCCATTTGGCTGTACGTGTCGCCATTTGGCGACTAATCTAGATGGACCTTTAAGTGCAGAAAACTAGGGTTAATTTTAGCTCTATTTCAATTCAATTGAAACTGCCCCTAAAGATCTGCAATTTGGTAAAATTTATTCAAATTATATCAAAATCAATCCAAAATTGAAACTCATATATTCCTTACTCTCCAATAGAGACTTTTGCGTTTTCAGACTTCTGATACAAATTTCGTTAACAAACTTTCATACTAAAGTGGGCATTCTGATTTGTTTCAAACAATTTAATCAATATGATCTTATTATAGCCGAAGAAAAAAAAATATGGACGTCGAACGACAAAAATCTTACATTGATGGATTTTTGGGGATGGCCTCCTGATTATGGGGAGTCCCAACAGATTATAGGTTTGCAGCCTTGAAAAGGAGGGAGGCGTACTTGCGTTTTCAGAGCTATGGAGGTTTTTAAAAGAGTCTAAAATGAAAATATTCTAATCTATTTTTTAGTCTAGCGACAAATTTTTCACTAAAATCCTAATGTATTATATACAATTGCAAGGGTAATTTTATGTGTTTTTTTCGTTCTCAGACCATTTTTCTGTATATGTATTTTGTCGGTTTTGAAATGTTTGCTAAAAAGTAAAAAAATACTCCCCTATCCCCTTTTTCCAAGGTTGGAGCCCTCCAATCGTTGGGGAGTTTTTTTTCCATAATCAGGACGCCATCAGCATCACCAACCATCCTGCAAAAATCCAGCGATATACGATTTTTGCCGATCAAATATCGTATTTTTATTTGATCAATACTCAACTCATTCTGGTTCTCATATCCCTCTAATTGAATCGAGTACAGAACCAGACAGAACAACCTGCATACAAATTTTCAGTTGATGTTCTGTATAGAAATATAACTCTTTTCAAATGTGTATGGAAGTTGTGTTACCTTCTCCTGCACTAAATCCACTCACTCTACCGCATGCTACCACCACATTGCATTAACAGCGCGGCATGCAACTTACGAAATGCACTAATGAGGTCAATGAACGCATGGCTACCTGTTCCGCAACCTCAAGAAATGCATTGTGATCAAATCATCTTTCATCTTTTTTCAATACGCAGTTTTCGCAGGCGCAGATACTTTTGCGCAAGCCACCCCGACCCATGGCATGGGACAGTGGAAGAAGATACACTCATGAAGTCGACAAATGCACGAAAACCTGCTCTGGCAGAGTATCTAAACTCTCTTCAACTTGAACTGTGTAGCAAAAGAGCAAATAGCTTTAATAGCCTGTATACGTGTATCTGTATTGTCGTATTTGTGACATTGGGTGCCGATCGGACGACATGGCCAAAAAAATGTGTACCCGATTTTGAGTGAGCTTTGGACATATATGTATTATTTGTATATGGTACAGTAGAGCAATACCGACGATTTAATGCACGACTGATATTGCTGTTTATATTAATTTGTTACATCAAGAAGTAGAATATATCTTATAGAAACCTATGTCAACGATTTCTGTTTGTTAAAAAGTGAAAAAATCACACTTATGTGTACAAAACCGTGCACAGAGCGAAATATATAAGTTAGACGGCCTCTACTGTAGTATTGACATTTTTGTCAAAGGTGGAGCTCACCACGATTTAATAGAGATTTTGCTTGAGATTATGGTTATAATGGTATCTATGGAAAATCTTGAAGATTTAAGCCTAGATTTTTTAAAATCTCAAGATTTTGCAAAATCTTCTGAAGTCTGTAGACAGTTTAAATTCAAAATGCATTGTTTAATGTTATGGTATTATTTAAATTGCAGTACAATACGGTACAATTGCTAATCCTTCCTATCGGAAGTGTGAATCTCTCTAAAGAAATTTTGGTGAGAAGCTCAGGTTTCGTGCTTAGCACCTCAAATGATTATTTTATCTAATGATTGCACTAAAAGTTACATGCAAATGTAGAGGGTGAAATAAAAGTCTCTACTTCATTTTAACAATGTATATTTTCAAACAATAATTATGTATATATAATATATTTATACACTGGGATATGCACACGCGGATGGAATGAATGCCCTGGATGAACTGTACTCTACAGGAGATTCAGATTCATAGATTCTTTATTTTATAATATCGAATGTCTACATCTGCTTAAACATTACTTAAATTTAACAATTTATCTTAACTTAATTTCAAACAGGCCAGATACATATGCAATACAAGAGACTTTTATCATTTCTATCCTTCAGGAGGAATCTTGCCTTTTAAGCTTACTATCTATTATACATTTTCAGAATATTTAGTTTTATCATACTTGCAATCGGTGAATACATAACTAATTTCGTTTTTGAATATAACTTACTTCTCTCTCTAGTTCCTGTCAACCCCTTGTGGGGCATAGGGCATTAACCACGCCTACTCTCCACCTCGTTCTGTTTTGCGCCAACGGCGCTAGCTGCGACCATGTAAGATTTAGCGTTTTCGCTTCGCTAGTTACCGATCTTCTCCATGTGTTCCTTGGCCGCCCAACACGGCGTCTTGCTCCGGAGTCCTGTGGATTCCAGTTTAGAGCCTTTTTTTGCGACGTTTTTGGGCCCTCTTCGGAAGGTGTGACCTATCCATTGCCACTTAAGTCTTTTGATCGAAGTGCCTATCCTTTCCTGGCCAGTTATAGTAAGGAGATCCTCGTTCGAAATGATCTCCGGCCAACGAATATTTAGGATGCGCCGTAGACACTGATTAACAAAAGTTTGCAACTTATCAGTGATCTCTTTAGTCACCTTCCAGGTTGAACAGCCATATAGCAGAATGGATTTCACATTAGAATTGAAGACACGTATTTTGGTGCGTCTGGAAATATTGTTGTTTAGCCAGAAAGGAGTCAAATTGAAGAAAGCCGCCCTAGCCTTGTTTACCCGTGATTTTACATCAGCATCCGCTCCACCATCTGCTGTAACTACACTTCCGAGATAGCAAAATTCATCAACTTTTTCGACTGCCTGTCCTGAAATACAAATTTCGCTTTGCCCACCTGGATATGTGCTCAAGAACTTAGTCTTGGCAGCATTGATTTTCAGCCCCGCATTACGACTCGCGCAATTTAGAGCTTCTGTCATTTGAGCGACATCATCCGTGTTTGTTGATAGAAGGCAAATGTCGTCAGCGTAGTCAAGATGTTGAAGGTGATCGAACAATTTTCATCTGATACCTTTGTTACGATGTAATTGGAGTGCGGAGCCGAGTACATCACTAATGGCAACAAGGAAGAGAATAGGTGACAAAATGCAGCCTTGCCTCACTCCACTGTGCATCTCAAAAGGATCTGAAAGCTTGCCCTTATGCAGGACGTGACATTGGGCTCCATTGTAGGATTCCTTGATGATGGAGATTATCTTATCTGGGATATTTCGTCTCCGTAAGGCATTCCAGATGTAGAGACGATCAACGCTATCCAAGGCTTTCTCAAAATCGATGAACATGAGATGTAAGTGGTCTTACGGCAACTGCCTCTACGGGGCGGACCACACCCGTTTTGTTTTGCAAAACGGCCAAAAGCTGCCAATATGCCTTCCTGGCAAGAGCCCCGGCAGGAGCCCTGAAGGTTCGATGCAGGAAGGTTGTGTTTGTCTGTGTATATGTGTGGGTACGATATATGTGTTTTTTCGTCATATTGGGAGCATTACATCTCGGCGCGGCTGCTCTCAATTTTACTAATTCGCGCCGGTGTTGAAACAAATCCAGGTCCAGAGGTATGGATTTGTAGTGTCTGCAACCAACGTATCGGTTCGAATGCCAGATCAGTTCAGTGTAATTGCTGCAGGGAATGGGTTCACTTTAGGTGTTCAGGGTTACGAAGACAAGGTCAACACTCCTTAGCATATGTTGCGCCAGGTTGTATAAATTCAGGGCAACCCAGGGCTGCTCCCAGCCCACCTTCCCCACCACTGCCCCCTACACCGCCAAACAATATGATAAGGAATGCCAGACCCAGTCTTACGCCTGGCCCTCCTCCTCCAGCAGTTTTCACTGCACTATCTATATTACAGTTCAACTGTAATGGCATTCACCGAAAAATCGCTGAGATCACACACTTCTTGAGTTCCAACAGAATTCTCATCGCCGCCATCCAAGAGACGTTGCTTCACGCAAACTCGTCTCTAAGCGTCCATAGCGAATATGTTATACTGCGGAAAAATCGACCGGCCGCCACGGATGATTCTCACCCTGGAGGTGGACTTGCCTTCCTAATACACAAGTCCGTACATTACTGTGTATTAGATGTAGTTGCTGACGGTACGGCGGAAATTCAAGCCATCTCAGTTCCATCAGGGAGTACTAATATCGAAATTTTTAATATATATGTACCACCTCACTCTAGTTGCCCTTCTGGCTATCGTTTCGATATTGGTCCTCTCCTTTCCGGAGAGCACAGGGTCATCCTTGGCGACTTTAATGCGCACCATGAGCTCTGGCATTCGGACCTCAACAACAATGCCAGGGGTATAACTATCGCCGAATCACTTGACGCCTCAGAATTCTGTTCACTTAATGAAGACACGCCGACTAGAGTCGTGGGCACTTGCAGTAGTTCTCCTGACATAACTATTGTCAGTGCCACCCTAATTGCTGCTTCCCGATGGGAAGTACGTACCACCCTTAAATCAGATCACCTCCCAATCATTATAAAGATTGACAAACCAGCGAACATGACTAAGTCAGAGAAGCGAACGTTTGTCAATCACAAGAAAGCCGATTGGGATGGTTTCAAAGCTTACTCGTCGGCGAAGTTCACCGAGCTAACATCACCTATCACCATTCATGAGGCCGAGAAAAATATTAGGAACGTCATTACCACAGCCGCGGCACGTTTTATTCCGACAGGACGTATCCCGAAAGTTCGGCCTAACTTTCCCACTAGTGCCGCCAGATTAGCCGATGAACGTGATCAGATCAGAAGCGCTCACCCTGATGATCCCGGAATTCCGGAGCTTAACTCCGAAATTGACCGACAAGTTAAAGACTATAGGAGGGCGAAATGGAATCAGCACCTCGATGAATGTAACCTCAATGAAGGTGTCAGCAAATTATGGTCTACCGTCCGCGCCCTTTCCAATCCTCGGAAAGAAAAGGGCAACAACGCCATTGAATTTGGCAACACTAAAACCTGCGATCCTCTTCAGTGTGCTAGCCTGTTCAATAAACAATTTATTGAACATCCCAAGTCCGATGGCTTAAAAATTAGAAGACGGATTGGCACTATACCATCGTATACTGTGGACCTAAACCTACTGTGGGCTAAAAAAGTCATTGAGAATGCTAAAAACTCAAAGGCCCGATGGCATTTCGATGGCCATGTGGAAACATCTCGACCTTCCAGCCATTGAGTATCTCACGGCAGCCTTTAACTTGTCGATCTCTACGCTTGCCATCCCTGAAATCTGGAAAACAAGACGGATTGTCCCCTGTCTCAAGCCAGGGAAGAACGCTGGTCTCGGCGAATCCTACCGACCCATAACAATACTTTCTCCTGTCGCAAAGACGCTGGAGGCCCTTATTCACCCCACTCTTGTTGCACATGCGAAGCTAGAACCTCACCAGCATGGCTTCAGGAAGATGCATAGTACCACCACTGCCCTCGATGCGATCACTACACGCATTCGTGATGGGCTAAATCAACGCAGTCGTTGCCACAGAACTATTCTGGTGGCAATAGACCTATCAAGTGCATTCGATAAGGTCAATCATTCAATGCTCCTAGCAAACCTGTTGAATATGCATCTTCCTGCACAAGAGATCCGTTGGATTGCCAATTATCTAGCTGGTCGGCACTCCTTCACCGAGTTTCGAGGCAAACGTTCTAAGCTTAGGAAAATCAAATTAGGTGTTCCACAGGGAGGGGTACTCTCCCCCACTCTGTTCAACATCTACATGTCCGGCCTTCCCACACCACCTGAAGGAATCGAGGTGATTTCCTATGCTGACGATTGCACCGTACTCGCCACAGGGAATGATAAGGATGAAATGCGCCTCCGAATTAATCGCTATCTAGGACGATTACAGGCATTTTTCCAAAGCCGAAACCTCACCATCTCTGCGTCCAAATCTTCTGCGACTTTTCTAACCACTTGGTGGGAGGACATCAAATGGGAGATGGATATACGTATTGGCAACAATTCTGTTCCTACTGTTAAAAACCCCAAAATTCTCGGGCTTCACCTAGAGAACATGATGACGTCTGCGAATCATGCAGCTTCAGTATGTGAAAAAATGCGCAGTAGGAACAACATCCTAAAAGCTCTAGCTGGTAGCACCTGGGGCAAAGATAAAGAAACCATGCTAGCTACTTATAAAGTGGTGGGTCGAGCGGCCGCTGATTATGCAACCCCAGTTTGGACACATAGTCTATGTGACACAAACTGGTCCAAAGTTCAGGTCTGCCAAAATGCCGCTCTACGCATCGCGACAGGTTGCCTTCTGATGTCTGCCCAGGATCACTTACATCAGGAGACAAAATTGATGCCAATACGTGATCACAATCTCCTACTCTCTAAACAGTATCTTGTTGGTTGCTACCGTGAGGATCATCCCAATAATCATCTCATGGACCGAATTCCTCCACCACGACATGTCAGGCGTGGTTTACGAGACCTTGAGAGAGAGGTTCAGGGATACAAACGGGACCCTTACGATGAAGTTACATACCGAGCCGCCATTGCAGCGATCCACACTGAAGAAGTGAATCGGTCTATCGCGAGTTTAGGTGCGAATAGAGTCCTCTCAGAGCGCCCACCACCAATTTCGCCTGAGGAGATTAGGCTCCCGAGAGCCACCAGAGTAACACTAGCTCAACTTCGGTCGGGCTTTTGTTCACGCCTTAATTCGTACCTTTCTCGAATAAACCCGGACATCCAAAACATCTGTCCAAACTGCAATGGTACTCCTCATGATGTGGGCCATTTGTTTCAATGCCCCGCTGCGCCCACTGATCTTACCCCTATATCACTGTGGGAAAACCCTATCGCAGCAGCTATGTTTTTGTCCTTAGACCTCACGGACACAAACATTGACGAACCATAAATCGTGCCCACATAGATGCACAGAGGTTACACACCTTTCTGCACCGCTACAAGAACAAGAAGAACATGAGATGTAATGGGGATCTCCATTCCGCGGATTGCTCGATAATAATACGGAGGGTGTTAATGTGGTCGCTACAGGAAAACCCTTCGCGAAAGCCAGCTTGTTCATCATTCAATGTGTCATCGATTTTGTCCTTGATTCGTCCTAAAACAATCTTAGCCATCAGCTTGGAAACAGCAGGAAGTAGGCCAATTATTGCAATTCTTCAGGTCACCTTTCTTCGGAATCTTAATAATTACGCCCTTTTTCCACTCACTGGGAAGAGTTTCGGTTTCCCAACACTCTTGGATTAAGGGAAGGAGAATATCCGCTGAAGCGATAATATCCGCTTTCAAGAATTCAGACGGAATTCCATCAATCCCAGGGGCTTTACCGGCGTCCATTGATTTAATAGCGTCTATTAGTTCCTGTTTGGATGGTGGACCAGAACTAATGCCGTCTATTCGAGGGACGTCTTCTGCTGGCAATGAAGATGCACTTGCAGGCCCGAAGGTGTTATTAAGGACCTCTAAAAAGTGTTCTCTCCATCTTTGCAGCTGTTGTTCTTCGGTAACGAGCAGAACACCTTCCTTATCTTTCACAGGATGTTCCGTTAGTAAAGATCTGCCAGTTAATGGCTTGATAAGCTTGAAGAGTGTTCCACTGTCACCGCGGATAGCCGCATCCTCTGCCTCCTTCGCAAGCGCGTTGATATTATTGCGCTTATCACGCCTAACACTCCTTTGAACGCCTTTTTGGAGCGAACGGTATTCAGCTCTGTATCTTTCCTTAGCTGAATCGTCAGCAGCTGAGTTGATCTGCTCTTTAACTCTCTTGCGTGCTGAGATAAAAGACCAAGTGGAGTCGCTAATAAATGGTCTCCTACCGCGATCCAATCGTCCTAAAATTTCTTCGCCACACGAAATAAATGAGTCCTTAGCGACTTTCCATATATCGTCAATTGTCGGATTCTCATTTAGTGGTGGTGCATTAGCTTTTTCGCACAAAGCGGTGGAGAACGCACGCTTGGTTGATGGAAGTTTGAGCTTCTGCACATTATATCTAGGGCAAATATTTGCACGGTTAGGACGCGGGATTGCTGCCGTTCGTAAGCGCATTTTTGCGATGACAAGATGGTGGTCACTGCCAATATCAGCACCACGTTTCGCTTCTGCACATTATATCTAGGGCAAATATTTGCACGGTTAGGACGCGGGATTGCTGCCGTTCGTAAGCGCATTTTTGCGATGACAAGATGGTGGTCACTGCCAATATCAGCACCACGTTTCGCCCTAACGTCTAAGACACAGTTTCTCCACGTTTTGGAAACAGCAATATGGTCAATCTGGTTCTCAGTTCTGCCATTCGGAGAGGTCCAGGTTGATAAGTGGCAATCTTTGTGTTTAAACAGAGTTCCACCAATGACGAGCTGACGAGAGTTACAAAACTCTATAAACATCTCGCCATTCTGGTTTCTGTCGCCTAACCCATGATTTCCCATAAGGTGTTCCAATCCTTGGTTATCTGACCCGACTTTAGCGTTGAGATCCCCCATTATGATTTTAATGTCACCTCTGGGAGCCCTATCAAAGGTGTCGCCAAGTCTTTGGTAGAAAACGTCTTTGTCAGCTTGATCAGCTGGTTCGGTCGGTGCGTAACACTGAATTATCGTGATATTTCGTACTCTGGATTTGAATCGGGCGGTGATAATACGGTCGGAAACTGGTTTCCAATCGATAAGGGATCGACGTGCATCCCTAGTCAAGAGGATTCCGACTCCTGCCTGCCGAGGAGCATTTTGGTCATCATTTCCAGAGTACAATAAAACTGTATTAGAGCTTGGTGATAGAGTCGTTCCTGATCCGAGCCATCTTGTTTCGCTCAGTCCTAATATAGCGATGTTATACGCGGTCATTTCCCGTTCGACTTCAGTAAGCCTCATGTTGTTACACTCGCCCCACATCGTTCGAACGTTCCAAAACCCAATCGTGGTCCGTTGTTTATAGCCAAAAGTCGTTGCCGGTGAGTCAGTCCGAGGTATCCGAGGCTCGATTAATGTTTCGAGTGTAAAGAAAGTTTCAAGTACGCAGGTTACAAGCCTACGTACCCTATCCCTCAAGTCGCCTTTTACGACAAGCCGGGAACGCTGTGGCATAATTCTTACCCCAAAGTCCACAGGGGTCAATTTTTTGTTAAGTTTCGTACATATCTGAAAACTTGAGCGCACACAACAGAGTCGCTGCGCGCACAATTGCAGAGATATGTTCGAAACTCAGGAGAGTTTTATTCTCTCCTGTCCCTTTAGTCGCCTCTTACGACACGTCGGGAAAGACGGAGGCACTATTCTTGACCCGCGCCACAGTACAAACTAATTTAATTTAAGAAAAATAACAATACATTCTTACATAGCTAATTCTTAACAGCTAGTTATCCTCTCGAATGGGTCGGGTATCGTGAGTAGTCGTAAAGTAACTCGAAAAACTCATCGTGTTGATTGTTGATTGTTGTTGTTGTAGCGGTGCAGAAGGGTGTGAGTCGCTGTGCATGTCTGTGGATGTGTTCTAAGTTTCTTCGTCGTTCTCGCCTATTGTCTCAAGCAACAAGAACGTAGCAGCTGCAATAGGGTTGTCCCATAATGCCCTCGGAGTGAGGTTAGTGGGTGCAGCATCGAAACAGGTGGTCCACATCGTGTGGCGCACCACCGCAGCTCGGACAAATGTTCTGTATGTCCGGGTCTATTCGAGATAGGTACGAATTGAGGCGTGAACAAAAGCCCGACCTAAGCTGGGCTAGTATCACTCTTGTGGCTCTCGGGAGCCTAGTCTCCTCAGGCGATATGGGTGGTGGGGGACTGAGAGGACTCTATTCGGACCTAAACTCCCTATTGACCGATTCACAACGGTTGTGTGAATATCTGCGATGGCCGCATGGTATGCTGTATTATCGAATATATCGTTTGTATCTCTGGACGTCTCTCTCGAGATCTCTGAGTCCACTCCTGACATGTCGTGGAGGGGGAGTGTTGTCCATGAGATGATGGTTTGGGTGATCCTCTCGATAGCAAACGACCAGATATTGTAAAGACAATGGGTGATTATGATCGCGCACTGATAACATGTTGGTTTCTTGATCTCTTACTGTCTAGCGTAATGGCAGGTGAGACCTCGTCCGTGGAGCGTTGCCGCTTTGCTTGAGATAGCATCTGGGGGGAGTTACAAGAGGGTTTAGCCGCTAGCTCTCTTGCTTTTGCGGGCTCATGTCCCTCTGCCAGGAACTTGATGTATCGTTTGCATCCGGCGCCGCTGAGTCCCTTCCTCAGGGGATCTTTGACGCCTCCTGGTTCATATAGGTCAGGATTCTTCCTCCTAATGTTCGATGGGCCTGGTCTGGGCTCGTTTATGTCCGAGAGGTAGAGCTCCTCTGGGACACCGCGTTGGGTGGCTTGATCTTTGCCATCCCCTGGCTTTTCGGAAGTGCTAGCCTTCCCTTTTTCCATATTGGAACTACTCGAAGCAGTGGATACCACCTTTGCTCCGAGAGTGCTGGTTGTTTTGGTTGTTTTGTTTTTGTTTTTTGTTGTATTCATGTTTTGTTCCCACGAGTAGCTAGGGATAAACTGTCCACCGAAGCAGAGCCCCGCTTGCTCCGGTAAGGTCTTAGCTACCCTTGGATATAGACCCGGTATCCAATGAGCTCCGTTAATGATGATCATTTACGCCCTGATCACCTTCCCCCGATGGGCACGGGTCGCCTGACACCCCGGGGATTTAGGCATATCTAACACCATGGACGTTCTCAGAAACAGTATGATTACAGATGCACCTAAACATACATTTACCTGCATGGTCAGTCTTGTCTGAGAGGAGGTCCCTCGATCACCGGCCCCCACAGTTTGGCCTTCACCGGAGTGAAGTTTCTAGCGGCCACCGCGGAGAGGTACTGTGGGCACTTCCAGTGATGATGACACTTTCAACCTGCCATCTCACGAACTGACCATCGTTATATGGTGGATGGTAAGGTAATTGTCGCTAGTGTTGATAAAAAAATAAATTCTTTTGAGAGCTGATAGCGTAATGTTAAACAGTTTCTATTTTAACCCCTTCGCTCGTAGAGTGAAAGGGTACATTAACTTTGGCATGAAGTTTGTAACGCATTGAAGGAAGCAAAAGTATACATACACTGGTCGGCATATGTATTTTGACATTTCATACCCTCCAGCCCCGACACTGGTTTTGTTTAACAAAAGCCTACAACGGTAAATTTCTATTATCAAAATTAAGGCACATATCGACAGCAATAAATATGCTTAATATTTTTCCTGTCCTCTTTCGGACTCTCATGCTATAGAAAAGAACTGATGCACAAAACATATTTTTATTAATTTTTGAGTTCCCCATATTTATTTTCAAATAAAAAATATCACCAGTGGCTCGAAACATAAACAAAAATCCGAATTTCGAAGATTGGTTCGAGCATCCTGGTTTACACACACTGTAAACTGTTTATTACCAAACAAAAAAATGTTTTAAAACAAAATAAAAACACATCTTGGCGCTCTCTGAAAGAAAGCGAATATTAACCGCGAGTGATGAGTGAGCCACGATGAAGAACTCTAAGAAAGAAGTGAAATTTATATCAAATTGTGCCGCAAAAAGATCGATTATGACTTTCGACGATTCAATGACGACCAAAAAAGCTTTGGCCATGGAAACAGTGATTTGAACTTAAGCAGCATAGGCTATTGTAGCTATTGTAATATATCCCTGCATCATAAGAGAGCCTCCACTGTGGTATTCATTTTGATAACCAGGTATCCGTTTTTCCACATAAATTGGGCATTTTTTTTAAATATTGATTTTTTTTGTAAAAATGTAATAGAATAACGAATATTAGCCTAAAAAGCTTTTTCCGAAAGCTGCAGTAGCTTGAACTTGTTCCTTAGTAACAGAGGTTTGCTTTTGGTATGGTTTTTAAATCTTTCTTTGGTTTCACTTTATCTGCGTATGCATGCAGTTTTCCTTTTTTAGTTCTAGGCCGAAGGTAATCGTTATTATCTCTGCCTCCGATGGCACATTCATCATATTCATAATATCCTTTGGTTCAATTAGGAAATTTTTCATAAATATTTGAAAGATTTTAAGGTAATTATTCGATATACACATCCCATTTCTGTGATGCATGGAATAGTTTTCTATTTCTTTTCTCTTATTCAATTTTTGTGTTTAATAATGAACAGTCTACCTTATGAAATTAAATTCAATTGCAGCGTCTCCAACCTTTAAACCAGGATTGAAGTTTGCCTCTACGGAGGCTTAAACCAAACTTCGAATTTCTGATTTTTATCCAATGTTTCAAGCCACTGGACACATTTTCTGCTTGGAATTCAAAATATAAACACAAATCATTAATAAAATTATGTTTTATCAATTTTTTTCCAGAGAAATTGGTGTACAATCCAAAATTTAAATATTGTCAAAATACTTATGTCGCACCAAAATTTCGCACCAATCTATTATCTTCTTTATAGCAAGAGAGTGCGAAAACGGACAGGAAAAATATTGAGCATATTTATTGCTGTTGATATGTACTTTGATTTCCTTCTAAGAAATTTACCGTTTTTCGCTCTAGTTAAATAAAATCAGTATCTTGGATCGAGAGTACCACCTGTCAAAATACATATGCCGGCTAGTGTATATGATCAGCATGACGAGCTGAGTCCATTGGAGGATGTCCATCTTTTGCGACGCGTTTTACCCGGCCAGTTTAAAAGCTATCGATCGCTAAGATGGGGCCATGGGGTCATGGGGCTGCCATACAAACCCAACCTCCCTAATCTGATTTTTCTAAGAAATCTTTTTTATTTTCGCAACAATTTCAACCAAACTCTACACAAATGTTTTTCAGAAATGTGTTTCTATTGATGCCACAAAAGATATGTAAGAACACCAATTTCACAAAACCTGGTATTTATATGTCTTAATCGAAACAACAAAAACATAAATAGAATCGTACTGCTGGGCCATGCTCCCTCCCTGCTTCCCCAATAAAGATTTCTATGAGAATTATTTTTATTTGCCCACTTATTCCAACCAAACGTCAAAAGCATTTTGTTTTATTGACGCCATGGAACTTACGTGAAAACGGAAGGAAATGAAGGGGGAAGGTTAACCATAAATCATAGGAACGCCCGAAAAAAAAAACTTTTAGCTCGAGGAGAGTGAAGGGCCGAGCCCGAAATTAGCCTCGGTTTCGTTTCAAACTTCTATTTATATACAAATTCTATTACACTTTTGTTTTAATTCCAAAGAAATCGTATAGACAGAAGAAACATACCTTAATATTCTCAAGGAAGCAAACGTCGCAAAATTGCATAATAATAAACATAAAATAGCTGGAATAGTACTTATTGGATTTTGAAAAAAAAAAAATCAACCCAGTCAAACAAAACAAATATCAAACGAGACCGAGGCTAAATTCGGGCGCGGCCGAAATTTGAATACCCGTCACATTTGAATGAAACTTAAGCTTCTTTTCTGTTAAAAATTTCTACCGTAGCTCTATGACGTGTTCCGATTCCATCTGTTCCTGGATGCGTTGGGGTTAATCCAGG
The DNA here is from genome assembly GCA_949715475.1 of Microchrysa polita. NCBI lineage: Eukaryota > Metazoa > Arthropoda > Insecta > Diptera > Stratiomyidae > Microchrysa > Microchrysa polita. The sequence continues at coordinate 88,970,631 of OX454415.1, forward strand.
AACACGCTTGGATGTATTTTGGTTAAGATTCAAAAAGAAAAAAACAAGAAACTAATATTTGGGGGTTGGTTTGTATAACAGCCGTATGACGTAATGCTCCGATTCCATCTATTCCTAGATATATTTTAAGGCTCTACTAGGAGCACATTTGGGTGAAGTTTGGTTAAGATTGATTCACAAAGAAAAAAAGTTTTTCATACAAGAACCTATTTTCCAGCGGTTGTTTTGTATGACAGCCCTATGACATAGTGTTCCGATTTCGTCTGTTCCTAGATATGTTTAGTGGCTTTATTAAGAACACATTTGGGGGAAGGTCGGTTACAGTCGGATTAAAAAGGAAAAATTTTTTTTTAGAAGAGCTTAATTTTCAGTGGTTCGTTTGTATGACAGCCCTATGACGTAATGTTCGAATTCCATCTGTTCCTAGATATGTTTTGAGGCTTTACTAGGAACACACTTGGGTGAAGTTTTGTTAAGATTGGTACACAAAGAAAAAAGTTTTCTTAGGAAAACCTAATTTTCAGGGGCAGCCCCATGACCCCATGGTCCGATTCCATGCGTTCCGACATATATACAGCGTACACTAAAAAGAAACTTGCATACCAAATTTCAGCCCGATTGCTTCAAAACTGAGGGACTAGTTTGCGTTGCAACAGACGGACAGACAGACAGACGGACAGACAGACAGACGGACATGGCTTAATCGATTTCTCTCGTCACACTGATCAATAATATATATACTTTATATAGTCGGAGGTGCTTCCTTCTGTGCGTTGCAAACTTCATGACAAAGTTAATATACCCTTTCACATAGTGACGGGTATAAAAATAGGACAATGAGATCAATTAATATAACATACATACATACATAATTACAAACATTACTTGCATTCTTCCGTTGTCATTTTTCTTCACAATGCACTTTTTTCGTATTTCTGAAACTTAAACTCGCACTATTTTGTAAAAATAATTCCTTCACTATAAGCTGACACCACATGTCAAAATGAAACTAATCTGAACGACTCACGACGATTAAGACGCGCAAATCCGGCAGACCCCAGAATTCATGAGCTAAACTTAGAAATAAATTGACAAGTCAACACCTACAAAAAAGAGAAATGGAACGAGCATCTAGATAGCTGCGACCTCTCACAACGTGTCAGCAAACTATGGGCAACGGTCCGCGCCCTGTCTCACCCAACAAAAGACAAGGGCAGTGTAGCCATCAGATTCGGTAAGGAAACCACTGCCAATCCAAAACTCTGCGCGAGCCTGTTCAATAAGCAATTTATTGAACACCCCAATACCAAGATGCTCAATTGCAAGATAAGAAGAAGGATTCGCAACCGTACAGTTGTCTTCATTCCCACCTTTAGAGCGGACCCAGTTTCAGCAGCAATCAAGAATTCAAACAAATCAAAGGCCATTGGACCAGATGGCATTTCAATGGTCATGCTGAAACACCTCAATCTTCTGGCCGTCGAATATCTAAGGATGGCTTTCAACTTGTCGATATCCACGCTTGTCATCCCTGAATTCTGGAAAAAGGGGCGGATTATCCCCCTTCTCAAACCCGGTAAAAGCGCGAAACTCGCCGAATCCTACCGTCCAATCATAATTTTATCACCCGTTGCGAAGACACTCGAAGCACTCATCCACCCCACCCTTATATCACATGCTGAGCTAGCTTCTCACCAGCATGGCTTCAGGAAGATGCATAGTACTACAACAGCTCTGGATCTAATCACCCATCACATCCATAATGGCCTCAACCAGAAACCGCCCTGTGACAGAACTGTCCTAGTGGCACTTGACCTGTCGAAAGCCGACACGGTTATCCATTCTGCGCTGTTGGCCGATCTCCTCAATATGCATATTCCTGCACAAGTGGTTAGATGGATTGCCAACTATCTAGCTGGAAGGCAATCCTTCAGGGAGTTTCGGGGCAGTCGTTCAAAGCAGAAAAATTAAGCAGGGAGTTCCACAGGGTAGTGTACTCTCTCCTACACTGTTTAACATCTATCTGTCGAGCCTTCCAACTCCCCCGGAAGGTATCGAACTAATTTCTTATGCGGACGACTGCACCGTACTCACCTCGGGGAATGATTTAAATGGCATGTGTGCTCGATTAAATGACTATATTGAGAAACTGGTGGAGTTTTTCAATATCCACAATCTTGTCATTTCACCGTCTAAATGTACCGCAACACTTCTTACCACCTGGACGCAGGACTTTTCGGAGGTGCTTGGGATCCGTACTGGTAAGCATGCTGATGACGTTGTTCCTACTGTAACCAACCCCAAGATCCTTGGTGTCTATTTAGACACCATGATGAAGTCGAAAAATCACGTCACAAACGAAGTCGATAGAATGCACAGTAGAAACAACGTCCTAAAGGCATTAGCCGGGAGTTCCTGGGGAAGGACAAAGAAACTATGTTGGTCACCTACAAAGCGATAGGTAGAGCAATCCCTAGCTATGCAGCACCGGTGTGGTCACAAACCGTTTGTGACACAAACTGGAATAAGATCCAGGCATGCCAGAACGCTGCTCTACGTATCGCCACAGGTTGCCATCTCATGTCGTCCCAGGAGCATCTTCATCAAGAAACCAGCATGTTATCAGTGCGTGATCACAATCACCTCTTGTCTCTTCAATATCTGGTCGGTTGCTATCGTGAGGATCACCCTAATCATCATCTCATGGACAATACCCCTCTTCCACGACATGTCAGGAATGGAGTCAGAGATCTCGAGAGAGACGTCCAGAGATACAAACGGGTACCTCGCCATATATTTGATGACACAGCATACCATGCGGCCATCGCAGATATTCACACAACCGTTGTGAATAGGTCAATAGGGAGATTAGGTCCGTATAGAGTCCTCTCAGTGCCCCCACCACCCATATCGCCTGAGGAGACTAGGCTCCCGAGAGCCACAAGAGTGACACTAGCCCAACTTAGGTCGGGTTTTTGTTCACGTCTCAATTCCTACCTATCTCGAATATACCCGGACATCGAGAACATTTGTCCGAGCTGCGGCGGTGCGCCACACGATGTGAACCACCTGTTTCGATGCCCCGCTGCACCCACTAACCTCACTCCGAGGGTGTTATGGGACAACCCTATTGCAGCTGCTACGTTCTTGTTGCTTGAGACAATAGGCGAGAACGACGACGAAACATGTCCACAGACATGCAAAGCGACTCACACCCTTCTGCACCGCTACAATAACAACTCACGACGATTCCTAAAAAAGTTGGTGACATCAAACTGTTCCGATCTGCATTACTTTTGAACTAGTCGCGGAAGTAGTTACATTGGATATAGTTTCAAAACTACTTTTTTTTTCTAGACCAGTTGCCATTTTTCCTACAGGGCTGGTTTATTAAATTCCATGTGCAGATAATAACATAGATGTGGCGTATTACACCTCCACCAGCAGATTAAGGGAACACCAGAGCCAGACAAAAATGGACAACAACCATAAAACCCTCCTAGTCAAACACCAACATGAACTCCACCACACCATGGATTTTGAAAACACCAAAATAATAGACAATGAGCATAATATTTACAGTCAGGATTATGGAAGCACTACATATAAACATCAACCATAATAAGTCTCTTAATACTAAAACCGAACTGGACAACATAATGAATAGATATGATAAAATATTTGTATAAACGCAGCCTACATAACATGACAATACAAGTCACTGTCTAATCGTTGACAATACACCGCCTCGTGTATTTTTAATATTTACATTTTTGTCTGTTTTATCTTAATTTATTTACTTATGTATTTATTCAATTGTCTGTTGCTCTGCTTAACTTATTTATATTTATTAACTGTGATAATCCTTATAATATGAAACAATATAGTATGATAAAAACTTTACATAAATTGTCAAATGCAGCATAGTATAACTAATTGTAAAGGGCGCCATAACCACAGCATGAAGCACGACCACAGGTTTATGTCAAAAAATCAGCAACTGAGAACACATGATTGTCATGACAGCTTGTACGGAAAATTGCATTGGCAATACGTTCCACCTGTCAAATCAAAAAATTAATCCGAAGCTCCCATAAACCTTCCGATTTATCTTGCAATCAAGAAATTTGGCAGATCGATCGGAGGGTCTGTGACGCTTCTCATATACAGGGTGGCCCATTAAAAGTGAACTAGTGTAAATCATGCATAGCTTTTTTTATTTTTTAATATTTTTTTTCTGAAATTTGGTAAGAATAAACTAGACACATGGGAGATATGTTTACACTCTTTTCCAGGTAACTACGCGTTGAGGAAGGGCCAGTTTAGGTAGGTTTTATGAAAGAGGTTATTTTTGAACCATTTCATTCGCAAAAAGTACGTATGCGGACAGGTAGAATGGAATTTTGCTAACGATTCATTAACTCAATGTTTAAAAGGTAATTGCTGCCAAAATTACTATTATTAGACAATTTATTTAGAAATTAAGTCGTAAAAATGCGTCAGGTAATGATACCATAATAACAAAAAATTAATGAATGATAATGAATGCTTGTACGAGACAAGCTCAAATTTATCAAGTTTTTATAAAATTACATATGATAAAATAAAATTGAAAGGACTCATATGCGTTAGTATTGAAAACAACAACATGGAAAGATATACGGTTGAGCAACGAGTTCAAATAATACAAATTTACACGCGGAATAATAATTCGAATGTCGAGGCACAGCTCTCTCGAGATCAACGATTCGCAGAGTTGTTCGCCGTTTTCGAGGACAGGAACCGTTAATAGTCCTCGGCAAGCCCGGAGACGACGTGCGAGGACGGACAAAATCATTGAGTGGGTGGAAGCCAGCCTCGAATAAGATGCAACAACATCAACCCGAAAAAGGTCAACGATATCGTGAGATGCTCAACAATGTTATTCGTCGTTTGGCCAGAACCGATCAGAAATGTAGTTTCAGCAATATTCAGCGCCTTGCCACACAGCTGCAGCCACAATGGAGATTTTAAACGACGTTTTCGGCGAAAGAGTCATTTCCAGAGGATCTGCAATTAACTGGCCGGCTAGATCTCCAGGCTAAACTCTACTAGATTTTTTCTGCGAGGATAATGATAAACCAAGGACAATTCAGGAATTGAAGCAAAATATTGTAGCGGAGATCCGAGGTTTGCAGCCAGAAATATTGCGAAAGGTAATGGAACATACCGTAGAACGATCCCGTCCTTGCGAAGCCGCCCGGGGCGGTCATCTAAAGGATATAATTGTTGGAACATAGTAGCGACGTTTTTTTCGTATCGCGTGTAAGTCTGACTCGAAAAAAACGATCGCGGGTAACATCCCGGTTAAGACCAAACAGCTGACATTTGACAGTTTTTGTGCATCTTTGACTCGCTTTCGTCGGCTTATTTTTTAGATGTAGTGGATTTTATCACAAAAGATGATTATTTCTTTGCAAAATCTTTTTTCGTGATTAGAAAAACTCTCACATTTGGTTTGAAAAAACAAATTCCCTCATATTTCCCCTATGCGTCCGCCATCTACATTTGAGCTCTATCCCGTGTTGGGTAGTTGCACTGGTTAACTTTACCTGGGTAAGTGTCATTTTTTTTATATGAAGTTCTACCCAAACCTGCACGGGATAAACACAATAAAACGTACCTAATGTAAACGTATCTCCCAAGTGTCAATTTTTTTATGTGAAAATTTACAAAAAAAATCGGTTTAGAAATAAAAAAAAAGTTATTCATGTTTTACATTAGTTCACTTTTAATGGGCCACCCTGTACATATTATAGATCTACCTAAAGATGTTGTTTGACAACCGTGAACAAATCTTAGTTCGGAGTGAATTTGATTCAGTCTTCTATCAGCTTTTGTTCAGTGCGGACGTGAAGAGTCGACTCGGCTTTGGGTTGCGGCACAATATCGTCAATTGTTCTGCGCACATTAAGTGCATCTACCGTGTTGAGGATTTGCACTGAAGTGGCGAGCACAGGGATGAACTTGTGGTGCGAGGCAGAGCGTGGAGGCCCACGGACGAGCTGGTCAATTGGGATAGATTACTCACCATGGATTTTTTAAGTTTTAAATGAATTACCGAGTTATAATTTGATATAACATTCAGTGAATTAACAATATAATCGAGTGTATTACGAATTAACTATCATATAATAAATTCATAATAAAATGACAACCATAAATAAATGATTTCCATGAAGTGATTTAAAAATTTAATAGTACCCTGTTAATATGAATTAACATTTTCAATCTATATGACGTGATATAAAACTAACAGTACTCTCAATAGCAGTACTTTTGAACAAAGAATGCTTTATCGGCAACATGATTAACAGTACTTAATAACAGTACTTTCATATAAAAAGCCACATGGCGACTATAATAACCTTAAAGGAAATTATTGAAATTGAATTTAAAAAAAGTAAAAGCAACTAATTATATGTAAATTCTTAACGTTTATCGTGCATAATATATAATATGAATACATTAATTTGAACTCCAAGGAGTATAAAATCTAACCTGTCAATACAATCTCTATGAGATTAGACAACCTAGCTTTTTAATTAAGGCTAAAAGGAGAAAGAAGAAGAAGAAGAAGAAGAATTTGATTCAATTAATTTGGATATTTTTTCCGGCGAAGATTGTATTGAACCATTTCGTTTTGCCTTTTTTGATTTAGCACTTCAACTTTGAGTGACCAATTCTCCGTTTCTCAGATTTTTTAATTCAGTTAGCAACTCTTCGAACTTTTTGTTCTGTTCATCAAATTTGTCTGACAAACTTAATTGAATGTTCTTCTTCTTCTTTTAGCGGTGCAGAAAGGTGTGCAACCGCTGTGCATCTATGTGGATTCGAGTTATGGTTCGTCGATGCTTTCGTCCGTTATGTCAAGGGACAAAAACATAGCTGCTGCGATAGGGTTTTCCCACAGTGAGATAGGGGTTAAGTCAGTGGGCGCAGCTGGGCATTGAAACAAGTGACCCACATCGTGTGGAGCGCCAGCGCAGTTTGGACAGATGTTTTGAATGTCCGGGTTAATGCGAGAAAGGTACGAATTGAGGCGTGAACAAAAACCCGACCGAAGTTGAGCTAATGTCACTCTGGTGGCTCTCGGGAGCCTAATCTCCTCAGGCGAAATGGGTGGAGGGCGCACTGAGAGGACTCTGTTCGCACCTAATCTCGCAATAGACCGACTCACTTCTGCAGTGTGAATCTCAGCGATGGCAGCTCGGTATGCATCATCGTCGTAAGGGTCCCTCTTGTATCCCTGGACCTCTCTCTCTAGGTCTCGCAAATCACGCCTGACATGTCGTGGTGGAGGAATTCGGTCCATGAGACTGTTGTTGGGATGATTCTCACGGTAGCAACCAACAAGATATTGTTTGGACAGTAGGAGATTGTGGTCACGTATTGGCATCAATTTTGTCTCTTGATGTAAGTGATCCTGGGCAGACATCAAGAGGCAACCTGTGGCTGTGCGTAGAGCAGCATTTTGGCAGACCTGAATTTTGGTCCAGTTTGTATCACATAAACTATGTGACCAAACTGGGGCTGCATAATCAGCAACTGCTCGACCCACCGCTTTGTATGTGACTAGCATGGTTTCTTTATCCTTGCCCTAGGTGCTACCAGCTAGTGCTTTTAGGATTTTATTCCTACTGCGCATCTTTTCACAAACGGATGCTGCGTGATGAGCTGACGTCATCATGTTCTCTAAATGGAGCCCGAGAATTTTAGGATTTGCAACAGTAGGAATTGGATTGTTGCCAATACGTACATCAACCTCCCACCGACAATCCACCGACCAGGTGGTAAGAAATGTCGCAGAAGATTTAGACGCGGAGATGGTGAGGTTTCGGCTTTGGAAGAAAGCCTGTAATCGTCCGAGATAGCGATTAATTTGGAGGCGCATTTCATCCTTATCCTCCCCGGTGGCGAGTACGGTGCAATCGTCTGCGTAGGAAATCACCTCGATTCCTTCCGGTGGTGTAGGAAGGCCGGACATGTAGATGTTGAACAGAGTGGGGGAGAGTACCCCACCCTGTGGAACACCTAATTTGATTTTCCTAAGCTTAGAACGTTTGCCACGAAACTCAGTGAAGGAATGCCGACCAGCTAGATAGTTTGCAATCCAACGGATCTCTTGAGCATATTCAGTAAGTTAGCGAGAAGCATCGAGTGATTGACATTGTCAAAAGCACTCGTTAGGTCAATTGCCACAAGAATCGTTCTGTGGCAAGGACGACTGTGGTTTAGCCCATTACGGATGCGTGTAGTGATCGCATCGAGGGCTGTGGTGGTACTATGCATTTTCCTGAAGCCGTGCTGGTGAGGTTCTAGCTTAGCATGCTTAACAAGAGTGGGGTGAATAAGGGCCTCTAGCGTCTTTGCGACAGGTGAAAGTATTGTTATGGGTCGGTAGGATTCACCGAGACCAGCGCTTTTACCCGGTTTGAGACAGGGGACAATCCGTCCTGTTTTCCAGATTTCAGGGATGGCAAGCGTGGACATCGACAAGTTAAAGGCTGCCGTGAGATACTCAATGGCTGGAAGGTCGAGATGTTTCAACATGGCCATCGAAATGCCATCGGGTCCGAGGGCCTTTGAATTTTTAGCATTCTCAATGACTTTTTTAACCTGGTCCGCAGTATACGATGGTATAGTGTCAACATTTCTACTGCGAATCCGTCTTCTAATTTTACGCTTTAAGCCATCGGACTTGGGATGTTCAATAAATTGCTTATTGAACAGGCTTGCGCACTGAAGGGGTTCGCTGGTGCTCTTATGGCCAAATTTGATGGCATTATTGCCCTTTCCTTTCCTAGGATTGGATAGGGCGCGGACAGTAGACCATAGTTTACTGACACCTTCATTGAGGTTGCAGTCATTTAGGTGCTCGTTCCATTTCGCCTTCCGATAGTCTTTTACTTGTCGGTTGATTTCGGAGTTAAGCTCCTGAATTCTGGGATCACCTGGGTGAGCGCGTCTGATGTCATCTCGTTCATCGGCTAATCTGGCGGCACTGGTAGGGAAATTAGGTCGAACTTTCGGGATACGTCCAGCAGGAATAAAACGTGCCGCTGCTTTGGCAATGACGTTCCTAATATTTCTTTCGGCCTTATGAACGTTAGTTGGTGTGGGTAGCTCGGTGAACTTCGCCGACGAGTATGCTTTGAAACCCTCCCAATCGGCTTTCTTGTGATTGACAAACGTTCGCTTCTCAGACTTAGTCAGGTTTGCTGGTTTGTCAACTCTTATTATGATTGGGAGGTGATCGGACGAGAGAGCAGTGTGCGTCTCCCATCGAGTAGCACTGATTAGGCTGGCACTTACAATAGTTAAGTCAGGAGAGCTACTGCAAATGCCTGTGACTCGAGTCGGCGAGTCTTCATTGAGTGGACAGAAATCTGAGGCGTCTAGAGATTCGGCAATAGCTATACCCCTGGCATCGTTGTTGAGGTCAGAATGCCAGAGCTCATGGTGCGCGTTAAAGTCACCAAGAATGATCCTGTGCTCTCCAGATAGGAGAGGACCAATATCGAAACGATAGCCAGAAGGGCAACTAGAGTGTGGTGGAACATATACATTAAAAATTTCGATATTAGTACTCCCTGATGAAACTGAGATGGCTTGCATTTCCGCCGTACCGTCGACATCTACATCTAATACACAGTAATGTACGGACTTGTGTATTAGGAAGGCAAGTCCACCTCCAGGGTGAGAATCATTCCTGGCGGCTGGTCTATCTTTGCGCAGTATAACGTAATTGCCATGGACGCTAAGAGACGAGTTCGAATGGAGCAAAGTCTCCTGGATAGCAGAAATCAGAATTCTGTTTACACTCATGAAGTGAGTGATCTCGGTGATTTTTTGGTGAATGCCGTTGCAGTTAAACTGCAATAAGGACAGTGGAGTGAAAACCGCTGGAGGAGGAGCAGGGGTTAAACTAGGCCTAGCATTCCTGATCATATTGTTTGGGGGTGCTGGGGGCTGAGGAGGAGGTGGAGGGCTAGGAGCAGCCCTTGGTCGCCCTGTATTTATGCATCCCGGTGCAACATATGCTGTGGAGTGCTGACCAACCCTTCTCAGGCCAGAACACCTGAGATGTACCCATTCCAAGCAACAATTACACTGTACTGACCTGGCATTCGTACCAATTCGTTGGCCGCAAACACTACAAAACCATACCTCTGGGCCTGGATTTGTTTCAATGCCGGCGCGAATTAATAAAATTGAGAGCAGCCGCGCCGAGATGTAATGCTCCCAATATGACGAAAAAACACATAACTCGAATCCACACATATACACAGACAAACACAACCTTCCTGCATCGAACCTTCAGGGCTCTTGCCAGGGAGGTATATTGGAAACTTTTGGCCGTTTCCATGTAGAAAACGGGTGTAATCCGCCCCGTAGAGGCAGTTTCCGTAGGACCACAATTGAATGTTGAACTTCATCAATATGCCATTTTATTCCACTTTTGATGCTCTATAGGTAGGATTAAAAATATTCTAACTAATTTTAATAATTACGGCGTAATAAGGCGATAAAAACTGCAAACAGTTGCAAAACTCGTTAAATCCACTAGCTGTACAGTTGCAAAATACGTTAAATCCAACCACAATATATTGGTTTCAAAACTCGTTAAATCCATCAAAACAGGTGCAAAATACGTCAAATCCAAATTATTTTTTCCGGTTTCTTCGACATATTTTTGTTGAAAGTATTTAAAATGAATTGTACGAGGAGCTGAAAACGCTAAATTCATGGATTTATGTAATAAAACGAATTCATAATGAACATAATGCTTTGAAGTCATGGTTTTGAAAAATGCCGTGCGTCTGTTCAGACGATAACTGCCAAAGTAATTAAGCTGGCGGTTTGAAATATTAGTCATTATGTTGTATTTTATAAAATCTCAAACAGTATTGAAAATTGGCCAATCCGACCAAGGGTTCCCGTATCTCCCATTCAAATAAACCCTTCGATCCCTTGGCCATAAATGTCGATAGATTATCACTAGCGACCTAAAATGTTGATCCATGCCTAATTTTGACATACCCGTAGAATGGATGGATGGAAAGTAGAATAGGTCCAGCGCAAGGATACCCTACCTCCCCTACAAAACTATATCCAGCTCTAACTTTATATGGAATGTCACCAAAAACTTCAATTCGGTGTCCTGTTAGATGCCTTTTTAAAATATCAAGGGGAAACCAGATCTGACCCATCTACCCCTACCTCCCTACCCCATACAAAAAAAAATTAAATTGAATATTTTGAGGTTTACGTCCCTTCTAGGTTGGTACAAGCGTGGGTATACATTAATCGTGGTGTTCGTACGATTAGAACTCGCGGGTCTCGTTAAGAGGTATATTTTGGAACGCAGAGTTGGGGTACACACAATATACCACTGTTTTGAAGAGTGTAATGCCAGTAACTACATGAAATAGAGTTATCCTTTGATTTATGCATATCCTGAAATTGAGTCGCGAATTCCAGCCAGATCGAAATAGGTTCAGATTTCAACAGAAGACTTTCGGAAGCTTGCAGCCTGGTTTCTTCGGCCGAAATTAGTCAAGGACTGCTAAGGCCACTAGATTGTTCTGATTCTGATTGTCTCATTTAAATCTGCTGTACGGTTTTCACGGCTGCTTCATCGAGCACATTGCTAGGATCGCAATAATATCCCTGGGCTTTTTTATAATACGGAATGGCGTGATTTTTACGAAAACTTTTGAGCGTTAAATTCAATCGGGAGTTGAATGATAGTTCCAGTATTGGCTGTATTCCGCAAAGTTGATGGTTGAAGTTTGCGCTATCGTCGAAGGTTCGAAAGGTACCACAGCCCTGAAGATATGATCGCAAATGCTAAGTGTGCCTGCCATACGAGATAAGCATGTTTTTGTTGGCCGTCAACAGCGTAATTTCGTATTCGCACAAATTTCGCATTAGGTTTTCAAAAACGTTAAGTTGACGGTTAATGAAATTATAAATAACAGGCGCGACAATCCAGCATTGGACTAAGGCCGCAGGATGTGTTAGTGACATCCTATTTCCAAGATCTTATCTGCTTTTTGTTGAGGTAATGAGATCAGCATCACGCTCAGCAGTGTTATTTATCCCCATAAATGGGTACACGTTTAACATCTGAGTGAGTATCTTATTGATCGGTTTCACCGCTGTTTGTAGCTTATTTTTAATTTATACCAATCAAAAACACTTTTTCCTTACTACAATTTATTTTTCGTTTTGCAAATATATATTTCGAATGCAACTTGCATTCTTCTTCAGTGCGAGTGTTTCCTCACTCGCACTGAAGAAGAATGCAAGTTGCATTCGAAATATATATTTGCAAAACGAAAAATAAATTGTAGTAAGGAAAAAGTGTTTTTGATTGATATAAATCTGAGTGAGATCATAGTCCGTCACAAGCTCGTAAGTTCGAAAAACACCATGATCCACTGTGAGATTCGAACTCATGACCCTGTGCACCGAAGGTGCGCACACTAACCGCTAGACCAGCCAGACTGTGTTAATGAAATTAGCCTGTGGAAAAAAAATTCTCGATCGATTTAACATTTGTTTACCGATCGTCTCGAGCTTTAGAACCTGTCGTTGGAAAGTCGATTTTGTCGGGCGATCGCGTATCTATACTGTAAGAGTAATTGACCGCTTATATACCGAAGCAAAGATAAAAAGTTTTAGACAAATTTAAATTATTTTTGGACGGCATATACGGGCTGCACTAACTAATCGAAACTAAATTTAGTCCCGCTCGCAACAGATGGCGAGGTGCTTACCAATTCATAATGCCTAGCCAAGCGACTGTCTCTGAAATTTATCCAGGAAGAGCGAAGTCGTCTTGTTACTGGAATGATATCGTTTTCGATTTTCGTTTCGGTACAAAGTTTATATGAAATTCCTGGTTAGTAAAAACGCGAGATTAGCAAATTCCAATCATAATATTGTCCAAATAATCGAAATGTCAGATAAACCATTTCTAAACATCTGCACATTTTACAACCAATTCGAATAAAAAGAAGAAGAAGAAAGTTAACACGCGAACTAGACTAGGGCGGTATATTCACCCTATGGAAAAGGTACTATCTCCAAAAATGCTTTAAGATAGTTTAAATTAAGAGCCGGTATATAAGCGCTCATTGACTAACAAAAATCGAACGAAGCAGTCGCACCCAAAACAACATGTCCGCCAGATTGACAAAATAGATGCGCCCTTATGAAGAACTCTTAATTAGATAATCCTGGAATTAAATCAGATCGAGTCTACATCATCTAACTTTATTTTCCGTTAACGACGGACTTATCAGCAAATCGAGTTCGGGGTATGTGGCTTCATTAAGAAGCATTTCTCGAACATTGAGCGCCTTCCTTTATTTCAACCAAGACAGGGCAGCAGAGAAACCTTCCGTCTGAGAAACCCTCAAACCAGGCGATATAAATGGATGTTACACTTGACGGACCCAAGGTTAAAGGCAAACTGATCAACACTATGATGTGTCAAATGAAAAGCCAGCAACACATTGCTCTCTGCGATGACACGATCAAGATAGAGGTGAAATAGGCTGACGTATTAGGTACCACCAGAAAGGGCGATGTGTCTACATGTCACCGCAAGCAACGCGAGACCGTAGGGCAGTATAAGGAGACGGAGAAAAAGTAAAGTAGATCACTGTAGGTCACTTTGTACGGAAGCTACAATTAATTTTGATTTGATTGAGTTGATATTTGGTATGATAAGTGTAATGAACCTTTGCCTTAAAGACAAACCGAAATTTTCCTCCTTAATGTAATTTGGAAGAGTTATGGGCGTGTGTATATTTGGTTTTTGATTTTAAACAAGGATGAAACAAGGGCCACAGGATCAAGATAATTTTTAGTAAAAAATTGCTGGAGCTTCATACATTTACACACATTGCACAATTATGTACATGGCAATTTATTTAGTTGGTCATCCTAAATATATTTCGAGAAGAAAAAAATACAATATGTGCACAATAAACTTTTCACCGGTGTTTGCGATTTTCTCTAAATAAATTACGCTTAACGAGTCTTGCAACTTGACAACCCTCTTATTAAGACATTTTTACATTTTCTAAATTATTTTCCCTATTGTTCGAAACAAAAAATTTTTGCGAAAAATTAAAAACATTGAATTTTATTTTGAGAAACATTATTTTCATACCCTACCCTCATTCAGCTAAAATTTTGAGTTGCAAAAGTCGTTAAAACCCCTTTCCAGTTGCAAAAGGCGTTAAATCCAAACTTCTCCTTTCTCTAATCAGGAAAATATTAATCTAGGATTTTGAACCTGTATCTAGTTTTACTTGAAGCACAATCCTAAACGAAATTTAATGAAAAAGTAATCATAAAAGTTTTTTATAAACCTACCAGCGGTTTTTTGCAATTTCCACAAAATAAACTACATGGCGCTTAACGAGTTTTGCAACTGGACGACTCAATTATGCAAACACCTTGAAATTACAGCGATTCGGTATTCTCACGACCGTATCTGATCGATGCTAGATCTATGAATACCCCTTATGTTTATAGTATGTGGAAAAATCCTGCCCTCTTTCAATTTCAAGGATCAGTCTGTTTTACTTCTTCTTCTTCTTTCTCCTTGACTAAAACAGTCGGTTGTCTAAGCATGGAAGCTTGTATTGACAGGTAAGATTGGCCATTTGGCGGTGATCATTTAGTTTTTAAAAAATATATTTGTTAATATATTATTTATGCGTTAAATACTAATCAATGATTAAGTATTTATTTTTTATTAAATTGAATTGTATTTCATTATTTCATATTTAGGTTATGCACCATGTGGCTACAATTTATCTCTTTGTTTAATGTACTGTTAGTATACGGCATTTAGCTCTTTGTTCGAATGTACTGCTATGAGAGTACTGTTACATGCTTAAAATCACTTGTTAGAATTCATTATTTAGAATGATTTTCATATTATTATGAATTTATTATTACACTTTTAATTTATAGAAAATATTAATCATATTTTACTATTTTGCACTTAAACACTAAAGAGCCCGGCATTCACCAGACTAAAACCAAAAATATTGAGGACCTAAGAGAGATAGGTCCTCACACTATAGAAGCGCGAACGCGACTATAGTCTGTTTTACTGTGCGGATATAGTTATGACAGGCAGTTTAGATAACTTCACGAAGAAATCCTTTCTTCTTCTTTATGATACGGTAGCCTGACGTTGGTCGGGCCCTGCCCGCCTGGATGGCTGACCTCTAATAGTCGCGGTCACGCGACCTTGTCCTTCAGTTCCGGAAGCCCAGCATCTGGTGGGCGTCTTCGCGTACTGATTGCTCCCATGGAGCGTTTATCAACGATATCGTTGATGATATTGTCATCCTTATCCTTACAGAGGCTTGTCCTGGTTGGTATCAACTTTTTATTGAGTTAATTAGCTTGTACGCTTGTCTACAGTTCTTACTTGCTAGCCTTTTCCTAATTTGCATTAACTGCTCGTCAAGGTGCTTAAATTGATTACTTCTAATTAACCTATTCGAAATTCGTCGAAGCTTTGCTTTTTGGTTCGAGATGCGCGTTGGGTCCATTGTCGATATGCTTATTTTTTCGCATTTATCGAATTTCGACATTTCTCGGCACACCAATCGTTTCGTGCTCGCTGGGCTTTATAGCCCACAAGCTCCTCCTCGACCCCTTTGATAGTCTCTTTCAGTTCATCTCAGATCTCAAGGGCACCTTTGTAGCTGATGTTATTTAGCACGAGCGCTGGCTTTTCCTCAAGATTAGCCCTGTAACCAAACATCGTGGCATCATTCGTTAATTTTTCAACTGCAGAAAATTTTGTTGGATTGAATCTCAAATGATGCACCCAAGAACTTCTGCACCCATAAGTCGCCTTCACCATATGCTGATCTGCTTGTGAATGCGCCGATGCGGGAAGCACGTTGAGCTAATGACCAGATTTCTGGCGGTCGTGAAGTCTATTAGTTGCTATCAATACAGACTTCATGGAGGCTGTGACCTCCAGTAATCCCCCTATGCCAACTTTATTTTCTGACTTTAGTGTTAATCGCCCAGCAGCAACTTGACATCGTTTGATGGAAGTGCATCAAAGAGAGTTTCTAGGCAATTGTAGTAGAACTGATCCTTAACCGCGTCTTCTTTGATTTCAGTGGGGGCATGCGCATTATGGGCCAGAGATTGAAGAACTAGGATTTGATGCGATTCACACATAAAACGAAAAACTTTACTCCACAACTGTATGTTTATTAATCTGGAACTATTTTATGACAAAAGCTTCCCATACATCAAATCTAACTGAAGATAAATATAATGACCAAATGTAGTAATAAATGTCAAAATGGGGTTTTTTGTTTTCACATTCATTGCTAGAAGCTCTGCTGTACGACAGGGATGTAAGGCTAAAAATGGAACGAATAAATGTGGATGCTCCATTTGCGTTAGAATCTTTCGCATCGTATCCGGTTCATATGGTGACTCTTGACTGTCTTTGGTTGCTCTTTTAAATAGGTCCCACGACTCCTCCACACCAACAATGCGACCATCTGAATTAGTAAGTGGAATAAAAATATTTTCAATTGAAGTGTCAATGTTACCTTCTCCATTTATACGAAAAAACAATATTGGGACTCCATAACTGATGCTATAAACTATGTGGTATTCAAAATCAAAAAGTTTTTCATCCACTTTAATTTTGTTTTGATACACTAAATACATAGACATAGGGTCTTCGCCCTGCAGAGAGATATGAAAATAAATTGGGAATACAAATGTAATTATTTTTGGTATCTCATACCTTTAATGTCCATTTATCACCTATTTTTTGGGATGCACTAACCAATTCTTTGGCAAAATTTGCAAAATCTTCAACTGCCATTGTCCCGTCCATGTGCTGTTTAGTGGCCATTGCGAGTTTTTGTTGCTATTCCCTTAAAAAAAAATTATTTTGGATAATTATTTACTTGATTTGTCTAAAGTAATAAGTAGTATGCATTTTTATCACTACATATTTGATTGAAGGAACAGAAATTTGGCCAGATAGCGTTTAAATACATACTATACATATAATATACTACTTGCAATATAAACCTGTGATATTTTATTCATTTATTAGTTTAATGTTAAATAATTTAAAATTTTAAGCAAAATGGATTATTCATTAAAGCAAATAGCATTACTAGGCATGTTACTGTTAGCGGAGCGTCTTTACAAAAAAAATTAACACAATGTCGCCAAATAAATCGACACCTCAAATTTTTGAGCCCTCAAGACAGGTTCGCCGATACTGGCATTTACAGGCATTTGAAAACGGTCGAAAGGAATTGTTGGTTCCTAAAGGGGGTAGGGGCGATATAAAATAAAAATACACGGATAGTTCAGATGACAACTTAACACTGACTCCGCAGCGCGTTTATTGAATTATACTTAAAACTAACAAATATTATAAAATCTTTATCTATTAATAAATTATGGCCTAAGACCCTTGTACATGCATTTTACACCGATGCAAAAATCAAATATTAAACGTCCTTTGCATGTGGTGTTTATCACTATGAACAAACATCTTAGGTTGCATGTCCTGTGCATTATCTGTGCAACAAGATACAATATAATACCTGAGCCCTCTTCACATTTTATCTGAATGTGATCTTCGAACGGTCATAAAACTTATTGACATTACCACCACGTCTGGCATCTAAAAATCCACACATTTATGAGTCACATGCAGTACTATCAGCACAATCTTTTTAGAGTAGTAGTACTGACTTCTCGGATGTTTTCGATAGAGTAGATCATAATACTAATGGGCGCCACATACCTAGCGATTTATTGGTCAATCGATTGAGCAATAGATTGCACACAATCGATCTCACGCTCGTGCAGCACACACACTAGGCAATTTATCGCGCAATCTGAAATGACAGTCTCGCGGTCCACACAACACAACACGACATAGCGAAAATTATCTATTATCCAATAAAAATTGAATTGAATTTAATTCGCAGCTCACATACACCTTCCAATTTATGTCGCAATCAAAGAATCTCTTCAATCGATGGGAGGGTCTGTGGCGCCCAATACTTTGGAAATGATAATTTAGGTACATATACAGATTATATAGGGCTCAGTTGGTTAAATTAAATGGATGAACATCTCGCTCTGTTATAGTGTTCGTCTGGAGTTCCACAAGGAAGTCACGTAGGACTACTCTCCTTTTTAGTTTTCGTAAATGATATCATTCGCATTAAAACCCGGTTCTATCTCTGGCTTATAAACGCGCATGCCCCCACCGAAGTCCATGAAGACGCGGTTAAAGACGAGTTCTATCAACGCCTAGAAAATCTCTTCGACTCACTTCAATCAAACGATGTCAAATTGCTGCTGGGGGATTTTAACGCCAAAGTTGGAAACGAAAGTTGGTATAGGGGGATTACTGGAATAGACTTCGCGACCAGCAGAAATATGGTCATTAGCTCTACGTGTTTTTCGCATCGTCGCATTCACAGGCAGACCTGGAGACCTCCAGATCAAGATACCGTCAACCAAATTGGCCACATCCTCGTCTGCAAGAGATGGGCATCGAACATAATGGATGTTCGATCCTATCGTGGAGCAAATATTGATTCTGACTATATGGTCAAGGCGACTTATAGGTGCAGAATTTCTTCGGTGCATCATTCGAGATTCAACCCGCAAACATTTTTGCGGTTGACAAATTGTCGGATGATGCCACGGTGGTTGCTTGAGGAGAAGCTGACGCCCTTGCTAAATAACATCAGCAACGAAGGCGCCCTTGAGACCTGGGATACACTCAAAGACACCATCAAAGTGGTCGCAGAGGAGGTTGTGGCTTTCAAAGCCCGGCGAGCCCGAAATGATTGGTTTGGCGAGGAATGTCAAAATTCAGTATATGGGAAAAACGAATCATATCGCCAATGGACCGAACGCGCAACTAGAGTTAAAAAAAACGAGACCGAGGCTAATTTCGGGCGCGGCCGAACTTTGGATACCCTTCGCTACCCTCGGGCTAAAAGTTTTTTTCGGGCGTACCTACGACTTGTATTTAATCCCCCCCCATTCTTTTCCTTCTGTCTTCACAAAAGTTCCGTTGCGTCGACAAAACAATATTTACGTGGGGTTTGGTTGGAATAAGTGGGTAAATAAAAAAATTTACTCTGAAAATTTTATTGGGGGATGCGGGAGTATGGCCCCATACTACGATTCCATTTGTTTTTGGCATTTTTTGTTGCTTTGATAAAGACACATTAATTGAAGGTTTTGTGAAATTGGGGTAAAAAAATGTTTAAAAAAATGTTTCTTAGAAGAACCAAAATGGGGGTTTATGCATAAAGTAAGAAATTGGAATAGAGATGGAACTCCATATAACATTAAAACTACTAAATAATATTTTACCTGTGCATACAGGAAGATATCTTCCTGAATATACACGTTACATACAGCACACACTCAAAGGTAAAATGTTGTTCAGTAGGTTTTAATGTTATATGGAGTTCCATCTCTATTCCAATTTCTTATTTTATGGTTTGTATGGAAGCCCCATGACCCCATGGTCCGATTTCATCCATTCTTACATGTATTTTGTGTTATTAATAGAAACACATTTGTGTGAAATTTGGTTGAAATTGGTGCACAAATAAAAGTTTTTTTTCAGAAGAACCTAATTTGGAGGGTTAGGTTTGTATGGCAGCCCCATGACCCCATGGTCCGATTTGATCCATCCTTACATATGTTTTGTGTTATCAATAGAAACAACACATTTGTGTGAAATTTGGTTGAAATTCGTACACAAATAAAAAAGTTTTTCTTAGAAGAACCTAATTTTGGGGGGTTTCGTTTGTATGGCAGCCCCATGACCCCATTGTCCGATTTTATCGATTCAAACATACAAACTGCCTGCAGCAAAAAGAAGCATTTGTGCAAAATTTCAGCTTCATAGCTTTTATATTGGCGCGTCGCAACAGACATACAGACGGACGAAAGGACACATACGGACAGACTGACATCGAGCAATCGACTCTCCAAGTCATGCTGATCATATATGTATACTTTTTATATGGTCGGAGATACTTCCTTCAATGCGTTACAAACTTCATGACAAAGTTAATATACCCTTTCACTCTATGAGCGAAGGGTCGATTTTCGAATAGGTTAATTAGGCATCTTGACGAGTAATTGATGCAAATAAACCAAAGATTAGCTAGTAGTAGACAAGCGTACAAGCTAATTAATTCTAAGGATAAGGATGGCAATACCATACGTCTTCCTTTATTATTCAATGCTTAACTCGAGAGCAGTGGTTCCCAACTCAGAAACATCTGCGCACAACTTAGCCTCAAAATGGATATCGGTGGACCACCATTCAATAATATCTAATAAAACGAATGAAGGTCTCGATTTTTTTGTCGAGGCATATATATAGGCATATACAGGGTGTCCCGCATTGGGTGGTCAATACTGTAAGGGTTGATAGCGCAACTTGTTTCAGCAAGAAAATTACCAATACAATCGGAATTTTTTTTACCGTTACTTTGTTATCGCTCTTTTTGTGAAAGTCATCAAAAATCGTGACTTGTCACGCAAAATCGTAATTTGCAGCACTCCTGATGACTTAATCCAAGATTTGATTTCAGTTTCAGAAACTACATAAAACTTCACAAAAAATGAAGTTTTTCCTGTTGCCAACATTATCGGCACTTTCAAGATACAGTTACTCAAGCTTAATAGATATTTTAAAATAGATTTTTCATCGAAAATTCAAACAGTAATTTCATAACGGTGCTTTATACGTACAACTCTGCAAAGTTGATAAAAGTTGCTTCAACATGTTGGCTTTCCAACGGTATATCACTTTTCATATTTACATTGTAGAATTTTAGAGAAACACGCATTGAATGGTAAATGAAGGTAATTATTTTCTTATCGGATTATTCAAACTGAAATTTTATTCATTTATTTTTAATATTTTAGTATCGCAATTTTGAAAATTTGTTAAATAAAAATGGAAATAAAGTTTTAAAAATGAGAAAGAACCAATAAACTAAAAATAGGTATTAACTAATGATTAAATGGGTATGTTTGATGAATTGGAATAATGCTGTTGGAATTGGCCTCCTCCATTTTGTATGCAGACTCGACACCTTCGGCTCATGGAAGAAACGACCCGAAGGATTTCAGGAGAGTTTTCCTTTATGTTGTCACAAGCACCGTTAATTCGCTGCAGCAAGTGTTCCCGAGAGGTAATCGGGTCGGAATAGACAATGTTTTTTAAGTTACCCCATAAATGAAAATCTAGTGGAGTAAGGCCGGGGCTTCTCGCAGGCCACGCAACTGCCCAAAATCTGCCAATCCACTTTCCGGGAAATTCGTTTTCTAAACATTCTTTGATAGGTCTCGCATTATGAGCGGGGCACCCGTCCATCTGCCACTAGATTTCATCACGCTGAGGCATCTGATTGATTATGGGCAATATTTCGTTTTGTAACAATTCGAGAAAGCTTCTGGAATTTAGTCGAGGGGGAAGTATCAAAGGGCCAATAAGTTTATCACCCACAAGACCTACCCAAACATTGACACGAAACTCATATTGAAATCGAGATTGCCGAGTTTCATGGGGATTGCTTTGAGCCCAGATGTGATTATTCCGGGTGTTGAAAACGCCACTACGTGTAAACGTGGCTTCATCCGTCCACACTATTTTTGTTTGAAAATCACGGTCTTCCCGGATTTTTGGAAGAAACCAATTGCAAAATGTTATCCTCCTCTGACAGTCGCTCGGTAGTAATTCCTGAACATGCATAAGGTGGTACGGATACCGGTTGTCCGAGTGAAGAGTCCTTTGGATCGTCATCCGAGGAATATCCAGCTGAAGTGCTGCTCTACGCGTGCTCAATCTTGGGTTAGTATCGAAGAGATTAAGAATCTCTTTTTCTCGTCCAACGCTAGTACCGCGAACTCCTTCTCTAGCGGTGTGGTTTGGTGTTCGACCTGTCTCTCCAAGAAGCCGATACGTTCTTTGGAAGGTACGTCTATTCGTCGCTGTGGGAATCACCGACTATACTCTCGAACTGCTTCAAGTCCATTTCCTCCTGCTACCCCATACACAAACACCATATCCGCATACTCTCTATCGGAGAATTGGTTTTCCACCATCGCGATTTTATTTAATTGGTCTAAAAATGAGGGCTATATTCGAAAAATAAATTGTATTATTAACAAAATTATACCTGAATTTTCTAACCGCCAAGAAGTAACTACACAATCACGCTTGCGAAGTGAAAACATAAGAAAGAATAATAGCTCTTCGATTATAAATAGGAAATAATTAATTTTAACTGTTATAAGTACCGTTGCATTTGCCAAACAATGTACAATTTGCAAATATCTTACAGTTCTGGTCAAAATATTGTAGCGAGATTCTATCCCGAATTATAATAGCCTTTGTTTGTATTTTTTCGAGTAAAGGGAAAATTGTTAGCGATTCCACTGAAGCCTTGATTTTTAGCATTAAATGCGTGTTTCTCTAAAATTCTACAATGTAAATATGAAAAGTGATATACCGTTGGAAAGCCAACATGTTGAAGCAACTTTCATCAACTTTGCAGAGTTGTACGTTTAAAGCACCGTTATGAAATTACTGTTTGAATTTTCGATGTAAAATCTATTTTAAAATTTCTGTTAAGTTTGTGTAACTGTATCTTGAAAGTGCCGATAATGTTGGCAACAGGAAAAACTTCAGTTTTTGTGAAATTTTATGTAGTTTCTGAAACTGAAATCAAATCTTGGATTAAGTCATCAGGAGTGCTGCAAATTACGATTTTGCGAGACAAGTCACGATTTTTGATGACTTTCACAAAAAGAGCGATAACAAAGTAATGGTAAAAAAAATTCCGATTGTATTGGTAATTTTCTTGCTGAAATAAGTTGCGCTATCAACCCTTACAGTATTGACCACCCAATGCGGGACACCCTGTATATAGTATAGCTTTTCAATACAATGCGTCGACAAAAAAAATCGAGACCTTCACGCTCTATCTCCCATCACAAATTGCCCTTATCATTTTTTGTTTGTTATTTCCTACTTAAAAATAAAGGAAGATGATTTATTGAACATTAGGTTCGGCTTCCATCCCTTCGAAGGCGCAGTCGACAAGCTCCCGACGGATCCCATTGCCATTGGGCTTGCATTTATATACTAACACTATTATCTTGTCAGGAAGCATGATTTAAGATTTGCCATGTTTGCCAGGTTGAGAGAAGGGAGCAAAACTGTTTTGTTCGCGTCAACTATTACCTCACCAGCTGAGATTTTTCTCGCACAGCAATTTGTGAAATCTGGTCTGGAAGAGCTAACTCCGATTGAAAGTATTGCGTAAACGGTATAGCGGGTCTTTAGACTCGGATTTGAGAGACAATGTTTAACGCGAAAAACTTTTTGAATTTTTGCAATCGGGTTCGAATGTTCATACATGTTACATGATAATAAGACCGCGTGTTTGGCAAGACTTTAGTTAGTCACAAGAAAATATATTTTTTTTTGTAAGATATCTCCAGAGTCTCCCCTTGGAAAACCTACGGGTTTCTCACGGACCACCCCCGCCCGGTCCGCGGACCACCTGTTGGGAAACAGTGCTCTATAGTGAAGAGTTGTTTTGCCAGTATTTGGTTGGTACTTCATCAATTTTTTTACAGGATCAAGTATAAAAATTGGACTGGACGGATACAAAACAACGACGACCCCGCAAACGAACAACTGATTACTCTTTCGGATCCTTCTTCTTCTTTTAGCGGTACAGGAAGGTGTGAACCGCTGTGTACCTATATGGATTCGATTTATAGTTCGTCGTCGTTTTCGTTCGTAATCTCCAGGGACAAAAACGTGGCAGCTGCAATGGGGCTTTCCCATAGTGAGAGGGGGGTGAGATTAGTGGGTGCAGCTGGTCATTGAAACAAATCGTGTGGCGTGCCAGCGCAATTTGGGCATACGATTTGTATGTTTGGGTATATGCGAGATGGGTGTCCCGCATTGGGTGGTCAATACTGTAAGGGTTGATAGCAAAACTTGTTTCAGCATGAAAATTACCAATACAATCGGAATTTTTTTTACCGTTACCTTGTTATCGCTCCTTTTGTGAAAGTCATCGAAAATCGTGACTTGTCATGCAAAATCCGAATTTGCAGCCCTCCTGATGACCAAATCCAAGATTTGATTTCAGTTTCTGAAACTACAAATTTCACAAAAACTGAAGTTTTTCCTGTTGCCAATATTATCGCCACTTTCAAGATACAGTTACTCAAACTTAATAGAAATTTTAAAATAGATTTTTCATCGAAAATTCAAACAGTAATTTCATAACGGTGCTTTATACGTACAACTCTGCAAAGTTGACAAAAGTTGCTTCAACATGTTGGCTTTCCAAGCGTATATCACTTTTCATATTTACATTGCAGAATTTTAGGGAAACAGGCATTGAATGGTAAAAATCAATGGCTAACAATTTTCCCTTTACTCGAAAAAAGACAAACAAAGGCTATTATAATTCGGGATAGAATCTCGCTACATTATTTTGACCAGAACTGTAAAATATTTGAAATTTTGTACATTGTTTGTCAAATACAACGGTACTTATAACAGTTAAAATTTAATATTTGCTATTTATAATGAAAAAGTTGTTATTCTTTCTTATGTTTTCACCGCGTGATTGTTCTGTTACTTTTAGGCGGTTAGGAAATTCAGGTATAATTTTGTTAATAATACAATTTATTTTTCGAATATAGCCCTCATTTTTAGACCAATTAAATAAAATCGCGATGGTGGAAAACCAATTCCCCGATAGAGAGTATGCGGATATGGTGTTTATGTAGGGGGGGTTCCAGGAGGAAATGGATTTGAAGCAGTTCGAGAGTATAGTCGGCTATTCCCGCAGCGACGAATCCCTGGCAGACGTACCTTTGAAAGAATGTATCGGCTCCTGGAGAGACAGGTCGAACACCAAACCACACCGGTTGGGAAGGAGCTCGCCGTTTTAATGTCGGAAGAGAAGAAGAGATTATTAATCTCTTCGATGCTAACCCAAAATTGAGCACGCGTAGAGCAGCACTTCAGCTAGATATTCCTCGGATGACGATCCAAAGGACTTTTCAGGCAGACAACCGGTATCCGTACCACCTTCGTTCGTACCAAGTTCGGGAATTACTTATTATTATTACTGTCAGACGAAGATAAGATTCTGCACATTTTACCTCCCGGGAACAGCTGTTGCAGTGAATTAATGATGCTTGTGACAACATAAAGGAAAACCCTCGAGTAATCCTTCGGACCGTTTCTTATATGCGCCGAAGGTGTCGAGTCTGCATACAAAATGGTGGATGCCAATTCTTTATTCATGGTAAAAGGGTTTTGATTACAATCAACAGGCACAAAGCCCTCTTACAGATTGTAATTATGGTTAAATATTGGTATAAAAACATAATATAAACTCTAATTAAAATTCAAATTAAAACTAAAATAAAAAATGTTAAAATAAAAAATAAAAATGAAGTTAAAGTAAAAAAAAAAAAAATCCAGCAGCATTGTTCCAATTCATCAAACAGACCCACATTTCATCATTCATCATCATCAATGTGGCACGATAGCCCGACGTCGGGCCTTGGCCGCCTGAATCGTTGACCTCCAATTGTCGCGGTTACGTGACCTTGTCCTCCAGTTTCGGAAGCCCAGCAGCTGGTGGGCGTCTTCACCTACGGAGTTCTCCCAGCGAGCTCTCGGTCGTCCACGCAACCTCGCTCCGTCAATTCGTTGTGCGTTCATAACTTTCTTTGGCATGCGATTGTCGTCCATCCGTTGTACATGCCCCGCCCATTGCAGACGTTGAAGCTTCACGATTTTCGATACTTCCAGCTCATCGTACAATTGATACAACTCACATTTGTACCGGATACGCTATTGGTCTCGCTCGCGAACGGCCCCGAAAATTCGCCGCAGGATCTTTCGTTCCAATCGGTCTAGCAAAATTTCGAAGGCTTGGGTAAGGGTCCATGTTTCGCAGCCATAACATAGCACGGGTCGGATGATCGTTTTGTACATGCGGAGCTTCGTGTTCCTGTGCGCAAGTTTCGAATTAATTATAGGGAGGACCGAGAAATATGTCTTATTGGCTAGTTGTATCCGGTCGCTTAATTTCGTCGGTTTCGTTGGCGTCCTTTGATAGGTTACAACCCAGATAGTTGTCTACATACTCGATATTAAGGTCCCCCACTGTGATGCTTGAATTTGCTGGCGTCCTTGTTTTCGATTGCATCATGGCCTTTGTTTTGCTTTCGTTGATATGTATGTCCAACTTCCTTTGCGGCGTTATTGAGGTTATGCAGGAGGCCTTCTGCATCCCCAACCCAACCTTCGAGACATGATGTTGATATCGTCGGTGTACGCTACTAATTGAGTCGACTTGATGAGTAGCGTTCCGCTGCTGTCCATATTCATGGCTCAAATTACATACTCCAAAGACAGGTTGAAGAGCGTCGGCTTCAGCCCGTCGCCCTGCTTGAGTCCAGTACGAGTTTCAAATAGGTCAGTGAGTCGGTTCTGCACTTTGACCTGCGAGACGGTATTAGTCATCGTCATCCTTGTGAGTCGCACTAACTTTGCCGGTATACCAAAATTCAGCATAATGTTGTACAGTACACTTCGATCGATACTGTCGTATGCCTGCTTGAAGTCGACAAAGATTTGGTATACGTCGATGTTATATTCTGAGCACTTTTGGAGTAGTAGCTTCACTGTGAAAAGCAGATCGGTCGTTGAGCGATCAGGTCTGAAGCCGCCTTGATACTCGCCAATGATTCGTTCTGCGTACGAATTAATTCTCTTTTCAAGAATTTTCGATAATATCTTATAGGCCGTACAAACTAATGATATGCCCCTGTAATTCTCACACTTCAGCTTGTCACCCGTTTTGTGGATTGGGCAAATTATGCTTTTGCGCCAATCTTACCTCGTCGTTCCATATTTTCAGCAGTAGCACATGTACAGCGTTGGCCAGGCACGTTCCACCATGCTTCACCAGTTCTGCTGGGATCTCGTCAGCACCGGGCGCTTTATTATTTTGGAGCGACTGTATGGCAAAACTCACCTCCTCTACTGTTGGGGGTAGAACGGGAGGGCCTGGTTCTGCTAACTGCTCAAGAGCTGGCTCCGCGGGGGATGTTGATGATGCATTGAGGAGCTCTTCAAAATGCGAGGCCCATCGTTTGTTGACGCTTTCGATGTCGCTGATGATCTTACAATCCTTGTCCTTACATAGGCTTGTCCTGGGTTGATATCCGTTCTTGATATTATTTATAAGTTTGTACGCCTGTCTAATGTTCTTACTGGCTAATCTTTGGTTTATTTGCTGCAACTGCTCGTCAAAATTAATTAACCTATTAGATACTCGCCGAAGTTCGTTGTATCTTTCTTTCTTGGTTCGGGATGCGCGTTGTGTGTATTGGCGATAGGCTTCATTTTTCGCCTCAATCGAGGCCCTGCATTCGTCGTCGAACCAGTCTGCTCGTCTGCACCGGCCTTTATAGCCCACGACCTCTTCTGCGACCCCCTTGATGCTGTCTTTGAGCTCCTCCCAGAACTCATGGATGCCTAGATTGTTGATGTTATCATTATCAAGCATGGGCGACAGTTTTTCCTCAAGTGCTGTAGTATACGCAGCCACCGTGGCATCATCAATCAAATTGTCAACCTCGAAGATCTTGGCAGGGTTGATTCTCGTTAGGTGCACCGAAGAGATTCTGCACCTGTAGGTCGTCTTCACCAAATAGTGATCGGTGTCGCAGTTGGCTCCTCGATAGGATCGAACATCTAGGACATTAGAAGCCCATATCTTGCTGATCAGTACGTGGTCGATCTGGTTCACGGTGTATTCATCTGGAGACTTCCAGGTCTGCCTATGGATTCGTCGATGAGGGAAGCATGTAGAGCTTATGACCAGGTTTCTGCCGCTCGCGAAGTCGATAAGTCGCTGACCGTTGTTGTTGTTTTCGTCGTGGAGGCTATTACCTCCAGTAGATCCCCTATGCCAGCTTTCGTTTCCGACATTGGCGTTAAAGTCTCCTAGCAGCAGCTTGACGTCGTTTGATGGAAGTGAGTCGAGGGCCGCCCGCGCGGAGGAGACATGGAGAAGTCTTTTGCCCCCCACATTTGATCATTAGTTAATATTTTTAGTTTATTGGTTCTTTCTCATATATTTAAAAATTTATTTTCATTTTTATTTAACAAATTTTCAAAATTGCGATAGTAAAATATCAAAAATTAATGAATAAAGTTTGAGTTTGAAAAATCCGATAGAAAATAATTACCTTGTTTTTTGACATCCAATATGTGCAATTCCAAAATCCCGCAATGTAAATATGAAAAATGATATACCGTTGGAAAGCCAACACGTTGAAGGAATGTTGATCAACTTTGCAGAGTTGTACGTATAAAGCACCGTTATGAAATTACTGTTTGAAGTTTCGATGAAAAATATATTTTAAAATTTCTATTAAGTTTGAGCTTAGAGAAAACATAGCAACTCATGCCATGCGTTAGTCCAGAGTGGCTATGTGATCACACAACCCATATGTGTTTGACTCCAAATTTATTACACTACACTCCACGAAATAATTCAAATGTCAAAATATTGTCGATGCAATTATTAACCCTTCTGACGCCGCCTACGAGCTATTATGCCTAAGGTGTAGCTGAATCTTCTATGAAATCAATCTTATTTTTTGAAGAGATCTAATTTTGGTTCTAGAAACAGTTTACATACTGTGTCTTACGATGATGCGCAGTTTTTTCGATTCTTTAGACATAGTTTACATTTCGCCGAACGTTTGATCGCATTTTTGGCCGTCGGTTCCTTTGAAATTTATATGGAAAGGGGTGGAAAATATTATTGAACGATATTTTTCATCAAGATATAGTACCAATGGTCTGTCTGGATCTATACGCCAACAGAAGGGTTAAATATCACGTCGGCATTTTAAGAGAGTAATGAATATTACGCGGGTTTTATATTCTCAATTGTAAACAAAAAATTGACGTTTGAATAATATTTTCACGCATACTATGAACTGCAATAGTGTGAGAACGGTGCCATTTTTATTTTCTGATGCCCACTCTGGACTAACGCATGCTTTCTCTAAGAGTTTGAGTAACTGTATCTTGAAAGTGGCGATAATGTTGGCAACAGAAAAAACTTCAGTTTTTGTGAAATTTTATGTAGTTTCAGAAACTGAAATCAAATCTTGGTTTAGGTCATCAGGAGGGCTGCAAATTTGGATTTTGCATGACAAGTCACGATTTTCGATGACTTTCACAAAAAGAGCGATAACAAGGTAACGGTAAAAAAATCCGATTGTATTGGTAATTTTCTTGCTGAAACAAGTTTTGCTATCAACCCTTACAGTGTTGACCACCTAATGCGGGACACCCTGTATACGAATTGAGTCGTGAGCAGAAGCCTGACCGAAGTTGGGCTAAAGTCACTCTGGTGGCTCTCGGGAGCCTAATCTCCTCAGGCGAAATAGGTGGTGGGAGCGCTGAGAGGACTCTGTTCGTACCTAAACTCGCAATAGACCGACTCACTTCCTCAGTGTGAATCATTGCAATGGCAGCCCGGTATAAATATTTATCAGAAACCTTTCTCCCAAGGTCACGAACAAGGAGATTATAATACATGGAGTAATCACGAAGCAATTTGGTTGAAGCCAAAGCGAGAGAAAAATGCGTTTGTAGTTGTGCTGCTATTAGAATTTAGCCATAGTCGTCCCATGATTCGGATCAAAATTTGGGGGCTTTTGAGCATAATAAGTATCGATAGTGTTATTGTTATTGACTTAGCGCTGTTAGTAGTTGTTTTCCGACGGCGACGGTTGGTGGGATATAAAATATTATATACGACAAGCAGAAAGTTTGTGCTTCCTTATTTAGTTCAGTATCATAGAATGTACTTATGCATTATTGAAACTGCAATACAATATGGTACAACTTTCACCGAAAGCCAGGGCTTAACGCAACTTGCCCATAGTGTGGCTCTAACAACTGGGTAAACTTTTTGAACATTTAGGTCACTTTTCCAAATTAAACCGCATCCACACGGACTGCAAATTGCCAGCCGGAAAATGATATAATTAGAATTTCATTTTGAAAGCTTTAATACATTTAATTATCAAAATCGAACAGTGTGTTTGTATTAATGTTAGGTTATTCGATAATTTTACATTTTCCCACAAAAACAAACAAAAGTTGCCAAACAATGTTGTCACTGTCACTGTCAGGTACAAGCATAACACCGTTTTCGTTTTTTTTTTCAATTTGATTTATTACTTATATTCCTTTTTCGAGTACCACAATATTTCTCCTACTTTCTTTAAAATATCACAACAACAATTCGTCGACAAATTTAAAATTCAAAGATAGTCCCGAAAGTATGTAATGTCATGATTGTGAAAGATCCTAAATGAGTATAGTTGTATAGTATACAGTGTAGTCAATGGGTGAGGTTATAAAACACAACGTTCGCGCAACGTTACCTTTAATTTCAAATCAATCGGCCGTTACGGATCAGAAACTTCTCCCTACAAACAGATTTCCTAAGCGCTTAGGGGATCTGTTTGTAGGGAGAAATTTCTGATCCGTAACGGCCCGTTGATTTGAGATTAAAGGTAACGTTGTGCGAACGTTGCGCGAACGTGGTGTTTTATAACCTCACCCATAGGCTGCAATTAGATTCTCATTGCGCATTAAGGCCATTCAGTGGAAAAAGGAGTCGGTGGCGGGTAATTCTTGTAGTATTTCCAGTGTTTTTCCAGTGAATTTCGTTCGCTGAATACAGCCATTATGTGATTTGATATTGCAAAATGTTGTGGGGAAACTTTTTTTTTGTGCTGAGCCTCCCACGAATATTTCTTTCCAAAACAGGGCCAAAACCGCAAAAAAAACAATACTCCACATTTTTGTGACAAGCTCTCCATGAACATGTTAAGCGCAGGATTCGAGAGTGAAATTTTGTCCCCTGCGATTTTCTCAATGAAAATGTATGCGTACTGTCGTGGAATATATGGCAAACACAGGAGATTTCCATAAGCGACAATCCAGAAACGGTTCCATAATTTTTCTCGGCCATTTTATGTATTATTTTTCGATTCCCTGATCATCAGATATTTTTCACGATGAAATGACCGGTGAACCGAAAAAAAATACATAAAGTGGCCGAGAAAAATGCTGGAACCATTTTCGGACTTTAGCTGATGGAATTCCCCAGCATTTGTCACATATTCCACGACAGAAAGCATACATTTTCATTTAGAAAATCCCAGCGGACAAAAATTTCAATCTCGAGTTCTATCCATCCCTTTAGAGATAGCATGATCGGGTCCAATGCGACATTGATCGTCAAAATGCGTTAAGCGGTATCGTTAAAATTAATACTTATTTTTTCGACGTTGTTTTTTTGCGATTTTGACCCTTTTTACAACGAAATTTTGTCCGGATTCTGATTTGAGCTCAGCACCCCAAAATACATAAACAATACAAATGCAACTTTCGCGACCACTTACATCAAGAGCAAACAATCCTTACCCCGCATATAGGAATCGTGTATTTGGAGTATGTTATGAAAACATTTACCATCAAATCTAATAAAATTTGAAATTCACTTTAAATTCAACCACCAAATTCACATTCTAGCCCCAGTCGGAAGTATTCTAAACATGTTCCACCACTGGCATCCATATGTCATATCCCCCAGTTTTCACTTAATTTTGCAAAGTTTTGAATCAAAATTAATGAATTTCAGTCTAATTTTTTTTTTTAATATGTCAGAAACTTCACTAAGAACGTTATTTTGCACAGCGTTTTGATGGATTTGACGGTCAGTCACCAGGAAACACGAAATAAAATTCGAGCCAATCAGAGTCCCGGAAATTGGTTGAACTTCACTTCGAATGCAAATCACGCAAAAACCACACAATACATCAGTCTAAAAACGATTGCATTCTTTTAAGAACAATATTCACGGTAAATCGTTATTTAAGACAAACTTCGAATTTGCGGTCAATTTGCAAGAACTAGACTTGAAATTCATATTTCGTCTAATTTTTGCGACATGGCAACTACTTTTGCATTCTTTGAATGCAAATCGTCCAAAATATACACTTATTTGAATACAAGCACTTAGCACAACACTTTGACTAATGTATCCACTATTTCCCGGCTTCGAAAACACCAACTTCGACCAATAATTTTCACTTTAAAAACTTTACTTTCTTCAACTGTCAAATCCATCATGGCGAGAATCATATGTTCACTTCTTTCTCCTGCTCTCAGATAAAAAGTGTGCAGGGTTGTGAGAAAAATGTTCGCTTATTATTTGTTTGCAGTTCGTGAATAAAAAGTGTTCAATTGTGTTATAATAATGAGGATAACAGTTAAGAAACGTATTGATTTACATTTAGTTATTCTTTTTGCGTGTATTGAGCGACGAGGAAGATAAGAAATAACCGAGAAAAAAATGTTGTCGAATGAATTTTAGAATTTTCGATTATTACAACTGTTATGATCAGCCCTGCTTTTTATTTGAATGAGAAAATGGGAGGAGCTTTCTGATTTGTGCGTACGGATATGGAGATGATGCGAATGTATTGCAGGCTTCAGTAGAGTTCATACTGGCGAAGCTCCGTGCGGTCTCTTTGTATTATAACCTCTTTGGTCACGAAGGCCACGTTTGATGGTGCGTGGAGGGGGAATTTTGTCCATAAGGTCACGGTTGGGATGATCCTCTCGATAACAACCTACTAAATATTGTTTTGTAAGAAGTCGATTGTGGTCACGTATTGGCTTCAAATTGTGTTTGCTAATGTAGGTGGTCCTGGGCAGACATCAGAAGGCACCCTGTGCCTGTTCGGAGAGCAGCATTTTGGCAGACTTGGATTTTATTCCAGTTTGTGTTACAAAGACCTTGCCACCAAACTGGCGCCGCAAAATCAGCCGCTGCTCGACCCACCGCTTTATAAGTGGCTAGCATAGTCTCTTTATCTTTGCCCCAGGTGCTGCCAGCCAGCGCTTTAATAATTTTGTTCCTACTGTGCATCTTTTCACATACCGCTTCCGCGTGATGAGCTGAAGTCATCATTTTCTCAAAGTGAAGCCCGAGAATTTTTGGATTTGCAACAATAGGAACTGGTTTGTTGCCAATACGTACCCCAACCGGCCACCGACAATCACCTGACCAGGTGGTAAGGAAGGTCGCAGACGATTTAGACGCTGAGATGGTTAAATTTCTGCTAAGGAAAAAGCTTCTAGTCGCGCTAAATATCTATTGATATCTTCGCGCATGACATCCCTATCCGCTCCAGTGCCAAGTACAGTGCAGTCATCGGCATATGAGATAACTTCAATGCCTTCCGGAGGTGTTGGGAGACCTGCCATGTAGATGTTAAAATTGTGGGAGAGAGAACCCCACCCTGTGGAACACCATGTTCCGACTCAAGAGATAAGATGGATTGCCAACTATCTAGCTGGTAGGCAATCCTTCACCGAGTTTCGAGGCAGTCGTTCCAAACTTAGAAAGATCAAATTAGGTGTTCCTCAGGGTGGGGTTCTCTCTCCCACCTTGTTTAACATCTACATGGCCGGTCTCCCAACACCTCCGGAAGGCATTGAAGTTATTTTTTATGCCGATGACTGCACTGTACTCGCCACGGGAGCGGATAGGGATGTCATGCGCGAAGATATCAATAGATATTTAGCGCGACTAGAAGCCTTTTTCCATAGCAGAAACCTAACCATCTCAGCGTCCAAATCGTCTGCGACCTTCCTTACCACCTGGTCAGGTGATTGTCAGTGGCCGGTTGGGGTACGTATTGGCAACAAACCAGTTCCTGCTGTTGCAAATCCAAAAATTCTCGGGCTTCACTTTGAGAAAATGATGACTTCAGCTCATCACGCGGAAGCGGTATGTGAAAAGATGCGCAGTAGGAACAAAATTCTTAAAGCACTGGCTGGTAGCACCTGGGGCAAAGATAAAGAGACTATGCTAGCCACTTACAAAGCGGTGGGTCGAGCAGCGGCTGATTTTGTGGCGCCAGTTTGGTCGCAAGGTCTCTGTAACACAAGCTGGAACAAAATCCAAGTCTGCCAAAATGCTGCTCTATGCACAGCTACAGGATGCCTTCTGATGTCTGCACAGGACCACCTACATCAGGAGACACATTTGATGCCAATACGTGACCACAATCGACTACCTACAAAACAATATTTAGTAGGTTGTTATCGAGAGGATCATCCTAATCGTAACCTTATGGAGAAAATTCCCCCTCCACGCAACATCAAACGTGGCCTTCGTGACCTTGAGAGAGAGGTCCAGGGTTACAAAAGGGATCCTTTCGATGAAGATTCATACCGGGCTGCCATTGATGAAGTGAGTAGGTCTATTGCTAGCTTAGGTACGAACAGAGTCCTCTCAGCGCTCCCACCACCTATTTCGCCTGAGGAGATTAGGCTCCCGAGAGCCACCAGAGTGACTTTAGCCCAACTTCGGTCAGGCTTCTGCTCACGCCTCAATTCGTATCTATCTCGCATAGACCCAAATATACAAAACGTATGCCCAAATTGCGCTGGCACGCCACACGATGTAGCCCATTTGTTTCAATGCCCAGCTGCACCCACTAATCTCACCCGCCTCTCACTATGGGAGGACCCCATTGCAGCTGCCACGTTTTTGTCCCTGGAGATTGCGGACTAAAACGACGACGAACTATAAAACGAGTCCATATAGATACACAGCGGTTCACACCTTTCTGTACCGCTAAAAGAAGAAGAAGGAAACTAAATAGCCCAACAGTGAGATTAACGACCTCAATTCGCACACTATTTTTACGAGTGGTAAAGTGGAGGACAACAAGGAGTTTGGAGTAGCTTTCATCGTGAGTAAGCAGCTCAAGACCCACGTTATCGGCTTCAAACCCATCAACGAGCGGTTATGTGCGATCCGCATTAAGACCCGCTTCACTAATCTCTGGCTCATTAATGCGCATGCCCCTACAGAAGTAAAAGAAGACGCGTGTAGCGTCACTTTGCTTTACTTTACCTGTATGTAAAGAAATTGTATTAAAAACACCATCCGACTCGTGCGGACCAAAAATAAATGTGGTTTTCTCAAAATTCAGTTTTTTTAATTTTCACACGACTATAATTGGATGTTGCCTGTCCGGCACTCTTAACGCTACTGTCTTAATTATGGCTTAGCAACTAACGGATAACTTGATAGAATTCACAATAGAACTTAGAACTACACTTCCATCCAAAATTTTTTATTTTATTTTTCACATTTTATTTTTTGTATAATTAAAAGTCGCAACATTTCTCCCCCCAAAAAATATCATTTTTCATTAACAGTGTTATTACGCACGTCTAATTTTAGAAGTTTTGTTACTGGTCTTTTATAAGTACCAAAGGCGGTTTTGACATCGACTATTCTGACACGACCATCTTTCGAAGGATAAATGTTTGAAATTATTCCTTTAGGCCATACGTTACGCGGTGTGTTTTCATCGACCAAAATTACGACGTCTCCTTCTGTTAAACTTTTATTGTCTTTAATCCATTTTTTACTAAACAAAATATGTTGGCGGTATACAAGCTTCCATTTCTGCCAAAACAAATCTGTTAATCTTTGGGCTGCTCGCCACATTGTGAGAATACACGAATCTTTGTCTGTCGCTTTCAACAAGGGTAAACTTGCACAGGATTTGCCAATAAGAATATCGTTGGGTGTAATAGGGTCTGTATCTTTAGAGTCTAATGGCAAATGTGTCAACGGTCGATTGTTGATTATATTTTCAATTTCGCAAAAGAGAGTTCTAAGAACATATTCTCTAGGATATTTTTCCTTTAACATTACAAATAAATGTTTCTTTACCGATTGTATTAACCTTTCCCAAGCTCCCCCCATGTGTGGAGCGGAGGGTGGTATAAAGATCCATTTGCATTTTCGCACCGTCATGAACTGTGTCAACTCATCATGAGGCCAATTGTCAATAGCTGCCCTTATTTCCTTGTCAGCCCTTCGGAAATTGGTTCCGTTATCAGAATACAATTCCTCTGGAAATCCTCTACGACATCCAAATTGTCTAAAAACATGCATAAATGAGTTACATGACAAGTCGTGAGCGATCTCTAAATGAACTGCTCGAGACACCATACATGTGAATAAAACTCCATACCGTTTTTCATGATGCCGGTTGTTAGTAACTTCAATTGGTCCAAAATAGTCTACTCCCGTTTTTATAAACGCTCTTACTGTAGGGTTAACTCGACAAAAAGGCAACTGGCCCATTCTTGGAATTTGAGGCTTACTTTTTAGATTTTTGCAAAATTGACAATTTTGAGCTATTTTCTTTACGGTACTACGGCACGCTGTTATCCAAAATCTCTGTCGGAGATTGTTAACAACTGTCTCGTGGCCCATGTGATTATTTTTGCAATGAAAATGGTAAACTATGAGTTCAGTTACAGGATGTCTTCGATCTAAAATGATAGGTTTCTTGAAACCACTCTGAAATAATTCGTCTTCAGCGACATTATCTAAACGGCCTTCAAGGCGTAACAATCCATCGTTAGACAATACTACTGGAAGTGAATGAAGAGAACTAGTTGTCTTGATAGGCATTTCATGCATTAGACAATTAATTTCTTCCCGATATGAATCTGATTGGATGTGTCTAAATATTAAGTTTTCCGCTTTATCTATCTCTTCAGGAGTAAGCTCGCTATTTGATATAGGGTCTCTTCTATTTTTAATTAAATCAACAAATCTTAAAAGCCAAGCCATTGTTCGCAAATACCTAAGCCAGTTAGAAAACCTGGCGACATCTGGTACAATAATATGTAATAATTGATCTGATATTACATTTACGAATTCATAAACGGATGGGTCACATTGCGTGATATCCTTTTTCAAAAAGTGCTCTGTTGGCCAAGAAGGCGAAGGTTCATATAAAAACCTGGGACCTTTGAACCATTCACTATTAATAGAAGCATCTAGTTTTTTAATTTTTGTGGCATCATCTGCTATATTTTGCTTAGAAGGAACGTATTTCCATTCCGAAGCATCAGTTAATTCATGAATTTCGGACAGTCTATGTTCTACAAATACTTTGAATCTTATGCTCCTTGAACGAATCCACTGTAGAACAGTCTCCGAATCAGACCACATAAAAACTGACTCAATTTTAATTGACATAACATCCAAAGTATGTTTTTTCAACCTAGCACCTAATAAAGCGGCTTGTAATTCAAGGCGTGGTATTGACGACCGTTTTAAAGGGGCTACTCGAGACTTTGCCATAATCAAGGAACAGTCTACAACACCGTCGTAGTAGAATCGTAAATAAGCGCACGCAGCATATGCAGAATCTGACGCGTCACAAAAGACGTGTAATTCAATTTTGCATTTGTTAATGTCTAGGTTAGTCAACCTTCTGGGGATACTAACTTTAGCAATAGTCTGTAGTCTTGATATCCATGTTTTCCATAAACAAAACTGTTTATCAAGGGTCGAGTCGTCCCAGCCAATTCCACTTTCCCAGATCGATCTTAATAGGATTTTACCGGCCACATGAAAGTTGGCTAATAATCCTAAAGGATCAAAAATCGACATTATAACCTTCAACGTCTCTCTTTTAGTTGGTCGCCTACTTAGCTCAAATACTTTTCTGTCAACTTTATGAAAGTTAAATTGGTAAGATAATTCATCGGCTTTGTAATCCCACATAAATCCTAAAATTCTCTCCTGCTTCAGAGTGTCACTGACTCGCTTAATACTAAAATGTGGATTTCCACCTAATTTTTGACAAAGCTCTTCAGAATTTGAAATCCAATTTCTAATTTCAAATCCTCCTCTTTTATGAATAGAAGTTACTTCTTGGATACGATTCAAAGCAGCTTCTATAGTGTCTGCACCACCCAAGTAATCGTCCATATAATGCTTATAAATAATATCTGCATAAGCCTCGGGGAATTCATTTTTAAAATCAAGGGCATTCACATTTTTAACATGTTGAGCGATACTCGGACTACACTTCGCTCCAAAGAAAACAACTTGGATTTCGTAAACATCAGGTGGTTGTGATGTGTCACAATACCTCCACAAAATCCGTTGCGCATGCCTGTCTTCCTCTCTGACTTTTATTTGGAGGAACATTTCGCGTATATCGCCTGCAAACGCTATTGGGGAAAGTCGAAAATTCATTAGGACGTCTGATAGTTGGTTGTACAAATCAGGTCCTGTCAGCAAGAAATCATTTAAGCTATATCCATTCGACTTTGCAGCGGCATCAAAGACAATTCTCAACTTATCGGGTTTATTGGGATTTATGACTCCGAAATGAGGTAAGTAATATGTTAATGGTGTTATCGTCGCCGCTTCCTGCCTAGAAAGTTTCTTCAAGTATCCCTTTTCAACGTAACTATCAAATTGTTCTGTATATCTGTCTTTGTAATTTTGGTCTTTAGTCATCTTTTTTTCTAAAGTTTCCAACCTTTTGAGGGCATAGGTGTAGCTTTCTGGGAGCTTTGGATGGTTGTCCGACCAAAATAATCCACATTCAAATTGGCTTTCGACTCTTTTCAGAGTTTTCTCAATTATTCCTAGACATCGTTTATCATCTTTCGAAACTCCTATATCCCTACCATCGGCGAAACCCTTTTCTATATTCATATAACTTTTAACTAGATCATTCAATGTGGCCAAGTCATCCTTTTCATTAGATACTGTCGAGACATGACAGACAATATCTCTTCTTTTATCCCCATCGTTGGGCATATTTCCATGGATAACCCATCCAAGTAGTGTTTTGCTGGCCGCTGGCCCATCCCAGTGGGAGTATTTAAGTTTCCGCGAAACTATAACTGGCCAATTATCCTGACCAATTAAAATTTTTGGTTGGCCCCGATTAAAGGCTAAGTTTGAAAATTCTTTCAGGAATGGAGAAGATTCAGACATGGTATTGACATCCAGAGTTTGCGTGGGTAAACACAAGCCATGTATGGTTTTCACACGCCTTAGCGTATATTCCTTATCACCCAAAGTACCGATAATTCTAGGACTGACAATTCGCGAATTCTGCTGGCTATGTGTCTGATTATTAGTCCACTGAATGTTTAGTGGTTGACTTGGACCCTCTAATCCCAGTTCATTAGCTAAGTCTTCATCAATCAGCGAAACTGTAGAAGCTTCATCCAATAGCGCAAATGTATCAACTACTTTACGACAACCTTTGATTTTAATGGGCAACACTTTCAACAAAACTTTAGTATTATTCACATTCACATTGCAATTCTTTTCGCCAGTTTCGGAACTTGCTGTACTACCTTCCGATTTGTGTAGTAATTTGTGATGGTGTCGTTTGCAACCATCAATTTGGCAAGCATTTTGAAATTTGCACTGCTTAATACCGTGATTTTTTCTAAGGCACGAAATACACAACTTATTTTGTGTCACAAATTCCCATCTTTTTTCAACATCCTTGCCTTTGAATTTCTCACAATTCCCAATTTTATGACCCTTTTCCTTACAAATCAAACAAAATGGTTCATAGCGTCTGTCACTGTTAGAAACTGTCACTGTTAATGTCGAATCCTTTGGCTTTCCCACCGACATTCCTAGTTTGAAAACTGCATTTGCCCTTTTTGAAAGCCATTCGTGCAATACTAAAAGACGTGGTTTTTTTGATCGAGAATCATTGAGATGTTGGAAAAAAGAAATCTTCTGAGATGCAGGCAATTTGCTTAGCACTTCTTCAAATAACGAAGGATCCCGTATGTGATCCATTTCACTTAAAGAATTCAAGGTCGTTACCAAATTAGTCAACATGTCAAAGAATTTTAAAAACGTATCGACTTTATCATCGCGAACTAAAGGTACACTTTTCAATTTTTCAATCAAGTGTCTTACGATGACGTCTGATTGCCCGAACCGCATTTCTAGTATACGAATTATCTCAGGGACATTTTTTGGGAAGATTAGAAGCGCTTGTACACTATCTTTTGCCCGACCTTTTAAACACTTTCTCAATCGATTTAAATTTTCAGTATTCGAAAACTTACAGGCTAAAGAACTGTTCACATATTCATTATAAAATATCGGCCAATCTAGAGGGTCGCCCGCGAATTCCGGTAAATTTTGCGAATAGTTTTGTCTTACCAAAAATTGATGTATTTCGGAGTCGTGGCTTTCTTGCCTTTCTTGCTTTGGTTGACTGGGCTGATTCGGATGTTTCTCAACCCACTCGGAAACTGCTGCAATCTTATCTTGCACATTGTCCTCCACTGTATCTACAGCATCCTCACGATGAACGATGGTTTCCTCGATTTTTGCCATCTTCAGTTCATGTAGTTTCTTTTTCTCTTCAAGCTGAAAGGCAAGCTCCTGTTGTTTTATACGTATTCGTTCTTGCTCGCGAAGATGCTCCAACTCCAATCCATAGGTCGCTGGTTCAGATCCGGCTCGACGGACCAAAAATGTAGCGTCACTTTGCTTTACTTTACCTGTATGTAAAGAAATTGTATTAAAAACACCATCCGACTCGTGCGGACCAAAAAAAAAATGTGGTTTTCTCAAAATTCAGTTTTTTAATTTTCACACGACTATAATTGGATGTTGCCTGTCCGGCACTCTTAACGCTACTGTCTTAATTATGGCTTAGCAACTAACGGATAACTTGATAGAATTCACAATAGAACTTAGAACTACACTTCCATCCAAAATTTTTTATTTTATTTTTCACATTTTATTTTTTGTATAATTAAAAGTCGCAACAACGCGATTAAGGACGAATTCTACAACGACCTAGAAACACTCTTCGACTCAGTTCCATCAAACGACGTCAAGCTGCTGCTAGGAGACTTTAACGCCAAAGTCAGAAACGAAAGCTGGCATAGGGGAACTACTGGAGGTCATAGCCTCCACGACGAAAACAACAACAACGGCCAGCGACTTATCGACTTCGCGAGCGGCAGAAACCTGGTCATAAGCTCTACATGCTTCCCTCATCGACGAATCCATAAGCAGACCTGGAAGTCTCCAGATGAATACACCGTGAACCAGATCGACCACGTTCTGATCAGCAAGAGATGGGCTTCTTATGGCTTAGATGTTCGATCCTATCGAGGAGCCAACTGCGACTCTGATCACTATTTGGTGAAGACGATCTACAGGTGCAGAATCTCTTCGGTGCACCTAACGCGAACAACCCTGCCAAGATCTTCGAGTTTCACAATTTGATTGATGATGCCACGGCCGGCTGCGTATACTACAGCACTTGAGGAAAAACTGTCGCTCATGCTTGATTAGATCAATAATTTAGGCACCCATGAGTTCTGGGAGGAACTCAAAGGCAGCATCAAAGGAGTGGCAGAAGAGGTCGTGGGCTTTAAAGCCGGCGCAGACGAAAAGACTGGTTCGACGACTAATGCAGGGCCGCGATTGAGGCGGAAAATGAAGCCTATTGCCAATACACGCAACGCGCATCCCGAGCCAAGAAAGAAAGATACAACGAACTTCGGCGAGTATCTAATAGGTTAATTAGACGCAAACATTTTGACGAGCAGTTACAGCAAATAAACCAAAGATAAGCCAGTGAGAACATAAAACAGGCGTACAAACTTATAAATAATATGAATATATTGCTTTATTGGTAACAGACGTCAACAAACGATGGGCCTCGCATTTGGAAGAGCTCCTCAATGCACCATCAACATCCCCCGCGGAGCCAGCTCTTGAGCAGTTAGCAGAACCAGGCCCTCCCGTTCTACCTCCAACAGTAGAGGAGGTGAGTCTTGCCATACAGTCGCTTCAAAATAATAAAGCGCCCGGCGCTGACGAGATCCCAGCAGAACCGCTAAAGCATGGTGGAACGTGGCTGACCAACGCTATACATGTGCTACACTCCTGAAAATATGGAACGACGAGGTGATCCCCGAAGATTGGCCCAAAAGCATAATCTGCCCAATTCACAAAAAGGGTGACAACCTGAAGTGTGAGAATTACAGGGGCATATCATTAGTTTATACGGCCTATAAGATTTTTTCGAAAATTCTTGAAAAGAGAATTAATCCGTACGCAGAACGAATCATTGGCGAGTATTAAGGCGGCTTCAGACCTGGTCGCTCAACGACCGATCAGTCAGCTTTTCACAGTGAAGCTACTACTCCAAAAGTGCTGGGAATACAACATCGACGTATACCAAATCTTTGTCGACTTCAAGCGACTCATAAGGATGACGATGACTAATACCGTCTAATGCTGCTCTACGCACTGCTAAAGGATGCCTTCTGATGTCTGCCCAGGACCATCTACATCAGGAGACACATTTGATGCCAATACGTGACCACAATCGACTACTTACAAAACAATATTTAGTAGGTTGTTATCGAGAGGATCATCCTGGACAAAATTCCCCCTCCACGCAACATCAAACGTGGCCCTTGTGACCTTGAGAGAGAAGTCCAGGGTTACAAAAGGGATCCTTTCGATGAAGATTCATACCGGGCTGCCATTGCTATGATTCACACTGAGGAGTGAGTAGGTCTATTGCGAGTTTAGGTACTGCACCCACTAATCTCACCCCCCTCTCACTATGGGAAAACCCCATTGCAGCTGCCACGTTTTTGTCCCTGGAGATTGCGGACGAAAAAACGACGACGAACTATAAAACGAGTCCATATAGATACACAGCGGTTCACACCTTTCTGTACCGCTAAAAGAAGAAGAAGAAGAATACCGTCTCGCAGGTCAGAGTTCAGAACAGACTCACTGGCCCGTATGAATAAAAAGTAGTAAATTTTCAAATTTATAGAAACTACTCAAAAGTAGATCTCTTCTGTGTCATCGCATTTAGGTCTGACCACCTCTTGTTTAGTGAAGCATCCTCGCTATTAACCTATCTTCTCCATGTGATTCTTGGTCGTCGAACACTGCTTCTTGCATTGGTTCCTAATCTAGGGCATATGACCTATCAATTGCCACTTTCACCCTTTGACAGAAGTGCCTATCCAATCCAGGCCTGTGACATTAAGGAGATCATCAATCCGAAGTGGATTTGTAGGATGCGCCGTAGACACAGGTATACGAAAGTTTGCAGCTTAGTTGTTATCAATGGTCACCTTCCAAATTGAACGGCCATATAGAAGCACCGGTTTCATAATTACTGTAGGAATCTGATATTGGAGGATGGGAAGATCTATACTCACACACGGTTCAAGCCAAAGTGATTTATTGTTATGATAAGGACATGTGTGCAATCTACAGCCGCGATTGCATGTGGAAACTTTAATTTTTGCTGCCAAAGTACTTGTGCCTCTTTAATTTCGGTTTCCGTTGTTAATTTTATCCACTCCTCAGACCTATAATTTTTTCACATACTTCCCAAATAATTTTATTTGCTGTGGTTTGGTGAATTCCAATATCTTCACCAACACCAACCTTAAAAAATAATAATACAATTTGTAAGTTAGGTATACATTTTCAATTAATAAAATAGTTTTGCCAATCCTGAAAACCGGGATCACCAATATATTGAAGAAAAGTTCGCATGCGTTGGGAATTCGTCAAACGACTGCCTCTGCTTTTACCATTATCGTCTCCCAAAAAAATGATTGGCCAACCAATCTACATTTCTCTTTGTAAATCTATACAGAGATTTGAAATTAACGTCCCACGCTTCACGTCGTTTTAGGTAATTTTTCGTT
Organism: Microchrysa polita; assembly: GCA_949715475.1. Lineage (NCBI taxonomy): Eukaryota > Metazoa > Arthropoda > Insecta > Diptera > Stratiomyidae > Microchrysa > Microchrysa polita. The sequence continues at coordinate 89,014,498 of OX454415.1, forward strand.
TAACGCGGTTCACTTATGTTTAAAAACATTTTTAAAGATTTTTTTTTGCCTTGTTTGATTACTACAAATTAATACCTACATATTTGTAGTTTGCAAATTGTTACCTACATGAAAACTGTAGTAAAGCTACTTTTATTCATATGAAATCTACTAATGTTTCCCCTTTGTAGTATGTTCGAAAGTTGTAGTGCAGTAAACGTCATTTTAATAATAGCAACAATACTAGAAATCTATGTTTACTTCAAAAAAAGTAGTAAAGTGCAATTTACTACTTTTTATTCATACGGACCACTGACCTATTTGAAACTCGTACTGGACTCAAGCAAGGCGACGGGCTGGCGCTGACGCTCTTCAACCTTGCTTTGGAGTATGTAATTCGAGCCATGAATATGGACATTAGCGGAACGCTACTCATCAAGTCGACTCAATTAGTAGCGTACGCCGACGATATCAACATCATGTCTCGAAGATTTGGGGATGCAGAAAGCCTTCTGCATAACCTTAATAACGCCGCAAAGGAAGTTGGACTACATATCAACGAAAGCAAAACAAATGCCATGATGCAATCGAAAACAAGGACGCCAGCAAATTCAAGTATCACAATGGGGGACCTTAATATCGAGTATGTAGACAACTATCTGGGCTGTAACCTATCAAAGGACGCCAACGAAACCGACGAAATTAAGCGACCGGATACAACTAGCCAATAAGACATATTTCTCGGTCCTCCCTATAATTAATTCGAAAGTTGCGCACAGGAACACGAAGCTCCGCGTGTACAAAACGATCATCCGACCCGTGCTATGCTGTGAAACATGGACCCTCACCCAAGCCTCCGAAATTTTGCTAGACCGATTCGAACGAAAGGTCGTCCGGCGAATTTTCGGGCCGTTCGCGAGTGAGATCAATGGCGTATCCGGTACAACCATGAGTTGTATCGAATCCATCCTGCGTCTACGTCGCATTCGCCATTAGGAGTACCTGAGCCATGCGGCCATAACCTCCCTCCCTTGCGGGACGACGAGAATTTATCCGGCTTAAAGCCGGAATGGTGTTCTCCGCCGGGATGCCTCCCTTTGGAACCCCACCTTGGGATGCGACTCTAGCTGGTCGGCTTGTCTATCACCACAAACCCCCTCGAGTCCAACGCCTAGATGGGTAGGGACCATGGTCCCTTGGGCACGCCCATCCCCGAGGTACACTATTCGCTAAAGATTTCTCTATAGCAGGTGTGATCCTCCCTTGGCCCCCTTTCGGAAGACCTAACGAATTCGGCATGCCTCCGCAGGATCGTTAAACCTGTTTACTACTCGTCGGCTTAAATCAGACTCGTAGCGCTACCGTTCACATTGGGGCGGCCCCCATCCGTTTACTAAGCAGCAATTTGATTCGGGCCGTGTGGTCATCAATCCACAAACTAGCTAGGTATAGGCGCATAGGCCATTCTCCCTAACTAGCCCCTTCGAGGATTGGGTTATGCGAAGCCGCCAGCTCCGAGACTGGACACGTACGCTTATATATGGTTTCTCCCCTACGAGGAAGCACTGCGTCGTGTAAGCTGACTCTTCGAAGGAATAGGGAAAAAGTCGTCGTGAAGCTTCAACGTTTGCAATGGGCGGGGCATGTACAACGGGTGGACGATAATCGCATGCCAAAGAAAATGATGAACGCACAACGAATTGGAGCGAGGTTGCGTTGACGACCGAGAGCTCCCTGGGAGAACTCCGTAGGTGAAGACGCCCACCAGCTGCTGGGCTTCCGAAACTGGAGGACAAGGTCACGTAACCGCGACAAGTGGGGGTCAACGATTCAGGCGGCCAAGGACGGACGTCGGGCTATCGTGCCACATTGATGATGATGATGAAGTATAAAAATTATTCTCTAGTTATTAGTTATGGTAGCAACAGAATAGAAGCAGCAGCATGAAATGTCAAGCTCAAAGCATTTTAAATTGCTGACAGAAATGCCGAACAGCATTTGTCAGCCATGCAATGCTGCTACTGTTGCTGCTAAACTTAGTTCAAACTAAACAAATTTATACTGCGCTCTGCAAATCTATTAAAAAATCGTGATACACATTTGTCACGACGGTTTCGGAATATTTTTTAGTCATTTTATTCCCACATCATGCTCTGTGGCGCACTTAGTTGAGTCGCACTCTACGATGCTAGTAATCTAGGGGTCCGGAGATCAAATCTCGGCGTGGTCCAAAATTTCCGTTCATGTGCGGATAGAAAATATATAGTATGTACTTGCAACATTATATACACTCCGCCTATAAACGGCTGAGTTAAGGCACCATGGCCCCACATGGGGCTATACAGTACTGAGACTTGAGCGGAAGCTAATCAGGCAAATCAAGCTCGTGTTAATTTGGTGTTGTCGGGAAACTACCGCATAAACGCACAGGATTGTTATTTCCAGTAAAAGGGTTGTATAAAGATCACCCCCTACCAAGGGTTAAGAACCCTTTAGCTGCCAAAGGCATTTTAAGATTTTTTTAAAAATCATTTTCTTGCACGACTTAACCCTTAATGTATCGAAAGCTAGGCTAGTACTCCAATCAACGGGGAGATTTGACCTTGCAAAAATTGGGGATGTCTCAAATTTTTGATATGTTATAAAGACACGTGGGGTAAGTTAAAAATCGAAGTTTGCGTCACTTTTCCCTCTGTGCTCCCGCCGCCATCTTGAAAGAACCATCAAAAATCGGCCCATTTATCAGTTTTTGGTCTATAACTCCTTTCCAGTCCATTTGAGCACGAAACGTGCCAAGAAAATCTTGTAGAGCACAAAATTTCCTATAAATTTAATCTAATAAGTTTTACTCTACAATCAAAATTGATAGAGCTATAGCGCAAAGAATATGCTGAAAATTCAAAAAATCATTAGCCCTATTCGACTCACTGGATCATTTCCAGATTTATTGTAAATCCCATACAAAATGATGATCCTGGAAATTGATCCAGGGTACGACTTGGATCATCTGCCAAACTAATCCCCCAGATGTCTCCGCGAACAATTTCCCTGAAATTTCCCATATGTCATTTTGTTATTTAGTATTTTTGGTTTGTAAACTTTATTCAGAGTTAATCATTTTAATATTTTTTGAGACTTTTCCTTTTAATTGTATCTCGAACGGTGCATAATTACAAATGCAATTTGTAATTCAGAATATCGCATTGGGGACAGATGACACGATAGTCAGCTGTTACCGATTTGGGAAATTTTGATCCGATTTCATTCGACTTGGACAGGATCAATGTCCGCTTCAGTCGAATAGGGCTAGCACCAGCAAATTTCAAATCATACTTGGAGAATGCAGAGTAGGCTATTAGTTATTGGTATACAATGCGTTTTTGTGAATTTGAAATTGGCATGATTTTTGATATTTTCCCCATTTTGTTGGCGCTATAACTCCAATTTTGATTGTAGAGTAAAACTTATCAGATTAAATTTATAGGAAATTTTGTGCTCTACAAGATTGTCTCGACACATTGCGTGGTCAAATGGACTGTAAAGAAGTTACAGGTCAAAAACTGATGAAAGGGCCGATTTTAGATGTTTTTTTCAAGATGGCGGCGAGAGCACAGGGGGAATGAGACGCAAACTTGGATTTTAACTTACCCCTCATATCTTTATAACATATCAAAAATTTGAGACATCCCCAATTTTTGCACGCTAACCCCTATTATTTCGTCTCTGTTGATTGGAGTATAGCTAGAATAGCGAAATAAGATGATTATTGCAACCAACAAATTTACCTAAATAATAAAACTAACCACACTTAAATCGGATAAGACGTTTGGTTTTGGAGCTTCAAAGTTAGTTTTTTGTGATTTGACACAATATCAAACGATTTTTCCCTCTCAACTTTTTTCAACTTCTGCCAAGGTGAAGTGTACGCTTGTACGCTTCTTTTAAAAATTGGCGAACAAAAATTGTTAAAACATTTTCCGGAAAGCTTCTACCATCCTTATACAGAGTGTCCGGAAACTGCCGCATAAACGCACCGGATTTTAATTCCTCATATGATTTCCAGCAAAAAAGTTGTACGCAACATACCCCCTTAGCTTAACCCTTTAGCTGCCACAGGCATTTGAAGATTTTTGAAAAAATCATTTTCTTGGACGACTTAAGGCTCAATATCTCCAAAGCTAGACAGGCTAGAAAAGTGAAACAAAATTATTACTACAGCCAACAAATTTATCTATAAAATACAACTAACCACACTAAAATTCGATAAGAGGTTTGGTTTTCACAGAGCTTCAAAGTCAAATTTGTGTGGTTTGAACCAAAAACAATCTATTTTTTCATCTCAATTTTCTCCAACTTCTACCAAGGAGAGGTGCTTGTGCGGTTCTTTTAGAAATTAGCGCATAGTCTTACCATTTAAGGTTGCCCTCCGACATCTTGACAAATTTTAATCAATTACTTAGACTTGAGTTCAACACCTCCCTTTTTTATTTTTACATATTTGTGCTGATATACGATGTCACGGACCACACCAAACTGCGAGGTGGACCGCGAGTTTGATATCCCCGCCGTAGGTAATGTATTGATGGATTGGTGTACGAACCCAGCCAGCATCGGCGTCATATATCGGGAACATAGCCACAAATAAGCATTACTTTATGAATCACGAATCGGCATTATGAATCGATAGGACGGATTGAAAGTTAGATACATGATGGTCAGCTGAAGGAATGTCGACGGATCATGCATATAGGAAATATAATGGTTTTCTCCTCAAGTGTGATTTTTGTTGCTGGGGTGATTAGAATCACGAATAAAACATGATAATTCGTATAGTCTGGCTGGAGTAGTGGTTACGGCGCGCACCTTCGGCGCATAGGGTTATGAGTTCGAGACTCTCCGTCGGACGTTTTTTTTTTTTTTTAATTATTCATTGATGCATTGAATATATATGATACTTAACTATTACATAATGTTTACGAATAACGATTTTATAATGTTTATCCGTAATAAGGCGCAAATGCGTATATACATGAAATAGGGGGACATCGTCATATACTGCTTGTATGAAAACGTGATGAATGAATAAGTTATATGTGCTTACGCGTGTTACATGAAATAATGATTACAAATGTGTTGAATGCTGGCTGGGAAATAGCACCGCCGTCTATATATTAAGGCCGAAATGTAGACTCGTAAACGTCAAATCCGCAGATTAAATTGCATTGCATTGTTTTTGCTTCTCACGACATTGTTGTTGTTTGCCCGTGTCCGACGAACAATTTAAGCAGGATCCATGAGGTCATCGTACAGCTGAGTTGCGGCCTTGATATATCTAGATGGCGTTGGAAACAGCCTTTGTGGAATTTTGCAGAGTCGTACAACCCGGTTTATGTAGCGTACAAAAAAAAACGGGGGCATTCGGATTCGACGAGAATTTGAACGGGTTAAAAGAAGTAACATTTGTGGAAACATGTAGTGCAGCACAACCCGGTTTGTAGCGTGCGCGTATACGGAGAGAAATTCCCGTAGTAAATTTTACTAAAACGAGTAATAACATTTACTAAAATTTGAAAAATGAATATTCATTACACAATCAATAATATTTTATCGTTTTACTACAAAATGTTGTGAACTTGACATGTCGGCTGCTTATACAAATTTAATTACGCTGTAATAAAAACAGTTATTATACTATAGTGGTATTCGACTGAAACGGACATTGATCCTGTCCAAGTCGAATGAAATCGGATCAAAATTTCCCAAATCGGTAACAGCTGACTATAGTGTCATCTGTCCCCAATGCGGTATTCTGAATTACAAATTGCATTTGTAATTATGCACCGTTCGAGATACAATTAAAAGGAAAAGTCGCAAGAAATATTAGAATGATTAACTCGGAATAAAGTTTACAAACCAAAAATACTAAATAACAAAATGACATACGGGAAATTTCAGGGATATTGTTCGCGGAGACATCTAGGAAATTAGTTGGTAGATGATCCAAGTCATACTCTGGATCAATTTCCAGGATCATCATTTTGTATGGGATTTCTAATAAATCTGGAAATGATCCAGTAAGTCGAATAGGGCTTATATTGGCCGTGTTTTTTATCAGCTAACATACACTATACGGGACGTGCATCAAGTTAGCGGAACAACTTTTGAAAATCGACTCGGCGACCTTACAGTTGTTTGCCGCTAATTTGTTGTGGAAAAATTAATTTTGTCGCTCTTCATTTTCACTGAGAAAAAGGATCAAGTCGGGACTTGTACCGTTCTCTTCCGCTATTTTGTTGTGAATTAGTTGTGAAAAAAAAAATTGTCGCTCTTCATTTTCACTGAGAAAATGGGTGTTCCGCTAACTTGACGTCAAGTTAGCGGAACAACTTTCAAGGATCAAGTCGGAACTTATACCGTTCCCTTCCGCTATTTTGTTGTGAATTAGTTGTGAAAGAAAAAAATTTGTCGCTCTTCACCATCAGCGGGAAATTGCAGTTTCCTGTTTGTGACGTCACTATGGAACAACCCCACTTTACCCGCTCGAATCAAGTCGCGGAGTATGTCATAATTTGCTGCAAGGATAATACGAATGAGATGTTAAAATAACGATTTTGTCGCTCCTCGCCATTAACGGTAAAATGCACTTTTCCATATTATGGTGACGTCACTATCTCAAACAACCTACTTTCCTGATCGCACCGTGTCGGGGAATATGTCCAAATTTGTCGCTTGGCTAACTACAATTAGTTGTGAAAAGAATGATTTTGTCGCTCTCTTCTATACGCGGGAAAACGCGCTTTTCCATATTATGACGTAACTATGAGAGAAAACCCACTTTTCCCGATCGGATCGACTTGGGGAGTATGGCATAATTTGCCGCTTAGCTAATACGAATTAGTTGCGAAAAGAATGATTTTGTCGCTCCCTTCTATCCGCGGGAAAACGCGGTTTTCCATATTGTGACGTCACTATGGGAGAAAACCCACTTTTCCTGATTGGATCGACTTGGGGGGTATGGCATAATTTGCCGCTTGGCTAATACGAATTAGTTGTGAAAAGAATGATTTTGTCGCTCTTCGCTATCGGCGGGAAAACGCGGTTTTCCATATTATGACGTCACGATGTGAGAAAACCCACTTTTCCTGATAGGATCGACTTGACGAGTATGTCATAATTTGCCGCTTGGCTACTACGAATTAGTTGTGAAAAGAATGATTTTGTCGCTCCCTTCTATCCGCGGGAAAACGCGGTTTTCCATTTTATAACGTCACTATGGGAGAAAACACACTTTTCCTGATCGGATCGACTTGACGAGTATGTCATAATTTGCCGCTTGGCTACTACGAATTAGTTGCGAAAAGAATGATTTTGTCGCTGCCTTCTATCCGCGGGAAAACGCGGTTTTCCATTTTATGACGTCACTATGGGAGAAAACACACTTTTCCTGATATGATCGACTTGACGAGTATGTCATAATTTGCCGTTTGGCTACTAGGAATTAGATGTGAAAAGAATGATTTCGTTGCTCTTCGCTATCGGCGAGAAAACGCGGTTTTCCATATTATGACGTCACTATTGGAGAAAACCCACTTTTCCTGATCGGATCGACTTGGGAACTATGGCATAATCTGCCGCTTGGCTACTACGAATTAGTTGTGAAAAGAATGATTTTGTCGCTTTTCGCTAACGGTGAGAAAACGCGGTTTTCCATATTATGACGTCACTATGTGAGAAACCCACTTTTCCTGTTCGGATCGACTTGGGGTGTATGGCATAATTTGCCGCTTGGCTAATACGAATTAGTTGTGAAAAGAACGATTTTGTCGCTCTTCGCTATCGGCGGAAAAACGAGGTTTTCCATATTATGACGTCACGATAAATGCTCCTACGGCAGCCGGTTCTTCGATGTAAATCGTCCCGGAGCTACCCGTTGCTAAAAACGGCCAAGAGCTGCCAAGACCCCCTTCGATTCAAGAGAAAAAAATCTCTTGAATCGCTACAACAACAGCATGACGTCACGATGGGAGAAAACCCACTTTTCCTGATAGGATCGACTTGACGAGTATGTCATAATTTGCCGCTTGGCTACTACGAATTAGTTGTGAGAAGAATGCTTTTGTCGCTTCTCGCTATTCGCGAAAAAAAGCGGTTCTAGTTTTTATACCCTATACCCTTAAGATGGTATAGGGTATGTATATTGTTTTTGTTACGCCGATATTATGTTACACCTGAAAGGAGCCACCGGAGGTATGGCAAAGTATATATATAGATGATTAGGGTAGGTCCCTGAATCGAATAAACCATGTCTGTCTGTCTGTCCGTGTGTCTGTCTGTTCGCACGATAACTCCCGAAATAATGAAGCTAGCAGTTTGAAATTTAGTAGTAGTCTGACCTTGAGTCAAGGATGCCGAAATTCAAAAAATTAAATGTCATTTTCCATACTTTTTCATAGAAATCATTTATATTCACGAGTCAATGCATCCTTGATTTAAGGAGAAACTCAGGGAGACCTTGAAATTTTCTATAGTCAACCTCAATTGAAGTCAAGGTCTCCCTGAGTTTCTCCTTAAATCAAGGATGCATTGACTCGTGAATATAAATGATTTCTATGAAAAAGTATGGAAAATGACATTTAATTTTTGGAATTTCGGCATCCTTGACTCAAGGTCAGACTACTACTAAATTTCAAACTGCTAGCTTCATTATTTCGGGAGTTATCGTGCGAACAGACAGACACACGGACAGATAGACAGACATGGTTTATTCGATTCAGGGACCGACCCTAATCATCTATATATATACTTTGCCATACCTCCGGTGGCTCCTTTCAGGTGTAACATAATATCGGCGTAACAAAAACAATATACGCTATACCATCTTATGGGTATAGGGTATAAAAACTAGAACCGCTTTTTTTGGCGGATAGTGAGGAGCGACAAAATCATTCTTTTCACAACTAATTCGTAGTAGCCAAGCGGCAAATTATGACATACTCACCAAGTCGATCCGATCAGGAAAAGTCGGTTTTCTCCTATAGTGACGTCATAAAATGGAAAACCGCGTTTTCCCGCGGATAGAAGGGAGCCACAGAATCATTCTTTTCACAACTAATTCGTAGTACCCAGGGGCAAATTATGACATACTCGTCAAGTCGATCCGATCAGGAAAAGTGGTTTTTCTCCCATAGTGACGTCATAAAATAGTAAACCGCGTTTTCCCGCGGATAGAAGGGAGCGACAAAATCATTCTTTTCACAACTAATTCGTAGGAGCCAAGCGGAAAATTATGACATACTTTTCAAGTCGATCCGATCAGGAAAAGTGGGTTTTCTCCCTTAGTGACGTCATAAAATGGAAAACCGGGTTTTCCCGGGGATAGAAGGGAGCAACAAAATCATTCTTTTCACAAATAATTTGTATTGGCCAAGCGGCAAATTATGACATACTCACCAAGTCGATCCGATCAGGAAAAGTGGCGTCATAATATGGAAAAGCGCGTGCGTATAGAAGAGAGCGACAAAATCATTCTTTTCACAAATAATTGTAATTAGCCAAGCGACAAATTTTGACATATTCCCCGACACGGTGCGATCAGGAAAAGTAGGTTGTTTGAGATAGTGACGTCACCATAATATGGAAAAGTGCATTTTACCGTTAATGGCGAGGAGCGACAAAATCGTTATTTTAACATCTCATTCGTATTATCCTTGCAGCAAATTATGACATACTCCGCGACTTGATTCGAGCGGGTAAAGTGGGGTTGTTCCATAGTGACTTCACAAACAGGAAACTGCAACTGCTGATGGTAAAGAGCGACAATTTTTTTTCTTTCACAACTAATTCACAACAAAATAGCGGAAGGGAACTGTATAAGTTCCGACTTGATCCTTGAAAGTTGTTCCGCTAACTTGACGTCAAGTTAACGGAACACCCATTTTCTCAGTGAAAATGAAGAGCGATAAAAATTTTTTTTCACAACTAATTCACAACAAAATAGCGGAAGAGAACGGTACAAGTCCCGACTTGATCCTTGAAAGTTGTTCCGCTAACTTGACGTCAAGTTAGCGGAACACCCATTTTCTCAGTGAAAATGAAGAGCGACAAAATTAATTTTTCCACAACTAATTCACAACAAATTAGCGGCAAACAACTGTAAGGTCGCCGAGTCTATTTTCAAAAGTTGTTCCGCTAACTTGATGCATGTCTATACGGGGTAATTTTCATACAAACGCTAACCTGTGACTTTATTCAGGTTAGGAATTATATTGCTATCTAGTTTTAATGAGCTTTCCAAAACTCGCCTAAATGTAAGCAATCCCAATTAATTTCTAGTACGTTTTCCAATGACTAGCTAAAATTAAATTTTAAATTGAAAAGTTCTAAGGTATAGTTTACACGCAACACACAAGTGTGTGCAAAAAAATAGTTTTTGTTTTTAAATTCATGTTAAAAATGTTGTTCGTCGAATTCTTATTCTAACAAAATTATGATTCCTACAAAAAAATATGTTTTCATTAAAAAAAATTGCATGTTAACTTTTGCGTTTGTAAAGTGAAAACGGGGCTTTAATATTTTTGAGCAATGTTTTGAAATTAATGGCAATGCCTACGTGACAATTTGAAATTTAACTTGGATGCTACCAACGCCATCTAGATATATCATAGCCGCAACTCAGCTGTACAATGACGTCATAGTTTAGCTCTTAAATTTTGGATTTACACGAACAAACAACAATAACAAGCATATGACGTAATTAAAAGCAAAAACAAAACCGTTCAACTTAGGCGAACATACCCAAAAATTATAAGCTGATTTTGACGTCTAAGATTCTACATTGCGGCCTTAATATCTAGACGGCGTTGATGCTACCCTCGATAGTTTTTTTTGTGCGTCTGGGTCAGCAAACCTGCCCCCCATGATAAAAAAAACACGGCCATTGTTGTAGAATTTAATTGAATTTAATTGTAAATGCAATAAATGTTCGACCAAAATCTAGTTTCCTTCAAATTTAGTGAAAACGAAATGTTTTTAGTTTTTACGACTACAAATATCATATTATTACAGGAAAATATTTGCAATTCGGCCTTATTCCGCAGACGCATTTTTTTTTCACTGCTTATCTTGTGACTGGATTAAACAATGATCATTCTTTGCTGGCAATGCATAGAATGGTAGTAGTGTTTGGCGCGAATACTTTTGAAGTTTGTAGGACCAAGTTAAAGGTACGTTGTGCTAGACGCGGCCGCACGACTGCGACTCGCTCATTCCATATAAAAACTAGTTTTTAAAATGAGAGAGAGACGAGTTTAGATATGGAATGAGCGAGTCGCTGTCGTGCGGCCGCGTCTAGCACAACGTACCTTAAAAGTGGAAAGGTGATGCGAGGAGGAGGAGGTGAGGAGGATAAAAAAAAGGTCTGTGTTCGTACACATATGTATCAACGGGCTCGACGAAATCATTTCATATAAGTTCCTTTTTCTTTATTCGGGGTAACGGTAACACATTTACAGCTAATAAATTCAGCTTAGCCATATCCTAACGTTTGCCTGAATATCTTTTTGTTGAGAACTCATCAGAAATTATAAATCGAAAAATGTATCTAGATTTGCCGTTGAGTACTTTTATCTAAATTGGATACAAAATAAATATCCACTATGCATCAAAATTCTAAAAACCCTCGTATTGCGGGCGCAGCCCTCTGTCGTACGCGCGGTACTTTTTTTTATCTTGAATTTGAAATCAGCGACACAAATTTACCTTTCTGTTTCGGCCACGTCGATTGAACGAGTATTTACCCGAGAAAACAGGGGTCCCGTTCTGGGGCTGGCAACCCAAAAATTTGTATAAAATGTCGCTTTCATACAAAATTCCAAAAAATATCAGAAATGGACTCATAAATAGTAAAATCTTCTCAATTTTAACATTGGTAGTGTATGAATCAACAAAATGGCGGCATTGAAATAATATTGGAAATTCGGGAGGATAAAAGAACTTAATATTTTGCTACATGTATTACACAAATTATAACAGTTGGCGTTTACTATGAGAGCATTCACGCACACACCGATGTAAAAAAAATATAGTATTTTGATGAGAAAAATAAAATTCTGGCTACATTTTTTTCACACCAGAAGGCACTTATTGTGTGTCATTGGGTGAGGTTATAAAACGCAACGTTCGCGTAACGTTTCGCGTTTTCCGAAACGTTTCCTATTGTGTTCTGTAAACGCATAGATCCGGATCAGACTTGGTGTTCCCATCGCCATCTCTCGGAAAGTGACAAATGTGACAATTGACACATCACAGCTGATACGTTTTGCTCGAAAATTAAAATTTCCAGTTTTAAACGAGATGCAGATACATTTTATTTTGATTATAAATAGTTTAATAAATAAATGAGGGCGGAAATGCACGGTTCGACGGCAGATTGTAAATTTCTGTCAATCAATCAAGCTATGCCTCGCAAGGGGGCGCTTAGAGGATCTGTTTGTAGGGAGAAGTTTCTGATCCGTAACGGCCGGTTGATTTGAAACGTTGCGCGAAACGTTGCGCAACGTTGAGTTTTATAACCTCACCCATTGATAAGTAATGCTTGAAATACATATGATCCAAAAACAACACCAGCATTTCATGGCTGACAAATATGCTGAACAGTAAAAATTATGTTCATGGTTTCTGTCAGCAATTTAAAATGCATTGTGCCTGACATTTCGCGCTATTGTTTACAGGGCAATGTTTACAAAATATGCTGTCAGCTGACATGTATCATGATAAACGACAGTGGGTTAAGATGCATCTTAACTGACTTCTAAATGGAGTCGCGTCCAAAAACTGGCGACGCGGACCGCCATTTGGTAGCTACGTCACATCTACCCTAGTTACCAAATGGAGGCTGAAAATGACATAACCAAACTTTCATTTTGGAGATTTTTTAAATTTAATTATCAAAATCGGACTATGCGCGTTTGAATCATTACTCATTTAAAATTTATTCACTTTTGCCCAAAAAAAGGATCAGAAAGTTGCAAAATTGAATTCAACAAGCTGTCAAGTTGTCAAAGCGTCAAGCATATGATTGAGTTTCAATATTGAATATCAAAAATGGAAGGACCACCAAATGGCGGTCAATTTGGATGCAATGACAACTGCCAGTTGGTAGCGCGTGCTACCATTTGGCGGTCAGTCTGGGTGGACCTTTACATTAGGTCCGTTTTGCTTTCTGTCGCCATATAAAATGATCGCCTTACATGACTTCAAAGGGCGACACTTTCATTGCACTGTTGCTTTGTTCATTTAAAAGAAATTTACTTTCTTCAGAACGGTTTTGCCGTTAATTTATTGGTTCCGCAGTGAAATGTTGTTTTATTGTATTGATGTTTCAAAAACAGTTCGTATTGGACTTTTCGTGAATTTTTCATGAAAGTGACTTTCGCCTTAAAAGTGACAGCCATATAACATACGCAAGCAAACAAATATGTTTTCGCCGTATTACGCTGTATTTCATTATTATACTAGTCAAATAAAATGTGGGATGAACACATGATTTGACAGAGCGGGTTCTACGATTGGTTGTCCAATAATGCAAAGATCCCATCACAATGAATATATATGACACATCGCCGCGAACCCATCCATGCTATACAGTGAAACTTCCCTTAACGGACACTTCTCAATAGCGGACATTTCCCTATAACGGACAATTTTTGATTCCCCGGCGTTTTTGCCTTAGTTTCTGGGTATTTAATACTTCTATAAAGCGGACACTCTCAATAGCGGACGCGGACAACCTTTCCGTTGATTTTCGCTTACTATATGTTCTCCCTATAACGGACACTACATGTAAGAAAACAAACTTTTTCAGCAAAAAAAGCATTTTGACTTTAACTTTCGCCTCCTCTTTTGCTCTTGTTTGCTTTTCCTTCCAATCAGTAATTGTCTACTTCTCTTGCACTTTCGCAATCAGAGCTTTTTCTTTCTGGCTTCAGGCTTAGTGTAAAGCTGGGGATATTTTTTTATCAATTTTTATTTCTTGAGATAATTTTTTCTTCCTTTTTTTTCCCGTTCTATCAAGGTCATAAACATTAATTTGGCTACATTCCTGATCGATTTTGTCAGCTATTTGCATTCCGATTTTTTACAAAATTTGTGTTTCAAGTGTAAAATATGTCCAATACGCAAGTTCGGTTAACTCTTAAAGAAAAAGTTGAGATTATTCAGCTGAGTGAACGTGAAAAGTTGAGTTTTCGCGTGTTAGCAACAAGATTCCATGTGGGAAAAACTCAAGTAAGCGGGGTTTTAAAGCACAAAAAGGATCTTTTAAATGAATATGGTAGACACGAGAGAAGCTTCCCATAAACCGCTGGCTTGACCATAGACACGGCTGTATTCGAATGGTTTTGCCGTACCATGGCGGCAAACATTCCAGTTTCTGGACCACTTATTCGAGAAAAGGCACTCGAAATTGCGAAATCCTTGAGCTGCGACGAAACTGCCCTTTTTTCAGAGCCCTTCCCGAAAAAACTATGCAGCTTAAAAATGAAAGATGTCAGGGAGGTAAAAATTCAAAAGAAAGTCTAACAATCCTCCAATGCACCAACATGATTGGTGAGTTCGAAAATCCTCTGGTGATTGAGAAGGAAGAGTCCACGGTTTTTTTAAGGTGTAGATTTAAATTTATTGCGAGTGGATTGGAATTTCTATGCCCAGGCGTAGATGATACGTGAAATAATGACGATCTGGTTTTATTCATGGACAATGCAGCGTCACACCCAAATCAAAGTTTAACAAATGTCAAAATCGTATTCCTGCCACCAAACACGACAGCCGCGTGCAAACCCTTAGACCAGACCAGACTTAAAAAAAATTTAAATCCATTATCGCAAACACGTACTAAGACATCTATTAGGTCATATGGATGATGTAACGTCTTCGAGCCATTTCGCTAAGAAAATTTCCATACTGGATTTTTATTTATTATGTATTATTTAATTGAATTGGCTTTGTTACGTAATTTTTTTTACTTATATGTTTTGCCCTTATTGAAACGTAAAATTCATAAATAAACATTTGATCATCGGGCATATTCTTTTGTTATTATTACCTTCCTAGATACCATTGTCTCTTAATAGCGGACACTTCTCTATAGCGGACAATATTTCATTCACCGTAGGTGTCCGTTATAGGGAAGTTTTACTGTATATTGAATTACCTCGGACACGAACGCAGATCGCGTTGTCTGTAGGAGGGTTTGTTTTATTTTATTACATATACTTTTACTTATATAATAAAGGAAGATCGCTGGCGCTGGTCATTTGCATAAATCCATGATTTGTGACGTGTAACGATTTTATTCACGGCTTTTGATGATGTTTTCAAGAATGATGTTACATGTTGGTTTAATAAGTGCAGTTGCAGGTGAATTTTTAGTCTTTTCGATTGAGCAGCTTGCTGCTAAATATTTACATACATATGTATGTCATTGAAAAAGAATCTCAGATTATGATGATTGTAGAGAAAACTATACTATGTATATTACATGATGATATTTTCACAAAACGATTGCCGGGATGTTGCAAGATATACGATAATTTATTGCTTTTCATTCAATCTTAACTACGCTACTAATTAAATTATTAAATTTATTTCTAGCCTGGTCTTTGTGCTGTTATGTTTCCACTTGGGCTACTGCGTCATCAATATATTTTCAAAACAAAATTATTTATGCCTTTTTTTACTATTATACCCGTAAGTATACATACAACAATATTTAAACGATGTTTTAACCTCCATCATTCTTTATTGCAGGTTTGTTATGTACTTCATAATATTCGGACTCCGGATTGAGCCTTTGATTTCTATAACAAATGTCATTGAGACTTCATATTTGAATGGAATCCCTATGCATTGCTGCTCTACAAATCCTTCAATGGTACGGGATGAGATTGAATTATTGAAAAACGACTTTAACGATCGCTTCAAACAGACCTTATTCACGTCAGTTATTAATGCATACTATGCTGGCTTTGTACCGTGCTTCTTTGCGCAAAACTTTCTGTATTACGACGTGTTATGGGCTACACAACATGTAGTTTTTATCTGGTTAAGTGGATTCACGATGTGTGCCGAATTCTGTTTTCCCGCGAAATATTGTGATGTACTTCATCGGGCCGCTTTGCATTTGGGACAGTGGTCACGTCTCGAAGGTCGATCAAATAGTAATCAACCTCCGGGCACATGGTCTAAAGCAGTTGCATGGCCATCAGGCAGTACTATTAAATACAATGGCAAATTTTATAGATCAACAGGCCCGGTAACATTGGCTATACCTGGAAATGTAACCCATTATAGATTTTATGTAAGCATTAAGTCTACTGATAACATTTTTTTCGTATTCAATGTTTTCCTTTTGTTTTTCAGAAATTGTTCAAAAACCCTTCTATTTTTTATATGGTCCTGACAGCAATTCAAACATTCCTGGTTGTCTTGCAAATTTTGCTTTTATGCTTTTCAGTAGAATGGCATAATGTTTTATCTTTAAGTTTTCTTACTCTAACAAATCACCATACCTTATTTAAGCTGGTCCGTGACTATTTAGTTACCCAAAAAGTGTACGCTGCAGAAAATTCAATTTATGAAAAATTGAATGCTCATTTTGACTAAGAATATTCAATCAAGGACTACTATACTTTAAGATAATATGAACAATAAATCGTGAAGCCAATACTCTTCCGAAGTGAATGTTGACTGAATTGTAATATACAAACGTTTATTGTTTTGCTTGAATCGCTAGCTTTAGTTCGATGGTGGTTTGGTTTGCTCAAACCAGGCAACACAACACGCACTGAGGTAAAGAAACAAACAAAGAAAACAATAAAAATGCAAATAACGCACAAAGGACACATTGGGTGAGATTACGATACAATCAGTTGCGCATGCTCCGCAAACATGTTTACCGTTCTGAACCCCTAACCATAAAGTAAGTAATTGGAATAGAGATGGAACTCCATATTCCAATTACTTACTTTATGCCCTAACTGCCATTTCAGCGGATCAGCAATAATCTTCGTTCGTTTTCGGAGATTATTTCTGATCCGCAAAAGGGAAGTTAGGGAATGAGAACGGCAAACATGTGCCGCAACATATGCAACTGTTATGTTTCGTAACCTCACCCATTTGAAATCTCCAGTGTTCTGCACATGGTCGTATTTTGTTATACGGAGTTTCTACATGAATTTGATTGAGATTATCGCTTTTCTTCTTCACAGCTACCTACACACATGGGTGTAGAGAGAGTTCTGATAGCGGCAAATACAGGAAAAGTAGCCCCAATCTAGTTTGTTAATCGAGGTCCTCGGCGCTTACGTTCTTTTAAGAAGAGATACAGTCGCCAGGTCCTAATCAAATGGGATACGTATAAGCAACGCCATCTAGATATATCAAGGCCGCAACTCAGCTGTACGATGGACGATAATCGCATGCCAAAGAAAGTGATGAACGCACAACGAATTGACGGAGCGAGGTTGCGTGGACGACAGAGAGCTCCCTGGAAGAACTCCGTAGGTGAAGCCGCCCACCAGCTGCTGGGCTTCCGAAACTGGAGGACAAGGTCACGTAACCGCAACAATTAGAGGTCAACGATTCAGGCGGCCAAGGCCCGACGTCGGGCTATCGTGCCACATTGATGATGATGAACTCAGCTGTACGATGACGGCATGGATCCTGCTTAAATCGTTCGTCGGACACGGGCAAACAACAACAATGTCATGAGAAGCAACAACAATGCAATGCAATTTAATCTGCGGATTTGACGTTTACGAGTCTACATTGCGGCCTTAATATCTAGACGGCGGTGGTATAAGCATTTTTTAAATAATCGCGAAAAACCGAAAAAATGCCCCTTTCCCCTCCTTTTTTAAGGTTGCGGACCCCCGATCGTTTGGGACTTTTAATGCCATAATCTGGGGACCATCCCCAACCATAATCAAAAAAAAATTCCGATGTAGGTTTTTTGCCGTTCGATGGCCATATTTTGGTCCAATTTTCTTAGATTATTAGGGCTCCATGACACAGTCATATTTCTACAGGGTGGCCCATTAAAAGTGAACTAGTGTAAAGCATGCATAAGTTTTTTATTTCTAAACCGATTTTTTTGAAATTTTCACATAAAAAAATAGACACTTGGGAGATGTGTTTACACTATGTTGGTAAAATGATATCCTTTAGATGACTGCAAAGACGAGATCGTTCTGCAGTATGTTTCATTACCTTTTGCAATATTTCTGGCTGCAAACCTCGGATCTCCGCTACAATATTTTGCTTCAATTCCTGAATTGTCCTTGGTTTATTATTATAGACTCTCTCCTTAAGGTATCCCCACAGAAAAAAAATCTAGTGGAGTTAAGTCTGGAGATCTAGCCGGCCAGTTAATTGCAGATCCTCTGGAAGATCCTCGCCGAAAACGTCCGTTAAATTCTCCATTGTGGCTGCAGCGGTATGGCAAGGCACTCCATCTTGCTGAAACCACATATCTGGTCGGTTTTGGACAAAAGGACGAATAACATTGTTGAGCATCTCACGATATCGTTGTTTCGTTGGCCTTCTTCGGGTTGATGTTGTTGCATCTGATTCGACGCTGGCTTCCACCCGCTCAATGATTTCAACCGTCCTCGCACGTCGTCTCCGGGCTTGTCGAGGGCTATTAACGGTTCCTTGTCCTCGAAAACGGCGTACAACTTTGCGAATCGTTGATCTCGAAGGAGCAACTCTTACATGGAGCGTTCGTCGATAGTCGCGCTGTGCCTCGGCAATCGAATTATTATTCCGCGTGTAAATTTGTATTATTTGAACTCGTTGCTCAACCGTATATCTTTCCATGCTGTTTTTTTTTTCAATACTAACGCATATGAGTCCTTTCCATTTTATTTTATCAATGTAATTTTATAAAAATTCGATAAATTTGAGCAACGAGACAAGCATTCATTACCATTCATTCATTTTTTGTTATTATGGTGTCATTACCTGTCGCATTTTTACGACTTAATTTCTAAATAAATTGTCTAATAATGGTAATTTTGGCAGCAATTACCTTTGAAACATTGAATTAGTGAACCGTTAGCAAAATTTCATTCCACCTGTCCGCATACGTACTTTTTGTGAATGAAATGGTTCAAAAATAAACTCTTTCATAAAACCTACCTATACCTACCTACCTACCAATTCCTATATCCTTTTCAGTTGTGGCATAACTGCGGACCCTTAGCTATGCAGGAGGAGTTTCATAGGGTGAACGGCTCCGGCCAATTCCTATGTTTCTCTACGGGGCGTTACTTCCCCGCATTATCCGAGTAACCGCTGCGCCTGAGTGCTGTATTAACAACTTCAGCGTCTCAGGTTACTAAACGTAATAGGGTGACAAAAACCGAATAGTCAATCACCGAAGCAGCACCTCCGAGGCCCCTCCATGATGGACCTCTTTCGTTTACGAATACTATCATGGTTAAGCGATGGGCCGACAACTCATCCTTGTAAAAAAAATTTCGACGTCAAGAAACCTGGAACGAAAGCCTCGGATTGGACGGATACAACTCAACGACGACCTCGCAAACGAACAACGGATTACTCTTTCGGAACCTGGAATGTACGCTCCCTGAATAGGGCAGGCCTTAAGGGCCCTCTTGGATCAGGTTGAAAAATATAAGCTGAGCATAGTTGCACTCCAGGAAACAAAATGGCTTAGTAGCGAGATAGACGACCGAAATCCGTACACAATTTTCACAAGTGGAAAACCTTCGGGCCACAGGGAGTTTGGAGTGGCGTTCATTGTAAACAATCAACTTAAGCCGCATGTTATCGACTTCAAACCCATAAACGAGCGGCTGTGTGCGATTCGTATTAAAACTCGGTTCTTCAATCTCTGGCTCATAAACGCGCATGCCCCCACCGAAGTCAGTGAAGATGCGGCCAAAGACGAGTTCTACCACCGCCTAGAAAATCTCTTCGACTCACTTCAATCAAACGATGTCAAATTGTTGCTGGGGGACTTCAACGCCAAAGTCGGAAACGAAAGTTGGCATAGGGGGATTACTGGAGGTTACAGCCTCCATGAAGAATGTAACGACAACGGCCAACGACTAATAAGACTTCGCGACCAGCAGAAACATGGTCATTAGCTCAACGTGTTTTCCGCATCGTCGTATTCACAGACAGACCTGGAGATCTCCAGATCAACATACCGTCAACCAAATTGACCACGTCCTTATCTGCAAGAGATGGGCATCGAGCATGATGGATGTTCGGTCCTATCGTGGAGCAAATATTGACTCTGACCACTATATGGTGAAGGCGACTTATAGGTGCAGAATTTCTTCGGTGCATCATTCGAGATTGAACCCGGCAAAAATTTTTGCGGTTGACAAGTTGTTGGATGATGCCACGGTGGTCACTTATACGACTGCCCTTGAGGGGAAGCTGACGCCCTTGCTAAATAACATCAGCAACAAAGGCGCCCTTGAGATTTGGGATACACTCAAAGACACCATCAAAGGGGTCGCAGAGGAGGTTGTGGGATACAAAGCCCGGCGAGCCCGAAATGATTGGTTTGACGAGGAATGTCAAAATGCGGTAGATACGAAAAACGAGGCATATCGCCAATGGACCGAACGCGCAACTAGAGCCAAAAATAAAACAAATTATGACGAGCTTCGACGATTTTCGAATAGGTTAATTAGACGTAAGAAACGTAAGCATCTTGACGAGCAGTTGATGCAAATAAACCAAAGACTAGCTAGTAGGAACAGTAGACAAGCGTACAAGCTAATTAATTCAATTAAAAGTGGATACCAACCCAGGACCAGCCTCTGTAAGGATAAGGATGGCAATATAATTAGCGACACCGATAGCGTTGATAAACGCTGGGCCTCACATTTTGAAGAGCTTCTTAATGTTCAACCGAACAACCCCACACAAGAAGCGCTGGAGCTGACGGCTGAAACCCCCAACAATAGAAGAAGTTGATCTCGTCATGCAATCACTGAAACATAATAAAGCCCCGGGCGCTGACGAGATTCCAGCTGAACTGCTAAAGCATGGTGGGGAGAGCCTTGTTAAGGCTATACACACACTTATCGTTAAAATATGGAACGACGAAATAATCCCGGAAGATTGGCGCAAAAGTATAATTTGCCCAATCCACAAAAAAAGGGGATAAGTTAAAATGTAAGAATTACAGAGGCATCTCATTAGTTTGTACGACTTATAAGATTTTATCTAAAATTCTAGAAAATAGAGTTAATCCGTACGCAGAAGAAATCATTGGCGAGTACCAAGGCGGCTTTAGACCTGGTCGTTCGACAACAGATCAGCTTTCTACAGCGAAGCTTTTACTCCAGAAGTGCTGGGAATATAACATCGACGTATACCAAATATTTGTCGACTTCAAGCAGGCATACGACAGTATCGATCGAAGTGTACTGTACAACATTCTGCTGCATTTTGGTATACCAGCTAAGCTAGTGCGACTCATAAGGATGACGATGACTAATACCGTCTCGCAGGTCAGAGTACAGAACAGACTCACTGACCTATTTGAAACTCGTACTGGACTCAAGCAAGGCGACGGGCTGGCGCCGACGCTCGAGCCATGAATTTGGACAGCAGCGGAACGCTACTCATTAAGTCGACTCAACTAGTAGCTTACGCCGACGACATCAATATCATGTCTAGAAGATTGGGTGATGCAGAAATCCTCCTGCATAATCTCAATAACGCCGCCAAAGAAGTTGGACTACATATCAACGAATCTAAAATCAAGGTCATGATGCAATCAAAAACTAGAACGCCAGTAAATTCAAGCATCACAGTGGGGGGATACAAAGCCCGGCGAGCCCGAAATGATTGGTTTGACGAGGAATGTCAAAATGCGGTAGATACGAAAAACGAGGCATATCGCCAATGGACCGAACGCGCAACTAGAGCCAAAAATAAAACAAATTATGACGAGCTTCGACGATTTTCGAATAGGTTAATTAGACGTAAGAAACGTAAGCATCTTGACGAGCAGTTGATGCAAATAAACCAAAGACTAGCTAGTAGGAACAGTAGACAAGCGTACAAGCTAATTAATTCAATTAAAAGTGGATACCAACCCAGGACCAGCCTCTGTAAGGATAAGGATGGCAATATAATTAGCGACACCGATAGCGTTGATAAACGCTGGGCCTCACATTTTGAAGAGCTTCTTAATGTTCAACCGAACAACCCCACACAAGAAGCGCTGGAGCTGACGGCTGAAACCCCCAACAATAGAAGAAGTTGATCTCGTCATGCAATCACTGAAACATAATAAAGCCCCGGGCGCTGACGAGATTCCAGCTGAACTGCTAAAGCATGGTGGGGAGAGCCTTGTTAAGGCTATACACACACTTATCGTTAAAATATGGAACGACGAAATAATCCCGGAAGATTGGCGCAAAAGTATAATTTGCCCAATCCACAAAAAAAGGGGATAAGTTAAAATGTAAGAATTACAGAGGCATCTCATTAGTTTGTACGACTTATAAGATTTTATCTAAAATTCTAGAAAATAGAGTTAATCCGTACGCAGAAGAAATCATTGGCGAGTACCAAGGCGGCTTTAGACCTGGTCGTTCGACAACAGATCAGCTTTCTACAGCGAAGCTTTTACTCCAGAAGTGCTGGGAATATAACATCGACGTATACCAAATATTTGTCGACTTCAAGCAGGCATACGACAGTATCGATCGAAGTGTACTGTACAACATTCTGCTGCATTTTGGTATACCAGCTAAGCTAGTGCGACTCATAAGGATGACAATGACTAATACCGTCTCGCAGGTCAGAGTACAGAACAGACTCACTGACCTATTTGAAACTCGTACTGGACTCAAGCAAGGCGACGGGCTGGCGCCGACGCTCGAGCCATGAATTTGGACAGCAGCGGAACGCTACTCATTAAGTCGACTCAACTAGTAGCTTACGCCGACGACATCAATATCATGTCTAGAAGATTGGGTGATGCAGAAATCCTCCTGCATAATCTCAATAACGCCGCCAAAGAAGTTGGACTACATATCAACGAATCTAAAATCAAGGTCATGATGCAATCAAAAACTAGAACGCCAGTAAATTCAAGCATCACAGTGGGGGACCTCAATATGGAGTATGTAGACAACTTCACTTACCTGGTTTGCAATTTGTCAAAGGACGCCAACGAAACAGATGAGATAAAGCGGCGGATACAACTAGCTAATAAGTGTTATTTTGCGGACTTCCAAATTATGAATTCGAAGCTGGTGCACAGGAAGACGAAGCTCCACGTGTATAAAACCATAATCCGACCTGTGCTATGCTATGGCTGCGAGGCATGGACCCTAACCCAAAACTCTGAACACCTGTTGGACACATTCGAGCGAAAGGTTCTCCGAAGAATCTTCGGGGCCGTTCGTGAACGAGGTGAATGGCGCATCCGGTACAACCTTGAGTTGTATCAGCTGTATGATGAGCTACAGGTGTCGAAGATCGTGAAATTGCAGCGACTGCAATGGGCGGGACATGTACAAAGGATGAACGACGATCGTATGCCCAAAAGGTGATGAACGCGCAACGAGTGGACGGAGCCGGATTGCGTGGACGACTGAGAGCCCGATGGGAGCATTCTGTATGTGAGGACGCCCACCAGATGCTAGGCTTTCGGAACTGGAGGACAAGGTCGCGTGACCGCGACAATTGGAGGTCTTCAATCCAGGCGGCCAAGGCCCGACGTCGGGCTATCGTGCCATAAAGAAGAAGATAAAACCTACCTAAATCGACACTTCCTCGACGCGTATTTACCTGGAAAGTAGTGTAGACATATCTCCCATGTGTCTAGTTTATTCTTACCAAATTTCAGAAAAAAATATTAAAAAATAAAAAAGTTATGCATGATTTACACTAGTTCACTTTTAATGGGCCACCCTGTAGTCATATCATTAAGCCTAGTCGATTCAATCGGTTTAAATTTTTACACGTGCACTAAACAAAATCGAGTAGAGGGCTCAAGGATATGATAATATCTATTAGGGAACAATCACAATCCCCAAACGCAGAAAAATCCCCCATCAAAATGTTGACAGTATTTGCATGGATTTCACGTGAAATGAATAGACTAGGAAATGCCCTTTAGCAAAATCTTTGAAGCCGTGTCATGGTAGAATCAGTAACACCAGCTCAGGTACGACTACGCCTAGAGGTCCATCCAGACTGATCGCCAAATGGTGGCACGTGCAACCAACTGGGATTGCATCCAAACTGATCGCCATTTGGGTGTGCGTCCAGTTTTGATATTCAATATGGCAACTCAGCAACTCTTGTCAAATTCGTAGTGACAATTATGCAACTTTTGTTCGTTCTTTTGTGTGAATAATTCTTGAATGGCCGTGTAATAATTCAAACGCGCAGAGTCCGATTTTGATAATTAAATTTAAAAAAATCTAATGTAGATGCTAAGTAGCAACCAAATGGCTGTTCGTGATGCCCGTTTTTGGACGCGCAACCATTTGACGATCAGTCTGGATGGACCTTACGCTTTTTAAAGCATCTGGGTTTTGGGTTGTCAAAATGAAAGTAAACAAGATGGTAAGACTTCCGCCAAACACAACCAAGTGGTCGAATTTTCAAATTGAACATTTCACGAAATAAATGTCACAGTAATTTCTTCTCTTTACATAGAACTGTTACTACTGGAAATGCCCATTAGCAAAATTTTTGAAGCCTTGTCATGGTAGTGTGAGTGATAATCACTAACCCCATCGCAGATACGACTACGCCTATGCTTTCCGAAACATCTGGGTTTTTGGGTTGTCAAAATGAAAGTGTAAACAAGATGGCAAGTCATCCGCCAAACGAAACCAAGTGGACGAATTTTCAAATTGAACACTTCACTAATGTGCCTGTCTAGACAGTTTCAATTTTCGTTCGTCTTCATCATTTTGACAATTGAAACTTGAGATGCGCGCGCTATTGAAGAAACGCATTCATTCTTGAACGCGATTGCTAATGTTAAATATAAACAACTCATCATCTATTCATACTATTAATGAAAGAATTTATAAATGATAAATTCTTTCGTCCTGACCAAAGCAGCGACACATATTTCCCTATAAATAATGAACAGATGTGGATAGAAACAGGCATTGATCTCTTCTGTTCACTTGACGCAATCAACGACACGTTCAATATTGAAAGTGGATACGGAGCTTGAAGACGATAGTGAAGACGAAAGCGCACATGTGTTTACATAGCCAATGTCACATTCATTTCTTCTCTTTAAGAATTAGGACATCACTGGGAGAATAAAAAATTATATTTACCTATGAAAAGATACGTAGTCTGGCTGGTCTAGCGGTTAGTGCGCGCACCTTCAGTGCACAGGGTCATGAGTTCGAATCTCACCGTGGATCATGGTGTTTTTCGAACTCACGGGCTTGTGACGGACTATGATCTCACTCAGATGTAAACGAGTACCCATTTATGGGGATAAATCAAAGAGATATGGAGTAGCCTTAATGATGAAACTGCATGTAAAAACAACAAAACTACATGGGACGAAAAATCTTGTCCATGGGCTATCTCGTTCAGCCGTTCACGATTCCTTCACGTCAAATGCGACTAGTTTTGCCGCACACAGCGACAAAATCGACTAGTTCTGCCACTCACATCAATACACACAACAACAAAGTCATCCGGTTTATGATTCACTCATCAATTAATGTACCGTTGTTTTCCTCTCCCATTAAACAAGCAAGCTAGTCCCGTCTCATTTTACGTCTACTCCCTCCTTTCTTCATTCTCTCTGGGATATGCGACTAGTTTTGCCGCACACAGCGACAAAATCGACTAGTTCTGCCACTCCATTGAGTAAGTATGGAGGCGCAATGCCCATATATTCCCATATGGTAGCTTGGCGATAGAATTCCTATACATGCGCAACTGCATACACACTGCGTCGCAACACCCGCACGATCCACAATCCTACATAAGCATGTTTACATTTGAGGGGACAATATGTCAAATGCTCGTTTAAAACCGGTCTGGTCCAATATTGGTCCAATTAGAATGTTTACGTTTTAGAAAACAATATTTCAAACTTCCATACAAAATCCAGTTTAGCAACTTTATCGCTGCACTTCACTTCACGTCTCCACTCCTCAACCGATTTCGTTCATCTCTCACGTAGTGTTTCGGTTCCTTATAACTCTCTGTTCTGATTGCCACTCGCATCAATACACACAACAACAAAGTCATCCGGTTTTGTCCGGTTTATGATTCACCATTGATTAAAGAACTAAAGGATAGGCCCGAATAAAACTCAAATGGTCCAGTTTTTGAAATAACACTAATTGCCATGTATTTGACATAAAGGGAACATTGAAATGTAGGCGCGAAATTCACTTCACAAACTCACACTCAGTAACTGCATTTCACTTAAAAAACACTGAAATGATATAAGAATTACGTTATCACAAAAAACAAACGCGCGACGCGACAAATATGTTCTTGAGAATTTGCAGAACGTGTAACAGCTGACAAGCGTTGACAGAAAGGGAACGCATTTAAGTGGACCATGCAGTTTGTATGGGATGACAGCGGATTTTCCTTTCCGTTTAGCTGTCTATTCCATGCATTGAATAAAAAACTAAAGGAAAGGCCCGTAGAAACGACTAATGGGTCCATTTTTCATATCAGACTGGATCTGACAGGTAGGGAACATTCGTCTTTTTTACTTTTGTGTCGCACTGAAACTGCGATATGACTATTACATTTTATAGATACACTTCCTGACTTTCTCCAGCAACAATCTTTCCCGCCACTTACTTCGTAAAAACTTCACAATAACACTTGACAGATAGGGAACACCGCTTTTTAAAATCGGACCATGCAGTTTGTATGGGATGACAGCTGATTTACCTTTCCGTTTAGCTGTCTATTCCATGATTCCATGTGATTCACTCATTGAATAAAAAACTAGCTGTCTATTCCATGGATTCACTCATCAATTAATGTACCGTTGTTTTCCTCTCCCATTAACCCTTAAATGCATACTGTTGCCAAATGTCTACATTCAATTCAAAAGCATATAACAAAGCTCGTGTCTTACAATGTGTTGATTGATTACATGTAGACAAAAGGCAACACACTCTGTTTCAATATGAATGAAATATTCATTAGATAATGACGCACAATTTTTGAATGTAACGGTCAGTATTCAGTCAGGTCGTACATTTCAATTGTGGCTAGTGTCGATAGTTTTGTCCTCTTCGCTATTATATTAGTTTTGAAGAGATCACGGTGGAAAAAATCATTTTAGAATTGAAAACGGGTGAGCTTTTGAAATATTCTTCATAGCCGTTAACATTTTATGGTTTCTGTAGACAAATGTCACTGTTTAAGAATGTAGCCAATTGTCTACATCATGCGTTGAAGGTCCACTTAATTCGGTGTAATGCAAAGCATTTTTTTCTTTGCAGAACGTCAAATAAATTCAAGTCTGATCATGAAATTGAGGTTATTTGCTATATCTTATGGAGTTTCTCGGGAACAAAGAAGTTACACGGATATTGCAAGATTGGATAATCCCTTCCAGTTTTTCAGTTTATATTTTGGTAGCGATTACTTGTTGGAAGTTGTGGAGCAAACAAATTTGTACATCGTGCAGACGGGAGTTGCTAACTGCCCACCGGTATCGGTTCTCGAAATTCGTAAATTCTTCGGCATCCTGCTGTAGGTACATGACGGTTTACCATTATCCAAGTGTCCGGTCGTTTTGGAAGGGAAAACAGGATTTTATGCCGATTGCCGAAGCGATGACTTTGAACAGATTTGAAAAAATCGGAGTGTTATACATTATAACGATAACACATCACATAAACCTGTGGGCCACATAGATCACAACTGTCTTCATAAGTTACGGCCCCTGATTAACCACCTGAAAGCTTATTTTGCCATGGTTCCTCTTGACCAACGTTAATCTATTGATGAACAGATGTGTACTACAAAAATTGGATATTATTTGAAACAATATGTCCCAAATAAGCCACACAAATGGGGTTTCAAACTTTATGTGCTATGTTCATTGTCTGAGTATTCCCATAATTTTGAGCTTTATGTTGGCAATGGGGGTCATTTTGATGATCGATATCCAAATGAACCGGATTTGGGACCAGTGTCCAACGCTGTGATCCGCATAACCCGCGTCGTGCCTCGGAATGTGAATCACATTTTGTACTTCGATAATTTCCACACGACTATTCCGTTGTTGCAATTTTTGCCAATGAAGGGATATACTGTCTTGGAACTGCTCAAAGGAACCGATTGGGTAAAGTGAAACTAAGCGATAAAAAGGCCCTTATGAAAGATGCAGTACCCAGAGAAATTCACGAGGAGTGCGTCACTTCTGGTCACTTCTTACAAAGGAGTGGACATTTCCGTAACTGCTTGGAAACACAACAAGCCAGTGCTTCTTGCTTCGACTTATACTGGCGTTCACCCAATAGGCAATATTGAGTGATTTGACTAAAAACAAAAAAAAAGTACTTTTTTGATTGTCCGAAAATAGTTTCAAATTATAATGCCCACAAGGGAGGAGTGGATTTAATGGATAGCCACTTAGGCAGATATCGGATTCGCGTGAAGAGCCGCAAGTGGTGGCAAGGCTCCTTTACCACTTCTTAGATATGTGAATTATGAACTCATGGGGACTTTACAAGGGCATCAAAAGAAAACATGGTGAAAAAGAGATTGTGTCACTGGCCGATTTTCGTACTAAATTGGCGGATATATTATGCAATTTTCAAAAGATCGAGGAAAATAAAAGAGGCAGACCTTCAACCTCCAGTATTGAGAAATCAATGGAAGCTAAAAAACGAAGGGGACCCATACAGCATGTTGCAGCTAAGGATGTCCGGATGGATGATACAGGTCATTGGCCAACATCATCCTAAAAAATCGTTGCAAATTACCCGGCTGCAAGGGGTTTAGCCGTACTGCTTGCTCAAAAATTCTTTTGACATTTTCCATAACAACAAATAATTTGCTACAAATAAATTACAATAAATATAACATAAAAAAAAGTTTTCCTTTGTATAATAATTCTTGGACAAACGCATGGTGTTGCCAATTGGCAACAATGCTTTATTTCTTCAAAAAAGGATGAAAATAGTGAATTAGATTTTTTTTATTATTTTTCCTTCAAACTACTAACATTTATCAACCTTAAAATATTTTTTTCAATAAAAAATAAAAAATCATGCATTTAAGGGTTAAACAAGCAAGCTAGTCCCGTCTCATTTTAGGTATACTCCCTCCTTTCTTCATTCTCTCTGGGATAAATAACACTGCTGAGCGTGAAGCTGATCTCATTGTGTGCATTCACGCACAAGTCAGCGTACTCGAATTTTGTATCAAATTCGGCTTATATTTTCCTCCACCAGAAGGCGCACTAAACTGAGCGACGAAGAAAGTGGGTGAATGCAATGTACCACTAATGTCATTTGACGACAGCGCCATCATGCAAATAATTTGGCGAACAAGGCGCGAAAATTTGAAAAATATTAACAGTTTTTTATTTAAATAGCATAAAAGGAAACAAAATGCATTGGTTGGCAACCTAAAAACATTTCGCAAACTCCCGAAACCCATTTTACACAGGTAATTGATTTTACCTGTAACGTGCATGTACTATACATATATACATACATCCATAAGGGGTAGCAGATGGGGAGGTGGATTGTAGAGTGTTTATGTATGTTGCAGGTAAATTCAATTACATACCTGTGCATCTGGATGTACCTTTGCTGCGAAGTAAACAAATTTGTTGACACACACAAACGTTTTGACTAGCAAGCGGTGCAGACGTAAATTGATTAGTGATCTTAGAACAAAAAAAAAACAACAAAACTTATAACATGAAAAACACAAACGAATTATAAACAAACAACCACCACACAACGATTTGCAAATGGCGACTTTGATTTTGCGAGATGTGAAAACATTTGTTCATACAACACGACCGCCAACCAAACAAACGCATACATGGATTTTTTCCCAAATTTGACCAAAAAATGATATTGCTTGTGCACATGCTAGTCCCAAAAACTTAGAACAATTATGTAAAATGTAAATATTAGGATAATCTTCACAAAATTTTCAATTTTTTTTCCCAGCCGTCCGCTCTGCTCTATGGCTACCTCGTTGGGAAGCGTAGAAAATTCGTGCTAACTAGAGGAAGCTGCGCTACTTATCACAAAAACTCAGTTTGCGGTTCTCGCCGCTAGGAATGATGACATTTTTCTCGTCGAAATGTGCTGAGCGAACTGTACGTGAATACACTCATTACCTCAACAAAAAAAGCAGATAAGATCTTGGAAATAGGATGTCACTAACACATCCTGCGGCTTTAGTCCACTGCTGGATTGTTGCGCCTGTTATTTATCATGAAAAGATACGCGGGTTATGTTGAATTTGGTATATCAATGGGGCAACCGAACACCAGGCACTTAATTTTTTGCCTGTAGATTTTCTTTCGCGCGTTAAAATCAGAAATTTAAGGACACTACGAATAAGAACCAAACTTTGTGACAAAAAATCACGCACCGATTTACTATTTGCGACGCACAAAATTTTGCAAGAATTCTAATAGCACTTCAGAACAAAACCACCGTAACTCCGAGCCCGGAGCTAGGATTTGTTTATGCGCTATTTGGACTCTCGTGACATACAATTTTGCATGAGTGCGTAGAGAGCAATTGAGAAGAGTACATTGTGTATGTATTAGTGACAATGCTTGCATTAGCGAGAATATAGCGGCAATTGTTCGTTATGGCTATTATTTGGCATTAGTTAAAATGAGAGGCAATGTGCCGAGAGGCCAACTAACACATAAATAAATTCTAGTTCCGGGCTGTCAGTAACGATGGTTTTGGTTCAGAAGCACTGGAGTTTGGTAGCTATAGAAATGTCAACTGTCACTCGTCACGAACGCACTTTGTCCAGTCGTGGAGGAAAAAATTTCTGCAGTTCGGCCTGTCTATCTAGACGGCAGTGCACGCACACATAATAACAATTCCATCTGCAAGACGTCATCCCAACCGCAAAACGTCAATTCAATTGCTCGCGCGGTCGTTTGTTTTTTTTTTCGTCTCGTGTAGTATTTATTGAATTTGTTGGCGGATGCTGTTGCGGATTTTAATTGTAAGTGTACGCAAATATCTATTTACTTTTTGAGTGTTATTTAAAAACCTTTCTTTTTGTTGGTAGATTACACTTTTATGTGGCACACACTTTGAATAAAAAACTAAAGGAAAGGCTCGTTGAGTTTTCTAATGGTTCAATTTTTCATATGAGACTGGATCTGACAGGTTAGGTTTGGTAAAGGGGCCGCCGGACTAGCGCCAGGCGTAATTCATTGGGATACCACCGTAATTCCTATGTTCCGTTTAAAACCAGCCAGTGCTAACAATGTATTTGTTAAGCAATATAGGGCTCACATCTCGAAGATCATCTGTATCGTAAAAATACCTCGAACCCAGTGCACGCCTCCTTTTCTCGGATAAGGCCGGACATTCACAAAGAAAGTGATGAACACTCTCTTCCTCCTCTTCATCATCTCAACTTCTGCAGAAGTCGTTGCAAGGAATTCGGAGTCTCCTGGCGTGCTCCCCAATAGGGCAGTGCCCCGTAATAACACCCACTATGTTGCGTATATATTTCCTGTCTAGCGACAGTAATATGGCGGGAGTGGCGTAACTATGGGGGAGGATTTGGGTGTTTAACCCCCCCGCCTTTTGCACGTGGGAAAAAATGTAAAAATTATAAGAAAAAAGGCAAAAGGAAAAATCTGGCAAATTGCACATTTTCTTCTCTTTGAAACCCATCTAAAATAGAAAAACAATATTTATCTGTTCGATCGTCACTTAAAAAATTAATTATAGTCGTTTTTTTGGATATTTGGGTTTCATAATTTTTTCAACTAAAATCACTATACTAAAATATTCTGTGAAGAGCGTGGGTTATCCCTTCGTGGTCATCAGGGTTCCGGCGCTGTACTAAGAGAAGAGGAACGATATAATGCACCGAAACAGAGAGTCGGGAATTTTAGGGCACTTCTCCGCTATGCTTGCAAATCTGGCGACACTGCTAGAAAACCAGCTGAAAGAATACTATGTATACTAGTCCAAAAGCTCAGAAGGTTATAATTAGTGAGTGTTTCTCTATAATTACTGCTAAAATAGTTGATAAGGTTAACAAGGCAGGAGCCTTTACAGTCCTTGCTGATGAGACAACCGACAGAAGCTGTGTTGAGCAGCTTACCTTATGTGTTACATATGTTTTTGAAAATACTTTGGATGAAGAATTTTTAGCGTTTATTGATGTTAGGGATATGTATGGGAAAGGCCTTGGTGCTGCAATGCTAAGGGTCTCAGGGATGAAGGTATAGAAACTCGAAATATGTGCGGGCAAGGTTATGATGGTGAGAGTAATATGAAAGGGAAATTCAGGGGCGCACAGTCAATCGACAAGCAACTTGCAGAAGCCCCTCTAGCTCTATATTTACTTACATTGTGAGTCTCGTAGTGTTAATTTAGCTGAATCCAGTGCATGTGACATCAGGGAAATCAGCCATTGCTTAGCAATTGTGTACCGTTTCTATTTTCGCTATATGTCAACCTATAACACGGAGCTGCAATCGAAAACCATTGATCTCAGCAAGTCCCTGCTGATTGTAGAAGGTGCCGTAACAACCTTGCAGAGAATGCGAGCCAATGCGATCACAAGCTTCAGCCAAATTTTCAATAAAGTTCAATCTCTCTGCGCCACATATGGCTTACAAATTACATGCCACGAATGATCGGTCGTCAGACGCACAGAAACAACGTCCCAGCTGATAACGCTGAAGATTTTTACAGACGATCAGTGTATTTGCCATTTCTGTCTTTAGCAATAGTTGAAATTCAAGAACGGCTTACTGCTCATCGCACTGTATTGCCATGCTTTTCTTCAATTCTCCAGGGAGAAGGGCTTGTTACAGATGAGAAACAATTATCGGAGCAGTGCCTAAAAGAGGGTAAAGTTCTGTTTGAAACCTACCAATCTGCCGGTTTCTTGAAACTTAACTCTACTCATTCTATTTCGCAGGAATTAGATAGTTTAATATAAAAACAATTAAGCAAAGCTAAATACGTATGCTAATTCGCCCATCTCTCCTTCCCGTATAAGAAAGTTCCTTATCACACCGCCTTATCATACCACTGCCCTCTTAGGCATTCCTCCCAACATGTATACCAATATCCGAGGGACAAGATATGGAGAGGCCCTTCTGCCAAATTGTTGGGCCAATTCTTGCCATTCTTGCTTACTTGTGTGCGTATTGCCATAGTAGTTGTAAATACGCAGTGCAGTCGGTATGCATGGTCGCGAAGGGGCACGAAGAAGGCGCCAAAAATTTGAATATTATTTTGTTTGGGTTAATTTTTCTGACGATAGGCGCTTGGTTGTTGTTTCGTATGGAATTGTTGTTCCAATATATTTTGAATATCGTGTTGAATAATCTGTCGGCGGTTTGGTTGAAATGAGGCTTATGTTGAAATTTAGATATACAATTTTTCTTGCAAAGATCCATATATTTCAAATAGGAAAACACTTTTAATCTTAATGATAGTGGCGTTGAAAAGGGGGATCCGCGTTTTATTATGATAAATTAAATCATGTCAAATATTTAGAAATTGGTCAGGGAAGCTTTTATTTGTTAAATCGCTTTTCAAAGCTTATATACCATTCCATTAATGTAGGTAATAAGAAATGGACTTCACACCTCCCTCTTCCTTTCAAGAACTGTATATTTTTCATCGAAATTGTTTCGAATATTACAGCACCTTTACAAACGGGCTTGGGACCGTCTTTTGCGGAATTAAGGTGTTTAAGGTGTAGTTTTATATACAGTCAAACTTTTAATTAAGTTGGCGTTTTCTTTATAAGGTGTTTACTTCTTATCTTTGTTTTTAGGTCGATATATTTATGTTAATTTTGTTTAAAGCATATAATAATATATAAGTGCGTTTTTTGGAGCACGTTACCCAAACCCTCACGGGGTGACTAAAAAAAAACGTACTTTATAATAAATTACCATTGACGCGCTGACACTCAACTCGGAATCATCAAAGTCACCAGAGGTGACGTGCGCACTAAAGGGCCCAAGTAACAATTTCATCCCAATAATTCTTCGTAGAATATTTTCTTCGAACTATAATAGGGGCACTTTACAGGGTATAAACACTGAATAATAGTCCAATAATGGCATTTGGCGCCGTTTTTTGATCCAATTGAACCTTATTGTAGCACTGAATTACACTTTGAAAAGTGTCGTGCTCTGTGGCCGTGATCATTCGGTCGCTACTCTGTGAAATAGACACTCATAGAGAAACGAGTTTCCAAACTCGGCACGACTCGTCGCAAGTTTATTATTCAGAAGAAGGATGATAAGAAATATTCTTATCGTAGAATAATAAACTAACAATGCGACTAGGAAGTGGTATGGTTGACAACCGTATCACACTCCGAATTCAGTTGTCTTTGTAACGTTGATGACTACACACGGTAGTCATCAACGCACCATGCTCCACTAGGAGTTACGGTAATCGAGAGAGAGAGAGAGAGAGATAATTACACTTTGAAAAAGACATACATCATATGTGTTATGTCGTCATTTTCTGTCATTTTCTCGCGTTTGCAAAAAAAAAGAAAAAAAAAAAGTCCCGCAGCCAACGTCGAACCAGCGACTGTCGTACGCAAGTCCGACGCCTTAACCACTCGGCCAACCTCACATATAGTCAGCATTGCTCGTAAACATTACAAGTGTTCGTTGCTTCTATCGAAATGCTCAACACTTCTCTGCAATGCACCTTCTTCTTTTTATGTCAATCAGTTGAAGGTAATTAAATTCACACGTTCATCAATAAAGTGCAGCCAGTTTCTGCTCTGAATTCTTATTTGGGAATGGGAAGCATTAAAATGTTGTCTTAGATGGTAAAATAAGAATACAATATATGAATGAATGCGACAATTTCAGCTCCGGAACCGCATCGTCTCTTAATACTGCTCGATTTGACAGTTTGAAAATATTTTCTGGCCGAAAATGTTCCGAGCATTACAACTGTATGCTCGAAGCTTTTTGTGATGTCCGATTCAGCCAAATTCAAATACTGGAGCCATACATGTCGTCGCGGAGCGTCGGATGGAAATCTGCAATGATGCATTATAATATATGTAGTTCATTAAAAACAAAAACAAAAAAAAAAACGACAAAAAGAAAAACAAAATTCAGTCAAGAATTAAACATTTAGCAGGCCCCCGTTATAAAAACTAAAAGTTGCCACGCCTATGCTCGCATAACAGAACATTATTCAGGCTGTCAAATAGATTGCTTGTTTACATCGACGCAACGTAAACAAAACTCGTGTGTGCTTGTTTAAAGCTGAATAATTTATTTTAACGCGCGTGTAAAATAACTGTTGTATATATTCCTACCGGGACTTTTTACCATCTAGTTATAGAAATAAAAGTGATTACCTGTGAAAAGATACCCCATGGTGATTGAATCTCTTCAGATTCCAGCATCCACTCACTATTCACTTTATTTCGCAACGGGAAGTCTATCGCGCACGAGAAATAGCACCTGCAATATGACTTTTTTCAAATCACCACAAGAACACACTTGGCAGGATACGTTATCGATAGAAAATTTCACGAAATAATTAAAGGACACTTCAAAAATCCAATCCGCGTTAAAAAACGTAAGCCGACGGCAAAGACAATTAACGTTTCATTGACAATAGTCTTGAAGTGGGCGGAGCCAATTGACACGCTGGGGTAGGCTAGAGGGAGGTGTAGTTAAGGTAAGGGGAATCAGTCCGGGAACCATACACGTACGCTCACGTACAATATGTCGGCCGTTCCATGTCTGTATTTCAGTGATACCAATTGACCAAACCCCCCCCCCCCCCCCCCTGGATGTCCTCTAGTTACGCGCCTGAATGGCGGTACGGGATATATCTAGTATATGCCAGATCATCCTCGTCGTAGCACAAGTATATCCGCAGACCCATCTTGCGTTGGTCCTACGTTCAGAAGCAGCTTCAATTATCGATGCACAGACGGCAATAGGTGTTTTAATCTTCTCGTGGTCGCCTTCAACAATACTTGCTACCGCATTCCGAGCCAAATCGTCTGCGCAGCAATTACCTGCAAAGCCATTATGCCCCGGTATCCAGCATATTGTAATGTTGAAGAAATGACCCATTTCTCTGAGTGCAAAGCGGCACCCTTCAATAGTTTTAGATGTTGTAAATGCTGATTCAAGTGATCGAATTGCAGCTTGACTATCAGTGTATACAGGGTGTCCCACGACTCATGGTTTATACGATAATGGGTGATAGTACAGCTCATTTGGGTACAATTAATGTTCTACATGACCCCTCTATCTTTAACCGTTATAAAGTTATAGCATTTTTTGTAAATAGTGTCAAAAAGGTCGACTTGACGACCAAAATCATTATTTGCTCCACTCCCAAATATTAAATTCGAGACTTGAGTTCAATTTCTGAAACTGCACAAAACTCTACATAAAATAACTGTTTTGCCAATTAAATAATTTAAAACCCTACCCAGATACATCCATTCAAACTTTAAAGAAATTCGAAAATTGATATTTTCTTGAAAATTCAAATTGTAAAATCGTAACGGTACTTTGAGCTGGCAAATGTGCAAAGTTGACAAAAGTTGCATCATTATATTAGCTTTCGAATGACATATGAAAATTAGTGTCTTAGGATTTGAAAAATTGAAAATACATATTACGTGTTAAACGAGAGAAAAAAAACGTGGTTCCAAGAGAATACCAAAGTAAATGTTTCCACAATTTTTATACGAATTTTATTTAGTAAACAACATTTTTTTAAATAAAAAACGAAAAAAAACACGAGGGCGAGGTTAATTTCGAGCGCGGCCGAAATTTGGATACCCTTCACTCTTCTTCGGGTTAATATTTCTTTCCGGAGTACTTATGACTTGTGTTTTATCCCCCATTCTTTTCTTTCCGGCGTTTTCACATAAGTTTTGTTACCTCGATAAAACATTATTTGTGTGAGGTTTGGTTATAGTGCAGTCAAAATATCCCAATTCAGGCCTCCAAATAGAAAAAAATAGAGTAAGGTTAATTTTTGTTGTTTTTGAATCAGTGGGTTCCCAGGAGTCTACAACTGATTTTGCTACAAAAAATTTTGATCAGAAAGGTCCCAAAAAGGACAAAATGTTTAATATTGTGTTTTCCGGAACCGAAGGAAAATAAATAAAAAAATAGGTTCTTAAGTCGAACGAATTTAAGGTGGAGCGGCCGTTCCCGCTCATTCGTAAGCACTTCTGCCGAAATATTTTTCCCAATGTTCTACCGTTTAGCGGCAGGCAGTTGGGGCTGCCGAACTTACCATTTCTTTTTGCCTGTTTGCGGCTAGCAGTTGGTGCTGCGTCTGGCGATCCTTCAGGTAATTAAAACAGACAACGTAGTTGCCGATGTAAGTCTTAATTGTCGAATGATATATTCTCTAATTTGCTTAACCTATTTATACAAAATACCTTATGCTAATAAAGCATCTTTTGGGTTCTCGCCAGAAATGCTTTACATAGTTCCATACTGCAATTCACATATAGTGGATATCGCGAATATAAGTAATAGTATCCGTTTACGTCTGGAATATTGTAGTAATGCGAATATTGTAGTAAACATAATAACGGAGATACTCATTTAGACTTTTATGGTTCCTCTCAAGTGCTCCTATTGTTTCAGGATGCCCTGCTGTTGCAAATATGTGTTCTAGTTTTAAAATTTTACATATCTCTGTGAATACTTGATTTTTGTATTCTGTGCCGAGATCTGTTTTTATTTTGGTCATGGGTCCATAGTTTAAAATGAACCCATGTACTACTGCCCTTGCAACGGTATTAGCTTCTTTATTGGGGATTGGTATTATTATTACATATTTACTTAAATCACACTGCATGGTTACTGCGTATCTGTTGCCATCGTTTGTTTTAGTGAATGGTCCTACCGTGTCTATTGACACTAAGTCAAATACTTTAGTTGGTGTTGTTGTTATCTCCATCAATTCCCTATTGTGCTTTTGGTGTTTATTTTTTGCACATAAACTACAATTTTGAATAAATTTACCTATTGTTTTCTTCATATTTTTCCATTTGTGTATTTCTCTTAATTTCTTATAGATCCTACTCTGTCCAATGTGTCCTGCGATTGGTGTAGAGTGATTATTTTGTATTACTTCCTCAATTTTAGAATTGTTTGTTAGTATGATGAGGGGTTTATATATTTGGATATTCATGTTTGTTAGAGTACAGTTTGCTAGCGTTTTGAATGTGGTTATATTTATTATAGTGAATAATTCACTTTCGGCCGATAGTTTCAGAGTCTTGGTCTGAAACTTATTATTTAAATTGTTTTCCAACTCTTTGAGTTCCAGCACTAATGCTGGTTCAATTGGTTGATTATTAGTTAAATTTATTTGGTGCTCAAATTCAACTTTGTTTTTATGTATAACCTCGGTAATTATATTTGTATTTTTATTTTTATATCGCGCGATATTAAACTTCAATTCTGGTAGCTGAGAAACTTCAAGGGGTGATTAAACTTCGAAAACGTGCAGTTGATCAGGCTGCAGGTTTGTGTTAGTATCTTTTGAAGTATTGTCAGTGAGTTTTGATTCTTCATTGTTTTTTGTCATTGCTCGTGTTTGGACTTGGAAGACATTTTTCAGTTCTTTCAAGTCGGATAAATCCAGTTCAATCCTTGATAGAGCATCTGGCCCGATATTTTCTTTACCTTTTATATAATGTATTTCGAATTCGTATTCTTCTAGATCGAGTCTCATTCTGGTCAGTTTCGATGATGGCTTTTTCATTCCGAATAAATAAATGAGAGGTCTATGGTCAGTCCTAACGGAGAATTTGGTTCCGTAGACATACGGTTTGAAATACGTTATAGCCCAATGAATAGCTGTCAACTCCTTTTCAATGGTTGATTTATTTTTTTCGCCTTTCGTAAATGTTTTACTAGCAAAGGCTATGGGCAATTCTACTCCCTCGACAGTTTGTGATAGTATTGCTCCACATGCACAGTCAGAAGCATCTGTCGATATTACAAACTGTTTTGTAAAGTCGGGGTGCTGGAGTATAGGCGGAGACATTAATATTGATTTTAGTGTTTCGAATGCCATGCTACATAGAGACGTCCATTCTAATTTAGCGTTTTTACGCAATAACTGGTTTAATGGTAGGGCTATTTCAGCGAAATTTGGAACAAATCGTCTGTAATAATTACAGAACGCCACGAATCTTCTCACTTCGTCTGGATTTTTGGGCAAAGGATATAGTTTTATCACTTCGTATTTTGTGGGATCAGGTTGTACTCCTTGTGCTGAGATTTGATGGCCAAGGTAAGTAACTTCTGACTGGAAAAATCTACATTTCTCAGGATTAAGTTTCAAACTTTTTGCACGGAGGCGTTGAAATACAGAAGTTAAATTTTGCAAATGATGTTTTTTTGAACAACCCATGACTATTATGTCGTCTATGTAAAGAAAAGCTGTGTCAGCTGGTAGACCGGATAATGCTATAGTCATCATTCTTTGGAAACTGTTTGGACTATTTTTTAGCTCAAAAGGTAGGCGTGTAAATTGATAATGCCCTTGGTTTGTTGAAAAAGCCGTATATTTTCGTGAAGTTTGCTTTAGAGGTATTTGATGAAAACCTGATTGCAAATCTAATGTTAAAAAGTATTTTGCTCGTCCCATTTGGTCTAGAATCTCGTCTATCCTGGGGAGTGGAAATTTATCCGCTATTACTTTTTTGTTTAGGTTACGGAAATCTACCACCAAACGCCATTTTTTATTTCCTGTTGCTGACTTTTTTGGAACTAGCAGTATAGGCGAGTTAAAATGGGATGTTGAGCAGTGGCGGCTCGTGAAGTACAGAGCCGGGTGGGCAGATTTACCATCAGGAAAGAATACTATACATGCATATCCACACGGTCGCAATGTGGAAAAATAATCCAGTATTTACCTTTCAAAGGGACCAGCAATAGTCGCGACAATATTTCAATAACATTATATTCAATAAGTAAATATTAAGCACTGCTCATTTAGATGGTAATTCAAATTAGGATACCTCTTTCTTTTTTTTCATTTGAGGCTAGAAAAGGCAACCCAAACGGATCACCTAATATATGATTAATTGTAATGATATATTAAATTACGATGAGACATTATGTCCGAAAGTTTGTTTACTTAAAATTATTTTTTTTTAAAGCAATGCCAACATTTTTTCGCACAATAACAGGACATACCTACAAATCTTCCTGAATAAATAATTTATCAAAGACAATTCCTGTAAATTTATATGGACTTTCAAGCTGCTATGTATTTCTACAATTATGCAAATAAAATGCACTGCCCTGCAAGAGCTAGCGGGGAGGGTTTAGATTCCTCTTGCCATGGGAGGAAAAAGGTGTGAGGAATAGAAGTGGGATTTTTTTCTATATCATCCACATGCAATAACATAACAACAAAAAATCATTTTTTTTTAAGTACATACAAACTAAATTTAAAACTTCCAGATCATATAGAGGAGAAAATATAAATAGGTACATATCTATATCAAGCAAAATACATATTAGATCAAATAAATAAGATTTTAATATTAATCCCATCACCAAAATAAGTATTTTATAATAGTAATTAATAACACTAAAATGTAGGGAATCAGAGAAAAGCGATTAGTGTTTTCTAAAAACATACGTAACAAATAAAAAATAAAAAACGGCCGTTGATAACGTAATCATGCACTACTGCTACAAGTACGAGTATAACGCCTCCAAACCAGTTATATAAAGTTTGGAAACTCACCATCTCGAATGTGGATTTTTTTTATTTAGATCGATAGGAAATCGTTTGTCGGTGATTGTCGGTCAATAAAAAAGATTTGTCGGTCCTTAATTAATTAATTAGGGCCTAACAAAGTTTGACATATGAAATGTAATTAACTCTTAAAAAGGTATTAAAACGGGATGTATCTTGTTTTTTTTTTACTTATATCGATTCCTCGTCGTTTGTCGGTGTTTGTCGGTCACTTCCGCACGATTGACGGTCCTTAATTACTTAAATAAACGCAAATGAAAATTGCATGAAAAGTCTTAAGTTTGGAAACTCACCATCTCGAATGTGGATTTTTTTTATTTAGATCGATAGGAAATCGTTTGTCGGTGATTGTCGGTCTATTAAAAAGGTTTGTCGGTCCTTAATCTATATATATAAAAATGGACGTGTATTTGTGTCTGTTGCCAGTAAACTTCTAAACCACTGGACCGATTTGGATGATTCTTTTTTTGTTTTATCCGTCTTACATTGGAGAAGGTTTATGGACCAAAATTTTTTTAAAAATATCAAAAGAAGTGGTGGTAAATATCGAAATTCCATTTTGTGTGAGAGTAAGTGATTAAACCTACTCGATTCATACGCTTTAAATTTTTATACGTGTACTAAATGAAATTCGTGCTCTGTGGCCGTGATCGTTCGGTCGCCACTCTGTGAAATAGACACTCATAGAGAAACGAGTTTCCAAACTCGGCACGACTCGTCGCAAGTTTATTATTCAGAAGAAGATGATAAGAAATATTCTTATCGTAGAATAATAAACTAACAATGCGACTAGGAAGTGGTATGGCTGACAACCGTATCACACTCCGAATTCAATTGTCGCGCTCGCGAACGTTGCACAAGTTCATGGATACTAGTGTAGTATTGGGCATGCCCTTAAGTGAAGTTCAGACTCATGTGAAGTTAACCGCCTAATTCTTCGAATCGCTTCAGAAACCGTTTGTGTGGAGGCGGCTACGTTTGTTAATGATTGTGCAACAATAATTTTCGTTTGTTAATCGCTAATTAATTAATTATAGCACTTCGAAAAACTTCGAATGTGAAGTTGGCCGCCATTTTTTAAATAAGGTCGTATAAGTATGAATTTGGCATCAATCGATCGGAAATCGTTTGTTAATTCATTTTTGCTTTTTGTTAATCCTGAAAACGCAAGGACGCAGGAGTAATTAAACAAAAACCAGCCTCGTTAGCCTGGTTTGAATCCTAGCTAAGTGGAATATTATGTACACAAACACTTCCTGTAAATATTACTTCAAATCACATCCGGAACCGGAATTTCAGTAGAGCTAAATTTTGAATCTCATAGCTATATTAGCACATATAATATTAGATATAATATGGCCTCATATGATTTAATATACCTGCTACGGATAAAACCTGAAAATATTATATCTCCGTCTTTTTATATCTGCTAAAGATATATATTTTTTTTTTTGAGTGTGAGAGATTGGTTTCGTGTTGTTTGATGCTGTTTATTGTTTGTTTTCATATCGGCTCCGATTTATATAAGGACATTTATGATGATAACGATTATCAACACGTTATAGTGTTATAGATTTGTAAATATTATTTCCACGAGAACACAGGGGTACCATTCTGGGTGGACAGCAATTTTTTTTTATTTTGGATCTTGAAATCGGAATCAGTGCGCCAAATTTACCTGGTGTTTCTGCCACGCCGATATTTTTTCCGAAAATTTTGTTTTTATTTTGTCTACTACATAGTTTATTGATTGTATCTACATCGTCAGATGCAATATATTTGGCTGCGCCAGTAAATCGTGTTTTTATAAATTTCAGAAGAATGGCTTTATTTTCTGCCGATGTAAGTTCGTCCATTAGTTTTATTGACCCAATAATTGATTCACTTTCGTCGGGGCTTCCGTCGAAATATTTGATCAGTGCAGTAGCAGTTTTGATATCGAACGCCATGTTTGTATTTTTTTGTTTAGTAATGAATGAAAGGATTTCTTCTCCTAGTTTTATTATTTCCGCATATATATTTTTTATTTTTATAGCTGTTTTTGCGTCTGTTTGAAATTTTTTTATTAGTAATTTGGTTTTATCGAGTGTCTCTGTGGTTAGTGCGAGTTTCTCTTCTAATGTTTTATCAGTTAATCTTCTACTAGGGTTTTTGTTGAAATTTATTACTATATTTTTTAAAGTTTTTTCATACTCTTCCAACTGTTCCATTTAAAATACCAATTTGTTTAGATTTAACAAAAAAAAATTATCATTTGATATAATGTACATATTTATTAAGGATTACACATTTAAATTGAGTGGAGTGCTTAGATATTTTTTCTTAAGTCCTCTTTTGTGATTTTTATAAATTAAATACAGCAATTCTATCATTTTGATGATAGTTATTATGAGCAAAAAGAATAAAAATTGTTGAATTGGTTACTTGGACCTCTTCCTGTATGGTTATGTTGTTTGCAGCTTGCCCCGTGTTTTCTATGGCCTTAGATTGGGTTTTTCCCATTTTGAAAGAATTTTAGAAAAGATTTTTGTTATACAATTAAAAAATATTTTACGTTTTTCGTTTGTATTTATTTCTAAATTATATGATTTATATAGAAGTGCTAGCTGCTTTGGTTTCTGGAAGGCTCTTCCGCCCCTGGAGCGTTGCTTCTTCTCTGGAATTCCGTTTTTTAGGATTTCTGCTGCCGTTTCCTATATTCTTCGATTGAAAGGGGTTGTGGACCTATATTGATTTCTCTCCATTTCGGCTGTTCTGCTGGTGGTACTGCAGTTACTTTGTCTGGTAGTGGTTCTACACTGATTATATTGATGTTTTGCCTTGTTGGCTCGTACTTCGGTGGTGGCTGTTCCTCTTTCCTTAACGGCTTGGGAGTGTATATTAGTAGGTTCTCGAGCTTCTCGAAGATTTTGTTGAACTCTTCACTGATGGTCGTCTGTTTTAATGCGTACAGCATGCATCGATTGTTTGTTCGATTGTCACGGTCGCCATGTAATGTTTAATATTGTGTTTTCCGGGACTGAAGGAAGATAAATAAAAAAATAGGTTCTTAAGTCGAACGGATTTAAGGTAGAGCGGCCGTTCCCGCTCATTCGTAGGCACTTCTGCCGAAATATATATTTTTCCCAATGTTATGCCGTTTAGCGGCAGGCAGTTGGGGCTGCCGAAGCCGAAATATATATTTTTCCCAATGTTATGCCGTTTAGCGGCAGGCAGTTGGGGCTGCCGAACTTACCATTTCTTTTTGCCTGTTTGCGGCTAGCAGTTGGTGCTGCGTCTGGCGATCCTTCAGGTAATTAAAACAGGCAACGTAGTTGCCGATGTGAGTCTTAATTGTCGAATGATATATTCTCTAATTTGCTTGACCTATTTATACAAAATACCTTATGCTAATAAAGCATCTTTTGGGTTCTCGCCAGAAATGCTTATGATGCACTTTACATAGTTTCATACTGCAATTCACATATAGTGGATATCGCGAATATAAGTAATAGTATCCGTTTACGTCTGGAATATTGTAGTAATGCGAATATTGTAGTAAACATAATATAAGTAATAGTATCCGTTTACGTCTGGAATATTGTAGTAATGCGAATATTGTAGTAAACATAATTTCGGATTATGTTT
Organism: Microchrysa polita; assembly: GCA_949715475.1. Taxonomy (NCBI): domain Eukaryota; kingdom Metazoa; phylum Arthropoda; class Insecta; order Diptera; family Stratiomyidae; genus Microchrysa; species Microchrysa polita. The sequence continues at coordinate 89,059,131 of OX454415.1, forward strand.
ACTATGCGAGTCACGTGGACACGGTCGTGGGAACTATGTGTGCAAATATTACTACAAAGGATACTCTTCAATCCTTGGCCGGAGGTCGGCATGCGGGGTATCATATCAAAGAGGACGTCGAGTACATTACCGATCCGGTGTTTTTTCCTGTTTCAAGGACCCTAAAATGAATAAATCGAGCTTAAATGGAAAATATTCGAGTTTCCCGTGTATTTTTCCAGAGCCATAACTACGAGAATAATTCAAGTTGTCTTTTAACACTTTTCAGAATCTATAATAGCTGGAGATTCTACCATTAAATTTGCTAAGAAAAAGTTGAAAGCTTTGAAAGAGGACATAAATGGACACTAATTTCACACCTTGATCGAACGTTGGGGGTCATATCAAAGAGGACGTCGAGTGCATTGCATATCCGGTGCTTGTTTCCTGTCTCAAGGACACTAAATTGAATAAGTTATGCTTAAATGGAAATTTACGGCTTTAGAAAGATACAGATACGGGAAACACAAAATTTTTTAAGTTGAGCCCAATTTTCTCCTTTGAGGATCCTTGGAACAAGTAACAAATGCCGGATATGGAATGTACTTGACATCCTCTTTGATTAACAACCCCACATGCCCACGTTCGACTAAGGTGAGCAATTAGTGTCATTTTATGTCCTTTTTCAGAGCTTTCCGATCAACTTTTTTCTTAGCAAATTTAATGGTAGAATCTTCAGCTATTATAGATTCTGGAAAGTGATAAAAGCAGTGACAACTTGAATTATTCTCTTAGTTATGGCATTTAAAAGATACACGGGAAACGCGAAAATTTTCCATTAGCTCGATTAATTCCGTCGGGGGTCCTTGAAACAGGAAAAAAACACCGGATATGTAATGTACTCGACGTCCCCTTTGATATGATACCCCGCATGCCCACCTCCGGTCAAGGATTATCCTTTTTTGTCCTTTTTGGGACCTTTCCGATCAAAATTTTTTTTAGCAAAATCAGTTGTAGATTCCTGGGAGCCCACTGATTCAAAAACAACAAAAATTAGCCTTACTCTATTTTTTTTCTATTTGAAATGCTAATATGACTGCACTATTAGAATAACTGCATAAACAGAAAATTTTTTTTTTGTGCGAGGGGGGACAGCCCCATAGTAAGAATATATTTGTTTTTACATATTTTTTGTACTTTCGATAACTTTCGACATATTGTAAAAACAAATATATTCATACTATGGGGCTATCCCCAATTCCACCAAAAAAAAATTTATGTTTCTGTTTGTGCAGTTATTCTAACCAAACCTCACACAAATAATGTTTTATCGAGGTAACGAAACTTATGTAAAAACGCCGGAAAGAAAAGAAAGGGGAATTAAACACAAGTCATAGGTACTCCGGAAAAAATATTAACCCGAAGAAGACTGAAGGGTATCCAAATTTCGGCCGCGCCCAAAATTAACTTCGGCCTCGTTTTTTTTTTTTGTTTTTTATTTAAAAAAATTTTGTTTACTAAATAAAACTCGTATAGAAATTGTGGAAACATTTACTTTGGTATCCTCTTGGAACCACGTTTTTTTCTCTTTAAGACGTAATATTTTCAATTTTCCAAACCCTGAGACACTAATTTTCATTCTGTCATCGACCTTTGCCCTGAGCACTGGTAGTGGAGCACAGTTTAAACGAGTGAACAACTACAAACAAGTGAAAGTGGTTAATCTTTCCCGGTTTTCAATAATTTATTTTTGATCTTTGTTGAGTATAAGTGAAATTATATCCGAGCCCAATCCTCCTCGGAAAAGACCCATTGGGGATACTTCCCCAACAATGTTTCTTCGGGACAAACTAAAATTTCGACGCACGGACGACTCATCAAATTCAACAGCTGTTCACGAAAATCGTTTCCAACTGCTAGCGGATCGTTAGCGACTGTGACAATGCCGAGACACCGCGCACAACAATCAAGGTAAAAGTACCACCTATAACTTTTCCAACAATATCGAGGGAGATGATTGTCACCATAATGACGGAATTGGGTGTTTCTAATTTCGACATAAAAATGATGTCGATTGGTGGGAGACTATTTCTTTCAACGCCAGAAGAATACGACACAATTTGCAAATATATGGTTTCGAAGAAAATTAGCTTTTTCACGCACCGCCGATCCGATCGGCGTCCCACAAAATTTATTCTAACCGGATTACACGACATGCCGTGCGATGATCTTAAAATCCATCTCAACGAAATTATTAATGCAAAATGTGATGACGTCAAAAAATTCGCATCAAAGCAGTACAAAAATGATGTTCGTTATTTACTGTATTATCCACCGGGAGTAAAGTTGAATGAACTACGTGCAACTAAAAGCATTATGCACACGTTGGTTCGATGGGACTATCACTCACGCCGCAATTCGGGCCCCACACAATGTCGCAATTGCCAAATGTTTGGACATGGCTCATCTCACTGCCACCTCCCGCTCAAATGCTTGATTTGTAGTGGAGATCATACGCACTCAGAGTGTACGCTGCTTGCAGATCAAGTCGATAAAATTAAATGCGTGAACTGTGGAATGAATCATTATGCCAATGATAAAAACTGCATTAGTCGTGCAAACTATTTACAAATGAAAGGCAAGATATCTGCATCCCGGAACTCGAAGGCAACTTGCTTCAAACCATTCATTCCAAAACACGGAGTCGAATTTTCCGAGTTTTCCGAACTCAAGTAGTCCCGCAGAGACAGTTCAAGTTCAACACACATCTCGAGCAACATTTAGTGAGATGACGAAAAGGAATAATCCTCTTAGCAGCAACCTCATACAAACTTCTAGCAAAGAATTATTCACGGCCGATGAGCTCATACAAATATCATCAGAACTAATCGTCAACTTAGCTCATTGTAAGTCGAAAAAGGATCAATATGATGTTATTGTTAAACTTGCTGTTAAATTCCTGTACACATAATTAGATGTTGAATATATTAATTTGGAACGCTCAAAGCATTAAAAATAAAATAATTGAAACTACTGATTTCATAAATAGGTTAAGAATAGACATAATAATATTAACGGAAACATGGCTTAAGCCAAATGATAACTTTTATATTCCAAACTACTGTATCTATAGAAATGACAGAGTTTGCGTCAGAGGAGGGGGTGTTGCTATCGGTATAAGAAAAGACATTAAACACACAGCCGTCAAAGTAATTCAGTCAAAGATTATTGAAAATATTTCCATTATGTTAACAAATGAAAATCTCACAATAGTCACTCAGAGAAAAAAATGCACATTCATATTAAAAGCTCCACATTTAAATTGAACGCAGTATTCGTTTGAAAAATCTCGTTTGATTTTAACGAGTTCTCATTTACGCTAAGAGAAATTCGTTTAAAACAAAAGAGCAGCTAAACCCCAAACGCCGGTCGTTTAAATCAAAAGATTCCGCATTATATAGTAACGTGTATACATTCCTTTGCGTAACAAATACACATACCTACATCCCTAACTCGTTTTTTGCCATAAATGCGTGTAAGTCAATTTGTGCATTGATAAAATACATTCTCTCTCTACAACAAAGGACGCGATGCCAAAATATCATTTGCTTCAATGTAGTACAACAGTTGTTAGTAAATACTTCTGGCCGGTCTGATGAGTCTCGCGTGTTCATATTCATTCCAAACAAGTGTGTAGTGTCTAACAACAAACGCGTATGTCATTAGAATCGATGCTTAGAAGTATTTTTGAGAATGTTCTTTTGCATTTATCTGGAGGAATGGACGCTTGCACACGTGCAATTTAAGTTTAGCGGGTGTTAAAATAGAAGTGAAATATATTAATCATATTTTCTGAAGTTTTCATAAGTTTTATTTTTTATTGATTTGCCAAACCAGGTAACAGTCAGTATCTTATCGAATGGAGAATGGACAATCAAACGGAATGTTTTATTTTATTTTAGCAGAGTTTGCTTTTAATTCCATATAAAACTCAATTATTTTGAATGGGGTAATTTCTATGAAATGAAAACGGGATTCGTTACTTTCGAAATACATACCGTTTCTTTAAAAAGAATGCTTCGTTTAAATAACAAAAATGTTCAATATAAAAACGGAGACGTTTGATACAATTGCCTTTCATTTATTCAAAATGTGTTACCCGTTTACAATCAAAGAATAAGTGTTTATTTCAATGAAGAATACGTTTAAATCGACTAGCTTCTTCTTTCCAGGTAAACGCATATTCTTTTAATTCAAACGCTTTTTTACAACTCATAATGTTTTTGAAAGAAACGCCACTCGTTAGAATTAAACGCATTTGCTTGTGGAGCCAAATCAAAAGCGCAAATCGTTTGAATTAAATATATTTCGTTCAATATGAGTGAATATTTCTCTGAGTGTAGCTGCATATTTTCCGGGCACAAATTTAAATTACTATAAATTACAATCTTTTCAAGATGATTTAAAGACGTTTACCAGCCTACCACAAAAGTACATTATCTGCGGCGATCTTAACGCTAGGCATCGTTTTTGGAAGTGTGCAAGGGCCAACAAAGCAGGTAAGATACTTTACGATCTATGTTCGAGACGTAATATAACAGTTCATGCTCCAAATGAGCCATCCTTCTATTCTCCGCAAGGAAGAGGTTCCTTTCTCGACCTTCTACTTACCAATGCCAACATCCATTTATCCGATATCTGCATGCATTATCTTCAACCCATCTTCCAATACTTGCTGAACTGAGTTGTCAAATATCCTCTGATCAAGTTGACCAGCAAAGAAGTTACAATTTTAAAAACACAAATTGGCCTCAATTCCGTCAAGTCCTAAACGAACTAGTCTCGTTAAGCCATCTCGATTTAACAGTGATTGACAACCCAAGTCAAGTTGATGCGATGATAAACTCATTAGTTAATAAAATATGGACTGCTATATCGCAATCAACGCAATCTCAGATATCCACGCCTAAATCCTTCACACCTGATTTAAGCCCAGCGACCAGAAATATGATCCGGCAAAGAAACACATTGAGACGACAATGGCAACGAACCCGTGATATAAATATAAAATCGCATATCACACATCTCACTAAAATGATTCAACGAGATGTTATTGTCCACCGAAATCCTAACTGGAACAGAACATTAGAAAACTTCCCTAATGGTTCGAGAAATGTGTGGAAACTGAAAAAAGCACTGACTCTTAAAAAAGTCGCTATTTAGGACCCATGAAAAACAACGATGGCAGTTTAGTGTATCAAGACTGCGAAAAAGCTAATCTCTTTGCTGGAACGTTCCATGCTGCTCACAAACTAACCCGTCAAATGGGCAATTTTATACATGAGGACTTAGTTAAAACAACCCTAAGGCAACTGCCTCCCGACTTTGTTCTTCCCACCAACTGCATGTGTAAGCCCAAGGAAATTTCACGCATCTTTAACAAATTGAAAAAAAGTAAATCACCTGGTATAGACAAGCTTCCCAATCTCGTCCTTAAAAAGTTACCAAAAAAGATTGTTGTTTTTATAAATTTTATTTTCAATTCGTGTTTGAAATTGGGTTACTTTCCTGCTGCTTGGAAAAAAGCTATAGCTATACCCATTCCAAAGTCAGGCAATGATATAGAATCCCCTAATAATTATCGACCTATAAGTCTATTACCATCGATCAGTAAGGTATTTGAAAAAGTTGTACTCAGTCGCATGCAAGTCTTTTTAAACATAAACCCTGTAATTCCTTACTTTCAATTCGGATTCAAACAAGGCCTATCAACAAACCACCAACTCTACAGAGTTACAGAGCAGATTAAAGAATCATTTTCCGGAAAATACTCCGTCGGCATGGTATTACTCGATATCGAGAAGGCTTTCGACACTACCTGGCACGAGGGTCTTTTGTATAAATTAAGTAAACACTCATTTCCGTTGTATCTTATAAAGATCATACAGTCATTTTTGTCCGAAAGATACTTCTGCGTCAAAGTAAATAACAGCTTATCCGAGCCAAAAGATATACCAGCAGGTGTACCACAGGGCGCGTGCTTAAGTCCAACCTTGTTCAATATTTTTATTTCGGATATCCCTTGTGACAATCGCTGTGAGCTCGCTTTGTTCGCAGATGACCTGTGCATTTATACGAAGTCAACCGATCCCACCGTAATAATAGATACTCTTGAGTCAAAGCTTGAACAACTCTATCAATATTATCACAGATGGAGAATAAAATTAAACATCTCAAAAACAAAATCCATCTTCTTTTTCAAGAAAAGGAAAATAACCAATTTGCCGGATAGATGTGTTAATTTCTTGGGTAAGGATATCCCTTGGAGCTCTACTGTTAAATATCTAGGTTTAACTTTAGACAAAACACTCACCTACATCACATAGAGGATAAAGTCTCGAAAATGGACAAGCGCATACGTTCCCTATACCCTTTTATTAATAGAAATTCCAAAATGAATTTATTCAACAAAATTTTGTTATATAAAACCGCCATGCGACCAATCATGACTTACGGGGCCCCTGTATGGGGAAAATGTGCAAATTGTCATAAAGACCGATTACAAGTAGCGCAAAATACATGTCTAAAACTCATTTTGAATAAACGATGGTGGTTCTCTACCAATCGATTACATATTATTACCGGAGTTTCTTTGATGAAGGATAGCATAGACCGAATGCATTCAAATTTTCACGACCGATTAGCAATCAATCCTTCCTGGACGCACTCACACTCATCTTCTGCTTAAGCAAACTTCATTCATTTTACCGCTTAATATTAACTTATTCGTAATTTAGATTTAAGGTAGTTTTTAATTTTAGATTTAAGTTCGCCTAGTCGAGGTTTTTTGGAAATTTTCCTTGTGAATTAAAAAACATAACAAAAATTTGGAATATTTAACCAGCTTAAGCTTACCATTTAAACAAAGTTGAAAAGACTCTTCCAGTCTATAGCTCTTAAGGATTAATTGTAATACACAACTATTTGAAATCAATAAAGTTATATCTATCTATCTAGAGACACTAATTTTTATATGTCATTCGAAAGCTAACATAATGATGTAACTTTTGTCAACTTTGCACATTTGTCAGCTCAAAGTACCGTTACGATTTTACAATTTGAATTTTCAAGAAAATATCAATTTTCGAATTTCTTTAAAGTTTGAATGGCTGTATCTGGGTAGGGTTTTAAATTATTTAATTGGCAAAACAGTTATATTATGTAGAATTTTGTGCAGTTTCAGAAATTGAAGTCATATCTCGGATTTAATATTTGGGAGTGGAGCAAATAATGATTTTCGTCGGCAAGTCGACCTTTTTGACACTATTTACAAAAAATGAGTTATGTGAAGTTTGGAACCTCACCATCGAGAATTTGGTTTTTTTTATTTAGATCGATAGGAAATCGTTTGTCGGTGATTGTCGGTCAATTAAAAAGATTTGTCGGTCCTTAATTAATTAATTAGGGGCTAGCAAAGTTTGGCATATGAAAATTAACTGTTAAAAAGGTATTAAAACGGGATGTATCTTGTTTTTTTTTTTACTTTAATCGATTCCTCGTCGTTTGTCGGTGTTTGTCGGTCATTTCCGCACGATTGACGGTCCTTAATTACTTAAATAAACGCAAATGAAAAATGCATGAAAAGTGTGAAGTTTGGAACCTCTCCATCGAGAATTAGGATTTTTTTATTTAGATCGATAGGAAATCGTTTGTCGGTGATTGTCGGTCAATTAAAAAGGTTTGTCAGTCCTTAATTATTTAAATAAAAGCATTTTAAGGTGTATGAAAACGAAATCATGTAGAAAATTAGCGGATCATTTTATCCGACTTGTTTTTACATTCATTTCATAGATGGCGCCCTTTTAACGGATTTAAACGGCTGTTTATATATTTAAAAAAAATCAAATTCGCGATGTAAGATAGCCAACTTCACATAACTGTGTACACGACAGACGACATACTCCCATGAAACATCCTGATATACAGGGTGTCCGGAAACTGCCGCATAAACGCACCGGATTATGATTCCTCAGTTGATTTCCAGCAAAAAAGTTGCATGGCACATACTCCCTCAGCTTAACCCTTTAGCTCCCACAGGCATTTAAAGATTTTTGAAAAAATCATTTTCTTGCACGACTTAAAGCCTAATATCTCCAAAGCTAGACCAGCTAGAATAGTGAAAAAAAATGATTATTACAGCCAACAAATTTACCTATAAAATAAAACCAACGGTACTAAAATCGGATAAGAGGTTTGGTTTTTACAGAGCTTCAAAATAAAATTTTCGTGATTCGACCCAAAAACAATCTTTTTTTCCACCTCAATTTTCTTTAACTTCTGCCAAGGTGAGGTGCTTGTACGATTCTTTTAAAAATTGGCGCATAGTCTTACGATCATATCTTTTTTACATCATTTTATTCTCGCTCCATTATTTCTAACAGTTTTAGTACCTTAAGTGCAGAAAACTAGGGTTAATTTTGGCTCGATTTCGACATACTTTGAATATATTTTACCAATTGCAGATCTTTAGGGGCAGTGTGAATTTAATTGTATTGAATTCGAGCTAAAATTAACCCTAGTTTTCTACACTTAACGTATAAAAACTGTTAGAAGTAATGGAGCTATATCAAAATGATGTAAGAAAGATATGATTGTAAGACTATGCGCCAATTTTTAAAAGAATCGTACAAGCACCTCACCTTTGCAGAAATTGGAGAAAATTGAGATGGAAAAAAAGATTGTTTTTGGGCCAAATCACGCAAATTTGACTTTGAAGCTCTGTAAAAGCCAAATCTCTTATCCGATTTTAGTGTGGTCAGTTTTATTTTACAGGTAAATTTGTTGGCTGAAATAATCGTTTTATTTCACTATTCTAGCTGGTCTAGCTTTGGAGATATTAGGCTTTAAGTCATGCAAGAAAATGATTTTTTCAAAAATCTTTAAATGCCCGTGGCAGCTAAAGGGTTAAGCTGAGGGGGTATGTTCCGTACAACTTTTTTGCTGGAAATCAACTGAGGAATCATAATCCAGTGCGTTTATGCGGCAGTTTCCGGACACCCTGTATAAAACAAAACAATCTTTGACATCTAAGCAGTAGTTTACATCCGTTAAAAGAGTGCCATCTATGAAATGAATGTAAAAACAAATCGGATAAAATGATCCGCTAATTTTCTACATGATGTCGTTTTCATACACTTTAAAATGCTTTTATTTAAATAATTAAGGACCGACAAACCTTTTTAATTGACCGACAATCACCGACAAACGATTTTCTATCGATCTAAATAAAAAAAATCCAAATTCTCGATGGTGAGGTTCCAAACTTCACACTTTTCATGCATTTTTCATTTGCGTTTATTTAAGTAATTAAGGACCGTCAATCGTGCGGAAGTGACCGACAAACACCCACAAACGACGAGGAATCGATAAAAGTAAAAAAAAATAAGATACATCCCGTTTTAATACCTTTTCACAGTTAATTACATTTCATATGTCAAATTTGTTAGCCCCTATTTAATTAATTAAGGACCGACAAATCTTTTTAATTGACCGACAATCACCGACAAACGATTTCCTATCGATCTAAATAAAAAAATCCAAATTCTCGATGGTGAGGTTCCAAACTTCACATAACTATATACGATTTGTAATTTGTGTTACTTGAGTTGCACATGTGAATTCGAATCAAGACCGGTCAACGTTTGAATTCACACGTGATAGATATTGTACGATTCACCCATTCACTGTTTATGATTAGTAAGTAAATTTTAAATAATATTAATGTAGGTCATAAGAATATTATTTAAGAAATTGTTATGGATGAATAAAATATAGTATATTCTAGACAATCTGGTTATACTGTCATTCTATAGAAATCGCGGCAAGTGTCTCAGGACATGTGGCCAAATTAACTGCGGCACAGCCGCTTGCATAGTATAAAAACTGTTAGAAATAACGAAGCTAGAATAAAATGATGTCAGAAAGAAATGATCGTTAGACTATGCGCCAATTTTTGAAAGAATCTTACTTTGGCAGAAGTTGGAAAAAATTGAGAAGGAAAAACATATTAGGTGTGTTTTTTTGGTTATCCCGTGTAGGGTTGGGTAACGAAACTTCATATAAAAAAAATGACAGGTGGATCAGCTGGCATTTTTTTTTATACGGAGTTTCGTTACCCAAACCTGCACGGGATAACCAAAAAAACACACCTATTGTTTTAGGGTCAAATCGCAAAAATTTGACTTTAAAGTTATGTGAAAACCAAACCTCTTATCCGATTTTAGTGCCGTTAATCTTATTTTTTAGATAAATTTGTTGGCTGTATTAATCAAAGAGCGCCATCTATGAAATGAATGTAAAAACAAATCGGATAAAATGATCCGCTAATTTTCTACATGATGTCGTTTTCATGCACTTTAAAATGCTTTTATTTAAATAATTAAGGACCGACAAACCTTTTTAATTGACCGACAATCACCGACAAACGATTTCCTATCGATCTAAATAAAAAAATCCAAATTCTCGATGGTGAGGTTCCAAACTTCACACTTTTCATGCATTTTTCATTTGCGTTTATTTAAGTAGATAATTAAGGACCGTCAATCGTGCGGAAGTGACCGACAAACACCGACAAACGACGAGGAATCGATAAAAGTAAAAAAAAAAATAAGATACATCCCGTTTTAATACCTTTTTCATAGTTAATTACATTTCATATGTCAACCTTTGTTAGCCCCTATTTAATTAATTAAGGACCGACAAATCTTTTTAATTTACCGACAATCACCGACAAACGATTTCCTATCGATCTAAAAAAAAATCCAAATTCTCGATGGTGAGGTTCCAAACTTCACATAACTATATACGATTTGTAATTTGTGTTACTTGAGTTGCACATGTGAATTCGAATCAAGACCGGTCAACGTTCGAATTCACACGTGATAGATATTGTACGATTCACCCATTCACTGTTTATGATTAGTAAGTAAATTTTAAATAATATTAATGTAGGTCATAAGAATAGTATTTAAGAAATTGTTATGGATGAATAAAATATAGTATATTCTAGACATTTTGGTTATACTGTCATTCTATAGAAATCGCGGCAAGTGTCTAAAGTGTGGCCAAATTAACTGCGGCACAGCCGCTTGCATAGTATAAAAACTGTTAGAAATAACGAAGCTAGAATAAAATGATGTCAGAAAGAAATGATCGTTAGACTATGCGCCAATTTTTGAAAGAATCGTACAAGCATCTTACCTTGGCAGAAGTTGGAAAAAATTGAGAAGGAAAAACATATTGTTTTAGGGTCAAATCGCAAAAATTTGACTTTAAAGTTATGTGAAAACCAAAGCTCTTATCCGATTTTAGTGCCGTTAATCTTATTTTTTAGATAAATTTGTTGGCTGTATTAATTATCTTATTTTGCTATTCTAGCTAGTCTAGCTTTTGAGATATTGAACTTTTAGTTGTACAAGAAAATTATTTTCTTTAAATCTTCAAATGCCTGTGACAGCTAAAGGGTTAAGTTAAGGGGGTGTTTTCCATACAACTTTTTGCTGGAAATCATATGAGGAATCACAATCCGGTGCGTTTATGCGGCAGTTTCCGGACACCCTGTATATCAATCAGTTGACGCTGATTAAATCAACACATTCATCAATAAAATGCAGTCAGTTTCTGCGCAGAGATAATCTAAATTGGTTCAGAAATTAAATGAGGGAGGAAATGTTGGTTTCATGCAAGACTTCAAACAGTTCTGTCGAAGAAACTTGGTATTCTAGAGTAAGCTGACCAGACGTACAGCATTTTGCTGTACAGTACAGGGTTTTGACCTGCCGTACAGCATTGGAAAATGTACAGCATTCCCCATGCCACACAATGAATATGAAACCTAATTCACTACACTCCTCAGTAAAGCCTGCGATCAGTCTTCTCTGCTTTTAAGGTGTAAAATTTGACCACTGTACCCTGTATGATATATATTTAGCGAGATAATCGCACTTTCATGTTAGGCAATCGTTCATTTTAGATAACTTAGGAACCTTTTTCGATATTTTGCATTTCCTCCAAATTACACGGTCCTAACCGCGTTCGGAATTTACTGCTGTCCAAATCTGAATTTATGGGGGTTTTCATCGAAAATTGTCCATAACCCGAAATTTGTGAGCGAAAAATTTTGAAAACTTGGTGAAAATTGACGCCCCTGTAGGGTTTTTGGACTTGACTCCAAGTTTCAAGGTCCTACCTACCCCGTTCGGAAATTACAGTTGCCCAAACACACTTTTGTGTTTTCTAATCGAAAATTGTTCATAACTTGTAATTCTTGAGCGGAGTTTTGAAATTTGGTTGACTTGCAGAGCATCGCGCTATCCATATTTAGTAAGCATTTCAAGGCAAATTTATTTTTCCTATCACAAAACGATTGAAAAATCAGCCACCTTATTCCATCGGACTTCCCTATCAACATCTATAAGAAAATGCATACATACTCAAGAAAGGACTCTGTAAGGTTTTTACATACTCAAGAAAGGACTCTGTAAGGTTTTTTTAATAAGTTTTTTTCCCACAATATGTATGTCCTCCGATTCCGTTAAAATGGCGTTACGGCGCAGCATCGCTAATGTAAACATGGAGGGATGCATACTCTCCATTAGAAATATGGCAACCAGGATACGCAACCTTCCACTGCTCTGGAAATTATCCTCAGACTCCACTCTGAAGGAGCTACAGTGAAACTGTGTCTGGGAAGCCACCATCAGCTTAAGAATCCTCGGATGCTATATCATACGACTGTAATTACAGAAATCTGAAATTTATGAAATCAATCTTCTATTTTATGTGTATAATCAAATTTCGAGTACTCTTCCATGCTATAGCTTTTTGTGTTAAAACATACGTTTGTGCTTCACATGCTTCTTAAGAAGAACCAGTGGCGTAGATAGTTTTTCGGAAGGGTGAATTAATTTTTTTCAGCACAGGGAAGTGCATTGAATTAAGGGGCTTTAAATAAGGAAATTAAGGAATAGTAACCATCATTTTGTTTCTATGCTTTTCTACCAATTAAAAAAATCTTTTAGTCGTTTGGGGTCTGCTGACGAAATCGAAAAATGGGCTGTCGCTTCAATGTTTTGAAATTTATACAATTCTACTTGTTTAACTAACAAAGCTCTAGAGTACTGTAAATTTTCATAATCCCCACCTTAATGTAATATACCTACTTTATATCGAAGTTAGACTCCTGAATTATCCCGTCAATCGACAACGCATCTCAGGAAGAACTCAGAAGTTCATAGAAACGCCTAAAGACGCTCTACGCCTTGACATTTTTTTCCTGATTGTGGGGTGAACTTAAAAAAGAACGGTAATCTGCAATACCGAGCGAAAAATGTTAATAATCGTACAGCATACAATAATGTTGTTCAAAGCGAGAAAGCAGGATTTAAAGACAATGCGGCTGCCCCTGTGGAATAATAATGAAAAATGGTCAGGCGGATGAGTGAACGATATGGTTGTGATTTTATTCAAGGAAAAATCCTACAAAATATTTCAAACAGAATTCGGCAGTTGTGTACAGTATTGGATCTTCGGGAGTCTGGTCACCTTATTCTAGAGCACTTCATAAGTTTCAATTCTTTCAAAAATCAAAAAGTCCATTCTTTTATAAAACTACGGTGAACAATTTATCGGATGACTAGACGAATGTCACACCATATACAAATAATACATATGTATATGTCCAAATTGGTACAAAATGTTGTTCCTATGAAAATGTATCTGAAATTTCCTAGAGCTTTCAAGTGAATCGCATGAGCCTGTGTGCGTGTGAATTTGAGATAACGTTTTCCAGTTCAAGAGAGTCAAGAGACTCTTTTTATAGTATCTTTTAAGAATCACTCATCGCTTGCCATTGCCTGCGACTTCCGTGGTGTGTGATGGATATCTCCGTACTCCGTGACGCATGACAAGTGGACCGAGTGGGTCCGAGGAAGAGTACAAGTTGCCGTTGCGGACAATATGTTATGTTATGAACAAAGAAATGATTATGAAATTCATTCACTGCCACGTCCCGCCCGCGTCTTGTGTGGTGTGCGATGTATGGCACCGCGGCGCGGCGCGCGCAAGATAAGTGGACCATTTAAAATTCGTCTGTGGCACGTGTATCTATATTTTGAGGTTCAGATTATCTGAGCCGATGTCAAAATGAAAAGTCTCTATTGGAGACGATAATTAATATAAATGTAGGTGAGTTTTAGGGTCAAAGACATGGAGTTTCTGAAAAAATACCTTCTTTGTTAGTCCCTTCGGGCATTTTACTCACTCCATAACTTGTGACAGAATAAAGGAAGTTCAAATTTTGCACATATTATTTTTGGAAGAAGCTGTTCCTACATGTTGCGACCACTTTATTCAATACCTTCTCTAAATTTGCATTTATGCGATCCCGTCTAGACAGCTCTAGATTTTTCAATTTATAGTATACATAGTATTGTTTCTTGATATGCCGGCCGCAACAAGCATAGCAAAAATTAGCCAAAACGAAAGCCCGTATTTATAAACATACCTTACCTTAAAATAAATGCCATTTCCAGTAGTTTTCATTGAAATAATTTATTTTCTCGAGACAATGCATCCTTGACTTAAGGCGATTTCAAGGACACTTTGAAATTTTGCAACGTCACTTGAAGTCAATGTAGCTAGTTACCTACCTTGAGTTATTATTATATTACACTTGTATTAAAAGCTTAAGGTCTCCTTGAGTTTCGCCTTAAATCAAGGATGCATTGACTTCTAAATATAAATTATTTCAATGAAAAACTACTGGAAATGACATCTAATTTTTGAATTTTGGCATACTTGACTAAAGGTCGCCTTGAGTTAAGGGACATATAAATACGGGCCTAAAAGTATAAATTTCGGTATCAAAACCAATTTTCCGATAGCTTTTTTTTTATTAGTTAAGAAAATATACAGGGTGCCCGGAAACTGCCGCATAAACGAACCGGATTGTGCTTCCTCTTGTGATTTCCAGCAAAAAAGTTGTACTGAACATACCCTCTTAGCTTAACCCTTTAGATGCCACAGGCATTTGAAGATTTTTGAAAAAATCATTTTCTTTTACGACTAAAACGTCGTTATCTCAAAAGCTAGACTAGGTAGCATAGCAAAATAAGATGATTATTAGGTACATATGATTATTACCCAAAAAATAAAACTAACCGCACTAAAATCGGATAAGAGGTTTGGTTTTTACGGAACTTCAAAGTCAAATTTTTGTGATTTGACCCAATAACAAAA
Source organism: Microchrysa polita (assembly GCA_949715475.1). Lineage (NCBI taxonomy): Eukaryota > Metazoa > Arthropoda > Insecta > Diptera > Stratiomyidae > Microchrysa > Microchrysa polita. The sequence continues at coordinate 89,074,407 of OX454415.1, forward strand.
TATATTTACATCTCAATTTTCTCCAACTTCTGCCAAGGTGAGGTGCTTGTACGATTCTTTTAAAAATTGGCGCATAGTCTAAAGATCATTTCTTTCTTACATCATTTTATTTTAACTTTGTTATTTCTAACAGTTTTAATGCCTTGCGGTCCATCTAGACTAGCAGCCAAATGGCTACGCGTCCAAAAACTGGCATCGCGTGCAGCCATTTGGCTGCTCCTTAGCAGCCACACTGTAGCAGCCAAATGGAGGCAGGAAATGACATAACCAAAATTTCATTTTGGTGATTTTTTAAAATTTAATTATCAAAATCGGACTCTGCGCGTTTGAATTATTACATGGCCATTCAATAATTATTCAATTTCACACAAAAGATCGAACAAAAGTTGTAAAATTGTCACTTTGAAATTGACAAGCGGTTGGTTGAGTTGCCATATTGAATATCAAAACTGGACGCATAGCCAAATGGCGGCTAGTTTGGATGGAATTACAACAGCCATTTGGCTGTACGTGTCGCCATTTGGCGACTAATCTAGATGGACCTTTAAGTGCAGAAAACTAGGGTTAATTTTAGCTCTATTTCAATTCAATTGAAACTGCCCCTAAAGATCTGCAATTTGGTAAAATTTATTCAAATTATATCAAAATCAATCCAAAATTGAAACTCATATATTCCTTACTCTCCAATAGAGACTTTTGCGTTTTCAGACTTCTGATACAAATTTCGTTAACAAACTTTCATACTAAAGTGGGCATTCTGATTTGTTTCAAACAATTTAATCAATATGATCTTATTATAGCCGAAGAAAAAAAAATATGGACGTCGAACGACAAAAATCTCACATTGATGGATTTTTGGGGATGGCCTCCTGATTATGGGGAGTCCCAACAGATTATAGGTTTGCAGCCTTGAAAAGGAGGGAGGCGTACTTGCGTTTTCAGAGCTATGGAGGTTTTTAAAAGAGTCTAAAATGAAAATATTCTAATTTATTTTTTAGTCTAGCGACAAATTTTTCACTAAAATCCTAATGTATTATATTCAATTGCAAGGGTAATTTTATGTGTTTTTTTTCGTTCTCAGACCATTTTTCTGTATATGTATTTTGTCGGTTTTGAAATGTTTGCTAAAAAGTAAAAAAATACTCCCCTATCCCCTTTTTCCAAGGTTGGAGCCCTCCAATCGTTGGGGAGTTTTTTTTTCCATAATCAGGACGCCATCAGCATCACCAACCATCCTGCAAAAATCCAGCGATATACGATTTTTGCCGATCAAATATCGTATTTTTATTTGATCAATACTCAACTCATTCTCGTTCTCATATCCCTCTAATTGAATCGAGTACAGAACCAGACAGAACAACCTGCATACAAATTTTCAGTTGATGTTCTGTATAGAAATATAACTCTTTTCAAATGTGTATGGAAGTTGTGTTACCTTCTCCTGCACTAAATCCACTCACTCTACCGCATGCTACCACCACATTGCATTAACAGCGCGGCATGCAACTTACGAAATGCACTAATGAGGTCAATGAACGCATGGCTACCTGTTCCGCAACCTCAAGAAATGCATTGTGATCAAATCATCTTTCATCTTTTTTCAATACGCAGTTTTCGCAGGCGCAGATACTTTTGCGCAAGCCACCCCGACCCATGGCATGGGACAGTGGAAGAAGATACACTCATGAAGTCGACAAATGCACGAAAACCTGCTCTGGCAGAGTATCTAAACTCTCTTCAACTTGAACTGTGTAGCAAAAGAGCAAATAGCTTTAATAGCCTGTATACGTGTATCTGTATTGTCGTATTTGTGACATTGGGTGCCGATCGGACGACATGGCAAAAAAAATGTGTACCCGATTTTGAGTGAGCTTTGGACATATATGTATTATTTGTATATGGTCACACCATATACAAATCATACATATATGTCCAAAGCTCACTCAAAATCGGTACCAATTCGTTTTGGCCAAATTACCTAATGTTGATCTAATGTCACGAACACAACCAAACAGGTACACGTATACAGGAACTTGCTCTTTTGCTACACAGTTTAAGTTGAAGAGAGTTTAGATTCTCTGCCAGAGCAGGTTTTCGTGCATTTGTCGACTTCAATGAGTGTATCTCGTGTATCTTATTCCGCTGGTCACGAGTCACGGTGGTTTACGGAAAAGAATCTCATGCGGTATTTGCGCTTGCGAAAACTACATACAGAAAAAACATGAAAGATGACGCAGAGAATCGGTGATGCCGCGCCGGATTTGATGACAATGAACTTGTTTAGGTTGCGAAACAGGTTGTGTTCGTTGACCTCATGCAACGTACTGGTAGCATGCGGTAGAGTGAGTGGATTTAGTTCAGAACAAGACAGTACAACTTCCATAAACAATTGAAAAGATTTTTTTTTTGTATACAGAAAAGCAACTGAAAACAAAAACAATATACACTGTACCATCTTATGGGTATAGGGTATAATTATGCAAGTTGTTCTGTTCTGGCCTTGATTCTTAGAGAAAGCATAGCAACCCATGCCATGCGTTTGTCCAGAGTGGCTATGTGATCACACAACCCATATGTGTTTGACTCCAAATTTATTACACTATACTCCACGAAATAATTCAAACGTCAAAATATTGTCGATGCAATTATTAACCCTTCTGTCGCCGCCTACGAGCTATTATGCCTTAGGTGCAGCGGCCGCTCTAGCACTTACGCCGCCCCGGGCAAGACTTCAAATTGCCGCCCCATATTTTTATGAAAGGGTTCATTTCACTTGCAGAATTTTCTACACTTTGAATTAGAAGCTCATTCAGAAACCCTTCGCTCTTCTTGGGCTAAAAGTTTTCTCGGGCGTACCTATGACTTGTATTTAATCCCCCTCCTCATTCTTTTTGTTCCGTCTTGACAATAGTTTTGGGCTTGGTTGAAATAAGTGGGCAAATAAAAATATTTACTCGGAAAATTTTATTGGGGTTGCGGGAGCATGACCCCACAGTACGATTCCATTCGTTTTGAGCTTTTTTGTTGCTTTGATAAAGACACATTAATTCAAGGTTTTGTGAAACAAAAAATGTTTCTTAGAAGAACCAAAATGAGGGTTGGGTTTGTATGGCCACCCCATGACCCCATGGTCAGATTTGATCAATTCTTAGATATGTTTTGTGTCATCAAGAGAAACACATTTGTGTGAAATTTGGTTGAAGTTGGTGCACAAATAAAAAAGTTTTTCTTAGAAGAACTTAATTTGGGGGGTTGAGTTTTATGGCAGCCCAATGACCCCATGATCCGATTTGATCAATTCTTAGATATGATTTGTGTCATCAAGAGAAACACGTTTGTGTGTAATTTGGTTGAAATTGGTGCACAAATAAAAAAGTTTTTTAGAAGAACCTAATTTGGGGGGTTAAGTTTGTATGGAAGCCCCATGACCCCATTGTCCGATTTGATCCATTCTTACATATGTTTTGTGCCATCAATAGAAATGCAATTGAGTGAAATTTGGTTTAAATTTGTGCACAAATAAAGAAGTTTTTCTTAGAAGAACCTAATTTGGGGGGTTAGGTTTGTATGGCAGCCCCATGACACCATGGTTTGATTTTATTCATTCTTACATATGTTTTATGTTATCAATAGAAACACATTTGTGTGAAATTTAGTTGAAATTGGTACACAAATAAAAAAGTTTTTCTTATAAGAACCTAATTTGGGGAGTTGGGTTTGTATGGCAGCCCCATGACCCCATTGCCCGATTTTACCGAATCAAACATACAAACTGCCTGCATCAAAAAGAAGCATTTGTGCAAAATTTTGAGCTTCATAGCTTTTAAATTGGCCGATTAAAATGCGTCGCAACAGACAGACAGACGGACATCGCCCAATCGATTCCCCAAGTCATGCTGATCATATATGTACACTTTTTATATGGTCAGAGATGCTTCCTTCAATGCGTTACAAACTTCATGACAAAGTTAATATACCCTTTCACTCTATGAGCGAAGGGTATAAAAATGGAACGTAAATTCTTTGTAACGCAAAAACTCGAAACCCGCTGGACCGATTTATATGTTTCTTTTTTTTGTTAAATGCGTCTTACGCTGAAGAAGGTTTAAACACCGAGAAAATTTTAAAAATCTCAAAGGATGTGGCGGTAAATCGAAATTCCTTTTTGTATGAGAGTCACCTGTTGCAATAATGTTTTCATCGATCACATTTGAATTAAATAAAAATATTGAGTCCTTATAGTAAAGCTATAAAAAAATTGTCATTAAAACTGTGTATGTATATAAAAAACACGGTACGGTACGGTACAAAAAGAATTAAAACTTAATAGCTTCGAAAGTCGAAAAATTGCCTTTTTGAAACGAGTGCTGAAGAAGTGCAAGGTAAATTTTATGGTACACTGTCAACAAGTTCTTATATACGATAGACCAGTTATGATTGGAGACATGTCTGCTATTTGCTGGAATTGTAAGGCGTTGAAGTTCATCTGCGAGCCTCAAGGATTATGCTGTGCTCGTGGAAAAATTAAATTACCACAATTAGTACCTCCACCATAACCTCTATGCTCATTGGTCTCTCGAATATCAAGAGATTCGGCTCCTTTCCTCAGAAATATACAAAGGTACAACAATAGCTTCCAAATGACTTCTTTTGGTGCAACACATATTGTACGTGACAATTTCATGCCTACTTTTAAGGTAATTGCAAATCATTCGTTTTCAATGAAAGTTTATCTATGTAGTTAAGGCATATCAAATCACACTTTTAGATCCAGGGATATATCATTTAGTGGGGTCCTTATTGCCACAATCGAATTTAGAACACAAGTTTCATTTATCAAGAGAAATTTGTAAAGTTAAAAAAAACTATATTTGTCTATCAACCAGTCCTTGTTTCTCGCTTTCCTGTATGTCACAGACTCAGAACGTCAATTTAGACTGAAATACTGCAAGAAATTTCCGAGGGGATTACAGCATTAAACATCCTATCAACGATTTGAGAGAACGTGTTGGTGCTGATGTCAGAACTCCGCCGAAAAGATTGAGCTCAAGAAACAGAGTAGCATTATTTTTGGTCTGTCCGTTCTTGTCAGATAGCCACATAATTAGTGTATTATAGACAGAACTTGGTTATTCCATTTTTCGAGCAGATTTAACTTCGGTCTGAGTTGTGCCACTACTGCGTCGTTAGTGGAAAAATATGTTCTGCCGACAAAATATTGCATTACCGGAATAATCCCCAAGGGTATACTGCCTGATGGCCTAAGAAATGCCAGTCGGAGCAAAACTCACTCCAAAGTACCTAAGCATTGGTAATTTTACGGTTACTTCTGAGTGAGATGAAACTGGGAGATGACGAAATATGCCTCTACTAAGATGGGATCAGAGTAGTCTGGCTGGTCTAGCGGTTAGTGCGCACACCTTCGGTACACAGGGTCATGAGTTCGAATCTCACCGTGGATAATGGTGTTTTTCGAACTCACGAGTTTGTGACGGACTATGATCTCACTCAGATGTTAAACGAGTACCCATTTATGGGGATAAATAACACTGCTGAGCGTGATGCTGATCTCATTACCTCAACAAAAAGCAGATAAGATCTTGGAAATAGGATGTCACTAACACATCCTGCGGCCTTAGTCCAATGCTGGATTGTCGCGCCTGTTATTTATTTTTTAAGATGGGATCAGGCTATGCCAAGCAGATTCTGAGTGGACCAAATATGTACATATCGTTGGATGATGAGAGATTGCTCAGGTCAGACTCCGGTTTCTTGAAAATTATTCTAGTTCGCTGTGCTGAGGTTCTTTCGGGTTAGTTAAGGCAACAGGACAATGACATAATGACTTAGGGTGCTTCTTTGTTTCACGAAAAATTAATTCTGAACATAAAAAACTAAAATGCCGGCATAAAACCTGCCTTAACCTGAACTGATTCAAAGATGTCTATCGGTTACTGAATGTTGATGTATATATCTGAGAAGTGCAACGTTCGGGGCTGAATTTGAATTTGGAAAACTACATATCGCACAACAACACTGAGTACAACTTGCTGATGTCAGTTTTTTCCGTTGCTTTAATCCTGGAAATTATAAAGTTGCAGTCCTTTATCATTAAGAAAAGAAATACTCTACCCACTATTTTTTCATTATTCAGATTTCTTATAATTTTATTTCTGTGGAGTGCTGGCCAAAATGGCGCCCGGGCGATTGCCCGGCTTGCCCCCCCCCCCCCCCCCTAAGAGCGAGCGCTGCTTAGGTGTAGCTGAATCTTCTGTGGAATCAAACTTATTTTTTGAGGAGGTCTAATTTTGGTTCTAGAAACAGTTTACATACTATGTTGTACGATGATACGCCATTTTTTCGTTTCTTTAGACATAGTTTATATTTCGCCGAACGTTTGATCGCATTTGTGGCCGTCACTTCCATTTAAATATATATGGTAAGGGCTGAAAAATATTGCTGAACGATATTTTTCATCAAGATATAGAACCAATGGTCTGTCTAGGTCTATGTGCCAACCGAAGGGTTAATTATCACGTTGGCATTTTGAGAGAGTAATAAATATTACGCGGATTTTATATTCTCAATTGTAAACAAAAAATTGACATTTGAATAAAATTTGCACACATACTATGAACTGCAATAGTGTGAAAACGGTGCCATTTTTATTTTCTGATGCCCACTCTGGACTAACGCATGCTTTCTCTAAGCCTTGATTCAATTGGAGGGATATGAGTGCGAGCATAGAGCTATATAGTAGTAGAGAGGCGGAAATGTACGAAGCCCATACAAATTGACAGGTACAAATGGGACGGGAAATTTTCAGAGATGGGAGAGTAAGAATACCGCTCTGAGAACGAAAATATAACAGTACGTGATACGCAACGTCAAATCTGACAACCATTCGCGCAGGCAGTAACAAAACCGGGGAGAACTTTTTAAAAATAACAAAAACGCGACGAGTTTCATAAAATTTGATTATTTATTTTCGTACCGCGAAAGTTCGTGAAAAAGATTTGTGCATTTCGTTCGTAGTTCGTGACTTGTATACGTACGCATAACAGCAGTGTGGCCAAAATGAAGTGTATTGTGTTCGGATGCTGCAATACCTTTGGAAGACAACCAATTGCAGTTTAATTTCACATGTAGTAATAATGCAAATCAATTGTGTGTGCTTTTATATATTTTTATCACCCTTTCACAGAAAAAAACAGGAAAAAACGCAATCACAAAATTGTTGTTTTGATTGCTTTTGATTGTTTAGATACGGAATGTCAAAACAGTTTTTTTTCCAGTGGCGGAACAATAATTTTTAATGAAGTCGACAACAAAAATTATTTTAACCGCAAAATCCAAGATTAAATAGAATATTTGAACAATTTAAAAGCCACCTTCTTGATTTTGGTTTTGAAAACGTTTATTATAAATTTTAATTAACTTCCATGAACTTTTTATATGTTCGGATGCATTTAGGTCAAAACCGTCTTAACGTAGGCTTAAATGTACTCGGTAAAGATGACGGTTTTAGTCGAAATGCATCCGAACATATAAAAAATTCATTGAAATAAATTAAAATGTATAATAAACGTTTTTAAAAGCAAAATCAATAAGGCAATTTTTTTTTTAAATACATAAGCTGCAACTTTAATTCCGCCAAAGTTGGTCCCAAGCCCAATTATGAAAGGAAGAGGGGAGTTGACAGCTTTTCAGTAAATATACTAGTAATATCTCTAAAGAAGCAGAACGACCGCGAGGACAGAACAACCTAAACATAAAGTTATCGCGTCGAATTTATTATCTGGTATCGATAAAAATTTTAGCTGAACTGACAGACACCCGGACGGACGGATATAGCTTACGATGACTATACGACACAATGAAAATGATTTAGCATTAGAAGAAATGATGAAAAGACTTAAAAAAAACTACATCTGTGACATTAAAAAAAAACAATTTGTTTGTTTTGTTTAGAGGGGATTAACATGTAGAATACAAGTACATCCTACGATGCGATTTCAATTTCATGACATTCGATTTATTCTGGTAAGCGGTAATTTAGTGGTTTTAGTAAATCCTGCCAGTAGTAATTAATCGAGTCGAAATGCATCATAGAATATACTTGTATCATTCCAATTACAGTGCAATATGGTTCGACTGTAAAGTAAATCTAAGATTTAGTAAATCTTGTGGAAAGTCTGAATCGCCAGTAGAAATAACGCCTTAATCCATTTTCGGATAAGACCCAATTTGCAGTTTGAATAAATAAAGTTTGTGTGCCCAAAGTATGGAATTTGCGTTTTATTTTTTCCGTTAAGCCTAGTACTGACCTCAAGAGTGAAATTTTTCGCCGCTGCGATTTTTTCAATGAAAATGTATTCTTACTGTCGTGGAATATGTGGGGAATTCCATAAGCTACAATCCGAAAACAATTGCATATTTTTCTCGGCCATTTTATGTATTTTTTTCCGCTTCCACGGTTATTTCATCGTGAAATGTCAAATGACCGGGGAATCGAAAAATAATACATAAAATGTCCGAGGAGAATTATGGAACCGGTCTCGGATTGTAGCTCATGGAATCCCAAGCAACAATTCGTTTGCTTTAAAGAAGCATCGTAGCAATTAATAGTACCACAAAATTCATTTATCGTGTGACATCGCTTAAAGTAATATTTTGATCCGATAAAACATCCTTAAAGTATTTTCCGGAAAGCTTCTATCATCATTATGGAATAAATTTAAAGATGGTGGTATAAAACTTCGATAAAACTGTCTCTAAACGTTAACCCAAGAAAAAACACTCCTTTAAATACTACACTCTTGTGTTTATTGGATGATACAGCACACATATGCAATAGTGTCTCTAAGAGCGCTTATATACCGGTTCGTAATTTAAACTATCTTAAAGCATTTTTGGAGATAGTACCTTTTCCATAGGGTGTATATACCGTCCTATAGTCTAGTTCGCGTATTAACTTCCTTCTTTTTATTCGAATTGGTTGTGGAATTTGCAGATGTTTAGAAATGGTTTATCTGACATTTCGATTATTTGGACAATATTGTGATTGGAATTTGTTAATCTCGCGTTTTTTTCTAATCATGAATTTCATATAAACTTTGTAGCGAAACGAAAATCGAAAACGATATCATTCCAGTAACAAGACGACTTCGCCCTTCCTGGATAAAATTCAGAGACAGTCGCTTATTCCCCACCGTTTGTGACATATTCCACGACAGTAAGTATCCATTTTTATTGATAAAATCCCTGGGCGAAAAATTTCACTCTCGATCTTAATTCAGCCCTTTACCTATGATGTTACCTATGATGCTGTTCCAAAAAGTGTTTTTCACTATTAACAAGAATTTCACCAATAAAATTTAATTCTATAAATTCAAAAATATCCCGCCAAATCATTGCCCCCTAAAATAATTATTACCGACGCCCATATCGTGGCTGTCACTAGCTGTTCCGTTATTTTTCTCTCCCATGAATTATGTGTCTCTCATTACTCGTCCCATTCCATACGAAACATCTCCTATCCTTCTATAAGCTCCCTCATCTAATAGTGCGAGAATGAGTGGCTGAGTATTGATCAAATAAGAATACGATATTTGGTCGGCAAAAATCCTATATCGCTGGATTTTTGCAGGATGCTCATGGCCTCATGATTATGGAAAAGTGTCCACACCGATTAAAAGTCAGCAGAAGAAAGAATGACAATACATGTCCCAGCACTCAAAAACTTTATGTAAATTATTAAGGAATTCGAATGTATACACAAAAGAAGAGAAAGAATTATCACAGACCATGTTTTTCAAATCTAGTGCGGTATATCATTATTTACGAGACAGATAGAACTTCCACCTTCCATCCGTAAGTTCATTATATAATTGGCTTCCATTGAAGCATCTTACCACCGGGAAGAACCAAAAATTGTTTAAATACAGTACATTCTCGGTTAAAAAATTTGATGAAAAATCTAAATGTGTTTGTTTAATGTTTAAAATAAATAACAGGCGCGACAATCCAGCATTGGACTAAGGCCAAAGGATGTGTTAGTGACATCCTATTTCCAAGATCTTATCTGCTTTTTTGTTGAGGTAATGAGATCAGCATCACGCTCAGCAGTGTTATTTATCCCCATAAATGGGTACTCGTTTAACATCTGAGTGAGATCATAGTCCGTCACAAGCTCGTGAGTTCGAAAAACACTATGATCCACGGTGAGATTCGAACTCATGATCCTGTGCACCGAAGGTGCGCGCACTAACCGCTACACCAGCCAGACTACAAATGTTTAATGTTTATCTCTTTTAATGTTTGCTGAAAGCAAAATTAAAAGAGATTTGAAATACAATGTAATGCATGACAAAATTGCTGGTCTTGTTGATTATGGTTTTGGAGAGATTAAAAGGCTGCCAAAGATTGCAAATTATATTATGGTTTTCATGGCAAGAAGTCAATGTGGTTCCTGGGTACAGGTGTTAACATATTCTGCTTCAGAGCATGGCACACAAGTTGATGTTATACATACTCTTGGTAACGAAAATATAAAAGTGTGTGAAGATATGGGATTAAGTGTTAATGCAATTTCAAGTGATCAAGCAACTACCAATCAAAAATTATACAAGATTTTAATATTTCTGCTGATAAGCCATACTTCTTTAGAAATAATAGAAAAATATATTGCCTTTTTGACGTTCCACATTTAATAAAAACTTTTAGGACTAATTTAATAGATAAGGTTTTTGATTGCTGCAACAGTAAAAGAAAATATACGCGGAACCCCTTTACATGTGCGCTAACATGCGACAACCGAGTAAAGAAAATGTTGGAAGAATCGAAATCATATTTATTAAAATGTAGTTTAATAGTTACAAAAAAAGTAAATTAAAGTAAAGTAAATTTCATTAAATTCTGATACCGATGGCATTGTTTTCTTATACCTGATTTTGCTAAATAAAATTTCGATCGGATCAGTGCTTAATTTATTTGTGCAAAAATATTCCCAATCCTCGAAAGGATTAAATAAACTAGTGAAAAGTTATAACGTTGCTTGTATTGTTTGCAAAAAATTCTCAATGCAATTAATTTTTACTGTCCCATGTGGGTAAGGTCGGAACCCTTTGACATTGTTAACCGGTCGTGCCTTCTCTGATTGTGCGAGGCTACATTTATTGTACGTTTCGTAATAGCATTTTAGAATTGTTATGGGCTAATTTGACAGAACTGTAATCCAATTAAATTCATGAATTTGTCGCGTATCTGCAGACCATGCTCATACGATTCGTTTGAAAGCTCAAGGAAAATCTGAAATTTCATTTTCATGGACATTATGTTTGATTTGTATATGGTCACACTATGTGTGTTAATTTAGAGAGAGGAAAAATAGAAGCGCTGCCTCACCATTTCCAAATGTGCTTCGGAGGAAACGCTTCCACAGAAGCATATTTACGAATGGTGAGGAAGCACTTTAAGCTTCGACTCTTTGCGACGATTGCAGTACACTTCGAATATTCACCATTGTTCTAGATAATTTCCTAACGTGAAAAGTGTACGTTATTCGTCTTGTTGAATTTAAAGTGTTCAAGTCGTGATTTTTTGCACCATACTCTTAATTTGAAAAAAAAAAAAAGAAGCGGATGAACATATTTTTCTAATAAATTTGAAAATTTCAATTACATGAAGTTATTTTTGATACAATGCATCATGTTCGGTTTTCGCATTCAATCCTCTAAAACCGCATTTCATTCACTTAAATTAGTGAAATGTGAAATTCTTTTGGAGCACTTATAGCACACTGCTCCAGAAACGCTTACCACTCACTTCTCTAGAAGCGCTTCTGGAGCGCATCTTAAAGAGCTGCTTGCCTCCGCGGACATGCAATGTTAAAAAGTACATGAAGAGGAATGGAGATGGGAAGCGCTTCTCTGCTTCCCCAGAAGCGCACCTTTTGCCCTTCTGAAGCGCTCTTTTTCCTATTGGGTTGCATGTGTGTGTCATCCAATAAACACTATAGAGAAGTATTTAATGGAGTAATTTTTTAGGTTAACATTTAGAGAAAGTGTTTTCGAAGTTTTATAGGGAATAGTGAAACAAAAACAAAAATACCGCCTTTCTCACTCCCAAAGCTAAATGGACATCAACTGCAACTATCGCCCAGCTCGAAGTATTTGGCGTTATTCTGGAGTCAAAGCTCTACTGGAAGTTGAACATTGAGGAGCGCGTTAAAAAGCCTGTATCGCTTTTTACGCCTGCAAGACAGTATTTAGCAAGAAATGGGGTCTCAAGCCAAACATGGTAGTCTGGGTGTACACGGCAGCGCCCGCTCCAAGGAGGGGCAAGCCGGGCGGTCGCCCGGGGCGCAAAATTTTAGGGGCGGCTTTTTGGCTAAAACGAATAAAAAACTCATAAAGCCAAAAGGAAAAATTCGTTATCAACTTCGATTTAGTGTCAAGGAAACCATGGAAACTACAGATGAAATAAAAAGGGGTGAAACAAAATACACTGCTCGTCATCAGATTAGAACACCCCTTCGCATGAATAGCTTCGGCTGATTTCCAACCAAACTAAAAGAGCTAAAATTTCATAATTATAACTGTTAATAGTCTATGTTTGAGATTCACTGAAGAATGAGTTATCGAACGCACCCAACATCTCGTGTGTCAGTCGTCGTCGGTTCTTGGCGGGCGGAGAAAATACAATATGGCTCGTGCATTCTTTTGTTAAATTTCACTTCTTTTGGATCAATAAAGTGTTTTATACTGTGGCTTAATTCTTTTGAAGTGTACGGGATTATCCCCTGTAATATCTCATACATTTTTTGGTGCCTCCTGTGAGGAGCGCGAACTTACTACAAATTGGCATTGTGCTTTGGTGCACGCGTCGCGACTTGAACAGTATTGCGAAAGGCAAGACATTTTGCAACGGTAAACTTTAACTGTGCTTTTGAATGCGAACTGTATAGTGTGAAAGTGAATCTCGCAAGACATTTTCGTGATAACAATAGACATTTTTGTGGCGAATTGTTGGACATTTTGTGCGGTAAGTTCTTCAGATGGCTGAACTTAACAGACGAACGGCAGCGGTGACGTCAATCAGCCGTATCGTCAGCAACGTATTGGCAGAAGGCTACGAACCAAACGCTTACGAGATCCAGCAAGAAATTCGGTTGCTGGAATCTCATTATGATCGATTTATGGCGGCGAATGATTCTTTAATCGATGCTTCAGCAGACAAGGAAGAGTTGGAGACACACGCAGAGCTCTTGGCAGCGACTGAGATTCAGTATAAACGAGGCATGGCACAACTGGCACGACTAGCGGATCAATCCAAACCGGACGACGAGATCTCCGCATGTTCAACTCAGTCGCAACAGGCGCGACTCACATCGGATTTGAAATTGGAAAGGCTACATATCCCGATATTTGATGGCACATTACAAAATTGGCTTGGGTTTAAAGATGCATTTGAAACCCTCGTACATAATTGCGATCTACCAGAGGCATATAAACTAAATAAATTACGCGAAGCTGTACAAGGCGACGCCGTTTCTTTGGTTGGCGGTATCTATTCTGGCGGATACGACGAGGTTTGGCAGGCAATCAAGGCTCGTTATGACAATCCAAAACAATTGGCTGAAATACATGTGGCTCGATTCATTGGATTAAATCCAATTGAAGCCGAATCTACGACCGCGTTATTATCCATTGTCGACACTGTCCGTGAGTCATTTCGCGCGTTGGCAGTAGTGGACTTGCCGGTCGACCAGTGGGACGCGTTGGCGGTACCTATTGTGACAGCAAAATTACCCACACCAACACAGCAGGCATGGGGTATGAGCCGCACAACGACAGACATACCAACTCTTGAGGAGTTACTTACATTCAAAACGTTTGACGTTTATCAAAACAAACACACGCAAAATTTTCGCACAATATTAAATTTTATAATTTGCATTAAATTCATAAGATTTATTATTAAATTCATTATTAAATTCATTATTTTATGATTCATTTACTCGTTCGCTTCATCGGTAAAAGTGGTTTCGCGAATCGGTTTAGTGAATAATCATAAATTTGTTTGAAAAGTTTTTGGTGGTTTGCATTTTCTACCTGCCGCTCGGGCGGTCTTTGTTCTTTGTTTTCATTTGGTCCAGTAGTCATTTCAACTCGGCTTAACTGAGTTATCTGGGCATAGATTTTCATACAAGCATATAGCGCAGTGGTAGCGTGTACGACTCACGCCCGTGAGGTCCTGTGTTCGAATCCCAGTTTTTACAATTTTTTTCTTTTTGCATTTTCTCTGTTTTTATTAATTTATTAGTTTAGTTCTTGAATTAAAATGAATTGTGTTTGCGAGCAATTTTACAAAGTTCAAATTGACGGTCTATCTCAGCTCGTTTCGTCGTTGCAGAGCCAACTTAGCAAGCTGAGATCCCTTATGAAAACTGTAAATTGTTGTGAAAACAATTCCAAAATATTGCGAGATAGAAACGTAACTTTAAAAAATAAGAAGAGTAATATAGGGAAAGACACTAAGAAAAAAACTAAAAATATTATTTCAATATCTTCTGAGCAATCTTTCGTTAGCGATGAAGCGGGGACTTCCACTGTTATTTCAGATTCATCTTCTACAATTCCTTCCAACGTTGACAAAAATCAATCTCCGATTGATCAATTTGTCACAGTTCGTAAGAAAGGGAAACATATTAAAAAACCTTCTCCTGTTGGTGATGTTATTCCCAAAAAGAGTGATAATAATAATAGGCGACACAAAAGAATCTTCGGTATCGATCAAGCTAATGATTCTCTTCGAAGTGTCCCCAGTTTCAAGGTATTCCATGTTTCTAAGCTACATGCTTCGGTAAAAGCAGAACATTTAAAGGAATATGTAATGAAAAAACTTAATTTAACAGATGACAGTTTTCTTTCGGTTTATCCTCTGATAAAAAAAGATTGTGATATATCCAAATTAGTTTCAATCAGTTTTGGTTTGAAACTTCCTCATGAATATTCGAAGCAAGTGTTTTGTGCCAACTTCTGGCCCAAGGGCGTCAACATATCACCCTTCAAATTTTCAAAAAACGACAAACGCCAAAACAGTGTCCAGCAGAACACATAATTTCCAATTCATTTTTCTCGGTCTATTATCAAAATGTTGGCGGTCTTCGTTCAAGAACAAATGACTTTTACCTTGCAGCTTCACAAGAAGATTATGCTGCCATTTGCTTAACCGAGACTTGGCTTCACACAGACATTTCAAATGAAGAACTTTTCATAAGAGACTATGATGTCTATCGTCGCGACCGTTATGAGGCTTCGACTAAGAGAGGAGGTGGTGTTTTGGTAGCTATCAAAACAACATTCCCATCTCATGAAGTTGAGCTTTTTCATAAGGACGTGGAACAGATATGTGTTTCTATCAATGTTTCTCGCAGCGAAAAAGTATATATTTTTAATAGCTATTTACCACCTTTGAGTTCAGTTGATGTTTATAACAAACATGTAGATAATATCTCCAAGCTATTTGCATCTTTTGAGGAAAAAGACAAATTGATCGTTGTTGGGGATTTCAATCTTGGTAATATAAGTTGGTACTGGAACGACGACGAGAAAAAAGTTCTGCCGCGTGATTTACATCTTGAGTGTGAATCTGTTCTAACAGATTGTTTGTTTGCAATGGATTTAATGCAAATGAATCTTGTTAAAAATTCGATTGGTAGAATTTTAGATCTAATTTTTGTTAGTACTTGCTTGAATGCTTCTGTAATTAAAGTAGATAAACCAATTTTGCCCAATTCAATCCATCACAGTGCTCTTCTTCTTGAGTTTGTTTTTTATGATTACATTGAAAAAGAGCCCGAAGTTATTCCTACTAGAAATTTTCAAAAAGCCCAATTTGGAAAACTAAATTCAACATTTTTTAATATGGATTGGGCTCCAGTTATATCGAATAGTAATCTTATTGAAAGTTATACAATTTTTAATTCAATTTTAAATAAATCTATTCGCAAGTACGTTCCTTTAAAAAAGAACAAAATAAAAGCAAAAAATCCTTGGGCTACCAAAGAATTGTTCAAACTTAAGAGAGCAAAAAATAGGGCCCATAAATTATACATGAAGTCATCCTCTCTTGCCAATAAAGAAAATTTCTTTAGATTGAGAAGAGAGTATGAATTAATGAATAAAAATCTTTACAAACAGTATATTGCGAGAGCTGAAAATAATATAAAGAATGACAGTAAGACATTTTGGAATTTTATAAACAGCAAGCGTAAGAATACGGGAATCCCAAAAAATTTAGAATTCAATGGCAATTTTTACAAAGATGTTCAATCGGTTTGTGACGGATTTGCTAGATTTTTCAGTTCAGTTTACAAAGTGCCAGACTCCGTTTAATCAGAAATGAATGCTAACATCAATGGGAATCAGAGTGCATTGGTCCCTCGGATAGCTCAGGAGGACCTTACGAGTGCTCTTGAGATTTCTGAGGATGACCTATTGAATGCTATGCGTGATCTTGATGTTAGTATTCAGGCCGGACCTGATGGCATTCCTAATATATTTTTGAAGAATTGCATGCAATCGTTATGTCGTCCTTTAGCCTTTATTTTTAATTTGTCCTTGACTTCAGGTGTTTTTCTTGATGAATGGAAAGTTTCATACATAACGCCTGTACACAAAAAGGGTCCGAAGCATCTTATTGATAACTATAGACCCATAGCTAAAATATCTGCAATACCGAAGTTGTTTGAAATGCTTATTAAAAATAAAATAGATGTTTTAATTAGCCGTTTGATATCGCCATGTCAACATGGATTCCTGAAAGGAAAATCAACTTCAACAAATTTGGTATCATTTACTAAATTTGTTGCTGATGGTATCGAGCAGGGAATGCAGGTTGATGTGGTATATACCGATTTTTCGAAGGCTTTTGATAGAGTAGATCATAATATTTTACTTACAAAACTAGAACATTTAGGAATACAGTCAATTTTTCTAAGCTGGGTGAGATCCTATCTAACGGATAGGACTCAGTTGGTGAAGTTAAATGGCTGTATATCTCGCTCTGTTATAAAGTGCTCGTCAGGGGTTCCGCAAGAAAGCCATTTAGGACCACTTTTCTTTTTAGTTTTCATAAACGATATCATTCAAAATTTTAAATTCGTGCGTGTATGGCAGTATGCCGATGATATGAAAATCGCTATGAAAATACGCAACATTGATGACTGCCTTAAGTTGCAATCCAATTTAGAAAAGCTGCAATTTTGGTGCCGCGATAATAATTTAAATTTAAATGTTAGTAAATGTAAAGTACTTAGCATATATAAATTGAAAACTCCGGTCTTCTTTGAGTACTCCTTAACAGGTAGTGTTCTTGAAAGGGTTGCCGAAATATCAGATCTTGGTGTAATTTTCGACCATGAGCTTTCATTTCGACAACACATTGATTACATTATTTCAAAAGCGAATAGTATGTTAGGATTTGTTAAACGTAATGCGCGCGAATTTAATGATGCTTTTACTTTAAAAATATTGTATGCAGCTTTCGTTCGTTCGCACCTGGAGTATTGTTCTATTGTGTGGAATCCGTTCTATAAGGTGCATATCGAGCGTATAGAAAGAATTCAACACAATTTTACACGGTTTGCCATTTATCAAATTGGCTGGCGTTTCAAGCCAGATTATAAAACTTGCTGTTCCTTATTGGGTTTACAAGCCTTAGATTATAGAAGAACATTTTTAAACGCTATGTTTATAAGAGACCTGTTTTGCTCTCATATTGTTTGTGAAGATATATTAAATAACTTTCAAGTCAGAAATATTCCTCACAATTTACGGCGGAACAACCTTCTTGTTCAGCCTTATCATAGAGTAAACTATGGGCTTAATGAACCAATTACAAGGTCAATTATTCTTTATAATAGTTCGAAGGACTTAGTTAATTTTAATTGTACTAATAAACTAATTTTTAAAAGAAGTTATTGTGATAAATTTCCTTATTAATATATTTTGTTTTCAGTTTTTTTTACGATCTGCTAGAGTTTACACTCGATTGATTGATTAGTCACTTACGTACGGATAGTAAGTAAAGTGATGCCGAGAAGCCTAGTCCCGGGACAAAAGTTTCTATGAGGCAAAAAAAAAAAAAAAAAAAAATAAAAGCGAGCACACAGCCTAACGTCAGGCACATTGCGATGACCCAATCAGACGAAGACGTCGACTACGATAAGCAAACGAAACATGGATTCGACGAGACGTTCTCTTCAACTGGTGAAGAGCAATTTGGCTGCAGCATCCCCGGGCAACTGCGTATTTTGCAATGAACCGACACACCGGATTGCTAGATGCCCAAAGCTTTTGGCACTACCCGTGGCAGAACGATTTTCAAAACTAAAAGGCTCTAATCTCTGCTTCAATTGTCTGAGGCCGGGACACTCAACTAAGGCTTGTCAGTCTTCTAACTGCCGAACATGCGATGGAAGACATCATACATTGCTTTGTCGCACACCGACAACCAATGCATCTGCAACTTCTGCGAACACAACGAATCAGGCACAGGCGACATTGGATGGTCCACCTCGAAATCTTTTATGACTAGACAAGACCATTCAAACCTACACAATTATTGCGGATCGCATCGTTCTACTAGCAACTGCTTCTGTTTATATACACGATGGCTTTGGCGACATGCACCCATGTCGACTACTCTGTTATCCTGGCTCACAGGTTAGTTTTATTACTTTGCGTTTATACAATCGGTTGGCTCTCCGCAAAAAGCGCTGCGAAATACAAATTGAAGGCATAGGCAACACCATAAACACATTTACTCGAGGCAAGACAACTGTCAAGCTTACATCACGAATCAATCCGGATTTCTGCATTAACGTTGAACTCTACATTATCAACGAGATCACATCTCATACTCCAGCTACTCCGATCAGCGATCTTTGCTGGCAACATTTGAATAACTTGGCATTGGCAGACCCAACATTTGGCAAAACAGGCAGAATTGATGTACTACTAGGCTCTGATATATGGGGACAGATTCTCACCGATGGCATCGTGCGCGGGAAACACAACGAACCATGCGCACAAACAACACAATTTGGATGGGTAGTTTTCGGCCCAGCTGAGACACAATCACCGGTCGATTATGGCGCACACACCCTGGCCATACGCAATCGATCACTTTCGGTTCGTAACGATGACGAACGTATAGACGTTTTGCTGCGACAACTCTTCGAAGTTCATGAGGCTGACACGACTACTAACGCTATTATGGAGGCACAGGCTTGCGAAGGCATTTTCGCAAAAACGCATCGACGAGATCAGGATGGACGATATTGTGTACAGTATCCGTTCCGAATCGACGCCCCTAGGCTGGATAATTCTCATCAAATGGCTTTGCGACAATTCTATCAACTAGAACGAAGGCTGTCAACCTGGAGACTCTTCTCAGTCATACTTTATACCACATCATGCTGTACTAAAGGAGAAGAGTCAAACAACGAAACTTCGCACAGTATTTTTTGAATGAAACACTAATGGCAGGCCCGATGTTGCAAGATCCACTTCTGCATATTCTCTTTCGCTTCCGACTTTTTGCAATTGCCATGGCTGCAGATATCGAAAAAATGTTTAGAATGGTTAGCGTCGATGACCGACATCGAAAATGGCAACAAATATTCTGGCGAGATTCACCTGACGAACCATTGCAAATCTATCAGTTGGCTACAGTCACATATGGCACAGCAAGTGGCCCTTATCTTGCTATACGCTCAATGCAGCAATGTGCTAACGACAACTGTCACATTCTCATTGACAAATCACGAGCCCATGCGGCGAGAGACAGCATATTGCGAGACTTCTACGTCGATGACTACTTGAGGAGTGTTCCAACCTCTCAACAGGCAATACAATTGGCAAGGGATGTTAGCGCTATATTGAAAACGGGACATTTCAATTTACGGCAATAGCGATCAAACAACAAGGAGTTTCTAACCGAGGCAATTGGCGATTCGACAAACATCGACATGGAACTACGCATTACACAAACAACTATTCTTGGTTTGCAATGGAATCCGGCAAGGGATGAATTATCCTATAAAATTAATTTAAGGGCTAGGCCACCAACAACGAAACGACAAATACTAAGTGAGGCTGCACAAATTTATGACCCAATCGGAATGTTGGCACCCGTGACGGTAGTAAATAAACTGTTTATCCAGAAACTATGCAAGGCAGGCTTTGGATTGGACACACCTATTGCAAACGCACTACTCAACGAATGGCTTACCTACCGACACAACTTGGCAAGGCTCGAAGATATTCGAATTCCACGATGGCTAGGCGTTACTCCTGACAGCAGGCTTCAACTCAATGGCTTCTGCGACGCAAGTGCAAAGGCATGTGCTGCAGTGGTCTATATCACCACCAGTACACCACAAAATGAATGCATCACAAGGCTCATAGCAGCGAAGACAAAGGTGGCACACATAAGCGGAATGACTATTCCAAGGCTTGAGCTCGAGGCAGCACAGTTACTCACTACACTGATGATTGAAACACAGAAGGCAATGGGATTTACAGATATTCCATACAGTATGTGGAGCGATTCACGCATCGTTCTGTGCTGGCTACAGAAATCTCCAACAAGGCTAAAACAGTTTGTGGCAAATCGAGTAAGCTATATTCAGCAACATTCCGACATTGGAAATTGGAGGCATATTCGCACACACCTAAATCCTGCGGACTGTGCGAGTCGAGGCATCAGTCCAACCGAACTGATAGAACACACCCTTTGGTGGCAAGGCCCTACGGACCTACTCGAAGCATCTTCTAATACAGAATCGTTGACGGAAGATGAACAGGCTATCTCAGAATTGGAAATGAGACCAGTTAAAGCACAGGTCTCGCGTTGCATCGCACAACCGATAATGGCAACACACTATCAAAAAGGCGACAAGTTGATTCCGACTGATTTACTTCATCGATTCAACATTCTTGGAAAGGCTTTGCGTACAACCGCATATATATTTCGATGGAAGGAGATGGCACTTCAAGGCATTCGTCGAACACCGACTGTCATTTCTGCGGAAGAAATGGACCGTGCATTGAACTGGCATATACGCGCTGAACAGGCAAGCCACTTTCAAGAGGAAATTTCCCAACTTCGAGCTGGCAAGGGATTGGCTGCATCCAGCAAAATCATTGCATTCAATCCTTACTTGAATTCAACTGATGGAATCCTACGGGCAGCAGGCAGGCTAGAAAAGGCTAATATCAGAGATTCACAAAGGCATCCTATCATCTTACCACGACAAGGCAATTTGGCATCGTTGATTGTACAACAGGTTCATCATGACACATTACATGGAGGCATTCAGCTCATGCTACAAACGATTAGACTAAAATACTGGATTCTTCACGCACGCGCTCTTGTAAAACGGTGTATTCATGCTTGCACCACTTGTCGAAGGCATCAACACACTATGGCTCATCAACGCATGGCATCACTCCCACAATTTCGAGTTTCGCCGACTCCTCCATTCTCGGTATCTGGAGTCGATTATTGTGGCCCATTCAAGATTCGAATCGGATCTAAGGCTGTACGCACACAGAAGAAAACTTATGCAGCGATATTTATTTGCATGGCTACCAAGGCAGTACACATCAAGTTGGCTGAAGACTTGTCAGCTGAGGCTTTCATTAACGTTTACACACGATTCGTCAATCGTCGTGGACCCTGCCTGGATCTCTACAGTGACAATGCCACGGCTTTTGTGGGAGCCGATCGGATATTGCGAGACGACCTCAAGGAATGGCATAGCGTCTATTCACAACAACATTTGGCGAATCAAGGCACGAATTGGCACTTCAACCCACCTGGCGCACCTCATCATGGAGGTATATGGGAGGCGGCAGTTAAGTCTGCCAAACGACATCTATATCGTGTATTGGGGACACAGGCGATTTACTACGATCAATTACATACTCTGCTCGTGCATATTGAAGGCTGTTTGAATTCGCGTCCTCTTATCACGCTTCACGATACACTGGACGAACAATTGGCATTGACCCCAGCGGATTTCTTAATCGGACGCTCTATTGTCGCAGTACCGGATCGACCCGTACTCAACATACCGACTAATAGGCTGGCTTATTGGCGACAACTGCGGCAGATGCAACAACATTTCTAGAAAGGCTGGCATGACGAATACTTGGCTACCTTACAGCAGCGATCTAAATGGCACAAGACGAGCGACAACTTGAAGACAGGCGACGTCGTAATCATACGAAACGAAAATCTACCCGCAACAAAATGGAGGCTAGGCAAAATAATCGAACTACACCGTGGCGAGGATGACCTAGTCAGGGTCGTCAAAATCAGACACGCAACAGGCGAATGTACACGACCAGTACAACAAATTTGCAAACTATTGGAACATCCTGAACATACCTCTTCAGCCGGGGAGAATGTTTGAGATTCACTGAAGAATGAGTTATCGAACGCACCCAACATCTCGTGTGTCAGTCGTCGTCGGTTCTTGGCGGGCGGAGAAAATACAATATGGCTCGTGCATTCTTTTGTTAAATTTCACTTCTTTTGGATCAATAAAGTGTTTTATACTGTGGCTTAATTCTTTTGAAGTGTACGGGATTATCCCCTGTAATATCTCATACAGTCTATTCAATTCTAAATTAATTAAAACAAAAAGTATTGTGTTTCCATTTTTTACTTATGTTTTATAATTGTTTTTCGAAAAAGTACACACAAAATAGCAATTTAAAATTTGTCATCAGGATAGCACATGTAATTTCTTTTTTGTCGATCTTCCTCAATTGAGGACGTAGAACCCCAAATTTTTTGTTGTTGTTTAAGTAATATTTTAGCTTTAATATGGATAAGAGAAAATCATTATCTGCGGATGAGGGATCAAAAATTAAGGCTTGCAAGGAGTCAAGGCGGTCAAAAAGTGAAATTTCGAGAAAAAATTAATAAAAGTCAATAAGTTGATTCCGAATTCATGTGTAATAAGTACCGTTAAGGTAAAAATAATAGAGGCGATAAAAATTGAGTACTTGTCAATCCTTATGAGAGAGTAATTTTGAGAGAAGCATCGAGCCCTCATGACTCGGTCGCAAGGATTAGGGTAAATCTTCACATTAAGGCGAGCCTACATTGTTCAAACACTGATAAGAAATGCTCCACATCTAAAGAAAGTAAAGCTACAAGAAAATGCGCTAAAATTAAGCGCGAGAACAATTGACATGGAACAAAGATTGACGCTATGTTGTCTTTTCGAACAAAAAGAAGAGTCATCTTGCAGTACCAGTTGGCCCTCAAGACCATTACACCATCTATTCCAAAGTGGAGGCGATCCTAATGGTGTCCTTCCTAGCAAAGATCCTGGAAGAAGACATTATAACTGTGTTAGTCTTCTAAAGTGAATTTTTTCTCATTCGAAAAGATAACATAGCGCCATTCTTGGTTCCATGTCAAGTGGACTCATGCTTATTAATAAACGTATTTTCCTTCGGGCAAAGTTAAGTTTGGGTTTGTTCTTCAGTTTTAGTTTCTTTAAATGTGGAGCATTTCTTATCACTGTTTGAACAATGTAGGCTCGCCTTAATGTGAAAATTTACCCTAATCCTTGCAACCGAGTCATGAGGGCTCGATGCTTCTCTCAAAATTACTCTCTCATAAGGATTGACGAGTGCTCAATTTTTATCGCCTCTATTATTTTTACCTTAACGGTACTTATTACACACGAATTCGGAATCAACTTATCGACTTTTATTAATTCTCTCGAAATTTCACTTTTTGACCGCCTTGACTCCTTGCAAGCCTTAATTTTTGATCCCTCTTCCGCAGATAATGATTTTCTCTTATCCATATTAAAGCTAAAATATTACTTAAACAACAACAAAAAATTGGGGGTTCTACGTCCTCAATTGAGGAAGGTCGACAAAAAAGAAATTACATGTGCTATCCTGATGACAAATTTTAAATTGCTATTTTGTGTGTACTTTTTCGAAAAACAATTATAAAACATAAGTAAAAAATGGAAACACAATACTTTTTGTTTTAATTAATTTAGAATTGAATAGACTACTAACAGTTATAATTATGAAATTTTAGCTCTTTTAGTTTGGTTGGAAATCAGCCGAAGCTATTCATGCGAAGGGGTATGCTAATCTGACGACGAGCAGTGTAAGTGAAGAAGCACAACAATTGCTTCTTTAGGAAACGCGTTAGTTTTTATATTTATCATCTGATACATGATGATACGATGCTAATTCAAAACAAGCTATTCACCTGGGACTCGGAATCGAACAAATTGATGCACGGGAACAACGACGGTCAGGATGAGCTAAATCATATTTTGAATGAATATGCAAATGTAAACAACCGTGAAGTGCATAATATTCCGATGACAAGTCGTGCGATGTTATCCGAAGCAAACATCGCATAGGATAGTGTTGCCGTCTGTCCAGAAATGACTTAAAAATTTTAGCGTATAATATCGCTGGTCTGAAAAATAAGAGCCTATTTCCCGATTTTTATATATATTTAAATACATTTGATATTATCATACTATTAGAAACATACATAACGGAAATTTACGAAACATATGAGAACAAACTGAAAAGCTTTGAAATAAAGTGGATTCCCGCAGAAAGAAGACATGACAGGGGTAGAGCTAGTGGAGGTCTTGTCGGTTTTAAAAAAGAATTAAATTTCGATAGAAGAATATGTGCAATTAACACACTTAATAACTGGATATATTTAACACTTCTAATAAAAAATAAGCACCTCATCATACTTCCAGCGTATATCAACTGTAATGACTGGTCCAACGACTTTAACAAACTAATGGATTTAATGGTGCAGCTGGGAAGTAATGATATCCTCATAATAGGCGATGTAAACGCTAGAATCGGAGCAGAACTACCAATATCAAACAATCTAGAGGGAGCGATACGGCAAACTAAAGATACAATAGTAAACAGCTGTGGGAGAAAACTGCTTGATTTTATAAATTCTTTTGGCTTGAAAGTAATGAATGGCTGTACAAATGGTGATCGTGAAGGCGAATGTACATATATTGGTCATAATAGTAATACCGTCATCGATCTGTGCCTGGCCGGAGGGGACTGGATTCCCCTCATTGCGGACTTCATGGTAGGAGATAAAACGTTCTCCGATCATCTCCCAATTATTTCAACGATTGGGTTAGATTGTATCGGGAGAACGACGATGCATAATAAGCACCTCATCATACTTCCAGCGTATATCAACTGTAATGACTGGTCCAACGACTTTAACAAACTAATGGATTTAATGGTGCAGCTGGGAAGTAATGATATCCTCATAATGGGCGATGTAAACGCTAGAATCGGAGCAGAACTACCAATATCAAACAATCTAGAGGGAGCGATACGGCAAACTAAAGATACAATAGTAAACAGCTGTGGGAGAAAACTGCTTGATTTTATAAATTCTTTTGGCTTGAAAGTAATGAATGGCTGTACAAATGGTGATCGTGAAGGCGAATGTACATATATTGGTCATAATAGTAATACCGTCATCGATCTGTGCCTGGCCGGAGGGGACTGGATTCCCCTCATTGCGGACTTCATGGTAGGAGATAAAACGTTCTCCGATCATCTCCCAATTATTTCAACGATTGAGTTAGATTGTATCGGGAGAACGACGATGCTTAAGTTATTGCCGAAATTAGTGTGGAAGAAGGAATTGGCCCAACAATATGAATCCAATATAGACCGACATCTAGCGCAAAACGCTGATCTGAGCATCGTAGATCTGACGGATGTGATTATCGCCAGTGCTCCCAAACATTCGAGAACCAAAAGAACCTACAAAAGCCCCTGGTTCGATGATGAATGCGAAAAAAGTAGAACGCGATCATTCGCATGTCTAAAACATTTTAAGGGATGTAATAGTGAATTTACGAGGAAAATCTATGTGCAGGCTAACAAACAATTCAAGGCTCTATGCAAGGAAAAGAGACGAACATATTTCCAACAGCAAGCAATGTTACTGCAGAATTGCACTAGCTCGAAGGACTTCTGGAAAGTGGCGAAAAAATTGAAGGGAATCGACTCATTTGCAATTGGAAGCGGTATAAACGTAATCTTACTACAAACCCATTTCAGCCAAATTCTCCAAAATAATAACACCGACAATATGATGCGATATGCGAGACCAAAATGGAGCCACCCCATACTAGAGGCTACAATCACTAAAGATGAAATTCTTCATGCTCTGCACATATGCAAGAACGGTAAAGCACCGGGAAATGACAGGGTACCAGTTGAATACTACAAGTATGGTACAGAGCCCCTAGCCGATATCTTAACCAAGGAGTTTAATCGAATATTTGATACTGATGATGAATTTCAAGATGCGATCATTTTCCCTGTCTACAAGAAAGGAGATGCTAATGACCCGGGGCGTGCTACCGTGCTATATCGTTCTTAAACTCATCGGGAAAAATCTTTACAACACTGCTACAACAAAGATTCATCCAATGGCTTAGCACTGAAGATGTCATTTCAGAATGTCAAGCTGGTTTCCGAAAAGGATATTCTACTAATGATAAAATCTTCATACTTTACAACTTGGCCCGAATGTACTTAGACGAAAAACGAAAACTCTACGTCGACTTTAAAGCTGCTTTCGATACGGTGGACCGCCAGTCGCACTTCTACAAGCTTTATAACCGAGGAATGTCGTCTAAATTTGGTATGGTGTTCGAAAAACTGCACAGCAACACTAAGGCGAGAATATGGAATGGTGACCAGTTATCAGAAGCGTTCAATACAAATGTAGGCGTTCGACAAGGATGCAAGCTCAGTCCAGATGCTTTTTCGGTTTATGTAAACGACATCCTTGAAAATATGCCCGGTGGAGCTCAGGCTTTTGATACCTTGCTGAAGGGGTTGCTATACGCAGACGATATTGTACTGTTCGCTGAGACACCGTATGATTTACAACAAATGATAGATCACCTTGAGAATTATTGCTTACTATGGAAGTTAAAAATTAATTTACAAAAATCAAAAATAATGGTGTTCAAGAAACGTCACATACTAGCTCGCGGCGAAAAGTGGTCATACGGTCAACAGGAGATTGAAGTAGTCAAAACGTACAAATACCTCGGTATAGAAATAGCTAGCAATCTATCAATGGTGCCTCATCTTGAACAAAAACTGAGTGAAGCAAAATGGGCTACGAATTCAATATGGCAGAAGTGTTTTACGAACCAGGATATTTGCCACACAGCCAAATATAAAATATTCAGAGCGGTGTCCAAGTCGATATTGTTCTATGGAGCGCATGTGTGGGGCGGAAGGCCGTATGATGAAGTTGAGAAACTGCAACGATTTTATTTAAAGAGAGTTTTTTACCTGCCGATGACTACGCCAAATTACATGCTGTTGCAGGAAACGGGTTTTGCAACACTATTTCTGGAAACATTGCAAACACATGTAAACTATTTACTAAAAATAGCCGATATGGAAGACGAACGGCTGCCAAAAAAAATCATGATATATGCAGTATCCACAAAAAAGGCTTTTTATAATGATTTACAGATAATCGCACGCGAAAACGGAACTTTTTTTAATTGGAATGGCACTACCGACTCTGCGTTTCAATTACAAAAACTAATAAACGATGTCAAGAAATCAACGACTCAGGCAACATTGGAATCGGCGACATCCTCACAACATCGAGAAATATATACACGTTTATCGCATGATCTACAGTCAAAAACATATTTTATAAATCAGTATTCGGCGCGAAAAATATCATTAATTAACCTCTAAATTATGTCCCACACAGAGAGAACTTGCCTGTGTTATGTGGTTTATGTAACATGAGAGCTAGAGAGGACAGCCAGCACTTCATCGGTACTTGCCCTATATTCAGAGAGATCAGAAGATCATGCTTCGGTAAAAACACCTTAAGCCCTGTGGAAGTGAAGCACATTCTAAATGGTTCGGACTGGGATCAGTTGTATAACTTCTGCAATACAGCGCTACGATACCGACAGAAGATTATTATCAGCGAAACGTTTTGAACTAACTGTGGATGGTGGATGCTGGGTAGATGAACATGCAGAATCTGGAGTTGTGTGAACTTCATCGCCCGGCATTCACTAAACATAGCGAAAATTCATCAGAGAAATGCTTCAAATATATTGAACGTATCAACAGCAGCATCGGCATCAGCGCAACATATTTTAAGCGAAACGACGACAATCTGCTGCTTAACCAACTATATATTAATAATAAAAAACTAAAAAACAGAGCACATAATAAAATCAAAGACTTGTATGTATTAAAATATAAAAAAAAAATAATAAAATGTAACGAAATACTAAAATTTAAATATAATGTTAAATACTATCAGTTCGGGCAGACGGCTTCTTAGAGCCATGCCATATCTCGGTTTTTTTAAATTATTGTAATGAATGTAACTATGATGAATTATGAATAAAACCCCTTATCTATCTATCTATTTATCATCTATATCATTATTAGTTCTCTTTTGAAAGTTGTGTTTTAAGGATGCAAAGTCTATTCTAGACTTTGAAGAGCCCACAATTGATACGTAGTACTGCATTTAGAATCTTAAAATATCTATAGTTATGCGTATTTGCCTAAACATTACATCTGTGATGCTTGCAAAGTTATGCGCCAATTAAGTTCTTCCTTAAAAAGAAACTTATTGGAGAATGGTCTGATTTCGTCCTCCAATAGAAAATTCCTCTTCTTTTCATCAGAATTAGGGATTTGCTTGCATTTTCCCTAATTCTTGTCAAAGATAAGGGCTACCTGATTTTGAAGTGGCTTTATCTGCTATCCATTCTCATAAGGATAACTTTTGTGTTTCTAATATTTTCCGCTACATGTTCGTTATACGGATGATGCAGAAAATGTCGCTAGTGGCGATAAAAAGAAAGAAAAAATCGTCTTTCGAGAGCTGATAGCGTAATGTTCCAAAGATCGGTCCAAGGTCGGATTGGATTCCTCCAACCACACGGCTAGCAGTTGACCAAACCGAACAAATGACAAAATTTAAATCCCCATCGTCGCTGTCCATCCCAGGCGTGTGTTGTCCACAACTTTGATGTTTTGTGCGCGGTTTTGAATGGCCCGATTGTGGCCTAATATTTTTATTCAATCTCCTCCGGAAAAACAATAATAAATAATTAGTGCATAAACACTCAGCACATAAAAGCGTTAAACAAATCTTCTATGAGAAATTTCTTGCCGAAATGCATCACCAACAAATTTTTTTCAGGCATTTTAGAAAACATGTATCCACATTTGGCAGCAATTAGCCCGGTCTCCTCGCGAATGGATTCATTGATTCATCTAGCATGGAGTGGGCCAATTTCGGACAAGGTAGTTTCGATTTCAGCAAGTTGAGGAAACACAGTACACATTGCCAGAGCCGCAATAACAGTCTCCCTAATATGTTTCCGGACATGCTAATGTCGGGATTTGGCTAGGTTCCCCCGATTGAACTAGCTCTTACCTTATTCTCTATAACAACTCGCGAAATGATCCCATTATGAAAATAAGCCACCAAAATTGAAACCACTGAAGAAACTCGTCCTCGAAGCGACCCCGCTAATTTATGCTTATCGGCCCCATCATTTTTGCATACCATTTTTGAGAGCGGATTTTTCTAAACTGTGTTGAATGTTTTTGTGGAAAACAAATGTTCACATTAATTTTCAATCTCTTACTTTATTCCATACATCGGCAACGATGGCGAAGGCTATTGACTTGTAGGCAGGCTCGAAACGTAATTACCAGCCCACTAGGGAGGAAAGCTAAACAGGTACTCAGTTATACACGGAGTAGACTAAGTTGGACAACTGCCTTAGTGACAGGGCATAGTAATTTTAAAGTGCATCTAACTAAGATGAAAATCGTGGAGAATGATGTATGCAGACTATGTCTGCCTAAGATGGCAGCACACATTTTGTGTGAGTGATCAGCACTAGGTAGGAGGCTGGGATCCTAGGCAAATCCACAATAAGTGTGGAACCCATGAGTGAACTTAGCTTCAAAGACATGCTACACATCACACGGGACTCAGTGATGACTTCTGGAATTCACTGTAAGGGGACGAAAATGGACCCAAAAAGTAGTGGTCTGCTTCGATAAATCCCCAAATTACATATACGAGTATGCGTCATTCTAAACTCCGCCAGGTTTCCGTATGACATCTGTATATTTTTTGCTGGCGGTGAATAATATGTGGCTGGGGAAATTCAATACTTATAGCTTTAATTTTGGAATTTCAAACAAACTCTCTAGAAGGCTTTGCTGAAGTGAGGTGAATTGCGCTTAAGAGTATGAATTGTGGCGGAACGGACTTCTACTACATACTCTGGGCTTTCTCAGTAATTTTCTGAATTAGTATAGCGTTGGTTCGAATTCCACTGTGACTATGAATTTTTGGGTTGATATGTGATCCTACGGCAGCCATCGTGGAACCGATGAGTTATAACGACTAAGGGCTGCTAAAATCACTTGATTTAAGAATAAAATGCCTCTTAAATTTCTTATACAACAACAACGACATAACATGTGTGCCATCTACTATCAATCTGCCTGGTACTTTACCTAAGGGGCGGCTATTTGTCCACTCGCCCGGGGCGGCGAAAGTGCTAGAGCGGGCGCTGGTACACGGCGGTGGTACGACCCATCCTAACATATGGGTCACTCGTCTGGTGGCCAGCGCTCAGTAAACGCTACAATGTAACAAAACTCGGTAGAGATCGGCTTGCCTTAGTATCACAGGGGGCGAGGGATGCACTGAATGTCATCCTGCATCTTCTACCCATCGATCTGTTCATCATGTAGTGCAGTCAGACTCAAAGCGTTAAGCTGCTGGAGTGCTAGGATTCGCAGCCGAAATGTTGACTCCGTACCATTTTACACCCCGGACCAGGTTAAAACATGTTAGATATACAACTTTATTAGAATTATTGTATGTACTTGTTATTTTTTGTTTGAATGCAATAGTAGTACCCTTCTCGTAATTTTGTCAATTGTATTTTTCCTAATATAAAAATAATTTATTCTGAGTGTGTAACTGGCGACGAAAAGACTATTATTCTCCAGTCAGCGCAATAGGTTTTGGGCCCAGGACCCCAAGCGCAAATCCAGTATAGTCTTTGGATCAAGTTATTAAAGTAAAAGTCCCCATGGAATCGGTTAGAATAACCAAATTAAGTAATAATAATTTCCAAATATGGAAGTTCAAATTGGAATTATTATTGAAAAAGGAGGAGTTCTGGAGTGTAGTGAAGGACCCGAAACCGGATCCAGTAACAGAAGTATGGATTTCAAAGGACGACAAGGCTAGAACGTACATAGTTTTTTCAATTGAGGATGATCAACTCGTTCATGTCAAGCGGAAAGAAACAGCATGCGAAATGTGGAATGCTCTGAAGGCCTTTCATGAAAAAGCGACATTATCAAATAAAGTGCAACTGCTAAGAAAGTTATGCCGCCTCAATCTTCCTGAAGGGGGTAATATGCAGCAGCACTTAAATTCAATGGATGAAATCATCGATGAGTTGACGACGTTGGGAGAGCCGCTAGCTGAAGCATTAACTGTAGCTATGTACTTGAGCAGCTTACCGGACAGCTACGGCACATTAATAATGGCATTAGAGTCGAGGCCAGAATGTGATTTAACAATAACATATGTGAAAACTAAACTCATAGAAGAGTACAACAGACGTATTACTCTTCACAACAACACACATTTTGAAAATGATACGGCCCTACACTCCAAGAAGGAAGTCATTTGTTTCTTCTGTAAGAAATCCGGACATATCAAAGCAGAGTGCAAGAAATATCTTAAATGGAAAAAGAAAAATTTCCAAAAACCTCTGGCAAATATTGCAGAAAAATCAGAACAAGAAAATTATGACAGTTTAATATATTTGAACGCAATTATTAACAATTCAACCAGCGATTGGATCATTGATAGCGGTGCTTCGTCGCATATGTGCAATGACGAAAATTATTTTGTTAAACTGAATAAGGACGAAAAAGAAAGAACGATGTTAGCTGATGGGCGTACTTCAACAGTGAACGGAAGAGGAATTGTTAAAATTAAAGTAAAAGAAGATGGAGTAAATAAAACAATAAAATTAAGTGACGTTTATTTTGTGCCGGAACTTAATTACAATTTAATATCAGTGAACCAACTTATAAGCAAAGGATGTGTAGTTCGGTTTTGTGAATCCGCATGTAAAATTGACTTTAAAAATGAAACAATTGTAACCGCGAATGCGTGCGATAACGTTTATAAACTATCAGCAAATTGTGAAAGTGTAAATGTGGCGCAATCCAGAGACAGAAATTGTATACAAGTGTCGCATAAAATAAATAAACTACAAGGTGAATTACACAGCTTAGAGAATCCAAGTGTAATCGGGGATGACGGTATGTCGATTGGACCTGTTCAGCCAGGTTCTGTCCGTTACAATGAACTTCGGCGACAGCTAGATGCCCTTAAAGACGAGCTGATTCAATCGGAAACATCAAGAGGAGATTTACGATCAAAAACAATTCAACAAGAAAAAGATATCCCGACGCCCGCTTCCGAAATGCGACCGAACTATGAATACGATCAGAAAATTAAGGATCTTCAAGAAGAATTGACGACTATCAAGGCAATGAATTTAGAATTGAAAACAATCTACATTGACGAGATTAATTGTCTGAAAGTGAGCTTGGTAGCGACCGAAGAGCTATTGAAACAAGCTCAGACAGATATTGAAAAGACGGAGCAAATTACCCGATGTGAGACAGAAAACCGCGAATTAAAGGAGAATTTGGTGGTGTTTAAGCAGCAATGCGAAGTGTATCGAACTGATTTTGAAACGGAACGAAATGCCCGAGAACAATTGGCTGGTGAAAAGGATCAACTATTGACCGACTTGAAATTTTTGCAGCGTAGGAATCAACAATTGTTGGAGGAGAACGAAAAGATGAAAACACCAACGCCCTCAAGCTCAAGTTATCTATCCAGGACTGAACCAATGGGACCGTTGGAGCTTCATGTGCAGAGTTGCTATTAAGCATTCAAATTGAGCGCGACTTCTAGAGAATTAACGTGGATAATCAAATTGCTAAAAGACTTCAATCAACAAATAGAAACACTTATTAAAATATACGAAGGCAATCAAAGTGGCATTTACGGATTATATATCACAGGAGTTTATATATTATATAAAGTTGAGAGGGGGTGTTAGATATACAACTTTATTAGAATTATTGTATGTAGTTGTTATTTTTTGTTTGAATGCAATAGTCGTAACCTACTCGTAATTTTGTCAATTGTATTTTTCCTAATATAAAAATAAATTATTCTGAGTTTGTAACTGGCGACGAAAAGACTATTATTCTCCAGTCAGCGCAATAAAACAGTCATTGAGAATGCAAAAAAACTCTAAGACCCTTGGACCCGATGGCATTTCAATGGCCATGCTCCAACATCTTGACCTTCCTGCCATTGAGTATCTCCCGGCAGTCTTTAACTTGTCAATGTCTACGCTTGCCATCCCTGACATCTGGAAACAAGGTCGCATAGTCCCATGCCTTAAACCAGGGAAAAGTGCCTAGCTAAGAACTTCCTACAGACCGATTACGATTCTGTCACCTGAAGCAAAGACGCTGGAAGCCCTCATCCACCCCACTCTCGTTTCACATGCGAAGCTAGAACCCCATCAGCACGGATTCAGACGCATGCACAGTACGACCACCGCTCTGGACGCGATCACTACACGTGTAAGAGACGGACTAAACCAACGTACACCATGCCATAGAACCATCATGGTGGCGATTGACCTATCAAATGCGTTTGACAAGGTCAATCACTCCATGCTTCTGGCAAACCTCCTCAACATGCATGTTCCGACACAAGAGATAAGATGAATTACCAACTATCTAGCTGAAAGGCAATCCTTCACCGAGTTTCGAGGCAGTCGTTCCAAACTCAGAAAGATCAAATTAGGTGTTCCTCAGGGTGGGGTTCTCTCTCCCACAATTTTAACATCTACATGGCAGGTCTCCCAACACCTCCGGAAGGCATTGAAGTTATCTCATATGCCGATGACTGCACTGTACTTGGCACTGGAGCGGATAGGGATGTCATGCGCGAAGATATCAATAGATATTTAGCGCGACTAGAAGCTTTTTCCTTAGCAGAAATTTAACCATCTCAGCGCCTAAATCGTCTGCAACCTTCCTTACCACCTGGTCAGGTGATTGTCGGTGGCCGGTTGGGGTACGTATTGGCAACAAACCAGTTCCTACTGTTGCAAATCCAAAAACTCTCGGGATTCACTTCGAGAAAATGATGACTTCAGCTCATCACGCGGAAGCGGTATGTGAAAAGATGCGCAGTAGGAACAAAATTCATAAAGCACTGGCTGGCAGCACCCAGGGCAAAGATAAAGAGACTATGCTAGCCACTTACAAAGCGGTGGGTCGAGCAGCGGCTGATTTTGCGGCGCCAGTTTGGTCGCAAGGTCTTTGTAACACAAACTGGAATAAAATCCAAGTCTGCCGAAATTCTTCTCTACGCACAGCCACAGGGTGCCTTCTGATGTCTGGCCAGGATCACCTACATCAGGAGACACATGTGATGCCAATACGTGACCACAATCGACTACTCACTAAACAATATTTAGTAGGTTGTTATCGAGAGGATCATCCTAACCGTGACCTTATGGACAAAATTCCATCTCCACGCAACATCAAACGTGGCCTTCGTGACCTTGAGAGAGAGGTCCAGGGTTACAAAAGGGATCCTTTCGATGAAGATTCATACCGGGCTGCCATTGCTTTGATTCACACTGAGGGAGTGAGTCGGTCTATTGTGAGTTTAGGTACGAACAGAATCCTCTCAGCGCTCCCACCACCTATTTCGCCTGAGGAGATTAGGCTCCCGAGAGCCACTATAGTGACTTTAGCCCAACTTCGGTCAGGGTTCTGCTCACGCCTCAATTCGTATCTATCTCGCATAGACCCAAATATACAAAACATATG
Source organism: Microchrysa polita (assembly GCA_949715475.1). Taxonomy (NCBI): domain Eukaryota; kingdom Metazoa; phylum Arthropoda; class Insecta; order Diptera; family Stratiomyidae; genus Microchrysa; species Microchrysa polita. Next base: position 89,109,530 of record OX454415.1, read on the forward strand.
CCCAAATTGCGCTGGCACGCCACACGATGTGGCCCATTTGTTTCAATGCTCAGCTGCACCCACCAATCTCACCCCCCTCTCAGTATGGGAAAATCCCATTACAGCTGCCACGTTTTTGTCCCTGGAGATTACAGACGAAAACGACGACGAACTATAAGTCGAATCCATATAGATACACAGCGGTTCACACCTTTCTGTGACGCTAAAAGAAGAAGAAGTACTAGGCCATACGGCCACAGCAATATTCTAAACCAGCTACCACAAGACGTACGCAACGCTGTAACGGATCTCAAAGTGCCCAAACTAAGCTTTGGGAAGAACTTTGATGTCAGATTCGCAACTAAAGGTGAATGGAAAGAGAGTGACGTGGTCAAGGATTTTGACATCACACTCTTCACCGATGGGTCTAAAATGGATTGTGGTGTGGGTGCTGGAATCTTCTGCACATCAGTAAGTATCTATCCCCGTAAGGGGGAGGATAAAGGTTGAAAGGCTCCGGCCGATTCCTATATCCTTTTCAGTTGTGGCATAACTGCGGACCCTTAGCTATGCAGGAGGAGCTTCATAGGGTGAGCGGCTCCGGCCAATTCCTATGTTTCTCTACGGGACGTTACTTTCCCGCATTATCCGAGTAACCGCTGCGCCTGAGTGCTGTATTAACAACTTCAGCGTCTCAGGTTACTAAATGTAATAGGGTGACAAAAACAAATAGTCAATCACCGAAGCAGCACCTCCGAGGCCTCTCCATGATGGACCTCTTTCGTTTTACGAATACTATCATGGTTAAGCGATGGGCCGGCAACCCATCCTTGGAAAAAATTCTACATCAAGAAACCTCGAATGAAAGCCTCGGATTGTACGGATACAACCCAACGACGACATCGCAAACGAACAACTGATTACTCTTTCGGAACCTGGAATGTACGCTCCCTGAATAGGCCAGGTGCCTTAAGGGCCCTCTTGGATCAGGTCGAAAAATATAAGCTGAGCATTGTTGCACTCCAGGAAACAAAATGGCTTGGTAACGAGATTGATGACCGAAATTCGTACACAATTTTCACAAGTGGAAAACCTTCGGGCCACAGGGAGTTTGGAGTGGCGTTCATTGTAAACAATCAACTTAAGCCGCATGTTATCGACTTCAAACCCATAAACGAGCGGCTGTGTGCGATTCGCATTAAAACCCGGTTCTTCAATCTCTGGTTCATAAACGCGCATGCCCCCACCGAAGTCAGTGAAGACGCGGTTAAAGACGAGTTCTATCACCGCCTAGAAAATCTCTTCGATTCACTTCAATCAAACGATGTCAAATTGCTGCTGGGGGATTTTAACTCCAAAGTCGGAAACGAAAGTTGGCATAGGTGGATTACTGGAGGGTACAGCCTCCATGAAGACTGTAACGACAATGGCCAACGACTAATAGACTTCGCGACCAGCAGAAATATGGTCATTAGCTCTACCTGTTTTCCGCATCGTCGCATTCACAGGCAGACCTGGAGATCTCCAGATCAACATACCGTCAACCAAATTGACCACGTCCTTGTCTGCAAGAGATGGGCATCGAGCATAATGGATGTTGGGTCCTATCGTGGAGCAAATATTGACTCTGACCACTGGTGAAGGCGACTTATAGGTGCAGAATTTCTTCGGTGCATCATTCGAGGTTCACCCCGGCAAACATTTTTGCGGTTGACAAATTGTTGGATGATGCCACGGTGGTCACTTATACGACTGCCCTTGAGGAGAAGCTGACGCCATTGCTAAATAACATCAGCAACAAAGGCGCCCTTGAGATCTGGGATACACTCAAAGACACCATCAAAGGGGTCGCAGAGGAGGTTGTGGGATACAAAGCCCGGCGAGCCCGAAATTATTGGTTTGATGAAGAATGTCAAAATGCGGTAGATGCGAAAAACGAGGCATATCGCCAACGGACTGAACGCGCAACTAGAGCCAAAAAAAAAAAAACAAAATATAACGAGCTTCGACGATTTTCGAATAGGTTAATTAGGCGTAAGAAACGTAAGCATCTTGACGAGCAGTTGATGCAAATAAACTAAAGACTAGCTAGCAGGAACAGTAGACAAGCGTACAAGCTAATTAATTCAATTAAAAGTGGATACCAACCCAGGACCAGCCTCTGTAAGGATAAGGATGGCAATATCATTAGCGACACCGATAGCGTTAATAAACGCTGGGCCTCACATTTTGAAGAGCTCCTCAATGTTCAACCGAACAACCCCACACAAGAAGCTCCGGAGCTGATGGCTGAAACAGGCCCTCCCGTTCAACTCCCAACAGTAGAAGAAGTTGATCTCGCCATGCAAGCACTAAAACATAATAAAGCCCCGGGCGCTGACGAGATTCCAGCTGAACTGCTGAAGCATGGTGGGGAGAGCCTTGTTAAGGCTATACACACACTTATCGTTAAAGTATGGAACGACGAAATAATCCCCGAAGATCGGCGTAAAAGTATAATTTGCCCAATCCACAAAAAGGGGATAAGTTGAAATGTGAGAACTACAGAGGCATCTCATTAGTTTGTACGACTTATAAGATTTTATTTAAGATTCTGGAAAATAGAATTAATCCGTACGCAGAAGAAATCACTGGCGGCTTTAGACCTGGTCGTTCGACGACAGATCAGCTTTTTACAGTGAAGCTTTTACTCCAGAAGTGCTGGGAATACAACATCGACGTATACTAAATATTTATTGACTTCAAGCAGGCATACGACAGTATCGATCGAAGCGTAGTGTACAACATTTTGCTGCATTTTGGAATACCGGCTAAGCTAGTACGACTCATAAGGATGACGATGACTAATACCGTCTCGCAGGTCAGAGTTCAGAACAGACTCACTGACCTATTTGCAACTCGTACTGGACTCAAGCTGCGCGACGGGCTGGCGCCGACGCTCTTCAACCTGGCTCTGGAGTATGTGATACGAGCCATGAATTTGGACAGCAGCGGAACGCTACTCATTAAATCGACTCAACTAGTAGCCTACGCCGACGACATCAACATCATGTCTCGAAGATTGGGTGATGCAGAAAGCCTTCTGCATAATCTCAATAACGCCGCCAAGAAGTTGGGCTACATATCAACGAATCTAAAACTAAGGTCATGATGCAATCAAAAACTAGAACGCCAGTAAATTCAAGCATCACAGTGGGGGGACCTCAATATAGAATATGTAGACAACTTCACTTACCTGGGTTGCAATTTGTCAAAGGACGCCAACGAAACAGATGAGATAAAGCGACGGATACAACTAGCTAATAAGTGTTACTTTGCGGTCCTCCAAATTATGAATTCGAAGCTGGTGCACAGGAACACGAAGCTCCACGTGTATAAAACCATCATCCGACCTGTGCTATGCTATGGCTGCGAGGCATGGACCCTAACCCAAAACTCTGAACACCTGTTGGACACATTGGAGCGAAAGGTTCTCCGAAGAATCTTCGGGGCCGTTCGTGAACGAGGTGAATGGCGCATCCGGTACAACCTTGAGTTGTATCAGCTGTATGATGAGCTACAGGTGTCGAGGATCGTGAAACTGCAGCGATTGCAATGGGCGGGACATGTACAAAGGATGAACGACGATCGCATGCCCAAAAAGGTGATGAACGCGCCACGTGTGGACGGGGCCAGATTGCGTGGACGACCGAGAGCCCGATGGGAGCATTCTGTATGTGAGAACGTCCACCAGATGCTAGGCTTTCGGAACTGGAGAACAAGGTCGCGTGACCGCGACAATTGGAGGTTTTCAATCCAGGCGGCCAAGGCCCGACGTCGGGCTATCGTGCCATAAAGAAGAAGAAGTAAGTATCTCTGAAATGCTTGCAATCATGAGGGCCTATCATGCTCTCAGGGACATAGAAAACAACCAGAATATCGCTCTCTGCTCAGATAGTCAGGCGGCTATCATGGCCTTACATTCGGTAAAGACGACCTCCAATGTTGTTGAAGTATGTGAGGAAGCATTAACCAGCCTTGGAACATGACAAAGAATCACCCTACTCTGGGTACCCGGACACAGGAACATAGAGGGTAACGAGATGGCTGTTTGATTGAGTGATTGATGGCTGCGGTCCTACGGAAACTGCCTCTACGGGGCGGACCGCACCCGTTTTCTACGTGGAAACGGCCAAAAGTTGCCAATATGAAGAAGGTTCGATGCAGGAAGGTTGTGTTTGTCTGTGTATATGTGTGGATTCGAGTTATGTGTTTTTTCGTCATATTGGGAGCATTACATCTCGGCGCGGATGCGCTCAATTTTATTAATTCGCGCCGACATTGAAACAAATCCAGGCACAGAGGTATGGTTTGTAGTGTTTGCGGCCAACAAATTGGTTCGAATGCCAGGTCAGTGCAGTGTAATTGCTGTTTGGAGTGGGTACATCTCAGGTGTTCTGGCTTGAGAAGGGTTGGTCAGCACTCCACATCATATGTTGCACCGGGATGCATAAACTCAGGGCGACCACGGGCTGCTCCTAGCCCTCCACCTCCTCCTCAGCCCACAGCCCCCCCCCCCCCCAAACAATATGATCAGGAATGCTAGACCTAGTTTAACCCCTGCTCCTCCTCCAGCGGTTTTCACTCCACTGTCCTTATTGCTGTTTAACTGCAACGGCATTCACCAAAAAATTACCGAGATCACTCACTTCATGAGTGTAAACAGAATTCTGATTTCTGCCATCCAAGAGACTGCTCCATTCGAACTCGTCTCTTAGCGTCCATGGCAATTACATTATACTGCGCAAAGATAGACCAGCCGCCAGGAATGATTCTCACCCTGGAGGTGGACTTGCCTTCCTAATACACAAGTCCGTACATTACTGTGTATTAGATGTAGATGTCGACGGTACGGCGGAAATGCAAGCCATCTCAGTTTCATCAGGGAGTACTAATATCGAAATTTTTAATGTATATGTTCCACCACACTCTAGTTGCCCTTCTGGCTATCGTTTCGATATTGTTCCTCTCCTATCTGGAGAGCACAGGATCATTCTTGGAGATCACTCACTTCATGAGTGTAAACAGAATTCTGATTTCTGCCATCCAAGAGACTGCTCCATTCGAACTCGTCTCTTAGCGTCCATGGCAATTACATTATACTGCGCAAAGATAGACCAGCCGCCAGGAATGATTCTCACCCTGGAGGTGGACTTGCCTTCCTAATACACAAGTCCGTACATTACTGTGTATTAGATGTAGATGTCGACGGTACGGCGGAAATGCAAGCCATCTCAGTTTCATCAGGGAGTACTAATATCGAAATTTTTAATGTATATGTTCCACCACACTCTAGTTGCCCTTCTCGCTATCGTTTCGATATTGTTCCTCTCCTATCTGGAGAGCACAGGATCATTCTGTTCGGTACCGAGATTTCAGTACCGGGTTTCGGTCTTTTTCAATACCCGGTACCACAAGCGGTTTCCCTGACTCAGGTTTTTTTCAGTACCGACGGTTTTTTTTAACCATAAGCCGTTTTTTTTGAGTACCGGGTTAAAAAACCGACTCAGGTTTTTTTTCAGTCCCGACGGTTTTTTTAACCATAAGCCGGTTTTTTGAGTACCGGGTTAAAAACCGGTACCAAAAAACCTTAAAAAACCGGCTCATGGTTTAAATGAATCGTTCTTTTTAACTCGGTACCAAAAAACCGGGATATCGGTACTTTAGAATATCGGGTCCGGTACCAAGTGAGCACCGGTTTTATACCGGGATCCCGGTTTTTGGAACAGGCCTATTGGTGACTTTAACGCGCACCATGAGCTCTGGCATTCTGACCTCAACAACGATGCCAGGGATATAACTATTGCCGAATCTCTAGACGCCTCAGATTTCTGTCCACTCAATGAAGACTCGCCGACTCGAGTCACAGGCACTTGCTGTAGCTCTCCTGACTTAACTTTTGTAAGTGGCAGCTTAATCAGTGCTACTCGATGGGAGACGCACACTGCTCTCTCGTGCGATCACCTCCCAATCATAATAAGAATTGACAAACCAGCAAACCTGACTAAGTCTGAGAAGCGAACGTTTGTCAATCACAAGAAAGCCGATTGGGAGGGTTTCAAAGCATACTCGTCGACGAAGTTCATCGAGCTACCTACACCAACTAGCGTTCACAAGACCGAACGAAATATTAGGAACGTCATTGCCAAAGCAGCGGCACGTTATATTCCTGCTGGACGTATCCCGAAAGTTCGACCTAATTTCCCTACCAGTGCCGCCAGATTAGCCGATGAACGAGATAACATCAGACGCGCTCACCCAGGTGATCCAAGAATTCAGGAGCTTAACTCCGAAATCAATCGACAAGTAAAAGACTATCGGAAGGCGAAATGGAACGAACTCCTCAACGAAGGTGTCAGTAAACTATGGTCTACTGTCCGCGCCGTATCCAATCCTAGGAAAGGAAAGGATAATAATGCCATTAAATTTGGCGATAAGAGCACCAGCGATCCCCTTCAGTGCGCAAGCCTGTTCAATAAGCAATTTATTGAACATCCCAAGTCCGATGGCTTAAAGCGTAAAATTAGAAGACGGATTCGCAGTAGAAATGTTGACACTATACCATCGTATACTGCGGACCAGGTTAAAAAGTAATTGAGAATGCTAAAAACTCAAAGGCCCTCGGACCCGATGGCATTTCGATGGCCATGTTGAAACATCTCGACCTTCCAGCCACTGAGTATCTCACGGCAGCCTTTAACTTGTCGATCTCTAAGCTTGCCATTCTTGAAATCTGGGAAACAGGACGGACTGTCCCCTGTCTCAAACCGGGAAAGAGCGCTGGTCTCGGTGAATCCTACCGACCCATAACAATACTTTCACCTGTCGCAAAGACGCTAGAGGCCCTTATTCACCCCACTCTTGTTAAGCATGCTAAGCTATAACCTCACCAGCATGGCTTTAGGAAAATGCGTAGTACCACCACTGCCCTCGATGCGATCACTACACGCATCCGTAATGGGCTCAGCCACAGACGTCCTTGCCACAGATCGATTCTTGTGGCAATTGACCTAACGAGTGCATTTGAAAATGTCAATCACTCGATGCTTCTCGCGAACTTACTGAATATGCATATCCCTGCTCAAGAGATCCGTTGGATTGCCAACTATCTAGGTGGTCGGGATTCCTTCACTGAGTTTCGTGGCAAACGTACTAAGCTGAGGAAAATCAAATTAGGAGTTCCACAGGGTGGGGTACTCTCCCCCACTCTGTTCAACATCTACATGTCCGGCCTTCCTACACCACCGGAATAAATCGAGGTAATTTCCTACGCAGACGATTGCACCGTGCTCGCCACAGGGGAGGATAAGGATGAAATGCGCCTCCCAATTAATCGCTATCTCGGACGATTACAGGCTTTCTTCCAAAGCCGAAACCTCACCATCTCCGCGTCTAAATCTTCTGCGACTTTTCTTACCACCTGGTCGGTGGATTGTCGGTGGGAGGTTGATGTACGTATTGGCAACAATCCAATTCCTACTGTTAAATAAAAAATAACAGGCGCGACAATCCAGAATTGGACTAAGGCCGCAGGATGTGTTAGTGACATCCTATTTCCAAGATCTTATCTGCTTTTTGTTGAGGTAATGAGATCAGCATCACGCTCAGCAGTGTTATTTATCCCCATAAATGGGTACTCGTTTAACATCTGAGTGAGATCATAGTCCGTCACAAGCTCGTGAGTTCGAAAAACACCATGATCCGGTGAGATTCGAACTCATGATCCTGTGCACCGAAGGTGCGCGCACTAACCGCTAGACCAGCCAGACCGCTAATTCCTACTGTTGCTAATCCTAAAATTCTCGGGCTCCATTTAGAGAGCATGATGACGTCAGCTCATCACGCAGCATCCGTTTGCGAAAAGATGCGCAGTAGGAATAAAATCCTTAAAGCACTAGCTGGTAGCACCTGGGGCAAGGATAAAGAAACCATGCTAGTCACATACAAAGCGGTGGGTCGAGCAACTGCTGATTATGCAGCCCCAGTTTGGTCACATAGACTATGTGATCCAAACTGGACCAAAATTCAGGTCTGCCAAAATGCTGCTCTACGCACAGCCACAGGTTGCCTCTTGATGTCTGCCCAGGATCACTTACATCAAGAGACAAAATTCATGCCAATACGTGACCACAATCTCCTACTGTCCAAACAATATCTTGTTGGTTGCTACCGTGAGAATCATCCCAACAACAGTCTCATGGGCCGAATTCCTCCACCACGACATGTCAGGCGTGATTTGCGAGACCTAGAGAGAGAGGTCCACGGATACAAGAAAGACCCTTACGACGATGATGCATACCGAGCTGCCATCGCTGAGATTCACACTGCAAAAGTGAGTCGGTCTATTGCGAGATTAGATGCGAATTCCAGCTGAACTGCTGAAGCATGGTGGGGAGAGCCTTGTTAAGGCTATACACACACTTGTCGTTAAAATATGGAACGACGAAATAATCCCGGAAGATTGGCGCAAAAGTATAATTTGCCCAATCCACAAAAAAGGCGATAAGTTAAAATGTGAGAACTACAGAGGCATCTCATTAGTTTGTACGACTTATAAGATTTTATCTAAAATTCTAGAAAATAGAATTAATCCGTACGCAGAAGAAATCATTGGCGAGTACCAAGGCGGCTTTAGACCTGGTCGTTCGACGACAGATCAGCTTTTTACAGTGAAGCTTTTACTCCAGAAGTGCTGGGAATATAACATCGACGTATACCAAATATTTGTCGACTTCAAGCAGGCATACGACAGTAACGATCGAAGTGTACTGTACAACATTCTGCTGCATTTGGGTATACCGGCTAAGCTAGTGCGACTCATAAGGATGACGATGACTAATACCGTCTCGCAGGTCAGAGTTCAGAACAGACTCACTGACCTATTTGAAACTCGTACTGGACTCAATCAAGGCGACGGGCTGGCGCCGACGCTCTTCAACCTGGCTCTGGATTATGTAATCCGAGCCATGAATTTGGACAGCAGCGGAACGCTACTCATTAAGTCGACTCAACTAGTAGCTTATGCCAACGACATCAACATCATGTCTCGAAGATTGGGTGATGCAGAAATCCTCCTGCATAATCTCAATAACGCCGCCAAAGAAGTTGGACTACATATCAACGAATCTAAAACCAAGGTGATGATGCAATCAAAAACTAGAACGCCAGTAAATTAGAGCATCACAGTGGGAGACCTCAATATAGGGTATGTAGACAACTTCACTTACCTGGGTTGCAATTTGTCAACGAAACAGATGAGATAAAGCGACGGATGCAAGAGCTAATAAGTGTTATTTTGCGGTCCTCCAAATTATGAATTCGAAGCTGGTGCACAGGAAGACGAAGCTCCACGTGTATAAAACCATAATCCGACCTGTGCTATGCTAAGGCTGCGAGGCATGGACCCTAACCCAAAACTCTGAACACCTGTTGGACATATTCGAGCGAAAGGTTCTCCGAAGAATTTTCGGGGCCGTTCGTGAACGAGGTGAATGGCGCATCCGGTACAACCTTGAGTTGTATCAGCTGTATGATGAGCTACAGGTGTCGAAGATCGTGAAATTGCAGCGACTGCAATGGGCGGGACATGTACAAAGGATGAACGACGATCGCATGCCCAAAAAGGTGATGAACGCGCAACGAGTGGACGGAGCCAGATTGCGTGGACGACCGAGAGCCCGATGGGAGCATTCTGTATGTGAGGACGCCCACCAGATACTAGGCTTTCGGAACTGGGGGACAAGGTCGCGTGACCGCGACAATTGGAAGTCTTCAATCCAGGCGGCCAAGGCCCGACGTCGGGCTATCGTGCCATAAAGAAGAAGAAGAAGATGCGAATAGAGTCCTCTCAGTGCGCCCTCCACCCATTTCGCCTGAGGAGATTAGGCTCCCGAGAGCCATCAGAGTGACAGCTCTCATGCGGAACGTGTTTGCGCTGTTAAGAGTAACATTTCCACCCACTATATAAGGGCTGCTAATTCCAACTGGCGAAATCTAAGGACTTGCGTTATATCAAGGAAGATGTGGCTCTCTCTCTCTCGTCTGAGATTCTGACTAAACCGCGTAGAGATAGCGCCAAGCCTACTGCTGTTATCACGGGGCACTGGCCAATGGGGCTACACGCTGCCAGGCTGGGCATCCCCTACAACGCGCATTGCCGCAGCTGCGGTAATGTAAATGAGAAGGAAACCCACTTTCTGTGTGAATGCCCGAACCCGGTATAGGACGCTCGGTTGGGTTTTTCTGGGAGGCTTGAAGGATGCAGCTAATGTGAAATTAGGGGAGCTGCTGTACTTGCTAAATAACACTCGCTGGTTCAAGACACCTCCCCACTCCTAAATTCATTACCTTCATCATATACACTAGTTAAACTTCACGGAGTTTGTGGTTTAAAAACGGCGCTTTATGCGGGATTTTGGCTAGTCTCTGCCTAAGCCGCCACTTTTACCAACCAACCTTTATAGTGAATTAGTTATGTAAGGATGTTTAAAGCTTCACTGAAAATGTTTTAAGGATTTTTTATCGGATCAAAATACTTATTTAAGCGATGTCACACGATAAAATGATTTTGTGTTACTACTATATGATTGCTACAGGGTAAAGTGCTTCTTTAAAGCATACGAATTGTTACTTGGGTGGATCGGAGCCTACGGCTGCATTCAACGAATGAAAAATGTAGCAGAAAAGTTTTATTCCAATTGGATTCTCAATACATATACAAATTGTTCAGCAGAGAAAGGGTTCGATGGCGGGTAAATTCTCGTAGCATTTCCAGTGAATTTCGTTCGCTAAATGCAGTCAATGAGAGCACCTTTATTTATTGCATTTATTTATCTAGCAAACATTTTCGACTTGATCATTGTTTATCAGCTTCAATCAATCCAAACCCAGAAAACTAAACCAACTCTCCAAGCAGCAGGCAATGAGTGCATTCAGCGAGCACATATTGGAAAGAGCTACTGGAAAGTGTTCTCTCCCCGCGTCCCACTCACCCGCTAATCGGTCCACATACGATGTGGCGAAAATTTCCCCTATATAGCGTTGAATTGGAATGCTACATTTAGATGTGTAGCTGCTACTTGGACTGCTCGATCAACTGTCACGCACAGCTGCTCGACCATCAATATTAGGTGTGTTTTTTTGGTTATCCCGTGCAGGTTTGGGTAACGAAACTCCATATAAAAAAAATGACAGCTGACGCACCTGTCATTTTTTTTATATGAAGTTTCGTTACCCAAACCTGCACGGGATAACCAAAAAAACACACCTACTGTAAATTGTTTATTCACAGTTCAGCTGAAAAAATGTCATTTCTGAGCCAGGTTTTAGTGAACGTTATAAATTGTGCTATGAGAGTACGTATTTTGAAAGGAAAGTTGCAGTTTTAGGTTTTTTGAATTTTGGATTGCCGCAATGTCTACGGATGTATCAGCTGGTTAGAGAGAACTGACATTTCATGTAGCAAGTCCATTCAGCGAACACAAACTTAGCAGTTTTCCAATTTCTTGTGGTGGGGATATGTAGCACATCACAATATGTGCTCGCTGAATGCACTGATTGACGAAAAAGGTTAAGAGTGAAACCACTAATCTTGCAAAATTTCAAAAATCTGATACTTTAAAATAAAACGTTAATTTGATTGAATCAAATCAAATACTTTCTCCAATCACTAAAGGGCTGAATTAAGATCGAGAGTGAAATTCTTCGCTGCGATTTTATCAATAAAAATGCATACTTACTGTCGTGGAATATGTCACAAACGGTGGGGAATTCCATAAGCTACAACCCGAGACCGGTTCCATAATTCTCCTCGGCCATTTCATGCATTTTTCGATTCCCCCGTCATTTGATATTTCACGATTAAATAACCGGGGAATCGGTAAAAAATACATAAAATGGCCGAAAAAAATTATGGAACTCTTTCCGGATTGTAGCTTATGGAATTACCCAGCATTCCCCACATATTACACGACAGTAAGGAGGTTTTCACACTTACGGCCAGATTACGTAATCTGTGTAAATTACTTAATTTGAACTGTCAAATTCCATACATTTTTTAACTCACCACACCGCAGATTAAGTAATCTGGCCAGATTAAGTACAATTGTGAAAACCTCCTAAGAATACATTTTCATTGAAAAAATCGCAGCGGAAAAAAATTCACTCTCGATGTCTCCGCCTTGGCGGAAACGAAATGATAATAGTAATGAAAAAACAGTGATTGATTGTATGGTACACACTTTATTTTTGATTAATCTGCCAAGAAGATCCATTTTCATGATCCTTAATTTTGACTCCGCCAGATTCAATGGCACTTCTGATGTTATCTGCTATTTCAAAAAGTTTTGGATTATTTGTGGCTTTTGCGTCTTTTCGCAAAGCGTGCCTCAATGAACTTAAATTATCAAAAATAGTGCATTCCCTACTTGTATAGGCGGTCGTCACCTCTCTTATTTTCCATGTACCGTCACGAAAGCCAAATATGCTATATAATCGTTCAATAAAGTTTTTACATGCTATTACTGAGTCAACGTTACTACTGCACTGGAAATCGGCAGAGACAGGGGACATATGGATGGATTTTTCAACCTTAGAAATTAATTGTACCACATGTCCGATCGCTTTGGATGTATCAAAGTTAGACCTTAATGCGGTATCTACGAGATTAATTGTGTTTGATAAGAAATTCCATATGTCCAATGATTCAAAATCTGAGTGAGCTTTTCTTCCGTCTATGTAGGCTTGACTGTCTGAAAAAAACGTGATAAATTTTCGGCGAATTTCACTTGCGTTACTAATTAATTCTTCACTATAGTGCATTGCATTATTATAATTAGAAAGGACACAAGCCATTCGAAAATCTTCTGGGTTGTGTTGGTCAAGAAACTTCCGAATGGATATCGAATTGTTTAAAGATTTCGACATCTTTTCGTGATGACCTTTGACAAATAATTGCCCAGTATGCAGCCAGTAATTAACCCATTGCTCTTTTCCATAAAACATGCAGCTTTGGGCCTCCTCGTTCTCATGATGTGGAAACCTCAGATCTAAACCGCCTGCATGAAAGTCTATACAATGGCCAAATATCTTACCAGCCATAGTGCTGCATTCAATATGCCAACCTGGCCTGCCCTTGCCCCACGGTGATTCCCAAAATGGCTCGCCAGGCCTTGTAGACTTCCACAAGACAAAATCGACAGCCGAACATTTTACATCGTGAACCGCCATTGCATCTATATTCAATTTCTGAAGTTTTCCGTATGTGTCGCACTGACTTACTTTGAAATATACGGAGCCATCTTTTCCAATGTAGGCAGCCCCTTTATTAATAAGTTGTGTGATGAACTGGATAATGCGTGGAATGTGTTCCGAAACACGTAAAGCTATATTGGGTCTAACTATATTTAGGGCATCTAAATCCTCCCAGAACGTCCTCTCGTTTTGCTTTGCTACATCCTGCCATTGGATATTGTTACTACATTGTCTGATAATCTTATCGTCTATGTCGGTTATGTTCATGGCTGTCAGGATATTGATGTTGAAATATTCGCGGAGAATTCTTTGGATGATGTCGATTTTCACGTAACAACTAGCGTGACCCAAATGGGAAGGCGCGTATACAGTAGGACCACAAGTATACCAGGTCGCAAATTTTTCATTTTGAAGAATCAAAGGAACAGTTGATTTGGCTACACAGTTGGCAACTTGAATGCCGGTATTAAGTCCAACCGGTGGCTTCCATGCTTGAACTGCCGCCGTTCCATAATATATTTTACTAGTTAATGAAACTGTCCTCCGGTGGATTTTGTTCATATCGAAACCTAATTTAATAAAGCATAATATGTATATAACATGTAAAAATTCATGTTCATCGTAACCTCACCTTCGTCATCCGATATCAAATTCTAAATTGTGTTCTGTCTGTGTTGTGCTGTGCTATGATAATGATGTGATTTGTGATATGCTATTTACCTATGCTATGTTGGCTATGTGCACAATGTGCACTTGGTAATCAGCTGTTTGTCAATTTTCAGCTGACAACTAGGAACTAGTCACTTTGCTTTAGTAGCAAAGATAAGAAAGTAATAAGTCCATTTGTAATATTAGATAGTAGAGCCGTAGCACGTAAGCAGTAGTGGCGAAGAGCATTAGTTTCCTGCCCTTTAGAATTAACAGGATATTTGTAAATTATTCTGTCACCACTTCACAAAAGGAAACATCTCCAAGATGATGAGATACGGGGGCGAGGAAAGGTTAGCAGATCACTCCCCGTGTGCTGGTGTTAGAGCGGACTTAAAAATGTGTTTGCTACTAAGTGATTGTTGTGTTAAGGTAAATTACACAATACTCAAGTTTGTAGGAAGAATAAATTGAATACTTCCTGCTAGGAAAAGAAAACACCCAAGGAATGTTTGCAGAGAACTGACAACACCGTTTCTGAAGAATGTCGTGCCTTACGGACTACTTTCTTTGAATGTAAACGCTCACTGGTAATATTTAATCCATGGCTTTGGATAAAGAATAACACCATGTCTTTTTAGCTGGACACAAGACAACGATTTAGAGGACGCAAAGGGTATTAGTGAAAGTCTAATCCGTTTAATTTTTAGAGTATTAATAAAGGTAGTATGGTTTATGTTATAGATTTTTTTTTTATATAAATGGGTTGAAAGTTCATTGAATACCTTGCTTAGGAAAGGAGCATGCAAGTTCAGAAGATCTGTAAGGAACTTCCGGTTGACTGCGATCTTTTTGCGGGCGCATTATAATTCAAGTGCCAGCGAAACAGAATTGATAGTAGTTGCGCTGTAAATCTTCTTTTAGCGGTACAGAAAAGTTTGCATCTATGTATGTGGATTCAAACTATGGTTCGTCATCGTTCTCTTTCGTGGTCTCCAGGGACAGGAACGTGACTGCTGCGATAGGCTTTTCCCCACAGTGGCAAAGGGGTAAGATCAGTGAACGCAGCTGGGCATTCAAGCAAATGACCCACATGAGAAGTTTTGTATGCTCGGATCTATACGAGTTTGGTACGAATTAAGGCGTGAACAGAAAGAAGCCTGATCGAAGTTGATCTAATGTGACTCTGGTGGCTCTCGGTCGACTTGTCACCCATTTAAAATGCATTGTACTGCTTTCGCTCGCTGTTTTGCTGCTTTGGTTGTGTTTCAAGCAAAAATCTTGACCATTTCGGAATATAGCATATGGTTAAAGGGCTGAATTAAGATCGAGATTGAAATTTTTCGCCCAGGGATTTTATCAATAAAAATGGATACTTACTGTGGTGGAATATGTCACAAACGGTGGGAAATTCCATAAGCTACAATCCGAGACCGGGTCCATAATTCTCCTCGGCCATTTTATGTATTATTTTTCGATTCCCCGGTCATTTGACATTTCACGATGAAATAATCGGGGAACCGGAAAAAAAAATACATAAAATGGCCGAGAAAAATTATGGAACTGTATTCGGATTGTAGCTTATGGAATTCCCCAGCACTCCCCACATATTCCACGACAGTAAGAATACATTTTCATTGGAAAAATCGCAGCGGCGAAAAATTTCTATATCGAGGTCAGTACTAGGCTTAAGCAACAACTAGAAATCTTTTCTTTCAGCATTGAGGGTTTGCGTCGAGACTGAAGTGAACGCAATGGTAACGCTTACCTTAAAGCGCGGTTTACATGAGTCGACTAAATGGTAGAGAAAAGTATTTTCCATTCAACCACCGTGCTAGTTCTGTCAACTACTATTTCTAGTCGGTAGAGTCAAACTCTACGCTACTGCAATCATTTAAAGGAGTAGAAACTGTACAAATTTCACTCTACTCTACCATTTACTCACTCGACTCATGTAAACCGTTTTATTAAATATACAAAAAACTTGGACGGTAAGGCGACCAACTTTTTTAGAAGCCAATGTGAGACATATTGCTAAAACAAAAAATGGTATGATAAAAATAAGTGCGGACCTAGGGTACGCTGACGTACAGCATTGAGAAGCGTACAGCGAAATGTACAGCATTCTTTACTTGACGCAATTGTATCCCATGTAGTACACAACGAGCCTTTCTGCGACCTTCCTTACCACCTGGTCAGGTGATTGCCGGTGGCCGGTTGAGGTATGTACGTATTGGCAACAAACCAGTTCCTACTGTAGCAAATCCAAAAATTCTCAGGCTTCGCCTTGAGAAAATGATGACTTCAGCTCATCACGCGGAAGCGGTATGAGAAAAGATGCGCAGTAGGAACAAAATTCTAATTCTAAATCTCACCCCCTTGTCACTGTTGGAAAACCCCTTTGCAGCTGCTACGTTTTTGTCCCTGGAGATCTCGCACGAAAACGATGACGAACTATAAATCGAATACATTCAAACCCTCCTGTACCGCTAAAAGAAGAAGCCTTTCTGATTTTTCCTCTGGGTAGAGATGGAAATCCTGCATAGATACTGCATGCCGTGTAGCAGAGACCGCCAGCATACAGTCATGCCGGATTCTTACCGGCTAAACACCTCTTTAGTCACCGCTTCACCTGCGAGACCATCTTTCAGTATTACTTCACCGGGCCAATTTAGGTTACTCAGCCATCACCACCTGTAGGAGACTTGCGTCTACGCTCCTCCCTCTGTAGATCCATGTGGACGGCACAAATTGCCCTGCTTACTGAATACCAGTTATTTGCTGATAGCAGCATCAAAACCACTAGGTTCTGGGGGCTTATGATTTCTCCCAGTTCCGCTTCGGTTGACTGCGGATATCTCCATATCTGGGACAATAAAAAAAAACATGTTTTGCATCCTCCGCCACTCCCTTGCATCTCGGGCACTCTGGCGAATCGTCTAACTAAAACCGATGAGCATATTTTCCGTAACCTCCGTCGCCCATTAAGAATTAGGTCATGAAAAATGCAAATCCCCGTGTTTTCAGTTAACCCACATGGCTATATCTGGGATAAGGGTATGTGTTAAGATTTCCCGAATCTAAATGTATCTAAATTGTAACAATTTTTATCATCAAAATTATTTTTGCATTGTATAAATTCTTACGGATCAATTTACAGAATCATGTACCAACATTGTATAGTCGTAAGATATGCTTATGCGTACAAACAGTGTATTGTATCTAAAATGCTGATCTGCAACGTCCGTTGGAATGTTGCAGATCATATGAGGACAAATTTGTATTGTAAGGACAATAATTATGTGTATAAATTTACGAACGAAAAATAAAGTGGTTCATTCCATCCTGTACTTCCGCCTAATTTCATTTACATTTCAGCGTGACAAACATTGGCGACCGTGACAGGACACCACCATGGATCCCTTGATGTAAACGCAGGTGGAAGTCGGAAAGGAGATCGAGGCCCACATCCGAAGGTTTATGCGGGACTCCCCGGCAAAGAAAGACGTCCCCTATTTGAAGTCGGCAAAGGAGATGCTGGGCAAGCTGTGGACGGCGTTCGAGCAGAACCACAAGGAGCTTCTTGAAGACGAGGACTTCGAGGAGTCTCAGTATGCGAAAAAATACTACTATGGGGCAGTGAAGGCCATCCATAACACTACTATGAGCATCATCGAGAACTTGCTAGCGAGGGAGGCGGCCATCACTACAGCCCGGATGGAATCTGTTATATATGAAATGTCAAATACATTCAGTCTATCAATAGCCCTCAACCTGTGCGTTTCCATTTGATCTGCGTTTCAGTTTTAAATACAACATTGGCGACGAGGATGGGATTCCAACCCACGCGTGCAAAGCAGAAGCAGAAGTTTACAGAAAGTTTACTCGCCCAACAGCAAAAATGGATGCAGACGATTTTGGAAAAAATATCCGCAGTACCTGTTTTTCACGCATTTAACAAAAAAATTTCTTATTTGGAGCAGCTAAAACAACACTTCTCCGCGTACGCCGTGTCGCAGCCTGAAAAGAAAAAATCATTTTTCCTGTCTTGGAGTGGAGCCGAGTTATTCGATTTATTGAAAAATCTATTTGGATCATCTAATTTGGGCCAAAAAATCATTCGATGATTTAACGGGGAGGCTTACGGAGCATTTTAAAACAAAACGGCATATTGTCGCAGCCAGATACGAGTTTTTCCGAAGCGATATGAAACCCAATCAAATATATAAAGAGTGGATTGCAGAACTGCGCGGATTAGCCAGAGAGTGCAATTTCATTTGCAGTTCGGAAAACTGCTCACACAACTACGTCGACGAAATGATCCGCGACCAAATTATATTACGCACACCACATGATAGTGTGCGCACGCAGCATTGCAGAAAGTAGACCCATCTCTCTCCGATATTCAGCTTATAGCAGAAGCATTCGAGGCAACTGTTAAAACCGTTTCGATGATAAAAAATAGTGATACCGCTGATTCGGATATCAACAAGGTAGAACGAAAGTGGAAAGTGTCAAACGAAAACGTAAACAAACTAAAATCTTGCCCGGGGTGTTACCGAAACCACAAACGAGATCAGTGTAAATTTAGAAGTGCAACTTGTAATTCATGTGGAAAGAAAGGGCACATAGCCGCGGTGTGCTTATCAGTTAAACCGAAAAGTGCCATTACCAAGCCAAAAGCAGAGAACGTGGACATTGGGTGAGGTTATAAAACACAACGTTCGCGTAACGTTTCACGTTTTCCGAAACGTTTCCTATTGTGTTCTGTAAACGCATAGATCCGGATCAGACTTGGTGTTCCCATCGCCATCTCTCGGAAAGTGACAAATGTGACAATTGACACATCACAGCTGATACGTTTTGCTCGAAAATTAAAATTTCGGCTAATTACGGATTCCGCACAATAGTGGGGAAATCGACACTAGCGCCAAATACTGGTTTCTTTTTGACTAGTGGAACTATTTCAAATATTGTGGAACCAGCTGGCGATGACAGAACTACTTTATAAACAAAGAAAATGTCTACGCTGGTGGAACCAAAGAATTACTATCTATTACTATTACTATTTTTTATTCAATGGGAACTGTGGCTGCGAGCTGCGATCATTCAGGTAAGTCAAAATATCGTTAGCTCGGCTTATGATTAACTCTTGGTTCATTCTATCCATAGCGGTAATAGTCCCAGCAGTACGCCAACGGACTTCGTGTCACGTACTGGCCCTAAAGTGATTCCTTTGCCACCACCAGTTGGAAGTCGTCCGGAACGAACGAAATCCATTTACACCCGGCCTATCGAGAGATTCCATTGCCACACATCAACCATTGCCACCAAGACCTCCGCCATCAGTTCCACCCGTTCACAGTCCACGCGCAAGTTCAACCGCATCAGCCAACGGAACAAACAACGCCAACAAACGGATCAAGAGGAGCTGTGGAAAAGAAGAAAATGAGCGACGAGGAGATCCTCGACAAATTATGTACGATCTTGAGGGTAGGGAATTGTCTACCGCGAAGTTTTACAAGCTTTAGAATTGTTACATAGCAATCAAGTGATACATAGAAATATAAAAATGTGGTAATCTACTGTTGATCTTTTTCTTTTAGCTGTACAGAGAAGGTGTCAGCCGGTGTGTATCCATATGGATTCGATTATAGTTTGTCGTCGTTTTCGTCCGTGATCTCCAGGGAGAGAAACGTGACAGCTGCAATGGGGTTTCCCACAGTGACGGAACGACGAGATCAGTGGGCGCAACTGGACATTAAAACAAATGACCCACGTTATGAGGAGCACCAGCGCAATTTAGGCATATGTTTTGTATGATCGGGTGTATAGGAAATAGATACGAATTTAGGCGCCAGCAGAGCCTGACCGAAGTTGGGCTAAATTCACTCTGGTGGCTTTTGGGGGCCTAATCTCCTTAGGCGATGCAGGTGGTGGAAGCGCTGAGAGGACTGTATTCGTACCTAAATTCGCAATAGACCGACTCACTTCATTCTTCTTTTAGAGGTGCAGGAAGGTGTGAAGCCGCTGTGCATCTGTGTGGGTACGAGTTATGGTTCGTCGATGTTTGTGTCCATGAGGTCTAGGGACAAAAACATAGCTGCTGCGATTGGGTTTTCCCCACAGCGATATAGGGGTAAGATCAGTGGGTGAAGCTGGGCACTGAAACAAATGACCCACATCATGAGGAGTACCATCGCAATTTGGACAAACGCCTTGGATGTCCGGGTTTATGCGAGAAAGGTACAAATGGTGGCGTGAACAGAAGTCCGACCGAAGTTGCGCTAAATTCACTCTGGTGGCACGCGGGAGCCGAATCTCCTCAGGCGAATTTGGATGTGGGCGCTCTGAGAGGCCTCTATTCGGACCTTAACTCGCAATGGACCGACCCACTTCTGTGTAAATTGCTGCGATGGCGGCTCGGTATGTTATTTCATTGTAAGGGTCCCGGGGACCTCTCTCTCAAGGTCTCGTAAACCACGCCTGACATGTCGTGGTGGAGGAATTTGGTCCACGAGATTATGGTTGGGATGATCCTCACGATAGCTACCAACAAGATACTGTTTTGAGAGTAGGAGATTGTGGTCACGTATTGGCATCAATTTTGTCTGCTGATGTAAGTGATCCTGGGCAGACATCAGAAGGCAACCTGTAGCTGTGCGTAGAGCGGCATTTTGGCAGATCTGAATTTTGGACCAGTTTGTGTCACATAAACTATGTGTCCAAACTGAGGCTGCATAATCAGCGGCCGCTCGACCCACCGCTTTGTAAATAGCTAGCATGATTTCTTTATCTTTGCCCCAGGTGCTACCAGCTAGAGCTTTTAGGATTTTATTCCTACTGCGCATTTTTTCACAAACAAATGCTGCGTGGTTCGCACACGTCATCATATTCTCTAGGTGAAGCCCGAGAATTCAGTAGGAACCGAATTGTTGCCAATCATCATCATCAATGTGGCACGATAGCCCGACGTCGGGCTTTGGACGCCTGAATTGTTGACCTCCAATTGTCGCGGTTACGTGACCTTGTCCTCCAGTTTCGGAAGCCCAGCAGCTGGTGGGCGTCTTCACATACGGAGTTCTCCCAGCGAGCTCTCGGTCGTCCACGCAACCTCGCTCCGTCAATTCTTTGTGCGTTCATCACTTTCTTTGGCATGCGATCATCGTCTATCCGTTGTATGTACATGCCCAACCTATTGCAAGCGTTGAAGCTTCACGATTTTTGATACTCATCGTACAATTGATACAACTCATGGTTTTACCGGATACGCCATTGATCTCGCTCGCGAACGACCCCGAAAATTCGTCGAAGGACCTTTCGTTCGAATCGGTCTAGCAACATTTCGGAGGATTGGGTGAGGGTCCATGTTTCGCAGCCATAACATAGCACGGGTCGGATAATCATTTTGTACACGCGGAGCTTCGTGTTCCTGTGTGTTTCGAATTAATTATAGGGAGGACCGAGAAATATGTGTTATTGGCTAGTTGTATCCGTCGCTTACTTTCGCTTAATATTATGAAAATTGAAAAAAAAAATACATTTTGATGGTCATAATTATTACATTAATCAAGGAGCCGCTCGACAATTATTCCATAAGGGTCTGCATAGACCTCGGGTGGAATGAAAATGAAATTTTTTTCCGTTGCGATTTTATCACTGAAAATGTATACTTACTGTTGTGGAATATGCCGCAATCGCTGGGGAATTTCATAAGCTACAATCCGAGAATGTTTCCATAATTCTTCTCGGCTATTTTATGTATTATTTTTCGATTCCCCGGTCATTTCATCGTGGAAAATATCGAATGACCGGTGAATCACCGGGTGATGAGAAAAGTCGCTGAAGTTTTGACGCTGAGATAGTGAGGTTTTCGCTTTGGAAAACAGCTTGTGGTTGAGCTAGATATCGATTAATCTATCGTCACCACAGCACAACACTTACCCTCACTTAGTGGCTCCGTCCCTAGTGACGTCACCATATTGCTTGCGTCTATCGTAACGCGCCCGTCTTCCACAACCTCCGACAAACGGATCCTTGGATTTTTTTCCGTAGTGTCGAGACAGAAAGGCGGTAAGAGTAAGGCTCACCAGCAGGCTTATTAGATCTAGGAATCAACAGCAATTTTTGCCTTTTCCATGTTTCGTTCGTTCAACTAGACAGGTTCCAAAGAATGTCAGTGAACTTTGTTGGCATCGTCAGAATTACCGCTTTCAAGGCCTTATTACGGACCCCATCCGGACCCAGTGCATCCTTAAACCTAGAGGCAACCTTTGCCAGTTTGGTTGCTGTAATCGCGGGTTTGACGTCTATAATCTGTGTCGGTCTGTGTCTCGCCGGCTCCAGTTGGTATTGTGGAAACAATATGATACAGCAGCACTGAACATTTGAGCTGGGGAACCTTCTGTCCAAACTTCTTCATGACAACCCTGTACCCCACGGTAGGTAGGGTAGGTAAAGGGGGTAGCTTAGGCCAGACAGACCCAAAAGCCCAATTAGCGGAAGAGGCGCCGCGCCGTTTTGAAACCACATACTCAGTTGAACGAACTTCCGACAATTTGGCCAACTCATTACTCTTTATGTTTCTATGTCCCGGTATAGTTAATATAATTATAAGTAATTTTCAAAAGCAATAATTAAATTTATTGCCTATAATATTCCACCAAATTAATACCTCCATTCATAATGCAAGGCGAATTTACCAAAACAACTGTAATGTGATGAATATCTTTTGAAAGATAAAGATGAAAGGACACGCGTCCATTTTTCTGTAGATTTAACGGTGTTTGAAATAATTAGCAAAAACTACCGACCGACGCTAATCTCGGGCGCGGCCAAAATTTGGATACCCTTCACCCTTCTCGTGCTAATTGTTTCTTTGTGGCGTACCTATGACATGTGTTGAAATCCCCTCATTCCTTTTCCTACTATCGAAGGGGTCCCGATGATCGATAAGTGCCATCTATAGGATTGGATTCTGTACTGTCAGGAAGCCGAGTAGAGTCAACATCAACAGTGCTTACACCCGAAAAAAAAATACTGTACTCGACTGATCTGAATCGTTGTCACTATGCTTCCTTCTAGTTTACTTTAAGTATGAATCTCCTCAAGCCTAGCATTTTATTTAGCCTGGCATTCGGGACAATCAGCATGAAAAGGTGATAACTGCGTTGCTGGTCGCGCTATGAGATGGAACCCTTTCTCCCAAAGAGGCCGATAAAGGGGTCGTCCTAAAATCACGTGGCTCAGATCGGTGGATGAATAAATGTGCGTGATCAGGAAACCCCAGGGGTATGCTTGGGGTCAACTACGATACATGGTCAGAAACCGTACGCGATGGCGAGTAGGTGTAGTTTACGCGCTATACGGAGTCAAGGCAACATAGAAGTAGTCATATCAAACAAAAATCGAAACCTGAATGTTTGTGATTTTATTATTTTGAAGCAAGTATAAATGCATGATAATCTTATTTTGTCTTTCCGAAAAATAAATAAAAAAATAGAAAAAAATGTCATTTATTGCAATTGGCGTTGATTTGAAGCGCCTCATTATTATTCACTGGTTCTAAATCGCCACCACGCTTAAAAGTAATCATATCATATTCGTGAAGTTTGTCTGTATCTACGTTTGTCTGTATCTACAGACAGATATAATATCCAAAAGCACACAAACCGCTCCAAACCCAAACCGTTACTGTACGTACGTTGTTCAGTGTACCAAAAGTACGGTTTCGGATCGATTCCTTCACATTCGCAGCCCTTCAACAACTCGTCCTAATCATAGATCCGCCAACAATTTCACTAACATTGGGCAAGAGTACATCCACACGTTGGGTTCCTTATTCTCGGGACACTTTGACATGAAAAACGGTTTGATACCGGCGGGAAAGTAACACAACATAATCGGTTCGTTGATTGTGTGTCATTTTGCGTTCGGGAGCTTCCGGAATGTCCTGAAAAGAAAAAATTATAGGTTTTGACTCTAAATTTAATTTTAAAGTGCCGCCTCACTTCTCCGAATTCATAATGTTCCATCGTCTTTTGTCACATTGTTATCCTTCAGCCATTTGATGGCATCCTCATACTTCATCATGCGACGGAATGGACGTTTATGTGGCTGGAATTTTGGATTGAGCTCGTCCACAATGGAACCGTAAGGCGACTTGAGCACGCGGTCGACCACATCGCATATCAAGTCCTCAAGACGAGCGCTGGCAAGCAAGTTTCCAAATACAGTTGAGAACTTTGGGTGAGAAAGGCCTCTTCTCTGTAAGAATGTTGATTAGTCCGTTTTCGATTTAAGAGATAGTGAAAATATACCCAAAATAGTCCAATTTCAACAAGGTCGATCCACCTTCGACTTGTGTTTGCACCAGTGTCGGTGGATTCACTTCGTTGTAGCCACGATCCAAATAATGATCGCGGAAGGCTTGCAATAACACAGAACGCATTTTACAAGATTTTTGAAGTATTCTCGCCCCGAATGATATGATATGCCGGTTGTCCACATCAGGCTATGGAAATTCGTTGATAATTACATCAGCTCCGCGGGCGGTGCCAGACCGATATGCTCCCAGTAGTCGACAATCACGCTCTGTGGCTCAGTCGACAATCAATTCATGAACGACAGGTGCCTGCAAAAATTACGAAATTTAGTTTTTGATGTATCCTAGTTGGAAATCAAATAACCTTACCGTCTTGCCCTCAGGAACTTCCATTTTTGATCGTTCCTTCGTTGATATGACATAACCCTACATAACCAGATATTTGTTGCCATTTTAGGTTCCATACTATCAGCTGTTCCCACATCATCCACAGTCCGCAGCCATATTATTCCCAAGATTGCAACCATTTAGCCGATACACAAACCTCGTTTCTTCTAGTTCCGCTAGCCGCCACCAGGGGCGCACATGTCGTTTTTCGGCCATTTCCCCCCTATTTTCCTGAATCCGTGTTGTTCCGAAGTTTCTGATCCGTAACGGCCGGTTGATTTGAAACGTTGCGCGAAACGTTGCGCAACGTTGTGTTTTATAACCTCACCCATTGTCGAAACGATTTACGACATTAGTGGC
This sequence comes from Microchrysa polita, assembly GCA_949715475.1. Lineage (NCBI taxonomy): Eukaryota > Metazoa > Arthropoda > Insecta > Diptera > Stratiomyidae > Microchrysa > Microchrysa polita. The sequence continues at coordinate 89,134,518 of OX454415.1, forward strand.
TCCATAAACATTGACAATCTTAAGCCTCGTCTCCATTGTAAACAATTGTGGCGCAACTGTATACGAACATGATGTTTCAGTGCTCCCCAATTGTTCGCGAACAGTTGCTGAACAATAGTGTCACGTCCACACTGTAAACAAATGTTCCTGAGCTGTTGCAAATGTTTTGGAGCAATTGTTTCATGTCTACATTGTAAACAGTTGTATCGCAACACTGCTCCTGAACAATGTTCGCGAGCAGCTCAAGTTCGTTTCGAGCTTGTTGCTGAGCTGTTGCACTGATTTTTGTAATTTATTGATGTTCGATGATTCATGCTCTGCAACTGTTCATAAACATCGTGTGAACGTGTATAACAACTGTTCAGAAAAAGTTCAGCAAAATGTTGCGCAACTGTTCGCCGACAATATTTTGAACTTTATTGCAACTGTTCATCAACAAATGTTTACAATGGAGACGGGGCTTAACTTACATTAATCTCGAGATTTGCGATAAAATGGTGAAATTCCAGATGGATTCGGGCGCGTCAATCTCAATTATTAATTTGAAGACATACCATTTTTTAAATAAGCCCGAGTTAAAAAAAATCTAATCGGATTTTGTACGGTTTTGGAAAAAGAACAATACCCATCCTTGGTGAGTTACATACAGTGGTAAAATGTGGCCAAGTAAAAAAAAAATGTAATAATAATTGTCGTGAATACGGAATTAGGGGATAATCTCTTTGGTGTTGACCTCTTTAATCAATTTGGATTTCAAATTAAACAAATAAATACCCTTTCCCATAATACTAAAAACAAAATAAATGAACTGTGCTTAAAATACAAAGAAGTTTTCGAGCCTGTCATGGGCACCGTAAAAGATTTCAAAGCGAGTATCCAGTTAAAATCGGATGTTAAACCAATATTTTTCCGATCCAGACAAATCCCTTTTGCTCAAATGACGAAGTTTAAACATGAAGTTCAGACAAAGCAACAAAAAAAAACATTGTTGTTGGACGGATGTTGCATGCTCAAAAAATGATTTGAGTTATCCACCGTCCAGTTTGCCCATAGTGGGACAGCACAATAGTATGCATACTCCAGCGAGTTGCGGCACACAGAGTGCATTTCGAGCCGGTTTCGAACTAGTATTACATGGCGCGCTGCAATTCTCATCAGATGCCTCTCCGTATGCAGCGCGTCATGTAATACCAGGAGAGGCATTACCGGACTCAACCAGGCAAAGGTGTACGATCCTCTTATATAGGACACGAAATACACCCTGCTATCGAATCATTTTTAAATGGGGCTAGGCAATGGCTAGCCACCGATTCGATACGGCCGCGTTTCTGAACTATGTGTCAGAGAACGGGTTTAAACAAAGCAACAAAAACAAATGCACTCTGTGTGCCGCAACTCGCTGGAGTATGCATACTATTGTGCTGTCCCACTATGGGCAAACTGGACGGTGGATAACTCAAATCATTTTTTGAGCATGCAACATCCGTCCAACAACAATGTTTTTGTTGCTTTGTTTAAACCCGTTCTCTGACACATAGTTCAGAAACGCGGCCGTATCGAATCGGTGGCTAGCCATTGCCTAGCCCCATTTAAAAATGATTCGATACCAGGGTGTATTTCGTGTCCTATATAAGAGGATCGTACACCTTTGCCTGGTTGAGTCCGGTAATGCCTCTCCTGGTATTACATGACGCGCTGCATACGTAGAGGCATCTGATGAGAATTGCAGCGCGCCATGTAATACTAGTTCGAAACCGGCTCGAAATGCACTCTGTGTGCCGCAACTCGCTGGAGTATGCATGAAGTTCAGAGACTTGTTGATCAAACAATCATAAAACCGATTAAGTTTAGCCAGTGGGCACCACCTATTGTTTTAGCGCAGAAGCCAAACAACGGCATTCGAATCTGCGGTGACTTCAAGATTGCCGTCAACAAACAAATCGAAATAGAACAGTACCCATTGCCTACTCGAGAAAGCCTTTTTTTTACAATACGCGAAGGGAAGTTCTTCTCCGTCATTGATTTAAAGGATGCATATTTGCAAATGAAGCTAGATGAAGAATCTAAGGAAGTCATGGTGATTAACACTCCTCTCGGTCTCTTCCAATACCAACGACTACCATATGGTATAGCCAGCGCTCCAGCGATTTTTCAAAAATATATAGAACAGCTTTGGTTGGTATTGAGGGATATGCAAATTATATTGATGATATTATAATTTCAGCTCCAACCTTAGAGGCCCATTTTGATCGACTGGAAAGAGTGTTGCGCGTTTTAAAAGTGAATGGCATCAAATGCAAGCAAGAAAAGTGTAAATTTTTACAAGCAAGCTTAACCTATCTTGGACGCCAGATAAGCTCGGAAGGAATCTTACCAGATGCAACAGGTGTTGACGCTGTAAAACACATTAAGCCGCCAAAGAACCTCAAGGAGCTTTTATGGGAAAAGCGAACTATTACCATAACTTCGTACCCAATTTTGCAAATATCGCCGCTCCGATTAACCGACTACGCAAAAAGAATATCGATTTTACTTGGGGAGCTGATCAGCAACATGCTCTACGCACAGTCACAGGGTGCCTTCTGATGTCTTCCCAGTAAAACCTACAACAGGAGACACATTTGATGCCAATACGTGACCACAACCGACTAATTGCAAAACGATATCTTGTAAGTTGCTATCGAGAGATCATCCTAATCTTGACCTTACCGACAAAATTCCCCCTCCACGGCACATTAAACGTGACCTTGAGAGAGAGGTCCAGCGTTACAAACGGGATCCTTTCGACGAAGAATCATACCGGGCCGCTATTGCAATGATTCACACTGATGAAGTGATTCCGCCTATTGCGAAAAGAGTCCTCTCAGCGCTCCTACCACCGCCTGAGGAGATTAGGCTCCCGAGAGCCACCAGAGTGACTTTAGTGCAGCTTCGGTCAGGCTTCTGCTCACGCCTCAATTCGTATCTATCTCATATAGACCCGAGCATACAAAACGTAGTAGTAGTCTGGCTGGTGTAGCGGTTAGTGCGCGCACCTTCGGTGCACAGGATCATGAGTTCGAATCTCACCGTGGATCATGGTTTTTTCGAACTCACGAGCTTGTGACGGCCTATGATCTCACTCAGATGTTAAACGAGTACCCATTTATGGGGATAAATAACACTGCTGAGCGTGATGCTGATCTCATTACCTCAACAAAAAAGCAGTTGAAAACTACACATCTGATCTCTAGTACCACGTTGTTCGACGAAAATATCTTGGAAATAGGATGTCACTAACACATCCTGCGGCCTTAGTCCAATGCTGCCCAGTCGGGAAATGTATCGACTCAACCTAAAAGCGCGTGTATTTGTACGTGTTTTTCGAAAAGTATAGCAGTTATCCATATGTCATTTAAAAGCTTAAGGCCTCAGCTTTACGTTGGTACCATTTTAACCAATATTTGGTGAGCACTTTTAAAATTGATGCTCTTTGAACGAAAACGTAGCGAAAATTAGCAAATATGAAAATGGATTTTGGTTAGGTTTTTTGCAAATAAAACAAAAACTGTTGGAAAATAAGTTAAGTATTTATTATTTTAGTATTTGGTATTTCCTCCTCTTGCTCTAATGACAGCTTCCAGTCGATTCTGCATTGATTTGATCAAGTTGCTGATGGTATCTTGAGGAATACCGTTCCACTCCTCTAATAGGGCTGTCTTCAATTCTTCAGTGGACGAAGGGACTGGATTTCTGGCTCGGACTCCTCTCTTGAGTTCGTCCCATAAGTGTTCAATGGGATTGATGTCGGGACTGCGCGCAGGCCAGTTAAGTGATGACATATTGGCTTCATTCAAGAACTGCCGAGTGAGGCGCGACGCATGACACCGGGCATTGTCGTGCATCAAAGTAAAGTTCTCGCCAATAAATGCTGCATAGGGCACAACGTGGACACGGAGAACATCGGTAACGTATCGCTCAGCTGTCAGCCCTCCTCCTCGGCCTCCTGCGGGCACGAATACGAGATCCGTTTTTCCCTCAAATGAAATGCCAGTCCACATCATACAGGAACCGCCGCCGTATGCAACCGTTTCAGTGAAACAGCACTGCGCAAATCGCTCAGTTGGACGCCTGTAGACTCGACATCTTCTGTCACTGCCATGCAGACACATTCTCGACTCGTCAGTGAACAATACTGAGCTCCATTCCGTATCGCTCCAAGTAAGATGATTACGAGCAAATAAGAGGCGCGCTTGTCGGTGTCGTGCAGTCAATTTGGGGCCCCTGGCAGGCCGTCTTGGAGTGATATTCGCTTCCCTTAATCGTCTCCTTACCGTGCGGTCACTGACAGCTACTCCGCGAACACGCCTCAGGTTCCGCTGCGCAGCAACACCCGTGAGGAAACGATTTCGTAACGTACTTGTTACAATGAAACGGTCGTCTCTCTCTGAAGTGGATCGAGGGCGGCCCGTTCTTGGTCTCGAATTGAAGCTACCAGTCTCTCGAAATCTCCTGCTAACTCTCGAGACAGCAGACTGACTCATTCCAAGACGGCGAGCGACGGTTCGCTGACTATGATTCTCCGACAATAGGGCTACAACTTGTGCCGCCTGATCTGGCGTCGTATCCATTGATGAGAAAACAGTGATTGAAATTACTTCAGAAGTAAGTTACCTAACTTTCCTGATGCAACTGATAATGAGAAACCGATTACGGGCGCTTTTATAGGGGTAGTTTACCTGACCTGACCTTTACCTGAAACTTCAATTTTTCTGGGTTTTTTGTTACAAGTGGCAATAATTTAAAAAGTGCAAAGCAAATGTTGATAAAAAGGGTACCAACAGGTAGCTAAGGTTTCGAACTTTTAAACGACATACGACTTTTATGAATAACTATCATACTTTCCAAAAAACACGTACAAATACACGCGCTATTAGGTTGAGTCGATACTTTTGACCGTAAGTGTAGTAAGACTGTTATCAGTAAGAGGATTGGTGCCTTCCGCATTACATTGTAACTGGTACTGAAATAGGTTCCAAAAACGCTTTTCAAGAACCAGTAGCATTGTTATCATTAGAGAGACTGATTTTTTCGATTTTGCAAGCTGTAAATTTACATTTTTGAATCTTCTTCTTCTTCCTTGCCTCGTTCTTTATACCGCTCCATGGTTCCGCGTTGCTCGACCTGCGGTGTAGGCACATCGCCCGTTTTGGCGATAATTTCTCAGCATATTTCTACAGGCAGCTCTATCTTGGATCGTGTCATCGCCGAGACCAATGCGTTGTTGTTGCTTTTTAATTTGACACATCCAGTTGTTCTTCGGTCTGCCTCTGGCCTTGGGTCCATCAAGTGGAACTTCCATTGATATCGCTCTCTTTGCGGGGTTCTCAGGCGGACGCCTTTGAACATGGCAATACCAATCCATTCGTCGGTCTTCGAGCTTTTCGGTGATTGGTTGGTCTATGGACAAGCTGCCTCGGATGTAGCTACTCTTGATGTGGTCCCTTTTGGTTACACCAACTGACATGCGTAACATTTTCATTTCAGTCGCTGTCATTTCTTTCGCGTAACCTTCATACATGGTCCAGCATTCTGATCCATACATGAGTGCGGGACGTACAACCGTTTTGTACAACTTGCCCTTTAGCTTCAGTGGCATTTTCTTATCGCAGAAAACTCCAGAGTTTTCTCGCCACCTCATCCACCCAACCGTTGTGCGATGTTTGATGTCATCATCGCATGTAGCTCCGCTGTTCACCATCGAGCCAAGGTACTTGAACTTGGTACAAGACTTAAGGTGCTCTCCTTTGACGTACATTTCTGGTATCGGTGCATTTGGGTCTGAGAATTGGCAGCATAAGAACTCAGTCTTTGTTATACTTACCCTCAGTCCATGCTCCTCCAGAATGTCACACCATTTTGTAAGCGCAGCTTGCAAGGCAACGATGTTTGGGCTACTGAGGACTATATCATCCGCAAAAAGAAGAGATATTTCTAGGCCGTCGGAGACACGTGTTAATAAGTAGCACATGATGATGTTGAAGAGCAACGGACTCAATACACTGCCCTGGTGTACTCCGACATTCACCGGAATGTCGGAATATTTTTGAATATCAAAATATTTTTTTGAGATAAATCTTTCGGAATGTTCGATTAAACTGTAACACATCTGAAATCACACAAATTATGCTTTCTTATCACATCAATATTCTGAAATAATTTTATTGTTATAAAAATACTGAGAAAAAATAATCGTTTGTAAAGTCATATAACATTCGAAAGATTGTGTCTGTCTTTACAACACCCGCTCTAGGACTTATACCGCATCGGTCAAGGCGACAATTCGCCGGATCTAAGATTTTTTGTTATGTTTTGGAAGGGCTTACGGGATACGTCGACTTGATTTCATCAGGCAGAATGTTTTGTTTTACACTTTAAATCTGAATCCGATCCAGAAATACATATTTTGTTCCTAAGGTTCGATACGGAAACAGGAGAGAGACAGAAAAATCAATTATGTAGTTTCCTTTCCCAGCTACCCCAAATCCAAAGATTAGGGACCCGTTGCAAATTTTAACTGGTTATAAACGATGCCCTTATAAAAAGAAATTCCTCGTTATGAAAGAGTCGTTCCAGAAAACCTTCCTGCAACAAATCGACTTCTAATATTTGCCCGATTTGTTCTTTCGACTGTTTATGGTGGAATAGATGAAATGGAAAGGGAAACATTTTATGTAAAATGTCAACTGTTCAGTTTTATAACCCAATTATTTTCAATGAAAGAGTGTAATCTCTACCCACTGAGCTACCGAAAGCTACACTATATTCATATAATTGTCAGCGTTATTTTGATTTGTTAAAAACTTATAAAGAGTAAATTTTTTAAAGAAACCATCACTATTCCAGCTGTTTCCTGTTTATTATTATGTAAATTTGCGATGCTTTGCTGCAAACCTGGAGCATCTTCAGGTTAAATTTACGGCTTGTTCTGCTATCCGTTCTTATAACGAGAACTTTTATGTTTCCGATATTGTCCTTTATATGGTGGATGGTGCGGTAATTATCGCTAGTGTTGATAAAAAAAAAAAGAAATTCTTTAGAGAGCTGATAGCGTAATATTAAACAGTTTCTTTTTTATACCCTTGGATGAAGGGTATATTAAATTTGTCATGAAGTTTGTAACGCATTGAAGGAAGCATCTCCGACCATATAAAAAGTATACATATATGATTAGCCTTACGAGCTGAGTCCATTAGAGGATGTCCGTCTGTCCGTCTGTTGCGACGCGTTTTACTCGGCCAGTTTAAAAGCTATCGAGCTTATTTTTATTGCAGTCAGTTTGTAGGTTTGAATCGCTAAGATCGGGCCATGTGGTCATGGGGCTGGCATTCAAACCCAACCTCCCTAATTTGATTTTTCATAGAAAATTTTTTTTTGGGGCTCCCATACAAACCCAAATTAGATTCTTATAAAAAAAAAACTTTTCTATTTGTTCACTAGTTTCAACCAAACCTCATGGTTCTTCTTAAAATGTTTTGAACACCAATTTGCTTTCTCGACGCCATGGAACTTACGTGAAAACGGCAGGAAAAGAAGGGCGGGTTAACCATAACGCAAACGTACGCAAAAAACAAAACTTTTTTTCATTCCAAAGAATTCGTATAGATAGACGAAACATACCTTAAGATGCTCTAGGAAGCAAACGTCGCAAAATTGCATAACAATAAACATAAAATAGCTGGAATAGTACTTATTGGATTTTGAAAAAAATCAACCCAGTCAAACAAAACAAACATCAAAAAATAGTACCGTGAGATCAATTGATATGACATTACATACATAATTATAAACATTACTTGCATTGTTTCGTTGTCACTCTTTTTCTTCAGAATGCACTTTTTTCATATTTCTTAAATTAAAACTCGCGCTTAAAAATATCACTATTCACGAGTATAAGCTGACACCACATGTCAAAATGAAACGAATATGAACGACTCACGACGATTCCCAGAAAAAGTCCAAAAGACATCAAACTGTTCCGATCTGCATTACTTTTGAACTAGTCGCGGAAGTAGTTTCAAAACTACATATTTTCTAGACCAGTTGCCATTTTTCCTACAGGGTGGATTGTCGCGCCTGTTATTTATACAAAACATATGCCCAATTGCGCTGGTACGCGTCACTATGTGGCCCATCTCACCCCTGTCACTGTGGGAAAACCCACTTGCAGCTGCTACGTTTTTGTCCCTGGAGATCTCGGACGAAAACGACGACGAACTATAAATCGAATACATTCACACCCTCCTCCCTCCTGTACCTACCGCTAAAAGAAGAAGAAGAAGCCTTTCTGCCTAACCTGTGATTTTTCTCTGGGTAGAGATGGAAATCCTGCATAGATACTGCATGCCGTGTAGCAGAGACCGCCAGCATGCAGTTATGTCGGATTCTTACCGGCTAAACACCTCTTTCGTCCCCGCTTCACCTGCGAGACCATCTTTCAGTATTTTTTCACCGGGCCAATTTAGGTTACTCAGCCATCACCACCTGTAGGAGACTTGCGTCTACGCTCCTCCCTCTGTAGATCCATGTGGACGGCACAAATTGCCCTGCTTACTGAATACCAGTTATTTACTGATAGCAGCATCAAAACCACTAGGTTCTGGGGGCTTATGATTTCTCCCAGTTCCGCTTCGGTTGACTGCGGATATCTCCATATCTGGGACAATCAAACAAGACATGTTTTGCATCCTCCGCCATTCACTTGAATCTCGGGCATTATGGCGAGTCGTCTAACTAAAACCGATTAAAATATTATCGGTAACCTCCGTGGCCCATTAAGAATTAGGTCATGAAAAATTCATATCCCCGTGTTTTCGGAAAACCCACATGGCTATGCCTGGGATGAGGGTAAGTGTTAAGATTTCACGAATCTAAATGTATCTAAATTGTATGTAACAATTTTTATTATCAAAATTATTTTTGCATTGTATAAATTCTTTCGAATCAAATAACAGAATCATGTACCAACATTGTATAGTAGTAAGATATGCTCAGGGCCGGCTCTACTATATGTGCAGACTGTGCACTTGAACAGGGCGCCAACCGAAACGGGCGCCAAATTCACAAATTCATTATGCCTTTAAGATCAAGACTTCCTTTAATGACAACTGCATGATGTTGTATAGCATTATTTATACATATATTTATATTGATTGATACACGTCGTCCTTGTATATTGTGCATATTAACCGAACTAGAAATGATTCAATTATTATCTAAGGGTGTGTTTTCCCAAAGATCCGCTGCTATCGCGTCTCAAGAAATTACATAGAAACTCCACTAACAACCAAACTCAATTCGCATGCTAATCGTATTCCATGCCATTTGACTGACCCATCGACGCAGTCGCGACTCGTGAAACCTTGAAAGACACATCTTCAAACTTTTCAGCATTGTATTTACGCGAGAGACGTGTTTCCATCCATCCGCGTTCAAAAATGCTTCGCATATCTCGTACATCACTGCAAACATGCTCCGATTAATCCATACACTTCATATGCGGGATGGGCGCCCTATGGGCACTAGATTTCATAGATTGTATGCTTGGCAGAAATGAAGAGTTGTGCATTGCAGCAATTGTGCACATAAGAAATATATTCTGCAAATAGAGGGGAATGGCTGCTTTACAGGCTCGTACGTGAGATGTGCGTATTCACTTGATGGCTCATTCTCTCGGTCTCAGCTCGTAGTACATGTTTCAATTGTACGAGAGTGGGCGATAGAGGAATTTTGTAGGAGGTATAGTAGAGTGTCGAATCCATGTATGAAAAAACTGTTTTTTCGCAAGCTAAACTATCGCCAGAGGTATCAAAATTTTGAAAACAATAAAGAAATTAAAATTGTGTTTCATTTAGAGGGCTCTACAGCGAAGATTTGAAAATTTGTTTTTCACACTCCTAAACCTATGTAACACGTGATACAAAATTAAGTTTAAATGCTATATTAGTAACTAATTCTAACGTGAAACATTGCACTAGAAAAAAGAATTGTCAAAACAATGCTAAAAACTACTTGAAATTTATATTTTTTTTGAGGACCGACCCAAATTCTACACTTTTGGCCGAGATGGCATCTTGCTTCCAATAAAGCCATTTTTGAAGTTACGGCAGTTAAACTTTGTCTCACCTGTATTACTATACAATACAAGTACTAATCGTGCCAACAATTATTATTTAGAATTTGGTTGGTGCAGTGGCTGGCAGGCTCGCCTTCAAACTACAGAATCCTGGGCATATAGGGCAATGTATAGTTTGTATAGGAAGAAATTTTACCGGGTAAAATTTTCTATGCAATTCATATTAAGCGCAGGATAGACCTCGAGAGTTAAATGTTTGTCCGCTACGATTTTCTCAAGGAAAATGTATGCTTACGGTCGTGGAATATGTGGCAAATGCAGTGGAGTTCCATACGCTACAATCCGAAAATGGTTTCAAAGTTTCATATTTTTTCTCGGCCATTTTATGTATTTTTTCCCATTTCCCGGTCATTTCAGCGTGAAAAATATCAAATGACCGGGTATCGAAAAATACTTAAAATGGCCGAGATAAATTATGGGACCATTTTCGGATGTAGTATAAAATTCCCCAGCATTTCCCAGATATTCCAGTAAGTAAGCATACATTTTCATTGAGAAAATCGCAGCGGACAAAAATTTCACTCTCGGTCCTATTCTGCGCTTTAGATTTCAATTACATTTTCCCTGCGGTGCGGACTATACGGTCAGTTTCATTTTCGTTGCGATTTTTATCGTATTCTGCGTTTTAAAGTGAAAAGTGAACCATGTTAGCTAGGAATTTAAAAAGAAAGTTGTCAGAAGTGGATAATATGAACAATTATTTTGCAAGACATATTTAGGCCTCGTTATTTTATTAAAAATGATTTTTCTAACGAAATCTGACATCATACACCGTTCAATTCATCTCCTGGCCATAGTATCGTTACATAATTTGACCATCGATTGAATACCGGCTCTAAGAATTACTATTTTATCACAAAATCTAGATCGGTCGCAGTGACAGTCATCTTCCATACAAATTCAAAGTGTCAGTCATACAGCCACAAAATTCGCATGGAAAATGGCTATGGGAGATCACTACATTCCATTCCTGATTAATATATAGAAGGGCGACTTTTCAGTATTTGAACAGGGCGCCATAATACCTAGGACCGGCGCTGGATATGCTTATGCGTACAAACAGTGTATCATAGAAATACAACTACTGGAACGGGTTTTCACACGTTTATGTGCGTATGTGACTGAGACCGAAGCAAATTCCCCCTATGCACACCTCACTCCCTCTGAAACAACGTGTGTCTAGAAGCAAACTGCATCTTGTCATCGTGACAACTGTCCATTGTGAAAGTGTAAACAAGTGCTATTGGCCATTAAAATTTTTGCAAGAGTTTGTGCGTCGTAATTAAAATATCGGTGCGTGATTTTTCGTCACAAAGTGTTTTTCTTATTTGTAGTTTCCTTCTTATTCGTAGTGTCCTTAAATTTTTGATTTTAACCCTCTATAGAATTCTACAGACAAAAAAATGAAGTGCCTGGTGTTTGGTTGTCCCAACGATACGAAATTTAACATAACCCGCGTATCTTTTCATAGCTAAATAAGAAGTTTTATTCTGCCAGTGATGTCCTAATACTTAAAAAGAAGAAATGACTGTGACATTTATTTCGTGAAGTGTTCAATTTGGAAATTTGTCCACTTGGTTGCGTTTGGCGGAAGACTTGCAATCTTGTTTACTTTCATTTTGACAACCAGCAACCCAGATGTTTTGGAAAGCATAGGCGTTGTCGGAAATATAGTTTTGTGGACCCAGTAGTTTTTCTCTTATTATTTAAAGAAATATTATGTGCTTTGTAAATAAACTTCATTAAAGAAAATTATAGTAGCTATGTATTATATTATAATTAAATGAATGAAATTATTTTTCTTTTCAGATTTCCATCGGATCCTTTGAGAAGGTCTGAATGGTTGAGTCGTTTGAATATTCGAACAGCAAAAAAATGTTCTGTTGTTTGCTCGGATCATTTCCGGCCGGAAAATAGATTCAAACTACCTAGACGTGCCGTACTAAGGGAAGATGCGCTTCCAGAACTGCGAATGAGTGATTCACTGCCTTCAACTATTTTTACCGACAGAGATTTTGGTTTATCCCAAGGGATGGTGAGTATTAATTTTTAAAATAAACTATACTCAAAATAAAAAAAAATAAAAACTTAATTTTCGTTTTAGATAACCACGAGCTACATTGGAGAAATGACGAATGCATCGAGTCTTTAGTCGGTCGATACAGCGAGGAATGTCAATACAGTGAAAGCTCTCTTTGCGGACAGCTCCGATAAGCGGACATCTCTAATAAACGGACAAATTATTTGGAACATATGTTTTTCCAGTGCTTTGTGTGTAACTTTCATTCTAATAAGCGGACACTCCAAAGAACGGACACGGACAGTAGTTTGTGGAACATTTCGTCGACACATCTCCAATAAACGGACGCGACGCTCTCATATCCGGACAAGTTTGTTTTATACGGACGTTGATATTCTCAGAAATGTCTGTTAATGAGAACTCCGCGTCCGCTTGTTGGAGATGTTCCCAAGAAATTGTTCTACTGGCAGACGTTTTCGATTGAAAAAAGGCTACCCTTGCATTTTCTGCTAAATTGTAAGTTTAGGTTTGTTTTCATAAGGGTTCATGTTTTGAAAATCATTCAAGATGGCATCAAACAAAAGAAAGTTACCTATTGCGACCAAGATATTAAGTCATTTATAAATACCGGCAGTAATTTGCAAACGGATAATAGCCGTGTTGAATTGGAATTAGGCGAAGAATGTGATAATAGTGAATAAGTTGCCCCCGATGTAAAAAACACGGCCATACATGATTAACTTTTCAAAATTTAACGAATACATATATGTATGCAAAAATGTTGAGATGTTAGCAACTGAATTAATAAAAATACAAATGAATTAAATTTGGTTTATTTTTTTTTTTCCCGCAATATTTTTCTCACTCTATCCAATAACCGGACATCTCTCTTAAGCGGACAAAAATACGGGGACCGTGACTGTCCGCTTATGAGAGCTTTCACTGTATATCAATGGTAAAGCCCTTACATATTTTTTACGATTGCTATCTTCTGAACTCGTTCTGATCAGTGTTAAGGCACGATTTCAGTATCTGCAGCGCCAAATTTCGATGATGGCATTTCATTAACAAATAATGTTTATTTTTATTCAAATGTTTGACTTACAAATTTAACCATATCAGCACCTCAATCTTCACTCTTTCAGCCACTCTCTTCATTAATTTTTTCTTCTCAGTACCGTATAGCCCCATGTGGGGCCATGGTGCGTTAACTCAGCCGTTTATAGGCAATTTCGAGTCAACGTTACATTGCATATAATTTCGGAGTGTATATAATGTTGCAAGCACTATATATTTCCTATCCGCACATGTACGGAAATTTTGGACCACGCCGAGATTCGATCTCCGGACCTCTAGATTACTAGCATCGTAGAGTGCGACTCAACTAAGTGAGCCACAGAGGGGGTCACTAACTGGACTCGTCAATTACATCAACAGCTCAACATGATCGTCAACGGCGATCGAAGCTCCACCGTTAACCACCCCAAAACAACTTGTACAGCTTGGCCAACTTCTCGCCACATGCGTCCAAAATTTTGAAAGATTGTTAACTAATATTTGGCCTCTCGTAAGTAAATACTATTTTTTTCATTTACAATTTATTCAATTCAATTCAACACAAAAATTATTCTAATTACAAAATAGAATAAAAGAGATATGTCATGTCATATGGCCACTGAAATATTTAATTTGAAGGTACTTCATTCTTGATGGTCTAAAAAAAGACTCCAGACTATACGAGTACTATTTGCCTCGGTCACAATTAGACAGAGTCCTATTAAAATTTACTCAATTCGATGTCGTTTCGAGCAAATGTGATTACTAATATTTGTAAATTTTAATAAAATTTGAAATATTTCCCGCCATTACTGCGCTCCCAACCATGACCAGCATCCACGCCACTGCTACCTGTGCTGGTGTTAGTGATTCACTCACACTATCATGACGCGGCTTCAATTATTTTGCCAAAGGGCCTTTCCAGTAGTACAGTTCTATTCAGTGTATTGTATCAACGCCATCTAGATATATCATAGCCGCAACTCAGCTGGACAATGCCGTCATAGTTTAGCTCTTAAATTTTTTATTTACACGAAGAAACAACAAAAACAAGTAGTGACGTAATAAAAAGCAAAAACAAAACAGTGCAACATTGGCGAACATAACCTAAAACTATAAGCTGATTTTGACGTCTAAGATTCTACATTGCGGCCTTAATATCTAGACGGCGTTGATTGTATCCAATTGTATCTAAAATGCTTACAATGCAGTTTGGTTCATATTAGGGATGTCAAAAACCGGACGGTTAGTCCGAAAACAGGTACCTTCAATACGGTTAACCGGCTTTTTTCGGTTTTTTCATCCTCCCGGTTTTAACATGGACGGTTGTTTGCTCATCCGGTTAAAACCGAAAAAAAACTCCAAATTCATAAAATTTTTATAGTTTCTTGATTTGTCAGTCTGTAATTCTATTGCTTGTCTTCTATGAAAAATTTCGTATTTCCGAACACTCTCCTTAGTGCTATTATTCCAAGAACCATCGCGTCGTGAAACTACCGCTCCTTGCATTTTTCCTTTCCAAGTCAGATATTGTTTATGTTGCGTGTCACACATGGAATAGAGAAATAAAAAGGAATGATAAATCAGCTGTCACCCATACAAACTGCATGGGACGATTTTTAAAAGCGGTTGTCCCGATCTGTCAAGTGTTATTGTGAAGTTATTACGAAGTAAATGGGGGAAAGATTGCTGCTGGAGGAAGTCAGGAAGTGTATCTATAAAATGTAATAGTCATATCGCAGTTTCAGTGCGACACAAAGGTAAAAAAGACGAATTCTCCCCAGCTGTCAGATCCAGTCTTATATGAAAAATTCACTCATTTATGGCTTCTACGGCGCAATCCTCTTAGTTGTTAGGATCAATGGTGTCACACGTGTATCTTTTGTGCGTCGTGAATGTATGTATATGTGTATCAGATCAGTGCATTTTGAGTTAAGCGCAGTATAGACCTCGGGCGGAATGAAAATGAAATTTTTGTCCGCTGCGATTTTTTCAATGAAAATGCATGCTTACTGTCGTGGAACATGTCGGAAATGATGGGGAATTCCATAAGCTACAATCCGAATATGGTACCAACATTTTTCTCGACCATTTTATGTATTATTTTTCGATTCCCCGGTCATTTCACCGTGGAAAATATCTAATGACGGGGGAATCGAAAAATAATACATACATACATAATACGAACATCAGCTTAACGAGTGTGTATGCATTATTTTGCTAAAATTCTAAGCAATTCAATGAAAAACCGGTTAACCGAAAACCGGTACTTTGAGCCCGGTTAAAACCGGACGGTCTAACCGGCTTTGCGAAAGAACCGAAAAAGCCGAAAACCGGGTTATGGGCCGGTTTTTGACATCCCTAGTTCATATGATCTGCAACCACCGAAATACAGACATGGAACGGCCGATATATTGTACGTGAGCGTACGTGTATGGTCAACGCCATTTAGATATTTCATAGCCAAAACTCAGCTGTACAATGACGTCATAGTTTAGCTCTTAAATTTTGGATTTACACGAACAAACAACAAGCATATGACGTAATAAAAAGCAAAAACAAAACAGTGCAACATTGGCGAACATAACCAAAAATTATAAACTGATTTTGACGCGTGAGATTCTACATTGTGGCCTTAATATATAGACGGCGTTGGTATGGTCCCCGGACTGATTCCCCTTACCATACCTACACCTGCCACTAGTCTACCCCAGCGTGTCAATTTGCTCCGCCGACTTCAGACTATTGTCACCCAAACGTCACTTGTCTTTGCAGTCGGCTTACGTTTTTTAACGCGGATTGGATTTTTGAAGTGTCCTTTAACTATACCGTGAAATTTTTTATCGATAAAGTATCCTGCGGAATGTGTTCCTGTGCTGCTTTGTAAACAATCATAGTGCAAGTGCTGTTTCTCGAGCGCGATACACTTTCCGTTGCGAAATGAAGTGTACAGTGAGTGGATGCTGGAATCTAAAGAGATTCAATCACCATGGGGTATCTTTTCACAGGTAATCACTTTTATTTCTATAACTAGATTATAAAAAGTCCCCGTCGGAATGAATACAGTTCTTTTACACGCGCGTTAAAATAAATTCTTAAGCTTTAAACAAGCACACACGAGTTATGTTTACCTTGCGTCGATGTAAACAAACAATCTATTTGGCAGCCTGAATAATGTTCTGTTATTCGAGCATAGGCGTGGCAACTTTTAGTTTTTTGTGACGGGGGTCAGTTAAAATGTTTAAGTCTTGGATGAATTTTGTTTTGACTTTTTTTAGGGTTTTTAAAGAAATTTTTTTTTTCGAAAAACCCTTATAAAATCGATTTTGTCCGTCCGTCTGTCCGTCCGTCTGTTCACAAAATAACTCGTGAACGGCTCAACCGATTGTCATAAAAATTTGGTTGGAATGCCCAAGTAACAATTTCAGCCCTATAATACTTCGTAAAATACTCTCTTCTAACAATAATAGGGGCACTTTACAGGGTATAACCACTGAATAACAGTCCAATAATGGCATTTGGCGCCGTTTTTTGATCCAATTGAACCTTATTGTAGCACTGAATCACACTTTGAAAAAGACATACATCATATGTGTTATTTCATCATTTTCTCGCGTTTGCAAAAAAAATTCCCGCAGCCAGCGTCGAACCAGCGACTGTCGTACGCAAGTCCGACGCCTCAACCACTCGGCCAACCTCACATATAGTCAGCATTGCTCGTAAACCCTACAAGTGGTTCGTTGCTTCTATCGAAATGCTCAACACTTCTCTTCAATGCACCTTCTTATTCATATGTCAATCAGTTGAAGCTAATTAAATTCACAAGTTCATCAATAAAATGCATCCATTTTCTGCGCTGAGATTATCTTAATTGATTCATAAGTTAAGAATGAGTGAGGAAATGTTGGTTTCATGTAATATTTCATTGAATTCAATTCAAGAAACGTGGTGTTCCAGACCACTTCATAAGTGTCAATTCTTTAAAAAATCACAAAGTTCATCCTTCTATAAAACTACGCTGTGCAATTTATTGGATGATCACACGAATGTCACACTATAAAAATGAAATCGACAGTGCTATAGAAGATTATATGCATGTGTGTGTGTTGATTTCAGTCATGTGTGTTTATGTCATTCAATAAAGACTACAAAGAAGTATTTAATGGAGCATCTTTTTAGGTTATTTTTTAGAGAAGTGTTATCGAAGTCTTATTGGATGTAGTCGTGAATTGATTAAATAAGAACTTTTTAAGCTTTCCGAAAAGTGTTTTAAGGAGTTTTTATCGGATCAAAATACTTATATAAGCGATGTCACACGATAAACTGATTGTGTGTTACTATATGAATGTTACGTGTTACGTATGCTTCTCTAAAGCATACGAATTGTTACTTGGGTGTGTAGAATGGTTACAGTCTTTGGCACAAATACCTTAGAAGTTGGTAGGTAGAAGATAACAGGGTGTCCCGAACGTTTGAAAAAAGCCGACTTTTTTCGTTTTTATCGGATATTGACTTATGAAATCAATGATCTAAACGAGTACATCTCATATCAGTTAAAATTTTCCAGGTTCGAGTAACATTCGATCTCCGGACCTCTAGATTACTAGTATCGTACAGTGCGACCCAACCAAGTGAGCCAAAGAGCGTGTCAACATATCCATACCTACATAAATAACGGCCTGAAAACAAAGATAAGAAGTAAACACCTTAATTCCGTCGAAGACGGTCCCAAGCCCGTTTGTAGAGGTGCTGTAATATTCGAAACAACTTCGATGAAAAATATACAGTTCTTGAAAGGAAGGGGGAGGTGTGAAGTCCATTTCTTCTTTCCTACATTAATGAAATGGCATATAAGCTTTGAAATGTGATTTAACAAATAAAAGGTATCCTGACCAATTTCCAAATATTTCACATGATTTAATTTATCGCAATAAAACGCGGATCTACCTTTTCAACGCCACTATCATTAAGATTAAAAGTGTTCTCGTGTGTGAAATATTTATGGATCTTTGCAAGAAAAATTGTATATCTAAATTTCAACATAAGCCGCATTCCAACCAAACCGCCGACAGATTATTCATATTCAAAATGTATTGGAACAACAATTCCATACGAAACAACAACCAAGCGCCTATCGTTAGGAAAACTAACCACAAAAAAATAACAATATTCAAATTGTTGGCGCCTTCTTCGTGCCCCTTCGCGACCATGCATACCGACTGCACTGCGTATTTACAACTACTATGGCAATACGCACACAAGCCAGCAAGTATGGCAAGAATTGGCCCAACAATTTGGAAGAAGGCCCCGTCCATATCTTGTACCTCGGTGTCTGCAACGTCCGTTGGAATGTTGCAGATCATATGAGGACAAATTTGCATTGTAAGGACAATTATGTGTATAAATTTACGAACGAAAAATAAAGTGGTTCATTCCATCCTGTACTCCCGACTTATTTCATTTACATTTCAGCGTGACAACATTGGCGACCGTGACAGGACACCACCATGGATCCCTTGATGTAAACGCAGGTGGAAGTCGGAAAGGAGATTGAGGCCGTCATCCGAAGGTTTAAGCAGGACTCAACAATTTGGCAGAAAGGCCTCTCCATATCTTGTACCTCGGTGTCTGCAACGTCCGTTGGAATGTTGCAGATCCTTGCATTGTAAGGACAATTATGTGTGTTATGTAAATTAAATACGTTATTGCATTATTTTGTCGCAGACTTTAAATCAAATGTAATTCTGCTGACAACTTCATTACTTTACACTAATTATAGGTCATTGGTTTTTTATCGATATTGATGACTTAAGCAAAATATGTATATTTAAGAAATTGTATAATTAAGAAATAAATGAGTGTAAGAATAATAGCAGGTGTTCTTACTACTTCAAGGCAACAGATAAGTTTAGGCTTTTCTGAGCAATTAGTAAACAAACAAACAAACAATTGAGTTTTTGCTCTTTTGAATGTGAACAGTTACTAATTCCCAAACAAGTGGTCCGTCGAGCAGTCGAAGAATACAACCAGGACAATGGAGTCTTACTCTTTTGTTGTTAAGTACAATTGGCTATACAACGAGCCGTCGAGGCATACACCCAGGAGCCGGCGAGAACCTTCGAGGCTAACAACATACACCCAGGAGCCGTCAAGCACCCTCGAGGCTAGCATCATACCACCAGGAGCCGTCGGGAACCATCGAGGCTAACATCAAAAACGAGGAGCTCTAGAGATTCGTCACGTCTATCATCACAACCACACAGATAAGTTAAGGCTTTTCTGTGAAAATTGTTACAAAGCAACAACTGAGTCTTACTCTTTTGTTGTTACGTACAGTTGGTTATACAAGTGGTACTTCATTGGAAAATCGCACCATGGCTGATCTGGAAAAGCAGAGGTTTAACCTGGAAGAGTTCAATCGGGTTATATCCAGTTGCCGAAAGGATTCCCAGAGTCGGCACAATCCCCTATACTTCAGGATGAAATTAGGGAAATTAGAAGCGAAATGGAAAGAGTGTGAAGCCTTGCATTGGGAGACGCTGAGGGCAGTACGGAGTGATGCTACTACCTTAGCCGAATATAAGGAAGCTTACAACAACTCCGAACAACTATGTGAGGAATACCAGATGATATTCCAACAAGGGATATGATGCTTCGGAATGGAAAAACCTGAACCAACTACGGAAACAATTCAAGAGAGTGCAAATGGTTTAATTGCAAATCAGTCAACGAGTTCAGCGGGTGGTGTATCAGAGGAACAAAACCATACTCCACCGAGAGCCGAAGAAGCTGTCAGACTTGAACGAATAAAGATTAGTAAGTTTGATGGGAAATACGAAGATTGGCTGTCCTTTAAGGACATGTTTCGGTGTCTTGTTCATAGCAACGAGCACATCAGCGACACACAGAAGATGCAGTACTTAAAAACCGCGGTCGGAGGAACAGCGGAACAGGTGTTAAGACATCTTGCGGTAACAGCATCGAACTACAAGACAGCATGGGATCTTCTAACAAGAAGGTTCGAAAACAAACGTGCCATTGCGCACTCGATGGTCAAGAACTTCTATAACATCGAAAGCTGTTCGTCAAGGAATGCAGATGGTATCAGAAAGCTGTTAGATACCACGAACGGATTTCTATACAGCATGACAAACTTGGATGTCGATGTGTTAAATACGTTGATGCTTTACTTACTGGAAGAGAAGCTCGACATGACATCTAAGACCGAATGGCAGAAGCGTGTCGCAGAGGAAGCAGAGCTGCCTACTATCGAATCATTCTTAGAATTTCTACAATCGAGAATATTCATAATGGAGTCTATGCAGCCTAACACTTCAAAATCAACAAAACAAGTGACCTTGATAGCCGCAACACAACAATAATGCCGGCTGTGCCCAGAAGTGCACGAACTAAGCAAGTGCAACAAGTTTCTTCAAGGCAATACAGAAAAAAGACGAGAAATAGCAAGGAGCCTCAACGCGTGCTTTAATTGCCTCAGGAGAGGACACAGCTTGAAAAACTGTACTTCTTTGTACAAATGCAAACAATGCAGCAAAAATCACCATACGTTACTTCATACGGAAGCTAAAACGGAAGGAAACCCAAACAAAACCCAAGTACACTATGCTGATGAAAGTAAAACTGATGTTCTTCTCGCGACAGCAGAAATAAGAGTCAGAAATCGGTATGGCAGCTTGACCCAGCTTCGTGCCTTAATTGACCAAGGAGCTCAGCGGTCAATGATAACTGAGCGAGCTGCCCAACGATTGGGCTTACCCAGGAGGCAATCCGAGTTTATAATTCACGGCACCGGAAATAGTTCCATCATCCCCAAGGGAACAATGTCCATCGATATAAAGGAAAAATGGTCCGAGGAGCTCATCAACGCTGAGGTGATGGTGATCAAGGGTCAAATAACAAAATTGATCCCATCTAAAAGTTTAGACTTCAAACCTAAATTGAAGATAAAGGAGGAAGAACTAGCCGATAGAAACTTCCATGCCAGCGGCAAAATTGACGTCCTTATCGGCTCTGATCTGTATGGAACCATTTTGGAGAACGGTTTGATTAAAGGAAAACCTACCTATCAGCGAACTAAATTAGGATGGATCTTATCTGGACCCACGGATGGAGGAAATGATAGGACTTCGACCATGACGTTCATAAGCGTAGCGGAATTGGATAGGAACTTAACAAAGTTTTGGGTGCAGGAAGAAAATGCGGAAGAGCACTACTGTTGATACACTAAGCGAGGCGAGGATGGGCGATACACGGTGCGCCTACCGTTCGCAGCGAATCCAGCCAAACATCTCGCAAACAACGCTGCAGATACTATTGTACAATACGAAAAAATGGAGCGGCAATTGAGAAAAGATCAACGTCTCTTCCACGAATACAACAAGTGCCTGCTAGAGTACATTGAGCTAGGTCATATGGAGGAAGTTAACCCAAAGGTAAAGGTACCTTGCTACTACATGCCTCACCATGCTGTAGTTAAGGAAGATAGAACAACGACTAAAGTAAGAGTAGTCTTCAACGCTTCCGTGAAAACCACTTCTGGACATTCGCTAAACGATTTGGTGATGGTTCGACCTAGGACCCAGGAATCGTTAGTAGAAATCTTGATGCGTTGGAGGTTTCATCCCATAGTCCTTACCGCTGATATCGAAAAAATGTGCAGGCAGGTGAATCTTCATACCAAAGATAGGGATTACGAACGAATTGTTTTCCGGCTATCCGAGAATGACATAATAAGGCACTATCAAATGAAGACACTAACATTTGGCGAAGCAAGTGCTCAGTTTCAGGCAACTCGAACATTACTACAGCTCGCTAAGGATGAAGAAGTGAGGTTTCCCGAAGCAGTCAAATACCTAAAGAGGGATTTTTACGTAGACGATCTGTTAAATGGCGCCGATACTGAAGCAGATGCCACAAGTTTGCAGAATCAAATGACACGCTTGCTAGCTATGGGTGGATTCAAGCTCAGAAAATGGAATTCAAATAGTATTCGCGTTCTGCAAGATACAGAGCAAACCTTGAACAATTCACCCGAGCCAATTGCGATTCAATCAGAAGCAAAACCAGAAGCAACAACGAAGATATCTACAGAAGACAATTTTACCTTCTCAGTAGATAAATCATTTCAAGATGACGAAAAGATAACAAAAGGGATGATTGTTGTAAATCAAGCTGAAGCTCAATCTGGTGTTGTTTTGCCGGAATCTTTGATGTTTGTGTCAAATAAATAAAAGGGATGATATTGTCTCAGGTGGCGAAGCTGTTCGATCCCCTCGGTTTGCTGCAACCTGTCGTAGTTACGGGAAAAATATTAATTCAAGAACTCTGGGTGGAAAAATGCGAACTAGATAAACCAATATCGCCAGAATAGCAACAAAAATGGTCTAACTACGTTCGAACGATCAAAGCATTGAACGGAATCAAAATTCCGAGATGGGTTGGAAGCTCTGCATCATCAACAATTGAGTTACATGGATTCACCAAACAGCAAGAATTGAACCATCTACGTCAGCTGCAACAGGCAACGGTTCTCCCCGAACAACTACTATTGAATCTCCAACTTCGTCTGATACTATCAATGAGGATTTCCGGCTCCAGCTTCTTAAAAGGTATTCATCATTACAACGACTGTTGCGCGTTATAGCACGATGCAGAAGGTGGAAGCATAAGCAACCAAGTATTCCATTGAACATATTAGAAATTCGCGAGGCAAAAACTATTTGCGTAAAGTGGTCTCAGAATACGTTCAGCGATGACATCCGTGCTATTTCCAAAAACAACATCTGCCAAAGGGTTCTCGCCTTCTGCAGCTAAATCCCTATCTGGATCAAGTAAGAATCCTTAGGGTGGGCGGTCGATTGCAGAAGTCCAACCTATGCCAGGCTGCAAAGCATCCCGTCATCTTAAGCCCTCGATATCCCCTTGCGAAGCTAATTGTACGGGAAACTCACCAAATAACAACCTTGCACGGAACTGTCAATGAAGTTTCGGCTACTTTAGGCGAACAGTATTGGATCCTGAATGCTCAAGGACTTATAAAATCGACGATCCATCAATGTATAACCTGTTTCAAGCTCAATCAAAGCAACAGTTGATGGGTGTATTGCCTCGGGAAAGGGTAACACCAGCTCGAGCATTTTGTAATACCGGAATTGATTTTGCTGGTCCCATCAAAACCAAATGGTCAAGCGGTCGTGGGAGCAAGACAATGAAGGCCTATATAGCTGTATTCATTTGCCTGACCACGAAGGCTTTCCATTTAGAGCTAGTTAGCGAACTAACCACCAAGGCATGCATTGCGGCCATCAAACGCTTCATATCAAGAAGAGGAAAATGTCAGAACATATTCTCGGATAATGGCACCAATTTTGTGGGAGCGAGTCGAGAGCTGAAACGAGATTTTGACAACGTTGTGAAGGAAACAAAGGAGAGCTTAGTCTATGACGAAATAATGTGGCATTTTATACCACCCTGTAGCCCACATTTCGGAGGGTTATGGGAAGCAGGAGTCAAGTCAACAAAAAGGCATCTAATCAGAAGTATCGGTGAAAAGCTGCTTAATGTCGAACAGATGTACACGGCATTGGCAGAAATAGAAGCGTGCCTGAATAGTCGACCTCTCACGCCAATAAGCAACGACCCGAACGACTTCGAAGCGCTGACGCCTGGACATTTCCTCGTAGGCAGATCTATGTTTGCCATTCCTACTCCGGAAAAAATTGGCCGAAATCTGAGGGATAAATGGGAAGAGATTTCTGAGATATCCCAAATCTTTTGGCGAAGATGACAACGAGAATATTTAACACGCCTCCAAGAAAGACCAAAATGGCTCAAGACGCAAGCGAATCTTCAATCCGGTCAATTGGTATTAGTCAAAAACGAAAATCTTCCGTCTACAAAGTGGCCTCTTGTACGTATTGAAGAGATTCATCCTGGAGAAGTAAACTTGGTTCGAGTGGTAACCTTGCGTTTCGGCAATGGGAATCAGTCTTCTGTCCCTTGCCGGTGCCAATAACTACGCGCCACGATGAAGGTACAACAGAAAATCACGAACGGAGACAGAAAACTGAAGAAGGAGCTAGGTCAAAATTATCTCCATGGCTGTACGTTCTTTGTTTCATCGCTTGCTGCATTCCAATATCAACAAGCCATGTGACAACAAGGGAATTAACTGGCGGAACTTACATCGAACATATTGGCCAAGCTCAGCTGCAACATGGAACTCTAAGGCTGGACTTAAGAATTCCGTGGAGTGAAGTACAACTCGACCAAATAAGGTTGAAGGCCGTCGACGTCAACATGACTAAGCTATGTGAATATCAATTTGAAGCCGCAGAAGAAGTTCATTGTGATGACTTAAAGGCGCATCTCCAGGAGGCTATAAATTCAACTCAACACAAAATAATGACATTAAGGCTTTTTCATAGTAGATCTAAGAGAGGACTTTTTGGCACATTATTAACGTCAGTATTCGGCGTAAATGATGAAGCATATAAGGATATCGAAAACCTTTCATGAACAACACCAATTCCAAAATACAACAACAATTTTCCAAGTTCACTGATCAACTAAATACTCGTTTCCAAGATCTACAACAAATACGCAACAAATTGAAGACAATTGATGGAAATTATGTGAAAGTCCAATTCCTGAGCGGTTACCTTTTGGCAAAAAATCTCGTGGAGGAATTAAACAATAAATATCAATCCATTCTGAACACCATCTATACGCGACGAGGAATATTAGAATGCCTTGATCCCTCCGATGTTATTAAAGCGATTGAACAAACCGAAAGGATGATTCCATCAAACTTACGGGTTTCTCGAATTCCAACAAACTTATTAGATATAAAAAACACGGATGATTACATGGCAATGAGTGGATATTTAATGATCCTTCATACAACGGAGAGCGATCTTATTAAAGTAACAGCGGTGCCCAATTATGTAAGAGATAACATTTTCTCATCAAAGCTGTTCCAACCATCTATTTTTGCTGTCAGCGTTAAACAACAACATTACTTTCAAGTAACCGAAGATGACCTGAAAACCGCTGTCCGTTTAAACGAAGGAGTTCTACAGTTACAAGCGAGCATGAGTTACAATTTCAACAATACTCCCAACTGCATAATCAAGGAACTATACGGTCTTCAGCAAGGTAGCAATTGTCCTTCTCAAACGTTCCGTTTAAACAAAGCAGTTTGGAACCAATTGTACGATAGAAATTCCTGGATTGTCACGTCACCCATAGCCCTCACCGTTGATGCTGTTTGTCAAACAGAAGAAGAAAGGATAGCCATAAATTATACGACTCTAAATAACGTACCTCGGGATTGCAGCTTGCACACTCCAGAGTTTACGATAACGCCAGATCTTCAACAGCATTTCCCACCGCTTAAAGTTTGGTTTAAATCAGAAGCAGTCAATTTTGATATTCAGTCGCTACCTTCCAAACCCGTAGACGTTAATATCAGTCTCATAAAGTCCGATGAAACATTTTCCGATTTTATCCAGGAAGCCAATAGCTTAAATGATCATTTCGGAAATATTGAATGGAAGGCTATTATCAAACACCAAGGATTACCGATCGCAGGCTTACTAGCATTGGTATTCACTCTACTAGTGTTACTGTTCCTATGGAAAAGGGGAACTCGATGCATACCGAAGAAACGCGTTCATCGTACACGATCTTCAACGTCACGAAAAATATCAACAACAGATGTAATGTAATTCTGCTGACAACTTCATTACTTTACACTAATTAGGTCATTGGTTTTTTATCGATATTGATGACTTTAGCAAAATATGTATATTTAAGAAATTGTATAATTAAGAAATAAATGAGTGTAAGAATAATAGCAGGTGTTCTTACTACTTCAAGGCAACATATAAGTTTAGGCTTTTCTGAGCAATTAGTAAACAAACAAACAATTGAGTTTTCTGCTCTTTTGATTGTGAACAGTTACTAATTCCCAAACAATGTGTATAAATTTACGAACGAAAAATAAAGTGGTTCATTCCATCCTGTACTCCCGACTTATTTCATTTACATTTCAGCGTGATAACATTGGCGACCGTGACAGGACACCACCATGGCTCCCTTGATGTAAACGCAGGTGGAAGTCGGGAAGGAGATTGAGGCCGTCATCCGAAGGTTTAAGCAGGACTCCCCGGCAAAGAAGGACGTCCCCTATTTGAAGTCGGTAAAGGAGATGCTGGGCCAGCTGTGGACGGCGTTCGAGCAGAACCACAAGGAGCTTCTTGAAGACGAGGACTACGAGGAGTCTCAGTATGCGAAAAAATACTACTATGGGGCAGTGAAGGCCATCCACAACACTACTATGAGCATCATCAACGCCGTCTAGATATTAAGGCCGCAATGTAGAATCGTAGACGTCAAAATCAGCTTATAGTTTTAGGTTATGTTCGCCAATGTTGCTCTGTTTTGTTTTTGCTTTTTATTACGTCACTACTTGTTTTTGTTGTTTGTTCGTGTAAATAAAAAATTTAAGAGCTAAACCATGACGGCATTGTCCAGCTGAGTTGCGGCTATGATATATCTAGATGGCGTTGGCATCATCGAGGACTTGCTAGCGACGGAGGCGGCCGTCACGACAGCCCGGATGGAATCCATGATGGCTGTACAAGCCTTAGAGCAGGTATTAATATAAGGAGAGGGCGAAAGTCACGAATTCCATACAAAGTGACGACTCAAAAATGT
This sequence comes from Microchrysa polita, assembly GCA_949715475.1. NCBI lineage: Eukaryota > Metazoa > Arthropoda > Insecta > Diptera > Stratiomyidae > Microchrysa > Microchrysa polita. The sequence continues at coordinate 89,161,508 of OX454415.1, forward strand.
GCCGAGAATCTAATACATGGGAGAGCAAGCATCTAACAGTAAAGTAGTAATTGTGTCCAAAATTCGTGTGCGCTTGGTTGAATTCTTCTTCTTCTTCATTCTCTTTATCTTTAATAGTGGGTTGTGAAAGCATGGAACTTTGTTTGAATTGAGATGTACTGTTACTCTACTTGTGTCAAATAGCTTTGTTTCAACAGTGTTGTTATTGTATTTTTCTCTCCCATGAATTTGCGCTTTCGGCTCACTTTCTAAGTGTCGTTTCCTCTCCTTCTATTAATACCTGCTCGAAGGTACAAGCTATTATGATGAAGACGCTGACGAGCATGGAATAGAGAAATAAAAAGGAATGATAAATCAGCTGTCACCCATACAAACTGCATGGGACGATTTTAAAAAGCGGTTGTCCCGATCTGTCAAGTGTTATTGTGAAGTTATTACGAAGTAAATGGGGGAAAGATTGCTGCTGGAGGAAGTCAGGAAGTGTATCTATAAAATGTAATAGTCATATCGCAGTTTCAGTGCGACACAAAGGTAAAAAAGACGAATTGTCCCCAGCTGTCAGATCCAGTCTTATATGAAAAATTCACTCATTTATCGCTTCTACGGCGCAATCCTCTTAGTTGTTAGGATCAATGCTGACGAGGCTCCTGGAGCGAGCCGAACAAAGGCTGAAGTCGGATCAGTCCATGGAATAGAGAAATAAAAAGGAATGCTAAATCAGCTGTCACCCATACAAACTGCATGGCACGATTTTAAAAAGCGGTTGTCCCCATCTGTCAAGTGTTATTGTGAAGTTTTTACGAAGTAAGTGGGGGGAAAGAGTGTTGCTGGAGGAAGTCAGGAAGTGTATCTATAAAATCTAATAGTCATATCGCAGTTTCAGTGCGACACAAAGGTAAAAAAGACGAATTGTCCCCACCTGTCAGATCCAGTCTGATATGAAAAATTCAATCATTTACCGTTTCTACGGGGCAATCCTCTTAGTTCTTAGGATCAGTGGATCAGTCACATCAATTCATGGAGCTCATGGAATAGCACCGAGGGACAAGATATGGAGAGGCCCTTCTGCCAAATTGTTGGGCCAATTCTTGCCATACTTGCTGGCTTGTGTGTGTATTGCCATAGTAGTGGTAAATACGCAGTGTAGCCGGTATGCATGGTCGCGAAGGGGCACGAAGAAGGCGCCAAAAATTTGAATATTGTTATTTGTTGTGGTTTAATTTTCCTGACGATAGGCGCTTGGTTGTTGTTTCGTATGGAATTGTTGTTCCAATACATTTTGAATATGAATAATCTGTCGGCGGTTTGGTTGGAATGAGGCTTATGTTGAAATCACCGAAATACAGACATGGAACGGCCGATATATTGTACGTGAGCGTACGTGTATGGTCCCCGGACTGATTCCCCTTACCATACCTACACCTCCCTGTAGTCTACCCCAGCGTGTCAATTTGCTCCGCCCACTGAAGACTATTGTCACCCAAACGTCAATTGTCTTTGCAGTCGGCTTACGTTTTTTTTTTAACGCGGATTGGATTTTTGAAGTGTCCTTTAACTATACCGTGAAATTTTTTATCGATAACGTATCCTGCATAATGTGTTCCTGTGGTGCTTTGTAAACAATCATAGTGCAAGTGCTGTTTCTCGTGCGCGATACACTTTCCGTTGCGAAATGAAGTGTACAGTGAGTAAATGCTGGAATCTGAAGAGATTCAATCGCCATGGAGTATCTTTTCACAGGTAATCACTTTTATTTCTATAACTAGATGGTAAAAAGTCCCCGTCGGAATAAATACAGTTCTTTTACACGCGCGTTAAAATAAATTCATTAGCTTTAAACAAGCACACACGAGTTTTGTTTACCTTGCGTCGATGTAAACAAACAATCTATTTGACAGGCTGAATAATGTTCTGTTATTCGAGCATAGGCGTGGCAACTTTTAGTTTTTGTAACGGGGGCCAGTTAAAATGTTTAAGTCTTGAATTTTGTTTTTTTTTTAGGATTAAAAAAATTTTTTTTTTTTCGAAAAACCCTTATGAAATCGTTTTTGTCCGTCCGTCTGTTCACAAAATAACTCGCGAACGGCTCAACCGATTGTCATGAAATTAGGTAGGAATGTGCAGAATGGTTACAGTCTTTGGCACAAATACTTTAGAAGTTGGTAGGAAGAAGATAACAGGGTGTCCCGTTTGAAACGTTTGAAAAAAGCCGACTTTTTTAGTTTTTATCGGAGATTGACATATGGGTATTTAAATCAATGATCTAAACGAGTACATCTCATATCAGTTAAAATTTTCCAGTTTCGAGTAACATTCGATCTCAGGACCTCTAGATTACTAGCATCGTAGAGTGCGATCCAACCAAGTCAGCCACAGAGCGTGTCAACATATCCATACCTACATAAATAACGGCCTAAAAACAAAGATATGAAGTAAACACCTTAATTCCGCCAAAGACGGTCCCAAGCCCGTTTGTAGAGGTGCTGTAATATTCGAAACAACTTCGATGAAAAATATACAGTTCTTGAAAGGAAGAGGGAGGTGTGAAGTCCATTTCTTCTTTCCTACATTAATGGAAACAAATAAAAGGTTTCCTTACCAATTTCCAAATATTTCACATGATTTAATTTATCATAATAAAACGCGGATCCCCCTTTTCAACGCCACTATCATTAAGATTAAAAGTGTTCTCGTGTGTGAAATATATGGATCTTTGCAAGAAAAATTGTATATCTAAATTTCAACATAAGCCTCATTCCAACCAAACCGCCGACAGATTATTCATATTCAAAATGTATTGGAACAACAATTCCATACGAAACAACAACCAAGCGCCTATCGTCAGGAAAATTAAACCACAACAAATAACAATATTCAAATTTTTGGCGCCTTCTTCATGCCCCTTCGCGACCATGCATACCGGCTGCACTGCGTATTTACCACTACTATGGCAATACGCACACAAGCCAGCAAGTATGGCAAGAATTGGCCCAACAATTTGGCAGAAGGGCATCTCCATATCTTGTCCCTCGGTGGTTGAAATTTAGATATACAATTTTTCTTGCAAAGATCCATATATTTCACACACGAGAACACTTTTAATCTTAATGATAGTGGCGTTGAAAAGGGGGATCCGCGTTTTATTATGATAAATTAAATCATGTGAAATATTTGGAAATTGGTAAGGAAACCTTTTATTTGTTTCCATTAATGTAGGAAAGAAGAAATGGACTTCACACCTCCCTCTTCCTTTCAAGAACTGTATATTTTTCATCGAAGTTGTTTCGAATATTACAGCACCTCTACAAACGGGCTTGGGACCGTCTTTGGCGGAATTAAGGTGTTTACTTCATATCTTTGTTTTTAGGCCGTTATTTATGTAGGTATGGATATGTTGACACGCTCTGTGGCTGACTTGGTTGGATCGCACTCTACGATGCTAGTAATCTAGAGGTCCTGAGATCGAATGTTACTCGAAACTGGAAAATTTTAACTGATATGAGATGTACTCGTTTAGATCATTGATTTAAATACCCATATGTCAATCTCCGATAAAAACTAAAAAAGTCGGCTTTTTTCAAACGTTTCAAACGGGACACCCTGTTATCTTCTTCCTACCAACTTCTAAAGTATTTGTGCCAAAGACTGTAACCATTCTGCACATTCCTACCTAATTTCATGACAATCGGTTGAGCCGTTCGCGAGTTATTTTGTGAACAGACGGACGGACAAAAACGATTTCATAAGGGTTTTTCGAAAAAAAAAAATTTTTTTTAATCCTAAAAAAAAAAACAAAATTCAAGACTTAAACATTTTAACTGGCCCCCGTTACAAAAACTAAAAGTTGCCACGCCTATGCTCGAATAACAGAACATTATTCAGCCTGTCAAATAGATTGTTTGTTTACATCGACGCAAGGTAAACAAAACTCGTGTGTGCTTGTTTAAAGCTAATGAATTTATTTTAACGCGCGTGTAAAAGAACTGTATTTATTCCGACGGGGACTTTTTACCATCTAGTTATAGAAATAAAAGTGATTACCTGTGAAAAGATACTCCATGGCGATTGAATCTCTTCAGATTCCAGCATTTACTCACTGTACACTTCATTTCGCAACGGAAAGTGTATCGCGCACGAGAAACAGCACTTGCACTATGATTGTTTACAAAGCACCACAGGAACACATTATGCAGGATACGTTATCGATAAAAAATTTCACGGTATAGTTAAAGGACACTTCAAAAATCCAATCCGCGCTAAAAAAAAACGTAAGCCGACTGCAAAGACAATTGACGTTTGGGTGACAATAGTCTTCAGTGGGCGGAGCAAATTGACACGCTGGGGTAGACTACAGGGAGGTGTAGGTATGGTAAGGGGAATCAGTCCGGGGACCATACACGTACGCTCACGTACAATATATCGGCCGTTCCATGTCTGTATTTCGGTGTGGAATAGAGAACTAAAAAGGAATGGTATGGTGTCACCCATACAAACTGCATGGCCCGATTTTAAAAAGAGGTGGCCCCCATCTGTCAAGTGTTATTGTGAAGTTTTTACGAAGTAAGTGGGGGGAAAGATTGTTGCTGGAGGAAGTCAGGAAGTGTATCTATAAAATGTAATAGTCATATCGCAGTTTCAGTGCGACAAAAATGTAAAAAAGACGAATTGTCCCCACCTGTCAGATCCAGTCTGATATGAAAAATTGAACCATTTATCGTTTCTACGTGGCATTCCTTTAGTTTTCTTTATTCAATGATGGAGCTTCAACTGCAGTCACCGCCGTCTCTATAGTAAGGCCACAGATCAGATATACATAGATCAGGAACTTATAACAAAATAATTTTGCCAGAGGGAAACCACTACAAATAAATAATGTGAGACGAATAGAATTTCCATTAAACTGCCCATTGTAATGAGAAAGACAGCTATAGCTAATTTTTGTATACCAGAGAGTCATAAAGTTTTACTTTTAAGTGTATGCGTGGTCGAAAACATTAATTGCAGTCGTGTGCGTTAACTTTTTCAATGAATTGCATTAGTGTGTAAATTTTCGTCGACATTTAGAGTTGCCGTGTAATATCAATTCCCTGACCGCAAATGGATTATCGTCAACACATAACATCAAATCATACTTCTTTACGCACAATAAATCGATTCACAATTTAAGAATGTTTTTCTATATAACTACCACTCTAAATAACACTTTTCAATTAACATTTTTAACAATTTGCGCACTACGCTATTGTACATACCGAAATGGTAACACCGAAAACGAAACGAAAATGACACAAACCCCGCCCGGTGCCATTTTCGTTTAAAAACAATGGATGCTCGGTGTTACCATTTCGGTATGTACAATAGCGTAGTGTGCATAATCTTAAAAATTTCAATTGAGATTATTATTTTATTATTTAGAGTGGTTGTTATATAGAAAAGCGTTCTTAAATTGCCGATAATCGTTTTATTGTACGTAAAATAGTATGATTTGATGTTATGTGTTGAAGACAATCCATTTGTGGTCAGGAAAATAATATTACACGGCAACTCTAATGAAGACGAAAATTGACACGACCATTTCGTGAACAATACGACATTTTGCATGCATTTTTTTATGTTCACTTGCGTGAAGATCCACTTGGAGACGAAAAATGTTGATAGTTTGTGTTTTTTTACATAATTTTCTATAATACGTTAATGTAACGAATATAATCTTCATCCTCAATAAACAAATATGAAGTGCTTGTTCACGGGGCATTTCCAGTTTTAGATGGAGACTCCACCCATCTCGACCCAGTACTGAAAACGGTCAATTTGTGTGCCTGTAGCGGGCGAGTGGAGGTGGACTATTTAGGAGGAGATTTTTTTTTACATTTAAGAAAGAGATCGAATCGTTAAGCTAGTTAGTCTATTCATTCTTATGGATTTAAATGATGCTAAGGGGAAGGCTTCGATTATTCAGTATCTTCCTGTATGTACACGTTACTTACAGTACACACTCAAAGGTAAAATGTTTTTCAGCCGATTTTAATTTTGTATGGAGTTCCAACTCTATTCCTACTCTATGGTAAGGCCGCAATGTGGAAATTTTTCGCCTACTGTTTGCACTGTTTTGTTGTTACTTTTAATGACGTCATATGCTTGTTGTTGTTTGTTCGTGTAAATCCAAAACTTAGTAGGCAAACTTTGACGGCATGGAACGGCTGAGTTACGGCCTTGATGTATCTAGATGGCGTTGCTGCAGTCCATAGACCTTAGAGCAGGTATTAATATAAGGAGAGGGCGCAAGTTACGAATTCCATACAAAGTGACAGCTAAAAGATGTGCCGAGAATCTAATACATGGGAGAGCAAGCATCTAACAGTAAAGTAGTAATTGTGTCAAAAATTCGTGTGCGCTTGGTTCAATTCTTCTTCATTCTCTTTGTCTTTAATATGCAGTGGGTTGTCAAAGCATGGAACTTTGTTTGAATTGAGATGTACTGTTACTCTACTTGTGTCAATTCGCTTTGCTTCAACCACGGGGCGGGCATTGGGCGAAAAGCGTGAAACCATTTTCTATCCGTGAACATTTTGCACACATTATTCACAGTGGGCATGGGCGTAGGTAATTGAGAAATTTGGGGGTTTGTATTTGGCGGGAGATTTTTTGAATTTAGTTGGAATTTTGATTGCACTACCAACTTTTCATGAATTGATGAAAATAGTGAAATATATAAATAGAATTTGAGTTTGTAATGAATAAAATTAATATAGAAACGAAAAAAACCAAGCATAGCTGTCTTTTTATACTGATTAATAAATCAGCATTGTGGTTTTAGTTGAAAAAAACGTCCAAAAAATAAATTGGGGGTATTTTTATTACATATTGATGCGAATCAATAAGATTGCAGCGAAACTAACATTTTAAATTTCATTGGCCCCCCTGTCTAGCAAATTTTACAATTCATGCTCGCAAATATATTTAGACATTTCATATTAGTAACATTTTTGCCAATTTGTAAAACTTACTATTGTAGTGGGGCTGATTAAAATTAAAACGCCAATTTGAGCACTTTCCTCAATGTGTAAAGCGGAAATATCCCCTTTTTTATCAAATTACTTAACTGGCTTCATAGAAAAGTCAAAATATGACATTGAATATCTTCGATCGTTTCAGGCCAATATAAATGAAATGGCTTCATCAAAATTTGGCGCCACAGATACTGAAATTTCCACGTGTCATTTGTTGTGGTTGGTTCCGAATAATTTCTTTTAAAAAAAGCGCAATCGGAGTTTTCGCGATTATTTGTTGTGCCCAGTTGAGCCTAAAACAACATAATATTGTTCGAGTGACGGTGTTCAATGTGTATAGACTAACTATTATCTTTCTGTGCGCGGCAGACTGTCCGAAAATGAAGTGTGTAGTGTATGGCTGTAAAAACGACGACAGGGAAAAGAAGACTGTAGTATCTTTTCACCTGCGAGTAACTACAAAAGTGCTCACTTATGTCTACTGTCGGTGATAGGATAGAGACTTTTATTAAAATCCACTCGTTAATTAGAAAATTTTAAATTGTTCTTTGCAAATACCAAAACGCGACCATTGTGTTGATATTTTATAATTTTTAAACCCCACAGTAATCTCTAGTGAAATACGCCTATGTGTTACAAAACCGGTCCGCGACTCGACAGGCTTCGCTGTCAAATCAAGATACACATAAATAACAACACAATGGTCGCGTTTTGGTATTTGCAAAGAAAAAATAAAAATTTTCAAATTAACGCTTGGACTTTAATAAAAGTCTCTATCCTATCACCGACAGTAGACATTAGTGAACACTTTTATAGTTCCTCACAGGTGAAAAGATACTCCAGTCTTCTTTCCCTCGAGTCGTTTTTACAGCGATACACTTCATTTTCGGACAGTCTGCCGCGCACAGAAAGATAATAAGTCTATACACAATAAACACCGTCACTCGAACAATATTATGTTGTTTTAGGCTCAACTGGGCTCAACAAATAATCGCGAAAACTCCGATTGCGCTTTTTTAACAGAAATTATTCGGAACCAACCACAACAAATGACACGTTTGTTGATAATTTGTCAACGCAAAGTGACAGTGACGCCTGGTCAAACCACTTTGTGGTGAGTAGTGTGTGTGTGTTGCGGCGACTGCGCAGTACGGTTTTTGTATTGCTCGGTTGCGCTCGATCCCATACAATATTCGGAAGACGACCATTCCATTATTATCTTATACTTCCATGGCTTTAACAGTGTTGTTATTGTATTTTTCTCTCGCATGAATTTCCGCTTTCGGCACACTTTTTAAGTGAAGCTTCCTCTCCTTCTATTAATACCTGCTCGAAGCCATAGACCAACAGTGGACTACCATCAAGGAGCGCTATTCGAAGCTCTTGCTGGAAGGTGAAGTGCCCTCCAACTTCAACTGGGAGGACTATTCAGCTCTCGAGGAACGTGTGGAAGCGGTTCAACTGCTGATGGCGAGAAAGGGTTCCATCGTTCTCGCCCCAACATCATCAACACCAGTGGCGACGGCAGCAGCTGCGGTGGCGCAGCCCCTTCCCTTCTCGTAGGGGGAAGTTATGTGTTTCCGATATTTTCCGCTATGTGTCCGCTATATGACGGACGGTAAAATAAGTGTCGCTAGTGTCGATAAGAAGAACAAGATAATTCTTCTTACGAGAGCTGATAGCGTAATGTGAACGCCATCTAGATACATCAAGGCCGTAACTCAGCCGTTCCAAGCCGTCATAGTTTGCCTACTAAGTCTTGGATTTACACGAACAAACAACAACAAGCATATGACGTCATTAAAAGTAACAACAAAACAGTGCAAACAGTAGGCGAAAGATTTCTACATTACGGCCTTAATATAGAGACGGCGGTGGTAATGTCAACGCCATCTAGATATACGTATATCATAGCCGCAACTCAGGTGTACAATGACGTCATAGTTTAGCTCCTAAATTTCGGATTTACATGAACAAACAACAACAACAAGCATATGACGTAATTAAAAGCAAAAACAAAACCGTGCCATTTAAGCTACAGTCACATTTGGCGAGGTACTAGTAAAGTTGCATTCGAGAAATCACCATAGGCGACGACATGTAATAAACAACGAAAACAGTGTCATGTAAATGCGTTGTTACGACGTCGTCACCGAAAGTGTGATGCAACTAGACGCGCAACTAGTCACCCTATATACAGGAGTTAGTTGCAAACGAGAAATTACTACGGTGACGACGTCGTAAGCAATCAACAAACTGTTGTGCAATTTTACTAGTAGCTAGTCAATAGACACATTTCCTAGATACTAGTGGAATAGGACAATTCAATTCGACTAGCACCCACCCAGCGAGTGAATATACGCTACAATTATTTTTCGGTGGATTTCGAATTAACTGCTCAACCGATCGACACGAAATTCAGTGTGAATGTGTAAAATTGGGTATTTGCCTAGAATGCATTTGAGATTACGAAATGGTAACAGGGTGTCCGAGACGAGGTGCGAAAGTCGATTATCCTATTTGTCATCGGAAAAGGGTGTATATCGACATGAAATTCAGTGTTAATATGTCGAATGGTAGGTTATTTGCTACAAATGCCTTTGAGATTACGAAATGGTGACAGGGTGTCCGAGACGAGGTGCGAAATCTGATTATAATCAGCAATAAATTTAGTATGAATGTATCGAATGGTAGGGTATTTTTCTACGAATACCTTTGAGAATCAGAAATGTTAACAGGGTGTCCCAAAAGAGGTGCAAAAGTAGATAATTTTATTTGTCATCGGAAAAGGGTGTATATCGACATGAAATTCAGTGTAAATATGTCGAATGGTAGGTTATTTGCTATAAATACTTTTGAGATTGGGAAATGCTAACAGGGTGTCCTAAACGAGGTGCAAAAGTGGTTGTCATAATCAGCATACCCAACAAACAATAGCTAACAACACAATACAAAAATTCGAAAAACCTGCGGTTACAGTAAACATTCACAAAAAGTGACGGTTTGCTGTGCATTTTCGTCGAAGGGTCGCTACCCCTATTTTTTCTATAGTCGGTATCTGCGACTAGTCTCATTTTAGCATTTCAAATAGAAAAGGCAGAGCAAGTCTTTTTCGTATAATTTTTTTCTGACTCCATCCTCTCCAATGTGGTTGTTTTAAACAGGAAACGAGTAATTAATATGCAATGTATTCCATCTCTTTTTATATGTCTTCTTCTTCTTTATATGCCAGTCACAATTTTAAATAAATATGAAAAACATGTTTTTTTTTTATCAAAAACAGTTTTTAGACACTTGGCCCTCTACTGATTCTTAAGCACTAAAAGTAGCCTGGCTCTGCCTTTTCTATTTGAAATGCTAAAATGAGACTAGTCGCAGATACAGACTATAGAAAAAATAGGGGTAGCTAACCTTCGACGAAAATGCACTGCAAACAGTCACTTTTTGTGAATGTTTTCTGTAACCGCAGGTTTTTCGAATTTTTGTATTGTGTTGTTAGCTTTTTTTTGGGTATGCTGATTATGACAACCACTTTTGCACCTCGTTTGAGAGACCCTGATAACATTTTCCGACTACAAAGGTATTCGTAGCAAATATCCTACCATTCTACACATTCATACTAAATTTATTGCCGATTATTATCTACTTTTGCACCTCGTTTTGGACACCCCGTTCTAATTCCCAATCTCAAAGGTATATGTAGCAAATATCCTACCATTCTACATATTTACACTGAATTTCATGTCGATATACGAGCCGGTACACCCTTTTCCGATGACAAATAAAATTATCTACTTTTGCACCTCCTTTGGGACACCCTGATAACATTTCCTTACTTCAAAGGTATTCGTAGCAAATGCCCTATCATTTTACATATTCACACTAAATTTATTGCCGATTACAATCTACTTTTGCACAACGTTTAGGCTACCCTGTTAACATTTCTGATTCTCAAAGGTATTCGTATAAAATACCCTACCACTCGATACATTCATACTAAATTTATTGCTGGTTATTATCTACTTTTGCAAATCGTTTAGGACGCCCTGTTAGCATTTCCCAATCTCAAATGTATTTGTAGCAAATAACCTATTCGACATATTTACACTGAATTTCATGTCGATATACACCCTTTTCCGATGACAAATAAAATTATCTACTTTTGCACCTCTTTTGGGACACCCTGTTAACATTTCTGATTCTCAAAGGTATTCGTAGAAAAATACCCTACCACTCGATACATTCATACTAAATTTATTGGTGATTATTACCTACTTTTGCACCTCGTTTAGGACAACCTGTTAAAATTTTCCTACTTCAAAGGTATTCGTAGCAAATACCCTACCATTCTACACATTCCTACTGAATTTCGTGTCGATCCGTTGAACCGTTAATTCGAAATCCACCGAGAAATAATTGTAGAGTATGTTCACTTCCCAGTAGAATAATTGAACAGTAGATACATTCGACTAGCTACTAGTAAAATTGCATAACACTTTTTTGATTGTTTACGACGTCGCGTCGTCACCGTGGTAATTTCGCGCATACAACTAATTCCTAGGTAGATAGGGTGATTATTCACGCGTCTAGTTGCACACACTCTCGGTAACGAACGTCGTAACATTGCGTAGTCACCCATTTATATGACACTGTTTCGTTGTTGACGTCGTCGTCACCATTGAGATTTCTTGTATGCATGGACTAGTAACTAGCACGGTCTGACTGTAGCTTTAGGCGAACATAACCAAAAATTATAAGCTGATTTTGACGTCTAAGATTCTACATTGCGGCCTTAATATCTAGACGGCGTTGGTAATGTTCATCCCAAAAGGTTGGAAATTATGCTTGAAATAGATTAGACGCGTCAGCAGAAGCATCGGCATCGCGAAACTTCAAGCCCAATGCATTTTACATTGCTGACAAAAATGTTCAACAGAAGACTTGGCATTCAGCATATTTGTCAGACATGAAATTCTGCCGATGCTGCTGCTGATGCGCGTAATCTATTTCAAGCATAACAGTTTCCGTGACGCCAACACCTAACAATGCCAATATAACCGCAGATTACGGGAAAACTATTCCTTTTTGTCAAAACGGTCTGGTTACTGAGATATTAATCATTGAAAATAAGGGAAATTTGCTAAATTTCCCCCATTTTTATACGTTTGACAAATTCAGAATACGGAAACTATACCGCCACCTGAGAGACTCAACCAAGGAAAAGATAAATGAACCGCGGAGAAGTTTTAACCTCCGCTGAAAAAAATGCTGACAACAACAATAGAATTCCCAAACCCGGGATTACATTAAAAGCAGCACGTTCATTAAAAAATGTAAGGAATGAAATTGAATAAAATAAATAAATAAATAACAGGCGCGACAATCCAACATTGGACTAAGGCCGCAGGATGTGTTAGTGACATCCTATTTCCAAGATCTTGTCTGCTTTTTGATGAGCTAATGAGATCAGCAGCAGGCTCAGCAGTGTTATTTATCCCCATAAATGGGTACTCGTTTAACATCTGAGTGAGATCATAGTCCGTCACAAGCTCATGAGTTCGAAAATGAAATTGAATAATGCCTCGAATTCGAACGATCGAAGGATTAAAATAATAATCCCCAACAAGGATTCCGAAGTTTTTTCCCCCTAAATCGCCCCGGTTCTCCCGCTACAGCCCCACTAAGTGGCAGTTTCACTGCCTGGCGGGAGCACAGCCAAATTAGTTTCCGTGCCGCCAAGCAAAATTGGTGTCGATCGAAAGGTTTCGATGCCCCAACAACGATTCCGAAGTCCTTTCTCTCAGAATCGCCCCCTTCCTCCTGCTACAGCCCCGGAAAGTGACAATTTCACTGCCTGGCGGGAGCACAGCCAAATTACAGTTTCCGTGCCGCCAAGCAAAATTGATGTCGATCGAAAGGTTTCGATGCCCCAACAACGATTCCGAAGTCCTTTTTCTCAGAATCGCCCCCGTCCTCCTGCTACAGCCCCGGAAAGTGACAATTTCACTGCCTGGCGGGAGCACAGCCAAATTACAGTTTCCGTGCCGCCAAGCAAAATTGGTGTCGATCGAAAGGTTTCGATGCCCCAACAACGATTCCGAAGTCCTTTCCCCCAGAATCGCCCCCATCCTCCTGCTGCAGCCCCCCAAAGTGGCAATTTCACTGCCTTGCGGGAGCACAGCCAAATTACAGTTTCCGTGCCGCCAAGCAAAATTGGTGTCGATCGAAAGCTTTTGATGCCCCAACAACGATTCCGAAGTCCTTTCCCCCAGAATCCCCCCCGTTCTCCCGCTATAGCCACCCTAATCTAATCTATTTCAAGCATAATTTCCAACCTTTTGGGATGAACATTACCAACGCCGTCTAGATATTAAGGCCGCAATGTAGAATCTTAGACGTCACAATCAGCTTATAATTTTTGGTTATGTTCGCCTAAGTGGCACGGTTTTGTTTTTGCTTTTAATTACGGCATATGCTTGTTGTTGTTTGTTCGTGTAAATCCGAAATTTAAGTGCTAAACTATGATGTCATTGTACACCTGAGTTGCGGCTATGATATACGTATATGTAGATGGCGTTGACATTACCACCGCCGTCTCTATATTAAGGCCGTAATGCAGAAATCTTTCGCCTACTGTTTGCACTGTTTTGTTGTTACTTTTAATGACGTCATATGCTTGTTGTTGTTGTTTGTTCGTGTAAATCCAAGACTTAGTAGGCAAACTATGACGGCATGGAACGGCTGAGTTACGGCCTTGATGTATCTAGATGGCGTTCACATTACGCCATCAGCTCTCGTAAGAAGAATTATCTTGTTCTTCTTATCGACACTAGCGACACTTATCTTACCGTCCGTCATATAGCGGAAAATATCGGAAACACATAACTTCCCCCTATGAGAAGGGAAGGGGCTGCGCCACCGCAGCTGCTGCCGTCGACACTGGTGTTGATGAAGTTGGGGCATTGATTAAAGAACTAAAGGATAGGCCCGAATCAAACTCAAATGGTCCAGTTTTTGAAATGACACTAATAGCCATGTATTTGACATAAAGGGAACATTGAAATGTAGGCGCGAAATTCACTTCACAAACTCACACTCAGTAACTGGATTTCACTTAAAAAAAAACTGAAATGATATAAGAATTACGTTATCACAAAAAACAAACGCGCGACGCGACAAATATGTTCTTGCGAATTTGCAGAACGTGTAACAGCTGACAAGTGTTGACAGAAACGGAACGCATTTAAGTGGAATGTTTTTTTTTGTTGTGTTTCAAACCGGACCATGCAGTTTGTATGGGATGACAGCGGATTTTCCTTTCCGTTTAGCTGTCTATTCCATGTGTTGGGGCGAGAACGATGGAACCCTTTCTCGCCATCAGCAGTTGAACCGCTTCCACACGTTCCTCGAGAGCTGAATAGTCCTCCCAGTTGAAGTTGGAGGGCACTTCACTTTCCAGCAAGAGCATCGAATAGCGCTCCTTGATGGCAGTCCACTGTTGGTATATGGCTTCGAGCAGGTATTAATAGAAGGAGAGAAAGCATCACTTAAAAAGTGTGCCGAAAGCGGAAATTCATGCGAGAGAAAAATACAATAACAACACTGTTGAAGCCATGGAAGTATAAGATAATAATGGAATAGTCGTCTTCCGAATATTGTATGGGATCGAGCGCAACCGAGCAATACAAAAACCGTACTGCGCAGTCGCCGCAACGCACACACACTACTCACCACAAAGTGGTTTGACCCACCGAAATACAGACATGGAACGGCCGATATATTGTACGTGAGCGTACGTGTATGGTCCCCGGACTGATTCCCCTTACCATACCTACACCTCCCTCTAGTCTACCCCAGCGTGTCAATTTGCTCCGCCCACTGAAGACTATTGTCACCCAAACGTCAATTGTCTTTGCAGTCGGCTTACCATTTTTTAACGCGGATTGGATTTTTGAAGTGTCCTTTAACTATACCGTGAAATTTTTTATCGATAACGTATCCTGCATAATGTGTTCCTGTGGTGCTTTGTAAACAATCATAGTGCAAGTGCTGTTTCTCGTGCGCGATACACTTTCCGTTGCGAAATGAAGTGTACAGTGAGTAAATGCTGGAATCTGAAGAGATTCAATCGCCATGGAGTATCTTTTCACAGGTAATCACTTTTATTTCTATAACTAGATGGTAAAAAGTCCCCGTCGGAATAAATACAGTTCTTTTACACGCGCGTTAAAATAAATTCATTAGCTTTAAACAAGCACACACGAGTTTTGTTTACCTTGCGTCGATGTAAACAAACAATCTATTTGACAGGCTGAATAATGTTCTGTTATTCGAGCATAGGCGTGGCAACTTTTAGTTTTTGTAACGGGGGCCAGTTAAAATGTTTAAGTCTTGAATTTTGTTTTTTTTTTAGGATTAAAAAAATTTTTTTTTTTTCGAAAAACCCTTATGAAATCGTTTTTGTCCGTCCGTCTGTTCACAAAATAACTCGCGAACGGCTCAACCGATTGTCATGAAATTAGGTAGGAATGTGCAGAATGGTTACAGTCTTTGGCACAAATACTTTAGAAGTTGGTAGGAAGAAGATAACAGGGTGTCCCGTTTGAAACGTTTGAAAAAAGCCGACTTTTTTAGTTTTTATCGGAGATTGACATATGGGTATTTAAATCAATGATCTAAACGAGTACATCTCATATCAGTTAAAATTTTCCAGTTTCGAGTAACATTCGATCTCAGGACCTCTAGATTACTAGCATCGTAGAGTGCGATCCAACCAAGTCAGCCACAGAGCGTGTCAACATATCCATACCTACATAAATAACGGCCTAAAAACAAAGATATGAAGTAAACACCTTAATTCCGCCAAAGACGGTCCCAAGCCCGTTTGTAGAGGTGCTGTAATATTCGAAACAACTTCGATGAAAAATATACAGTTCTTGAAAGGAAGAGGGAGGTGTGAAGTCCATTTCTTCTTTCCTACATTAATGGAAACAAATAAAAGGTTTCCTTACCAATTTCCAAATATTTCACATGATTTAATTTATCATAATAAAACGCGGATCCCCCTTTTCAACGCCACTATCATTAAGATTAAAAGTGTTCTCGTGTGTGAAATATATGGATCTTTGCAAGAAAAATTGTATATCTAAATTTCAACCACCGAGGGACAAGATATGGAGATGCCCTTCTGCCAAATTGTTGGGCCAATTCTTGCCATACTTGCTGGCTTGTGTGCGTATTGCCATAGTAGTGGTAAATACGCAGTGCAGCCGGTATGCATGGTCGCGAAGGGGCATGAAGAAGGCGCCAAAAATTTGAATATTGTTATTTGTTGTGGTTTAATTTTCCTGACGATAGGCGCTTGGTTGTTGTTTCGTATGGAATTGTTGTTCCAATACATTTTGAATATGAATAATCTGTCGGCGGTTTGGTTGGAATGAGGCTTATGTTGAAATTTAGATATACAATTTTTCTTGCAAAGATCCATATATTTCACACACGAGAACACTTTTAATCTTAATGATAGTGGCGTTGAAAAGGGGGATCCGCGTTTTATTATGATAAATTAAATCATGTGAAATATTTGGAAATTGGTAAGGAAACCTTTTATTTGTTTCCATTAATGTAGGAAAGAAGAAATGGACTTCACACCTCCCTCTTCCTTTCAAGAACTGTATATTTTTCATCGAAGTTGTTTCGAATATTACAGCACCTCTACAAACGGGCTTGGGACCGTCTTTGGCGGAATTAAGGTGTTTACTTCATATCTTTGTTTTTAGGCCGTTATTTATGTAGGTATGGATATGTTGACACGCTCTGTGGCTGACTTGGTTGGATCGCACTCTACGATGCTAGTAATCTAGAGGTCCTGAGATCGAATGTTACTCGAAACTGGAAAATTTTAACTGATATGAGATGTACTCGTTTAGATCATTGATTTAAATACCCATATGTCAATCTCCGATAAAAACTAAAAAAGTCGGCTTTTTTCAAACGTTTCAAACGGGACACCCTGTTATCTTCTTCCTACCAACTTCTAAAGTATTTGTGCCAAAGACTGTAACCATTCTGCACATTCCTACCTAATTTCATGACAATCGGTTGAGCCGTTCGCGAGTTATTTTGTGAACAGACGGACGGACAAAAACGATTTCATAAGGGTTTTTCGAAAAAAAAAAAATTTTTTAATCCTAAAAAAAAAACAAAATTCAAGACTTAAACATTTTAACTGGCCCCCGTTACAAAAACTAAAAGTTGCCACGCCTATGCTCGAATAACAGAACATTATTCAGCCTGTCAAATAGATTGTTTGTTTACATCGACGCAAGGTAAACAAAACTCGTGTGTGCTTGTTTAAAGCTAATGAATTTATTTTAACGCGCGTGTAAAAGAACTGTATTTATTCCGACGGGGACTTTTTACCATCTAGTTATAGAAATAAAAGTGATTACCTGTGAAAAGATACTCCATGGCGATTGAATCTCTTCAGATTCCAGCATTTACTCACTGTACACTTCATTTCGCAACGGAAAGTGTATCGCGCACGAGAAACAGCACTTGCACTATGATTGTTTACAAAGCACCACAGGAACACATTATGCAGGATACGTTATCGATAAAAAATTTCACGGTATAGTTAAAGGACACTTCAAAAATCCAATCCGCGTTAAAAAAAAACGTAAGCCGACTGCAAAGACAATTGACGTTTGGGTGACAATAGTCTTCAGTGGGCGGAGCAAATTGACACGCTGGGGTAGACTACAGGGAGGTGTAGGTATGGTAAGGGGAATCAGTCCGGGGACCATACACGTACGCTCACGTACAATATATCGGCCGTTCCATGTCTGTATTTCGGTGTGGAATAGAGAACTAAAAAGGAATGGTATGGTGTCACCCATACAAACTGCATGGCCCGATTTTAAAAAGAGGTGGCCCCCATCTGTCAAGTGTTATTGTGAAGTTTTTACGAAGTAAGTGGGGGGAAAGATTGTTGCTGGAGGAAGTCAGGAAGTGTATCTATAAAATGTAATAGTCATATCGCAGTTTCAGTGCGACAAAAATGTAAAAAAGACGAATTGTCCCCACCTGTCAGATCCAGTCTGATATGAAAAATTGAACCATTTATCGTTTCTACGTGGCATTCCTTTAGTTTTCTTTATTCAATGATGGAGCTTCAACTGCAGTCACCGCCCAACTAGCATTTTTAGTAGCGAAAACGTGGATATCACTCCAAGATTGCCTTTGGGAGTAGCAAATACTTTCAATCGTTCCGTGATAAGGACCTTTTTGTCACCGAAGAGTCACTGATATGGGGAATGAAAAGTTTGGTGACCAGGACCCATTTGCCACCAGTAGGTTGCAACGCGATTGGAACGCACCAACCAAGTGGCATTGTTTGTCTAACCACCCAATTGGAACTTTATTGGTCCCGTCTTCCCACACAATCATAGTTGTGAATATGTGTAGGTAAAACCGACACAATTTTAGTAAACTTAAATTGAATGGGTTTATATGTACACACATATACTTTTACACATTTGCTAAAGTTGTATTTTTACCCTATTCAGGCAATCAAAGAATATAATCTGAAAGGATTTAATTGAGAGATTACATTATTTGATCATTTGTCAGCTTTTTTAAACAAGAAAACTTCGTGCCAAGCCAATTTCACTGTGGAAGTGGATATTCCACCTAGCAAAAAAGTAATGCCCTCTCATTTTTCTAATCATTTCTTAAATAAATTGTCAAGAGATAACCCAACTAAAGTCAGTGTTATCCTCCACTTTCTAGTTTTATCACTCTAAATATTCAGCAAATAAAATAGTTACTTAACACAAAGAAGTTCTAAATTGTTTCATCTGAAAAAATAGCTACTTTCTCGAAATGTGTACAAAATGATTTTGTAAAATCTTGGAAAATATGGCGACAAGCATTTGACAGCTCCATATGGTACTATAAAGTTCCAAATAGGACTTTGTAGTAACGTTAGGAACTATATATAGTTCTTATTTTACTATAAAGTAGCAAATCCTTCGAAGTTAGAAAGAAATTATACGGCTACGGTTTTGCCACTTAAAAATATTTCTATGGAGTTGCTCACTATGTAGTAGCAAAATGAGGTACCAAAACTGTACCATTCGCCTACACTTGTCAAATATGTAGTAGCAACATTTCGTTCGCTACAAAGTTCCAACTACTATCACCCTGGGACGTCCCAAAAAGTACTTTGCAGTATTTGTTACGATGAAGTTAAAATTTGGGGGGTCAAAAACGTAACCGAAACTTATTAAAGTGGCGGAATCAAAAGCACTAGTTGTCGCTACTTAAAATGTTGCTTGGGCGCCGTCTCTATAGTAAGGCCACAGATCAGATATACATAGATCAGGAACTTAGAACAAAATAATTTTGCCAGAGGGAAACCACTACAAATAAATAATGTGAGACGAATAGAATTTCCATTAAACTGCCCATTGTAATGAGAAAGACAGCTATAGCTAATTTTTGTATACCAGAGAGTCATAAAGTTTTACTTTTAAGTGTATGCGTGGTCGAAAACATTAATTGCAGTCGTGTGCGTTAACTTTTTCAATGAATTGCATTAGTGTGTAAATTTTCGTCGACATTTAGAGTTGCCGTGTAATATCAATTCCCTGACCGCAAATGGATTATCGTCAACACATAACATCAAATCATACTTCTTTACGCACAATAAATCGATTCACAATTTAAGAATGTTTTTCTATATAACTACCACTCTAAATAACACTTTTCAATTAACATTTTTAACAATTTGCGCACTACGCTATTGTACATACCGAAATGGTAACACCGAAAACGAAACGAAAATGACACAAACCCCGCCCGGTGCCATTTTCGTTTAAAAACAATGGATGCTCGGTGTTACCATTTCGGTATGTACAATAGCGTAGTGTGCATAATCTTAAAAATTTCAATTGAGATTATTATTTTATTATTTAGAGTGGTTGTTATATAGAAAAGCGTTCTTAAATTGCCGATAATCGTTTTATTGTACGTAAAATAGTATGATTTGATGTTATGTGTTGAAGACAATCCATTTGTGGTCAGGAAAATAATATTACACGGCAACTCTAATGAAGACGAAAATTGACACGACCATTTCGTGAACAATACGACATTTTGCATGCATTTTTTTATGTTCACTTGCGTGAAGATCCACTTGGAGACGAAAAATGTTGATAGTTTGTGTTTTTTTACATAATTTTCTATAATACGTTAATGTAACGAATATAATCTTCATCCTCAATAAACAAATATGAAGTGCTTGTTCACGGGGCATTTCCAGTTTTAGATGGAGACTCCACCCATCTCGACCCAGTACTGAAAACGGTCAATTTGTGTGCCTGTAGCGGGCGAGTGGAGGTGGACTATTTAGGAGGAGATTTTTTTTTACATTTAAGAAAGAGATCGAATCGTTAAGCTAGTTAGTCTATTCATTCTTATGGATTTAAATGATGCTAAGGGGAAGGCTTCGATTATTCAGTATCTTCCTGTATGTACACGTTACTTACAGTACACACTCAAAGGTAAAATGTTTTTCAGCCGATTTTAATTTTGTATGGAGTTCCAACTCTATTCCTACTCTATGGTAAGGCCGCAATGTGGAAATTTTTCGCCTACTGTTTGCACTGTTTTGTTGTTACTTTTAATGACGTCATATGCTTGTTGTTGTTTGTTCGTGTAAATCCAAAACTTAGTAGGCAAACTTTGACGGCATGGAACGGCTGAGTTACGGCCTTGATGTATCTAGATGGCGTTGCTGCAGTCCATAGACCTTAGAGCAGGTATTAATATAAGGAGAGGGCGCAAGTTACGAATTCCATACAAAGTGACAGCTAAAAGATGTGCCGAGAATCTAATACATGGGAGAGCAAGCATCTAACAGTAAAGTAGTAATTGTGTCAAAAATTCGTGTGCGCTTGGTTCAATTCTTCTTCATTCTCTTTGTCTTTAATATGCAGTGGGTTGTCAAAGCATGGAACTTTGTTTGAATTGAGATGTACTGTTACTCTACTTGTGTCAATTCGCTTTGCTTCAACCACGGGGCGGGCATTGGGCGAAAAGCGTGAAACCATTTTCTATCCGTGAACATTTTGCACACATTATTCACAGTGGGCATGGGCGTAGGTAATTGAGAAATTTGGGGGTTTGTATTTGGCGGGAGATTTTTTGAATTTAGTTGGAATTTTGATTGCACTACAACTTTTTCATGAATTGATGAAAATAGTGAAATATATAAATAGAATTTGAGTTTGTAATGAATAAAATTAATATAGAAACGAAAAAAACCAAGCATAGCTGTCTTTTTATACTGATTAATAAATCAGCATTGTGGTTTTAGTTGAAAAAAACGTCCAAAAAATAAATTGGGGGTATTTTTATTACATATTGATGCGAATCAATAAGATTGCAGCGAAACTAACATTTTAAATTTCATTGGCCCCCCTGTCTAGCAAATTTTACAATTCATGCTCGCAAATATATTTAGACATTTCATATTAGTAACATTTTTGCCAATTTGTAAAACTTACTATTGTAGTGGGGCTGATTAAAATTAAAACGCCAATTTGAGCACTTTCCTCAATGTGTAAAGCGGAAATATCCCCTTTTTTATCAAATTACTTAACTGGCTTCATAGAAAAGTCAAAATATGACATTGAATATCTTCGATCGTTTCAGGCCAATATAAATGAAATGGCTTCATCAAAATTTGGCGCCACAGATACTGAAATTTCCACGTGTCATTTGTTGTGGTTGGTTCCGAATAATTTCTTTTAAAAAAAGCGCAATCGGAGTTTTCGCGATTATTTGTTGTGCCCAGTTGAGCCTAAAACAACATAATATTGTTCGAGTGACGGTGTTCAATGTGTATAGACTAACTATTATATTTCTGTGCGCGGCAGACTGTCCGAAAATGAAGTGTGTAGTGTATGGCTGTAAAAACGACGACAAGGAAAAGAAGACTGTAGTATCTTTTCACCTGCGAGTAACTACAAAAGTGCTCACTTATGTCTACTGTCGGTGATAGGATAGAGACTTTTATTAAAATCCACTCGTTAATTAGAAAATTTTAAATTGTTCTTTGCAAATACCAAAACGCGACCATTGTGTTGATATTTTATAATTTTTAAACCCCACAGTAATCTCTAGTGAAATACGCCTATGTGTTACAAAACCGGTCCGCGACTCGACAGGCTTCGCTGTCAAATCAAGATACACATAAATAACAACACAATGGTCGCGTTTTGGTATTTGCAAAGAAAAAATAAAAATTTTCAAATTAACGCTTGGACTTTAATAAAAGTCTCTATCCTATCACCGACAGTAGACATTAGTGAACACTTTTATAGTTCCTCACAGGTGAAAAGATACTCCAGTCTTCTTTCCCTCGAGTCGTTTTTACAGCGATACACTTCATTTTCGGACAGTCTGCCGCGCACAGAAAGATAATAAGTCTATACACAATAAACACCGTCACTCGAACAATATTATGTTGTTTTAGGCTCAACTGGGCTCAACAAATAATCGCGAAAACTCCGATTGCGCTTTTTTAACAGAAATTATTCGGAACCAACCACAACAAATGACACGTTTGTTGATAATTTGTCAACGCAAAGTGACAGTGACGCCTGGTCAAACCACTTTGTGGTGAGTAGTGTGTGTGTGTTGCGGCGACTGCGCAGTACGGTTTTTGTATTGCTCGGTTGCGCTCGATCCCATACAATATTCGGAAGACGACCATTCCATTATTATCTTATACTTCCATGGCTTTAACAGTGTTGTTATTGTATTTTTCTCTCGCATGAATTTCCGCTTTCGGCACACTTTTTAAGTGAAGCTTCCTCTCCTTCTATTAATACCTGCTCGAAGCCATAGACCAACAGTGGACTACCATCAAGGAGCGCTATTCGAAGCTCTTGCTGGAAGGTGAAGTGCCCTCCAACTTCAACTGGGAGGACTATTCAGCTCTCGAGGAACGTGTGGAAGCGGTTCAACTGCTGATGGCGAGAAAGGGTTCCATCGTTCTCGCCCCAACATCATCAACACCAGTGGCGACGGCAGCAGCTGCGGTGGCGCAGCCCCTTCCCTTCTCGTAGGGGGAAGTTATGTGTTTCCGATATTTTCCGCTATGTGTCCGCTATATGACGGACGGTAAAATAAGTGTCGCTAGTGTCGATAAGAAGAACAAGATAATTCTTCTTACGAGAGCTGATAGCGTAATGTGAACGCCATCTAGATACATCAAGGCCGTAACTCAGCCGTTCCAAGCCGTCATAGTTTGCCTACTAAGTCTTGGATTTACACGAACAAACAACAACAAGCATATGACGTCATTAAAAGTAACAACAAAACAGTGCAAACAGTAGGCGAAAGATTTCTACATTACGGCCTTAATATAGAGACGGCGGTGGTAATGTCAACGCCATCTAGATATACGTATATCATAGCCGCAACTCAGGTGTACAATGACGTCATAGTTTAGCTCCTAAATTTCGGATTTACATGAACAAACAACAACAACAAGCATATGACGTAATTAAAAGCAAAAACAAAACCGTGCCATTTAAGCTACAGTCACATTTGGCGAGGTACTAGTAAAGTTGCATTCGAGAAATCACCATAGGCGACGACATGTAATAAACAACGAAAACAGTGTCATGTAAATGCGTTGTTACGACGTCGTCACCGAAAGTGTGATGCAACTAGACGCGCAACTAGTCACCCTATATACAGGAGTTAGTTGCAAACGAGAAATTACTACGGTGACGACGTCGTAAGCAATCAACAAACTGTTGTGCAATTTTACTAGTAGCTAGTCAATAGACACATTTCCTAGATACTAGTGGAATAGGACAATTCAATTCGACTAGCACCCACCCAGCGAGTGAATATACGCTACAATTATTTTTCGGTGGATTTCGAATTAACTGCTCAACCGATCGACACGAAATTCAGTGTGAATGTGTAAAATTGGGTATTTGCCTAGAATGCATTTGAGATTACGAAATGGTAACAGGGTGTCCGAGACGAGGTGCGAAAGTCGATTATCCTATTTGTCATCGGAAAAGGGTGTATATCGACATGAAATTCAGTGTTAATATGTCGAATGGTAGGTTATTTGCTACAAATGCCTTTGAGATTACGAAATGGTGACAGGGTGTCCGAGACGAGGTGCGAAATCTGATTATAATCAGCAATAAATTTAGTATGAATGTATCGAATGGTAGGGTATTTTTCTACGAATACCTTTGAGAATCAGAAATGTTAACAGGGTGTCCCAAAAGAGGTGCAAAAGTAGATAATTTTATTTGTCATCGGAAAAGGGTGTATATCGACATGAAATTCAGTGTAAATATGTCGAATGGTAGGTTATTTGCTATAAATACTTTTGAGATTGGGAAATGCTAACAGGGTGTCCTAAACGAGGTGCAAAAGTGGTTGTCATAATCAGCATACCCAACAAACAATAGCTAACAACACAATACAAAAATTCGAAAAACCTGCGGTTACAGTAAACATTCACAAAAAGTGACGGTTTGCTGTGCATTTTCGTCGAAGGGTCGCTACCCCTATTTTTTCTATAGTCGGTATCTGCGACTAGTCTCATTTTAGCATTTCAAATAGAAAAGGCAGAGCAAGTCTTTTTCGTATAATTTTTTTCTGACTCCATCCTCTCCAATGTGGTTGTTTTAAACAGGAAACGAGTAATTAATATGCAATGTATTCCATCTCTTTTTATATGTCTTCTTCTTCTTTATATGCCAGTCACAATTTTAAATAAATATGAAAAACATGTTTTTTTTTTATCAAAAACAGTTTTTAGACACTTGGCCCTCTACTGATTCTTAAGCACTAAAAGTAGCCTGGCTCTGCCTTTTCTATTTGAAATGCTAAAATGAGACTAGTCGCAGATACAGACTATAGAAAAAATAGGGGTAGCTAACCTTCGACGAAAATGCACTGCAAACAGTCACTTTTTGTGAATGTTTTCTGTAACCGCAGGTTTTTCGAATTTTTGTATTGTGTTGTTAGCTTTTTTTTGGGTATGCTGATTATGACAACCACTTTTGCACCTCGTTTGAGAGACCCTGATAACATTTTCCGACTACAAAGGTATTCGTAGCAAATATCCTACCATTCTACACATTCATACTAAATTTATTGCCGATTATTATCTACTTTTGCACCTCGTTTTGGACACCCCGTTCTAATTCCCAATCTCAAAGGTATATGTAGCAAATATCCTACCATTCTACATATTTACACTGAATTTCATGTCGATATACGAGCCGGTACACCCTTTTCCGATGACAAATAAAATTATCTACTTTTGCACCTCCTTTGGGACACCCTGATAACATTTCCTTACTTCAAAGGTATTCGTAGCAAATGCCCTATCATTTTACATATTCACACTAAATTTATTGCCGATTACAATCTACTTTTGCACAACGTTTAGGCTACCCTGTTAACATTTCTGATTCTCAAAGGTATTCGTATAAAATACCCTACCACTCGATACATTCATACTAAATTTATTGCTGGTTATTATCTACTTTTGCAAATCGTTTAGGACGCCCTGTTAGCATTTCCCAATCTCAAATGTATTTGTAGCAAATAACCTACTATTCGACATATTTACACTGAATTTCATGTCGATATACACCCTTTTCCGATGACAAATAAAATTATCTACTTTTGCACCTCTTTTGGGACACCCTGTTAACATTTCTGATTCTCAAAGGTATTCGTAGAAAAATACCCTACCACTCGATACATTCATACTAAATTTATTGGTGATTATTACCTACTTTTGCACCTCGTTTAGGACAACCTGTTAAAATTTTCCTACTTCAAAGGTATTCATAGCAAATACCCCACCATTCTACACATTCCTACTGAATTTCGTGTCGATCCGTTGAACCGTTAATTCGAAATCCACCGAGAAATAATTGTAGAGTATGTTCACTTCCCAGTAGAATAATTGAACAGTAGATACATTCGACTAGCTACTAGTAAAATTGCATAACACTTTTTTGATTGTTTACGACGTCGCGTCGTCACCGTGGTAATTTCGCGCATACAACTAATTCCTAGGTAGATAGGGTGATTATTCACGCGTCTAGTTGCACACACTCTCGGTAACGAACGTCGTAACATTGCGTAGTCACCCATTTATATGACACTGTTTCGTTGTTGACGTCGTCGTCACCATTGAGATTTCTTGTATGCATGGACTAGTAACTAGCACGGTCTGACTGTAGCTTTAGGCGAACATAACCAAAAATTATAAGCTGATTTTGACGTCTAAGATTCTACATTGCGGCCTTAATATCTAGACGGCGTTGGTAATGTTCATCCCAAAAGGTTGGAAATTATGCTTGAAATAGATTAGACGCGTCAGCAGAAGCATCGGCATCGCGAAACTTCAAGCCCAATGCATTTTACATTGCTGACAAAAATGTTCAACAGAAGACTTGGCATTCAGCATATTTGTCAGACATGAAATTCTGCCGATGCTGCTGCTGATGCGCGTAATCTATTTCAAGCATAACAGTTTCCGTGACGCCAACACCTAACAATGCCAATATAACCGCAGATTACGGGAAAACTATTCCTTTTTGTCAAAACGGTCTGGTTACTGAGATATTAATCATTGAAAATAAGGGAAATTTGCTAAATTTCCCCCATTTTTATACGTTTGACAAATTCAGAATACGGAAACTATACCGCCACCTGAGAGACTCAACCAAGGAAAAGATAAATGAACCGCGGAGAAGTTTTAACCTCCGCTGAAAAAAATGCTGACAACAACAATAGAATTCCCAAACCCGGGATTACATTAAAAGCAGCACGTTCATTAAAAAATGTAAGGAATGAAATTGAATAAAATAAATAAATAAATAACAGGCGCGACAATCCAACATTGGACTAAGGCCGCAGGATGTGTTAGTGACATCCTATTTCCAAGATCTTGTCTGCTTTTTGATGAGCTAATGAGATCAGCAGCAGGCTCAGCAGTGTTATTTATCCCCATAAATGGGTACTCGTTTAACATCTGAGTGAGATCATAGTCCGTCACAAGCTCATGAGTTCGAAAATGAAATTGAATAATGCCTCGAATTCGAACGATCGAAGGATTAAAATAATAATCCCCAACAAGGATTCCGAAGTTTTTTCCCCCTAAATCGCCCCGGTTCTCCCGCTACAGCCCCACTAAGTGGCAGTTTCACTGCCTGGCGGGAGCACAGCCAAATTAGTTTCCGTGCCGCCAAGCAAAATTGGTTTCGATCGAAAGGTTTCGATGCCCCAACAACGATTCCGAAGTCCTTTCTCTCAGAATCGCCCCCTTCCTCCTGCTACAGCCCCGGAAAGTGACAATTTCACTGCCTGGCGGGAGCACAGCCAAATTACAGTTTCCGTGCCGCCAAGCAAAATTGATGTCGATCGAAAGGTTTCGATGCCCCAACAACGATTCCGAAGTCCTTTTTCTCAGAATCGCCCTCGTCCTCCTGCTACAGCCCCGGAAAGTGACAATTTCACTGCCTGGCGGGAGCACAGCCAAATTACAGTTTCCGTGCCGCCAAGCAAAATTGGTGTCGATCGAAAGGTTTCGATGCCCCAACAACGATTCCGAAGTCCTTTCCCCCAGAATCGCCCCCATCCTCCTGCTGCAGCCCCCCAAAGTGGCAATTTCACTGCCTTGCGGGAGCACAGCCAAATTACAGTTTCCGTGCCGCCAAGCAAAATTGGTGTCGATCGAAAGCTTTTGATGCCCCAACAACGATTCCGAAGTCCTTTCCCCCAGAATCCCCCCCGTTCTCCCGCTATAGCCACCCTAATCTAATCTATTTCAAGCATAATTTCCAACCTTTTGGGATGAACATTACCAACGCCGTCTAGATATTAAGGCCGCAATGTAGAATCTTAGACGTCACAATCAGCTTATAATT
This sequence comes from Microchrysa polita, assembly GCA_949715475.1. NCBI lineage: Eukaryota > Metazoa > Arthropoda > Insecta > Diptera > Stratiomyidae > Microchrysa > Microchrysa polita. Next base: position 89,189,511 of record OX454415.1, read on the forward strand.
TTTGGTTATGTTCGCCTAAGTGGCACGGTTTTGTTTTTGCTTTTAATTACGGCATATGCTTGTTGTTGTTTGTTCGTGTAAATCCGAAATTTAAGTGCTAAACTATGATGTCATTGTACACCTGAGTTGCGGCTATGATATACGTATATGTAGATGGCGTTGACATTACCACCGCCGTCTCTATATTAAGGCCGTAATGCAGAAATCTTTCGCCTACTGTTTGCACTGTTTTGTTGTTACTTTTAATGACGTCATATGCTTGTTGTTGTTGTTTGTTCGTGTAAATCCAAGACTTAGTAGGCAAACTATGACGGCATGGAACGGCTGAGTTACGGCCTTGATGTATCTAGATGGCGTTCACATTACGCCATCAGCTCTCGTAAGAAGAATTATCTTGTTCTTCTTATCGACACTAGCGACACTTATCTTACCGTCCGTCATATAGCGGAAAATATCGGAAACACATAACTTCCCCCTATGAGAAGGGAAGGGGCTGCGCCACCGCAGCTGCTGCCGTCGACACTGGTGTTGATGAAGTTGGGGCATTGATTAAAGAACTAAAGGATAGGCCCGAATCAAACTCAAATGGTCCAGTTTTTGAAATGACACTAATAGCCATGTATTTGACATAAAGGGAACATTGAAATGTAGGCGCGAAATTCACTTCACAAACTCACACTCAGTAACTGGATTTCACTTAAAAAAAAACTGAAATGATATAAGAATTACGTTATCACAAAAAACAAACGCGCGACGCGACAAATATGTTCTTGCGAATTTGCAGAACGTGTAACAGCTGACAAGTGTTGACAGAAAGGGAACGCATTTAAGTGGAATGTTTTTTTTTGTTGTGTTTCAAACCGGACCATGCAGTTTGTATGGGATGACAGCGGATTTTCCTTTCCGTTTAGCTGTCTATTCCATGTGTTGGGGCGAGAACGATGGAACCCTTTCTCGCCATCAGCAGTTGAACCGCTTCCACACGTTCCTCGAGAGCTGAATAGTCCTCCCAGTTGAAGTTGGAGGGCACTTCACTTTCCAGCAAGAGCATCGAATAGCGCTCCTTGATGGCAGTCCACTGTTGGTATATGGCTTCGAGCAGGTATTAATAGAAGGAGAGAAAGCATCACTTAAAAAGTGTGCCGAAAGCGGAAATTCATGCGAGAGAAAAATACAATAACAACACTGTTGAAGCCATGGAAGTATAAGATAATAATGGAATAGTCGTCTTCCGAATATTGTATGGGATCGAGCGCAACCGAGCAATACAAAAACCGTACTGCGCAGTCGCCGCAACGCACACACACTACTCACCACAAAGTGGTTTGACCCACCGAAATACAGACATGGAACGGCCGATATATTGTACGTGAGCGTACGTGTATGGTCCCCGGACTGATTCCCCTTACCATACCTACACCTCCCTCTAGTCTACCCCAGCGTGTCAATTTGCTCCGCCCACTGAAGACTATTGTCACCCAAACGTCAATTGTCTTTGCAGTCGGCTTACCATTTTTTAACGCGAATTGGATTTATGCAGTGTCCTTTAACTATACCGTGAAATTTTTTATCGATTACGTATCCTGCAGAATGTGTTCCTGTGTTGCTTTGTAAACAATCATAGTGCAAGTGCTGTTTCCTGTGCGCGATACACTTTCCGTTGCGAAATGAAGTGTACAGTGAGTGAATGCTGGAATCTGAAGAGATTCAATCGCCATGGGGTATCTTTTCACAGGTAATCACTTTTATTTCTATAACTAGATGGTAAAAAGTCCCCGTCGGAATAAACACAGTTCTTTTACACGCGCGTTAAAATAAATTCTTCAGCTTTAAACAAGCACACACGAGTTTTGTTTACCTTGCGTCGATGTAAACAGACAATCTATTTGACAGCCTGAATAATGTTCTGTTATTCGAGCATAGGCGTGGCAAATTTTAGTTTTTGTAACGGGGGCGCGAACGGCTCAACCGATTGTCATGAAATTAGGTAGGAATGTGTAGAATGATTACAGTCTTTGGCACAAATACCTTAGAAACTGGTAGGAAGAAGATAACAGGGTGTCCCGAACGTTTGAAAAAAACAATAACAATATTCAAATTTTTGGCGCCTTCTTCGTGCCCCTTCGCTACCATCCATACCGGCTGCACTGCGTATTTACAACTACTTTGGCAATACGTACACAAGCCAGCAAGTATGGCAAGAATTGGCCCAACAATTTGGCAGAAGGGCCTCTCCATATATTGTCCCTCGGTGGGTTTGACCAGGCGTCACTGTCACTTTGCGTTGACAAATTATCAACAAACGTGTCATTTGTTGTGGTTGGTTCCGAATAATTTCTGTTAAAAAAGCGCAATCGGAGTTTTCGCGATTATTTGTTGAGCCCAGTTGAGCCTAAAACAACATAATATTGTTCGAGTGACGGTGTTCATTGTGTATAGACTTATTATCTTTCTGTGCGCGGCAGACTGTCCGAAAATGAAGTGTGTAGTGTATCGCTGTAAAAACGACTCGAAGGAAAGAAGACTGGAGTATCTTTTCACCTGTGAGTAACTATAAAAGTGTTCACTAATGTCTACTGTCGGTGATAGGATAGAGACTTTTATTAAAATCCACGCGTTAATTGGAAAATTTTAATTTTTTCCTTGCAAATACCAAAACGCGACCATCGAAGCAGCAATCGGTGATGCTGATGTTGATGAGCCTTCGGCAAAGCGTCGGTACGCACAAATCGAATAAATCGTTTCGTTTTTTTCGATGACTTGTTTTTCTTTTAAATTGAATTACGTTTTAATTTATTTTTTTCGTGAGATCCAAGAAGTTTTCTTTTTTTTCAGACAGAGAGGGTGGAGGGTCTCTCCACCCTTTCTGTATTGGAATCCCACTAGATTCTACCTCCACGCGGTGCATTCTGGGTAACGCTGAAGCAATCTACTTTATTTTTACAATTCAACTTGATTTCTCTTACAAATTGAAAGACAGTAACAAAATATGTGTGAACAAATTTCGTAACTTTAATGTATGATTTATACAAATATCGATATAATATTTTCTATTGTTTTTTTTTTTTGTTGCAAAGTCGCCATTACACGTGGTCTCTTCGTCAATAATTTCATCGACTCTTTCTTTTTATTTTAGATGGAATCATCATCACCCGGAAGCTGTAGTGGCCAAACACGACGCCGTGGGTCATCATCATCGTGATTCCGAACTCGGAAATAGAGAATCCAAGACATTGTTCCCAAGTAACAATTTGTATGCTTTAAAGAAACACTTCATCCTGTAACATTCATATAGTAACACAAAATCAGTTTATCGTGTGACATCGCTTATAGAAGTATTTTGATCCGCTAAAAACTCCTTAAAACGCTTTTCGGAAAACTTAAAAAGTTCTTATATAATCGATTCACGACTACATCCAATTAGACTTCGATAACACTTCTCTAAACGTTAACCTAAAAAGATGCTCCATTAAATACTTCTTTGTAGTCTTTATTGAATGACATAAACACACATGGGCAATACGTTGACAGCTCGAGAGGTTAGAACCACTGTTTACATTATCCGCGATAAAGATTCACCGTAAAATACAGAAAAACTCTGTTTAAAATACAAATTCACACATTAATTATCGGGTTATTGACTTTCGCACCAACAAAAGATAAAGCTCGTAAGTTACGCCGCGAAAATCTGCTCTTCTAGGAATATATCATCAACTGGATGTCGAAGCGCGCCCTGTCCGAAACGTCACCCGACACCTTCTCAGCCAGCAAGAAGAACAACAAAGCGATGACTCCGGCGTATAAATTAGTCATGGTTCTTAATGAACTGAACTACTATTTTGATCCCGCTCCGTACAAGGAGTTGATCGCTCCCGTTCCGCAATTCTCAAAAGAACAGGTTCCTAGCATTGAATGAAACTAGTCTGATCGCTATCTTAAGTAAGTCACGTACAATCTTTCCAATGAACACATTCACATCAAGTACCAAAATAATATCAATATATTCTACATACTAATAACATGCAAGCAAATTCAATAATACGCCCATAAATATGCACGCAATCAAATCAGGTCAATTCCGTCTACGTCTACTATCCAACCGCATCACAGTACGACTCAGATCAGTGACACTCGTTTGAGACCTGAAGAGTCGATTAAACAGGTCGACCTGAAGAGTCAATTGAACAGGTCGACGGGAAGAGTCGATTGAACAGGTCGACCTGAAGAGTCGATTGAACAGGTCGACCTGAAGAGTCGATTAAACAGGTCGACCTGAAGAGTCGATTGAAAAGGTCGACGTAAAGAGTCGATTGAACAGGTCGACCTGAAGAGTCGATTGAATAGGTCGACCAGGCGAGTCGAATGATCAGGAATACCTGAACTGAAGAGTCGAATGAACAGGTAGACATGAAGACCAGTTGATTAGGTCAATATAATAGTCAAAGAAGAATACGATATTTGCATGATAGTTGGTTATGGCACCCTGATTATGGGAAAAGATTTCTGACCGATTGGGAGTCCGCAACCTTGAATAATGGGAGGAAGGGGGTTATGCAATGAAAATTCGGTGGTAGACTAAACGATAAATTAGAATATTTTGGACCTTTTTAAAGAGCTCTATAATTCTTGAAAAACGCAAGTTCAGCCGTGGAATTTTATGCGACTTCTAACATTAAGCTGAATGTGATTTTTGCTGAAAATAGAGTCGCTCCAATCAAGGACCCCCAATTATTCCTCCCATTTAAATTTGTCAGAAAGGCATGTTCATAACTCCCCGATTTAAAAAAAAACTACAGCTAATTTTCACGTGTGCATCCCAAAACGGGATACGAGTTGGGGAGAATGAAATGTAGATAGCTAATAGGGAAAATACGAGAATTTCGTTTTTAGGGTTTTTTAGTTTTTAAAAAAAACCCTTATGAAATCGATTTTGTCCGTCCGTCTGTTCACTAAATAACTCGCGAACGGCTCAACCGATCGTCATGAAATTTGGTAGGAATGTGTAGAATGGTAACAGTCTTTGGAACGAAATACTTAGAAGTTGATAAGGCAAAGATAACAGGGTGTCCCGCAGATTTTAGGATTTGTTCACTAAATAACTAGCGAACGGGTTAACCGATCGTCATGAAATTTGGTAAGAATGTGTAGAATCCTAACAGTCTTTACCACGAAATACTTATAAATTGGTAGGGCAAAGTTAACAGGGTGTCCAGAAGATTTGAAAAAGTCCACTTTTTTAGTCTTTATCGGACATGGACGTATGGGTACTCAAATCAAAAAACTCGATGGGTACATTTCATTTCAGTTGCTTTCTTCCAGTTTTGAGTAACGGGAACGGAGTTATAGGCTGTTAAGTCTGTAAATGTGAAAATTATGATGACGGTTTTAAGAAAATTACATAAGTAATATGCCTGAAAATTTTCATTCGAATATCTTTATCTTAACCGGAAATATAGGGAATCAAATATTTAGCAAAGGCGTTTCACAATACTATGGCAGCGTCTGAAGCATTTGTGCATATCTTGTGACTGTACCAAACAATGAACATGAACTTTGGTGGGAATACATATAATGGTAATAGTGTTTGTCGCAAACACTTACGACGTTTGTAAAATTAACAGGGTGTCTTTGAATAGCTTAAAAAGTCTACTTTCCCACAATTCATAAGAAAGCTTTGGGTGGGCAACGGGCTCAGCGAAGTCACTTCATATAAGATCTTGTTTCTTGATTCGGAAAAAGGGTAACGGATTTACAGCTAATAAATTCAGTTAATATATGTAGAATGAAAGGCTAACTCAGTTTCAGTTGCTGATTTTTTTACATAAACCGGGTGGTCATTCTTCATGCTGTGGTTGTGGCGGTCTCTCCATCGAAAGTGACCATTGATGTCAATGGATCTTTCATCGCCACCAAGCAGATAATTTTCGCTATGTCGTATTGTGTTGTGTGAACCGTGAGACTGTCATTTCAGATTGCGCGATAAATTGCCTAGTGTGTGCTGCGCGGGCGTGATCAATTGACCAATAAACCGCTAGGTCTGTGGTGCTCTTTGGCTGCCTAATAGGTCAGGAAACCTAGTTTTAGAGACCTGTTCCGATGCATAAGATCATTAAGATCGACCTGTTCTCTCAAAAGAACTGGTTGTACCATGCCTAGTATAAATTGGAACTGGTGCAGATGATGACAGGAACGACTTACGTGGAAAAGTCACTCAACTCGAGACGCGAAATCAGCAATTAGCAGAAGATATTCAGCGCTTAAACGTTATATGCGAGAAGCAGGCGATGCAAATTGGGCAAATGCAGAAAAACGCGATTGCAAATAATTTAATTATAAAGATTCCTAAATGTGACAAAACCAATTATTTAAACACAGTCAAAGAATTATGCGTTAATACCTTGCGTTGTTGTACATATATCGAGGAAAGCCAAATACAGCAGCTGCCGGTTGCAAGCGGGAACAGGAGCATTTTTCGTGTAGCACTCCGAGATAGACAGCAAGTCGATGCTGCGTTAAGAAACACAAAGTAACTAAATCGCACTGGAATTCAGATCCATAAAGACTTGCCATTTCTTACGAGGCAGAAACGTAATTGGCTATTGAAAGCTATGAATCAAGTCTTGAGTCAGTGTAGAAATGTCAAGGTGTACATGAGAGATGAGAAAATGATTGTCGACGGAAAAGTGTTTACTTGGGATCTGGATGAAAACAGGTTGATGTGTGGCGACGAAGATGGACAGACACAACTAAATGCGATAATGGAAGCTCACTCCACAGCTGCACCTCTTCCAGGCAATAGTAGCACAGCAGGAGCGATATTACCATTGCCGAACAACTCATAGGAAGTACTAGCCGTCTGCGATGTGACACAGAAAAAATAAATTAAAATTTTAGCATACAACATTGCCGGAATGAAAAATAAAGGTACTTTTAATGATTTTTTTTTGAATATTTGAATCAATTCCATATAAATATACTGCTCGAAACATACGTTGTAGATAATTTTGAATTTTTTGAGAAAAAATTTATGAATTTTAATACTAAATGGATTCTTGCAAAGAAAACTAATAATAGAGGTAGAGCTAGTGGAGGGTGTTTGCTGGGGCTGGAGCTAATTTTGAATGAAATATCCTGTACATTTGAGGATATAGATAAATGGCCATATATTCCTCTGAAATTTAATAATAAGCAGTTGATAGTACTACCGACATATCTAAACTGCAACCACTGGAGCGATGACTACAATAAGCTTACTGACGTCCTATCTTGTATAAATTCAAATCACCTGCTAGTTATCGGAGATTTTAATGCCCGGCTCGGACTTGAACAACCTATCGCGAATGCTGTGACTAATTCAATTCGGCGATCAAAAGACGACACCATCAACACCTGTGGGCGAAAAATGCGGACTTCATGTTGAAACAGAAACAGTACTCCAATCACCTCCCAATAATCACGACGATTGGGTTGGAATGCATCGGTAGTACAAGTCGTCCAATGAATTTGTTGACCAAGCTCGTGTGGAGTGAGGAGTTTAAGTCACAATACAAAGCAAATCTGGACAGACATCTGACAAATACGTCTAGCATGAATGTGGAAGGAATTATTGAAGTCATTAAAATGAGTGGACGAAAACCGAGTAACTGCCCAAAAAGCTTCAAACAACCATGGTTCGATATCGATTGCGATAAAATCAGAAAACGCTCTTTTGCCTGGCTGAAGCTCCTCAGAAAACACAACGATCCTTTTATGCGAGATATGTGTATCAAGGTAACCCAGCAGTATAAATTAGTGTGCAAAGAAAAACAACGAGTATATTACAAACAACAAGCTATGAAGTTGGGTAGATGCACAAATTCGAAAGAATTCTGGAAAACTGCGAAACAGATAAACGGTGTCGATACTTACGCAATCGGAAATGGAATTAACGTGAACTTGCTAGAGGCTTATTTCCAACAGATGCTCCAGCGTGAAAACAGTGATAAAAGCATTCAATTTGCCAGACCTAATTGGACTCATCATGTCCTTGATGCAACGATATCCTCGGAGGAAGTAATAATTGCAATGGAACATTGCAATGATCGGAAAGCACCGGGAAACGACAGAGTACCGGTAGAGTTTTTCAAGTACGGGACGGACAATCTTGTTGATATTATCTGTAAAGAGTTCAACAGAATCTTTAATACTGCCGATTTTCGGGAGTCGGTAATTTTTCCAATTCTCAAGAAAGGTGACATAAACGATACCGCTTCCTATCGAGGCATTTCCTTCTTGACTGTTTCAGGGAAAATTTTTACATCAATACTCCAGAGTAGGTTGGCGGCTTGGCTAATGGAAAAACAACTTAAATCCGAAAACCAGGCGGGATTCCGACTAGGTTACTCCACGAATGACCATACTTTTATCCTGTATAACTGCGCGCGTTTATTTCTGAGCGAGCGACGCAACTTATATGTGTTTTTCGTCGACTTTAAAGCTGCTTTCGACACTGTTGATAGGCAATCGCTGTTCTACAAGCTATACAATAATGGAGTATCAAGCAAATTTGGAAACATTCTGGAAAAACTGTACGAAGTCACACACGCGGCCGTATGGAATGGGACACAAATTTCTGAAACGTTTAAAACAATGGTTGGGGTACGCCAGGGCTGTAAGCTAAGCCCGGATGTATTTGCCGTTTTCGTCAACGATATCTTAGACGATATGCCTGGTGGAGCACGAGCTTTTGGTATGCGATTGAAAGGCCTCTTGTACGCCGATGATATGGTGTTCTTTGCCGAGTCATCCCGGGAGCTACAAAAAATGATAGACCATTTGAAGTCCTATTGCACGATGTCGAAAATGATGATTTTCAAAAAGCGTTTCTGTCTAGCCCAAAATGAAAAGTGGACATATAAGGGAAATTCCGTAGAAGTCGTCAAGGAATACAAATACCTGGGTATATGGATAAGCAGTAATCTGGGAATGGAGACGCATCTCACAAAAAAGTTGAAAGGCGCTAAATGGGCCATTAACATTAAAGCGGGCGCGCAGGCGGTAATTTACCGCCCTTTTCATATAAACACGCATAGCTTTTCTTCCGTTGACCGGATCGAGGTGGAAGAAGTATGTATTCTTAAGTCATACTGTTATACATACGATACAATTAAATGTTGGGTAAATTTTACCTTCCATACCTTTCCAGCGGTCATCAAACGTTTATGGATGGTATATTTTGGTATATAGTTGTGTTCAAAATGTGTGTGCTCTGTGCAATATCACTGAAGTGACATGCTTCGCTAAAACTGCAGCGCTTGTTTTATTATTCACCAGATAATAGTTTTTATGATGATAACTTATTTGGAACATGCTCTTCTTTCAATTTACCATAATTATGAGAGTGGAAGTTCTAAGGTTGAGCGGAAATGGAGGGGAAAAGACGAGGGCGGTAAATTACCGCCGCGCGCCCGGTTATGTCACAAAATGATGCGCGCCCGCTTGAAGGTTAATTCAGTTTGGCACAGGTGCTTTAATAACCCGCATATATCTCATACGGCGAAGTTTAACATCTATGAAGCGGTTGTCAAATCGATTACTAAATACGGTGTCCAAGTGTGGGGCGGAATTAAATATGATGAAGTGGAGCGGATTCAACGATATTATTTGAAGCGCATGTTTCGTTTGCCCATGACGACCCCTAGTTATATGCTGCAACAAGAGACAAGTCTACTGCCGGTGTCTATGGACACACTAAAAACGCATCTAAGATATCTGATGAAAGTGGCAGTCATGATAGACGACAGACTTCCAAGAAAAGTGCTATCGTACGCTATGACGACGAAGACATTGTTCTACGCTGACCTCGTGAAACTCGCAAAGAAGGCTCAAACACAATTTACATGGGATGGCACTTCAGGCGCAGCTTTACAGAACCTACTTATTAATATGAATCGTATTGGGATCGAATCGACCGCAGTAAGTGCTAGGAGTTCACTACACCGCGAAATATATGTCCAATTGGATCACGAACTACAAGCAAAAACGTTTTTTCAAAATGCTTATCCGATACAGAAAATTTCGCTTATATTTAGAGCTAGAGGAGAGCTGAGTGTGAATTCTGTAAGGGGATTATCGCCATCGCCAATGGAATCATGTAAGGTGATAGGCGATAATGTAACCCACTGTAGTAATGATATGTTATGTGTGTATGAAAGAGACAGCTTGCGACTGGTGGTCGACAGGCGACATTCCCAATTTCTTAGGGATTATCTAAGGCGATAATCGCCCATGACTGTCGCCAATAGCGATGAGTTTCTGGCGACAGCATCGTTACTGTCGCTTTCAAAGGAAATTCCGACAAAATATCAGAAATGGACTTATAAATAGTCAAATATTTTCAATTTAAATATTGGTATTGTGTATGAATCATCAAAATGGTGACATTGAACTAATAGTGAAAATTCGGGATGGTGGAAGAACTTAATATTTTGGTACATGTATAGGTAATATGTATATACTTTTAGTTTGTCCAAGTTTGGAAATATTGTGGTTTAAGTCGTGGGAGAAAAAGATTTTTTGAAATTTTCAAATGCCTGAGACAGTTCGGTAGTTTCGGGCCACTTTGTATTAAATAAAATATATTTTTTTTAACAACAACAAACATAAAAAAAATCATAAACTAAATATCAAACATATACATACATAAGAGTGTGACATGAGGATTCTAGGCAGCAGTCAGTGAAAAGTAAATGTGTTTTTTTTAGGGTTCCATTAAACAGTCATATTTCTATTATCATGTGCATATCATGTCATATCCTTAAGCCTACTCAATTCATTCGGTTCAAACGAAATCAATTAAGCATCACCAACAGTTGCTACGGTTCCTACTTAGCATCTACACTAGCAACCAAATGGAGACAGAAAATGGCATAACCAAAATTTCATTTTCGTGATTTTTTTCAATTTAATTATCAAAATCGGACTCTGCGCTTTTGAATTATTACACGGTTATTCAAGAATTATTCAATTTTACACAAAAAAAAAGCGACTGAAATGAAAATGTTACGCATGTCAGTTGATGTAACGAAAAGGGACCACATCAAGAGTAGCTACATCCGAGGCAGCTTGTCCATAGACCAACCAATCACCGAAAAGCTCGAAGACCGACGAATGGATTGGTATTGCCATGTTCAAAGGCGTCCGCCTGAGAACCCCGTAAAGAGAGCGATATCAACGCCATCTAGATACATCAAGGCCGCAACTCAGCTGGATAATGACGCCATGGATCCGTATTCAATTTATTGACGGCTGCAAAAAAAAACAGAAACAAACATAAGCACGTCATCAACAGCAAGAACAAGGCAGTGAGACTAAACATTACAAAGTGGCACACAGATGGGCGAGTGTACTTTTTTTCGCGAGTTTCGTTTAGAAAATGTGTTCTTTGAACGGCAAACAATTAATTAAAAAGATAGTGGTTATGTGGGTTATTGACAGTGTGCAGAAGTTTTTATACTCAAAATGTAGTGCATGGAGAATGTGTCATAGAGTGAAAGATTTCCCCATTTAGGGATACCAATCAGTTTATTTGTGATCGCGAATAGATAGTACGGATATTGTAGGAAAAAAACAAACGAGTAAGTACGTAAAACGTTTCGACGGCGGTGCTGCCATCGTACAACCGCACAGATAAATAAAAAGTAACAAGCCACTGGCTAAATGCCATATGGCCACCATGACGTCACTACTTGAGATGATGGCGACAATTTCAACTGCGGATTTGACGTTTACGAGTCTACATTGCGGCCTTAATATATAGACGGCGGTGGCGATATCAATGGAAGTTCCACTTGATGGACCCAAGGCCAGAGGCAGACCGAAGAACACCTGGATGTGTCAAATGAAAAAGCAACAACAACGCATTGGTCTCGGCGATGACACGATCCAAGATAGAGCTGTCTGTAGAAATATGCTGAGAAAATATCGCCAAAACGGGCGATGTGCCTACACCGCAGGTCGAGCAACGCGGAACCATGGAGCGGTATAAAGAACGAGGCAAGGAAGAAGACACAAAAAAATGAACAAAAGTAGCAAAATTGTCACTTTGAATTTGACAAGCGGTTGGTTGAGCTGTCATGTTGAATATCAAAACTGGACGCACACCCTAATGGCAATCAGTTTGGATGCAATGACAACTGCCAGTTGGTTGTACGTGCAATCATTTGGCGATCAGTCTAGATGGACTTATAGAAATATGACTGTATAATGGAGCTCTTATACAGAAAAAATAGAATGAAAGCAAAATTATTGCTGCATTAAAAGAAAAAAATTAATTGTTATATCACAAAATAGTCTTAGGCTTGAAATAGAATACTGGCAGCAACAGCAGCAGCGCGAAATGTCAAGCACGATGCATTTGATATTGCTGACAAAAATGCTGAGCATTTTGCTGTTCACCATATTCAGCCATGCAATGCTGCTGCTGTTGCTGCCGGTGCTCCATATCAAGCCTTATACTTCAAACCAGCAGCATAACAGAGAGGATTAAAGCAGCACAATAAACTTTTAATAATTGACGATTTGTTGAACACTGGGTAATAGGATATGCCAAAATGACGTCACACATTTATAATATATTGTGCTGCATTATCTTCGCTGTCATTGTGCTTCGAGCATGAAAGCATAAAATGCTAATCGAGAGCTCAAATGCGGTTTGAGTGCGACGCTTTTAAAATGTTTAGTTGCATTTTTTTTAATTCATTACTTTCTTTTAAGAGACTAATTTGCTCCATTAATAGTTGATTTTTTTTCTTTTAACACTAGCAATAATTTCTCTTGAAATTCCTCAATCGATTTTGTTTGCCGCAACAATAGTGCATCTGTTGACTGTTTTTGTGTTGAACGCCGCCGGCCGGGGATTACCCTCCGTGTTAATTGTAATATTGCTGCCTGCAGATGGTCCCGGCTCAAATATTTCCTCCTCTAGTGTTTCAAGCATTATAGGTTCCTCCAGGGAACTACCACTCCTCTCTCGATTACCGTAACTCCTAGTGGAGCATGGTGCGTTGATGACTACCGTGTGTAGTCATCAACGTTACAAAGCCAATTGAATTCGGAGTGTGATAAGGTTGTCAGCCATACCACTTCCTAGTCGCATTGTTAGTTTATTATTCTACGATAAGAATATTTCTTATCATCTTCTTCTGAATAATAAACTTGCGACGAGTCGTGCCGAGTTTGGAAACTCGTTTCTCTATGAGTGTTTATTTCACAGAGGGGCGACCGAACGATCACGGCCACAGAGCACGACCTCCAGGGAACTACCACTACCAACCGGCAAACCATGTCATGCTGACATAGTATTCCCATACCATATTCTGCTGACCGCCGTTGCGCCGCCGTTGTTCGGGACTAAAATAGAGTACTTATGTCAAAGCAAAATCCTGACAGCATTTGTGACCGTACATGGTAACATCTTCGAGTGGTTGAAAATAAAGTCTTTGTGTGACACTGAAGGGGAATTTTGTCTAGGTTTTTATAACACAATCACAAAAACACATACTATAATTTAATTAATAAATCGAAATTCTTGCTTGTATATATAGAACATCTCCTGTGAAATTTGTATGGAAGTTGTTCACCATTACATAAATTTCCTACAAGGGAAATATACTTATGCATATAGTATATTATTATTTATATCAATCGCCTCCCTCTTCCTTTTATAACCGGGCTTGGGACCGGCTTCGGCGGAATTGAGACGATGTGCCTTTTCAAAACACAACAAATACTATAAATTGTAGCAATACGGCTTAACACAGAATGTTAACGAACGAGGTGCGAATGCTTACGAACGAAACCCGCCTAGTCGCCATAAGCTGTCAGCCACAACACTCGCGCACTTGTTTTACAGAAAACATGAATTAAAACCGCGATAAACTATATTTTTGAAACCGAAATTAGTAGTGATATTTGACTAATAAACTATAGGTACACACGCGATTACCAATGAAAAGATACACTTATTGTATTTACGTTCACCGCTGGAGCACCCGACAACAATACATCACATTCTGGAAAAGAAAACTTATTTAGCACCTTTTTTTTAATTAAAACCATTTCGCCGGAGTACGGTTCATACTGATTTATTGAATTTCTAACAAAAAACTATGTGAAACACGATAATTCACACTCGCAAACAATTTCGTGCACCCACATTCACTTCCCGCAAATTGTTTGACAACTACACGGTCGACAGACGACAGCCCAGCCATCGGCCGACCATCTTGTGGATTGCTTGAAAGGTGGTGCTGAAGATGAGGGCAAACATTCCTAGTCACACACGTATGTACGCTATTCTACGCGACGATTTCCAATTTAATAAAACACAAAATAAACAAAAGACCGGCGAAATGACATTAGCGAAAAGAGTGTCAGCTGACAAATGACGTTTATCGTATCGCCATTACAGTGGGCTACACAATGTCCGATTTGTTTTCTGTCGCCAGACAAAGTGATATCTTTACATGATTCCAAAGGGTGCTACCTATCACTTTCATTGCACTGTCGCTTTGCTTATTTGAAAGAAATTCACATTTTAAAGAAAGGTTTTGGTTTTAATTATTGGTTCCACAGTGTCCTATTGCTGTATTGCAACAGTATTGATGTTTCAACAAGAGTTCGTATTAAACTTTTCGTGAATTTTTCATGAAAGTGACTGTCGCCTTGAAAGTGACAGCCATATAAAATACATTGGGCGACTGTCCCCTTAGATGATCCCAAAATGACGAAAATGACTGTCGCCAGTCAACTGTCGCCTTACAGAATGTCGGCTCTGCTTCCGCTAAATTATATCCCGCATGTAACGAATTTACCCATAATTTGTAGTTTATGTAATCTAGAAACGAGGGAAGATTCGAGGCATTTTATTGGAATCTGTCCAATATTTGAGGAAATAAGACGATCCTGTTTCGGAAAGAATGTTTTGGACGAAACTGAACTGAAGGCGATTCTGAACGGTAGCGATTGGAACAAACTGTATGAATATTATAAAAACGCACTTAAATACCGAAAATGTATAATAAACGAAAACATGTGAATTTAATTTAATTTGAATAACTTGTAATAAGAATTTCAAAATATAGTAAATAGTAACAATTTATAATAATAAAAATAATAATAAATATGGAAAAATAATAAAACTAATGTAATGCAACACTTATTTGAAAATGTCAACTGATTCAGGCAGACGGCTACGCCACGCCTTATGATTGTTTTAGAATTATTATAATATATCTATGTATGTATATGTATAAGCTTACTGAAACTGAAATAAAACATTTATCTATCTATCTATCTACATATCTATCATAAACACACATGACTGAAATCAACACACACACATGCATATAATCTTCTATAGCACTGTCGATATCATTTTTATAGTGTGACATTCGTGTGATCATCCAATAAATTGTTCAGCGTAGTTTTATAGAAGGATGAACTTTGTGATTTTTTAAAGAATTGACACTTATGAAGTGGTCTGGAACACCACGTTTCTTGAATTGAATTCAGTGAAATATTACATGAAACCAACATTTCCTCACTCATTCTTAGCTTATGAATCAATTAAGATAATCTCAGCGCAGAAAATGGATGCATTTTATTGATGAACTTGTGAATTTAATTAGCTTCAACTGACTGACATATAAATAAGAAGGTGCATTGAAGAGAAGTGTTGAGCATTTCGATAGAAGCAACGAACCACTTGCTGACTATATGTGAGGTTGGCCGAGTGGTTGAGGCGTCGGACTTGCGTACGACAGTCGCTGGTTCGACGCTGGCTGCGGGAATTTTTTTTCTTTTTTTTTTTTTGCAAACGCGAGAAAATGACAGAAAATGATGACATAACACATATATGATGTATGTCTTTTTCAAAGTGTGATTCAGTGCTACAAGAAGGTTCGATTGGATCAAAAAACGGCGCCAAATGCCATTATTGGCCTATTATTCAGTGTTTATACCCTGTAAAGTGCCCCTATTATCGTTTGAAGTAAATATTCTACGAAGAATTATTGGGATGAAATTGTTACTTGGGTTGCTGCTTCTTTTGTCGATTTGAATTTGTTTTATCTAAAAAAAATTAGGTTTAAATATGCAACTATATGAATTCAACAAATAGTATTGAGACTTATTAGCAAGAAATATTTCCAAAACGGAAAAAGACTCTGAAGATTAGAGATGAGCATCGAAAGAAAAACATCGATGGTTACCATCGAAAAAACATCGAGACGAAACCATCGATGGTAAGAAAACATCGAACCAAAAACATCGATGTTTTGGGTTTTTTGAGTACTCAAAAAAATAAACGCTGAATAGATATATGGTTTATTCTATGGTTTTCGTTCATTGCCTCCTCCACCCACCAGAATTTAACTCTTTTCCTTGCATTTGTGTGGCAGTACAAATTCGAGCTGTTGAACTCATTTCAACAATTTACTAAAACTCGTCAAGAAGTCGGTGGCTTATGCACGCTTAAAAAAATCGCCAGCGGTTATTTTTATTAAATTGCTTAAGGCATCCTTTTTTTGGAGGAAAACATTAAGCCTTTTCGTGAAAATGTTTTGTCCCGAAATTAGGTCAGATTTTTTTAGTATTAGCCGAACTTGCTAGCTGTTTGCCACGTTGCACTATAACTCGCGTTACCTACTTTAAGTACTAACATCGTCAGTTCACGTGAAATCCATGCAAATACTGTCAAAAATTGATGATCGTGAAATCGAATTCGCTTGGTGGTACTCAATTCACATGAAACTGTATATGTAATTCAACCATAATGCAGTTGCACTTTATTTCACAGTGAAAAGATGTCATCGACAATCAAACATTTATCTTAAATTGAGTGAATAAAAACCAAGTCTCCACGGCACCGTTTTCAAGGGAGACATATATGCAAGTTTTTCGCTATGTGAACTCAGTACATACAGAGTAGGTACCAACATCGGCATTTCACGTGAAATCCATACAAATACTGTCAACATTTTGATGGTCGTGAAATCGAATTTGCTTGGTGGTACTCAATTCACTCAATTCGCCCTGTGGCGCGGGTCAAGAATAGTGCCTCCGTCTTTCCCAACGTGTCGTAAGAGGCGACTAAAGGGACAGGAGAGAATAAAACTCTCCTGAGTTTCGAACATATCTCTACAATTGTGCGCGCAGCGACTCTGCTTTGTGTGCTCAAGGGTTCAGATATGTACGAAACTTAACAAAAAATTGACCCCTGTGGTTTTTGGGGTTAGAATTATGCCACAGCGTCCCCGGCTTGTCGTAAAAGGCGACTTGAGGGATAGGGTACGTAGGCTTGTAACCCGCGTACTTGAAATTTTCTTTACACTCGAAACATTTAACGAGCCTCGGATACCTCGGACTGATTCATCGGCAACGACTTTTGGCTATAAACAACGGACCACGATTGGGTTTTGGAACGTTCGAACGATGTGGGGCGAGTGCAACAACATGAGACTCACTGAAGTCGAACGGGAAATGACCGCGTATAACATCGCTATATTAGGACTGAGCGAAACAAGATGGCTCGGATCAGGAGCGACTTTATCACCAAGCTCTCATACTGTTTTATTGTACTCTGGAAATGATGACCAAAATGCTCCTCGGCAGGCAGGCGTCGGAATCCTCTTGACAAGGGATGCACGTCGATCCCTTATCGATTGGAAACCAGTTTCCGACCGTATTATCACCGCCCGATTCAAATCCAGAGTACGAAATATCACGATAATTCAGTGTTACGCACCAACCGAACCAGCTGATCAAGCTGATAAAGACGTCTTCTACCAACGACTTGGCGACACCTTTGATAGGGCTCCCAGAGGTGACATTAAAATCATAATGGGGGATCTCAACGCTAAAGTCGGGTCAGATAACCAAGGATTGGAATATCTTATGGAAAATCATGGGTTAGGCGACAGAAACCAGAATGGCGAGATGTTTATAGAGTTTTGTAACTCTCGTCAGCTCGTCATTGGTGGGACTCTGTTTAAACACAAAGATTGCCACTTATCAACCTGGACTTCTCCAAATGGCAGAACTGAGAACCAGATAGACCATATTGCTGTTTCCAAAACGTGGAGAAACTGTGTCCTGGACGTTAGGGCGAAACGTGGTGCTGATATTGGCAGTGACCACCATCTTGTCATCGCAAAAATGCGCTTACGAACGGCAGCAATCCCGCGTCCTAACCGTGCAAATATTTGCCCTAGATATAATGTGCAGAAGCGAAACGTGGTGCTGATATTGGCAGTGACCACCATCTTGTCATCGCAAAAATGCGCTTACGAACGGCAGCAATCCAGCGTCCTTACCGTGCAAATATTTGCCCTAGGTATAATGTGCAGAAGCTCAAAATTCCATCAACCAAGCGTGCGTTCTCCACCGCTTTGCACGAAAAAGCTAATGCACCACCACCAAATGAGAAGCCGACAATTGAAGATAGATGGAAAGTCGCTAAGGATTCATTTATTGCATGTGGCGAAGAAATTTTAGGACGATTGGATCGCGGTAGGAGACCATTTATTAGCGACTCTACTTGGTCTCTTATCTCAGCACGCAAGAGAGTTAAGGAGCAGATTAACTCAGCTGCTGACGACTCAGCTAAAGAACGATACAGAGCTGAATACCGTTCGCTCCAAAAAGGCGTTCAGAGGAGTGTAAGACGTGATAAGCGTAACAATATCAACGCACTTGCGAAGGAGGCAGAGGATGCGGCTCTCCGCGGTGACAGTGGAATACTCTTCAAACTTATTAAGCCATTAACTGGCAGATCTTTATTAACGGAACATCCTGTGAAAAATAAGGAAGGTGTTCTGCTCGTTACCGAAGAACAACAGCTAGAAAGATGGAGAGAACACTTTTTAGAGGTCCTGAATAACACTTTCGGGCCTGCAAGTGTATCTTCGTTGCCAGCAGAAGACGTCCCTCAAATAGACGGCATTAGTTCCGGTCCACCATCCAAAAAGGAACTAACAGACGCCATCAAATCAATGGACGCCGGTAAAGCCCCGGGGATTGATGGAATTCCGACAGAATTTTTAAAAGCGGATATTTACGCTACAGCGGATATTCTTCTTCCCTTAATCCGAGAGTGTTGGGAAACTGAAACTCTTCCCAGTGAGTGGAAAAAGGGCCTAATTATTAAAATTCCGAAGAAAGGTGACCTGAAGAATTGTAATAATTGGCGTGGGATCTGCCTACTTCCTGCAATTTCCAAGTTGATGGCTAAGATTGTTTTAGGACGAATCAAGGAAAAAGTCGATAGCACATTGAACGATAAACAGGCTGGCTTTCGCGAAGGGTTCTCCTGTAGCGACCACATTAACACCCTCCGTATTATCATCGATCAATCCGCGGAGTGGAGATCCCCATTACATCTTATGTTCATCGACTTTGAAAAAGCCTTCGATAGTGTTGATCGTCAGTACATCTGGGATGCCTTACGAAGACGAAATATTCCAGATAAGATAATCTCCATCATTAAGGAATCCTACAATGGAGCCCAATGTCACGTCTTGCATAAGGGCAAGCTTTCAGATCCTTTTGAGGTGCACAGTGGAGTGAGACAAGGCTGCATTTTGTCACCTATTCTCTTCCTTATTGTCATTAGTGATGTATTCGGCTCCGCACTTCAATTACATCGTAACAAAGGTATCAGATGGAAATTGTTTGATCACCTTCAACATCTTGACTACGCTGACGACATTTGTCTTCTATCTACTAATACGGATGATGTCGCTCAAATGACAGAAGCTCTAAATTGCGGAAGTCGTAATGCGGGGCTGAAAATCAATGCTGCCAAGACTAAGTTCTTGAGCACATATCCAGGGGGGCAAAGCGGAATTTGTATTTCGGGACAGGCAGTCGAAAAAGTTGATGAATTTTGCTATCTCGGGAGCGTAGTTACAGCAGATGGTGGAGCGGATGCTGATGTAAAATCACGGATAAACAAGGCTAGGGCGGCTTTCTTCAAATTGACTCCTTTCTGGCTAAACAACAATATTTCCAGACGCACCAAACTTCGAGTCTTCAATTCCAATGTGAAATCCGTGCTGCTATATGGCTGTTCAACCTGGAAGGTGACTAAAGATATTACTGATAAGTTGCAAACTTTTGTAAATCAGTGTCTACGGCGCATCCCACATATTCGTTGGCCGAAAGATCATTTCGAACGAGGATCTCCTCACTATAACTGGCCAAGAAAGGATAGGCACTTCGATCAAAAGACTTAAGTGGCAATGGATAGGTCACACCTTCCGAAGAGGGCCCAATAACATCGCAAAAAAGGCCCTGAACTGGAATCCACAGGATTCCGGAGCAAGACGCCGTGTTTGACGGCCAAGGAACACATGGAGAAGATCGGTAACAAGCGAGGCGAAAACGCTAAATCTTACATGGTCACAGCTAGCGCCGTTGGCGCAAAACAGAACGAGGTGGAGAGTAGGCGTAGTTAATGCCCTATGCCCCACAAGGGGTTGACAGGAACTAGAGAGAGACTCAATTCACATGAAACTCTCCACACCGGTATTTGACGTTTCGCCAGCGAAAACAATGCAGTTGCCAGTCTCCACGGCGCATTATTCACGGGAGACATAAATGCAAGTTTTTCGCTCGGTGAACTCAGTACATACCTTTATGCTTGAAATAGATTACGCGCATCAACAGCAGCATCAGCATCGCGAAACGTCAAGCTCAATGCATTTTACATTGCTGACAAAAATGTTGAGCTAAAGATTTGGCATTCAGCATATTTGTCAGCTATGAAATTATGCCGATGCTGCTGCTGATGCGCGTAATCTATTTCAAGCATTACATATTTCATTATTATAGTTGAAATAGATTACACGCGTCAGCAGCAGCATCGGCAGAATTTCATAGCTGTCAAAGATGCTGAATGCCAAGTCTTCTGCGCAACATTTTTGTCAGCAATGTAAAATGCATTGGGCTTGACGTTTCGCGATGCCGATGCTTCTGCTGACGCGTCTAATTTTGTTCAAGCATTATGCTTGAAACGGAGTGGACGCGTTGAATGCTACCGAAAAAAGCAGCATTCGATGCGCCTAATCTGTTTCCAGCATAATAATGAAATATGCCCTGCAAACAATCGGTCATCAGTCCAGGGTTGAGAACAAAACCATCTACATATACAGCCAGGCTGTACAACGAAAACTTATACACATACAGGGCACGAAAGGCCAGAGTCAATCGAAAATTTACACGGGATTGTATGGACGAAATACGGTCGGTCGTCCTTTTTTACGCGAAAAATACGGGATAAAATGCGATTTCGACAGTAAAATTCGAGTATGTTGTGGCCTAATATGTTTTCAAAGTTATTTAATAAAAATGTTATCCATGCCGTTAATTTCCGTCGAATAATTTAGTTTTTTAGATGATGGATACCCGCCTTGTTTACATCCATCTGCGCGTGAGAAAAATTGAGAGTGCGTGAATGTCGCCGTATCGCATTGTGTAATATTTATTGTTCGGGTATTAAAATTGTAGTGGTCAAGTGAAAGATAATATTATGGAGTGCGCTTTCCAATGTTGATGATCTGTAAAACACAAAATCTTAATAAAATGTAGAATGAAAATATTTTCTAACAAACGTACCTTTTAACTTCACCGCTAATTCGACAGTGAAAATGACGGGGACATTACAGTTTCCGTGACGCCAACACCTAACAATGCCAATCTATAAAATCCGACCCGCAGATTACGGAAAAATTATTCTTTTTTGTCAAAACGGTCTGGTTACTGAGATATTAACCATTGAAAATAAGGGAAATTTGCTAAATTTCCCCCATTTTTAGACGTTTGACAAGTTCAGAATACGGAAACTACCCCGCCACCTGGGAGACTCAACGAAGAACAAGATAAATGAACCGCGGAGAAGTTTCAACCTCCGCTGAATAAACGCTGACAACAACAAGACAATTCGTAAACCCGGGAATAAATTAAAAGCAGCATTTTCATTAAAAATTGTATGATGAAAAATGTATGGAATGAAATTGATTAATGCCTAGAATTCGAACGACCGAAGGATTAATATAATATTCCCCAACAACGATTGCAAAGTCCTTTCCGCCAGAAAGGCCCCCGTTCTCCCGCTACAGCCCCGCAAAGTGCCAATTTTGCTGCTTGGCGGGAGCACAGCCAAATTACAGTTTCCGTGCCGCCAAGGGAAATTGGTGTCGATCGCAAGGTTTCGATGCCCCAACAACGATTCCGAAGTCCTTTCCCCCAGAATCGCCCCCGTTCTCCCGCTACAGCCCCGCAAAGTGGCAATTTTGCTGCTTGGCGGGAGCACAGCCAAATTACAGTTTCCGTGCCGCCAAGCAAAATTGGTGTCGATCGAAAGGTTTCGATGCCCCAACAACGATTCCGAAGTCCTTTCCCCCAGAATCGCCCCCGTTCTCCCGCTACAGCCCCCAGAAGTGGCAATTTTGCTGCTTGGCGGGAGCACAGCCAAATTACAGTTTCCGTGCCGCCAAGCAAAATTGGTGTCGATCGAAAGGTTTCGATGCCCCAACAACGATTCCGAAATCCTTTCCCCCAGAATCGTCCCCGTTCTCCCGCTACAGCCCCCAGAAGTGGCAATTTTGCTGCTTGGCGGGAGCACAGCCAAATTACAGTTTCCGTGCCGCCAAGCAAAATTGGTGTCGATCGAAAGGTTTCGATGCCCCAACAACGATTCCGAAATCCTTTCCCCCAGAATCGTCCCCGTTCTCCCGCTACAGCCCCCAGAAGTGGCAATTTTGCTGCTTGGCGGGAGCACAGCCAAATTACAGTTTCCGTGCCGCCAAGCAAAATTGGTGTCGATCGAAAGGTTTCGATGCCCCAACAACGTTTCCGAAGTCCTTTCCCCCAGAATCGCCCCCGTTCTCCCGCTACAGCCCCGCAAAGTGGTAATTTTGCTGCTTGGCGGGAACACAGCCAAATTACAGTTTCCGTGCCGCCAAGCAAAATTGGTGTCGATCGAAAGGTTTCGATGCCCCAACAACGATTCCGAAGTCCTTTCCCCCAGAATCGCCCCCGTTCTCCCGCTACAGCCCCGCAAAGTGGCAATTTTGCTGCTTGGCGGGAGCACAGCCAAATTACAGTTTCCGTGCCGCCAAGCGAAATTGATGTCGATCGCAAGGTTTCGATGCCCCAACAACGATTCCGAAGTCCTTTCCCCCTGAATCGCCCCCGTTCTCCCGCTACAGCCCCGCAAAGTGCCAATTTTGCTGCTTGGCGGGAGCACAGCCAAATTACAGTTTCCGTGCCGCCAAGCGAAATTGGTGTCGATCGCAAGGTTTCGATGCCCCAACAACGATTCCGAAGTCCTTTCCCCCAGAATCGCCCCCGTTCTCCCACTACAGCCCCGCAAAGTGGTAATTTTGCTGCTTGGCGGGAACACAGCCAAATTACAGTTTCCGTGCCGCCAAGCAAAATTGGTGTCGATCGAAAGGTTTCGATGCCCCAACAACGATTCCGAAGTCCTTTCCCCCAGAATCGCCCCCGTTCTCACGCTACAGCCCCGCAAAGTGGCAATTTTGCTGCTTGGCGGGAGCACAGCCAAATTACAGTTTCCGTGCCCCCAAGCAAAATTGGTGTCGATCGAAAGGTTTCGATGCCCCAACAACGACTCCGAAGTCCTTTCCCTCAAAATCGCCCCCGTTCTCCCGCTACAGCCCCGCAAAGTGGCAATTTTGCTGCTTGGCGGGAGCACAGCCAAATTACAGTTTCCGTGCCGCCAAGCAAAATTAGTGTCGATCGAAAGGTTTCGATGCCCCAACAACGATTCCGAAGTCCTTTTCCCCAGAATCACCCCCGTTCTCCCGCTACAGCCCCGCAAAGTGGCAATTTTGCTGCTTGGCGGGAGCACAGCCAAATTACAGTTTCCGTGCCGCCAAGCGAAATTAGTGTCGATCGAAAGGTTTCGATGCCCCAACAACGATTCCGAAGTCCTTTCCCCCAGAATCACCCCTGTTCTCCCGCTACAGCCCTGCAAAGTGGCAATTTTGCTGCTTGGCGGGAGCACAGCCAAATTACAGTTTCCGTGCCGCCAAGCAAAATTAGTGTCGATCGAAAGGTTTCGATGCCCCAACAACGATTCCGAAGTCCTTTCCCTCAAAATCGCCCCCGTTCTCCGCTACAGCCCCGGAAAGTGGCAATTTTGCTGCTTGGCGGGAGCACAGCCAAATTACAGTTTCCGTGCCGCCAAGCGAAATTGGTGTCGATCGCAAAGTTTCGATGCCCCAACAACGATTCCGAAGTCCTTTCCCCCAGAATCGCCCCCGTTCTCCCGCTACAGCCCCGCAAAGTGGTAATTTTGCTGCTTGGCGGGAGCACAGCCAAATTACAGTTTCCGTGCCGCCAAGCGAAATTGGTGTCGATCGCAAGGTTTCGATGCCCCAACAACGATTCCGAAGTCCTTTCCCCCAGAATCGCCCCCGTTCTCCCGCTACAGCCCCGCAAAGTGGTAATTTTGCTGCTTGGCGGGAACACAGCCAAATTACAGTTTCCGTGCCGCCAAGCAAAATTGGTGTCGATCGAAAGGTTTCGATGCCCCAACAACGATTCCGAAGTCCTTTCCCCCAGAATCGCCCCCGTTCTCACGCTACAGCCCCGCAAAGTGGCAATTTTGCTGCTTGGCGGGAGCACAGCCAAATTACAGTTTCCGTGCCCCCAAGCAAAATTGGTGTCGATCGAAAGGTTTCGATGCCCCAACAACGACTCCGAAGTCCTTTCCCTCAAAATCGCCCCCGTTCTCCCGCTACAGCCCCGCAAAGTGGCAATTTTGCTGCTTGGCGGGAGCACAGCCAAATTACAGTTTCCGTGCCGCCAAGCAAAATTAGTGTCGATCGAAAGGTTTCGATGCCCCAACAACGATTCCGAAGTCCTTTTCCCCAGAATCACCCCCGTTCTCCCGCTACAGCCCCGCAAAGTGGCAATTTTGCTGCTTGGCGGGAGCACAGCCAAATTACAGTTTCCGTGCCGCCAAGCGAAATTAGTGTCGATCGAAAGGTTTCGATGCCCCAACAACGATTCCGAAGTCCTTTCCCCCAGAATCACCCCTGTTCTCCCGCTACAGCCCTGCAAAGTGGCAATTTTGCTGCTTGGCGGGAGCACAGCCAAATTACAGTTTCCGTGCCGCCAAGCAAAATTAGTGTCGATCGAAAGGTTTCGATGCCCCAACAACGATTCCGAAGTCCTTTCCCTCAAAATCGCCCCCGTTCTCCGCTACAGCCCCGGAAAGTGGCAATTTTGCTGCTTGGCGGGAGCACAGCCAAATTACAGTTTCCGTGCCGCCAAGCGAAATTGGTGTCGATCGCAAAGTTTCGATGCCCCAACAACGATTCCGAAGTCCTTTCCCCCAGAATCGCCCCCGTTCTCCCGCTACAGCCCCGCAGAGTGGTAATTTTGCTGCTTGGCGGGAGCACAGCCAAATTACAGTTTCCGTGCCGCCAAGCGAAATTGGTGTCGATCGCAAGGTTTCGATGCCCCAACAACGATTCCGAAGTCCTTTCCCCCAGAATCGCCCCCGTTCTCCCGCTACAGCCCCGCAAAGTGGTAATTTTGCTGCTTGGCGGGAACACAGCCAAATTACAGTTTCCGTGCCGCCAAGCAAAATTGGTGTCGATCGAAAGGTTTCGATGCCCCAACAACGATTCCGAAGTCCTTTCCCCCAGAATCGCCCCCGTTCTCACGCTACAGCCCCGCAAAGTGGCAATTTTGCTGCTTGGCGGGAGCACAGCCAAATTACAGTTTCCGTGCCCCCAAGCAAAATTGGTGTCGATCGAAAGGTTTCGATGCCCCAACAACGATTCCGAAGTCCTTTCCCCCAGAATCGCCCCCGTTCTCCCGCTACAGCCCCGCAAAGTGGTAATTTTGCTGCTTGGCGGGAACACAGCCAAATTACAGTTTCCGTGCCGCCAAGCAAAATTGGTGTCGATCGAAAGGTTTCGATGCCCCAACAACGATTCCGAAGTCCTTTCCCCCAGAATCGCCCCCGTTCTCCCGCTACAGCCCCCCAAAGTTACACTTTGGCAATAAAATTGCGAATTTGCGGCGTTTTAGCTGGAGAACGGGGGCGTTTCTGGGGGAAAGGACTTCGGAATTGTTGTTGGGGCATCGAAACCTTTCGATCGACACCAATTTTGCTTGGCGGCACGGAAACTGTAATTTGGCTGTGCTCCCGCCAAGCAGCAAAATTGCCACTTCTGGGGGCTGTAGCGGGAGAACGGGGGCGATTCTGGGGGAAAGGACTTCGGAATCGTTGTTGGGGCATCGAAACCTTTCGATCGACACCAATTTTGCTTGGCGGCACGGAAACTGTAATTTGGCTGTGTTCCCGCCAAGCAGCAAAATTACCACTTTGCGGGGCTGTAGCGGGAGAACGGGGGCGATTCTGGGGGAAAGGACTTCGGAAACGTTGTTGGGGCATCGAAACCTTTCGATCGACACCAATTTTGCTTGGCGGCACGGAAACTGTAATTTGGCTGTGCTCCCGCCAAGCAGCAAAATTGCCACTTCTGGGGGCTGTAGCGGGAGAACGGGGACGATTCTGGGGGAAAGGACTTCGGAATCGTTGTTGGGGCATCGAAACCTTTCGATCGACACCAATTTTGCTTGGCGGCACGGAAACTGTAATTTGGCTGTGTTCCCCCCAAGCAGCAAAATTACCACTTTGCGGGGCTGTAGCGGGAGAACGGGGGCGATTCTGGGGGAAAGGACTTCGGAATCGTTGTTGGGGCATCGAAACCTTTCGATCGACACCAATTTTGCTTGGCGGCACGGAAACTGTAATTTGGCTGTGCTCCCGCCAAGCAGCAAAATTGGCACTTTGCGGGGCTGTAGCGGGAGAACGGGGGCGATTCAGGGGGAAAGGACTTCGGAATCGTTGTTGGGGCATCGAAACCTTGCGATCGACATCAATTTCGCTTGGCGGCACGGAAACTGTAATTTGGCTGTGCTCCCGCCAAGCAGCAAAATTGCCACTTTGCGGGGCTGTAGCGGGAGAACGGGGGCGATTCTGGGGGAAAGGACTTCGGAATCGTTGTTGGGGCATCGAAACCTTTCGATCGACACCAATTTTGCTTGGCGGCACGGAAACTGTAATTTGGCTGTGTTCCCGCCAAGCAGCAAAATTACCACTTTGCGGGGCTGTAGCGGGAGAACGGGGGCGATTCTGGGGGAAAGGACTTCGGAAACGTTGTTGGGGCATCGAAACCTTTCGATCGACACCAATTTTGCTTGGCGGCACGGAAACTGTAATTTGGCTGTGCTCCCGCCAAGCAGCAAAATTGCCACTTCTGGGGGCTGTAGCGGGAGAACGGGGACGATTCTGGGGGAAAGGACTTCGGAATCGTTGTTGGGGCATCGAAACCTTTCGATCGACACCAATTTTGCTTGGCGGCACGGAAACTGTAATTTGGCTGTGCTCCCGCCAAGCAGCAAAATTGCCACTTCTGGGGGCTGTAGCGGGAGAACGGGGGCGATTCTGGGGGAAAGGACTTCGGAATCGTTGTTGGGGCATCGAAACCTTTCGATCGACACCAATTTTGCTTGGCGGCACGGAAACTGTAATTTGGCTGTGTTCCCCCCAAGCAGCAAAATTACCACTTTGCGGGGCTGTAGCGGGAGAACGGGGGCGATTCTGGGGAAAAGGACTTCGGAAACGTTGTTGGGGCATCGAAATCTTTCGATCGACACCAATTTTGCTTGGCGGCACGGAAACTGTAATTTGGCTGTGTTCCCCCCAAGCAGCAAAATTACCACTTTGCGGGGCTGTAGCGGGAGAACGGGGGCGATTCTGGGGAAAAGGACTTCGGAAACGTTGTTGGGGCATCGAAACCTTTCGATCGACACCAATTTTGCTTGGCGGCACGGAAACTGTAATTTGGCTGTGCTCCCGCCAAGCAGCAAAATTGCCACTTCTGGGGGCTGTAGCGGGAGAACGGGGACGATTCTGGGGGAAAGGACTTCGGAATCGTTGTTGGGGCATCGAAACCTTTCGATCGACACCAATTTTGCTTGGCGGCACGGAAACTGTAATTTGGCTGTGCACCCGCCAAGCAGCAAAATTGCCACTTCTGGGGGCTGTAGCGGGAGAACGGGGGCGATTCTGGGGGAAAGGACTTCGGAATCGTTGTTGGGGCATCGAAACCTTTCGATCGACACCAATTTTGCTTGGCGGCACGGAAACTGTAATTTGGCTGTGTTCCCGCCAAGCAGCAAAATTACCACTTTGCGGGGCTGTAGCGGGAGAACGGGGGCGATTCTGGGGGAAAGGACTTCGGAAACGTTGTTGGGGCATCGAAACCTTTCGATCGACACCAATTTTGCTTGGCGGCACGGAAACTGTAATTTGGCTGTGCTCCCGCCAAGCAGCAAAATTGCCACTTCTGGGGGCTGTAGCGGGAGAACGGGGACGATTCTGGGGGAAAGGATTTCGGAATCGTTGTTGGGGCATCGAAACCTTTCGATCGACACCAATTTTGCTTGGCGGCACGGAAACTGTAATTTGGCTGTGCTCCCGCCAAGCAGCAAAATTGCCACTTCTGGGGGCTGTAGCGGGAGAACGGGGGCGATTCTGGGGGAAAGGACTTCGGAATCGTTGTTGGGGCATCGAAACCTTTCGATCGACACCAATTTTGCTTGGCGGCACGGAAACTGTAATTTGGCTGTGTTCCCCCCAAGCAGCAAAATTACCACTTTGCGGGGCTGTAGCGGGAGAACGGGGGCGATTCTGGGGGAAAGGACTTCGGAAACGTTGTTGGGGCATCGAAACCTTTCGATCGACACCAATTTTGCTTGGCGGCACGGAAACTGTAATTTGGCTGTGCTCCCGCCAAGCAGCAAAATTGCCACTTCTGGGGGCTGTAGCGGGAGAACGGGGACGATTCTGGGGGAAAGGATTTCGGAATCGTTGTTGGGGCATCGAAACCTTTCGATCGACACCAATTTTGCTTGGCGGCACGGAAACTGTAATTTGGCTGTGCTCCCGCCAAGCAGCAAAATTGCCACTTTGCGGGGCTGTAGCGGGAGAACGGGGGTGATTCTGGGGAAAAGGACTTCGGAATCGTTGTTGGGGCATCGAAACCTTTCGATCGACACTAATTTTGCTTGGCGGCACGGAAACTGTAATTTGGCTGTGCTCCCGCCAAGCAGCAAAATTGCCACTTTGCGGGGCTGTAGCGGGAGAACGGGGGCGATTTTGAGGGAAAGGACTTCGGAATCGTTGTTGGGGCATCGAAACCTTTCGATCGACACCATTTTTGCTTGGGGGCACGGAAACTGTAATTTGGCTGTGCTCCCGCCAAGCAGCAAAATTGCCACTTTGCGGGGCTGTAGCGTGAGAACGGGGGCGATTCTGGGGGAAAGGACTTCGGAATCGTTGTTGGGGCATCGAAAGCTTTCGATCGACACCAATTTTGCTTGGCGGCACGGAAACTGTAATTTGGCTATGTTCCCGCCAGGCAGTGAAATTGCCACTTTGCGGGGCTGTAGCGTGAGAACGCGGGCGATTCTGGGGGAAAAAACATCGGAATCCTTGGTGGGGCATCGAAACCTTTCGATCGACCAGCACGCCGGCGTAGTACTCAGCTGTTCCACTTTGAACAGGTACTATGATATTTTTCGTGGCGTCACTGAAATAGTGGCGTCTCACAATTATTCGGTTTTGGGTGGGCCTGGAAAAACGGTCCAGATTGATGAGACTTTCCTCACAAAAAGGAAGTACCATGGGGGACGCTTGACAGAACAAATGTCGATTGTCGTCCTTGGCCTCTATTGTAAGGAGTGCCCTCCAAAAGTAAGGCCGATCTTTGGCCTTATATTCGAACGTTTGTTGATCAAACTACAAGTCTCTCTCGTTTGTACCGACAGCGCTCGGCAATACGCCAACTTATATGAGCTGTTTTCTCCGGAAACAGCTCATATGACGACCAATCATAGTAAGGGCGGAGTATGTTGACCCAGACAACAAAAATAATACAATAAATGATTTAGAAAATCAAAATCGTTTATTTAAACGATCGATAAAAAAACAGCAGGTCGGATAAACTGCTTCGGCAATATATGGCGTTACATTTTTACCGCCAGAATATTCTAGAAAAACAATATAAATTTGATTTAGGATCCCAGATCACCCAGTTTCTGATCGACATCAGAAAGGTCTACCCCGGGTATGGCAACGGCAGTTTGGCCGAAGGATTAGATCTTTTTGACATCGAAGCAGTAATCGGTAATGCTCATATTGGTGGTGAGCCTTCGGCAAAGCGTCGGTGCGCACCAAGTGAATAAATCGTTTCGTTTTTCCGATGACTTATTTTGCTATTAAATTGAATTACGTTTGAATTTATTTTTTCGTGAGATCCAAGAAGTTTTCTTTTTTCAGGCAGGGAGGGTGGAGATCTCTCCACCTTTTCTGCAATGGAATGCCACTAGATTCTACCTCCACGCGGTGCATTCTGGGTTACGCTAAAGGAATCTACTCTATTTTTACAATTGACCTTGATCTCTCTTACAAATTGAAAGACAGTAACAAAATATGCGTGAACAAATTTCATAACTTTAATTTATGATTTATACAAATATTTTCTATTGTTTTTTGTCGCAAAGTCGCCATTACACGTGGTTGTTTTCTGTAATATAAATCAAGACGAAAACATTAAAGTTAAGAATCAAAATGTTTGTGTTTGTAACTTACTCTTCGTCAATAATTTCATCGACTCTTTCTTTTTATTTTAGAAGGAATCATCATCACCCGGAAGCTGTAGTGGCCAAACACGACGCCGTGGGTCATCATCATCGTGATTCCGAGCTCGGAAATAGAGAATCCAGGACATTGTTGCTGCTTCTTTTGTGGATTTGAATTTGTTTTATCTAAAAAAAATAGGTTAAAATATGGAACTAAATGAATTCAACAAATAGTATTGAGACTTATTAGCAAGAAAGATTTCTAAAACGGAAAAGGCTCTGAAGATGCTAAAAACGCAACCCCATGCGAAAGATTGGCAAGAGTATGAATGCTGTTGCAGCAGTTGCGAGGATTTGGAGATGGGTCCAAAGTACAGACAACAACTGGGGAACACACTAGGCTCAACCAAGGTCAACAAGGGCAAAGACGAAGAGAGCGGGTATAGCGATCGCCGAATCTATAGACGCTTCAGAGTTCTGTACTCTTAATGGAGATTCGCCATAGATTCCGACACATGACGCTAACAATTCAGTACTATGCATATATGATGCAAGGAAGAGACACGAAGTTTATAGTTGCATGTTCCGTGGTTCTAGCTGGGGTGTTATTTCAGAGTTCAGCTGAGCTTAAACCTGTGTTTTACTACAGTCGATGTTGCAGCGCGGCAGAGCAAACTTATCATTCCCATGAGCTTGAAGTTTTGGCGATTGATTAATCTTTGGACCGGATACGCGGGAACAAATAAAAACTACATATTCTTATTATACGTTGCGTGAAATGTTGCTTCTACCAAAACCAGTAGGGTAATCGGAAGAAAGACTTTATGTTATTCTGATGGTAGCAATTCGGATCGGACTTTTTTGAGGAGTTCTGGGTATAACGGATGTTTTTTTAAATAAATAATGCGAGCCTTAATGTGAAAATTTACCCTGATCCTTGCGACCGAGTCTCAAAATTACTCTCTCATAAGGATTGACAAGTACTCAATTTTTATCGCCTCTATTATTTTTACCCTAATGCTGCTTATTACACACGAATTCGGATTCAACTTATCGACTTTTATTAATTTTTTCTCGAAGTTTCACTTTTTGACCGCCTTGACTCCTTGCAAGCCTTCATTTTTGATCCCTCTTCCGCAGATAATGATTTTCTCTTATCCATATTAAAGCTAATATATTACTTAAACAACAACAAAAAATTGGGGGTTCTACGTCCTCAATTGTGGAAGATCGACAAAAAAGAAATTACATGTGCTATCCTGATGACAAATTTTAAATGGCTATTTTGTGTGTGCTTTTTCGGAAAACAATTATAAAACATAACTAAAAAATGGAAACACAATACTTTTTGTTTTAATTAACTTAGAATTGAATAGACTATTAACAGTTATAATTATGAAATTTTAGCTCTTTTAGTTTGGTTGGAAATCAGCCGAAGCTATTCATGGGAAGGGGTGTTCTAATCTGATGACGAGCAGTGTATCTGGAATCGGTACATCTGGGTCTGAAAACGGGCAGCATAAGAACTCAAATATATACTACCCTCAGTTCATGCTTCTCGAGAATGTCACACAATTTTGTAAGTGCAGCTTGCAAGGCAACGATGTTTGGGGTACTGAGGACTATATCATAGACAAAAAGAAGAGATATTTCTAGGCAGCCAGAGATACGTGTTAATAAGTAGCACATGATGATATTGTAGAGCAACGGACTCAATACACTGTCCTGGTGTACACCGACATTCACCTGAAATTCTTCTGATTAAGGATGAAATGCGCTTCCAAATTAGGGCGATTACATACATTTTTTTCAAAGCCCAAATCTCCCCATAGCAGGGTCTAAATCTTCTGCGACATTTCTATCCACCTGGTCGGGGGACTGTCGGTGGGAGGTGGATGTAAATATTCCTACTGTAGCTAATATAAATTCTCGGGCTTCACCTTCAAAACATGATAACGTCAGCTCATCTCGCTGCATCCGTAACGAAGATGCGCAGTAGACACAAAATCCTTAAAGCCCCAGTTGGTATCACCTGGGGCAAAGACAAAGAAACCATGTAGGCCACTTACAAAGAGGTGGGTCGAGCAGCCGCTGATTATGGAGCCCCAGTTTGGTCACATAGTTTATGTACAACAAATATGTGTACAAACTGCCACTTACATTAGGAGACACACTTGATGCCAATACGTGAACACAATCTCCTACTCTCAAAACAGTATCTCGCTGGGTGCTACCGTGAGGATCATCCCAAACATAATCTTATTGACCGAATTCCTTCACCACGTCATGCCAGCCGTTTACGAGACCTAGAGAGAAAGGGATACAGGCGGGATCCTTACGATGAAGAAACATACCGGGCCGCCATCCAAACGATTCGCAATGAAAAAGTGAGTCGATCTATTGCGAATTATCCTCTTAGCGCGTCCTACACCAATATCGCCTAAGATTAGGTTTCCGAGCCACTAGACCGTTGGTCTTTTGTTCGCACCTTAATTCTTACCTTTTTCGCATAAACCCGGACATCCAAAACAACTTCCCTAACTGCGCTGGCGCTTCTCATGATGTGTTTCATTTGGTCTGCCTCCGATTGCAATCTGTAAAGCACACAAAATCTATTATCTGTCTCTAAATAAATAAAATAAATTACATACATGTTTACGTACCTTGGCTTGCACTTTGAAATGGTGACACTTAACACTTGTCATCAAATGACACTGAGCTGAATGAACCGCTGCGAATGAACACCGACAAGTCGTCAAGTAATGTCAAAATTCATTTAGCCGGGACACATTTTAGCGATATCCTTTTTCGTAAATATCTCCTAAACCGTGAAGATTTGCACAAAATCAATAATTTTCCCGTGGTTTTCGGCCAAAAATGCATAAAATTGCATTTTCACATCTTGGCGTCACGGAAACTGTAATCTTGCCGCACAGCCAAATTACAGTTTCCGTGCCCCCAAGCAAAATTGGTGTCGATCGAAAGGTTTCGATGCCCCAACAACGATTCCGAAGTCCTTTCCCCCAGAATCGCCCCCGTTCTCCCGCTACAGCCCCGCAAAGTGGTAATTTTGCTGCTTGGCGGGAACACAGCCAAATTACAGTTTCCGTGCCGCCAAGCAAAATTGGTGTCGATCGAAAGGTTTCGATGCCCCAACAACGATTCCGAAGTCCTTTCCCCCAGAATCGCCCCCGTTCTCCCGCTACAGCCCCCCAAAGTTACACTTTGGCAATAAAATTGCGAATTTGCGGCGTTTTAGCTGGAGAACGGGGGCGTTTCTGGGGGAAAGGACTTCGGAATTGTTGTTGGGGCATCGAAACCTTTCGATCGACACCAATTTTGCTTGGCGGCACGGAAACTGTAATTTGGCTGTGCTCCCGCCAAGCAGCAAAATTGCCACTTCTGGGGGCTGTAGCGGGAGAACGGGGGCGATTCTGGGGGAAAGGACTTCGGAATCGTTGTTGGGGCATCGAAACCTTTCGATCGACACCAATTTTGCTTGGCGGCACGGAAACTGTAATTTGGCTGTGTTCCCGCCAAGCAGCAAAATTACCACTTTGCGGGGCTGTAGCGGGAGAACGGGGGCGATTCTGGGGGAAAGGACTTCGGAAACGTTGTTGGGGCATCGAAACCTTTCGATCGACACCAATTTTGCTTGGCGGCACGGAAACTGTAATTTGGCTGTGCTCCCGCCAAGCAGCAAAATTGCCACTTCTGGGGGCTGTAGCGGGAGAACGGGGACGATTCTGGGGGAAAGGACTTCGGAATCGTTGTTGGGGCATCGAAACCTTTCGATCGACACCAATTTTGCTTGGCGGCACGGAAACTGTAATTTGGCTGTGTTCCCCCCAAGCAGCAAAATTACCACTTTGCGGGGCTGTAGCGGGAGAACGGGGGCGATTCTGGGGGAAAGGACTTCGGAATCGTTGTTGGGGCATCGAAACCTTTCGATCGACACCAATTTTGCTTGGCGGCACGGAAACTGTAATTTGGCTGTGCTCCCGCCAAGCAGCAAAATTGGCACTTTGCGGGGCTGTAGCGGGAGAACGGGGGCGATTCAGGGGGAAAGGACTTCGGAATCGTTGTTGGGGCATCGAAACCTTGCGATCGACATCAATTTCGCTTGGCGGCACGGAAACTGTAATTTGGCTGTGCTCCCGCCAAGCAGCAAAATTGCCACTTTGCGGGGCTGTAGCGGGAGAACGGGGGCGATTCTGGGGGAAAGGACTTCGGAATCGTTGTTGGGGCATCGAAACCTTTCGATCGACACCAATTTTGCTTGGCGGCACGGAAACTGTAATTTGGCTGTGTTCCCGCCAAGCAGCAAAATTACCACTTTGCGGGGCTGTAGCGGGAGAACGGGGGCGATTCTGGGGGAAAGGACTTCGGAAACGTTGTTGGGGCATCGAAACCTTTCGATCGACACCAATTTTGCTTGGCGGCACGGAAACTGTAATTTGGCTGTGCTCCCGCCAAGCAGCAAAATTGCCACTTCTGGGGGCTGTAGCGGGAGAACGGGGACGATTCTGGGGGAAAGGACTTCGGAATCGTTGTTGGGGCATCGAAACCTTTCGATCGACACCAATTTTGCTTGGCGGCACGGAAACTGTAATTTGGCTGTGCTCCCGCCAAGCAGCAAAATTGCCACTTCTGGGGGCTGTAGCGGGAGAACGGGGGCGATTCTGGGGGAAAGGACTTCGGAATCGTTGTTGGGGCATCGAAACCTTTCGATCGACACCAATTTTGCTTGGCGGCACGGAAACTGTAATTTGGCTGTGTTCCCCCCAAGCAGCAAAATTACCACTTTGCGGGGCTGTAGCGGGAGAACGGGGGCGATTCTGGGGAAAAGGACTTCGGAAACGTTGTTGGGGCATCGAAACCTTTCGATCGACACCAATTTTGCTTGGCGGCACGGAAACTGTAATTTGGCTGTGTTCCCCCCAAGCAGCAAAATTACCACTTTGCGGGGCTGTAGCGGGAGAACGGGGGCGATTCTGGGGAAAAGGACTTCGGAAACGTTGTTGGGGCATCGAAACCTTTCGATCGACACCAATTTTGCTTGGCGGCACGGAAACTGTAATTTGGCTGTGCTCCCGCCAAGCAGCAAAATTGCCACTTCTGGGGGCTGTAGCGGGAGAACGGGGACGATTCTGGGGGAAAGGACTTCGGAATCGTTGTTGGGGCATCGAAACCTTTCGATCGACACCAATTTTGCTTGGCGGCACGGAAACTGTAATTTGGCTGTGCACCCGCCAAGCAGCAAAATTGCCACTTCTGGGGGCTGTAGCGGGAGAACGGGGGCGATTCTGGGGGAAAGGACTTCGGAATCGTTGTTGGGGCATCGAAACCTTTCGATCGACACCAATTTTGCTTGGCGGCACGGAAACTGTAATTTGGCTGTGTTCCCGCCAAGCAGCAAAATTACCACTTTGCGGGGCTGTAGCGGGAGAACGGGGGCGATTCTGGGGGAAAGGACTTCGGAAACGTTGTTGGGGCATCGAAACCTTTCGATCGACACCAATTTTGCTTGGCGGCACGGAAACTGTAATTTGGCTGTGCTCCCGCCAAGCAGCAAAATTGCCACTTCTGGGGGCTGTAGCGGGAGAACGGGGACGATTCTGGGGGAAAGGATTTCGGAATCGTTGTTGGGGCATCGAAACCTTTCGATCGACACCAATTTTGCTTGGCGGCACGGAAACTGTAATTTGGCTGTGCTCCCGCCAAGCAGCAAAATTGCCACTTCTGGGGGCTGTAGCGGGAGAACGGGGGCGATTCTGGGGGAAAGGACTTCGGAATCGTTGTTGGGGCATCGAAACCTTTCGATCGACACCAATTTTGCTTGGCGGCACGGAAACTGTAATTTGGCTGTGTTCCCCCCAAGCAGCAAAATTACCACTTTGCGGGGCTGTAGCGGGAGAACGGGGGCGATTCTGGGGAAAAGGACTTCGGAAACGTTGTTGGGGCATCGAAACCTTTCGATCGACACCAATTTTGCTTGGCGGCACGGAAACTGTAATTTGGCTGTGCTCCCGCCAAGCAGCAAAATTGCCACTTCTGGGGGCTGTAGCGGGAGAACGGGGGCGATTCTGGGGGAAAGGACTTCGGAATCGTTGTTGGGGCATCGAAACCTTTCGATCGACACCAATTTTGCTTGGCGGCACGGAAACTGTAATTTGGCTGTGTTCCCGCCAAGCAGCAAAATTACCACTTTGCGGGGCTGTAGCGGGAGAACGGGGGCGATTCTGGGGGAAAGGACTTCGGAAACGTTGTTGGGGCATCGAAACCTTTCGATCGACACCAATTTTGCTTGGCGGCACGGAAACTGTAATTTGGCTGTGTTCCCCCCAAGCAGCAAAATTACCACTTTGCGGGGCTGTAGCGGGAGAACGGGGGCGATTCTGGGGAAAAGGACTTCGGAAACGTTGTTGGGGCATCGAAACCTTTCGATCGACACCAATTTTGCTTGGCGGCACGGAAACTGTAATTTGGCTGTGCTCCCGCCAAGCAGCAAAATTGCCACTTCTGGGGGCTGTAGCGGGAGAACGGGGGCGATTCTGGGGGAAAGGACTTCGGAATCGTTGTTGGGGCATCGAAACCTTTCGATCGACACCAATTTTGCTTGGCGGCACGGAAACTGTAATTTGGCTGTGCTCCCGCCAAGCAGCAAAATTGCCACTTCTGGGGGCTGTAGCGGGAGAACGGGGGCGAT
Source organism: Microchrysa polita (assembly GCA_949715475.1). Taxonomy (NCBI): domain Eukaryota; kingdom Metazoa; phylum Arthropoda; class Insecta; order Diptera; family Stratiomyidae; genus Microchrysa; species Microchrysa polita. Next base: position 89,226,949 of record OX454415.1, read on the forward strand.
TCTGGGGGAAAGGACTTCGGAATCGTTGTTGGGGCATCGAAACCTTTCGATCGACACCAATTTTGCTTGGCGGCACGGAAACTGTAATTTGGCTGTGTTCCCGCCAAGCAGCAAAATTACCACTTTGCGGGGCTGTAGCGGGAGAACGGGGGCGATTCTGGGGGAAAGGACTTCGGAAACGTTGTTGGGGCATCGAAACCTTTCGATCGACACCAATTTTGCTTGGCGGCACGGAAACTGTAATTTGGCTGTGCTCCCGCCAAGCAGCAAAATTGCCACTTCTGGGGGCTGTAGCGGGAGAACGGGGGCGATTCTGGGGGAAAGGACTTCGGAATCGTTGTTGGGGCATCGAAACCTTTCGATCGACACCAATTTTGCTTGGCGGCACGGAAACTGTAATTTGGCTGTGTTCCCGCCAAGCAGCAAAATTACCACTTTGCGGGGCTGTAGCGGGAGAACGGGGGCGATTCTGGGGGAAAGGACTTCGGAAACGTTGTTGGGGCATCGAAACCTTTCGATCGACACCAATTTTGCTTGGCGGCACGGAAACTGTAATTTGGCTGTGCTCCCGCCAAGCAGCAAAATTGCCACTTCTGGGGGCTGTAGCGGGAGAACGGGGACGATTCTGGGGGAAAGGATTTCGGAATCGTTGTTGGGGCATCGAAACCTTTCGATCGACACCAATTTTGCTTGGCGGCACGGAAACTGTAATTTGGCTGTGCTCCCGCCAAGCAGCAAAATTGCCACTTCTGGGGGCTGTAGCGGGAGAACGGGGGCGATTCTGGGGGAAAGGACTTCGGAATCGTTGTTGGGGCATCGAAACCTTTCGATCGACACCAATTTTGCTTGGCGGCACGGAAACTGTAATTTGGCTGTGTTCCCCCCAAGCAGCAAAATTACCACTTTGCGGGGCTGTAGCGGGAGAACGGGGGCGATTCTGGGGAAAAGGACTTCGGAAACGTTGTTGGGGCATCGAAACCTTTCGATCGACACCAATTTTGCTTGGCGGCACGGAAACTGTAATTTGGCTGTGCTCCCGCCAAGCAGCAAAATTGCCACTTCTGGGGGCTGTAGCGGGAGAACGGGGGCGATTCTGGGGGAAAGGACTTCGGAATCGTTGTTGGGGCATCGAAACCTTTCGATCGACACCAATTTTGCTTGGCGGCACGGAAACTGTAATTTGGCTGTGTTCCCGCCAAGCAGCAAAATTACCACTTTGCGGGGCTGTAGCGGGAGAACGGGGGCGATTCTGGGGGAAAGGACTTCGGAAACGTTGTTGGGGCATCGAAACCTTTCGATCGACACCAATTTTGCTTGGCGGCACGGAAACTGTAATTTGGCTGTGCTCCCGCCAAGCAGCAAAATTGCCACTTTGCGGGGCTGTAGCGGGAGAACGGGGGTGATTCTGGGGAAAAGGACTTCGGAATCGTTGTTGGGGCATCGAAACCTTTCGATCGACACTAATTTTGCTTGGCGGCACGGAAACTGTAATTTGGCTGTGCTCCCGCCAAGCAGCAAAATTGCCACTTTGCGGGGCTGTAGCGGGAGAACGGGGGCGATTTTGAGGGAAAGGACTTCGGAATCGTTGTTGGGGCATCGAAACCTTTCGATCGACACCATTTTTGCTTGGGGGCACGGAAACTGTAATTTGGCTGTGCTCCCGCCAAGCAGCAAAATTGCCACTTTGCGGGGCTGTAGCGTGAGAACGGGGGCGATTCTGGGGGAAAGGACTTCGGAATCGTTGTTGGGGCATCGAAAGCTTTCGATCGACACCAATTTTGCTTGGCGGCACGGAAACTGTAATTTGGCTATGTTCCCGCCAGGCAGTGAAATTGCCACTTTGCGGGGCTGTAGCGTGAGAACGCGGGCGATTCTGGGGGAAAAAACATCGGAATCCTTGGTGGGGCATCGAAACCTTTCGATCGACCAGCACGCCGGCGTAGTACTCAGCTGTTCCACTTTGAACAGGTACTATGATATTTTTCGTGGCGTCACTGAAATAGTGGCGTCTCACAATTATTCGGTTTTGGGTGGGCCTGGAAAAACGGTCCAGATTGATGAGACTTTCCTCACAAAAAGGAAGTACCATGGGGGACGCTTGACAGAACAAATGTCGATTGTCGTCCTTGGCCTCTATTGTAAGGAGTGCCCTCCAAAAGTAAGGCCGATCTTTGGCCTTATATTCGAACGTTTGTTGATCAAACTACAAGTCTCTCTCGTTTGTACCGACAGCGCTCGGCAATACGCCAACTTATATGAGCTGTTTTCTCCGGAAACAGCTCATATGACGACCAATCATAGTAAGGGCGGAGTATGTTGACCCAGACAACAAAAATAATACAATAAATGATTTAGAAAATCAAAATCGTTTATTTAAACGATCGATAAAAAAACAGCAGGTCGGATAAACTGCTTCGGCAATATATGGCGTTACATTTTTACCGCCAGAATATTCTAGAAAAACAATATAAATTTGATTTAGGATCCCAGATCACCCAGTTTCTGATCGACATCAGAAAGGTCTACCCCGGGTATGGCAACGGCAGTTTGGCCGAAGGATTAGATCTTTTTGACATCGAAGCAGTAATCGGTAATGCTCATATTGGTGGTGAGCCTTCGGCAAAGCGTCGGTGCGCACCAAGTGAATAAATCGTTTCGTTTTTCCGATGACTTATTTTGCTATTAAATTGAATTACGTTTGAATTTATTTTTTCGTGAGATCCAAGAAGTTTTCTTTTTTCAGGCAGGGAGGGTGGAGATCTCTCCACCTTTTCTGCAATGGAATGCCACTAGATTCTACCTCCACGCGGTGCATTCTGGGTTACGCTAAAGGAATCTACTCTATTTTTACAATTGACCTTGATCTCTCTTACAAATTGAAAGACAGTAACAAAATATGCGTGAACAAATTTCATAACTTTAATTTATGATTTATACAAATATTTTCTATTGTTTTTTGTCGCAAAGTCGCCATTACACGTGGTTGTTTTCTGTAATATAAATCAAGACGAAAACATTAAAGTTAAGAATCAAAATGTTTGTGTTTGTAACTTACTCTTCGTCAATAATTTCATCGACTCTTTCTTTTTATTTTAGAAGGAATCATCATCACCCGGAAGCTGTAGTGGCCAAACACGACGCCGTGGGTCATCATCATCGTGATTCCGAGCTCGGAAATAGAGAATCCAGGACATTGTTGCTGCTTCTTTTGTGGATTTGAATTTGTTTTATCTAAAAAAAATAGGTTAAAATATGGAACTAAATGAATTCAACAAATAGTATTGAGACTTATTAGCAAGAAAGATTTCTAAAACGGAAAAGGCTCTGAAGATGCTAAAAACGCAACCCCATGCGAAAGATTGGCAAGAGTATGAATGCTGTTGCAGCAGTTGCGAGGATTTGGAGATGGGTCCAAAGTACAGACAACAACTGGGGAACACACTAGGCTCAACCAAGGTCAACAAGGGCAAAGACGAAGAGAGCGGGTATAGCGATCGCCGAATCTATAGACGCTTCAGAGTTCTGTACTCTTAATGGAGATTCGCCATAGATTCCGACACATGACGCTAACAATTCAGTACTATGCATATATGATGCAAGGAAGAGACACGAAGTTTATAGTTGCATGTTCCGTGGTTCTAGCTGGGGTGTTATTTCAGAGTTCAGCTGAGCTTAAACCTGTGTTTTACTACAGTCGATGTTGCAGCGCGGCAGAGCAAACTTATCATTCCCATGAGCTTGAAGTTTTGGCGATTGATTAATCTTTGGACCGGATACGCGGGAACAAATAAAAACTACATATTCTTATTATACGTTGCGTGAAATGTTGCTTCTACCAAAACCAGTAGGGTAATCGGAAGAAAGACTTTATGTTATTCTGATGGTAGCAATTCGGATCGGACTTTTTTGAGGAGTTCTGGGTATAACGGATGTTTTTTTAAATAAATAATGCGAGCCTTAATGTGAAAATTTACCCTGATCCTTGCGACCGAGTCTCAAAATTACTCTCTCATAAGGATTGACAAGTACTCAATTTTTATCGCCTCTATTATTTTTACCCTAATGCTGCTTATTACACACGAATTCGGATTCAACTTATCGACTTTTATTAATTTTTTCTCGAAGTTTCACTTTTTGACCGCCTTGACTCCTTGCAAGCCTTCATTTTTGATCCCTCTTCCGCAGATAATGATTTTCTCTTATCCATATTAAAGCTAATATATTACTTAAACAACAACAAAAAATTGGGGGTTCTACGTCCTCAATTGTGGAAGATCGACAAAAAAGAAATTACATGTGCTATCCTGATGACAAATTTTAAATGGCTATTTTGTGTGTGCTTTTTCGGAAAACAATTATAAAACATAACTAAAAAATGGAAACACAATACTTTTTGTTTTAATTAACTTAGAATTGAATAGACTATTAACAGTTATAATTATGAAATTTTAGCTCTTTTAGTTTGGTTGGAAATCAGCCGAAGCTATTCATGGGAAGGGGTGTTCTAATCTGATGACGAGCAGTGTATCTGGAATCGGTACATCTGGGTCTGAAAACGGGCAGCATAAGAACTCAAATATATACTACCCTCAGTTCATGCTTCTCGAGAATGTCACACAATTTTGTAAGTGCAGCTTGCAAGGCAACGATGTTTGGGGTACTGAGGACTATATCATAGACAAAAAGAAGAGATATTTCTAGGCAGCCAGAGATACGTGTTAATAAGTAGCACATGATGATATTGTAGAGCAACGGACTCAATACACTGTCCTGGTGTACACCGACATTCACCTGAAATTCTTCTGATTAAGGATGAAATGCGCTTCCAAATTAGGGCGATTACATACATTTTTTTCAAAGCCCAAATCTCCCCATAGCAGGGTCTAAATCTTCTGCGACATTTCTATCCACCTGGTCGGGGGACTGTCGGTGGGAGGTGGATGTAAATATTCCTACTGTAGCTAATATAAATTCTCGGGCTTCACCTTCAAAACATGATAACGTCAGCTCATCTCGCTGCATCCGTAACGAAGATGCGCAGTAGACACAAAATCCTTAAAGCCCCAGTTGGTATCACCTGGGGCAAAGACAAAGAAACCATGTAGGCCACTTACAAAGAGGTGGGTCGAGCAGCCGCTGATTATGGAGCCCCAGTTTGGTCACATAGTTTATGTACAACAAATATGTGTACAAACTGCCACTTACATTAGGAGACACACTTGATGCCAATACGTGAACACAATCTCCTACTCTCAAAACAGTATCTCGCTGGGTGCTACCGTGAGGATCATCCCAAACATAATCTTATTGACCGAATTCCTTCACCACGTCATGCCAGCCGTTTACGAGACCTAGAGAGAAAGGGATACAGGCGGGATCCTTACGATGAAGAAACATACCGGGCCGCCATCCAAACGATTCGCAATGAAAAAGTGAGTCGATCTATTGCGAATTATCCTCTTAGCGCGTCCTACACCAATATCGCCTAAGATTAGGTTTCCGAGCCACTAGACCGTTGGTCTTTTGTTCGCACCTTAATTCTTACCTTTTTCGCATAAACCCGGACATCCAAAACAACTTCCCTAACTGCGCTGGCGCTTCTCATGATGTGTTTCATTTGGTCTGCCTCCGATTGCAATCTGTAAAGCACACAAAATCTATTATCTGTCTCTAAATAAATAAAATAAATTACATACATGTTTACGTACCTTGGCTTGCACTTTGAAATGGTGACACTTAACACTTGTCATCAAATGACACTGAGCTGAATGAACCGCTGCGAATGAACACCGACAAGTCGTCAAGTAATGTCAAAATTCATTTAGCCGGGACACATTTTAGCGATATCCTTTTTCGTAAATATCTCCTAAACCGTGAAGATTTGCACAAAATCAATAATTTTCCCGTGGTTTTCGGCCAAAAATGCATAAAATTGCATTTTCACATCTTGGCGTCACGGAAACTGTAATCTTGCCCGCGGGCTGACTGTACCACTGACCGTTGTTCGGCGTTCGGGACTAAAGTAAGCGGCTTATGTCAACGAAAAATCCTGACAGCGTCTATGACAGAACACGTACATGGTAGGCTACCGTACATGGTTACATCATCGAGTGGTTGTAGATAAAGTACACGACGACTGTCAGCGAGGAGATATTCGAATTGTAGTATATTAAATAAGCGACTAATGTCAAAACTTTTAAATGCGGGGGGTGCAGTGCGGAGGCGGGGGTCTCTTTCCATGAACGAGGTGCAGGGTGCGCTGTCGTCCATTTGCTCTCTGGTCGCAATAGAATAACAAAGTTTTGGCACATAATTTATTTTTTATTTAAATAAATCAATAGATACATAATTTCATCTTCACTTTATACACTATACAACTACAACTATACACTTAAATTTCGAGGTCCGGTCTTCTAGAATGGCAACAGACGACTTCTTCGAAGATTACCGGCATCACGCATCTGAAAATGAAATATGTGTATTGTATACATAAATTTATGTTAAATATCGTATAATTTGTACTTACAAATTGAATCCCCATGAGAAACAAAAACGTTCGCGAACAAATCTTCAAACTTCGTAGACGCTTGTTCTTCCAGTAAAACTATTGTTCCATTCTCGTCTCTGGAAAATAAAAGGAATGTGCGTTAGATATTTGGGTGATTATTTAGCGCAAAACAAGAATATGCACACTCACGAAACTAATCAAGGCCATCGCTCCAATTGTTGCTCCTTTCATGCCTTTTGCGATGAAAAAACCTTCAGTATCTTCGCCAGAGTTTCAGTTCCTATGAAGAAAATTTTTAATTACATACTTTAATCAAAAATATTGATTTGGGAGCTTACCAATTACATAAATCCACCACCGCGATCAAAAACTTCACTTGCATTCTCTTCCATTATAATTTGTGCGGGTTGATGTCGACAGGAGAAACAAAACAAACAAACGACGCGGCGGAAATGACATTTCGCGAAAAGAGTGAACATGTGTGTGTGCACACGCATACTCGAATAATTTTTCTTCCTCCCTTTCCTCGCGGCAGGGGACTGCTGACCGATTGTTTGCAGGGCTCTAGCATGCTCACAATTCTGTTAGTTATGCGGCTGCGCTCTCCCATGGGGGAACTGTCAAACGTGCATGAAAGTCAAAGCCAACTACGTACCGAGAGTCCACGCACACAATCACACAACCCTGGTTCCTGGCTGTATATGTAGATGGTTTTGGTTGAGAAGCAAGGGAGAAGACAAATTTGCGATGATGTGTGCACACGCACACATACGGGAAATGTCAACCAACAGCTGTTCGCGGCATTGATTAAAGAACTAAAGGATAGGCCCGAATCAAACTCAAATGGTTCAGTTTTTGAAATGACACTAATGGCCATGTATTTGACACAAAGGGAACATTGAAATGTAGGCGCGAAATTCACTTCACAAACTCACACTCAGTAACTGGATTTCACTTAAAAAACACTGAAATGATATAAGAAATACGTTTTCACAAAAAATAAACGCGCGACGCGACAAATATGTTCTTGAGAATTTGCAGAACGTGTAACAGCCCTTATACACCTGCAACTTGGTTGCCAACCTAAGTTGGCAACACGCAAAAAAACCGGAAATTAAGTGGTTTGTAGGCATGTTGCAGGTTGCAGTACCAGGTTGCAAGAACGTGAATGGCGTGGTTGCCGGAATGTTGCAAGTGTGTAGTAACGTACCTGCAACCTAGGTTGGCAACCAAGTTGCAGTTGTATTTGGCCTGTAACAGCTGACAAGCGTTGACAGAAAGGGAACGCATTTAAGTGGAATGTTTTTTTTTTTGTTGTGTTTCAAACCGGACCATGCAGTTTGTATGGGATGACAGCGGATTTTCCTTTCCGTTTAGCTGTCTATTCCATGGTTCGCGGTCTTTTTTTTTTTTTCTTTCATTTCGACATTTCAAAAGAACAATCTTATTATTTGTATCTTTACGATGGCGGACAAGAAGGAGTACGAGCAACACACGCGGTGATGTATAGTGATACAATTGTCGATTTATCTGGTAAGTTTCCAAATTAATATGTTGTGAATGTCTTTAATCATTTTGTTGTTATAGGAATTGGGATTTCATGGCGAGGCGACGACGGCAACGGTCATCCTGAACTTTCAAGTGCAAACGACGATTGGTGCGCTGTGCAAGGAGTTGTTCATTTGTGGATTATTGTGTATAATTGGTAATTTCCATTGTTAATTACAAATTTTATAAAATTTCCATAGATATACCCGAAAATGTATAAGCTAACATAAGAAAATTCCTTGTATTTTTTCAGATGACAAGAGGACACAGCTTTGTGGCGACGAAATTCCGAGTCGAGTACATTTAGGAAGAATGTTGGTGCGATTTAGATTGTAAGTGTTCAATTGGGTTTTTGTGTAAATTTACATCAGTATACACATACAATAAACCAACGAACATTCCGTTTGTTATTTTTCAGGAGCCGGTTTGCGATAATGTCTGCAGAGGACGAAAGGCAGTTTTGCGCATCTTTGACTCACCTTCGTAGGCTTATTTTTTAGATGTGGTGGATTTAATCACAAAAGATGATTATTTCTTTGCAAAATCTTTTCTCGTGATGAGAAAAACTCTCAGATTTGGTTTAAAAAAAGAAATTCCCTCATATTTTGTGGCGGAAGCTGAATCTCACCACTAGGAGCGTGCGGTTCGCGTATCAGCTGATTGTCGGATGATTTGAAATCGAAACGAACTTGTCGCTTCTTGTCTCGCGAGGAGTCGCAGTGAATTCATGTAACTTTGTGAAAAGAAAAATAAAGTATTTTTATAACGTTTAAACGCGTGTTTGTTGATCACCAGTATTGACGAAAGCAACGTTGGTCATATTCCCACATTGGTGACCCCGACGTGATGGCAACGGAGGACGAACAATTTTTCAAAACAAAATCGGATATGCTAATGGCCGTAACAACAGTCTAGCTTCCGCCATTTTGGCGTGAGCAGCCGGAGCTATGGCTGGCGCAAGCAGATGCCATTTTCGACACAGCGCGCATCACCAGCAATGCAACGAAATTCAAGCATGTCTTCGCGAGCATCGATCCGCAGATTTTCCCATACATTGCCGACATTATTGAAGCCTCTGCAGAAACCGACAAGTACGAATTGTTCAAAAAAAGGATCATCAAACTTTTTGACCAAGGAGCTGACGCCAAATTGCAGAAATTGTTGTCTGAACCAATGTTAGCCCGCATGAGGCAAATGTCAGGTAATTTATGCACTCCTGAAATGTTGAAGCATCTGTTCCAGGGCAAATTACCAATCCGGCCATAGGAGTTAATGGCTGCAAGCGGTGTGACCGATTTGGATTCACTAGCTGAACAAGCTGAACGTTTACACAACTTGGCGAATGCCAGATCGGTGTCTGTTGTCACTGAGCGCGGGGATTCGCCCGAAAACGTTTCTAGCCTCGAGGAGCGGTTAATTTCAGCCAAAGCCGCAATAGAAGCTTTATCCCGATCCCGGTCTAATACAGCGAACCAAGTATGTTTTTACCACAAGCGTTTCGGGAGGGCAGCACGTAAATGCGCAGGTAATTGCCCTTTCGAAAAATCGAAACGAAAAAACACGTCGGATGGTCGTTAGAAGAGGCAGACGACCGTCATAATACAAACCGCCTCCACATTCGCGATACAATTAACGGTAAGATATATTTAATAGGCACGGGCGCTGAAGTTTCCGTTATGCCACGAAGTCATTGCCGTGGCCCATTACAAGAAGCAATGCAATACCTCTACGCCGCTAACGCAACTGAAATAAAAACATACGGCAGAACACCAGTCCAATCGAACAGAACATCGTGTCTCCGGTACCCGGACATCAACACTTAGGGGGGAGTATTGTGGCGGCAGCTGAATCTCTACCACTAGGAGCGCGCGGTTCGCGTACCGGCTGATTGTCGGATGATTTGAAATCGAAACGAACTTGTCGCTTCTTGTCTCGCGAGGAAGCGCAGTGAATTCATGTAACTTTGTGAAAAGATAAATAAAGTATTTTTATAACGTTTAAACGAGTGTTTGTTGATCACCAGTATTGACGAAAGCAACGTTGGTCATTTTCCCACAATTTCCCCTATGCGTCCGCCATCTACATTTGATTCATCTAAGCTCTATCCACTGCCATCTAGATAGACAGGCCGGATTATCAGCTGATCTGTCAGTGGTCATGCAACACTAGTAGTGCCATGGTTGGTCATGGTCCGCGCTTAGTACTGCCAAAGTACCGCTCAGTACAATCCACAAATTGTCCACAATCCAAATATCAGTGGCTGTCAGCCTGTCATTTCGTGTGACTTGCTATGATATACACATGCCAGTGCGTTGATTTTTGGGATAAATATGGTAAGTACGATGTTGATGTATACTATTTTACCACCTGCACATCAAAAACACATTAAAGCAAACCATAACCTTTGTTTCGTAATAAACGCTCGGCATATTTAAACTTTTGGGTTCAGAAGCACTGGAGGTTGTGGGCTTTACAAATGTCAACTGTCACTGGTCACGAACGCACTTGTCCACTTGTAGACGAACAAATTTCTGCAGTTCGGCCTGTCTATCTAGATGGCAGTGCTCTATCCCGTGTAGGGTACACTGCAAACAATCGGTCAGTAGTCCAGGGTTGAGAAGAAAGGGGGGAAAATAGTGCGATGGTGTGCATATGCACACGCATACATACTGAAAATGTCAACCAACAGCTTTCCACAAATATTGTAGAAATTTCGAGCGGCGGCGGCGGTGACACGGACAATTTTTCAACAAAAAGATACACTTTCAGTTTGGATGCTGTGGATTTAACGCGTGAGTGCTTATATTGTAACGTTATTCTGAATATAATGAAAATATCATTTTGTCCCTAGAAACTGTTTTTTTTGCGTGTTGGGTGCCACGGAAGAAAGAAAGGAAGAAATCATAGTCATCACGTCCGCGGTAGATATTGAATCTTAAGGCTGATTGTCACGTGATGAATTGTATATTTATTCGGTATATTAATAAAATTCTGTGGTGTATTTATTTTGAGTAGTATTTTATTTGCGAGCAAAATGGACGACAGCGCACCCTGCACGTCGTTCATGGAAAGAGAACCCCGTACTCCGCACCGCACCCCGCTATTTTAAAGTATTGACAATGGTCGCATATTGCATCCATAGAGTACTATGGAGTCGCCATAATGATGAAACTACATATAAAAACAACAACACAACATGGGACGAAAAATCTTGACCATGGGCTCTCTCGTTCAGCGGTTCACGGTTCTATCACGTCAAATGCAACTAGTTTTGCCGCACACATCGACAAAATCGACTAGATCAGCCACTCACATCAATACACACAACGACAACGTCATCCGGTTCTGCTAGTTATGTAGCACGCGCCAATACTATATTGTCAAAGTCGGTAAACGCGGTAAACGATCCTCGCCGCGAATCTCGTTTGATTTGATTGGATTGCGCGAAATAGTTACGTTATCTATATTTATAAAAGAAAGTCGTGTTAGTTACACCATTTATAACTCGAGAACGGCTGAACCGATTTTCATGATTTTTGGTTCGTTGGATTTGGCTCGCGCCGGAATAACATAATAACTATTGAAACATTCAAAAAATTCACAATGAGCCAAAATTCACAATAGGTTTGTTTTTTGGCCTTTTCTGACTATATTTCTTGATTGTATCAGCGGATTCCAGTAAATTTTCTCCACAGGATTGGTGTTTAGCCCGATTGAAGGAAAAACTATCGATGCATATGAGAAATTCACAATGAGCGGAAGTATCTATCTATCTATCGTACCTTTTCCTAAATTTCTTGGGCGAATTACTGATTTTTAGTAAGTGTACCCCAACAGGTTGGTCTATACAAACAGTATATGTATGTACAGGAAATTCACAATAGGCGACAATTCACAATATTTTTTTTTCATAATTTTGTCTTTATTTTTTGATCGTTTAGCGAACAGAACTGCACCCGATTAGGTCTCCTCCACGAATAGCAAAGTAATTATTCAAACATGCAAAATATGTATTCACAATGATCAAATTATAAGAACAGTTCCTTTTCGTACAGTTCATAAATTACTGAGTTTTTTTTTTATATTTTGGGTTATATTACTTGAATGTCTGGACGTAATTTTGGAATATTGCCCTGCTCATTTAATCCTCATCCTGAATATCTGAATGAAATTGAAACTCAAACAAATTCACAACGAGAAAGAAAGAAAGAAGCATTGTTTTTCACAAAACTTGCATTTATCTCCAGAAAGGATAAGCCGATGCAGGTTAATTTGCTATTCCGCATTGTTCTCTTCAAAAAAAAAATCATAATAAAATTTTCTATGAGAAAAGTTTAAAAAGCAGCTTTTGTGTGTCCTTTGGCCGTCATTTGCAACGTTTTAGACCAACGGTTTGGTCTCTATCTAACTTGCGAAAAAATTCTAAAAGACTTCTGCAACGTTCCTACAGCGACCGAAAATTCGTATTACCGCTTCCAAAAAAAAAACGTTAAAAGAGCCAATTTTAGGCTTTATTTTTAGGTAATAAGGTGATTTCAGAAAATTTGCCTCACCGTATACCTATCCATATAGTTATACTGGTGTTTTGTTTGTTTTATTTTGTTAGTTGTGTTTCACAAGCTTTTCCGATATTTTTTAAACGAATTCCAGAATTTCAGTAAGCTTACTCTAAATCATTGGTCTCTACTCAGTGAAGAGTATATGGTCACCTATACTACAATACGTATCCATTGAAACGTAGTAAAAATTACAATTATTAAAATTGTGAAAATGCTTCATTCTCATACCTTTGTCTCTATCGTCGGAATAGCTTAGTGGATTTCAGTAAGATAAGGTCCATCGGGTATGCCTATACCCCGAACAAGAGAATAACTGTTATTGAAACACGAATAAAATTCACAAAAGGCAAAATTATGAAAACAAATTTTTCTGAAAATTGAAAAACTGTCGTCAAATATTTGCGTATTTCAATAAATTTCTTTGACTGGATTGTTACTTGAACGACAGAGTTAATGAAGACAGGTGTTCCCTACATTAGCCCTCACAATTCTATGTAATTTTAGTAAATTGGACCCTCCTTGGTTTCCACCTCGAACTGTCAAAAGTTGCAACATGCTAAAAATTTGCAACGTGTTAATTTATGAAGACCATAATTTTGAGCAGATTAGTGGATTTTGTTCTATTCTGTTCCTCGCCTGATTTAACACCGCTCTCATCAGCACTGAATGATTTTCCATCCTCAATAGCAGAATACCTATTAGGCATCTGCAACCCGAGAAAAATTGTGAAAGCAGTTTATATTCTTCATTTGTTTGGCTATATGTATGTTTATCAAATGACAGTTCTTCCGCTAAATTATCTCTCCCCTCCCCTCTCTCTTCCATAAGCACCAACCGAACAGCTTCTGAAACATTCAAAAATCGATCGATAATAATGTGAAAGCGGTTGAATTGCCTCAGCATATTTCAGCAAATATTGCTTTCGCTTGGAAAGGCTGGAAAGCTAAAAAAACCTTTTGCCTTATCTTATTATTTCAGTTAATTTGTACACCTAGACGGATTAAAGGATTTCAGTTAATTCGCCCCACCGTATTGCTAACTCAGCCCTATTCATCGGAATAAGTTGAAGCGAAATTTTGAAGGCAATTTTTTCTTACATTATGCAGCCTATTTCACCTGAATTGATAAGCGACAATTTGTAAATGCCACCCTGTACTCCTCCTATCAACCACGAGTAAGTACGTGGAACACCTGCCAAAAATTCTGCAAAATTCACCAATACAAAAATTATTTATGTTGCTTTTGTCTATATCATGAACGGATTTTCCGACTTCAGTAAATTCCATCCCCTCCCCCTAAATTGACGACCAGGATCAGAAGGATAGCTTATAAACCACTGGATGTTTGGAATTCACAGTCCAGTTGCCTATATATGCATTTAATCTCCTTCTTTGTCGAATTAGATTTCAGGATGATGGATGAATAATTATTTTGTACTGTTTTTTTCTTTAACGGGAACAGCTCTTCACAATTTTAAAAATTGGCCGGTAGTCTACTATTGAAGCAATTGCTTGAAGGTATAGAATTGTCTATTTAAGCAAATTTCTACATGCAACTCAAAAACTCCCACTTGCAATAACTGAATTGGTTTTGCCATATCTATTGCTACTAAACGAATTACTTTCACGATAAAAGAATTGCTACTGCCGAATCAGAAAAATAGGCAGGAGAAAAATACTAAAAGAGTTTGCTCATTTCCTCATTTTCTTATGCTTTTCACAAACAAATTTGATGACCTTAGTGATTTTGCACCACCCTGGCATGTAGTTACATCTGAAAGTAGGGCGAAACGACACCCTAAATAGCGAAACAAGCATTCAAGCATGTGAAAAGTTCACAATGAGTACAATTTAGGAAATTTGCCCCACCAGATTGATCTCCAACATCAACTGACCGAATTATCGGATTTCAACATGTAGAAAATTTACAGTGATGAAAACTCTTTCTTACATTCTTCTGCCTATTTCTATTCAATTTCGGTAGACTCCACCCTACACGGCTTCCATCTAATTGATGACCAGAATTTCTAACGAAAAATTGACAAAATTTGCCAATACAAAATTACTTGATGTACAACTTTTGCCTATATACGAGTACGTATCTCCTGAATGAATGTTAACATTTCTGTGATTCCTTTTCCCGAATTTATAACCAACCCAAATAGCTATGCTGCTATTGCTAACGAAACATCTGGAAAGTTATGAAGGCAGTAATTTGTCCATACGTTTGCCTATATTTCTTGATTGGATTACCGTGTTTCATAAAGTAGGACTAATTCCATGATCCAGTGCCAATATTCCTGGAACGGATTTCAGAAACCCCTCTCAATGGCTTACACCCCCAATAACCCAACAGCATTTGAAATCTGGGACATTGTTTCTCTGCACGAATTGGCGGATCTCAGTAATTCGTTCCCCTTCAGCACAAGAACCCCTATTCCTACTGAAATATCTGCAAAAAAAATCGTCAATGCCAAAATGATTTTCGACCTCCTTTTCGCAGATTAGCGGATTTTTGTGTATTTTCCAAATAAACATCTGACTAAGTGCTATCCTCAGTAGGAAAATCGACCGAGAAAAATCAACAAGGCAGCTCATTTTCTGATGCTTTTGTTAGTCTAAGGGCTCCATTACACAGTCATATTTCTATTATAATATCTATTATGAAATAGAAATATTATCATATATATGACCGTGTAATGGCATTTCATAATAGATATTATCATATGTACTATAAATAGAACCTATCATCATATCTAAACGTCAAAATAAAAATTCGTAACAATTCCGTGTCCTTCGCGTCTGGCGACCCGGCGACGTACCCAAAGAGGCTTTTTCTACCTGTTCTTCTTTCTTAGAATCAAATAGAGAGTAATAAGCGACCCGAAAAACGCACAATTCGCCATTATTTGATGCATTTCCGCGACTAAAGGAATAGGCCAATCAAAGAAGACATTATAGAGAACATCGAAGGGGGGACGATTTTTTTCTTCGGTATTTTGCTAGGAGTAGTTAGGAGGTACTAATTTTACTCGAAGCTGAGTGGTGCGCTAACGCGGGGAGGGGGGGAGTTAAAGGTGCATTTTTTTGTGTTTTTACCAACCATCCTGCAAAAAATTCCAATGTAGGATTTTTGCCGACCAAATATCCTAACTTTCTTAGGGCTCCATTACACAGTCATATTTATATTATAATATCTATTATAATAGATATGATCATATCTATCATGGAAAATCAAATTTTTACATATTACACTACATCATATTTATATCATAATATCTATTGTTTATTCAAGTGTCAAATACAAAATTTGTTTTCTAGGCCAAGCAATGAACGCATAAAAAGCGGGTGTAGAGAACATCGAAGGAGGACGATTTTTTTCTTCAGTGTTTTGTTTGGAGTTGTCAGGATTTGTGATTGTTAGGCGCTGTTTTGTGTCATAAAAGGCAAACGTAGTGTGTTATCGACGGTTTGTTTATGATTCACTTATCAATTAATGTACCGTTGTTTTCCTCTCCCATTAAACAAGCAAACTTGTCCCGTCTCATTTTACGTATGACATCTCCTTCCTTCATCTCGGTGATTTCATCTACTACAATTCGAATATCTTTGTACTAACAGTCGTCGTGTACTTTATCTACAACCCACCGAGAAGAAGGAAGGAGATGGCATACGTAAAATGAGACGGGACAAGTTTGCTTGTTTAATGGGAGAGGAAAACAACGGTACAGTAATTGATGAGTGAATCATAAACAACCCGTCGATAACACACTACGTTTGCATTTTATGACATAAAACAGCTCCTAACAACCACAAATTACCCGAGCAACGTAATGTTGTAGTCAATAACGTAACTATTTCGCGCAATCGAATTAAATCAAACGAGATTCGCGGCGAGGATCGTTTTCCGCGTTCACCGAATTTGACAATAGAGAATGCGCGCGTGCTACAGAACTAGCAGAACCGGATGACTTTGTCGGTGTGTGTATTGATGTGAGTGGCTGAACTAGTCGATTTTGTCGCTGTGTGCGGCAAAACTGGTCGCATTTGACGTAAGTGTACCGTGAACCGCTGAACGAGAGAGCCCATGGACAAGATTTTTCGTCCCATGTAGTGTTGTTGTTTTTACATGCAGTTTCATCATTATGTCTACTCCATATCTACTCCCTGTTACAACCACTCGATGATATAACCAATATAACTATGTACGGTAGCCTACCATGTACGTGTGCTGTCATAGACTCTGTCAGGATTTTTCTTTGACATAAGTCGCTTACTTTAGTCCACTGCCACATTGATCCTAACAACTAAGAGGATTGCGCCGTAGAAGCGATAAATGAGTGAATTTTTCATATAAGACTGGATCTGACAGCTGAGGACAATTCGTCTTTTTTACCTTTGTGTCGCACTGAAACTGCGATATGACTATTACATTTTATAGATACACTTCCTGACTTCCTCCAGCAGCAATCTTTCCCCCATTTACTTCGTAATAACTTCACAATAACACTTGACAGATCAGGACAACCGCTTTTTAAAATCGTCCCATGCAGTTTGTATGAGTGACAGCTGATTTATCATTCCTTTTTATTTCTCTATTCCATGCACTGCCATCTAGATAGACAGGCCGAACTGCAGAAATTTGTTCGTCTACAAGTGGACAAGTGCGTTCGTGACCAGTGACAGTTGACATTTGTAAAGCCCACAACCTCCAGTGCTTCTGAACCCAAAAGTTTAAATATGCCGAGCGTTTATTACGAAACAAAGGTTATGGTTTGCTTTAATGTGTTTTTGATGTGCAAGTGGTAAAATAGTATACATCAACATCGTACTTACCATATTTATCCCAAAAATCAACGCACTGGCATGTGAATATCATAGCAAGTCACACGAAATGACAGGTTGACAGCCACTGATATTTGGATTGTGGACAATTTGTGGATTATACTGAGCGGTACTTTGGCAGTACTAAGCGCGGACCATGACCAACCATGGCAATGGCACCACTAGTGTTGCATGACCACTGACAGATCAGCTGATAATCCGGCCTGTCTATCTAGATGGCAGTGTTTAGTCCCGAACGCCGAACAACGGTCAGTGGTACAGTGGTACAGTCAGCCCGCGAGTCAGGGGTACGTAGTCGACCTGGGATTAGGTAGACTATGGATAAGCCCTTAAGGAAAAATTTTGTCTAGGTTTTTATAACACAATCACAAAAAACACACATACTATCAACTACACCATAGGCGCCGTAAGTTTTTCATACGATGGGGGCATACATTTGGCGCAAAAATTTGAATTCCCAAATAGATTTTTATGAACTGCATGGAAACAATTTCGGTACTCAGGGCTCTAGTACACAATCATATTTGGTAATATTTATATTATAATATGCTTAAGCCTACTTGATTTCGCTTATTGCACGTCTAAAAATTTATACTGAATGAATCGAGTAGGCTTAGGCATATGACATACATATTATAATATAAATATGACTGTGTAATGGAGCCCTAAGCAAAAAAGATAAAGACTAAATACATAAATCGAAATTCTTGTTTTCCGCAAATTACGTTTAAGTTTTCTTATGATTTTCATATCGGTGTAATGGTAATGAGTAACGAATCAATAAGGCTTCAGGTGTGTTTTATTGGGTCGAGTACAACTTTTGTCAAATTTGTATGGAAGTTTTTCACCATTATACTAATTTCCTCCAGGGGAATAATACTTACGAATGTCACATTTTGATTGGGTAGAAAATAAATTATATTTCGTTAATCGGCCTCCCTCTTCCTTTTATAACCGGGCTTGGGACCGGCTTTGGCGGAATTAAGGCGATTAAGACTGCATTCATTCCACGCCCACTCCATGCTTAGGCGTTTATGCAGCGGAATCAACTTGTCCCTCAGATGGTTCACAACAACCAGCGGCTCGTCTGGACTATTAGCTGCCTTTCGCATTAAATGATTGATGATCTCGTCGTTCAAATAGGCCACAGCATCGCGTTTAGATTGCTTGTACCGAACAATCAGTTTGTATGCAAAATTTACTCCTCCGGCGACTATAACCGCTAGCCCGATGAGTCCAACATAAAGAAGAAATTCTGTAGCTTATTGTACACGGAACACGTGAACGGAAGGCGGGGATTCAAAATTGCAAAACTGTAGGCTTGAGCATCGCGGACCGCCAATACTTGATCAAAAGACAATGCAGTGCCGTCTTCATCGACTGCACTTATTTTCCACTGCGGATTTTGGTGAATCAAATATTCGACATTGTGCAGATCGCGAACCATTCGACGAACGTTCAGATGCAGATGAGTGGCCTGAACCAATCGAACAATTTCCTTGGTACCCAAACTAAACTGTGCTGTAATATCTTTACATTTGTGGTCCTCAATAACTCCAGAGCTCCTTTCAAACCCTCCTCATCGATGCACGTCATCTGTGTGAATCGTCGCATATCTGATAGAAAGTATTTCGATCGTTGATGGTGTTGGCCAAATCGAGACTGATCGTTACATACATGAAGGTCGCCACGCCGAGGAAAACGATCAATGCACCAAGCAGCACGCAAGGAGTCAACGTTTGCTTCACACCATACTGTTCGTTCAGTCGATTGATGAGATTTGAAAATGCCGCACGTGGTGATATGTTTGAATGGGGCTCGGGTGCTTGATAGACACTATCAGCCTCTCGTGGTGGCGGAGCATAACTGCTTCCCTAGTACACTGTCCCGCAGATTCACGGCTCGCGTCCTGCATGTGACGATCCTAAACCTGCTGGAACTGCATTTGGCTCGCCGATAGACTCATTAGACATCTGAAAATAATCGATAAATCATTATGCATACCAATTTATATTTTAACAATTCAACTACTGTCGGTTAAATTTATTTGTTTACTTACCGTAATACCAGACGGATTCAGTTCCGGAAATGCATTTTCTTTGAGCACAGTTCGTTTCTCAAGTCAAAATATGCCGTCATTACGCAAATGTTTCGTGCAAACCACAGCTCTTTTAGGAATCTACAGCTACACACCTCTTAACAGTAGTTTGTCTATCCATACAGCGCGTTCGCCTCATCAATTAGAAATCTGCAAGAAACGGTTTACATTATGAAAGAATTAGCATATTATTTTACCAAAGCAGTTTAATTATCAAATTGACTCGAAACTTTGCACGAAAATTGCAAAAAAAATTTGCAAAACTCTAACAATGTGATGAGCCCCCGAAACAGAAAGAAATTGATACGTTCATGAACACATCGACGAGACGAATTTCCATCGTAACCTTTCGTGCCCGCTTCGTACAAAACATGCACGAACAAGGTACGAACCTGGGACGAACTCAAACGAACGGAAACTCGTCTATTGTATTGGCTGTCAACCACACAATCGCGCACTTGTTTTCAAGAAAACATGTATGAACAATGCGATAAACTATAATTTTGACACAAAAATTCACATATGACCACTAAAATGTAGGCTCTCACGCGATTACCTGTGAAAAGATACACTCATAGTGTTTCACTGTTGGTCGCTGGAAAACCCGACAACAATGCACTTCATGTTCTGAAATAAACTTTTTTTTAAATTAGAACGAATTCGCAGCCTTACGGCCTACACTGTTTAAGTCAATTTCTTACAATTCACTTGGAAAAACTCGATTTTGTCCACTCACACTCACTGCGTTCACTTGGCGCGAATTGGGTGACAACCACACTGTTGACAGTCTGTTCATCGGCCGACCATCTTGTGGGTTGCCCGAGGGGTGTACGAGAGGTGGCGTTGAGGAAGAGGAGAAAAAATTTCTAGACACACACGTACGCTCATCTACACGATGATTTCCAATCCAGTTAAATATCATAGTATTCGACTATGTCAGCATGACATGATTTGCAGGGGTAGTTGGACGCGTGAACTTTACGTGGGTAAGTGTCATTTGTTTTATGAAGTTCTACCCAAACCTGCACGAGATAGACACAATAAAACGTGCCTATTGAATGAAATTGGACGCGGACGCAGTTCGCGTTATGTCTGCATATGGCCTTAGATTTACCACACCATGTACACCATGTGTACAGTATCTTCTCTGGCTGGAAGAGAAGATGAAATCGTACATCGAGCAACAGCAACCTTCGACCAGATGTGAGTTGTTCAGTGCTTTGAGATGTCTATAGTCTATTACTTTATAGTAATTTTCGTTCATTTTCATTAAATCGGCCTCTTGTTCCTTTTCGTGTTTGTGCTTCTCGTTTGTACTACAGTTTGCTCGTAGTTTTTTGATTATGGTTGTGCAAGAAAGGCAAATCTGAATCATCTAACATATGTATATGCTGCATTTTTTGTGAAATGTGTATCCGTAACGTACCGTGCAATATACAGATTATTGTCGAATAGAGCTCATACCCTCAATGCCTTGGCAGGAAGGCAACCTGTAGAATAAGGTACGGATATTACCGAGACTGTCCCAAGAGAATTCGTGCTGGTGAAGGTTTCAGATGTTTGGGGAGTTTTCCAGGTCAAGGATTTACTTGCTGCTTGTGATTTCGTGTTCGAAGTTCAATAGGTGAAGCTTGATTTTGAAAGTGCGCTTTTCTTCATGGTACATATTTTGTTACTCTTCCCACTCGAGTTTGCAATAATTTGTGTGATATGTTTTCTTATTTTCTCAAGTGAAAATTTGATTAAACTCCCAACGTATATCGTAGTACAAGTGTAAGTGAATTCAATATTCGATTCCCTTATATGATATGTATTTCATGAACTGTGTGTTTGTTCGCTTTTCTCTTCCAAATACATTCATATGTATGTACATACTTATGTTCTGCCACCGCGAAAGTGTCTTCTTTTATGTGAACCTAGATCTCCAATAAAACAAAACTTCAAATTGCCAGTTTGCATAAGGATTTCCAGATAATATTGGACTACGGTGTACTTAGCCCGCACTTAACAACGAACTTCGAAATAGGTTTCCATGCTAATCGGATAAGGTGAGTTCGCAGTATTCTTTATGCATTAATTTGGATGCATGCATTCCTGTGTTTCCCAGTGTAAAATCGTAACCTAATTGTGTAAACACATTCATATTTCTACTCGACACATCTGACTACAGTGGTTCGAAACCTTTTGCTTTTTCATTCCCTGCCCGATTTCGATTACGAGATCTCTGAATACATACAGTCGAACTTCCCTAAACGGACACTTCTAATAACCGGACATTTCTCATAAGCGGACACTTTTATTTTCCCCAACGCTTTTCCTTATATTTTACTAGAAAAATAACTTCCAATAGCCGGACACTCTCATAACCGGACACGGACAGTACTTTTATACCCTTTATGAACAAGTAAGTCTCTAATAAACGGACAGTTTCACAAATAAAATTCGAAATTCTTGCATTACAGAATTGTATTTCGAGCAAAGAAGTTTTGAAATTACCGGAAAATCGGTCTTTTGCGTAAAGCAAAATTCAATTTCCGGAAATAACTGTACAAATCTTGTGTCTCTCCGTGTAGGTGGAATTTCTTAGAGAATCAGGAGTTCAATTTATGTCGCGGCATTTAATCGTGCAGTTTTCTGATCTTTTGAAATATGAAAAAAATTAAAAAAAAAATTGCCTTTTGAAGAAAAAGCGCAAGAACAAGTCATTTTAGAATTCACGAAAATATTGTGTTGTCGATCTCGAAAAAAAAAATTGTACTGGAAAAACACGGTTTAAATGAGACATCGTGGTTTTGAATGGATTCGCAGCGCAGTCCAAATTAGTTTCATAAAATGTTATACCTTTGTGAAATATTCTCATAAGCGGACACTTCCAATAAGCGGACAAAATCTCAATCCCCCGCTTATGGGAAGTTCGACTGTATATCGAAAGACAAGTGCCATTGAACTAGCCACATACAGTGTGTTTATTTTTTTTTATATTGTAGGGGAAATAATTATATGTATATGATACAGCATCATCAGCAGCATCATATCTATTTCAAGAATTCATTTTTCAATATAGGAGGTTCGCTTTATTAGGTTCAGTCAACGCTATCTAGATATATTACGCCGCAACTCAGCTGGACAATGCCGTCATAGCTACCCACTAAATTTGTTTTCTCCTTAATTGACTAAAGGTAACCTCGAGTTATGATTATAAATACGGGCCACATAGTCTGAGCTTAGCCTTAATGCTCCGCACACTGTGATACTTTGGTTTCCACGACTCAAAAAGCAAGCGACTCAGCGACGAAGATACTGCGCGAAAAAAAAAAACTAAACTAAAGAAGTAAGAAGCGGAAAAATTGAATTAATAAACTTCGGTTAACAAACGTTTTCAAACATGCACAGAGTGAGATCGTAGTCCGGTTATGAACAAGTACGATATGAACGTAATCAACGCCATTAACATTGAGTGGCTCAGTTGCCAAAGTGACTAAGTCCAGTACTGTCGAAATCGAGAGAGTTAACATTTTACAAAACCTTCTATCAGTGACGTGCAGTGAAAATTCCTCATAGTCAAGCAGTTGATCATTCCAAAGCCAATTTCACATAAATAAAAATGAACTGAATAATACAATAATTCAATTCAGTTGCAAAAGCGTTTATAGCAAGCGGCTTTATGCCTTATAGAAGAAATCAGGAATAAAAAAATAAAGCATTTCTCATTCTTCACGCCTCTCTTTATCCAAAAAAGCTTTAATTACTTTATAAAAAAAATTCTCTTCGCATTTGTATGAGAATATTCTTTTCGGCAGCAATCAAAACAAGATCTGAAAACCTTTCCTAGGATTGGTGATTCTTAAAAATGTATGGATACGTTATAAAGTTAAAAACGACCTCTCGGCAGAAGCCACAGTGACTGGAAATATTGTTAATAATTTTGCTCGAATATATACTTGTTTAAAACTATTCGCGACTTAAGGCCGATTTTGTAAATATTCTAGAATTTGATTCACATTTGCCTTTCTAAATTCTTCTGACGAAAAAATTACTTTAAGTTAATTTTTTAGCTTTTTTCTATCAAAAAATTAATTGTGAATCTCAATAAGCGAGTCAAAGTTTTTTCTGGAAAATTTGATTTGAATTTGGAAAAATAATTTGGTTCGAGTAATTCTAAGAATGAAAGATTTTTGAGTGAATTAAATCTCTCTCGAATTTGCCCGAGAATGACGTATACAATCTCTCTAAATATCCTTCGCAAATTTTGTATCGGACCTTTTGAATTTCTAGATTTTTGCGGCGGTGTCTCATATTCTTCTGCTACTTTCGAATATGCATAAATTTTCAAACTTCTGAGAAAAGTCTTTTTCAAGCCAGTTCTCAAATCCAATAATTTTTTGGCTTGCATATGAAATATTTATAGCTTTACTCTGAATTATATTAAATTAAACATCGGTTTTGGAGAATATTTCTGAAAAAATGAAAATTTAATTCTGTAAATTTTGATGTGTACGTATCGGAAGAGGTCAAGGAATTGCCATCCCAGTTCTCGGAATTATTTAAAATCGTATCAAAAACTATTATAATATCATCCTAGTCTTCAAATATAACGTTAATAATTCGAAAATGATAATGCCAACGCGTTTTGGAAACAAGTGGTAATCGGCGCTTAACTATAGATGAAAAAAGATCTGCCCTTTAAGTGGATGTATTGAAAAAAGTAGCTATCTCGTTTATGCACGCAAAAAAAAGTTTAATTTCTGGAATCAATTCAATCGTTTTAGACAAAACCAAATTTAGTGAATGAGCATAGCATGGAACGATCAATGCGGGCTCATATCTTTCGCGAATTAGAGATTGAACTCCGCGGATTTGATAACTCATTACTGCTGCGCCATCGTAGCATTGTGCATTTAGCTTATTACCGACATAATTTAAAATCCTTTGAAAATATGAGAAGTTATTGCCTTATATCATAGAATCCGGTAAAGGAAGCTCTTGCTCTGCGAGATGAATCACTGTATCGATTAAACGTTTCAAAATATTCCGATTACGGTCAACTTTTTTGTTATGTAATCTAATCAATAATGCCGCCTGGTAATTTAGCATAAGCTCTATTCTTTGCGATCCGAAGAAATCTAACTTAATTAACGACTGAAGATGTGTTTCCGAACTAGCGTGCTTTACAGCTGAACCCGTTAAATATTTAAATGCTAAGTCCGGATTTATTCCAAAAAGATTTCTCGTTCGGGAACAAAAGACACGGCCAACAAAATAATTTATTTAATTTACAACTTCCGGTAAGCCAAATGTACTTTTCATATTTTTCAAAATTAAATTTCCGTGTAACGCTTTTTTGTTTACATTCAAAATGAATTTTAAATTTTGACCACCCAGATTGAACGATCCTCCTTTCTTAGCGAATAAAAGGGTCGAAAATTCCGATGTTATTAAAAAATCTGCCGCACAGCACAACTCCGACATAATTTGAAGAGAAAACTACAAACTTTTCCCAAAAAACACACAAAGTTGAACATTTTTTTAAATTCCACAGAAAGTCACTTGTAGTCAACTGATTTCTTCTGGAAAATGTAACTGAAGTTTATATTTTCCTGTCAACATGCATTTAACGTCTACTATCCATATTTCCAATCCACACGCAACATGTAAGTCAATCAACACCAATTCCGCTTGAGTGCGCTCATATAAATTCGCACATAAAACAAACAAAAAATATTCGCCCATCATATGAACCGACTCAAGCATCTGGAATCAACATGTTCCTCTGCTCACTGCATCATGTACGTGTACATGAATTATGATATGATAGATACATTCGCCAAGTCCGTACACATGCTGCAAACAAGTTTGGTTCGATTATGTGCGGCATGGTGTTCGTTTTAGTTTTTGCATGTACTATACTTCGCGGGGTTTTCGGAATAAATCGTCAGGAGGAGAAAATGTTGTCAAAAATGATATTTGGTGATGTCGGTGATAATGAAGTTTTTCCTAGTCAAGCAGTTTGAAATTGCTTATTATTAATGCACGTCGCTGCCTTCTATAGTAAAATATTTGCTAAATTTTTCGATAAGAATTGCACACACAAATAATAGTTAGGATGTAGGCTATCCAATAGAATATACATATTTCACAAAGTTTTATGAACAAAAACAAGGAAGAGTCCGAGATGTATGAACTTATATTTTTTGGCTTCTGAAAATTATGATTGAGTTCATTCAGAACGAAATCGGTTTCTCTTTATTTGACTAAAAAATACGTTTTCAGAAGGATGGTGTTGACCAATTCAATCAGAAGAATTTCCGGTGAATGTCGGAGTACACCAGGGCAGTGTATTGAGTCCGTTGCTCTTCAACATCATCATGTGCTACTTATTAACACGTGTCTCCGACGGTCTAGAAATATCTCTTCTTTTTGCTGATGATATAGTCCTCAATAGCCCAAACATCGTTGCCTTGCAAGCTGCGCTTACAAAATGGTGTGACATTCTGGAGGAGCATGGACTGAGGGTAAGTATAACAAAGACTGAGTTCTTATGCTGCCAATTCTCAGACCCAAATGCACCGATACCAGAAATGTACGTCAAAGGAGAGCAGCTTAAGTCTTGTACCAAGTTCAAGTACCTTGGCTCGATGGTGAACAGCGGAGCTACATGCGATGATGATATCAAACATCGCACAAAGGTTGGGTGGATGAGGTGGCGAGAAAACTCTGGAGTTTTCTGCGATAAGAAAATGCCACTGAAGCTAAAGGGCAAGTTGTACAAAACGGTTGTACGTCCCGCACTCATGTATGGATCAGAATGCTGGATCATGTATGAAGGTTACGCGAAAGAAATGACAGCGACTGAAATGAAAATGTTACGCATGTCAGTTGGTGTAACCAAAAGGGACCACATCAAGAGTAGCTACATCCGAGGCAGCTTGTCCAGAGACCAACCAATCACCGAAAAGCTCGAAGACCGACGAATGGATTGGTATTGGCATGTTCAAAGGCGTCCGCCTGAGAACCCCGCAAAGAGAGCGATATCAATGGAAGTTCCACTTGATGGACCCAAGGCCAGAGGCAGACCGAAGAACACCTGGATGTGTCAAATGAAAAAGCAACAACAACGCATTGGTCTCGGCGATGACACGATCCAAGATAGAGCTGCCTGTAGAAATATGCTGAGAAATTATCGCCAAAACGGGCGATGTGCCTACACCGCAGGTCGAGCAACGCGGAACCATGGAGCGGTATAAAGAACGAGGCAAGGAAGAAGAAGGTGTTGACCAATGGGTAGAAGGTGGAATCAGTGACCGTTCGGTAACACCTGGGCCCTATTGCACCAAACACTTTTCACTTACGACTTATCGAATTCTGGCATTGGGGGACGTTGAAAGCTATGTAAACTGTGGTTTACATTGGACATTTATGGAATGATATTCTTGCCGGTATGGGAATGAATCCGATATGAAAAAGATGAACTAGACGAAAAAAAGTAGCATAAAACCTTCCAGATGGTGAAAATTAAGCGATTTCGACCTATTGGGGTATATTCCGGATTAATTGGGACAAATGCCCGGATTATCGAACTGTCCGGATTTCCAAAATGCACCGATAAAGACTCCACCCTCGTCTATAATATCTGTGTTATGAATTATCGCTTAAGTCGGTTTTCATAGTTTTTCAGTAGAGCGATTTTAAACTTTAAAACGACTTGTGAAAAATCTATACAGTTTTCAAATCCAAAGACTAATACATTTTTGTAGATTATCATGTGAGCAATGATAGATAGATAGATAGATGTATCCTACTATAATTTTATTCCAAAAATAAATCAGTTTGATTGTAATATGATAAAAAACAAAATAAGAGTTTTTTCCGTATGAAGTAATAGGTGTTGACAAAACTTAATTCCACTTAAGTCTTTATTCTCAATTATATTGTGCTTAAACTATTATCTTAAGAGGACATAAGTTCTTTTTCCATATTACTATTATACAGTTGATGAATCTTAAATCTAAACTCTTTTATAATAAATTTTTAATTTCTTTTTATTTTACGGAATTATTCATAAAAAAATGAAAGGAAAAGTAATTATTATAATAAACAAATAATAAAAAGCCTCTTCGAAAGAATTAATGCAGAAAAAACCACTTCACAGACGTGATTTTGATTGCTGTCTTCTTCAACTAGGTCGAGGTGTGTATCCGAAATTTCATCAGAGGGAAGACTTTTGTAATAGTCGTGAAAGAAAGGATCAATCATAGGAAGAAGATCCAATAGATCCTTTTTCTTTTTTACAGATATACGTACTTCCTCTGGTAACTTAAAAATTTCAGATATACTTCCTGAATTTATACCTCTTTTTTGGATGTTTAATTCTTCAAATGGATGTTCTACATTTAGGGTTGTTTTGAAATGAACTTTTCCAAAATCATTTTTTGTGTATCTTAACCATTTAATTTAACAGTTTTTCCAATGAACGTTTTCAGAATTTGCGTCCCGGCTTCTCCACATAAATTTTGTTTTTGAATAAGAAAAGAAATCCAGGAAATCCGTGGAATCCATTTCGATTACATGAAATTGGTTTTTGACACCAACAGTTCGTACAAAATCGAACCAATCACGAGGATTAATTTTTGTGTTCGTTACTTTTTTCTTTCTCTCGATTAAGGCTTGATCCGCATCACACTCCATGTGGGAATGACCTACAGTTAGAAATTTATGTTCGATAAATAGACACTGTCTTACTTGTTGTTAAGGACCTCAAAAAGGTGATCTTTCCATCTCTGAAGCTGCTGTTCTTCGGTAACAAGCAGTAACCCTTCTTTATCTTTCACAGCATGGTCAGTAGTAAACGATTTGCCAAATAGTGGCTTAATAAGCTTGAAAAGGGTACCACTTTCACCACGGTAAGCCGCAATCATTTGCTTCCTTCGCTAAAGCGCTGATGTAGTTACGCTTATCACGCCTGACACTTCTCTGCACGCCTTATTGTAGTGAACGGTACTCAGCTCGGAGTTGACTTTTGGCTGAATTATCAGCACCGGAGTTAATCTGTTCCTTAACTCTTTTGCATTCTGAGATAAGAGACTAAGTAGCATCACTGATAAAAGGTATCCTACCTCGATCCAATCGTCCCACAGTCGCTTCGCCACACGAAATGAAAGAATCCTTTGCAAAATTCCATCTATCTTCAATTGTAGGATTCTCTAGAGTGCTGCACTAGCTTTTTCGTGCAAAGCCGTAGAATATGCACGTTTAATTGATGGATTTTTTAGTTTTTGCACATTAAAACGTGGCACGATTCGTGCGTTAGTAGATCGTTGGGTCGCTGCCGTTCGTAAACGAAATTTCGCGATAACAAGATGATGGTCGCTGCCAATATCAGCCCCACGCTTCGACCTGATGTCCAAGAGGCAGTTTCTCCATGTCTTTGAAACAGCAATATGGTCAATTTGTTTGGTTTTCTGTTCTGCCATCAGGAGAAACCCAAGTTGTTAGGTGGCAGGGTTTATGCTTGAACAAGGTTCCGTCAGTGACTAGTTGTCGAGAGTTACAGAACTCCACGAACATTTCGCCATTGTTGTTCCTATCGCCAAGCCCGTGATTGCCCATAAGATGTTCCAAGCCTAAGTTATCAGTACCGACTTTGGCATTGAGATCCCCCATAATAATGTTGATGTCACCCCTGGGAGCCCTATCAAAGGTGTCGCCTAGTCGCTGATAAAAAACGTCCTTTGCTGATTGATCTGCAGGTTCAGTCGGTGCGTAGCACTGAATAATTGTAATGTTTCGTACTCTGGATTTGAATCTGACTGTGGTGATACGATCCGAAATAGGTTTCCAGTCGATTAGGGATCGGCGTGCATTCCTACTCAACAGTATTCCGACGCCTGGTTGCCGAGGTGTATTATCGTCTATATTTCCAGAGTAGAGCAATACAGTAGGAGCGCTTGGTGATAAAAGTCGCCCCCGATCCGAGCCATCGTGTTTCGCTCATTCCTAGTACAGCGATGTTGTATGCGGTAATTTCCTGTTCGACTTCTGTGAGCCTTGTTTTATTATACTCCCCCACATAGTCCTAACGTTCCAAAAACCTATCTTAGTCCGTTCTTTATAGCCAAAAGTCGTTGCCGTTGAATCATTCGGAGGTATCCGAGGCTCGTTTAATGTTTCGAGTGTAAAGTAAATTTCAGGTACGCGGGATACAAGCCTACATACCCTCAATAGTTAACTTCACGTTCACGAAATTGCAATTTGATTGAACAACAACTCATTTAACAGGGACTTATCTACTCAATTCCACCATAAATGCATGCGAAACAACCGCTTACATAGACATTGTAACAGGACTTTCCGTAAATCTGATAAGGAATAAACGCTAAAGCCATATAAGAGCTCTCTACGGAAAGAAAATCATTTGGAATAAGAACTTAACTTAAGATGAGGAAGACTGAATTTGTTTTGGACTTAAGGAACAAACGCTTATGTCGATTTAGGCTGTTTCGAAATTCAGTGGTAAAAGAGTCATTTGAGTTAATTTCATATTTGGAAAAGTAACTTAAGTTAATTTAAGCCAATTTTCAAAAATATATATACATTTTAGTAAGAAATATGTTAAGTTAAGTCGCTTTTCCTTATGTCGGTGAGGGTCTACTTGAGATAGGCGGAAAAACCAATCGCTGTAGCTCGCTCAAAAATAGTCCGAAATTAACCAAATTTTGTGTAGAGGCGGAGTCGAATACGGCGAATCCATAGTGAACACATTAACTCGAATTTGTCTTAAGTCGACTTAAGCTGTTTTTCATAATGACCACAGATATAT
Organism: Microchrysa polita; assembly: GCA_949715475.1. NCBI lineage: Eukaryota > Metazoa > Arthropoda > Insecta > Diptera > Stratiomyidae > Microchrysa > Microchrysa polita. The sequence continues at coordinate 89,257,322 of OX454415.1, forward strand.
CATTTATGCTAAAATTCTAACTAAATTTAATAAATTTAGCAGCAGTAGATTCGATCAGAAAAACTTATAGTTTTGCAAGTTTTTATAAATTTAATTTAATTTAAAATCTCTAATTTAATTTTGAACTTTAATGATAAATGACCCTAAATCCGGATTATCAAACACATAATCCGGATTTTGAGTTGCGGATTTGACACTATTGGTTTCTAAACATAGCTCTAGTAAATGGGTGGGACCTTAGTCTTACTCATCGAGAAAATTTCTTTCATTGTTTCCGTAATAAAAAAATAAATAACTCATATTGCCGTCAACTATTTGTATTTGAAAAAGTTTCCACTCAATCCCAATGTAAACTGCAGTTTACATACTATTATTTCCAAACCCATAATTTTTTTGCCTTTTTTCCATTGAAAATTTATTATTAGACACAAATAAAGACGAAATAATAACAATACTATTTTTTTGCCCGAAGGAATTTAATTTGGGAATGAAAGGGTTAATGACACAAAACATATGTAAGAATGGATCAATTCGGACCATGGGGTCATGGGGCTGCCACGGTTCTTCTAAGAAAAACGTTTTTATTTGTGCACCAATTTTAAACAATTCTCATACAAATGTGTTTCTATTGATGCCACAAGACATATGTCAAAATAGATTGAAACGCGCCTTGGGGTCATGGTGTTGCCGTGCAAACCCCACGCCCATTTTGGTTTTTCTAAGAAACTTTTGTTTAGACCACTTTCACAAATGTGTCTTTATCAAAACAACAAAAAGGTAAAAAAATGGAATCGCACTATGGGACCAACGACAACGGTTCGGACTGAATAGGAACTGCTGCAAAAAATTTAATTTTTTACGACGTTTTAAGTAATCGTCACAAGCTGGGTGCGAACCATTACCATTCATTACTTTGTGTAAAATAGGCATTGATTAGAAACAATTAAAAAAATCATTATTTTCGAAAAAATTAATCACAATTTCTTCGTTTGTAAATATTGGTTCACATTAGGAAGGTTGATTCTCGTTACGAAATTACCTTTCGAATATAACCTATGAAAATGTTAAAAAAGTACATCCTAAAATAATAAAATAATACGTCCATAAAATGTATATGTAATGTATGTATATGCTGTAAAGATTTTAATTTGCTGCTACATATTTGTATTTTTTGAATTTGAAAAAAATGTTAGGTACTACTATTTCAGCGCAACCAATAGGCCAATTAACATCTTTCTTTTAACTTTTTTTTTATTGAATCAATTCATAGTCTAAGAAAAATGGCATATTTGGTCGGCAAAAATCCTACATCGGATTTTTTTTGGATTATGGTTGGGAATGGTCCCCAGATTATGACATTAAAAGTCCCAACCGATCGGGGGTCCGCAACCTTAAAAAAGGGGGAATGGGGGACATTTTTTTCGTTTTTTTGCGATTATTTCAAAAACGGTAAGAGATACAGAAAAATGGTCTGAGGACGAAAAAAAACTACATAAAATTATCTTTGCAATGATATATAACACATTAGAGTTTAATTTAATATTTCGGCGTTAGACTTGAACATAAATTAGAATATTTTTATTTTAGACCTTTTTTAACCCTCATCCAGCGGGATAGGTACAGGTGTACCTTTTTCGTTTTTAAAATACCGTCACTTTTTTGCTATGGGTCCGATCGGTCTGAAATTTTCTGACATCTCTACGATTCTAGTTTGAAATATGTATTCCAAATTTCAGAAATGTATGACCACCCATCCCCAAGTTAGGGAGCAAAATTAATCTTACACCCTTTAACGGAGGCAAAGGTACATTTGTACCTTCATATATTTTGTATGAAAGAAAATTTACAAAAAAAGAAAATAAAATATTTTTGGTGAATGCTCATGCTTAGAGAGAATTATTATAGCATCAATAAGTTGAGAATTGGGTAATGTACAGAAGTATTCGATTTACGATTTTTATTTGTATTTGATCAAGGTCCTTGGAGATATCGATTTATAAGGACTAGGCTAACTCATACAGCGGTTTTTGGTTATTTTACATCAATCTGAAGACTTTTACTGGCATACCAAACTTTTTGAAGTAATAGCTTGGGGCAACCAATACAATGTATTACGCCTTCTTTCCCCATAACATCTAGTGAAAATTAGGTTTGTAGCAAATGCTGAAATTTTGGGTTTTAACGGATTATTTTCTTTATCACAAATTCCCATAATTTGTATTCCATCACCTAATATTTATTATTTGTGTAATTCGGGACGTCCACCCGAGTTCCTTTTTAAAGGTTAAGCTGAAAACCAGCAAAAGCATTAAACCAAATTTATAAAATTAGATGTTTGGTGGGTACACTCAGAAAAATATTCACTAATATTGAACGAAATATATTTAATTCAAACGATTTGCGCTTTTGATTTGGCTCCACACGCAAATGCGTTTAATTCTAACGAGTGGCGTTTCTTTCAAAAGCATAATGAGTTGTAAAAAAGCGTTTGAATTAAAAGAATTTACGTTTACCTGGAAAGAAGGAGCCAGTCGATTTAAACGTATTTTTCATTGAAATAAACACTTATTCTTTTATTGTAAACGGGTAAAACATTTTAAATAAATGAAAGGCGATTGTATCAAACGTCTTCGTTTTTATATTGAACATTTTTGTTATTTAAAATAAACGAAGTATTCTTTTTAATGAAACGGTATGTATTTCGAAAGTAACGCATCGCGTTTTCATTTCATAGAAATTACCTTACCTCAATTGAGTCTTACATGGAATTAAAAGCAAACTCTGCTGAAATAAAATAATACATTCCGTTTGATTGTCCATTCTCCATTCGATTAGATACTTACTGTTACCTGGGTTGACAAATCAATAAAGAATAAAACTTTTGAAAACTTTAGAAAAACACTTTATTTTTTATTTAGGTCTAATTTTAATATGGTTAATACATTACACTTTTATTCTAACACCCGCTAAACTTAAATTGCACCTGTGCAAGCGTCCATTCCTCCAGATGAATGCAAAAGTAAATTATCGAAAACACTCTTAACATCGACGAAGATTCTAATACGCGTTTGTTGTTAGACACTACACATTTGTTTGGAATGAACATGAACACGCGAGACTCATCGGACCGGCCGGAAGTATTTAACTACCTGTTGTGCTACGTTGAAACAAATGACATTTTGGCATCGCGTCCTTTAGGTATGTGTATTTGTTACGTAAAGGAATGTATACACAATAGAGAGTTTTAGCAAGTCGTATGGAATAAAACGACATAATTTGACATTCCATATAAAAATTCGCTTGCTTACCGTATACGAAACAAAATATTTTAATTTTGCATATCCTAAGTAGGCATAGGTGTAAAAAACGACAAATTATTTCGCCAATTTGGACTGTTTCCAGAGAATCAAATATACAGAAATACACCCATGCCTACTTGGGACATGCAAAATTAAGATATTTCGTTTCGTATACGGTAAGCAAGCGAATTTTTATATGGAATGTCAAATTATGTCGTTTTATTCCATACGACTTGCTAAAACTCTCTATTACTATGTAATGCGGAATCTTTTGATTTAAACGACCGTCGTTTGCGGTTTGGCTGCTCTTTTGTTTTAAAAGAAATTCTCTTAGCGTAAATGAGAATTCGTTCAAATCAAACGAGATTTTTCAAACGAATACTGCGTTCAATTTAAATGTGGAGCTTTTAATATGAATGTGCGTTTTTTTCTCTGAGTGTATATAAACTTAGTTGAATTGTATACGTCGGTACCATATAGATACCGATAACTGCTATAGATTATGCCACATGCCCACATGTCTTCGGTTTCTTGTTTTAATTTTTCAATTGATCCTTGAATTTAATTACATATATGAGAAAATATTTTGCAATTAACCAACAACAATCACAATTGCTATTTTAGATATTTTTCTACTACAGGAATTGGCCTGAGTTTAGATTTACAAAGATTATAGACACTGAAAATTATCCTAACCGATTCTACTTGCTTGTTGCTTGACAGGACCTGTCTTTCGTATAATAACACCTTTACTCATTTCTCCAATATATTTATTGTTTCAAGCATTGTTTTTTTATGGAAAATAACGAGAATGTGATAATTTTTGATGTTTTTTTCGTTCGCGGTATCGGGTTCTAGTAACAGAATAATATATTGGGGGCAGGGGGGTAAATTTTAACCAAATACTCCACAATTCGCAAATCAAACATACTTAATTCTTCTAAAATCATTAATGACTTAATTTGAACCGTTTTATACTTTTCATTTGTAAATTAATTTTAGATTTCGTCAAATTAAAATTCCAAGCAACCCATTTTTTCAATTTTCATTTCAAAATTTTGTCTATTTTCTAAATTGACCCACTCCAAAAATTAAATCCACGTAAACCCAACTTCTTAAAATAAACAATTCCGCAAAAACAGTTACTAGCTTGTGACTAGTCAACATAATGTAACGGTTTTACGGCCAAAATTCATACAAATAGTGAAGATTTTCATACAAAATGTACTAAGGTACCTTTGCCGCCGGCAAGCGTTGTAAAAATCTGCCGCTGGATGAGGGTTAAAAGCTCCATAACTTTTGAAAGAATGCCAGTTCAGCCGTAAAATGTTGTATAAGTGTTCACAATAAGTTCAAGGTAATTTTAAGGTAAACATTAAGTCGCTCCGGTCAAGGACCCCCATTATCCCCCCATTTAAATTTTTGAAAACGGCATATCCATAACTTCCCCCCAAATTGGAACAGAGTGCTAAATTTTGGTTTGTTGGGATTGGCGGTCATAGTGACCCCACCCACCAAAAATCAGCTCATTCGGATAAAAACTAAGGGTATCTCCCATACAAAGTGACCCATAAGGAGTTTGTTCTACGTACTACTCATTTTATAAACTGTAGAACCATATACAAATAATACATATATGTCCAAAGCTCACTCAAAATCGGGTACACATTTTTTTGGCCATGTAGTCCGATCGGCACCCAATGTCACAAATACGACAATACAGATACACGTATACAGGCTATTAAAGCTATTTGCTCTTTTGTTACACAGTTCAAGTTGAAGAGAGTTTAGATACTCTGCCAGAGCAGGTTTTCGTGCATTTGTCGACTTCATGAGTGTATCTTCTTCCACTGTCCCATGCCATGGGTCGGGGTGGCTTACGCAAAAGTATCTGCGCCTGCGAAAACTGCGTATTGAAAAAAGATGAAAGATGATTTGATCACAATGCATTTCTTGAGGTTGCGGAACAGGTAGCCATGCGTTCATTGACCTCATTAGTGCATTTCGTAAGTTGCATGCCCGCTGTTAATGCAATGTGGTGGTAGCATGCGGTAGAGTGAGTGGATTTAGTGCAGGAGAAGGTAACACAACTTCCATACACATTTGAAAAGAGTTATATTTCTATACAGAACATCAACTGAAAATTTGTATGCAGGTTGTTCTGTCTGGTTCTGTACTCGATTCAATTAGAGGGATATGAGAACGAGAATGAGTTGAGTATTGATCAAATAAAAATACGATATTTGATCGGCAAAAATCGTATATCGCTGGATTTTTGCAGGATGGTTGGTGATGCTGATGGCGTCCTGATTATGGAAAAAAAAACTCCCCAACGATTGGAGGGCTCCAACCTTGGAAAAAGGGGATAGGGGAGTATTTTTTTACTTTTTAGCAAACATTTCAAAACCGACAAAATACATATACAGAAAAATGGTCTGAGAACGAAAAAAAACACATAAAATTACCCTTGCAATTGTATTTAATACATTAGGATTTTAGTGAAAAATTTGTCGCTAGATTAAAAAATAAATTAGAATATTTTCATTTTAGACTCTTTTAAAAACCTCCAACCTCTGAAAACGCAAGTACGCCTCCCTCCTTTTCAAGGCTGCAAACCTATAATCTGTTGGGACTCCCCATAATCAGGAGGCCATCCCCAAAAATCCATCAATGTAAGATTTTTGTCGTTCGACGTCCATATTTTTTTTTCTTCGGCTATAATAAGATCATATTGATTAAATTGTTTGAAACAAATCAGAATGCCCACTTTAGTATGAAAGTTTGTTAACGAAATTTGTATCAGAAGTCTGAAAACGCAAAAGTCTCTATTGGAGAGTAAGGAATATATGAGTTTCAATTTTGGATTGATTTTGATATAATTTGAATAAATTTTACCAAATTGCAGATCTTTAGGGGCAGTTTCAATTGAATTGAAATAGAGCTAAAATTAACCACAGTTTTCTGTACTTAAGGCATTAAAACTGTTAGAAATACGGAAGATAGAATAAAATGATGTAAGAAAGAAATGATCTTTGGACTATGCGCCAATTTTGTGAAGAATCGTACGAACACCTCACCTTGGCAGAAGTTGCAGGAAATTGAGATGGAAAAATATTTTGTTTTTGGGTCAAATCACAAAAATTTGACTTTGAAGTTCTGTAAAAACCAAACCTCTTATCCGATTTTAGTGCGGTTAATTTTATTTTTTGGATAAATTTGTTGGCTTTAATAATCATTTTGTTTTGCTATTCTAGCTAGTATAGCTTTTGAGATAATCACGTTTTAGTCGTCAAAGAAATTTTTTTTTTTTAAATCTTCAAATGCCTGTGGCAGCTAAAGGGTTAAGCTAAGGGGGTATGTTCACTACAACTTTTTTACTAAAAATCAATGAGGAATCACAATCCGGAGCGTTTATGCGGCAGACACCTTGTATATTTTCCTAACTTACGACTAATGAAAAAAAACTATCGGAAAATTGGTTTTGATACCGAAATTTATACTTTTAGGCCCGTATTTATAAACATAGCTTAACTCAAGGCGACCTTTAGTCAAGTATACCGAAATTCAAAAAAATAGATGTCATTTCCAGTAGTTTATATTACAAGTCAATTAAGTCATTTAAGGCGAAACTCAAGGAGACCTTAAGCTGTTAACACAATTGTAATATAATAATAACTCAAGGTAGGTAACTAGCTATACATTGACTTCAAGTGAGGTGGACTATTGCAAGATTTCAAGGTTTCCTTGACATCGCCTTAAGTCAAGGATGCATTGACTCGAGAAATTAAATTATTTCAATGAAAAACTACTGGAAATGGCATTTATATTTGAAGGTAAGGTATGTTTAAAAATACGGGCGTTAGTTTTGGCTAATTTTTGCTATGATTGTTGCCACGGCCGGTCAATAAACAATACTATGTATACTATAAATTAAAAAATCTACAGCTGTCTAGACGGGAATGCATATGTAAATGCAAATTTAGAGAAAGTATTGAATAAATTGGTCGCAACATGCAGGAAGAGCTTCTTACAAAAATCATATGTGCAAAATTTGAACTTCCTTTATTCTGTCAGAAGTTATGGAGTGAGTAAAATGCACGAACGGAATAACAAAGAAGGTATTTTTTCAGAAACTCCATGTCTATGACCCTAAAACTCAACCTACATTTATATTAATTATTATCGTCTCCATTAGAGACTTTTCTTTTTGACACCAAAGCCTTCATAGCCTGCTAAATATCTCCCTTTTCTGATTATATAAAAAATATTGATAATACATATGTATGTGCTTATTAATAATTAATGCATATTTCACTAAAATAAGGTAAATTTAAGAATAGACTTCTCCCCACGCAGTGTATAAAAAGAGGAGAAGGCAGACAATTTTTCTGTATCTCTTACCTTTTTTGAAATAATTGCAAAAAAACGAAAAGAGTCCCCCTTTCCCCCCTTTTTTTTAAGGTTGCGGATCACTAATCGGTTGGGACTTTTATTGCCATAATCTGGGGACCATCTCAAACCATAATTAAAAAAAATTTCCATGTAGGATTTTTGCCGACCAAATATGCCATTTTTCTTAGACTTGTCGCATCGCTTGGGTTGCTTCGAATTGACTCTCAAATATCATATTTAAATATCTGCTCAGATAATCTGAACCTCAAAATATAGATACACACGCCACAGACGAATTATAAATTTCGTAGGCGCATACACAACGTGTTTTCGTTCTCTCTACCCAACTTGGTCCACTTATCTTGCGCGCGCCGCGGTGCCATACATCGCACACCACACAAGAAGCGGGCGGGACGTGGCAGTGAATGAATTTCATAATCATTTCTGTGTTCATAACATAACATATTGTCCGCAACGGCAACTTCCTCTCTTCCTCGGACCCACTCGGTCCACTTGTCATGCGTCACGGAGTACGGAGATATCTATCTCCATCACACACCACGGAAGTCGCAGGCAATGGCAAGCGATGAGTGATTCTTAAAAGATACTATAAAAAGAGTCTCTTGACTCTCTTGAACTGGAAAACGTTCTCTCAAATTGACACGCACACAGGCTCATGCGATTCGCTTGAAAGCTCTAGGAAATTTCAGATAAATTTTCATAGGAACAACATTTTGGACATATATGTCTTATTTGTATATGGTAGAACAAAGTTGTATTGGGTCACTTTGTATGGGAGGTACCCTTAGTTTTTATCCGAATGAGCTGATTTTTGGTGGGTGGTGTGACTATGACCTCCAATCGCAACAAACCAAAATTTAGCACTCTGCTCCAATTTGGGGGGGGGGAGTTATGGACATGCTGTTTTGAAAAATTTAAATGGGGGGGATAATGGGCGTCCTTGACCGGAGCGACTCAATGTTTACTTTGAAATGATTTTGAACTTATTGTCAATACTTATACAAAATTTTATGGTTGAACTAGCATTCTTTCAAAAGTTATGGAGCTTTTAACAAAGGTCTAAAATGAAAATATTCTAATTTATTTTGTTAGGCTAGCGCTGAAATATTTAATTAAACTCTATTGTGTTTTTGTCATTGGAAAGGTAATTTTATGTAGTTTTTTTCGTCCTCAGACCATTTTTGTGTATCTCTTGCCGTTTTTGAAATAATCGTAAAAAAAGCGAAAAAATGTCCCCTTTTTTTAAGGTTGCGGACCCCCAATCGGTTGGGACTCGGGACCATATCCAACCATAATCAAAAAAAAAAAATTCCGATGTAGGATTTTTGCCGTTCGATGGCCATATTTTGGTCCAATTTTCTTAGACTATCAAGTGCAACAACAGTTTTATTAATCCCCCGCAATATCACTGATTGTCCAACTATGTAAAGTTAGCCCAAACACATTCTCAAATTACGCTCGTAACCGTTTTTTTGTTTAATAATAGCAACTTTAAAATTCGGTGTGTGAACGTAGCCCGCCATCTGTAAATATGGTCGGATAGGTATAAATTTGGTACGAGTCGAAAGCCAGACGTTTGTTCGTTGTTTTGGGCGTTTGTTCGTCCTGGGAACGCAAGGATTCAGGAGTAATTAAGGAAAAACAGAACCCGAGACACAAGCCATTTTTTATATTCCAATTCAACTGGTATGAATATTCCAATTCAACTGCTTTGAATTAAAAAAAAAAACAAGCAATGGTTTGTGACTCGTCTTCTGTTTTTCCTTAATTACTCCTGAATCCTCGCGTTTCCAGGTCGAACAAACGCAGAAAACAACGAACAAACGTCTGGCTTTCGATTGATACCAAATATACCAACCCAACCATATTTATAGATGGCGGGCTATGTTCAGACTCAGAATTTTAAAGCTGCTATTATTAAATAATTAAGGACGAACAATCGAAAATAATTGACGAATATTCACGAACAAACGTAGCCGCCGGCGAAGAAACGGTTACGAGCGTAATTTGAGAATGTGTGCGGGCTAACTTCACATAAGTGATTGTCCAAAACTCTCCCATGTTTATTCTTCGTAATTAAAAAAATATATATTAATCAAAAACAAAAAATGATGATCAGTTCAAGTCATTTAAATGGGTCACCCTGTACACGGTACATATAACGGAATTTAACTCCTATTAACATAACAGTAATTTATGTATTTTTTTGTTTGATAGTTGGTGCAGCCACATTATTGGCAAAGTTCAATTGTTACAATACAATAGTAGAAACAAAATAGTGGACTTAGGTATATTAACTTTGTCATGAAGTTTGTAACGCATTGAAGGAAGCATCTCCGACCATATAAAATAAGTATTATATGATCAGCATGACGAGATGAGTCTATTGGGCGATGTCCATCAGTCCGTCTGTTGCGGCGCGTTTTACTCTTCTTCTTCTTCTCAGTACCGTATAGCCTCATGTGGAGCCATGGTGCGTTAACTCAGCTATTTATAGGTAATATCGAGTCAACGATACATTGCATATAATGTCGGAGTGTATGTGTATAATGTTGCAAGTACTATATATTTCCTATCCGCACATGTACGGACATTTTGGACCACGCCGAGATTCGATTTCCGGACCTCTAGATTACTAGCATCGTAGAGTGCGACTCAACCAAGTGAGCCACAGAGCGTGACGCGGAAATGGGGTCATGGGGCTGCCATACAACCCCCCAAATTAGGTTCTTCTAAAAAAAACTTTTTTATTTGTGCACCAATTTGAACCAAATTTGATATGGGGGTGCTGCCATATAAACCGAATCCCCCAAATTAGGTTCTTCTAAAAAAAAAGTTTTTTATTTGTGTACCAATTTTAACCAAATTTCACACAAATGTGTTTCTATTTAGGAACAAAACATATGTAAGAATGGATCAATTCGGACCATGGGGTCATGGGGCCATGGAAACCCAACCCCCTTAAATTAGGATATTTTTGCTGCAGGCAGTTTGTATTTTTGAATCGATAAAATCGGTCATGGGGCTGCCATACAAACCCAACCCCCCAAATTAGGTTCTTCTTAAAACAAATGTTTTTATTTGTGCACCAATTTCAACCAAATTTGTCATGGGGCTGCCATATAAACCGAATCCCCCAAATTAGGTTCTTCTAAGAAAAACTTTTTTATTTGTGTACCAATTTTAACCAAATTTAACGCAAATATGTTTCTATTAATGACACAAAACATATGTAAGAATGGATCAATTCGGACCATGGGGTCATGGGGCTGCCATGCAAACCCAACTCCTTTAAATTAGGTTTTTCTAAGAATTTTTTTTTATTTGTGCCCCATTTTCAATTAATTTTCATTTAAATGTGTTTCTATTGATGCCACAATACATATGTCATTTGATTCTTCTAAGAAACATTTGTTCAGACCACTTTCACAAATGTGTCTTTATCAAAACAACAAATTTATGTGAAAACGGAAGGAACATAATGGGGGGAGGGGGTAAATACAAGTCGTAGGTACGCCCGCAAAAGCCTGGGTCTCGTTTTTATTTAGAACAAGCCAGGGGAACTAAACCAACAATGTTCAACTGGAAACGATGGGCCGTCGTTTTGTACAAAATAAACAAAAATACGTAGCAGTGCCAATCAAATAGTGGGTAATGGTGATAGCTCAGATCCGTACGGAAAGATTATCGTGTAACACTGAAAAAATAATTTGCTAAAAACAAGAAAAAAATACAATAAATAACAGCCAAGGAAGATTTTTTCCTGATTCAAGATGTTCTTGATCCAAGAAAAGTATTTGCTTAAAATAAATAAATAAGCCTTATTTTAAGCAAAAACTTTTCTTGGAACAAGAAAATACATTTTACATCAGAAAAACTTTTCATGGAGCAAGAAAAAATACATCTTAAATCAGAAAAACTTTTCTTGGAACAAGAAAATACATCTTAAATCAGGGAAAATTATTCCTTGACTGTTTTTTATAGATTTTTTTTTGTTTTAAGCAAATGATTTTTTTTCAGTGAACATGCCACTGATTTATCGGCGAAGTTCGCAACGACGTCAACATTTTGTAACCATTACGTTCCTTAGTCGGAGCTTTTGACGTTTAAGTGGCTACATCGCGGCCTTGATATCTAGATGGCGCGGGGCGGCGTTACGTAATCGTTGTTCATTGTTTCATATTCACCAATCACGACTCATGGTCCACGCATACGTGCTGCCTGCTTGCACAACGACCAATCATGTTGAGAGTCTAGGCGATTTTAGTCGTGAAGCACCCAGGCGTTCGGTACTCGATACTAAATATCCTCGTGTGCGGGTTCTTCTTCTTTATGGCACGATAGCCCGACGTCGGGCCTTGGCCGCCTGGATTGAAGACCTCCAATTGTCGCGGTAACGCGGCCTTGTTCTCCAGTTCCGAAAGCCTAGCATCTGGTGGGCGTCCTCACATACAGAATGCTCCCATCGGGCTCTCGGTCGTCCACGCAATCTGGCTCCGTCCACTCGTTGCGCGTTCATCACCTTTTTGGGCATGCGAATCGTAGTTCAGCCTTTGTACATGTCCCGCCCATTGCAGTCGCTGCAATTTCACAATGCCCGTATTATCGGAATAAAACTAACCACACTAAAATCAGATAAGAGGTTTGGTTTTTACAGAGCTTCAAAGTCAAATTTGCGTGATTTGACCCAAAAACAGTCTTTTTTTCCATCTCAATTTTCTCCCACATCTGCCAAGGTGAGGTGCTTGTACGATTCTTTTAAAAATTGGCGCATAGTCTTACAATCATATCTTTCTTACATCATTTTAATCTAGCTCCATTACTTTTAACAGTTTTTATACGTTAAGTGTAGAAAACTAGTGTTAATTTTAGCTCGAATTCAATACAATTGAATTCACACGGCCTCTAAAGATCTGCAATTGGTAAAATCTATTCAAAGTATGTCGAAATCGAGCCGAAATTAACCCTAGTGCACTTAGGGTACTAAAACTGTTAGAAATAATGGAGCTAGAATAAAATTATGTAAAAAAGATATGATCGTATGAATATGCGCCAATTTTTAAAAGAATCGGACAAGCACCTCACCTTGGCAGAAGTTAGAGAAAATTGAGATGGAAAAAAAGATTGTTTCTGGGTCAAATCACGCAAATTTGACTTTGAAGCCCTGTAAAAACCAAACCTCTTATCCGACTTTAGTGCGGTTAGTTTTATTTTATAGGTAAATTTGTTGGCTGTAATAATCATTTTATTTCATTATTCTAGCTGGTCTAGCTTTGGAGATATTAGGCTTTAAGTCGTGCAAGAAAATGATTTTTTCAAAAATCTTTAAATGCCTGTGGCAGCTAAAGGGTTAAGCTGAGGGGGTATGTTCAGTACAACTTTTTTGCTGGAAATCAACTGGGAAATCGTAATCCGGCGCATTTATGCCGCCGTTTCCGGAAACCCTGTATACATACATACGTGTCGTGTTGTATAGTGTTACAGATTTGTTGATATTAAATGAAGGGATAGCCGTATGTAGGTGATGTAATAATGGATTGGTCTACTAAATATCCTTTGTGGAATTTTACAGTGCTGTCCCACCCAGATCGTAGCGTACCCGTACCCCCGAAAAAGGGCGGTATTCGAATTTGACAGTTGTGGTTGTATCTATGAATGTGTCAAAGAAGTAAGATTTGTTTGTGCAGCACAACGCAGTTTGTGGCGTACGCTTACGTATAAGAAAATTTCGTAAAGCGCATGTATTTGCAATTAATTATTGAAGGTAGCGGTAGATAGGTCAGTTGTGGGAACCTACGTGATAGAAAACAGGGGTACCATTTTGGGGGCGGGCAACCCGAAAATTCTTTTTCTTGTTTTTGACCTCAAATTCGGAATCAGCGACCCAAATTTACCTTAGTGTTTCTGCCACGCCGATTGGACGAGTATTTCCTGGAGAAAATAGGGGTACAATTTTGGGGGTGTGCAATTCCAATTTTTTTTCTTGCTTTTGACCTCAAGTTCGGAATCAGCGACCCAAATTAACCTTAGTGTTTCTGCCACGCCGATTGGACGAGTCTTTCCCCGAGAAAACAGGGGTACCATTTTGGGGCGGGCAACCCCAATTTTTTTTTTCTTGTGGTTGACCTCAAATTCGGAATCAGCGACCCAAATTTACCTTAGTGTTTCTGCCACGCCGATTGGACGAGTATTTCCCCGAGAAAACAGGGGTACAATTTTGGGGGCGGGCAACCCCAAATTTTTTTTCCTGTTGTTGACCTCAAACTCGGAATCAGCGGCCCAAATTTACCTTAGTGTTTCTGCCACGCCGAATGGACGTGTATTTCCCGAGAAACGGGGATGGCATTTTTTGGCCGGCAGGCTCATAAGAGTGCGCGTACGCTAGAAACTGGGTTTCATTGCACTGCATGTTTCCAAAAATTACCTATTTCACCCATTCATACATATTTAAACAACAATTAACACCAAATCCACATGCCGCCCGAAAATTGTTTTGAAACGCGTAAGCTAACACTGCAAATTTCCAGAAAGGTTACCTACCTCTTTTAGTCATTCATCATAATATTACCTACCTACAATTTATCTACAACAGTACATAGACATTCCGACAAAATACCAATGGTACTACATTACATTATTAGTATTACCTACGACAATCCATTCATTTATACCCACAATTATCTACACAATTATCTACACTACACTGAAATCATAGCCATATCAGCAGCAAATCGTACGAGCCAACGCCGTATGAAAGCCCCTTGAAAATCCGGTTTTCTTGCCATAGAAAGAAATCGCGTCGGCTCGCAACAAATCGCATAGCATCGCCCGGCCCGACATCGCAATGAGTGGACACACATCGCATCGCATAGCATCGCCCGGCCTGGAAAAGCTCGGCGTCGCACTGCATGTGTACGCGGCCTTAGTCATCGTCATCCTTATGAGTCGCACTAGCTTTGCCGGTATACCAAAAGGCAGCAAAATGTTGTACAGTACGCTTCGATCGAAATATGTATTCGGTATACGTCGATGTTGTATTCCCAGCACTTCTGGAGTAAAAGCTTCACTGTAAAAAGCTGATCTGTCGTCGAACGGCCAGGTCTAAAGCCGCCTTGGTATTCGCCAATGATTTCCTCTGCGTACGGATTAATTATATTTTTTAGAATTTTAGATAAAATCTTATAAGTCGTACAAACTAATGAGATGCCTCTGTAGTTCTCACATTTTAACTTATCCCCTTTTTTGTGGATTGGACAAATGATACTTGTGCGCCAATCTTCCGGGATTATTTCGTCGTTCCATACTTTAACAACAAGTGTGTGTATAGCCTTAACAAGGCTCTCCCCACCATGCTTCAGCAGTTCAGCGCCCGGGGCTTTATTACATTTTAATGATTGGATGGCGAGATCAACTTCTTCTACTGTTGGGGGTTGAACGGGACGGCCTGTTTCAGCCATCAGCTCCAGAGCTTCTTGTGTGGGGTTGTTCGGTTGAACATTGAGGAGCTCTTCAAAATGTGAGGCCCAACGTTTATCAACGCTATCGGTGTCGCTAATTATATTGCCATCCCATCCTTATCCTTACAGAGGCTGGTCCGAGGATTGTATCCACTTTTAAAATGATTCACACACCGGCGCGTCAGCGAATATTCGCGGCGAATTTTTCCGCGGCGTCAAAATTGTAACACACTGCGTTGTATGGAGATGCCCAGACCAACGCGAATATTCACCAGTTTTGCAGTATTTTTTCCGGTTTGAATATTTGCTACCTAATGTCATTTTATTCAAATAATTTATTTGACAGGTGCAGTGTAGTACAAATTGATGTTGGTGTACCCGAAAAAGATGTAGATTTGGAATGAGTTGTTTAGGTATTGACCGAGCATTTAAGTTTTCAATATTTTATGTTATCAGTGAATGAGTAAAAGAAGTAACATTTTTGGAAACATGAATTGTAAGGAAGAAAGGTTTTTACTTGTTGTTGTTACACAAATAAATTGCCCTGTGGCAAGTCCGGCGACACCCCGATCGTATCGCTCGGCCGAAGAATGGCAGAGATATCGACGATTTCTCAAAGTGCATAGTTCGAAGTTGATCGTGAAATGCTGTGAGCGACATCTAGGTTGACAACTAGCAAAAGCATACATTTTGTGAGTTATTGTACTTCTCTCGGTTATCCCCTTGTGAGCTGCCCCGGGAAGATGCTCCAACGCCACCTTAGAGAATTTTGTTGCGAGTCCAGCGAAACATTGATCGTTTCGCTGGACTCAAGGATTCAAAAGATATCGACGGATTATCGAAGTAGTACGAAGCTGATTGTGAAATTGCTGTGGCCAACATCCAGGTTGACGGTTATCTCTGACCACCCTGTGCACTGACCGGAAAAAAGAGGATCCGATGACCCTTTCGGCAATTTTATGGTGAGTCTAGCGCCACCTCAGTCGTTCCGTCCCATCAGAGGATTGCAGAAATATCGACGGATTTCGGAAGAATACAAGGTCAATCGTTTCATTCATGAATAGTATACGATAGGAAATGAGGATCCTGGTGGTTCGGTGCTTGGGTTTGTCCCTAAGTAGTTACATACAAGCTTGAATATTCTATTGAATTGAATCTTTACTTTGCATAGTTACGCAATATTTTGATTAGCTACGCCATCGTAAGGAATCACGTAAGGATTCTACTAAAAGTTATTATGCAATTTCATACGATGGCGTAACCAAGCAAAATATGGCGTAACTATGCAAAGTAAACATTCAATTCAATAGAATATTCAAGCTAGTATGAAGCTACGCATTTTGCGTAACCATGCTACGTAAACAGTTGGATGGATGGATGTGGCGCTGAGATAGGTTGGGCTGGTTGCGCCCAATACTGCAGCCTGCTGGCTTATTGTATATCCCATCTAAGCGAGAACGTTTCAGGTTAAGAGCTCTGTCCTTCGTATGAGGCTTAGAAGAAAGCTAACCAGGTTTACTTTGGGTGCACCCATTGTGGTAGTTTGAGCCCCAAAGAAATTTTGTCTCCAGCTCATAAGAGCGGGGCATTCGAAGATAACGTGCGAGGCTGATTCCTCGTCTTCGTTGCAGAGGCGGCATAGTGGGTCTTGTGTGTAGATCCCAATTGTATGCAGATGTTTTCGTAGGGTACAATGACCGGTTATAAGGCCTGTCACTGCCCTGAGGTTCGTTTTACTTAGACTGAGGGCTTCGGTGCAGTTGGTTTGCCAGTTAGATTCCAGCATACGCTTGCTGTGCCTGAGCCCTTCAGCTAGTCTCCATCGATTTTGGAATTTATCCTCGGTCCATCGTCTAGCAACGGTTCTGGCAGTAGATTTACTGATTCCGATTGCAGGTTCAGGACCAGTTAAGGGTAGTTCGGAACCCTCTCTAGCAAGGGCGTCCGCTTTCTCATTTCCTTCGATCCCCTTATGTCCCTTCACCCATTTTAGAGTTACTTTGTTCCGAGCTAGGTTTTTGAGATTTTGTTGACATTCCCAAACCAATTTAGAGGTTGTTTTGGGATTTGCAATGGCTTTTATAGCAGCTTGACTATCGGAGAGAATAAATATGGTCTTATTGGTATATCCCTTTCGAGTACTCTCCCCCGCTGCAAGGTTTATGGCTATAAGTTCTGCCTGGAACACAGTTGTATATTGACCTAGGGGTTTGGAGATACAATAGTTGTTGATTTTAGTGTAAACTCCTGCCCCTGTTCCTTCGTCTGTCTTCGACCCATCCGTGTACCACACGATGTGATTTGATAGATGGTTGTCGTTCCATTTACTCCAGTCTTCCCTAACCGTTGAGGTTTGGATATTGGAGTCGAAGGTGTACATGGCCGGGTTATAGTCGCTGCCCATATCTAGGATTGGGTTTGCAATAGTTTCTGTAATCGTACAGTGTCCTGTCCTTTGTGGTGTCCACATGTTCGATGATTGGAGTCTGTACGCTGCAAGTCTTGCCTCTTCTGTGATTGTGAGGTCCAGTGGTGGCAGGTCTAGTAGTTTCTCTAGAGTTAAAGTTGGTGCACTGCGCATGGCACCGGTTATGCTTGCGCAAACCAGTCTCTGTACTGATCCCAACTTCGCTGCTGCTGTTTTTTGCTTGATTTTGGTCCACCAGACTATCGAGCCATAGGTCAGACGGGGTTTGACTACAGCTTCGTATATCCAGTGTATCATTCGTGGTTTTAACCCCCACGTTTTCCCTATTGCTCTTTTTGTCGCATATAGGGTCTGTTTGCCTTTGGCAATTGTGTTTTGCAGCTGCTTGTTCCACGTGAGTTTGTTATCCAGGGTGATTCCCAGATATTTTACCTCCGTGGTAAACTGCAGTTGTTGGTTGAATAATGTTGGAGCGTTGAGCCCTTCCAAGTTGTGTTTGCGACTGAAGGCTATTAGTGTTGTTTTGGCGGGATTGACCGATAGGCCTATAGGCCTACCCTCCTACACCAATCCTCCACTTGGGTCAGAGCTTGTTGCATGAGTTCAGAAAGATCTCCTGGAAATTTTCCCCTTATCAGGATACTGATGTCATCGGCGTATCCTAGGGTATAGAAGCCAGTGTTGTTTAGCTGGACCAGTAGGCTGTCCACTACAAAGTTCCACAGGAGGGGTGAGAGTATACCCCCCTGTGGGCATCCTTTGAGGACAGCTGTATACATGGTTTCGCCGAATAATTTTGCATGTACTTGTCGTCCTTGAAGCATCGATTTTATCCACCGACATAGGGTGTTTTGAACTCCATGACTAGAGGCGCCGTGTACAAGAGATTCAAAGGAAGTATTGTCGAAGGCCCCCTCTATATCTAGGAAGGCCGCGAGCCCTATTTCTTTGATTTCTAGTGTGGTCTCAATCTTCCCAACTAAATGGTGTAGTACTGATTCACATGATTTCCCCGTCTGATAGGCATGTTGGTTTTGGTGTAACGGGAAATGCGTCAGACACCTGTCCCTGATATGTTTATCGACGAGCTTTTCCAATGACTTAAGAAGGAAGGAGGTTAGACTTATTGGCCTATACGATTTCGCTAGGGTTTGGTCACGCCCTGGCTTTGCCAGAAATACTACGTTTACCTGCTTCCAAGTGATTGGAATGTATCCTAAGGCTATGCTGGCTCTAAATAGTCTTAGTACAAGCGGAGCCAGAGTCGTAAGACCCTGCTGAAGCAGGGCTGGGTAGACGCCGTCTGGTCCTGGTGATTTGTAGGGTTCGAAAGAGTTGATCGCCCATTCCACCCTATTATATGCTATTATTTGGTTCGCAGCCCTAGAAGGACTTCCAGTGTCTCCTTACCTGTTTTTGTTTGGTTTCCATCGGAGTTTTTAAGTGTCCCGATAGGGTTTGTTGGATCCTTGGCTAGAATCTTCTGGAGTCTCGCTCCTTCATGCGAGTTTTCTATTTCTTCGCAGAACTTCCTCCAGGATTCCCTCTTGGCTTTCCTGATTTCTTTGCTATACTGGGTTAGGGTGCTGCGGTATGTATCCCATTCCCCAGTTCTTTTCGCTACGTTGAAGAGCTTACGTGTCTTCTTACGCAGGGTATTCAGGTTTGAGTTCCACCATTTGCATTTCGCATTGGTATGTCGTCTCGTTAACCTGCAACTCTCTTCGAAGGAGGTCTTTATTGCGGCTTGCAGTTGATCCGCTGCAGCCTCCATACAAAGTGTAGTACTAATGTGTCTGGGAATTTCATTCAGATGGACGGCCAGGCGCTCTCTGTAGAGGTCCCAGTTTGTTTTTCTCGGATTACGATACAATTCAGTTGGCTTATCTACTTTGTCGATTTCCATACTTATGTATCTGTGATCCGATAGCGAAGGTTCGGGTAAAACACGCCAATGGCGGATGTTAGGAGATACGTTGAAGGTGGCTAAAGTTATATCAATTACCTCTCTTCGACGTGTTGTTACAAATGTGGGCTCAGTACCCTTATTCAGAATTTCAAAGTTTTCTTTGATTATAAAATCATAAAGATACTCACCCCTTTTGTTTGTGTCAGAGCTTCCCCACTCTGTATGGTGAGCGTTTGCGTCCGCTCCGATGATGAGCTGCGGTGCGTGTGGTCCGCTGCTTATTAACAGTTCCTCCAGCTCTTGAGGTGGTGGAGGCGTCTGTGAATCGTATGGGAAGTAGGCGGCAGCGAGGATGAGCTCCCGATTACTACTCCCATTTATCTTCACCGCTACTCGGTCCCTGGAAATGTGGTTGTATAGTGGCAGTATGTTAACGTTAGGCTTAGTATAGATGCAGGTCCTGGCGTTGCCAGAAGCTATATCGTATATTAACTTACCTCCGGTGGTTCCTAAGCCGGCTACTTTGCCCTTAAACAGCCAGGGTTCTTGGATAAGGACTATATCCAGACCCTCGACTGCGATGAGGCGGCTTAGTGCTGCGGTTGCAGCTTTATTGTGCTGAAGGTTGATTTGGACCACCTTCAGCATCATGAGGCCGCTTAGAAATTGCCTTAAAGGTTATCTGGTTTAGGCCAAAGTAACCTATGTGGTCTCTGGCCTCCAGCGCCTTCCAGCTAGTTTCGTCGATCCAGGCGACCAGATTCAGTCCGGTTTTATCTTTCGTGGATGCGACGACATTCCATTCCTCTGTGTTCAGCCCCTGGTTTTGGGTCTTGAGGAGCGTCAGGATCTGCTTCGGATCCTCCGTACCAACTATGTCCGTGTTAGGAATCCGAAACATAATTTTGGTGGTCTTGACCACTTCCCTCGCATCGCCCACGCGAAGGATTGCTCCCTCCCATGGGTTTATGAAAGGTATTGTGACCTTTAACCAGTGCTTGGCTTCCTGATTTGCACAGGTTACGTAAAGGACGCCCTTGTCCGGGTAGCTATTGGTGAACAGTGGGGCCTTGGATGGCTCACATTTGAAGACCTCTGTCACGATAGCCCGCTGAATTTCCTTTGCCTGTTCAGTAGTTAGTTTTTCAGTAAACAGTAACATATATTCAATTCAAAACAGCCACAAAACAATGTTCAAGCTTTAGCTTTGTGTCTTCTCTATACGATAAGACTAACCAATCGACGGGCACAAGATAAGATGTAAGAGTTTTCGGGTACGCGATAGTCAATTCAAACAATCAAATCGAGAACACTGCCACAACTTTTCTTTAGGGTACGGTATAACAAGGTTGTACTGCACTGCATATTTCCATCAATTTGCGCATGTCAATGATTTTATCCTTAGAATAAGTATAGACATGGAGAGGTAAAATGTCGAATTTCACGTTTATTTCTTCCGCTTACGCTTTTACATAATAAGTAAAGATGCCGCGACATTTTGATATAGTGTACGAAAATTGCAGCATGATTATAAATGTTAAAATAATTGTATTTGGCCAGTTCTTGCAGTTATTCTCTATCATGTCTAAGTCCCTTCCTTACATAAATCTAATACCTTTTCTAAGGCAACAACATGATATCAGCTGTGAGTGACAGTACCCAACGAATTATTCGCGCCGCGCCGGTGTGGGCACCAAAAAATGTGCCGCGAATTTTCCGGCGCGGATTCGCGACGGAAAATTCGTGACGCGTTGGTCTGGGCATCACTTAATTGAATTAATTAGCTTGTACGATTGTCTACTGTTCCTACTAGCTAGTCTTTGGTTTAGTTGCATCAACTGCTCGTCAAGATGCTTACGTTTCTTACGCCTAATTAACCTATTCGAAAATCGTCGAAGCTTTTAGCATCTACCACATTTTGTCATTCTTCATCAAACCAATCATTTCGGGCTCGCCGGGCTTTGTAGCCCACAACCTCCTCTGCGACCTCTTTGATGGTGTCTGAGTGTATCCCAGATCTCAAGGGCGCCTTTGTTGCTGATGATATTTAGCAAGGGCGTCAGCTTCTCCTCAAGGGCAGTCGTATAAGTGACCACCGTGGCATTATCCCACAATTTGTCAACCGCAAAAATGTTTGCCGGGTTGAACCTCGGATGATGCACCGAAGAAATTCTGCACCTATAAGACGCCTTCACCATATAGTGGTCAGAGTCAATATTTGCTCCACGATAGGACCGACCATTATGGTCGATGCCCATCTCTTGCAGACAAGGACGTCGTCAATTTGGTTGACGGTATGTTGATCTGGAGATCTCCAGGTCTGCCAGTGAATGCGACGATGCGGAAAACAGGTAGAGCTAATGACCCGCATATTTCTGCTGGTCGCGAAGTCTATTAGTCGTTTGCCGTTGTCGTTACATTCTTCATGGAGGCTGTAACCTCCAGTAATCCCCCTATGCCAACTTTCATTTCCGACTTTGGCGTTGAAGTCGCCAAGCAGCAATTTTACATCGTTTGATTGAAGTAAATCGAAGAGATTTTCTAGGCGGTGGTAGAACTCGCATGCGCGCTTATGAGCCAGAGATTGAAAAACCGAGTTTTAATGCGAATTGCACACAGACGCTCGTTTATGGGTTTGAAGTCGATAACATGCGACTTAACTTGATTGCTTACAATAAACGCCACTACAGACTACAAACTCCCTGTGGCCCGAAGGTTTTCCACTTGTGAAAATTGTGTACGAATTTCGGTCCTTAATCTCGCTACCAAGCCATTTTGTTTCCTGGAGTGCAACTATGCTCAGCTTATATTTATCAACCTGATCCAAGAGGGTCTTTAAGGCCCCTGGCCTATTCAGGGAGCGTACATTCCAGGTTCCGAAAGAGTAATCCGTTGATCGTTTGCGAGGTCGTCGGTGGGTTGTATCCATCCAATCCGAGGCTTTCGTTCCAGGTTTCTTGGCGCCGAATTTTTTTTCCAAGGATGAGTTGTCGGCCCATCGCTTAACCATGATAGTATTCGTAAACGAAAGAGGTCCATCATGGAGGGGTCTCGGAGGTGCTGCTTCGTCGATTGACTGTTCGGTTTTTGTCATCCTATTACGTTTAGTAACCTGAGACGCTGAAGTTGTTAATAAAGCACTCAGGCGCAGCGGTTACTCGGATAATGCGGGAAAGTAACACCCCGTAGAGAAACATAGGAGCCGTTCACCCTATGAAGCTCCTCCTGCGGGTGTGCGGGTTCCCATGTGATTTATACGTGCAAGTCATCTCATCCTAGAGTCGCCAAAAGGCAAAAACAAAGGAATATATCCTTAGTCTTTGGAGTCGCTTCGCGGAGACTAGTCTCCCCATGTGCCGAGAGCGTTACACATTTTCTTTGAAAATCATGCTTGAAATAGAACGAAAAGCAGCAAGACAGCAAACGAAAGCAGCACCATGCATTTTAAATGGTTGACGTCATGTTGGCAGTGGCATGGGACGAATGATGCCACCGCTTTTCCGGGCGTGTCTCGTAGAAGGCGACAAAAAAGGGACAGGAAAGATGAGAACTCTTAGGGACAAAAAATCGCTAATCCAAGGTGGATCAGCATGCGCCGAGGGATGCATGGTCAAGAGGGTGCTTGGCCCTAGTATGCGAAGGTAGCAGGCAACCATCACATCTGAAGCCTGAGGCACATTTTAACATCAACGAGATCTCCCATAGATTAGTGTGTGTGTATGGGTTGCCGTGTCTGGAGATAGCCGGCGGACGTAAAAGTAAAGTCCATAAATTTACTTCTTTCCACACACTAGTGCCAAAACACAACTTTTCTCCAAAAGGTGTAAAAGAATGGAAGGCCTTATGGAAATTCACGCAAATATAAGCACTACACCGCCGGGCACTACTTCTGCTATGCGGTTGAGTGATCCCGGGCGAACTTAGTTCGCGCCAGAGCTTGACGGTTTCCGGGGGCGAGCACTATAAGGCAGTCCAACTACACTGTGGAGAAGCTGAGGGTTGCAAGCTGGAATGTAGGTTCCATGACGTCGAAGAGCGAGGAGATTGAGGATATCATGAAGCGGAGGGGGATAGACATTATATGCGTGCAGGAGACGAAGTGGCGAAATACCCATATCGACAGAGCCCGATTTCGTACGAATTCCAAGAAGTACAAATTGTACTACTATGGAATCACAAATCAAAGAAACGGAGTTGGCATTATTCTGGAGTCGTCTTTGCTTGCCAGCATAATAAGTGTCGCGAAGAGAAGTGATCGCTTGATCAGCATCAAATAGGTTATCTGCGGAAGGGTGTGGAACGTAAAAGTGCCTACCCTCCCCAAGTGGGACTGCCACCAGAAGAAAAAGAGGCCTTTTGGAACGACGTTGACACCCTGATTCAGACCATTCCAGATACCGAAATTGTGTTCTTGCGAGGCGATCTAAATGGCCATGTGGGTAAATCAAATTATGGTTACGAGGATTGCCATGGAGGTCAGAAATGACGAAAGTGAAGCTATTCTGACTATGTGCAGATCGCACGGTTTGGTCATCCTAAACACATGGTTTGTGAAAAACGAGAGACACCTGATCACCTACAGTAGTGGACACGGAGATATGAAACACGAAACGCAGATCGATTACCACCTCTGCTTCGATTTTATGAGGTGGGTAAAAGACTGCAAGGTGATCTTGGGTGAATCTGTCGTTAGCCAACATCGTTTGCTCCTGTCAGAATTTATTTTGAAAGTAGGAGGAGCAAGAAATAGAAGAACTCCCAAGCCTGTCGAAAAAATCAAGTGGCACAATCTCACAAACGACAACTTTGAACCTGTAGTAACTCCATTCATTGATTAAATGACGGAGTGGTTTCAAAACAACATAAACTGCACCAAGCACAGTCCAACACAAATGTGGAATAGTTTCGCTGACATGTCAGTAGGTGAGGCGGAAAAGACACTTTGAGTTTCTAAAGGTCCACTCCACACGAAGAAAGAAACATGGTGGTGGAACACCGAAACTAAGGAAGCAGTGCAAGCCAAATCGAACGCATTTAAGGCATGGACGAAATATGAGTGAAGCAGTGAAACCGAACGGGTTCAACTTCCCGAAAATTATATGCAATGTCGGAAGAACGTAAAGCGCTTGGTAGCTCAAGCAAAGGCGAAGGCAGCTGAGAAATTCTACCAAGAATTAGAAACTCAGACTGTGACCGAAGGACCGTCTTTGCGCGAGAGACCTAAGCACGACGCCAGGATATTTAGGGTCGCAGCCCAAAGGAGAAGAAACGCTCGGGAAATACAGGCGCCAAAGTACGTAGTGGACTCGCAAGGAATGTTGCTGATTGACGATACGGCAATTTGTAGCAGGATGCTAGAGTATTTTGACGAACTTCTAAATGAAGAATTTCCTCGAGCAGCTTTTCAAGATGTTGAGCCGAATACCACAAATATTGAAGATATCTCAGAGGAAGAGGTAATGGAGGCAATGCATCAGATGAAACGCGGAAAGGCAGTCGGACCGTCTTTGTTGAAGGTCGATCTACAGTCGATGCGATTCAGTGCATTCGTATTGCGATGGAAAAGTATAGAGCAGCACAAAAGGACTTGTACTTTGTATTCATCGATTTGGAAAAGGCATTCGATAGAGTACGTCGTGATCTGATATGGTTGGCCTTGAGAGCACTTAATGTCCCTGAGGCATACGTCAGGATGATACGAGACATGTATGATGGAGCTACGACTAAGGTTAGATGCACAGCCGGTGAATCAGAAGAATTTCCGGTGAACGTCGGATTACACCAGGGCAGTGTATTGAGTCCGTTGCTCTTCAACATCATCATGTGCTACTTATTAACACGTATATCCGACGACCTGGAAATATCTCTTCTTTTTGCCGATGATATAGTCCTCAGTAGCCCAAACATCGTTGCCTTGCAAGCTGCACTTACAAAATGGTGTGACAATCTGGAGGAGCATGGACTGAGGGTAAGTATAACAAAGACTGAGTTCTTATGCTGCCCATTCTCAGACCTTGTGCCAAGTTCAAGTACCTTGGCTCGATGGTGAACAACGGAGCTACATGCGATGATGACATCAAACATCGCACAAAGGTTGGGTGGATGACGTGGCGAGAAAACTCTGGAGTTTTCTGCGATAAGAAAATGCCACTGAAGCTAAAGGGCAAGTTGTACAAAACGGTTGTACGTCCCGCACTTATGTATGGATCAGAATGGGACCATGTATGAAGGTTACGCGAAACAAATGACAGCGACTGAAATGAAAATGTTACGCATGTCAGTTGGTGTAACCAAAAGGGACCACATCAAGAGTAGCTACATCCGAGGCAGCTTGTCCATAGACCAACCAATCACCGAAAAGCTCGAAGATGGATTGGTATTGCCATGTTCAACGGCGTCCGCCTGAGAACCCCGCAAAGAAAGCGATATCAATGGAACTCTACTTGATGGACCCAAGGCCAGAGGCAGACCGAAGAGCACCTGGATGTGTCAAATGAAAAAGCAATATATTTCCAGCATTATACGCTAGAATAAAACATAAATTATAGTATTTTCACTTGTTAACTGTTTTAAAAAGCGCCTTAACTCTAAAATATGCAGGTGGAGCCGTGAAATCTTGCTTAATTTGCAAAATAAGTCGTATTAAGTTGTAGATGATTTGATCCGAAAATTAAGTCGCTTCGATCAAGATCCCCCATTTAAGTTGAAGTTGAAAGGGAAGTCTGAAAGCGTTATCTCCGTTTGTAACATTATAAGACGTACAAAACATTTTAATACACATGTATGTATACTAGAAAATGTCAAATGTAGACTAACTTGTGAAACTTCGCCGGGCAGTACATAGGCGAGCAAGCAATTCGAGTTAAAAGAAGAGGTGTACACAAAATGAAGTTAGGCAAAATCGACTCAAGGACGGTTTAAATTTTCTAAGATTATTTACAATTCTTACAAAATACATGCTAAGCAATTTTTAACATCAAATCCTACTTTGAAACCAGTTTCAAGTCTCAAACAAGTGGTTTAAATAATTCTTGTTCGCGTGAAATCCATGCAAATACTGCCAACATTTTGATGCTTGGGAAAACGAATTCGCTTGGTGGTACTCACTTCACACGAAAGTCTCCGCATCGGTTTTTGGCATTTCGCCAGCGAAAACAATGCAGTTGCACTTAATTTCAAAGGGAAAAGGTGTCATCGACAATCAATCAGACCGCGATTCACATTTATCTTTAATTTAGTGAATATAAGGCAAGTCCCCACGGCACATTTTTCACGGGAGACATAAATGCAAGTCTTTCGCTCGATGAACATAGTACTTACCTTAACTATACAAACCGCGTGGCTATCGGTGCACTGTGATATTTCAGAGTCTTACATCATAACAACATCACATAGCATAGAAAGCTTTATGATTTAAATATCAGCTCTAATGCAAGCGCTAAAATATTCATTCCACTGACATTTTCTGTTAGTGGCAATAAATATCGACACACTGCCGGACAAACTTGATAAGCAAGTATTGCGGCACAATCTATCTGTCTACGAGTCATATGAGAACTTTGCTGGTGATGCGATCGGTCGTTGTGGGCGATCTTGAACTTCTATTGAAACTTAATTTACATTAAAAACAGAAGATCAGTTATACGGGAAGTTATTATCACTCATAGATATCGTGAAATGCAAGATAAAACGAGACCGAGGCTAATTTCGGGCGCGGCCGAAATTTGGATACCCTTCGCTCCCCTCGGGCTAAAAGTTTTTTCGGGCGTACCTATGACTTGTGTTCAGTCCTCCTCGCTTCCATGCTTTTGAATTTTCACATAAGTGCCATGGCGAAGATTTATTGGGAGAAGCGGGGGACGTGGGTATCTTATAAGAACCAAAAAGAGGGGGGGTTGTACGGCAGCCCTATGAACGCATGGCCTTTCCATCAATTTTTAGGTATGTTTGTGGCATCAATTAAAACACGTTTCTATAAGATTTGGTTGAAATTGGTGGACAAATAAAAAAGTTTTTCTTCGAAGAACCTAATTTGGGGGTTGGGTTTATATGTCAGCCTCATGAACCCAATGGTCCGATTTAATTCATTTTTGCATATGTTTTGTAACATCAATAAAAATACATTTCAATGAGGTTTGGTTGTGTACAAATAAAAAAGTATTTTTTAGAAGAACCTAATTTTGGGGGTTAAGTTTGTATGGCAGCCCCACGACCCCATAGTCCGATTTCATTTCTTTTCATGTTTGTTATGTGGCATCAATAGTAATATAATTTTCTGAGGGTTGATTGAAATTGGTGTGGAAATAAGAAAGGTTTTCTTAGAAAAATTTTATTTGGGGGGCTAGGTTTGTATGGTAGCCCCATGACCACATGGTCCGACTCCATCTATTTATACATATGTTTTGTGTCATCAATAGAAGCACATTTGTGTGAAGTTTGGTTGAAATTGGTGTATAAATAAAAAAAAATCTTAAAAGAACTTAATTTGGTGAGCTAGGTTTGTACGACAGCCCCATGACCCCATGGTCCGATTTGGTACATTTTTACATATGTTTTGTGGTATCATTAGAAACATAGTTGTGCGAAATTTGATTGCAATCGACGAGAGAATAAAAAAGTTTTTCTTAGAAGAACCTAATTTGGGGGACTAGGTTTGTATGGCAGCCCCACGACCCCATTGTCCGATCTGGTCGATTTTCGCATACGTTGTGTATCACCAATTAAAGCACATTTGTGTGAAATTAGATTGAAATTGGTGCATAAATAAAAAAGTTTTTCTAAGAAGAACTTAATTTTGAGGGGTAGGTTTGTATGGCAGCCCCACGACACCCTTGTCGGATTTTAGCGAATCAAACATACAAACTGCCTGCAGCAAAAAGAAGCATGTGTGCAAAATTTCAGCTCCATAGCTTTTAAACTGGCCGAGTAAAACGCGTCGCAACAGACAGACAGACAGACAGACGGACAGACGGACAGACGGACATCGTCCAATCGACTCAGCTCGTCACGCTGATCATATATATACATATTTTATATGGTCGGAGATGCTTCCTTCAATGCGTTACAAACTTCATGACAAAGTTAATATACCCTTTTCGCTTAATAAGCGAAGGGTATAAAAATTGTTAATTAAAATATAATAAATGTGGAGAGGAAATTACAAGAAGTAAAAGTTTCTTCAAGCAATTGGAGAAGTATCGTTCAGACGATGTACGAGGGTGTAACATACACTGCTGGCATCTTAAATAGGGACACGACTTTTGCTTGTTTCTCTGTGGCTTGTATCTCATGTCGTTCAGTGTATGACTTTAAGGTTTTGTGGTATTATTTGCTATATGGTATGTATATCTCTATGGGAAACCATGACAATAAAAAGCGGGCTGAGTAAAGAGTCCCATTAGATGTTATCATAGTATTAATGTGACCACTTCCTCCTAGCAAGGTAATTTTATGAGCCACTTGTCCCTGCGATTCAACGTAGCGCTGAAACTGTTAAATAAAAAGGCGAGTCTTTTCAGCCAAGGTTGAGTAAGAACTGACACTGCTTTATTTTAGTATAAAATATGTAGGTGTGTATACAGGATGTCCGGAAACTGCCGCATAAACGCAATGGATTGTGATTCCTCATATGATTTCCAGCAAAAAAGTTGTACGGAACATACCCCCTTAGCTTAACCCTTTAGCTGCCACAGGCATTTGACGATTTTTAAAAATCATTTTGACGTGACACTTCGTGGAGATATCGGCAATTTGCTTTTCACTTGATATACAGGGTGGCCCATTAAAAGTGATCTAGTGTAAATCATACATAACTTTTTTATTTTTTAATATTTTTTTCTGAAATTTGGTAAGAATAAACTAGACACATGGGAGATATGTTTACACTACTTTCCAAGTAAATACGCGTTGAGGAAGGGTCGATTTAGGTAGGTTTTATAAAAGAGTTTATTTTTTAACCATTTCATTCACAAAAAGTACGTATGCGGAGAGGTAGAATGGAATTTTAACGATTCATTAACTCAATGTTTAAAAGGTAATTGCTGCCAAAATTACCACTATTAGATAATTTATTTAGAAATTAAGTCGTAAAAATGCGTCAGGTAACGACATCATAATAACAAAAAATGAATGAATGGTAATGAATGCTTGTCTCGTTGCTCAAATTTATCAAGCTTTATAAAATTACATTGATAAAATAAAATGGAAAGGACTCATATGCGTTAGTATTGAAAAAAAATAACATGGAAAGATATACGGTTGAGCAACGAGTTCAAATAACACAAATTTACACGCCTAATAATAATTCGATTGTCGAGGTACAGCGCGTGTATCGACGAACGCTCCATGTAAGAGTTGCTCCCTCGAGATCAACGATTCGCAAAGTTGTTCGCCGTTTTCGAGGACAAGGAACCGTTAACACGTTGGCTGCGGCACATGCCCCCGGGGGCATGTGATAGTTATTATTTGTGTGCGGCTAAAAAATTTGCTTTTCATTCTCCAGGTGCGAAAGCTGTAAAATCTCTAATTTTCATCCGATTTTAGCGAGACAAAGAGCATTTTACTAAGTTCATCCTATATTATAATAGAAATATAATACATGCCCCCGGGGGCATGTGCCGCACAGGAGTAATAAATTATTACTCATATGCGGCACATGCCCCCGGAGGTATGTATTTCTTGTTAATGGGGTGCCAGAAAAAACACCGAATTGGCTCCTGGCTCAATTGAAGACAGGTTGGTACCTAAGGAAGTATTTTATCTAGTTTTTGATCTATTAAAATTGAATTCCGGGATATGAGAGCTCATTTACTGTTGCAGTTGCCCCAGGGGCATGTGCCGCACTTGAATAATAACGACTTACATGCCCCCGGGGGCATGTGCCGCACAGAAAAGAAGTTACCGAAAATGACTGCCGCAGCCAACGTGTTAATAGCCCTCGACAAGCCCGGAGACGACGTGCGAGGTCGGACGAAATCATTGAGCGGGTGGAAGCCAGCGTCGAATCAGATGCAACAACATCAACCCGAAGAAGGTCAACGAAACAACGATATCGTGAAATGCTCAACAATGTTATTCGTCCTTTTGTCCAAAACCGACCAGATATGTGGTTTCAGCAAGATGGAGCGCCTTGCCATACCGCTGCAGCCACAATGGAGATTTTAACGGACGTTTTCGGCGAAAGAGTAATTTCCAGAGGATCTGCAATTAACTGGCCGGCTAGATCTCCAGACTCAACTCCACTAGATTTTTTTCTGTGGGGATACCTTAAGGAGAGAGTCTACAATGATAAACAAAGGACAATTCAGGAAATATAGCGGAGATCCGAGGTTTGCAGCCAGAAATATTGCGAAAGGTAATGGAACATACTGTAGAACAATCCCGTCTTTGCGAAGCCGCCCGGGGCGGCCATCTAAAGGATATAATTTTTCGAACATAGTGTAAACATATCTCCCAAGTGTCATTTTTTTATGTGAAACTTTCAAAATAATCGGTTTAGAAAAAAAAAAGTTATTCATGGATTACACTAGTTCACTTTTAATGGGCCACCCTCTATATAGTATTTCCCAATTGAAAAACTCCATATCCCAAATGAAAAAATCGATATCCCAAATGAAAAATCCCTATCCCAAATGAAAAAATCCTTGTGTGTGAATTAAAATACATAATATGAATTTAGGGGTGTTTTAAGTATTTTCTTGCATTGAAGTATGAGGTGTGGTTAATGTTACTCGATCGTCATGAAATTTGGTAGGAATGTGTAGAATGGTAACTGTCTTTGGCACGAAATCTTTAGAAGTTGGTAGGACAAAGATAACAGGGTGTCCCGAAGATAAGAAAATTTGTTCCCTAAATAACTCACGAACGGTTCAACCGATCGTCATGAAATTTGGTAGGAATGTGTAGAATAGTAACAGTCTTTGGCACGAAATACTTGGAAGTTGGTAAGGCAAAGATAACAGGGTGCCCCGAAGATTTGAAGTTGAAGTCGACTTTTTTAGTTTTTATCGGACATGGACGCATGGGTACTCAAATCAAAGAACTCGAGTACATTTCATTTCAGTGCTTCTTTTCAGTTTAAAGTAACGGTAACTGAGCTATGGGCGTTTGAAGCTATGGTTCCTTTTTCACTTCCTTTTGTCTAAACCGTTATAGATTTGGATATGAAACTTTGCACAAAAATAGGTTACCACGAGCGAAATATGTGTGCCACTGGACTTTTCAGCAAGCCGGCTTCTCTTGGGTTATTTCCTCTGCTCTGCTGACCGACGAGCTGTTATTGAAATGTGTATCCGTCGGGTGCGGGTGCACAGTGGAATTATTCCAATTAGACTGCGCGCGCACCCACAAATCACAGCCGGTATACTAGAGAAATCAAGTATTGCTGCGTGCAAGCGTTGTGTGATGTCAAAACTTAATGGGGGTTGAAAATCTGTACCTGTAATGGAACCATATAATGTTGATGATGTGTGTTGCGTGGTGGCGCACCGGGACCGATGTTATCTGTTATCAACAGATAAGTCAACCTACTCCACATACCATCAACATCAAGGATATGTCACAAATAGGCATTGATTAGAATTCCAGGTCTAGTGATATTTTGTCGGAAGTTATGACCGAAATAAAATATCAAGGAGGGATAATTTGTATGGGAGGTAGGGGAACCCTTGGTCCGATATGTCCCATTTTCAATACCGTACAAACTTTTGGTTATACATTCAGAAGACTGTTATAATGACGTTCTAAGAGATATATTTTTATTTTCTGAAATAAAATCAAATAAATTTTGTTAGCAATATATGGACAAGATCTTAGGACCCTAGGTTTATTCTATCAAGAGTTACAGTGCGAAATGTAAAACTCGAAAAATGTAAATTCACCATAATACTTTTTGGTCTAGGGTATAATTTTCTGAGAAAATGACTAGAATGTTATAAATCATTACGAAGGTAAATTTATTTAGTTTGTTTCGCTTTCAGGACATTTTAAGGTCAGACTCATAGTTTTCCAGATATTTGCAAAAAAAACTGTGGTCAAAAGTCAAAACAGCATAACTCGACTTATGTCAAAATTGAGTTACATATGCCATCTTGTTAAGCATTTTTTGTTTTATTTTGTAATTTTTTTTCGTGCAAATCGGATAAAAGGTTCCAAAGTTATTAATAGAAAACCTAACAGCATATCTCGCCACGATCAGAATTACAAAAGGTAGCATAATTCCCCATTATGTCGTTATTCCTGTTCGTATTTCGACATAATTGAGGTATGCTTTTATTCCCAAATTAAAAAAAAAGTATACCTTCTTCACAATTGACTTATGCTATTTTTCCAAAATGTATAATAGTTTATTTTATTTATTTATTTATTTATTTACCAAACAAGGCACAATATACAATATAAATATAAACAAACACTTAGCAATAAATCAATTAAATTGGGTGAGAGGCAAAATGGTTGAGGATGGATTAATGAGACTGGGAGGGGAAGAGGGCCTTTGATAAATTATTCTTGAAGACATTTTTAGACATGCCTGAAGAATAGTGAATACGACAATTGAATTGCAAATTAAAACACATTTTTTTGTCCAAAACTACACCGAGATGTTTGATGTGGTCGACTCTATTTAGCTCGAAATTATTAAGGTGGTAAGAGTTAGTTAGTTATAATACTAGTCTTACGGGAAAAGGTAATCACCTGGCATTTAGAGACATTAAGATAGAGATTGTTTTGAGTGCACCACAATTCTAAAGATTGGAGCTTAGATTGAAGAAGCTACGAATCAGAGTGCGTTTTAATGGCGCTGTACAATTTTAAATCATCAGCATAGAAGACATGAGGTATACCCGTTAATAATTGTGATAGGTCAGAAATGAAGATATCAAACAGAAGACTTGATTTATCGATTAAAATTTGGTGATCAACCCTGTCAAAAGCCTTGCTAAAGTCTGTGTAGACCGCGTCAACTTGATACCCTTTTTCCATTTTACAAAGGGTATCAGAAACTAAAATGGAAAGGTTGGATGTAGTTGATCTACCTTTACGAAATCCATGTTGTTGATCATTGAGTAGTGGGTCAATGATAGGAGTGAGCTTATCGCAAACCAATTTTTCGAATAGTTTCGGGTTTGCTGAAAGAATGGCGATGCCTCGATAGTTGTCAACTAAACTCATATCACCGCTCTTATAAATTAGTGTGATATGCGAGTAATTCCAAAGAAATGGAAAGACACCCAATTGGAGTGATTTATGGAAGATCATGTGCAGTGGAAGTGACAACTGATTAGCACATTGCTTTAAAAAAGAGGGAGGAATTAGATCAGGGCCGGGTCATTTGTTGACATTCAACTCCTGTAAAGCTCTAAGGATTTCATCGAGTGAAAGAACTATTCCGTCAATAAGGGACTCGGGGTTGAAATCGGTCGATGGAGTTAAGGGCTCGGAGTTTTAGGTGGGCAAAAGCTGTCTTGGAAATGATCAGCAAATAAATTAAAAATTTCCTGTGGACAAGAAGATACAGTAGTATCTCGCGACATGGAAGAAGGAAAACCTCCAGTTTTTTTTCGTTTGGTGTTAACGAAGTTAAAGAATTTTTTGGGGTCGTAAATAATTTTCTCACCCATTAAATTGATGTAAGACTCATAAGCTTCACGGGATTTTATGCAAAATTCTTTGGCCAAGTTATCATATTGCTCAATAAGGTCAACGCTGATATTCGGGTTATTTTTAATAGCCTTATAGAGTTTATTTCTTTGATATCTTAAACTTCTCAAGTCTCTGTCCAGCCAAGGCTCAGTAAGTGTGTTACGCTTCTTTATTTTTTTATCACTTGGTACAATTTGAAAGGTGTCCTTATTCCATCTTGATCTGCGTAGCTCGTGCATACATAACTACACTTGTGCTGTTATTCAGATTATAAATTCTCAAACTGAGTACACATATGTGGAGATATGTTATTGGTCAAAATGCACTTTCTGCGAATTCCATAATATGTAACTAGAGTTATGTCTTTATTCCGTGAAAAAATTTGCTCCAAAAGGATAAATAGTACTGGAATTATGCTATTGTGCTACTAGTGTGTTATGCTATATCATAGGAGTAACTTTATATTATAAGATTATGCAGGAGGTTTTCTGCATAATTATTTTTCGAAACATGATTTGAAGATATCAACGAAGTAGCGTTCCACTTCTGTCAATTTGCCAGGCTCGAATTACGTACTTCAGAGCAAGGTTGAAGAGCGTCGATATGCCAGTGCATCGCTCTGCTTTAGCCCAGTACGACTTTGGAATAGGCCAGTGAGTTTATTCTGTCTTTTAATGCAGGTCAGACGGCATGAGTCATCCTCATATTTTCCAGCCTCACTAGCCTCGCTGGTACAGCAAATTCCAGCATTATGTCCTACAGTGCTATCGTTACTCTCCTTCAAACTAATTAGATGCCCCTGTAACACACACTTCGGCTTATTATCCTTTTTTTGGGGTGGACGATGACGCTTATGCGCCAATCTTTCGGGATTACTTCGTCGCTCCATATTTTAAGTGGTAATCTTGTGATTGTGCTCGTTCCACCGTGTTACAGTAGTTCCACTGGGATTTCGTCCGCGCGTGGGTGTTTAGTAAGTTGAAGTTATTGAATGGCAAGATTAACTTCTTCTTTTGTTGGGGGTTAAACGGTAGGGTCTGGCTAAGTCAACTACTCAGCGCGTGTGTGGGGAAGTTTAATATTATTTTGAGAAGCCGCTCAAAATACAATTAAAATGCCGCTGGTAATGTTACCGTCTTTGTACTTACAGAGAATTGTCTTGGCTTGATATCCACTCTTAACCCTTTCATGCCCAAATTATGGATTTTAAGCGGAGAATTTTTCTAACAACATTATGTCGTTCAGTATGCATCTTTTATGATATTTTCTTCAAAAAAAAAAATTTTAAGCGCTATATTTAACAAATTAGAGCATGATGCCATATGGCATCATTGGGACTGAAAGGGCACTTAGCAAGTTCCGTGTGAAAAATTAGATATTTTGTCGGCGAAACTCCTTCATGGGATTTTTTTTTGCAGAATGGTTGGTGACGACCCCCAGATTATGGGGAAAAAAGTCCGAACCGATTGGGGGTCCGCAACCTTAAAAAAGGGGGAAAGGGGGAAATTGGGGTCATTTTTCGTTTTTTTGCGAGTATTTCAGAAACGACAAAAGATATAGAAAAATAGTCTGAGAACGAAAAAAACTACATAAAATTATCTTTGCAATGATATATAACACATTAGAGATCTATTCAATCATTCGGCGCTAGCTTAAAAATAAATTAGAACTTTTTCATTTTATACCTTTTTTAAAAGCCCCATAACTCTTGAAAGAATGTTAGTTCAGCCGTAATATTTCGTACAAGTATTCACAATAAGTTCAATATAATTTTGGGAGAAACATTGAGTCGCTCCGATCAACGACCCCCATTATCCCCCCATTTGAATTTGGCGAAAGGAAATGCCCATAACTCCCCCCAAAATTAGAGCAGAGTGCTAAATTTTGGTTTATTGCGATTGGAGCTCATAATCACCCCACCCACCAAAAATTAGCTCATTCGGATAAAAACTAAGGGTGCCTTCCATACAGCAAGCAACTAGCATTTATATGAATAGGGGGCTCGCTGATTTGCCTTTCACGCCCAATGATGCCATATGGCATCATGCTCATGCAAACCCACTTTATTGGGGTTTCCTAAAATAAAATCGAAAAATCTTTTGATTTTCTCTTACAGCAACCTCTTTACAAAATAAAACCATTGAAATGATTTGCATAAAATGATTATTATTAGGAAATATGGGGAAATGGATAAATCAGTTTTTCGGCATTACGACAATCGGCAAACCTTCTCTAAAATTTCATTAAAAAAAACATCCCAAACCCAAAAATTTCACGCTGGAAAAAATCAACTAGGTATTACACTATTGGGAGAGTCTAATATCACACTAAAAGTTAAAATTTATTTCTTACATTTTTTATGAAAAATCATTAAATTTCATGATGCCATATGGCATCATTGGGAGCGAAAGGGTTAATTGCATTTTTTAGCTTGCACGCATGTCTAATGTTCTTATTAGCTAATCTGTGGTTAATTTGCTGCATGCGTTCTTGTCATAATTTTTACATTTCTTACATCTAATTAAATTATTTGATACTTACCGAAACCCGTTATATATTTCCTTTTCGGCTCGAGATATTCACCAGGTGCTCCTAAACTCATTTGATGGTGTATTTGAGCTCTTGCGAACTCTTGGACGGCCAAAGTACTGATGTTGTTTAGCATTGACGACCATTTTTCCTCAAAGGTGGCAATGTACGTGGCCGCTATGACATCGTTTGTAAGATTGTCAACCAGCAAGTTTTTGTAAAAATGTTGCACCCGAAGGTCTTCTTAACTAAATAGTGATCAGAATCGCAGTTATCTCCTCGATAGGATCGGAGATATAAGTTAAACCACGCGCCGGTTTATTTTCCACACAGACATATTCCTTACTTTTAAGTCAATAATAGGTGTAGTGTATTGTAGTGTATACCTCATAGTGTATACCACGTAATATTAAGTAGTGTAGTGTATTAATTATCTTGTAGTGTATATGTAATATAAAACATGCGACAGAAATAGCCCGCGCCAAGCAATAAGGTATCCCATATCCGAAAATAGGAAGAATAACAAACAGACGAAAATAGTAAATAGTATACAAGTACATTCATTCATTAAGCTTTGCAATCCGATATGCAGTCTGTATGCATATGACTGGAAATGTGCATATGACTTGAGTGTCCGCGTTTGAGACATTGAAGGTCAGTTAATTTCTAAAAAAAACTTTTCCCATGGGAACCGAGAATTTGCTTGACGCGCACTTTTTCTTTAGGCTTAAGTAATAATGTAAATTAGTATAAATAGTGTTAAGTTTTGTAAATAAAACATCAGTCTTTAACTATAAACATTAATAGGCAGATCTCTGCCGCCGTTTTTACTTTTGACCGATCACGTTTAGCAGTTGCCAACTGCTTGCCTAATTAGTGGCAGTTAAACATGGTAAGTTCGGCAGTTAACCTACTGCTTGCCTTCTAACGGCAGAACAAAG
Organism: Microchrysa polita; assembly: GCA_949715475.1. Lineage (NCBI taxonomy): Eukaryota > Metazoa > Arthropoda > Insecta > Diptera > Stratiomyidae > Microchrysa > Microchrysa polita. The sequence continues at coordinate 89,294,938 of OX454415.1, forward strand.
GTTATATTTCGGCAGTTTGTACCTACTAAAGAGCGGAAGACAGCTGCTCTCCAAATCACTGTCTTAGGTCTAATTTGTCTTTTCTTTTGACACTCTCATGTGGAAATAACCAAACATATTACATAGGAAAGTAGCATCATTCAAAAAATATGCAAACATGGATCAAAATTTGATGCAATATTACGATCGCTGAACGCTGAGCGATCATCACATGAATCGTCTCTACGAACATGTACCTTAATTGACTCCATCATGGAGGGGAGGCTTCGTTTCCAACAACAACAGCAGCAATTTGTCGTCATTTGATGGAAGGTAGTAAAACTCATCCTTAACTGCTTATTCTTTCACTTCGGTAGAGGAATGCACATTCATAAGTCGGAGATTACCAAAACAGGACTAAATGCGGATCGCGCACATATGCGAATCCGATGACGGGCCCCTTGAGCTGATTATTACTATAAAGGCTACTCGAAACTCTCTGTTACTCTTTATCATTCCAACTCGGAATTACTGTCGGTAATCTCGATATTGAGCCTTTTTGTTTCTTGGACTGCAACATGCTCAGTTTGTATTTTTTTGTCTAAACCAGGAAAGTCCACCTGGCTTAATCGGGTAGCGTACATTCCAGGATCCAAAAAAGTAGTTGGTTGTTAGTTTGCGGGGTATTTTTCGTCTGTCCAATCCGAGGCTTTGTTTCAGGTTTCTTGACTTGATATTTTATAAGAATGAGTTTGATAAGGTTAACCGCGAAGGAGGGCCATCATGGGGATGCGTCGAAAAGCGGCTTCAGTTTTTGATTCTATATGTGTTCTGTCACCATATTACGCGAAGTAACCTGAGACGCTGAAGTTGCTAATACTAACTGTCGTACCAAAAATTATATGACCTAGCCCTCTAAAGTTACATCAAGGAAGACAATAAGAGTAGGCCTTTGTCCCCTACTGATTAATTCATTGAAATTATTTAAAAAAAAAGTTTTGTGCTATCAAAATGTAGGATGGAATGCATAGTCCCCACTTAAGTAATAAGGAATTTCTTAAGGAATAAGGGTTTTCCCTATATAAGTGAGCCCTTAAGGACTTGATGGACCCAAGGCCAGAGGCAGACCGAAGAACACCTGGATGTGTCAAATGAAAAAGCAACAACAACGCATTGGTCTCGGCCATGACACGATCCAAGATAGAGCTGCCTGTAGAAATATGCTGAGATATTATCGCCAAAACGGGCGATGTGCCTACACCGCGGGTCGAGCAACGCGAAGCCATGGAGCGGTATAAAGAACGAGGCAAGGAAGAAGAAGAAGTGAGCCCTTAAAGGAGCTTCGTATTCATAGGCATCACTTATTAGGGCATTGCCTTATTAAAAAAAAAGATTTACTTATTGGGCATAAAAAAATATCAAGTAGTTAAAAATTAAAAATTTTTCAAAATTTTTAAAGTGTTTGAATAAGAATATGTCAACAAATATATGAATTGATATAAGGTTACTAGATATGTACCTTAACGAATAAGGGAACTCTTTAGGAAACCCTTAAGCGTTTGCTTATTGAGTGACTATGAATAGCGTCAGTCCAATAAGGGTTCCCTTACGTATAAGTGGGGACTATAAGTTCTAGCGTTTTATTTTATTTTTCATAATTTAAAAAACAACCTTATTCATGAAATCGTGAAAATAGAGTCAAAAACTTTAAATCGCGAGACCTCATAACTCAATTATAAGACAAACTTAAGAAATAGCAAAAAAGAATATCTGTACATAAACTGAATGCAATTCAGTTGTAGGATTTGGAAGAACAACTTATGTATAAATATCATAGTCGTGGCCTGAGATTATACTATGGAATAATGACATAAATTGAATTACGCTTTAAAATATGTTTTCCCTCAACAAGGAATAACAGCATAAGTCGATTTTTTCGCTATGACTACAAAACTATTATAGTTATCAGCAAAACTATTATCCTATAAAAATTTATATTTTTTTCACTCTTTATATTGGTAAAACACGTCTCAAAATATTTATAAACTTTTATCACAGAATTTTTCCAAACTTTAAAATGCTCTCCTGAAAAATCAACAAATCGGACTTATGCTGTTTTTCCTTTTGACCACAGATTTCTTCAGATTGAGGAGAGACTATGAATTAATGAATAAAAATCTTTACAAACAGTATATTGCCAGAGCTGAAAATAATATAAAGAATGATAGTAAGACATTTTGGAGTTTTATAAACGGCAAGCGCAAGAATACAGAAATACCCAAACATTTAGAGTTCAATGGCAATTTTTACAACGATGTTTAATCGGTTTGTGACGGATTTACTAGATTTTTAAGTTCAGTTTACGAAGTGCCAGACTCCGTTTCATCAGAAATGAATGTTAACACCAATGAAAGCCACAGTGTATTGGTCCCTCGGATAGCTCAGGAGGACCTTATGAGTCCTCTTGAGATTTCTGAGGATGACCTATTGGGTGCTATGCGTGATCTTGATCTTAGTATTCAGGCCGGACCTGATAGCATTCCAAATATTTTTTTTGGAGGACTGCAGGCAATCATTATGCCGCCCTTTAGCGTTTATTTTTAATTTGTCCTTGTCTTCAAACAATTATGTATGGAACTGGATGAACATTTCGAGTTAACGAGATGTACAAGGCTCAATCCTTCGATTTACAGAAGGTTAGTCGTCGTTATCAATGTCCCTAATTATTTTCCTTCAAACTTGAATATTTCTCTCGCCTCATTGACAAATTGGCATCAAATAATAAAAAAGGTATAATTATCAAGAAATTCGAATTAACGAGGTGTACGAGATACGGAAACATTCGAATTATCGAGTTTTGTATTTAAGAGATGCTTCTGTAACTATTTAAAACCATTTTAGGGACCATTTATAACGAAAAAAACATAAATTAGCAGCTACTACTAATAAAATGTACGGGATACCCGGGTATGCTGGTTGTACGTTTGTGTATAAATTTTTGGTTGTATACACAAGGGTTAAGCAAATGGCAGCATAAGCTTCTTGTGAAGCTGCCAGGTTCTTGAAAAAAGACCACCAAAATTCTGATAATAGACCGAAAAAAATGAATTGGAAATTATGTGTTCTGCTGGGCACTGTTTTGGCGTTTGTCTTTTTTCGAAAAATTGAATGGTGATATGTTGACTCCCTTGGGCCAGAAGTTGGCACAAAACACTTGCTTGGAATATTCATGAGGAAGTTTTAAACCAAAACTAATTGAAACTAATTTGGATATATCACAATCTTTTTTTTATCAGAGGATAAACCGAAAGAAAGCTGTCATCTGTTAAATTAAGCTTTTTCATTACATATTCCTTTAAGTCGTCTGCTTTTACCGAAGCATGTAGCTTAGAATACCTTGAAAGGGGACACTTCGAAGAGAATCATTAGCTTGATCAATACCGAAGATTCTTTTGTGTCGCCTATTATTATTATCACTCTTTTTGGGAATATTAACACCAATAGGAGGTTTTTTAATATTTATCCGTTTTTACGAACTGTGACAAATTTATCAATCGGAGATTGGTTTTTGTCAACGTTGGAAGGAATTATCTAAGATGATGAATCTGAAATAACAGTGGATGTCCCCGCTTCATGGCTAACGAAAGATTGCTCAGAAGATATTGAAATATGTAATATTTTTAGTTTTTTTCTTAGTGTCTTTCCCTATATTACTCTTCTTATTCCAATGCTTTGGAATTGTTTTCACAACAATTTTCAGATTTCATAAGGGATCTCAGCTTGCTAAGTCGGCTCTGCAATAACGGAACGACTTGAGATAGACCGACAATTTGAATTTTGTAAAATTGCTCGTAAACACAATTCATTTTAATTCAAGAAATAAACTAATAAATTAATAATCGGAATTTCCAGGAAATTGGCTGAATAAAAATACAAATGACATTCAAAAAGCAAAAAATTGTAGCTACTCCAAATCTTTCCACGCGTATTTTTTAAATCTCACTTGGAAACTTTTTTCGTATCTTATAGATTTTTCAACGATTTTTTTTCAATTAATAACAATTTATTATTATATTATTATAAATATTTTTTCATGATATGGTTTACAATGGGCTTCAAAAATCTAATTCCAGAAAATATTTTTTATGTATTTTTGTATTATAGGCCAGTCATTTTCTGATTTTAGGTCGCTCGGCTCTGGTTTTTTGGGATATTGTTAGGGTAGATTGTAATAAGACTGTACTTGAATAAAATAAAAACCTGTTCTTCAGTTGAACATCAGCCACCGTACTATGTGTACTGAATATAAATAATAAACGTTTTGTAACATAATTGCACTAATCTGGAGTATTAATTAATTCAGTATACATAGTTACATTGAATATAATAAGCGTTAGTATCGCTTATTACATGGTGTCAGAAGTGGTGTTTATTATTCGAACTGAAATTTGTGCATAATTTTGTGCTACTACGAGTAGTTTTCACGATTCTCAACATCATTACAAAATGGCCGAACACCGAAAGGAATTGGAGGAGGTGAATTGCTCGAATCTTGGAAGCAGAGTGGAAGAATTGGAAGCGCAATTTTATGGTCTACATCAGGGGTGTCAAACTCAAAACCTGGCCCGGGCCAAATAAGACTCTCCTCAGGTTTAGGTGGGCCGCAGGAGGAAAATTTCAAAAACGTTTATATAATCGTATTACGAAAGTTGATTACAGAATATTACTTTACCTGCTCTTCCCCCCCCCCTCATGCCATGGCCAAGGAATGCTTTAATTTTGGACATAAGTTTCATCCAGGAACATTGCCGCAATTTAAATTGTTTGAACATTTGTTCGTTAGTGCAGCCCATATTTTGGAACTACTGAATTTTAGGAAGCCTTATTTACATTTCATGATTTGCGCATCCTGAATCTCGTCATGAGCAAAATTGATATTAATATTACTGGAGCGACCAAAATCCGTTAATTTTATTTAAAAAACATTTAAAGACTAGAAATGTTTTTTTAAATAAAGTTTACGAATTTTGGTCGCTCCAGTAATATCAATATCAATTTTGCTAATGACGAAATTCAGAGATTTTTTATTTTTTTCTCGACCTAAAATATTCTCAGCGGTTTGATTAAAAGTGTTGTTTTGCCAGAATCGTTGTATAGAATAAGATACAATTTTGTATTTCCTCCATGGGCGATTCACTTCTTCTTCCTTGCCTCGTTCTTTATACCGCTCCATGGTTCCGCGTTGCTCGACCTGCGGTGTAGGCACATCGCCCGTTTTGGCGATAATTTCTCAGCATATTTCTACAGGCAGCTCTATCTTGGATCGTGTCATCGCCGAGACCAATGCGTTGTTGTTGCTTTTTCATTTGACACATCCAGGTGTTCTTCGGTCTGCCTCTGGCCTTGGGTCCATCAAGTGGAACTTCCATTGATATCGCTCTCTTTGCGGGGTTCTCAGGCGGACGTCTTTGAACATGGCAATACCAATCCATTCGTCGGTCTTCGAGCTTTTCGGTGATTGGTTGGTCTATGGACAAGCTGCCTCGGATGTAGCTACTCTTGATGTGGTCCCTTTTGGTTACACCAACTGACATGCGTAACATTTTCATTTCAGTCGCTGTCATTTCTTTCGCGTAACCTTCATACATGGTCCAGCATTCTGATCCATACATGAGTGCGGGACGTACAACCGTTTTGTACAACTTGCCCTTTAGCTTCAGTGGCATTTTCTTATCGCAGAGAACTCCAGAGTTTTCTCGCCACCTCATCCACCCAACCTTTGTGCGATGTTTGATGTCATCATCGCATGTAGCTCCGCTGTTCACCATCGAGCCAAGGTACTTGAACTTGGTACAAGACTTAAGCTGCTCTCCTTTGACGTACATTTCAGGTATCGGTGCATTTGGGTCTGAGAATTGGCAGCATAAGAACTCAGTCTTTGTTATACTTACCCTCAGTCCATGCTCCTCCAGAATGTCACACCATTTTGTAAGCGCAGCTTGCAAGGCAACGATGTTTGGGCTACTGAGGACTATATAATCGGCAAAAAGAAGAGATATTTCTAGGCCGTCGGATATACGTGTTAATAAGTAGCACATGATGATGTTGAAGAGCAACGGACTCAATACACTGCCCTGGTGTACTCCGACATTCACCGGAAATTCTTCTGATTCACCGGCTGTGCATCTAACCTTAGTCGTAGCTCCATCATACATGTCTCGTATCATCCTGACGTATGCCTCGGGGACATTAAGTGCTCTCAAGGCCAACCATATCAGATCACGAGGTACTCTATCGAATGCCTTCTCCAAATCGATGAACACAAAGTACAAGTCCTTTCGTGCTGCTCTATACTTTTCCATCGCAATACGAATGCACTGAATCGCATCGACTGTAGATCGACCTTCAACAAAGCCGCATTGATTGTCATTCAACCGCACAATCTTCCTCAATCGGTTGCAGACAACTCGCTCGTAGATCTTCAGTGTATGAGGTGTTAACTTTATAGCCCTATAGTTGTTGAGTTTGCGTGAGTCTCCCTTGTTCTTATAGAAAGGAAGAAGAAAACTTTCCCTGAAAGCATCAGGCATCGGTTGCCCACCTTTGATTTTGTTGAAGAGAACTGTGAGCCAACTAAGCCCGACATTTTCCATTTTCAACCAAAATTCCGCGGGGATTTTGTCCGGGCCGACTGCCTTTCCGCGTTTCATCTGATGCATTGCCTCCATCACCTCTTCCTCTGAGATTTTGTGGTATTCGGCTCAACATCTTGAAAAGCTGCTCGAGGAAATTCTTCATTTAGAAGTTCGTCAAAATACTCTCGCATCCTGCTACAAATTGCCGTATCGTCAATCAGCAACATACCTTGCGAGTCCTCCACGTACTTTGGACTCGCAAGGTATGTTGCTGATTGACGATACGGCAATTTGTAGCAGGATGCGATTCACGATGGGTTTGAAATAAAAGCTGTATTTGTTTGCTTTAAAACCAATATATTTCGGTCAATTGACCATCTTCAGGGTTTTCTATATATAAACAATAAATACATGACTTTAATATATAATAATTAAATGAATAAAAGGATGATTTTACCTTTTTTCGTTTTTGGAAAAAACTAAATGAATTTAAATGCCTCCATCGATATGTTTTTCTGCGGCAGGCAATGCTCATCGAACTTGGAAAGCACGTCACATAACTTGCGTTGATGAATTTTTCGTTCAGTTTTTGCGGGCTGGTCTTTTGTGGCTGTGAGCTCATTAGTGATGGTTACTCTGCCCAGAAGTTGATCTTCGGATCCATTATTTGGGAATAATGTATTGTATATATTAGCTCCTCTGCTTCCCACCAACCATAAAAATATGCCGATTTTGGTATCTTCCGGCAAGCAATTTTTATTGTTAGCTATCATGTAGACCAGACGTGTCAAACTCGCGGCCCGCGGGCCACATGCGGCCCGCCTTGCAGTTCTGTGCGGCCCGCGGCCATGTCGAAGCAGCACAATGTGTATCAATACAAAAATGTTGAAATTGGTAAGGTGAACTCAAGTCTACAAAAATTACTAAAACTCGTCAGTGGCTTAAGCAAGATTATTTTAGGATTTTTTCTCCAAATACTACCACCAATTTGAGGTCGGTTATTTGATTTTATAAGACAGCTCATCTTTTTCGTACAGGACAATACTAAGTCTCTTCATGAAACTGTTCTGTCCCGAAATGCAGTTAATAAAAAATTAGTTGGCTTTACCGAACATGAATTGAGATTTATTTGGAAAAATGGCAAAGCTCTAAAAACTACAGAAATCTTGGAATTGTTAACTAAATCACCTGGATGTGAAATTACAACATAATAATCACAGAACAAGTGCCTGATTTTTAGACCTATACTTATCAAGCTGTATTGGTGCATGAGTTTTGTACCATATCACAAACAAATTATTGTCTCTTTTAGCCACCATTCTGCTTAAATTAATTTAATCTGACTATTTTGTTATTTTGGGTGACCTGGATGACTGGTGCTAAACATTTTTTATCATCTGTCCCAAATTTGACGCAAATTATGTTATTCACAAAAAGTGGTTACTTAAAGCTTAATCACATTTTCACGTTTTCGCTTTCTTGTCTTAATTGTTTAATGTTCTTAAAGTACATTTTCCAAAGTAGGAAATTCTCACGGATAATCCCGAAACCGCTAACAGTGCTTCCCAAACGGGGGCGGGCCCCCCTAGGGAGACGTAGTGGCTAGGGAAGGGCGGCGCGGGCACAACTCTAATATTGATACCATTAATAAATTAGGGGGAATCCGTAGGGGGGAGGATAAAGGCTGAAAGGCTCCGGCCGATTCCTATATCCTCTTCAGTTGTGGCATAACTGCGGACCCTTAGCTATGCAGGAGGAGTTTCATAGGGTGAACGGCTCCGGCCAATTCCTATGTTTCTCTACGGGGCGTTACTTCCCCGCATTATCCGAGTAACCGCTGCGCCTGAGTGCTGTATTAACAACTTCAGCGTCTCAGGTTACTAAACGTAATAGGGTGACAAAAACCGAATAGTCAATCACCGAAGCAGCCCCTCCATGATGGACCTCTTTCGTTTACGAATACTATCATGGTTAAGCGATGGGCCGACAACTCATCCTTGTAAAAAAAATTTCGACGTCAAGAAACCTGGAACGAAAGCCTCGGATTGGACGGATACAACTCAACGACGACCTCGCAAACGAACAACGGATTACTCTTTCGGAACCTGGAATGTACGCTCCCTGAATAGGGCAGGGGCCTTAAGGGCCCTCTTGGATCAGGTTGAAAAATATAAGCTGAGCATAGTTGCACTCCAGGAAACAAAATGGCTTAGTAGCGAGATAGATGACCGAAATTCGTACACAATTTTTACAAGTGGAAAACCTTCGGGCCACAGGGAGTTTGGAGTGGCGTTCATTGTAAACAATTAACTTAAGCCGCATGTTATCGACTTCAAACCCATAAACGAGCGACTGTGTGCGATTCGCATTAAAACTCGGTTCTTCAATCTCTGGCTCATAAACGCGCATGCCCCCACCGAAGTCAGTGAAGACGCGGCCAAAGACGAGTTCTACCACCGCCTAGAAAATCTCTTCGACTCACTTCAATCAAACGATGTCAAATTGCTGCTGGGGGACTTCAACGCCAAAGTCGGAAACGAAAGTTGGCATAGGGGGATTACTGGAGGTTACAGCCTCCATGAAGAATGTAACGACAACGGCCAACGACTAATAGACTTCGCGACGAGCAGAAACATGGTCATTAGCTCAACGGGTTTTCCCCATCGTCGTATTCACAGACAAACCTGGAGATCTCCAGATCAACATACCGTCAACCAAATTGACCACGTCCTTATCTGCAAGAGATGGGCATCGAGCATGATGGATGTTCGGTCCTATCGTGGAGCAAATATTGACTCTGACCACTATATGGTGAAGGCGACTTATAGGTGCAGAATTTCTTCGGTGCATCATTCGAGATTCAACCCGGCAAAAATTTTTGCGGTTGACAAATTGTTGGATGATGCCACGGTGGTCACTTATACGACTGCCCTTGAGGGGAAGCTGACGCCCTTGCTAAATAACATCAGCAACAAAGGCGCCCTTGAGATTTGGGATACACTCAAAGACACCATCAAAGGGGTCGCAGAGGAGGATGTGGGATACAAAGCCCGGCGAGCCCGAAATGATTGGTTTGACGAGGAATGTCAAAATGCGGTAGATGCGAAAAACGAGGCATATCGCCAATGGACCGAACGCGCAACTAGAGCCAAAAAAACAAATTATGACGAGCTTCGACGATTTTCGAATATGTTAATTAGACGTAAGAAACGTAAGCATCTTGACGAGCAGTTGATGCAAATAAACCAAAGACTAGCTAGTAGGAACAGTAGACAAGCGTACAAGCTAATTAATTCAATTAAAAGTGGATACCAACCCAGGACCTGCCTCTGTAAGGATAAGGATGGCAATATAATTAGCGACACCGATAGCGTTGATAAACGCTGGGCCTCACATTTGGAAGAGCTTCTTAATGTTCAACCGAACAACCCCACACAAGAAGCGCTGGAGCTGACGGCTGAAACAGGCCCTCCCATTCAACCCCCAACAATAGAAGAAGTTGATCTCGTCATGCAATCACTGAAACATAATAAAGCCCCGGGCGCTGACGAGATTCCAGCTGAACTGCTAAAGCATGGTGGGGAGAGCCTTGTTAAGGCTATACACACACTTATCGTTAAAATATGGAACGACGAAATAATCCCGGAAGAATGGTGCAAAAGTATAATTTTCCCAATCCACAAAAAAGGGGATAAGTTAAAATGTGAGAACTACAGAGGCATCTCATTAGTTTGTACGACTTATACGATTTTATCTAAAATTCTAGAAAATAGAATTAATCCGTACGCAGAAGAAATCATTGGCGAGTACCAAGGCGGCTTTAGACCTGGTCGTTCGACGACAGATCAGCTTTTTACAGCGAAGCTTTTACTCCAGAAGTGCTGGGAATATAACATCGACGTATACCAGATATTTGTCGACTTCAAGCAGGCATACGACAGTATCGATCGAAGTGTACTGTACAACATTCTGCTGCATTTTGGTATACCAGCTAAGCTAGTGCGACTCATAAGGATGACGATGACTAATACCGTCTCGCAGGTCAGAGTACAGAACAGACTCACTGACCTATTTGAAACTCGTACTGGACTCAAGCAAGGCGACGGGCTGGCGCCGACGCTCTTCAACCTGGCTCTGGAGTATGTAATTCGAGCCATGAACTTGGACAGCAGCGGAACGCTACTCATTAAATCGACTCAACTAGTAGCTTACGCCGACGACATCAGCATCATGTCTAGAAGATTGGGTGATGCAGAAATCCTCCTGCATAATCTCAATAACGCCGCCAAAGAAGTTGGACTACATATCAACGAATCTAAAACCAAGGTCATGATGCAATCAAAAACTAGAACGCCAGTAAATTCAAGCATCACAGTGGGGGACCTCAATATAGAGTATGTAGACAACTTCACTTACCTGGGTTGTAATTTGTCAAAGGACGCCAACGAAACAGATGAGATAAAGCGACGGATACAACTAGCTAATAAGTGTTATTTTGCGGTCCTCCAAATTATGAATTCGAAGCTGGTGCACAGGAAGACGAAGCTCCACGTATATAAAACCATAATCCGACGCATGGACCCTAACCCAAAACTCTGAACACCTGTTGGACACATTCGAGCGAAAGGTTCTCCGAAGAATCTTCGGGGCCGTTCGTGAACGAGGTGAATGGCGCATCCGGTACAACCTTGAGTTGTATCAGCTGTATGATGAGCTACAGGTGTCGAAGATCGTGGCGGGACATGTACAAAGGATGAACGACGATCGCATGCCCAAAAAGGTGATGAACGCGCAACGAGTGGACGGAGCCAGATTGCGTGGACGACCGAGAGCCCGATGGGAGCATTCTGTAAGTGAGGACGCCCACCAGATGCTAGGCTTTCGGAACTGGAGGACAAGGTCGCGTGACCGCGACAATTGGAGGTCTTCAATCCAGGCGGCCAAGGCCCGACGTCGGGCTATCGTGCCATAAAGAAGAAGAAGAATAAATTAGGGCTTGCTTGCCATAATTAATTATGGTTTTCTTCCGAACTTCTTTCGAAATATGTACACCAGGAAGTAATCGGTTGTTACAAAGCTTTGAAAAATGGCAAAAATTGTATTTTCGTCGATTAATTCGCTGCTATAAAATTCATTTGATTAACACCGCTGAGAATAAGATACAATTTTGTATGTCAAACAGACAAGTTAAATTATGGACGTTATGACATATTATTCATATAGAAAATGGATGTATGTATGTACTAGTTTATTACAATGTAAAATCATTATTTAATCCAAATTTTATTAAATTGTAGTAATTCTGGCTAATGAGCGCAATAAAACCAAATTGCAAATAAAAGAAGTAAACCAAATTATTAAATATGAGGATACTTCTTGTAACGAAAAAAGTGATAAAAAAGACTATTCGAACACGTATTTTGTCAAAGGGGTCAATTAAACCTGACTGGAAATACACGAAAGCCATTCTAGATATGAAAGTACCTACAGACAGGAATGCTCTTCTTCTTTTTTTTGACTTGTCAAGTACATAGCGCAGTTTATTCCAAATTTATCAGCACAAACGGCTCAATTACGCCAGCTTACACATTATAATACAGTTTTTGAATGGGGAGATCAACATCAACAGGAATTCAATAATTTATTAAAGACTATCTCGTCACAAAATGTCCTTGCAATATATGATCCCAGTAAGTCAGTGATTGTCCAAACAGATGCATCAGAAGATGGCTTGGGATGTGTTCTAATTCAAGACAATCGGCCAGTTGTATTTGCATCTAGAACGCTTAATAAAAGTGAGCAAAAATGGGCACAGCTGTTGGCAATTGTCTTTTCGTGCCAAAGATTCCCTTACTATCTGTGAATTTGTAGTCGAAAGTGACCACAAACCTTTAGAAACACTTATTGGGCGTAATATTGATGATGTGACCATGCGGTGTCAACGTACATATGTTTATGACATTATTGAAATATCCAAAACTTAAAATAGTATACAAGCCGGGAAAGGATATGTTAATAGCTGATTGTTTATCACGAGCACAATTATCTCATGTTAATGAAATTGAAAATCTATCGAGTGTTATTCACACAGTTACGAAAACAGTTTGTGCTACAATAGAAAATTATAATTTATATCGCGAAGTTATTGAATAGGGTGAAAAATTCAAAAAAATCTGCAAATATGTGGAACAAGGCTGGCCAAATTATCATCAACTTGATGATTTTAGTCAAAAATGTCACAAATACAAATCAGAGCTTCATGTAGAGAACCAGCTTCTATTCTTAAATGATCGACTGGTAATTCCAAGCGAACTATAACCCCAACTGGCAAAGTGGGTTCATCAACCGCATTTAGGTGTTGAGAAAACACGAGCCAGAATGCTTTATTATTGGCCTGGAATGAATAGTCAAATCAAACAAATGGTAAAAGCCTGCGGTATCTGTGAAAACTTTAAACGTAATAACCAGAAATAACCTTTGAAAATAGAAGAGCATCCTGATTACCCCTTTCATGTCGTTGGAGTATGCGAGAAGAGTCTTCTTGATACTGTTTGACTCATACTCAATTTATTTAAGTGTTGTTAATCTTAAGAACAAATCTTGCGGGCATATTATTGATGGCATTAAGACGGTTTGTGATAAAATTGGGTATCCAACAATAATAAAGACTGACAATAGTCCTTTTAATTCCGCTGTATTTAAGAGATTTACTTCCGAATTTAATATCCAGTTGAACAGTTGAAATTTTCTAGCCCAGGATATGCTCAAAGTAACGGATTGACCGAAAAACGTGTGGCTATCGCCAAAAATATTCTTAAACGATGTTATAAGGAGTACAAGGTAAATCAGTTTCAATACAAAATTCTTGAATATAATACAACTCCTGTTGCAGGTATGGGATTGACTCCATCTCAGTTATTTTTTGGGAGATTAGTTAAAACAAAATTACCATTATCGAACTCAATATGGGTCAGAAACTTTATTACAGAGGATACAATAAAACAGAAGTTGGACGAAAAAAAGAAAAAAAACAAAAATTATATTTTGATCGATCTGCAAAATCAATACCCGTATTAGCTATAGGTGATTTAGTTATTTTCAAAAAAAAAAACGGAAAAGAACATGGAATGGAACAGTAGTTAATAATGTCAATGATAGGTCATATATTGTTCGCGATAGTTTTAATAACTTCTATAGACGCAATCGCAGATTTATTTCTAAGTCACTAAACAGAGGATTCAACGCTAGCGATTTCCTATTTGAAGAAAATATTAGGTCTATGAATGATTGTTTGCAACTTCGAAAAACCTGTGCTAACCCCTTGACCCTCAAAAAAACCTCAAAATTTCCGGATTTTTTTCAGTTTTGGTTTGAAATTTCCAAAAGGTGCTTCCTACGAGAAAGTCGTCTACTGGATTTTTAGAGCTAACAAAACCTTCTTTAATTTGAGTCCACCTCCAGCTTTGTAGGTGCAAAGGATCCCAAGACGCAGCACTTCAAACATTGTTTTTTTTTTGTAAAAAAGTTCAATCATCCTCCGAACTAAATATCAGCTTAAATGCGCATTCTAGAGAAAGTCATCTGACACGAAGTTATAAACCAGTTACTTAGCTGTATATATGGCGGAACGAGTGGAATCGGACAATGAGCTGCCCCTGAAAATTAGGTTCTTCAAGAAAATTTGTTTCTTTATGTACCAATATTAACCAAACTTCACCCAAATGTGTTCCTGTTTAACCTTAAAAAAATATCTAGGAACGGATGAAATCGGAATACTACGTCATAGGGCTGTCATACAAACCAACCCCCAAACATTAGGTTCTTGTAAGAAAAACTTTTTTTCTTTTTGAATCTGAACAAAAATTCATCCAAATGTGTTCCTGGATTAGCCTCGAGGCATCCAGGAACAGATGGAATCGGAACATGTCATAGGGCTGCCGTAGAAATTTGTTAACGCAAATGAAGCTTAAGTTTCTGTTGTATCCTTGATGATGAAATCAGGAGGCGCAGCCGGAGCAAGAAAATAAACATGTCGACTTGTCAATGATTTTTTAGATAGTTATTTTTAATATAATTGCAATGATGACTAGATACATTAGCATACTACATTAATTATTGTTTACACGTATCAAATTAGGCGCAAGGATATAATAGTCTCCCACGCTTGTTACAAACTTAATTATATTCTTTGAAAAATATTCAGTATTGAAAAATATTATATGATTTAATTTATAAAACATAGTCATGTCTGAGATGGTTTGGTCATCCTAAATACATGGTTTGTGAAAAACGAGAGACACCTGATCACCTACAGTAGTGGACACGGAGATAGGAAACATGAAACGCAGATCGATTACCACCTCTGCTTTATGAGAAGGTGGGTAAAAGACTGCAAGGTGTTCTTGGGTGAATCAGTAGTTAGCCAACATCGTTTGCTCCTGTCAGAATTTATTTTGAAAGTAGGAGGAGCAAGAAATAGAAGAACCCCCAAGCCTGTCGAAAAAATCAAGTGGCGCAATCTCACAAACGACAACTTTGAACCTGTAGTAACTCCATTCATTGATAAAATGACGGAGTGGTTTCAAAACAACACAAACTGCACCGAGCGCAGTCCAACACAAATGTGGAATAGTTTCGCTGACATGTCAGTAGGTGAGGCGGAAAAGGCACTTGGAGTTTCGAAAGGTCCACTCCACACGAAGAAAGAAACATGGTGGTGAAACACCGAAACTAAGGAAGCAGTGCAAGCCAAATCGAACGCATTTAAGCCATGGACGAAATGTGAGTCAAGCAGTGAAACCGAACGGGTTCAACTTTGCGAAAATTATAGGCAATGCCGGAAAAACGTAAAGCGCTTGGTAGCTCAAGCAAAGGCGAAGGCAGCTGAGAAATTCTACCAAGAATTAGAAACTCAGACTGCGACCGAAGGACCGTCTTTGCGCGAGAGACCTAAGCACGACGCCAGGATATTTAGTGTCGCAGCCCAAAGGAGAAGGAACGCTCGGGAAATACAGGCGCCAAAGTACGTGGAGGACTCGCAACGAATGTTGCTGATTGACGATACGGCGATTTGTAGCAGGATGCGAGAGTATTTTGACGAACTTCTAAATGAAGAATTTCCTCGAGCAGCTTTTCGAGATGTTAAGCCGAATACCACAACTATTGAAGATATCTCAGACGAAGAGGTGATGGATGCAATGCATCAGATGAAACGCGGAAAGGCAGTCGGACCGGACAAAATCCCCGCGGAATTTTGGTTGAAAATGGAAAATGTCGCGCTTAGTTGGCTCACAGTTCTCTTCAACAAAATCAAAGGTAGGCAACCGATGCCTGATGCTTTCAGGAAAAGTTTTCTTCTTCCTTTCTATAAGAACAAGGGAGACTCACGCAAACTCAACAACTATAGTATCAAGTTAACACCTCATACACTGAAGATCTACGAGCGAGTTGTCTGCAACCGATTGAGAAAGATTGTGCGGTTGAATGGCAATCAATGCGGCTTTGTTGAAGGTCGATCTACAGTCGATGCGATTCAGTGCATTCGTATTGCGATGGAAAAGATAGAGCAGCACGAAAGGACTTGCACTTTGTGTTCATCGATTTGGAAAAGGCATTCGATAGAGTACCTACCTCGTGATCTGATATGGTTGGCCTTGAGAGCACTTAATGTCCCTGAGGCATACGTCAGGATGATACGAGACACGTATGATGGAGCTACGACTAAGGTTAGATGCACAGCCGGTGAATCAGAAGAATTTCCGGTGAACGTCGGATTACACCAGGGCAGTGTATTGAGTCCGTTGCTCTTCAACATCATCATGTGCTACTTATTAACACGTAAATCCGACGGCCTAGAAATATCTCTTCTTTTTGCCGATGATATAGTCCTCAGTAGCCCAAACATCGTTACCTTGCAAGCTGCACTTACAAAATGGTGTGACATTCTGGAGGAGCATGGACTGAGGATAAGTATAACAAAGACTGAGTTCTTATGCTGCCCATTCTCAGACCCAGATGCACCGATACCAGATATGTACGTCAAAGGAGAGCAGCTTAAGTCTTGTACCAAGTTCAAGTACCTTGGCTCGATGGTGAACAACGGAGCTACATGCGAAGATGACATCAAACATCGCACAAAGGTTGGGTGGATGACGTGGCGAGAAAACTCTGGAGTTTTCTGCGATAAGAAAATGCCACTGAAGCTAAAGGGCAAGTTGTACAAAACGGTTGTACGTCCCGCACTCATGTATGGATCAGAATGCTGGACCATGTATGAAGGTTACGCGAAACAAATGACAGCGACTGAAATGAAAATGTTACGCATGTCAGCTGGTGTTACGAAAAGGGACCACATCAAGAGTAGCTACATCCGAGGCAGCTTGTCCATAGACCAACCAATCACCGAAAAGCTCGAAGATGGATTGGTATTGCCATGTTCAACGGCGTCCGCCTGAGAACCCCGCAAAGAAAGCGATATCAATGGAAGTTCCCCTTGATGGACCCAAGGCCAGAGGCAGACCGAAGAACACCTGGATGTGTCAAATGAAAAAGCAACAACAACGCTTTGGTCTCGGCGATAACACGATCCAAGATGGAGCTGCCTGTAGAAATATGCTGAGATATTATCGCCAAAACGGGCGATGTGCCTACACCGCGGGTCGAGCAACGCGAAGCCATGGAGCGGTATAAAGAACGAGGCAAGGAAGAAGAGTCATGTCTGAGATATGCTGGTTTCTGACGTGTTCTGTTGGATCGACGTAGAGTTTGAGATTGAGTACTGCTTGGAATATCGGTTCCGCTATTCATAGGCTCATCGATGTCCTCCGTCAGGGGCATCCCATTCCGCGTTTCGTGGTTGGTTTCCGGAACGACAACCAAATCGGGCATCCCAATCCGCGGTTCGTGACTGGTTTCCGGAACGACAACCAAATCACTCAAGTCCGGCTCCTTAGCTGTTTGAATCATATCCTTTTCGAAGTTCGTGTCTCTCTCGATTGAAGTTGGATTGTTCCTTTTCGATGTTTGTTGCGGAGGTTGAACGTTTGATAAACACAGCTGGTCGGTGTGCCGTTTGAACGTATATCGGTCATCTAGCTTTACCTGGTAATACAGTTTCCCAAATTTTTTTTACTATGGTCCCTTGTTTCCAGAGATTCTTATTGTTGCTATAATAACGCGCCTGTACTCGTTCTCCCACGCTAAATTGACGCGCCTTTTTAGATGCAGTCGATGATTTCTGGAATTTAATAGGTTTCAGGGTGTCCAGTTGCATTCGTATAGTGCGGTGCAAGTACATTTCTGCCGGTGATTTGCCATTGTTGAGGGGAGTCGCTCGATAGCGGAAAAGAATTTCACTTTCTCGCGCATTGTCAATGGTTCGTCCTCCATTGCTAAAATTCGATTTTTGAGTGTTTGGACGTTGCGTTCAGCAAGTCCATTAGTTGATGGATGTCCAGGAGCGGTAAACTTTAAAAATATACATACATTGTGTACCCGCACTGAATGGGAACAGGGACGGCAGCGGAGGGCTCCACGGCTGTTTCGTGGGAAGTGGAGGCTGCGTCCCAACACACATACCTTGATTCCATTTAAAAATATGCCGGATTGTTTACAAAACAGTTTGAATTCCTCGCTTGTGAAGATTGTTGCATTGTCCAATACCATATGACATCGGGAAGTCCATGGCGATAAAAAATGTCTTTGAGAAGCATAATGGTTGACTTTGATGTTGGAGCTGCGCAGCATACTTCGATCTCCGCCCATTTCGATTTTGAGTCCACAACGATCAAAAATTGATACCCTTGGAAGGGTCCCGCATAATCGATATGAATGCGCTGCGAATTGTGATCGGGCTCTGTCCACGGATGCAGTGGTGCCTTTGGAGGGCTGTGTCTTATGTTTGCGCAATTGATACAAGCTCGCACTAAATGTTCTATGTCTTTGTCTATCCCTTTCCAATAGACATAGCGTCTAGCGAGTTGCTTCATTCTTGTTATACCCAGATGAGTTCGGTGCAATTCTTCTAGAACTGTTGATTGAAGAGATTTTGGTACGACTACTCGTTGCCCTTTAAATATTATATCGTTGTCGACGATGTACTCTAAATTCGAATTGCTCTCTGTTTGTTGATTGTACAAACGTTTTGAAAGTTGAGGGTCCTTGGAAGTTTCATTACGAATTGAATCAAATGTCAATGTCCAGGTTAATATTGCATGTACGGTCGCCTCGCAGATGTCATGTACCTCTGCGTTGATGAATGTGTCGGTATGTTGCGGACCATCAATCGGAGCTCGTGACAAGCAATCAGCATTTCCATTGTTGATACCTTGTTTGTATTCGATTTGATAATTGAATCCAGAAAGGAAAGTTGCGTAACGCTGTAGTCGAGCTGCCGTCATTGGAGGTATTTTCGCGTGTTGATGAAATATTCTCGCCAGAGGTTGGTTATCGGTGATTAGTGTAAATTTTCGACCAAACAGATATTGAAAAAAAATGGTCGACGGAGAAAACTATCGCTAAAGCCTCACGATCAAGTTGTGAGTAATTTTTCTCAGCAGAAGTTAGTGCTCTTGAAGCAAAAGCGATTGGCTTTTCATGTCCATTGATACTATGGGAAACTACACCAGCGATTCCCACAGGACTTGCGTCGCATGCCAGAATAACAGGAAGTTCAGGATTGTAAGGAGTCAAAACCCCATCGCTCGAGATTATTTCTTTTAGTTTGTTGAATGCTTTTTCACATTGAGTAGTCCATTTAAATTTCTGGTTCTTTTTTAGGAGTTCCCGTAAGGGCGCTGTTATTATAGATGCGTTGGGAATAAATTTGGAATAATACGTTATTAATCCAAGGAAGTGTCTGACATCGTCCGCAGAATTTGGTTGTGGCATTTTCACAATGGCCTCAATTTTCGATGCTGCTTTCGATATTTTGTTCTCTTCGATTACGTGCCCCAAAAATTCCAGCCGCTCTCGAAAAAACTCGCATTTGTTCTTATTCACGTGAAGATCATATTTTCTAAGTTGAGTGAGGCATTTGATAAGATTTTCACGGCATTCGCTTTTAGTCCTACCTCGTATGATAATATCATCGAAGTATGTCTCTGTTCCTGGGACTTCCCGCATAATTTGATCAATAATTATTCTGTTGAACTCCGCTGAAGCTGTTTTAATACCGAAAGAAAGTCGGTTAATTTTGAATGTTCCACGGTGTGTTGATATAGTCTGAATTTGGCTTGAAGATTCGCCCACAGGAATATACAAGTACGCCTTGTAGAGATCAATTTTGCAAAAATATTTTGAATCCCTAATATTGTTCAGAATTTCTTCGATTTTACGAATCGGGTAATGTGACCAACAAGTCGTTCATTTAGACCGATTTTATAACCTACGCAGAGCGGCACTTGGTTGTTGGGTTTTGGAATTATTACTAGAGGTATCCAATCGCTCGTTTCGACTTTGGTTATGATATCCGCTTCTTCGAGAGACTGTAACTCCTGGTCGACACGATCTATCATGGCATAGGGGATTTCCCTTTCCCTGTGAAAAATCGGATTAGCTCCTTCGCGTAATTTCAGGCAAACTTTGAAGTTGGGGGTACACCCAATTTTTTGTTCAAAAATATCTGCAAACTCTGAAACAATTTCTTTATTATCGTTGACGCTCTGGATTGATCGTCCTGGATTTATATTGTCTCTGTCGGTGGAGTTTAAATTGATGTTTAGATGACGAATCCAAATTCTCCCCAAAAGTGCAGAATATTCTTCTGGAACGATATAGATTTCTTCTCGCGTTGTTCTGCCGTTGTACTCGACGTTCACTTCGATTTTCCCATCAGGAACAAAAGTATTTTGAGTGTACGATCGGAATTCAATTGTTGTTGGTGTCACGGTTACTCCCAGGTTTATGTTCTTGAATTGATTTCGAGGTAGGAAAGTGTAGCCTGAGCCCGAGTCCACTTCGAATGTGATTGATTTTCCTTCGACCTTGACTGTAGTTTGAAAACGCTCGTGATCATTTGATGAATTTTGAAAAATATTTTCGACGTGAAACGTTAACGGTTTTAAATTTTTACAGCTTTCAGAGTAGGCAATTGGTTGCCAACTTTCAGAGTTGTAAATTTACAGCACGAAATTTACGTTAAATAAAGCATTTAAAATTACATAAATATATTTAACCCATTTCCAACAAATATTTAATTTTAAATTCTTAGAGGGAAACAAGTCCCATATCGATGTGTAAAATTAAATTTTTTATTTAAAATTAACTTAACGTTGACTCAGCCGTTTATAGGCAATTTCGAGTCAACGTTGCATTGCATATCATTTCGGAGTGTATATAATGTTGCAAGCACTATTTATTTCCTATGCGCACATGTACGAACATTTTGGACCATGCCGAGATTCGATCTCCGGACCTCTAGATTACTAGCATCGTAGAGTGCGCCTCAACCAAGTGCGCCACAGAGCGTGGCAGAATACTATCGACAAGATTTACGAAATGTATAAATGGGATGATGCAAAATTACATTCACTTGATGTAATTTTACATTAAATAATTTTAATTTAATTTTACATTAATTTTACATTAAATAACATTCACTTCATTTAATTTTACATTTTTTTTTGTAAAATTACAGTAGCAATGTGATTTCACAATGTTTTTTTTTTAATTTATATAGTTGTCATTTATTATAGCCTTTTGCTAAAGAAATGTGTAAGATTAAATTTCAAATTTTTTTTTAGCTTTTTTTTGTAGTAATTTCTACCACACTTTGTGTGTAAAATTCAACTTTTTACTGTGTACTATACTCTCTCGGTTCTGTTGATATGGAAATTTGATGAGTCGTTTGTTTTACCCTATTTTTCTTCTCGAGGAGCGTTCGAATACATATTTTTTCAACATGTCCTATCGCGTTGCACTTTGTGCACTTGAGTCTTTTTGGATCTGTTCTGCAGTCGGTCACTAGATGGTTGTTTCGACCACATCAAGGCAAACTCCTTCTATGCCTAAATCCATCAAATCGAGTCTTGATTTTTTATTTTTAGTGAATTTATTCTTGTTCATTTTTGATTGACGATTGTCAAAACTTTTCTTGAAGTTGACTTTGTTGATATCAGTCGACATTGTTAAAGATGAAGACGTTGAAAATTTTTGTGACAATTCTTTTGAATCTAGTTTCGCTGCTTCTAGTGTAATGGCTTTGTCAAGAATTTCATTGAATTCAGTGAGGCCAGACTGTAGAATTTTCTCACGGATGTGTTGCTCCGCAATCCTAGAACAAATTGAGTTCGGAGAAAATTATCAGCGATTGACTTTTTGCACATACAGAAAAAGTCACAATCTGCAGTATCTGTTTTCAGAACAGCAACAATATCTACTATCGTTTGATTTTCAGTCTGATATTTAGAAAGGAATTGATCAAGCCACCCCCAAATGTTTAATGTCAGAGGGGAGGGGGGGCACTCAGTCTAACAAACTCACATTTTCCTCCTCAATAAACGATTTAACTACCCTCGCTGTATGAATTAGGGCAAGATCATGTTGCAATATCCAGGGATTGCCTCCGTACATGACATTTATCTTAGGGATTTTCTCTTCTAACAGTTGATAAGATAAACCCGTTTGGCGACCTCGTAGGATGACCAAGTCGATAGTTCCATGATATGATATGGCCCCCCATACCATAACGCGACCTATTCATGAGTGATGCCGCGACAGGTACATAGGTTCCTTCCTAATACATATCATGATAATAGTAGGAGAACCCATCTGGACTGTCCACTAAAAACCGTTTTACATCCGTAAATATTACCTGCCTCCATTGTGAAGTCCAGTTCATGAAACTTGAGGCGAATTCCAGGCGCTGTAGGCGATGTTGCGGGGTTAAGGCTGTTTTTTTCTTTAACCGTAAACGTTTCAAACCAGAAGAAGATCTAAGAACTCGTTGGATGGTCCTTACACTTGCTGATAACACCGAAATCTCCCCAAGCTTACGCTCAGTAAGGGGCGAATTCGAGGCTTCTCTTAAGAGACGTCGGCTTGATGCACCGGAAATCGGTTTTTTCTGCCTTTTGCGTATCATCGGCCATAATTTTCACTATCTCGTATAAAATTATTAACAACGTTCGAGCTCCGCTGAATCCGTATTTCAATTTGTCGGTTTGAATATCCTTCTTGCCTTAGTATGGAAATTGTCGCCTTTTCCTCGGCAGAAAATTGCTTTCCTTTTGACATTATCCACTATATGATTCACAGAGTACGAATTGACTCAGAGTATTGAATCGTGTCATCTCTAATGCCAATGCGTTGCAGTTGCTTTTTCATATAACACATCCAGATGTTCTTTGGCCTTCCTCTGGCCGTCGGCCCATCAAGCGGAACTTCCATTAATATCGCCTTCTTTGCGGTGCTATCAGGCAAAACATGGCAAAACCAACCCAATTGTCAATCTTTGAGCTTTTCGGTAAGTGGTTGGTCTATGGACAAGCTGCCTGGGATGTAGCTTTTGGTTACACCAACTGACATGCGTAACATTTTCATTTCGGTCGTTGTCATTTTTCTTTCACATAACCTTCTTAGATGGTCCAGCATTCAGATCCATACTTGCCCTTTAGGTTCAGTGGCATTTTCTTATCGCAGAATACTCCAGGGTTTTCTCGGCACTCTGTCCATCCAACCTTTGTGCGATGTTTGATATCAATATAGCATGTAGCTCCTTTGTTTACCAACGAGCCAAGATACTTGGACTTGGGACAAGACTTAAGCACTTCTCCTTTCATGCTATCGGTGCATCAGGGTCTGAGAACAGGCCGCATAAAAATTCAATCTTTGTTATACTAACCCTCAGTCCATGCTCCTCCAAAATGGCACACCATTCTGAAGTCGAGCTATGTTATTAATTATATAATATGTATATATTAGTATTAGTAAATTCATATTCAACCCCAAACAATATTAAATTTACGCTTAATGCTATCACGAAACTCTTGCATTCTTGAAATATGTAATAACGATTGATTTTACCTTAAGAACGCGCAGAGTTAAAAAGTCTTTATATTAACCTGAAATAGTGTTTATTTAAAATTCCCTAGAGCTACATAGTTTCAACAATAACCGCCATTTTCAATACTTATAAGAATAGCGAGGTTGAAATAATTCTTGGAAAAGTTTTTTTTTAACTCTTAAAAATAAACATCTGCGTAAGATCATAGTCCGTTACATGGGTTGTGAGTTCGAAAAACACCATAAACTGGATTCGTCCACGAGAGTTTCGAACCCATGAGCCTGTGCACCGAAGGTGCGCGCACTAACTACTACACCAGCCAGACTTAACTCTTACGTTCTTTAATTTAGTAGAACCACTGTAAGATAAAAGTCTTGTTTAAAAAAAAAACACCACTTTGTCTTTCTCTCAGTCTACCAGGTCGGGCTTTCATACGATTTTACCCGATTAGAAACTTTAAACCGTATACAGTAAAACTTCGTTATAACGCTCCCGTCTATAACGTTTTTTTTCTCGGTCCCGGTCCAATTTGCATTTATTACAGGGAATTATGATTCGTTATAACGTTACTATTTCCCGGTTATAACGCTCTTTTCCTAGTCTGATTTTCTTAAAACAATTTATATTGACAAATTCATTGAGCACGTAGTCTATCTTTACATTGTAATAATCACAAACATAACTATGATGCACAAGTTGCTAATTCACATCAAGGTCAAATTTCCTGGAAAAGGGAAAGACATAACAACAATTGAAAGTATAATTGAAGATCTCGTAATTGCATCAGCATCCATCAACATCGAAGAGAACAAGAAAGAGGCGTCGAACATTCCAAAAACATTTGCAAGATTCGAGCAATTTTTGCCTATAGCATGGGCTTAGAGGAAAGATCTTTCAATAAATTGAAAACCTCAGTATTACTGAAGTCTGTTGCCAGTCTAAAACAAAAGCAAATATCTGCTTTTTTGTAAACGAGTAAACAATTGATTGCCATTTTCTTACTATTTCCTTCCCATATATCAATCGACTAATAAATTTTGTCACCTAAAAGGTGTATGCGTCTATGAAGTATATTTCTTGAACTTCCCGGCTATAGCGTTTTCCCGGTTATAGCGCTTTTTTTGGCTTAGACCCCAGAAGAGCGTTATAACGAAGTTTTACTGTATTTGACAATTAAAATAAACCAGATATAAATCCCAAAGCTAACAAATTAATCCAATTTCATAGATAGTAGAGACATTTTTTCCATGTATTAATTCAATTTAAAGTTGCATACCTCTTGAAAAGATCACCCTGTACTTTACATACATATTGTAGTTTTATGAAACGATTGTAAGCACAACACATTAAGTGGAGTTTACTCAGACAGAATACGCTAAAAATCAGGTACGGGCATATTTTCCACACACATACGTGTACATAATCGTATACATATGCACTGTATCTTTGGTTGCTGGCCGCAATTAGTTTCGCTAGAAACTATTGCTGTTGATTTGGTTGACCGCTCTTTAATTTTCCGCATGCTAATGATTTGCCAGTTGTGCTATTGTCCTATATTAGTGATTCGAAGTCGAACTAGCGATATATACATATTTACTTACAAGTAAATGTTGAACATTATGCTATATTTAAATTGCATTAGAAAACAAGCGAAACTAAAGTTTTTCATTTATCCTAATATAGTAATGTACAGGGTGACCACGTAAAAGTATACGATTTGAACATACATAGTATAACTTTTTTGTTTATCAGTATTATCTTTTCAAATTTTGAAAAAATAAGAAACCTGGGAGATTTTTTTGGCATATGGTAATTTGAACCTATAGAGGAAAAATAGTAATGTTTGGAACCATGTTTGTAAGTTTCCAGATCTGAATGAACCCAAACTTTTTTGTTTGCCAATTTTTTTTTCTAATCCAAAACACGAATATTAGCTCCAAAAACGTTTTCCGAGTGTTACAGTGGCTTGAACTTTATCCTTAGTACAAAATATTTGCGTTTGCTCGTTACTTTTATCTACCTTTAGTTTCACTTTTTCTGCGTATTCATAAATCCACCTTTTTCAGCTTTAGCTCGATGGTGGCCTACCGTGGGATTCGATCCCGGGACCCTATGATTTGTAGACGAAAAAAAATATGCGGGGTACTCTATCAAGAGAATCCAATAAGATGGAAACGCAAAATTATTTTGGATAAACATCTTCAGAATAACACCGCCATCATGGGTTTTATTAGAAAAGAAACCAAAACGGACGGAAACCCAAAATTAAAACCTTTTACGGACATATTGCAAACATTAACCGATTTGGTATTCTGTATTACCTATCGGATCATTACCGTAACATGTTCAACCAAATTACTATGCTGGGGCCTCATTGTGCTAATTTCATTCGATTTTGGTATTTTCTATCCACCGATCGGAGTGAATTTGGTGGTAGAGCGATGTCACATGTTGTATAAATTACAAACTTCATCATAGAGTCTGGTTGGCTTAGTAGGTAGGGCGGTCGTCTACAAATCATAGGGTCCCGGGACCGAATCCCACGGTAGGTAGGTATACATTTATTATGCATTTTAGAGCATAAAGAGGTAAATGACCACCTATAGAGAAGGTATACAAATCTTATTTATGAGTTACATGTTCCTTTCCTGTGAAAATTGTGTTTTTTTTATCCCAAAAATATAGAGAATTACTCCTTTTCGTGTAATTGAAAGTATTCTTTTGAGTTCAAATTATTACACCAAAAGGATAAAATCAGATCACTTTTTCTAGTAAAGCCATTACATTCGTTCGGAGTCTTTAGCAATACCTTGCTTCGAGTTTTATGCCAATAATCTTAAACAACTGATTACGTCACCAACCCGAATCCCTGATAAATTCGGTGAAAGGGCTAATCTTCTAGACTTATTTATGTCCTCACACCCTGAAAAATATTCAGTTACAATCTCATCGCCTCTAGGTAACTCCGATCACCTTCTAATATCAGCCAGTTTTTCGTCAACATTTGGTAGCTCGTAAAAAGAACCCTAGTTTTCTACACTTAACGTATAAAAACTGTTAGAAGTAACGAAGCTAGATTAAAATGATGTAAGAAAGATATGATTGCAAGACTATGCGCCAATTTTTAAAAGAATTGTACAAGCACCTCACCTTGACAGAAGTTGGAGAAAATTGAGATGGAAAAAAAGATTGTTTTTGGGTCAAATCACGCAAATTTGACTTTGAAGCTCTGTAAAAACCAAACCTCTTATCAGATTTTGGTGTGGTTAGTTTTATTTTACAGGTAAATTTGTTGGCTGTAATAATCATATTACTTCACTATTCTAGCTGGTCTAGCTTTGGAGATATTAGGCTTTAAGCCGTGCAAGAAAATTATTTTTTCAAAAATCTTTAAATGCCTGTGGCAGCTAAAGGGTTAAGCTGAGGGGGTATGTTCCGTACAACTTTTTTGCTGGAAATCAACTGAGGAATCATAATCCGGTGCGTTTATGCGGCAGTTTCCGGACACCCTGTATAGCGCAAGCAAAATAAAATATTTTAGTCTTCAACTACATATAACGGCTGTACTAGCTAGTTTAAACTAAGTTTAGTACTACTCGCGAACTATTTTGTTCGTGTTTTGTTTTTTTTTTGTTCATGACAAAGTGGATTGGAATTTAGTCTAAAACGGCCTATCGAAAAGGTACTATCTCCAAAAATGTTTTAAGATAGTTTATTTGTACTTGGTACTTGCAACGAAAAGAGTGAATCGGATTACAAACAGCGGCTACAGTTACAGCAAATATCACAGCTAACTAGGACCAAATTTATTCCGTAATGGAGGCTTAGAAGGTGTTCATAGAACCGGAAGGGGAATTCTCATTTTAGATAAATTTTTAGTAAACTAAGCCGAACAGTTTTAAAAGCTTAACTTACCTTTTTTACAAAAACAACAACACAAAATGATATGTTTTCATTGTAGATATACATTTATTCATGGAAAATGCGATTTATGAAAAAGGCCAAAGTTTCCTTGTAATGACTAATGAAAAATATAGAGAAACATGGTGTTTTGTTTCTTTCGAATAGAATGTCATGAGAGTTATTATGTAAAATTTGAGGATCCGGATTGTCTGATGAACTTTGAAGAATTTTGGGACAATGTGAAATTTTTTCAGCGTAGAGGACCTGGTGAAACAGGAACAATAAATTAAGCATTTTTGTTTGACTTCGAAAAGTATACAAAAAAAATATCTACGTCGGAGTATTGTTTCTCGCAGTCGTGCTGTTTTTATGGTTTTGAGAAATCTTTCATGTGGCTTTTGGGCCCCTAAATCTCGTGGGCCCCTCAGCGACGCGGGCCCTTTTGCGCCGCCCCTGGTTGAATGTACGAGGGCGGAACAAAATGGTAAACTTAAAGAGGTGGTCATGTTACAGAGTGGTGAACTTAGAGAGATTCCACTGTACCTTATAGCTGATTTAATTTAACAGTAACCCTAATGTATATTGTGCTTATACAAACTTAACGACTGTAGATGGCTAAAACCGGATTGGATCGAATTAAGCAGGCAAGGATAATGACATAATCAGTGGATTGTCAGTCAGTAAGACTCATTCTTCTTTGAAATGCAGCAGACGTCTTTTCCACGAAATTGTCAATTTGCAGAGTTTTCGTAAGGTGATGAAGACGTATAGTTGACAAATACCAAGGTTTATTTAGAATTATTTTCAAGCGTTTGCTTTGTGCGACCTGAAGCTTATCTCTGTGGCTCTGGGCACAATGTTGCCACACTGGTGAAGCATATACATACATATTAGTATTGGTTGCAAACAACTCTTGTATAGAACCGTGAGCCATGACCGTGTTTTCAATGTGATCTCTGTAAATACATTTTTTATCCAGAGTAACTCCGAAATATTCTATGTTTTTAGGGTTTTTTAGAATTAAAAAAAAACCCTTATGAAATCGATTTTGTCCGTCCGTCCGTCTGTCCGTCTGTTCACTAAATAACTCGCGAACGGCTCAACCGATTGTCATGAAATTTGATAGGAATGTGTAGAATGGTTACAGTCTTTGGCACAAATACGTTTAAAGTTAAACTTCCTTTTCGACCTCGGTTTTTCTAAACCGTCATAGGGATATGAAACTTTGCACAAAGATTGGTCAGTATGGCCTTATATACGTTAAATATTAAGACTGTTGACTTTGACTAAGGAAAAGTAAATAACAGTAAATTTGTGAAACTTCAATTTATTGGTGTGTAGCCCCTGTTAGGTTTCCAAATATGAAAATTCTGCTAAAGGTTTTTAGAAAATGACATATGGAATATGCCTACGAATTTTCATTCGAATAACTGTATCCAAACCGGAAATATAGCCAAGTAAGTATTTAGTAAGGCCCTTTCACAATGCAAAGGAAACATCTTAGGCATTTCTTCAATGCATATATTTTAACTTGATGAACCTATGAACATGAAATTTGGTTGAAATGCATATAATTTAATAGTGTTTGCCACAAATATCTTTGAAGTTTGTAGGATCAAGTTAACAGGGTGTCCCTGAATAGATGCAAAAGTATACTTGTTCAATACTCATAGGAAAGCTTGCGTGGGCTCTTATGTCAAGGGCAACAATGGAATCATTTCATATAAGTTGCTTTTCCTTGATTAAAAAAACAATGACAGTAGATTTAAAGCTAATTACGTTTGCCTAAGTTTCCTTTAGCTCAAAGGCCATCAGAAATCTTAAATCGAAAAATGCCTTGGATTACTTTTATACAAACTGGGTAAATAGTAAATCTATGTTTGGATTGGTCTAATCAAAGTTGGAACGCGTTTATTTAGACCAATCCAAAAATAGATCTGCAGGAAGCATTTAATTAATGTTGTGCACAATTCTTATTTATTGCTTATAAAATATAAGTACAAAAATATTCACTATGCATTAAAATTCTAAAAAACCCTCGTATTGCGGGCGCAGCCCTCTGTACGCCTGTATTTTTTCTCCACGGTATATTTACTCCAAGAAAGTCCGGATTCTGTTGTGGCAGGTTCTCTTTTTTATAATTTTTTTAGAAAAAAATATTGCTTTTGTTTTGGAAGCATTTAACTTTAATCGCAAACGGGAAAAAATACTGAAAAAGCTTTTCAAAATAGGCTTCTAGATTGTGATGGTTTCCGGGTCATTCTGCGTTCGGATAAAAATGATTCGATTAATTTGATTAGATAGAGTGGAAATATAAAATGTGTCAGCTTAAATAACAGACCGCGATGCCACACTGAATGAGAAGCTTTTTCTAGGTCAAGCGTGACCACTGCAGCCGACGCTTTGTTTCGGAAAACACCTTGTGTTAAGTTTGTAATTCTGTAAATTTAAGGTGATTCTTCCGAAAACCGAATTAAAAGATTAGAATAACATCTTTTGGTATACATATATGATTGTAAGGCCTAGATAGAGTTAATTTATGTGATTCCCAGCAGTTAATGCGATACTTTCCGTTATCGCAAATTCGTCGGCATGTTTGTTTATTTCCTCGATCAAGATGATAACCGAGCCCTACAAAGTCTCGACTACCAAAAGCCCAGACCACCTATTTTTCAAATTAATTCACCTGATCGGTGGGTCTCCGTCATAGAAGGTAAACATTCTTTCATAAGCACTGTTTTCACGATGGACAACAAATCCATCGTGTAAACAGAAGTTGATTGATTTTGATTTTGATTTATAGTCCAATTGAAATATAAATATACTTTCTAATAATAAAGAATTAGGCGCATCTAACGTTCTTTTTTGTAAATTTTAAGAGATACAGAGATTGTTCTGGTAATCAAACTGGAATCATCCGACCATATAAAATATACATATATCTAATATGATATGTATATATGTATGAATATGTGTACAGAATATTCTCCGGATTAAATGATTGATGCGAGTTTCAATGGCTTTCATACAAAAGCGATGTATGTACATATGCGTATATACATTATGTATAAATTATGGTTCAAATTTACACAATTATTTGTACTACGAAATGAAAATCATAATCGAAAGATGCAGTTTTGTAGAACCCCGCAAGTTTGCAATGCATTGATAGTATGTAGTGTGAAATGTTAATTCGAGAATAGGAATGCTTTACAGGATTCAGAGAATGCAATGTCCCGTTGACGCCAAAATATGAATATCCAACGAAAAACTACTATCATAAGTCTGAATAACACGATGAGTGTATACAAAGCTACAACGCACGCAAAACTCAAAATACCATCAATTGCAGCCCAGCCCGAAAATTAATTGTGTCGGTTTTGAAAAAAATTGTCATTATTTTTGGAATCGAGATATCGAACTATTTGATTCATCAATGTTCAAGTACCTTGCAGGTAGCTTCTGATTACCAATATTTGTGCGCTATCATCCAATTCCGGCTTTCCGTTGACTTTTTGGGCACGTTGTATACTCATTTGGACATGTTTCCTTAAATGTTTAAAATATTCACGAAAAAATATGTAAAAGAAAAAGCAAAAATATTTTTTTTGTACTAATAAAAAATAATAAATAACAGGCGCGATAATCCAACATTTGACTAAGGCCGCAGGATGTGTTAGTGACATCCTATTTCCAAGATCTTATCTGCTTTTTGATGAGGTAATGAGATCAGCATCACGCTCAGCAGTGTTATTTATCCCCATAAATGGGTACTCGTTTAACATCTGAGTGAGATCATAGACCGTCACAAGCTCGTGAGCTCGAAAAACACCATGGAACACGGTGAGATTCTAACTCATGACCCTGTGCACCGAAGGTGCCCGCACTAACCGCTAGACCAGCCAGACTACTAACTTGTACTAATACGTATAGCAAAAACTGATAACTTTACGACCGCTCCAACTTTCAACTATGTACTGTTTACACGGCCAGCAAGTTTGATAGGATTTGTTTGAGAGAATATCGTACGTGTAAACAGCCTCCAACTTGGATAAGTTTGAGGGAAAAGTTGGATGCAAACAAGTTTGAAGCCATCTAAACGCGCCTATAAATTGCGCGCGGGCTTTTCGAAAGAATACTTACCTTCTATGACAAGATATTGAAAAGCAGTATTTTCAATTAGCGGGTTATTGAAATGGCGGGAGTAGGCTTTATTTTTATTAGACGGAATTTCAATTGAGCGAGACACTTTAACTTAGGGATTTTGAAAAATAGGAATATGAGTGGCTGTTTGATAAGTCTCCTTTCTGATCATGATAGAGCAGCGCATCCATCGCAAAATGTTTTGATATTTGATAACACAAACCCCTTTCAGGCCGATACACTTTTTCCGGTGGTACTCTCGGTAAAAACAAACCCTTATAAAACGAGTTGTGCCCGTCCGTCGGTCTGTTCACTAAATAACTCGCGAACAGCTCAACCGATTGACATTAAATTTGGTACGAAAATATAGTATGTACAACTGTTAATGATATCCAGGATTTAGCAAAACCTGTCGATAGTCTGAATCCCCTGTTACGGTTGTTCCATTTTGAAATCTGTGTGGCTGATCCCCTCCACACCAAAGGCCTTATTGGCCCACTGAATCGGCTTTTCCTTCTTCTGAGTTAAATTACTTGGAACATCTACTGGCATCAATAGAGATGCTCTTTTTCGAGTTTTGGTTGAAAGTGTTGCACAAATAAAAAAGTTGATCGTAGAAGAACTCAATTTGGGGGTATGACAGCCCCATGACCCTATTGTCCGATTCCATTTATTTTTACATATGTTTTGTGGCATCAATTGAAATGCACTTTTATGAGGTTTGATTGAAATTGGGGCACAAATCAAAAAGTTTTTCTTAGAAAAACTCAATTTGGGGGGTTGGGTTTGTATGACAGCCCCATGACCACACAGTCCTATTCCAACCATTCTTACATATGTTTTGTGGCGTCAATAGAAACACATTTGTATGAAATTTGGTTGAAATTGGTGCACAAATGAAAAAGTTTTTCTTAGAAAAACCTAATTTGGGGCGTTCAGTTTGTATTGCAGCCCCATGACCCCATAGTCCGATTTGATCCATTCTTACATATGTTTTGTCTTATCAATAGAAACACATCTGTGTGAAACAGACGGACAGACAGACAGACGGACATCGCCCAATCGACTCAGCTCCTCATGCTGATCATATATATACATATTTTATATGGCCGGAGATGCTTCCTTCAATGCGTTACAAACTTCATGACAAAGTTAACACTTTCCCGGACACAACGTCTATAGACGTCCAATTTTGAGCATTTGACCATACAAATCGTGTCAAATTTTGGCGTTGTGTCCGGGAATGAGTTAATATACCCTTTACTCTACGAGTGAAGGGTATAAAAATGGAGCAAAAAAATGTATAGTAATTCATCAATTGAGAACGGCTGGGTCGATTTGGTTCAAATTTGGTTTTTCAGTCGTTTGCAGTTGCCAGGAGAAGGTTTTTACGAAAGCAAATTTTGGGAAAACCCTCCGGAAAAGTCGGGAAATTGGGAAAATCGAAAATTATTTTTTTTTGCTTGCAATTTTGTGAGCAATTTTTCCACAATAGCTTTTCGAATGAAAAAATATAAAATTCTTAGTAAAAAACTCGGAAACACATATTTTGCTGGAAATGACATTAATAATCATGTTTCGGTGCGCTTATGCGAGAGTTTAGCTTCCGGACACCCTATCTAGAACAACTCAATTTCATGTTCAAATTTGTACGGATTCAGAAAAAAAGTCGAAAAATTCGACGTTTTTCCTGAAGTTCGACGAAGTTTTGCCTTTGATCGGTTTGATGATTTTAGACGATGCAAAGGTGGAAAATTCGTTGTGAAGCTTTTGATAATTTTGAATAATTGTGGAATTCATTGTGATAGAAGACGTTTTGCGTTAAATTTTGGGTGAAGAAGCTAACGATAAGAAGATAAATAAATTGCTGTGCTGTGAAAAACTATCATACACGCGCAAAATTCACCAAGACTATTCGACGGAGTTTTTGAACTCGTTTGATGTGCCCCGCCGCATAATTTACAGCTGAAGGTGGGATCGATCATAATCATGTTGCGGAATTTGAGTCATCCGAAGTTGTGCAACGGTTCGCGGTTTTCCGTCTAGAAACTGATGAGCAATGTGATTCAAGCGACGATAATCAAGGGAAAATCAAAGGAGAGGAAGTACTTATCCCACGAATTTCGATTATTCCAACTGATCTTCCATTCTAATTCAAGCGGATTCGGTCCCCCTTCGATTGGCTCATGCGATGACAATCAATAAATCGCAAGGCCAATCGATGGGAGTCTGTGGGATTAATCTTGAATTTCCTTGTTTTTCGCACGGTCAGCTGTATGATGCCTGTTCGCGTGTTGGCAAACCGTCTTCGTTGTTTGTTCGTTGTAACGTAAGAGGCAGCAGTGACCTTTCGTTCCCCACCGAGCTAGCTATCCAGCGAGCGTCATTCGTCACTGACTGAGGAGGTTTTGACACTTGTGTTACCTGTCGGTCTTCACGACTGAGTCTTTGGCCTCCGCCCATCTCTGAACTTGACTCAGACCCAATAATCGTCACATGTTATCAACCACTAAAAACTAAAACCAATTTGCAATGAGTGCACTCTATCATGGTCATAATCAAACGGCATTGGTAATTTTTTGCTTTGATCACTACTTAGTATATACCATGAATTGATTTAGCGCAAACACAACAATGATGATGCTGATTAATCCTATATGTAGATGAAAATGCTATTATGAACTTTAACGTCACTTATATTAGGACTATCCCCATTTCTCGTTACTCAGGACTGCTCCTTACATTAATAAATATATTATAATAAAAATATGAACATATTGTAGGTAATTAAATTATTTATTGCTGATTGTACAGTAACGTGGCATGTTCTCATAGAATGCTTTCTGAATACGCTACATGGCTTTATTACATACCTTTAAAGCCTAACTATGGTTACGAATAAGGTGTTGGCGCTAATATCCCAAAACTATGATTCACAGTCTTAAAAGGTGAGTGATTCAGTACA
Source organism: Microchrysa polita (assembly GCA_949715475.1). Taxonomy (NCBI): domain Eukaryota; kingdom Metazoa; phylum Arthropoda; class Insecta; order Diptera; family Stratiomyidae; genus Microchrysa; species Microchrysa polita. Next base: position 89,329,565 of record OX454415.1, read on the forward strand.
AACTAACATAAAGAAAACCTATTCGCTTAGTCTGCGTTTGTAGTCTTTTCTATGTACTTTCTTACATCTGTGGACCAAGGCAATTTTACTAAACTATCATTACATTTCACAATTCAGGTTGGTTCATACACTGCCAGCCACTTGAATAGGGACACTTTTTTTGCGTTTTTTTTATTGCTTGTATCTTATGTCGTTCAGTGTATGACCCTAGGGTCTGTGGTAATATTTGCTATATCTCTCTGGGAACCCATGACAATAAAAAGCGGATTGAGAAAAAAATGCCTCTAGATGTTTCATGGTATTAATGTGACCACTTCCTCCTGAAAAAATAATTTTATGGACAACTTTTTTAGGGGCGCTTTTATCGAACGTAAAAAAATACAAAAAAGTTGACTCGAGAGGAAGATTGGCTAATTTATCGCTTATAAAGATAGTGGTGTGAGTAAAAGTCAAAATTCGGAAAAATTACGTGTAAAGTACGTCATTTTTTTGTAGTAGAGTAATCGGTGAGAAAAAGATTGAAAACGGCAAGGAGCTTATCTACATTTACAAAAGATACAAATGAAGCAAGATTTCTTGTTGTCCTGGCATTTATAGCCGGACAGTTAAATAACTAAATCTTAGGAATAAGAAAAGGAATATACTGAACGCCAGACATCAAGGGTGATTCATATTTCAACCAAAACTTTCATTTGTGGCAACTCCTTCGAACAACTCTATGGCCTTTTGTTCCATCAACATTTTTGTTTAACATTACAAATTACATAATTGCACAATTTGATTGAAAAGTTTATACTCTGTTTATTTAAAATGGATTTCGTTTGAATTTATATAAATATGTATATGTAATATAATTTCCGTTAAGTATCCTTAGTAATCCCCTCTAAAGAAATTATCTTATAATGTATAGTCCTTGAAATGTCAGGCTTGCATCTTCTTCTTATTTCTAACATGTGTCGTTACTTCTTAGTAACACCAAAGCTTTGCGCGAAATTTGACAGCTTATGAAACTTAAAGCCAATTTTTTTAACTTATAATAATGTTTAGCAGATTGTACAAATTATTGACAAAACATGTTCAGAGTTCCAGCTATTCCAAAACCACGTTCGAAAAACTCTTGGCCACCCCAGCATAAGATACATACAAGCCACAGAAAAATAATGTATAAATAATGTACCTATTCAAGTGTACTGCAGTGTATTAGTCTATGCAACACATCGCCTCGATTTATTCCCATTGCGATAGTAAGACTATGTGCAGACCAAATAATTCTGTAACTGTGGATGTATGCATTACTGAGAGAACTTGCTGAGAAACTTCTCCAAGAAGATTAAAATCCGTACGATTATTCAACCATCTTAAGAAAAAATGTTATGTATGTACACACATTCATTTTCTTGTTAAACTGGTTTGAGTCGTCTCTTGTGAATCGCAGTGCAGCGACAAGCCGAGGATTAGATATACACTCGGTGAGAAAAAAAATGCACACTTGCTCTAATTCCGTCATTTTGTGTAATACCTAATTTATGTATAATGAAAAGTCGCGACCGCCAAAGAACGAATCTGGGAAAAGGACTTTAGGACGTAGGACCATTCATTTGCAGTCGAGACATCGATTGACATCAATTTTCCAAGGGTAACGGAAGTTGTAATTTCGCTTGGTCCCATTCAGTACTGAAGTACTGATCAAGGGGCTGTAGCGAAAGAACGGGAGTTGTTCATGGAAAAGGACCTAAGGTCAGTTCACTCCCAATTAAGATATGTATTTCGTTATGTGTAATTTAATTAGTTATAATGGAAAGAGTGTCCGTTTTTTTTTTTGAGGCACACCGTGTGAATGTACACTGCGCTTCAATGAAACCGGGCCACACGGTAAGCGCGAACTCTAATCAAAATATGCATTGTGTTTGTTGCGTGAATTAACGGTACTTCAGAAAAAAATCATAGTCATTTGAATCGCCATTAAATGCACTTTCTGTAGATAAAACTTTCATAGTTGCAAGTTTCATACTTTTTGAGAAAATTGAATTTGAGTCCGAAAGTGGCGAGTGGCCCGATTTTTGTGAAGCCCAGTGTAGTAGTATTGTGTACCACGTAATAGATGGTTTGATATGGTATAGTGAGCATCTGAGTCGTGAAGCCCACTTACTCTTGGTATTACAATCTTTTTAAACATAATTTTCAGTCGTCACATCACTTCTCCTCGTATGTAGTTTTACGAGTATGCCTGCATGCACTTGCTTTGTAAAAATGTTTGGCAATTTACTACATTTGAGTTTTTATACTCTCACTTAATGTCCTAAGGCGCTTCTTTCTACATTATCAATAAATTGGACGATCTCGGTCCATCACTACAGCAAACAATAGCAGTTTTATATTACTCGTTATAACGGATTTCATGGTAGTTGGTAGACATTAAGCAGTTCCCCGATGATCTCCCAATTACCATGAATTGCCAATATGTTAGAGAAATGTGAGATTTTACACTAGGAAAGAAAAAACGAGCATGGCAATAGCTTTCGAATGCGAGCAGATTGAATTGTATTTCTGGAGGATTGCACCATATGATTTTATTTCGAAGAAATGCAAATAACTGCAATAAAAACTTAGATCGACACATAGAAGCTTTAAATTTAGAAAACGGTCGCGTCACAAATTGATAAAAAAAAGATTAGTTTTTATATTCTCGGTGTTTTCTTAAAACATAAAATTAGTAATTCCTGGAATTAAATATTGGGTTAAAGTTAAATATTTCCTATCATGTGCACATAAACTACATCCACCAAAAAATACTGCAAAGGACCCTGGTATGACCTTTGTGATTTAGGAAAAAATATTTTGCATTCACCTGAAAGATGTACATACTCGTGACGGGCAGTGGAAATCAAGTCCAGCATTTGACCATCTCAAAATCAATTTGACATAAACAAAAATTAACGGAATAATACCTTTAACATATGTAGTTACAAAAGCGTTTATACCAACCGGCTGCCTTATAGAAGAAATCAGTAATACAAATAAACAAAACAAAAATTCAACGATAGGTACTCAATATCTTCGCTTTATGACACGATAGCCCGACGTTGGGCCTTGGCCGCGTGTATGGTTGACCTCTAATTGTTGCGGTTATGCGACTTTGTCCTCCAGTTCCGGAAACCATCTGATGGGCGTCCTCACCTACTGATTGCTCCCATCGAGCTCTCAGTCGTCCTCGCTATCTGGCTCCGTCCTTTCGTTGCGCCTTCGTCACCTTTTTGGACATGCGATCGTCGTTCATGCTTTGTACATGTCCCGCCCATTGCAGTCCCTGCAATTTCACAGTAATCGACACATGTAGATCTTCCTACAGCTGATACAACTAGTCGTTGTACCGGATGCGCCATTTACCTCGTTCGAGAACGGCCCCGAAGATTCTCTCGCTCGAATGTGTCCCGCAGATCTTCAGAGTTTTGAGTTAAGGTCCATGCTTCGCAGCCATAGCATAACACATATCGGATGATCGTTTTATTCACGTTGAGCTTCTATTTCATTATTGGGAGGACCGGAAAATAACACCTATTAAGTAGCGGTATCAGTCGCTTTATCTCATCTGTTTTGTTGGCGTCCTTCGACAAATTGCAGCCCAGGTAAGTGAAGTTGTCTACAAACTCGATATTGAGGTCCTTTACTCTGATGCTTGAATTTACTGCCGTTCTTGTTTTTTATTGCACCGTTACTTTGGTTTTATCCTCGTTGATATGTAGTCCAACTTCTTTTACGGCTGCAGAAGGCTTTCTGCATCACCCACTCTTCGAGACATTATGTTGATGTCGTCGGCGTACGCGGCGTACGTCGAATTGTGGCTAATGTTCAGACACCTCGATACACCGGCCTAAGAGTATATCACTGCTACAATCAACCTTTCACTCCGAACATTCATCCTACCAGAGATTGTGAAGAGGCCGCATCATTCCTTTACCCAAACCTGGCGAAAAACACTCCTTAGGAGAATCCTACCACCCGATCACACTTTTATCTCCTTTGGCAAAGATATTAGAATGGCTGATACACAAAACTCTTGCGACGCTCATACAACTCGCTAATCACCAACACGGCTTCAGGAAAATGCACATTACCACCACTGCATTAGACCGAATCATGTATAAAGTCTTTAATGGAATCAACCAGCCCAAGCCGTTTAAGCGCACCATCCTAGTGGCTTTGGATCTGTCGAAAGCGTTTGATACGGTGAATCACTCGCTCCTACTGACATAACTCATCCACACCGTCGCATATAGTTAAATGGATCGCAAACTACCTTGTCGGACGTCAATCCATTACAAAGTTTAGAAATGGTAAATCTAAACTTAGAAGGATCAAACAGGGAGTACCACAAGGTGGAGTTCTATCCCCCACCTTGTTGAACCTCTAAATGTCAGGGCTTCCCACTTCACCCGAAGGAATGGACATAATATCCTACGCCAGGGGTGTCAAACTCAAAACCTGGCCCGGGCCAAATAAGACTCTCTTCAGGTTTGGGTGGGCCGCAGGAGCAAAATTTCAAAAACTTTTATTAAATCGTATTACGAAATTTTATTACAGAATATGACTTTTAAAATATGGCAGAATGTCTGGATCACTATAGCGGCTTCGGGACTATCCGTGAGAACTTATAGCTTTCGAAAATGTACTTCAAGAACATTAAATACTTAAGACAAGAAGCGAAAACGTGAAATGAACATGATCTTCAAGTAACCACTTTTTGTTAATTATGTACATGATTTGCGACAAATTTTGACCAGATGATAAAAAATTATTTATCCAGGTCGCCGAAAACATTGGGAAGCAAAATAGACAGATTAAATTAATTTCAGCAGAAAGGTGGCTAAAACTGACAAACAGTTGTTTGTGATATGGTTTTATTCAAACTCATGCACCAATACAGGTTGATAAGTATAGGTCTAAAAATCAGGCACTTGGGCTCTAATTATTATGTTGAAATTTCACATCCAGGTAATTTAGTCTCAAATTCCAAGATATCCGTAGTTTTTAAAGCTTTGCCATTTTTCCAAATAAATCTCAATTCATGTTCAGTGTTCAGTTCAGCCAACCAATTTTTTATTAACTACATTTCGGGACAGAACAGTTTCATGAAGAGGCTAAGTATTGTCCTGTACAAAAAAAACCAAATAACCAGCAGCAAATTGTTTGTAGTATTTGGAGACAAATTCCTAAAATAATCTTGCATAAGCCACTAACGAGTTTTAGTAATATTTGTAGACATGTTCAACTGCTAAATTTGTTCACCTTACCAACTTCACCATTTTTGTGTTGATACACATTGTGTTGCTTCGACCTGGCCGCGGGCCGCACAGAACTGCGTGGTGGGCCGCGAGTTTGACACGTCTGTCCTACGCTGACGACTGCACCATCCTGACACCCGGCAATGATATTTCCGACATGTGCGACCAATGGTTACTTGGAAGAGCTCAACACCTTCTTCATTAACAAGAACCTCAAGTTATCAGCGCCCAAATCCTCGGCCACACTCTTTACCACGTACAACCAGGAATACAACCTACTGCCACACATGAAAGTAAACAACACCGTCACCCCTAAATCCTCAGCGTCACAATTGACAATCATGGCATCTTCAACAGCCACGCCGACAATAGTTGTGACAAAATGAAGAGTAGAAACAATATCTTAAAATCTCGTGCTGGCAGCAAATGGGGAACAGATAAGGAGACGTTACTTACTGCTTACAAAGCCATCGGTCGTTCAGTGGTAAACTACGCAGCACCCATATGGACAAACAATCTCTGCAACACTCATTGGAAACGGATTCAAACGTGCCAGAATGCAGCTATGCGTACAATTTCTGGATGAGTACGCATGACATCACAAGATCCCCTCCACCAAGAGACAAAGCTGCTAAATCTGAAAATTTATAATGAGCTCCTCGCCAAGCAATATCTTGTTGGTGTTATCGTAGTCAACACCCGAATCTCGATCTTATGGACAAAACCCCACCTCCACGTCATGTTAGACGTACATTAAGGGACAAGGAAAGGGAAGTCCAAAGATTCAAAAGGGTTCCCCTCGATAACACTAACACCTACAAGGCGGTTCTAAAGCAGTTGAATACCAGCGAGGTAATAAAAGCCACGAATGATCTATCTGTAAACCGTGTCCTCGACCACCGCAGATATTTCCAATGATGAACTACAGTTACCTAGAGCCACACGTAGCACCTTCTCTCAGGTTCGCTCTGGATGGTGTTCCAGACTTAATTAATTTTGGTCCCGCATCGACAACACCATTGCAGACATTTGCCCAGCGTGTGGAGCCAGCCCGCACAACGTGGACCACCTTTTCAATTGTACCGCTGCACCAACGCACCTAACACCCATTGCGCTTTGGGAAAATCCCATTGAGGTGACAATCTTCTTAGGCCTTGAACTTGAGGAGAGGATGCCAACCATTTACGAATAACGACACTAGTTCCCGCCCCCTTTCCTGCGCCGCTGTTTCTTTCATCAAAAATCAATCTTCAACTTGATGCAATTTTTTTATACAAAATTACATGGCCGAACTTGCGTTTTTTCAAGAGTTATGAAGCTTTGTAAAAAGGATGGGACTTTTTTTTCCCATGATCTGGGTGCCAAACAAACCTGGAAAAATCCGGCGATGGATTTTTCTCTCTCTTTCGATTACCGTAACTCCTAGTGGAGCATGGTGCGTTGATGACTACCGTGTGTAGTCATCAACGTTACAAAGACAACTGAATTCGGAGTGTGATACGGTTGTCAGCCATACCACTTCCTAGTCGCATTGTTAGTTTATTATTCTACGATAAGAATATTTCTTATCATCTTCTTCTGAATAATAAACTTGCGACGAGTCGTGCCGAGTTTGGAAACTCGTTTCTCTATGAGTGTCTATTTCACAGAGTGGCGACCGAACGATCACGGCCACGTTTTTTTTGCGATTATTTCAAAAACGGCAAAAGGTACAGAAAAATGGTTTGAAAAGGAAGAAACTACATAAAATTATATTTGCAATGATATATAGCTCATTAGAGTTTTATTGAATATTTCGGCGTTAGACTAAAAAATAAATTGAATATTTTCTTTTTAGACCTTTTTTAAAAGCTCCATAACTCTTGAAAGAATGCTAATTCAGGCGTAAAATTTTGTACAAGCATTCACAATAAGTGCAATATAATTTTGGGGGAAACATTGAGTCGCTCCGGTCAAGGACCCTCATTATCCCCCATATGAAATTGGCAAAACGGCATGTCCATAACTCCCCCAAAATTGGAGCAGAGAGCTAAATTTTTTTTTTCCGATTGGAGGCCATAGTCACTCCACCCACCAAAAATCAGCTCAATCGGATAAAAAATAAGGGTACTTCCCATACAAAGTGACCCACCAGGAGTTTATTCTACGGACTACTCACTTTATAAATCGATGATTACTGTAGGCCATTCTAAGCAGTATATCCCTACATCATAACAGAGCCTCCACTGTGGAGTTACAGATTTAAATACAGTTAAAAGATTTAAATACATATTGTCAAAATACTTATGCCGCAACAAAATTATGCACCTATGTATTTGTTTTCTTCTTTATAGCAAAAGAGTCCGAAAGCAGACAGGAAAAATATTGAGTATATTTTTTGGTGTTGATATGTGCTTTCATTTCCTTATAAAAAATATACCGCTATTCGCTGTAGTTAAATAAAATTAGTGTCTGGGCTCGCGGGTACCAGATGTCGAAATGCATATGCCGACTAGTGTAAGTTACGGGAAACACGAAAATTTTCAATTCAAACGTGATTTATTCCGTTGAGGGTCCTTGAAGCAGGCAACAAACACACATAGTTGCTTTTAATATGTATCTTTTTCAGTGGCGGCGCATAAGGGCCCGCATCGCGGATGGGTGCATGAGATTTAGGGGCCCATCAGAAGCCACATGAACGATTCCTCGAACCATAGAAACAGCTATTTTTTTTTTTAGACAGATACATATATACACTTTCGAAGTAAAAACAAATGCTAAATTTATTGCTCCTCTTTTATCCTTAGATAAGCCTCTACGCCCAAAAAAGTTCGTAGATCAAAGTCCTAACATTTTTGAAAGCTCATCAAACAATCCGGACCCTCAAATTTTCGCAAAAAAAACTCTTCTATGGTTAAAAAAGTTTATCTTTTAATCATTTACAGCGCAAGGAAACTTGGCCTTCTTTCATAATTCACATGAAAATAGCTGGAAATTAGGGTTTTTTTCATGAATAAATGTATGTATATATGTTCAATGAAACATGTTGTGTTGTTGTTTCTGTGAAAAGGTAAGTTAAGCTTTTAAATATGTTCAGCTTAATTTACTCTAAATTTATCTGAATCAGCGCTCTATAAACACCTTATAAGCCTCCATTACGGAATACAATTTGATCCTGGTATGGCTGTGCTATTTTCCGTGCCAATAATATATGGCCAAAACGATCCTTTAGGAGCTATCCTAACACATTTTTGGAGATTGTACCTTTTCTATAGGATGATTATACCAGACTAAATTCCCATCAACTTTGTCACGAACTGTCAAGCACGAACAAAATAGTTGGCGAGTGGTACTAAACTAAGTTCAAACTAGTTAGTAAGGCCTGTATGTATGTATGCCTGTATGTATGTATACGTTAAGGACTAAAATATTTTATCTTGCTTGCAGTATATACCTACACGATCATTAGGTCTGCGGTGCTAAGGCCACATTTCATTTCAATGGAGTCTTGCCAATATTGCTGTATTGAATTTAATAATTAAGAACAAACGTTCTTCAAAATGATGGAATTAAATTAGAGCACACTTGAATTAAAGGCTGAAAGGAAAGGAATAGAGTTGAATTAATAACGTGTCGTTTTTTCAATTAAATAGGCACTTGGGAGATTTTTTTACACTATGTTCGAAAAAAATATCCTTTGGATGACCACCCCCGGCGGCTTCGCAAAGACGGGATCGTTCTACGGTATGTTCGATTACCTTTCGCAAAAAATCCGGCTGCAAACCTCGGCTCTCCGCTATATTTTGCTTTAATTTCTGTATTGTCCTTGGTTTATTATTGTAGACTCTCTCCTTAAGGTATCCCCACGGAAGAAAAATCTAGTGGAGTTAAGTCTGGGGATCTAGCCGGCCAGTTAATTGCAGATCCTCTGGAAATGACTCTTTCGCCGAAAACTACCGTTAAAATCTCCATTGTGGCTGCAGCGGTATGGCGAGGTGCTCCATCTTTCTGGAACCACATATCTGGTCTGTTTTATAGACAAAAGGACGAATAACATTGTTGAGCGTCTCACAATATCGTTGTCCGTTCACAGTCAGGGCCTCTCCATTCTCGTCCTCGAATAATACCGGACCGATGATCTCCTCTGAAGTAATACCACACCACACAGTACATTTTGCACAAAACGTCTCTCACTCGTGTAGGTCTCTGGGATTTTTTGCGCTCCTCGTTCCAAAATTTTGCTTGTTGACGAAGCCGTCCAATAAGAAATGTGCCTCATCCGACATGATAAGACGATGAATGAATCGTTCTTATCTGGCCAATCGCTGGAATTAAATGGCATACGCTAATATTTCCATGTTGTTTTTTATGGTTCCTTTCCAGTTTATTTTATCAATATAATTTTATAAAAACTTGGTAAATTTGAGCAACGAGACATTCATTCATTCACTTTTTGTTATTATGGTGTCATTACCTGACGCATTCTTACGACTTAATTTCTAAATAAATTGTCTAATAATAGTAATTTTGGCAGTAATTACCTTTTAAACATTGAGTTAATGAAACGTTGGCAAAATTCCATTCTATCTGTCCGTATACGTACTTTTTGTGAATGCAATGGTTCAAAAATATACTCTTTTATAAAACCTACCTAAATCGACCCGTCCTCAGCGCTTGCCTACCTGGAAAGTAGTGTAAACATATCTCCCATGTCTCTAGTTTATTCTAACCAAATTTCAGAAAAAAATATTAAAAAATAAAAAAGTTATGCATGGTTTACACTAGTTCACTTTAAATTGGCTAGCCTGAAGTCTGGCTCGTGCGCTCGTCTTCAACTCATAGGTTCCGGGGTCGAATTCCACTGTAAATTAAATGTCGCCCGTAGAGGTCAATGCTGGCCTGTGTGAGCTTTTTTATTTTAAAATAAAAAACTGTTGATGAAATCATGAATTTAATAAACGTTACAACAAGGACACCATTCTCAATTTAAGAATGCAAAAAGTTAAAGCAGCTCTTAGCAAAGTTATTTTAAGTACGATTTAATTTTAGTAGAAACACTGTAGCGATGAAATCATGTTTTATTGCACTCAGCTTTTCTCTCAGTGTAGGGGGCCCACTCAAGAAGTTGGCGGGAGGGTCCCGAATATATTTGTTCCGCCACTGATCTTTTTGTCCGGTTTTTGTTAATTATATATTTATTTATTTAATAGTTAGTTCTTATAATCTAAGCTTAGCTTAGTCCATTCCAATAAACGGTGATATCACTAGAATATGATCCATAACAACAAAATAGTATAGGTAAATAGTGCTTCTTTTAAATGCAAAGCAGCTGATGGAGAAATTTTCAAATGAAATAGTTTCGTCTCAATCGAAATAACTATCAACCGTTAACGAGTTTGCATTGTTATAAGTTCCATCATCCATCCATCATCAACAGAAACAGGCCTGAGTAGAAGATCATCATCTTTTGCCGAGCTACAGAGTGAACTGAAGTCGTTGCAGCAAAAATTCATTGCCTATGCGTTAGGTCAATCTAATTCCACAATTGCGCAATCGTGTGAATCTACGCTGACCTTAAATATCCCAAATTAAGGTATTGCTACCCGCACTCGATCAAGGGGCAAATCACAGTCTGATCAGCCAAATGAACCGTCGCTTCCTTCTTCCAATGATGTCACTTGTCGCAATATGGATTCTTGTCCGGCAAGTCAACGTTCTTCATCAATTCAACCATCATCCGAAAGTTCAGGAGAGTGCGAAGAGGCAGAAACAGCCCAGTCAACCGCTTCAAATCAGCACTATGAGTGAAGTGGATAACATTCATCAAACATCAGGGCCTTCCAAGTATGCCTCAACCTCAGGTAACGATCATCTTATTCATCTTATTCTTATACATTGACAGCATTGAAAACATAATCGGGAACAATGACTGCACACTTTTCTGCTCGTATGCTAAGAACATGCGATCATCATTATCCATTCCCTTCACTATATCTCTCGATAATCGGTCTGCAACGCTCTCGAGGATATTTGCGAGTTATTTGCATCATACTTCGTTGGTACTTTCCGACAGTCCTATGCCACTCCCGGATTAAGGAACTTTTCCAATCCTGTAACCCAACTCGAAGCATTTTCAGTCTTACCTCAATTCTCCAGGTAATAAATCGTCCTGTGGACCTGATGGACTTTCAAACACCTTTTTAAAGAGAGTTAGTAACACAATTTCAATACCACTCTCAATAATTTTTAAAAAGAGTGTTCGTGAGTGTATCTTCCCGGGTCAATGGAAGTGTTCATATATACTCCTCAAAACAAAATAAGGGCCACTAATAATTTTCTGATTATTTTTTTGTGGAAAAGGAAAATCATAGTTTTGTTGGTCTAATTTAATAAAACAATATGTTTTTCATTAAATCTAATGAATTTTATTGAATTTTGACCAAAAGTTACACTTTTTTTTAGCATTTTTTCGGATTGCTTACTTTTTGCGGTCATGTAATCGTAACAATAACAGTTAATTTGTATGTCTAATCTGTAAAAAAATTGATTCTTTGTTTTTTTTAGTATCGAGTATGGCCTCCACTTTTTGATATGCAGTCTCGAAGCCTGGACGGAACGCTTTCAATAAGCCGATCGACGCTTTCTATTGATATCTCGTCCCAACACATTTTTAGCAATTGAATCAGCTGTTGCTGATTGTGTATGTCCTTTTAAGCGGTCCGCATCCGGCGTTTTAATTGATCCCAAAGATGTTCTATCGGATTTAGGTCCGGACTGTTGGCAGGCCACTCCATGAACTCAATATTGACCTCCTTGAAAACAGACATTGTCGCCCGGGCATAGTATGTGGTCGTGCATTATCCTGCATGAGGATAAAACCATCCAACGCCTGTTGTGAAAAAGGAATGATATGTGGCCTAACAATCCTTTCAATATAACTTTCGGACGTAATTGTCCCGTTATTTAGGATAAAAAGGTTAGTTTTGCCTTGCAAGCTAATTCCGGCCTAGACCATCACACTGGGACCGCCTTGCCTCTCAATTTGATTAATGCCCGGATCCAAAAATGCTTCTCCGGTTCTCCGCCAGACTCTTATGCGTCGGTCGTCACTAAAAATTTTTACTTTGCACTCATCCGAGAAGAGCACCTTGCGCCATTGTTGCATGTCCTATTGGATATGTCGACGAGCAAATCTTAAACGATTCGTACGATGCGTCCTGCCCTGTTCTGTTCTGGTAACACGTTCCCTTGACCACTGTTAGTGTTCGTGCAAACGATTTCTGATTGTTTGAGGGCTAACAATGGTCCCAGTCGTCCTTAATAGCCTACTTTGTAGTCCACGAGCACTAATGGTACGATCCCGTCGCGCACAAAGTCTCACATATCGGTCTTCTGCGGGGGTGGTTATTCGAACTCGGCCTGAACCATGACGACGGGAGACATTTCCTGTCTCCTGGTAACGGTTCCAAAGATTTTAAATGGCTCTTCGCGGATACCCTGATTGCAGGGCCACAGAACGTAGCGAACGACCTTCCTCCGACATTTCTAAGGCTCTGGACGAAGCATTTAAATTTAAATGGCGCCGAATTGTTGGTATTTTGTATTTTACAGATTCTCCTTATCTTTAGAAGTGCAACAACTAATGTTGCATTTAAAGAACTTGGCGAAAACTAATTCTTAATCAAAATGAGAAATAAACAAAACTATTAAATGTATGACTCGTGACCCCAAAAGTACTGTTTAAGACAGTTCCGTTAAAGCTAATGTTAACGAATGATACTGTGATAACTCACATCACATTCAGGTACAGAATGGCATTTTTGAAAATAATTATCACATTAAAAATTCGCCAAAAGACGTTGTTAAAGTCAACGGACATAAGTGGCCCTTATTTTGTTTTGAGGAGTATATATATATATAGTTCCAATTCCTAAATCAGGGGACCAAAATATTGCGTCAAACTACCAGCCGATATCTTTATTATCACCTTGTTCAAAACTGCTCGAACGTATTGTATACAATTATATTGATGAACATTTTGGTCATTTAATTGGTTCTGCTCAGCATGGTTTCCGTAAAAAAAATCCACTACCACAGATTTGGCTTGTAAGAGAATTGAAAACACATTTAGATTTAACGCTTTATATTTGTTTATTTCAAAAAATAAGGTTCACAAGCACAAGCAATTAAGTCCGACGTGTCCGTCTTCTCTCACCACACTGACTTCCAATGGTCAGTGGCGTCGTGATTGCAGTGGCGTTACAGTCTCCCCCTTTGGACTACACTTAGCGACCCGCGTGTGGTCCAATGCACTTTGGGAATTCTGCTTCTTTGGTCGGACTCGGCGCCGAAACGGATGAAGAGGTTCGGGTCCGGGATACCAGATGCTTCCTTATACGGAGTGAGGGCTGAAGTGTGGTATATTCCGAGAGGGATGTCCTTGTCACTTACCGCCGCAAGTTGGTAGGTAGTCGGAGAAACCACCTTAGTGATGACATACGGTCCATCGCGACGTGGAGCAAATTTGCTAGTGTAAGCTCGACTGGTATTGCTCAAAGCATGCACGTCGACCAACACTTTCTCACCAACGTGGTAAGAAGGACCAAGCCGTCAATGCTCGTCTGCGTTCGACTTCGAAATATCTTGCTGGCGTTCACTAACTTCTCGTGCTTCAACAAGCGTTTCCCCCAAGTTAATTAAATGGTGGGAGATGTTCTTCACAAACGGTGCATTTTGCACAATGGCACGAGGGTCTCGTTCGACGTCATTAGTATTTCGCAACTTACGACCAAACTACAAATAAGCTGGTGTTACGTTGGTAGATAACGAAGTCGTCGTGTTCATCGCGAACCTTATGCTAGCAATATGAGTAGCCCATTCAGTATGCTTGGAAGCGGTGAGGATTGCCAACTGTGTTTTCATGTCGCGATTCTTCCGCTCCACTGGGTTAGCCTCCGGATGATACGCTGGAGTGAGGTTTTGTTTGAAGCCCATAGCGTGTGCTACCAATTGCATAGTTTCGCTTACAAACTGAGGTCCATTGTCACTAATTACACGGCGGGGCGTGCTGTACCGCAGAATGACCTCATCGATAAGACAACGAGCACAGGCTTCCGCTGTTGCCTGTTTCAAGGCGAAGAGTTCCACCCATCTAGTGGTAGTTTCTTCAACGACAAAGATCCACTGCTGATCATCAGAGTTCGGTGGGTACCGAAATAAAACACCATTAGACAGTAGGTAGCCGCGGTCCGCTGCTCGTTTTGCCTCTATCAGATCGGTTCCGTTCTCCAATGATGAAATAATTTTCGCTAATTCAGGATCCTTTAGTTGTTCCAGTCGGGTGTCGTTGTATGTAGTAGAAGGCATGTCCACGATCGTGACTTGCAATGAATCCACCTCTGGTAGGAAAGGTAAACGGAATAACGTATCCGCGAGGGCATTCGATCTTCCGGGAACATAGTCGATCTGAAGGTCGTAGCTTTGAAGCGCCAGTGCCCACCTTGCTAGTCGTCCATTTGGTGATTTCATGGACATGAGCCAACGAAGAGGTTGATGGTCACTCAAGATTCTAACTGGCGATGATTCCAAGTAGCCTTAAAATTTTTCAACTGCCCAGACGGCGGCCAGAGCTTCTCTTTCCGTCGTTCTATATTTGCGCTCAGCTGATGTCAACAGCCTACTCGCATATTCAACCGGATGTTCATTTGGGGGCTCCCCCTGCAGTAAAGCAGCTCCAATAGCATACGCGCTGGCATCGCAGCGAAGTAGATACGGTTGAGAATAATCGGCCTGTTGCAAAATTGGTGCTGTTGTTAGTTTTTCTTTCAGGGTCTCGAAAGCAGAATTCTGAGATGTACCCCATTGCCACTCAGCATTTTTTTGGTGAGTTGAGTTAAAGGGCGCATTATCTCGGCGCCATCGGGTATGAACTTGCGAAACCACGATACTGTTTGAAGGAATGTTAAGAGTTCTTTAACATTTCGAGGGCGAGGTATCCTCTGATTCGCAACAACTTTTTCGGGGTTTGTTTTGATTCCTGTGGTCGTGATCACGTGGTCGAGATATTTGACCTCTGGTGCAACGAATTCAAACTTTTCTCGATTAATTCGCAACTTAAAAAGTTGAATGCGGCCGAACACTCTCCACAAATCATTCAAGTGCTCTTCGAACGATTCAGAGATAACAATTATGTCGTCCAGGTACGTTAGAATTGTAACTCCAGCTAACTTCGCTTTGAGACGATCGACAGGTCTCTGGAATGTGGCCGGAGCATTCCGTAAACCGAAAGGCTTACGTGGTCATAAACGCAGTTCGTTTGGCCTCGTGCAGTAAATCATCCAACCTGGTAAGTGGATATCGATCGGGGATTGTGCGCGCATTCAGCTGGCGATAATCGATACAAACGAGAAAATCTGTTTTGCAGTTCCCTTTTGGAACCATCACTACAGGTGCAGCAGCAGGTGACTCTTCGATTATGTCATTCTCGATCATTCTCTGAATTTCTGCTTCCAGGTACTTGCGTTTGGGCTCCGATAAACAGTAAGGAACAACAGCAATAGGGGTGTCGTCGGTCAACTTGATTGAATGCTCCGCGTAAGGAAATGGCTCATCGCTCGCACCAAAGAGCTCCTTGTATTCGTTCAGGAGAGAGTTGATAGCAGTTGTCTGCTCACAAGATAAATGATTGCATTCAGGACCATGAACAGTAATTGGCTTACCAGCATCCACGATATTGATGTCCGATAGATCGAGGTTCAGGAATTGATAACCCTTGGCAAGCTCATCTCGAAAACACCGTTGGGCAGATTAATGATGATGTTTGCCGCAGCTGCTCCCAATAGCATCCTCCCGTTGGTGTGTTCTGGTACTGCTAATAAGCAGATGGGGACAGCCCGATCCTCAATGTGTATAGATACGTCGAATGCGTATGCTCGAACCAGCGATTGATTTCCATCAGCGAGTGTCATCTTGATGTACTCACAGCGAAAAGGCACACCATCGTTGACAAGCAAATTTGTGAGTTGGGCGCCTGCTAGACTTCGCTTTGCTCCTGTGCACGCAGCCCCGACATGGCCTTCAACTACGATCTTCACGCAGGGACGACAGCCATTATACATGTCTCCACTCATGGTGACGTTATTGAACTCTAAGGCGGACGGTTTCTGGTTACACTTCGGGCAATTTGTACGAATGTAACCCGGGGTTTGACATCCGAAACGCTTCAAATGATTTTGAGTCGATGGTGTCGACTGTTGTTGCGTTTTATTTGTTTTCACAGCTTTTCGGCATTCGGTTTCGTTATGTCCGAAATTTCTACAATACGCGCACTTTGGTCTTTGTTTATTGTTACCGTTTTGATGAACTTTTTCGTCATTCTATTTATATTCGTGCAGTGTCTTTTCAAATTCACGGGCCTGCGATAACAAATTTTCAAATGACCGCACATCCGACCGATTTAGACAATTGCGAACGTTTCTACGTAATAGTCCGAACAACATATCAATTTGCATCTGTTCTGAGAAATCATACGGCAATTGGGAAAATTTTGCACGAACAGCACAAATATAATGTTCAGTTGGCTCATCAGCCTTTTGCGGATTATCGAATATTTCTCGATATACCAAATAGGGCGGCAATTTACGCGAATAGGTATTGCGAAGTGATTCAACGGCAGTCTTCCACGAGGATGTGGTCGACTTCATACCCTTCCACCAAACCGACGCGTTTTTTTCGAACAGCATGGACAGTCCACGCAATGCATTTTCATCCGAGACACCGGCACAATCCTTAAATGTGAGCACTGCATCCAAGAATACCTCGACATCCTCGGTTGGTTCTCCTCGAAACCTCGAGGTACAATTCGCGAAGTTTCCGGCAACCAGAATTGGTTGAATTGATTCGACAACCGAATTTTCCAAATTTACTGACGCAACCCGGTTCAACAATTGTTGAAATTGTTCTTCGCTGAACATCATTGTTCTGTCGGCACTTGTCTGCGAGCGAGTTTGTACCGGTTGGGGGGTTCTCGGAGTTTTAGGGGCTATTAATGAAAACTACCATAAGCAGGTGACGACAAGTGGGATAACTGAGGGATAACCACTGGACATCGATGGCAACTGAGTCTGTTCGACACACACAAAATAATGACAGGTGTGTGTGTGTGTGAAACGCACTCGACCCGACGGCAAATACAGTGCGCTCGATGATGACGGCAACAAATATACCACGCCCGACAACAGGGACGCGAGCGAAATGCACTCGAAAGTGTGTGAGCACAACGCGGCGACGGCGACGGCAACTAGGAAAAATTGAAGTCGACGGCCGAAACAAACAAAAGTCTATCGCGCATACACAAAGAAGATGTGTATGTTGTTAGAAATACTGCACTTTTCTTCATGAAATGAAAATACATACTTTTAAACTTTCGATTCAAAAACTCTTTTATTTTACACTATGGATCTTATTTTGTTGAGCTCAAGAACTCAACTAACTTCTTATAAACTCACGGTTCATGAAAGTTCATATATCGTTTTCAATACTCATTATTATATAAACAATGTCGTCTAATACGACTCTTAGACTCATGGTCGTTATCTGAATCTATTTGGAAAGTACGACTAATTTTTGTTTAGATTTAGAATCTTAAGTGGCTGTGTGTGCACTATATTTTATGATCTAAATATCATAAATATCTAATACGCCCCCTCAAAAATTGAATCGTTCTTTCCAAATTAATAATATAAACATAATAATAATTTATTGCAATCCATCAACACGTTTATCCGCTTAATTGGTCTTGAGCTCAACTCTTAATTTTTTTTTTTTTTTTTAATATCTGACTCCTGGGGAATACTTATATGGCCCAACATTTGTTGCAAGGATTAGGAAAACCCAACAAAACCTAACCAGACCAAATACAAATTACATATTATTAAGTTCTAATTTGTGCTTATAAATATTTGTAATCTTCTATTGCATTCTCGAAAACTCGCTTCTTCTGACTTCTTGAACACATCTTGCGAATAAGAACTCGTTTCGCACATCTGCTTATGGTTTTTGCCTGTGGAAATATGTATACTTTTAGAATTGATTTTGTATTAGTTAATGCGTTCTCTTAAAAAAAATGATATTTAGTATTAATGTGCTCAGATATTTATCCACACACATTTTCAAATATAATAAAAATATGTTTTTTTTTTAATATTAATTACAACAGCTACGCTGCTGCTATAATTAAAACTAAAGAGACATTTTTCAACATTCACACAAAAGGTAATCAATTTTAATCGCTGAAAATCAGAATACCTTTTCTTACATTCCTGAAAAATTAAATATATAATACATTGTTCTTTAATCATTTCTATCTAATTATTATCATAATAAAAACCTTCAAATTTGTTCATCCATCAATTCAAATTAATATACATAATGTAGATTGCTGTAAATAAGTACCGATCTCCTTTAAACTATTTTAAGACATGGCCAAAATTTCTTCTCGATCTTACGTCCACAAAATATTTGCTGTAATATTTAAATCATTCCGAATGTATTGCATTACATTCATTAAACGATCAATATCAGTGTAAAAATACATATGTACCAGCATTCAAGTTTCACATAACTCTAATATATGACGAGGGCTATTATTAACTTTCTATTCCCAGATATTTACTATATTCATCTGGACCCTTTATGCCACTTTAATTGAGGTTATTATTTCACCCTTTCCTTGATACTCGTATCAACATTCCAGATAGGTACCAACAATTTTGTACTTCAAATCAGTCATATAAAAGTTGTTCATTGATACAATATTTAAATGGCATTCACAGGATCATTTACAATAATAGCCAAACAAATGTTTCCAATTATATTTTTAATTGTTAAAAATATACTGAGGCCTCCATTACACAGTCATATTTCTATTATAATATGTATGTCATATGCCTAAGCCTATTCGATTCATTAAGTATACATTTTTAGACGTGCAGGAAGCGAAATCAAGTAGGCTTGAGCCTTGAGGATATGATAATATCTATTATAATATATATATTACCAATATATGACTATGTAATAGCGCCCTTACACTTATTCCCTTGTGAAAATGTATTAAAAAAAACATTTAGATACTTTTCAAATACATCTTCAAATGTTTCATTGAAATAATTTCAAAACCCCACACTAGAGCCTAATCAAGCTCATATAAATAGTTTCCCATAGGTTTTCTCAGTTAAGTACTATTACCTATGTATTTCTGTTTTATTATATTTCCCATTTGCAGTTTAATATCCATATCATGGATAAGGTAATTCAAACTGATTAATTAAACAATTTTTTTTAATTCTGTTGTCTTCGACCTTCTTGTAACAGAAAGAAATGTCTCACTGTCCATTTAACAAAAATACCTGACAACTCTCTATATCGAATAAATAAGCTTCATTTTTCTTGTACATATTACTAAATTCTACACTTTTTATTGTGAATACCCATTTAGCATATAGAATTGGTTTATATATATTTATTATTATTTTTTTTTACTAAAGCTCATTTGTATATCCAATGAAGGGTTTATTTCAATAATAAACTTATTCTCTTTCCATTCATTTGTGATTTTGGAATAAGAATTAGAAGCAATTATTCCCTGGGATAGCAAACAGTACAGGAAACATAATTAAATATTTCGTCATTCCTATACAAAAATGAAAGAAGCGTTTGATACTATCACTCCCTTAAAGCAAAAACTTTATACTATTTGCACTTTATTACAATCTATCCGGCAGTCTGTAATTTATTTTTGCAGTTTTTTTTAGGGTTTTTTAGATTTTTTCAAAAAACCCTTATGAAATCGATTTTGTCCGTCCGTCTGTCCGTCCGTCTGTTCACTAAATAACTCGCGAACGGCTTAACCGATCGTCATGAAATTTGGTAGGACTGTGTAGAATGGTAACAGTCTTTGGTACGAAATACTTAAAAGCTGGTAGGACAAAAATAACAGGGTGTCCCGGACATTTGAAAATTTGTTCACTAAATAACTCGCGAACGGCTTAACCGATCGTAATGAAATTTGGTAGGAATGTGTAGAATCGTAACAGTCTTTAGCACGAAATACTTAGATGTTGGTAGGACAAAGCAAACAGGGTGTCCCGGAGATTTGAAAAAGTCGACTTTTTTAGTTTTTATCAAATCAAAGAAAGTATGCATCCAAAATCTAAAAAACCCTCGTATTGCGGGCGCAGCCCTCTGTACGCCGGTATTTTTTTTTATATTATTATTATTGTATTGTATTGTACAGGACTTTCCATAACTTTTTCTTGTTTTCATCATTTAACTTTCACTCTCTGAAACTTCTAAGTATCTCTTACTGGTTTTGACAACTCAGATGGACCAGTTTACTTTCGAAACTTTTTTCTTTCTACTGGTTTTGAACAAAGTTCAGATGCACCAGTTTACTTTCTACTGGTTTTGAACAAAATTCAGATGCACCAGTTTAATTTTAAAACTTTTATCTTTTCTACTGGTTTTGAACAAAATTCAGATGCACCAGTTTAATTTTAAAACTTTTATCTGATTTATCCTTATCAGATTTATAGTTGATCCAACCAATATACCTTTACAAAGGTATTTCCCTTCAAAATATTTTCATATGGTTTATATTTACCATATTTGTTCTTATGGTTTATATTTACCATATTTAAATACATACTGTTATTCAGTCTTCTTATTATACCACATTTAATTTGGTGTTTTACTTTTTCTCAGAGTGCATTTTATCAATCTAATCATCAGCAATGAAAACCACATCTCCCTTCTAGTTTGGCCCTATTTAATATAGTCCCACCTTTTCATTCATTATCCTTATCATTCACTCTGAGACACCATTTAACTTCGAGGTTCATAAAACCTTTTTATATACAGTTTTTTTACTTGCCGTTCCTTTTTTTTGCAGAAAATAATTGTTAGGCTAAAATTTCATTTTAAATAGCAAACATCACAACCATTTTTAATTCGTGCTCAATTAAATCCTTCTACATACAAAACATTATTTGAAAATTGTATAATATATTCTTGAAGGATTGATCATATCCGTATAACATAATCCACACTTCCATTATATATATATAGCAACACAGACAAAACATAGATGGAGATGTTTGATTAATTTATTCCATTCCTACCCTCTACCATATCCTTAATCTGATGAATAAGAATCAAAATGGAAATGGATTTCTGCGGAAAATGTGGATGCACTTAAATAATTCAATATAACTTATTAACCGTATCATTGAATTTATGATCTGCTTATATGACTCACTTTTTTATATCAAATCTAGGTTATTTCAATTCAATTTCAACCAATAATTGTGTTAAAATTCGTAACCTAAATCATAAAATCAAAACTCTTTTCAATTACATACTCTTAAAATCGGGTAATTTTCATGATACTCACTGTCAATTTGGCTTCATTTTCTTTATGTACCTATACATAGTATACCTGAACCTATTGGGGCTTATTAGCAATGCTGAAGTGAGCTTATTTCCAGTTTTAAATCAAATTTTAATTTCCTTGCAATCCCATCAAGTCACCTATGGCTACTTCAGAATGATATGGATCCTTTGTTTCACCAGTTGCATGTATTTTCTTAATCTATGGCTCAGTTGCTGAAGTTCCAGTTCCACATCGCTCACCACATAGAACTTTTGACACTTTCCATTTGAAATACATTTATTGCCTATTTTATATATATTTTTTTGTTTTACGTGCAATTATGATATTATGGAGCGTTTTCATACAAACTTTTAGTTATACACTTATTCACTTAAACTTTTTTTTATCTTTTCTTGATCGGACTCCATTCTTTATTTCCACCACTGTACATTTCTACAAACTTCATATTTATTTCGAATTTCCATTTTCTGTCACTTTTCACAAATTAACTTTTTCTTTTTACACTACACAGTTACGGAAATGGGTCTGGGCCCATAACCTGTTAGAAATACTGCACTTTTCTTCATGAAATGAAAATACTTTTAAACTTTCGATTCAAAAACTCTTTTATTTTACACTATGGATCTTATTTTGTTGAGCTCAAGAACTCAACTAACTTCGTATAAACTCGCGGGTCATGAAAGTTCATATATCGTTTTCAATACTCATTATTATATAAACAATGTCGTCTAATACGACTCTTAGACCCATGGTCGTTATCTGAATCTATTTGGAAAGTACGACTAATTTTTGTTTAGATTTAGAATCTTAAGTGGCTGTGTGTGCACTATATTTTATGATCTAAATATCATAAATATTTAACATATGTATATGTGTGTGGCGGACGTGTCTTTGCAAGCCGCGGTGAAAATTTTCAGACGGACACTTCACAATTTCACGGATTTTAACTTTATTTTTGACCATTCAGGCTCGGGCGCCAATTTAATTAATTAAGAGAATTGAAAACACATTTAGATTTAACTCTTTAGATTTGTTTATTTAAAAAAATAAGGTTGACAAGCACAAGCAATTAAGTCCGACGTGTCCGTCTTCTCTCACCACACTGACTTCCGAAGGTCGACGAGCAGGGCAAGTCAGTGGCGTCGTGAATGCAGTGGGGTTACAGGCTGAATTTGTCGATTTTGTGGCGATCTCGTATCACAAGCCCCTGGATGTCCACGCAATTTATACCGATTTTTCCAAAGCCTTTGATACGGTCAATTACCATGTTGTGCTACTTAATAAACTTCATGAGTTAAGTTTCTTCCCTTGGCTACTTTCGTGGATGTCATCTTACCTACCTAACATATCTTCCAAAGTAATTTTTAATAACAGCATTTCATCGGAATTTACACCAACATCAGGGGTACCATAAGGATCTATTTTAGGGCCTCTTCTTTTTTCATTCTTTGTGAATGACCTTCCTTCTATTCTAAGCAACCGATGTCTTTTGTACGCTGATGATTGCAAGATGTTTACCTCTGTTTCATGCCTAAAAGATTGTCTTTCGTTGCAAGCTGAACTGGACTTATTGTCGTCCTGGTGCATCACCAATGATCTACTTCTTAACGTATTGAAGTGTTCGGTAATGGGGCTCGAGGCTAGCGGGCTGCGTTTTCCGCTGCACTAGTGATTTTCGTTCTGTAATCAGTGCTGTGAGATTATTTAACTCCCTTATACGTAGCATTTTGGAGTATGCTTCAGTGGTTTGGTCCCCGGCTACTGACGTGTCTACTGACGCCATAGAGCGGGTTCAGCGAAGATTTACCAAATCATTATTTTTCAAATTTAAACTTCCGTATCTTCCTTACCCAGAAAGACTTGATTTCCTTAAACTCCTTTCCCTAGAAGAAGCGAAGAACTTTCCGTGAACAATGTTTTTTATACAAAATTTGCCGAGGATTTATACACTCAAGTTTAGCGGATAAAATTGATTATAGAGTTCCATTATACTATTTATTATTATATTATGCTCTGTGGCCGTGATCGTTCGGTCACCACTCTTTGAATTAGACACTCATAGAGAAACGAGTTTCCAAACTCGGCACGACTCGTCGCAAGTTTATTATTAAGAAGAAGACGATAAGAAATATTCTTATCGTAGAATAATAAACTAACAATGCGACTAGGAAGTGGTATGGCTGACAACGGTATTACACTCGGAATTCAGTTGTCTTTGTAACGTTGATGACTACACACGGTAGTCATCAACGCACCATGCTCCACTAGGAGTTACGGTAATCGAGAGAGATTATACAACACTCCATCTTAACGCTCCTATAACTGATCTAGCTCTATATGTCAATTCTCCTTTGATTCGAATCATCCAACCTGGTAAGTGGATATCGATCGGGGATTGTGCGCGCATTCAGCTGGCGATAATCGATGCAAACGAGAAAATCTGTTTTGCAGTTCCCTTTTGGAACCATCACTACAGGTGCAGCAGCAGGTGACTCTTCGATTATGTCATTCTCGATCATTCTCTGAATTTCTGCTTCCAGGTACTTGCGTTTGGGCTCCGATAAACAGTAAGGAGCAACAGCAATAGGGGTGTCGTCGGTCAACTTGATTGAATGCTCCGCGTAAGGAAATGGCTCATCGCTCGCACCAAAGAGCTCCTTGTATTCGTTCAGGAGAGAGTTGATAGCAGTTGTCTGCTCACAAGATAAATGATTGCATTCAGGACCATGAACAGTAATTGGCTTACCAGCATCCACGATATTGATGTCCGATAGATCGAGGTTCAGGAATTGATAACCCTTGGCAAGCTCATCTCGAAAACACCAAGATCCGTTGGGCAGATTAATGATGATGTTTGCCGCAGCTGCTCCCAATAGCATCCTCCCGTTGGTGTGTTCTGGTACTGCTAATAAGCAGATGGGGACAGCCCGATCCTCAATGTGTATAGATACGTCGAATGCGTATGCTCGAACCAGCGATTGATTTCCATCAGCGAGTGTCATCTTGATGTACTCACAGCGAAAAGGCACACCATCGTTGACAAGCAAATTTGTGAGTTGGGCGCCTGCTAGACTTCGCTTTGCTCCTGTGCACGCAGCCCCGACATGGCCTTCAACTACGATCTTCACGCAGGGACGACAGCCATTATACATGTCTCCACTCATGGTGACGTTATTGAACTCTAAGGCGGACGGTTTCTGGTTACACTTCGGGCAATTTGTACGAATGTAACCCGGGGTTTGACATCCGAAACGCTTCAAATGATTTTGAGTCGATGGTGTCGACTGTTGTTGCGTTTTATTTGTTTTCACAGCTTTTCGGCATTCGGTTTCGTTATGTCCGAAATTTCTACAATACGCGCACTTTGGTCTTTGTTTATTGTTACCGTTTTGATGAACTTTTTCGTCATTCTATTTATATTCGTGCAGTGTCTTTTCAAATTCACGGGCCTGCGATAACAAATTTTCAAATGACCGCACATCCGACCGATTTAGACAATGGCGAACGTTTCTACGTAATAGTCCGAACAACATATCAATTTGCATCTGTTCTGAGAAATCATACGGCAATTGGGAAAATTTTGCACGAACAGCACAAATATAATGTTCAGTTGGCTCATCAGCCTTTTGCGGATTATCGAATATTTCTCGATATACCAAATAGGGCGGCAATTTACGCGAATAGGTATTGCGAAGTGATTCAACGGCAGTCTTCCACGAGGATGTGGTCGACTTCATACCCTTCCACCAAACCGACGCGTTTTTTTCGAACAGCATGGACAGTCCACGCAATGCATTTTCATCCGAGACACCGGCACAATCCTTAAATGTGAGCACTGCATCCAAGAATACCTCGACATCCTCGGTTGGTTCTCCTCGAAACCTCGAGGTACAATTCGCGAAGTTTCCGGCAACCAGAATTGGTTGAATTGATTCGACAACCGAATTTTCCAAATTTACTGACGCAACCCGGTTCAACAATTGTTGAAATTGTTCTTCGCTGAACATCATTGTTCTGTCGGCACTTGTCTGCGAGCGAGTTTGTACCGGTTGGGGGGTTCTCGGAGTTTTAGGGGCTATTAATGAAAACTACCATAAGCAGGTGACGACAAGTGGGATAACTGAGGAATAACCACTGGACATCGATGGCAACTGAGTCTGTTCGACACACACAAAATAATGACAGGTGTGTGTGTGTGTGAAACGCACTCGACCCGACGGCAAATACAGTGCGCTCGATGATGACGGCAACAAATATACCACGCCCGACAACAGGGACGCGAGCGAAATGCACTCGAAAGTGTGTGAGCACAACGCGGCGACGGCGACGGCAACTAGGAAAAATTGAAGTCGACGGCCGAAACAAACAAAAGTCTATCGCGCATACACAAAGAAGATGTGTATGTTGTTAGAAATACTGCACTTTTCTTCATGAAATGAAAATACATACTTTTAAACTTTCGATTCAAAAACTCTTTTATTTTACACTATGGATCTTATTTTGTTGAGCTCAAGAACTCAACTAACTTCTTATAAACTCACGGTTCATGAAAGTTCATATATCGTTTTCAATACTCATTATTATATAAACAATGTCGTCTAATACGACTCTTAGACTCATGGTCGTTATCTGAATCTATTTGGAAAGTACGACTAATTTTTGTTTAGATTTAGAATCTTAAGTGGCTGTGTGTGCACTATATTTTATGATCTAAATATCATAAATATCTAACACGCCCCCTCAAAAATTGAATCGTTCTTTCCAAATTAATAATATAAACATAATAATAATTTATTGCAATCCATCAACACGTTTATCCGCTTAATTGGTCTTGAGCTCAACTCTTAATTTTTTTTTTTTTTTTTTAATATCTGACTCCTGGGGAATACTTATATGGCCCAACATTTGTTGCAAGGATTAGGAAAACCCAACAAAACCTAACCAGACCAAATACAAATTACATATTATTAAGTTCTAATTTGTGCTTATAAATATTTGTAATCTTCTATTGCATTCTCGAAAACTCGCTTCTTCTGACTTCTTGAACACATCTTGCGAATAAGAACTTGTTTCGCACATCTGCTTATGGTTTTTGCCTGTGGAAATATGTATACTTTTAGAATTGATTTTGTATTAGTTAATGCGTTCTCTTAAAAAAAATGATATTTAGTATTAATGTGCTCAGATATTTATCCACACACATTTTCAAATATAATAAAAATATGTTTTTTTTTTAATATTAATTACAACAGCTACGCTGCTGCTATAATTAAAACTAAAGAGACATTTTTCAACATTCACACAAAAGGTAATCAATTTTAATCGCTGAAAATCAGAATACCTTTTCTTACATTCCTGAAAAATTAAATATATAATACATTGTTCTTTAATCATTTCTATCTAATTATTATCATAAAAACCTTCAAATTTGTTCATCCATCAATTCAAATTAATATACATAATGTAGATTGCTGTAAATAAGTACCGATCTCCTTTAAACTATTTTAAGACATGGCCAAAATTTCTTCTCGATCTTACGTCCACAAAATATTTGCTGTAATATTTAAATCATTCCGAATGTATTGCATTACATTCATTAAACGATCAATATCAGTGTAAAAATACATATGTACCAGCATTCAAGTTTCACATAACTCTAATATATGACGAGGGCTATTATTAACTTTCTATTCCCAGATATTTACTATATTCATCTGGACCCTTTATGCCACTTTAATTGAGGTTATTATTTCACCCTTTCCTTGATACTCGTATCAACATTCCAGATAGGTACCAACAATTTTGTACTTCAAATCAGTCATATAAAAGTTGTTCATTGATACAATATTTAAATGGCATTCACAGGATCATTTACAATAATAGCCAAACAAATGTTTCCAATTATATTTTTAATTGTTAAAAATATACTGAGGCCTCCATTACACAGTCATATTTCTATTATAATATGTATGTCATATGCCTAAGCCTATTCGATTCATTAAGTATACATTTTTAGACGTGCAGGAAGCGAAATCAAGTAGGCTTGAGCCTTGAGGATATGATAATATCTATTATAATATATATATTACCAATATATGACTATGTAATAGCGCCCTTACACTTATTCCCTTGTGAAAATGTATTAAAAAAAACATTTAGATACTTTTCAAATACATCTTCAAATGTTTCATTGAAATAATTTCAAAACCCCACACTAGAGCCTAATCAAGCTCATATAAATAGTTTCCCATAGGTTTTCTCAGTTAAGTACTATTACCTATGTATTTCTGTTTTATTATATTTCCCATTTGCAGTTTAATATCCATATCATGGATAAGGTAATTCAAACTGATTAATTAAACAATTTTTTTTAATTCTGTTGTCTTCGACCTTCTTGTAACAGAAAGAAATGTCTCACTGTCCATTTAACAAAAATACCTGACAACTCTCTATATCGAATAAATAAGCTTCATTTTTCTTGTACATATTACTAAATTCTACACTTTTTATTGTGAATACCCATTTAGCATATAGAATTGGTTTATATATATTTATTATTATTTTTTTTTACTAAAGCTCATTTGTATATCCAATGAAGGGTTTATTTCAATAATAAACTTATTCTCTTTCCATTCATTTGTGATTTTGGAATAAGAATTAGAAGCAATTATTCCCTGGGATAGCAAACAGTACAGGAAACATAATTAAATATTTCGTCATTCCTATACAAAAATGAAAGAAGCGTTTGATACTATCACTCCCTTAAAGCAAAAACTTTATACTATTTGCACTTTATTACAATCTATCCGGCAGTCTGTAATTTATTTTTGCAGTTTTTTTTAGGGTTTTTTAGATTTTTTCAAAAAACCCTTATGAAATCGATTTTGTCCGTCCGTCTGTCCGTCCGTCTGTTCACTAAATAACTCGCGAACGGCTTAACCGATCGTCATGAAATTTGGTAGGACTGTGTAGAATGGTAACAGTCTTTGGTACGAAATACTTAAAAGCTGGTAGGACAAAAATAACAGGGTGTCCCGGACATTTGAAAATTTGTTCACTAAATAACTCGCGAACGGCTTAACCGATCGTAATGAAATTTGGTAGGAATGTGTAGAATCGTAACAGTCTTTAGCACGAAATACTTAGATGTTGGTAGGACAAAGCAAACAGGGTGTCCCGGAGATTTGAAAAAGTCGACTTTTTTAGTTTTTATCAAATCAAAGAAAGTATGCATCCAAAATCTAAAAAACCCTCGTATTGCGGGCGCAGCCCTCTGTACGCCGGTATTTTTTTTTATATTATTATTATTGTATTGTATTGTACAGGACTTTCCATAACTTTTTCTTGTTTTCATCATTTAACTTTCACTCTCTGAAACTTCTAAGTATCTCTTACTGGTTTTGACAACTCAGATGGACCAGTTTACTTTCGAAACTTTTTTCTTTCTACTGGTTTTGAACAAAGTTCAGATGCACCAGTTTACTTTCTACTGGTTTTGAACAAAATTCAGATGCACCAGTTTAATTTTAAAACTTT
The DNA here is from genome assembly GCA_949715475.1 of Microchrysa polita. Lineage (NCBI taxonomy): Eukaryota > Metazoa > Arthropoda > Insecta > Diptera > Stratiomyidae > Microchrysa > Microchrysa polita. The sequence continues at coordinate 89,358,809 of OX454415.1, forward strand.
TATCTTTTCTACTGGTTTTGAACAAAATTCAGATGCACCAGTTTAATTTTAAAACTTTTATCTGATTTATCCTTATCAGATTTATAGTTGATCCAACCAATATACCTTTACAAAGGTATTTCCCTTCAAAATATTTTCATATGGTTTATATTTACCATATTTGTTCTTATGGTTTATATTTACCATATTTAAATACATACTGTTATTCAGTCTTCTTATTATACCACATTTAATTTGGTGTTTTACTTTTTCTCAGAGTGCATTTTATCAATCTAATCATCAGCAATGAAAACCACATCTCCCTTCTAGTTTGGCCCTATTTAATATAGTCCCACCTTTTCATTCATTATCCTTATCATTCACTCTGAGACACCATTTAACTTCGAGGTTCATAAAACCTTTTTATATACAGTTTTTTTACTTGCCGTTCCTTTTTTTTGCAGAAAATAATTGTTAGGCTAAAATTTCATTTTAAATAGCAAACATCACAACCATTTTTAATTCGTGCTCAATTAAATCCTTCTACATACAAAACATTATTTGAAAATTGTATAATATATTCTTGAAGGATTGATCATATCCGTATAACATAATCCACACTTCCATTATATATATATAGCAACACAGACAAAACATAGATGGAGATGTTTGATTAATTTATTCCATTCCTACCCTCTACCATATCCTTAATCTGATGAATAAGAATCAAAATGGAAATGGATTTCTGCGGAAAATGTGGATGCACTTAAATAATTCAATATAACTTATTAACCGTATCATTGAATTTATGATCTGCTTATATGACTCACTTTTTTATATCAAATCTAGGTTATTTCAATTCAATTTCAACCAATAATTGTGTTAAAATTCGTAACCTAAATCATAAAATCAAAACTCTTTTCAATTACATACTCTTAAAATCGGGTAATTTTCATGATACTCACTGTCAATTTGGCTTCATTTTCTTTATGTACCTATACATAGTATACCTGAACCTATTGGGGCTTATTAGCAATGCTGAAGTGAGCTTATTTCCAGTTTTAAATCAAATTTTAATTTCCTTGCAATCCCATCAAGTCACCTATGGCTACTTCAGAATGATATGGATCCTTTGTTTCACCAGTTGCATGTATTTTCTTAATCTATGGCTCAGTTGCTGAAGTTCCAGTTCCACATCGCTCACCACATAGAACTTTTGACACTTTCCATTTGAAATACATTTATTGCCTATTTTATATATATTTTTTTGTTTTACGTGCAATTATGATATTATGGAGCGTTTTCATACAAACTTTTAGTTATACACTTATTCACTTAAACTTTTTTTTTATCTTTTCTTGATCGGACTCCATTCTTTATTTCCACCACTGTACATTTCTACAAACTTCATATTTATTTCGAATTTCCATTTTCTGTCACTTTTCACAAATTAACTTTTTCTTTTTACACTACACAGTTACGGAAATGGGTCTGGGCCCATAACCTGTTAGAAATACTGCACTTTTCTTCATGAAATGAAAATACTTTTAAACTTTCGATTCAAAAACTCTTTTATTTTACACTGTGGATCTTATTTTGTTGAGCTCAAGAACTCAACTAACTTCGTATAAACTCGCGGGTCATGAAAGTTCATATATCGTTTTCAATACTCATTATTATATAAACAATGTCGTCTAATACGACTCTTAGACCCATGGTCGTTATCTGAATCTATTTGGAAAGTACGACTAATTTTTGTTTAGATTTAGAATCTTAAGTGGCTGTGTGTGCACTATATTTTATGATCTAAATATCATAAATATTTAACATATGTATATGTGTGTGGCGGACGTGTCTTTGCAAGCCGCGGTGAAAATTTTCAGACGGACACTTCACAATTTCACGGATTTTAACTTTATTTTTGACCATTCAGGCTCGGGCGCCAATTTAATTAATTAAGAGAATTGAAAACACATTTAGATTTAACTCTTTAGATTTGTTTATTTAAAAAAATAAGGTTGACAAGCACAAGCAATTAAGTCCGACGTGTCCGTCTTCTCTCACCACACTGACTTCCGAAGGTCGACGAGCAGGGCAAGTCAGTGGCGTCGTGAATGCAGTGGGGTTACAGGCTGAATTTGTCGATTTTGTGGCGATCTCGTATCACAAGCCCCTGGATGTCCACGCAATTTATACCGATTTTTCCAAAGCCTTTGATACGGTCAATTACCATGTTGTGCTACTTAATAAACTTCATGAGTTAAGTTTCTTCCCTTGGCTACTTTCGTGGATGTCATCTTACCTACCTAACATATCTTCCAAAGTAATTTTTAATAACAGCATTTCATCGGAATTTACACCAACATCAGGGGTACCATAAGGATCTATTTTAGGGCCTCTTCTTTTTTCATTCTTTGTGAATGACCTTCCTTCTATTCTAAGCAACCGATGTCTTTTGTACGCTGATGATTGCAAGATGTTTACCTCTGTTTCATGCCTAAAAGATTGTCTTTCGTTGCAAGCTGAACTGGACTTATTGTCGTCCTGGTGCATCACCAATGATCTACTTCTTAACGTATTGAAGTGTTCGGTAATGGGGCTCGAGGCTAGCGGGCTGCGTTTTCCGCTGCACTAGTGATTTTCGTTCTGTAATCAGTGCTGTGAGATTATTTAACTCCCTTATACGTAGCATTTTGGAGTATGCTTCAGTGGTTTGGTCCCCGGCTACTGACGTGTCTACTGACGCCATAGAGCGGGTTCAGCGAAGATTTACCAAATCATTATTTTTCAAATTTAAACTTCCGTATCTTCCTTACCCAGAAAGACTTGATTTCCTTAAACTCCTTTCCCTAGAAGAAGCGAAGAACTTTCCGTGAACAATGTTTTTTATACAAAATTTGCCGAGGATTTATACACTCAAGTTTAGCGGATAAAATTGATTATAGAGTTCCATTATACTATTTATTATTATATTATGCTCTGTGGCCGTGATCGTTCGGTCACCACTCTTTGAATTAGACACTCATAGAGAAACGAGTTTCCAAACTCGGCACGACTCGTCGCAAGTTTATTATTAAGAAGAAGACGATAAGAAATATTCTTATCGTAGAATAATAAACTAACAATGCGACTAGGAAGTGGTATGGCTGACAACGGTATTACACTCGGAATTCAGTTGTCTTTGTAACGTTGATGACTACACACGGTAGTCATCAACGCACCATGCTCCACTAGGAGTTACGGTAATCGAGAGAGATTATACAACACTCCATCTTAACGCTCCTATAACTGATCTAGCTCTATATGTCAATTCTCCTTTGATTCGAATGATTAGAAAATAATGATTCTATGGAAATTGGATCTCTACCCTCTTCTCTTGCATCATTTAAAAGTATTACAGTAAAACTTCGTTATAACGCTCTTCTGGGGTCTAAGCCAAAAAAGCGCTATAACCGGGAAAACGCTATAGCCGGGAAGTCAAAGAAATATACTTCATAGACACATACACCTTTTAAGTGACAAAATTTATTATTCGATTGATACATGGAATGAAATAGTAAGGAAATGGCAATCAATTGATTACTGGTTAAAAAAACATGTTTTTGTTTTAGACTGGTTACAGACTGCAGTAATACTGAGGTTTTCAATTTATTGAAAGATCCTTCCTCTATGTCCGTGCTATAGGCAAAAATTGCTCGAATCTTCTTTATTGCAACTAACACTGCAAATGCTTTTGACATGCTTCACGCCTCTTTCTTGTTCTCTTCGGTGTCGACGGATGCTGATGCAATTATACGAGATCTTCAATTATACTTTCAATTGTTGTTATGTCTTTCCCTTTTCCAGGAAATTCGACCATGATGTGAATTATCAGAACAACTTGTGCATCATGGTTTCGTTTGTGAATATTACAATGTAAAGATAGACTACGTGCTCAATGAATTTGTCAATATACAATTTTTTAAGAAAATGAGACTGGGAAAGGAGCGTTATAACCGGGAAATAGTAACGTTATAACGAATCGAGATTCCCTGTAATAAATGCTAAAGGGACCGGGACTGAGAAAAAAGAGCGGTATAGCCGGGAAAGCGTTATATACGGGAGCGTTATAACGAAGTTTTACTGTATTTCGTCAAAAATTTCTAAATTATAACTCATTCATCATATTTTTGTTTTGCTCGTTTGTTTAATTTTTTTTTTAATATTTTGCATGATTTTTGCTTTTCCTTTTTGAACTTGTATGTTAATATCTAATGTTACTGATGTAAAAGGATTATTTCTGTTCAGTAAATAAATAAATAAATATCGGTTTTGGAGAATATTTATGGAAAATAGAAAAAAATAAAAAAAAAATAAAAAAAATAAAAAATAAAACTTGATGCTGTAAATTTTGTATGTGTATAATGCGTATACGTTTCGAAAAAGGCGGCTCACGCTCAATGGAAGAGGGTTTTCTGCATCATATGTGTAGGGTAGGGACTCATTTTCCAATCACAATCTTTCATAGCCGGTTTCACAATTGGGATCTTACCATTAAGACTTACTAATAGATTTGGATTTACATATTTGAACCTGATTACGATGAGTTTCCTGAAGCGCAATTCCCCATAGTCTGAATAGGTTAAAATAAATATGCCGAACGATAATCGATAAGTGATCAATTTTCTACAGATATTGATAAAAATACACTTATACAGTTATAATTGGGTTTTGAATGGAATGACATTTCGGGTGAATTCAATTTAAATTTTGCGTTAATTTTGGACACTCTTTACTTCTTATACAAATTAATGTATGAAGGGTGTCCCATTCATGGTGGAGGATATCTATGGTACACAGCATAAAAAAAATGCCCGGTATTCGAGCAACAAAATCCGATAGGAAAAAAAAGAAAAATTATTTCGGAGTAAACATGCTCAAAATAACACCGCCATCAGGGGTTTTATTAGAAAAGAATCCGAAACGGACGAAAAACCTTCTTCGGACACATTGCAAAGAATATCCCACTTGGTATTGAGTATTACACCTATCGCATCAATTCCGTAACATGTTCAATCAAGTTATTGTGCTGGAGCTAATTTCATCCGATTTTGGTATTTTGTTTATCCACCGATCGGAGTGAATTTGGTGGTAGAGCGAAGCCACATGTTGTATAAATTACAAACTCCAGTTAGTTTGGTCGGCTTAGTAGGTAGGGCGTTCGTCGACAAATCATAGGGTCCCGGGATCGAATCCCACTGTAGGTAGGTACATTTATTATGCATTTTAGAGCGTAAAGAGGTAAATGATTACCTATAGTGGGGTTGTACAATTCTACAATCTCATTTATGCGTTACATGGTCCTTCCCTGTGAAAATTGTTTTTTTTTTATTCCAAAAATATCGAGAATCACTCCTTTTGGTGTTAATGGAAGTATTCTTTTGAGTTCAAATTATTACACCATAAGGATAAAATCATTACATTCGCTCGGAGTATTTAGCAATAACTTGCTTCGAGTTTTATGCCAATATTATCCGATTCGGATGGACACTATTCGAGACCGATTGAAAATCACTCCGAATTTTTTGCTGTGTAGGTAGTGTGGCTTATTTGGGGAAAATTAATGTACAACGGGACCCCTCTATTTTTAACCGTTACAATGTAATAGAATTATCATAAAATGACCGACTTGCCGAACTAAATCAAAACTTGCCACACCACCGAACATTTCATCCGAGATATGACTTCACTTTCTGAACCTACATAAAATTTCCAATAAAACGACACATCGCCCGTTACGAAGATGCTTGTATCTTCCTAGATACACCCGCTCGAAAAGAAATTTAAAACCCGGTTTTTCATCAATTTTTATCATTTGATTTTTTGGTGAAAACCAGATTTTAAAATTTCTTTAAAGATTGAACGGGTGTATCTCGGAAGATACGAGCAACTTCGGGGCAAGGTGTCGTTTTATTGGGAATTTTATGTAGTTTCAGAAAGTGAAGTCATATCTCGGAAGAAATGTTTGGTGGTGTGGCAAATTTTGGCTTAGTTCGGCAGGTCGGACATTTTCCCAAAAATGCTATTACATTGTAACGGTTAAAAATAGAGGGGTCCTGCTATACATTAATTTTCCCCAAATAAACCACTCTACTTACCATCAAAATATTCTCAACCATGAATGGGACACCCTGTATATGTAGTTACAAACAAATTCGAGTTCTTTTAAATGAAACTATTTTTGTTTATTTTAGAATGTCATCTACTGGACTGATGTCATGCGTGAGAGAAAACTCGCCTCAAATGGAAATGGCTGCCAGCGAATCCGGAGTGTTTTCGCTGCCAAGCAGTGCTACTTCCGGTAAGTATTTTTCATTAAATAAACCTTGAAATAGTGGCTTCGATACCGGACTTCGGCGAATTTCGGACTTTTTAAATTCGCCTCACATAAAAACCAATCGGACAAGAATGGTGAAGAGCTGTAGATAAGACGCACCGTCGGACAAAAAAAAACGCATTTTGAAAACAATGATTAAAACAAGTCGAAACTTAGGCCCGTATTTATGAACATTCCTTAACTCAAGGAGACCTTGAGTCAAGGATGCCGAAATTCAATAAATTAAATGTAATTTCCCATACTTTTTCATAGAAGTCATTTATATTCCGGAGTCAATGCATCCTTAGAATTAAAATTAACTAAGTCCTTCAAACTATTGTAAAGAATTATTGACATTGTAATTGGTTAGTTAAGCCCATAGTTTACTCTATGATAAGGCTGAACAAGAAGGTTATTCCGCCGTAAATTGTGAGGAATATTTCTGACTTGAAAGTTATTTAATACATATATCTTCACAAACAATATGAGAGCAAAACAGATCTCTTATAAACATAGCGTTTAAAATGTTCTTATTTAATCTAAGGTTTGTAAACCCAATAAGGAATAGCGAGTTTTATAATGTGGCTTGAAATGCCAGCCAATTCGATAAATGGCAAACCGTGTAAAATTGTGTTGAATTGTTTCCATACGCTCGATATGAACCTTATAGAACGAATTCCACACAATAGAGCAATATTCCAGGTGCGAATGAACAAAAGCTCTATACAATATTTGTAAAGTAAAAGGATCATTCAATTCACGCGCGTTACGTTTAACAAATCCTAAAATACTATTCACTTTTGAAATAATGTAATCAATGTGTTGTCGAAATGAAAGCTCACCGATTTTCATATCATCAACATACTGCCATACACGCACGAATCTAAAATCTTGGATGATATCGTTTACGAAAACTAAAAAGAAAAGTGGTCCTAAATGGCTTCCTTGCGGAACTCCTGAGGAACACTTTATAACTGAGCGGGATGTACAGTTATTTAACTTTCACCAACTGAGTCCTATCCGTTAGATAAGATCTCACCTAGCTTAGAAAAATGGATTGTATACCTAAATTTTCTAGTTTCATAAGTAAGATATTATGATCTACTCTATCGAAAGCCTTCGAGAAATCAGTATAATATACCATGTTTATGACTTTAATAACATAAAGTATACCATATTACAATAATTTGGCTTCGCGCCCGGGAGCTCCACGTCGAAAATTCCCTATTTTCCACATCTCAAGGTTCGAGGAAACCTTTAGTGTTTACTTGCAAATATGAAAAATGTGCATTCTTCTGACTTAGCTCGAAGTGCAATTACTCAATATGAATAATTGCATATCGAACAAAGTCTTGGATTGCTTACTCATCAATCAAATGTAGCAAGTAAACCTAATTGACCTAATGAATGATGTTTGATGGTGTAAGCGAAGAATGTTGTACAAGATGTGAACGATCTGTGTAATTTTGTCATCAACATAATGCAAGCCCAATACTATTTTCATTTAACCCTTAGACATCCTGCCGCGCGAAAAGGATTAAACTCGATATTTCTTCGACTCGGAACTTGGAGTTCGGCAAATCTTACATAGCTGTACAAAAAATGACGATTGATTCAAAATAAAAAAATAACAGGCGCGACAATCCAGCATTGGACTAAGGCCGCAGGATGTGTTAGTGACATCCTATTTCCAAGATCTTATCTGCTTTTGTTGAGGTAATGAGATCAGCATCACGCTCAGCAGTGTTATTTATCCCCATAAATGGGTACTCGTTTAACATCTAAGTGAGATCATAGTCCGTCACAAGCTCGTGAGTTCGAAAAACACCATGGAACACGGTGAGATTCGAAATCATTACCCTGTGCACCGAAGGTGCGCGCACTAACCGCTAGACCAGCCAGACTACATTGATTCAAAATAATTAAGGTATATTAACAGTAACCAAGTGAAGTAGATATTTCTTCTTCTTTCTTCTTTATGGCACGATAGCCCGACGTCGGGCCTTGGCCGCCTGGATTGAGGACCTCCAATTGTCGCGGTCACGCGACCTTGTCCTCCAGTTCCGAAAGCCTAGCATCTGGTGGGCGTCCTCACATACAGAATGCTCCCATCGGGCTCTCGGTCGTCCACGCAATCTGGCTCCGTCCACTCGTTGCGCGTTCATCACCTTTTTGGGCATGCGATCGTCGTTCATCCTTTGTACATGTCCCGCCCATTGCAGTCGCTGCAATTTCACGATCTTCGACACCTGTAGCTCATCATACAGCTGATACAACTCAAGGTTGTACCGGATGCGCCATTTACCTCGTTCACGAACGGCCCCGAAGATTCTTCGGAGAACCTTTCGCTCGAATGTGTCCAACAGGTGTTCAGAGTTTTGGATTAGGGTCCATGCCTCGCAGCCATAGCATAGCACAGGTCGGATTATGGTTTTATATACGTGGAGCTTCGTCTTCCTGTGCACCAGCTTCGAATTCATAATTTGGAGGACCGCAAAATAACACTTATTAGCTAGTTGTATCCGTCGCTTTATCTCATCTGTTTCGTTGGCGTCCTTTGACAAATTGCAACCCAGGTAAGTGAAGTTGTCTACATACTCTATATTGAGGTCCCCCACTGTGATGCTTGAATTTACTGGCGTTCTAGTTTTTGATTGCATCATGACCTTGGTTTTAGATTCGTTGATATGTAGTCCAACTTCTTTGGCGGCGTTATTGAGATTATGCAGGCGGATTTCTGCATCACCCAATGGCTGAATTCAAATTGTAAGAAAACGACCGGACGGGTAAACTTGGACGACAAGAACCATCGTATGATCATTTCACACAATGTTTGCTCTAAAATGCAATACCTTCTGAGACCACAAAATTGGAACAAAATTATCCCTCAAACAACACACTTAAATTTTTTGGCATCATAGACCGCTTATATACCGGAGCAAAATTAAAAAGTTTTAGACAAATTTAAATTATTTTTGGACGGCATATACGGGCTGCACTAACTAATCGAAACTAAATTTAGTCTCGCTCGCAACATATGGCGAGGTGCTTGCTAATCCATAATGCCTAGACAAGCGACTGTCTCTGAAATTTATCCAGGAAGAGCGAAGTCGTCTTGTTACTGGAATGATATCGTTTTCGATTTTCGTTTTGCTACAAAGTTTATATGAAATTCCTGGTGAGAAAAAACGCGAGATTAACAAATTCCAATCATAATAATTGTCCAAATAATCCAAATGTCAGAAAAACCATTTCTAAACATCTGCACATTCCACAACCAATTCGAGTAAAAAGAAGAAGAAGAAAGTTAATACGCGAACTAGACTAGGACGGTATATTCACCCTATGGAAAAGGTACTATCTCCAAAAATGTTTTAAGATAGTTTAAATTAAGAGACGGTATATAAGCGCTCATACATATTAACAAAAATCCAAAAACTTTTCTATGTACATAAATATCAATAAACGTAAGAGGCGCCACAGACCCTCCGATCGATCGGCCAGATTTTTTGATTACGAAATAAATCGGAAGGTGTATGGGATTCAATTTTTTAATTTGACGTGTGGAACGTATTGCCAGTGCAATTTTCCGTTCAAGCTGGCATGACAACCATGTGTTCTCAGTTACTGATTTTTTGACATAAACCTGTGGTCGTTCTTCATGCTGTGGTTGTGGCGGTCATTCTCCATCAATAGTAGCAATGGATGTCCATCTTCCATCGCCAAAAATTATATAATTTTCGCTATTTTGTGGTTTGTCTTGTGGACCGTGAGACTGCCAATTTCAGATTGCCCGATAAATTGCCTAATGTGTGGGCGGCAGATCGATTGTGGGCAGTTCAATGCCCAATCGATCGGCCGAGAAACCGTCAGGTTTTTGGCGCCCTTAAGTTTAATAAAGACAAAAGCATAAACATAATCCACATAAAAAATTTTGATTAAAATAGTTCGAAAACGAATGTGCTTATTAGAATTGTGTACTGCTTTTTCTTAATTAAAGGTTATCTTTGGAACGCAGTCAATTCCTGAAGTGGGAATGTGATATTATGAGTTCCCAACTAAATTCTTACCTGATAAAGAAACAGGTGACAATTTGTGTCGTGCGGCCTTGAGTGAACGTTGTGAAATTGCATATAGAATTCTTGTCGCAGGTCTGCGTTTGTATAAAAATATCCCGTTAACTTGAATGCGCGTTAAATTGATGGTATTATATACATTCATATACATGCATAAGTATTCTTACATCATACTAATTCAGCAGTTAAAAAAATTAAATTGCCTTAAGCAACAAAAAAATTTGTAAAAATAAATTAAATTAATAATACGGGTTTCGGCGCCCCTAAACCTGGCGTCCAGGGCGCCCGCCCCGCTCGCCCCACCCTAAAGCCGGCCCTGTCCCCAAGTCATGCTGATCATATATGTATACTTTTTATATGGTCGGAGATGCTTTCTTCAATGCGTTACAAAGTTCATGACAAAGTTAATATACCCTTTTACTCTATGAGCGAAAATTATAGAACAACTTTAAAAAAATCTGAAATTGACGACTCACGTTTTTGTTGATCTTCGTTCAACAACTTGTCTTGCTTATGAGTTTTCAAATTTTCAGTGTGCTGAAAACCGATGAAGTTATCTTTACAAAATCGTTTGAAATTACCAACATGAATCAGCGCTGTGCGAAAGGAATCTATCTCTTGGTGTTCTTCTGTTATTTCTGGGTCACTTATCATTGGTGCGGACTTCTTCGCCAATTCCAATATCTTCATATATAGCCTACTTCTTTCACTCATCGTCAGAAATACGTCACAATTCGTTGAACATCGTTGAACCACACGATCCGGGGCAAATGCTAAGGGCAAATCATCCTATATGTTGAAATCAGGTGGTTCAATTTCGCAGCTTTTCTTAAATCTCGCTTTTTTGAAGCAGTTTTGTATGACTTCATTGTCCTGGCCGCTTGAATGGAATGTATGGCGTCCAAAACATTTAAAGATGTATTCGTCGGACACGTCTCCATATTTGCCGACATATGATTGGCTGCGATAGTGGACTTTCGTTTCGTATAACACCTTGATATAAATGGAAATGGAAGGAGGAGGCATTGTCTACGAACAGTAATATTTTCCGTTAGCCACTCCACCATTATTTCGCGAGTCATCCAAGCCTTTCTATTAGACTGCCAACCTATTGGAAGCCGCTTAATATCAACAGACGTGCGTCGTGCGGCTTTTCCAATCACAAATGGCTTCTCTTTTTCTCCTGCCATATTTCCGCAAAAAAAGCACGGTTAGTGTATCTTTTGATAATTTTCCACCATGATACGTTTCATTTTTGAGTACAAATGTTTTGTTTGACAAAGCCCTTAAAAAGAGACCCGTCTCGTCGGCATTAAGGATGTCATTCGGACTGTAGTCTAAAATGCTTCACGTCCAAAGTGTTTATTGCGGCCGCTTCGCCAGTCACACACCGAAAAGTAACGCCACCGATGTAACCATCCATTAGAAGCCGCGAAATGATTTATCCCGATTTTATCAGCGATTTCCTTTTTGCTTGGATGATTGGGCCAGAAACGGGATTTTTTTTTTACTTTTGAAAACCACTCAAAACACATGGAATCAATTTCCATCTGCATTTAAAAAACTTCTTTTTTGATTGATGTTACCGGCACTTATGTGAAGTTGGCCCACACACATTCTCAAATTACGCTTGTACCCGTTTGTTTGCCGGCGGCTACGTTTGTTCGTGAATATTCGTCAATTATTTTCGTTTGTTCGTCTCTAATTGTTTAATAATAGCAACTTTAAAATAAGGAGTGTGAACTTAGCCCGCCATCTGTAAATATGGTCGGATAAATATAAATTTGGTATCAATCGAAAGCCAGACATTTGTTCGTTGTTTTGTGCGTTTGTTCGTCCTGGAAACGCAAGGATTCAGGGGCTGTTAAGGAAAAACAGAAGACGAGACACAAACCATTGCGTAAAATAAAGCGAATTCTGGTTACACTACTCTCCACTAGATGGCACTCAGTGTTTATTATGTGTGGAATATCGACACTGAGGGGTCGAATTCCGCAGATTGACAACAAATAGTCGTGGTTAAAACACACTAACAAACTTTATTATATTCCAAATTGTTGTCTACAAAAATACACGTCTTAACAAGTTTGACACTTCGAGTAGAAGAAGGAATGATTGTTCAAGAGTCAGCTGTCACAGTTGGCACGTCTGTTGATCTCCCTCCTTGGTCGTGCCAGCGCCGCTGGTGGTGAAGAGTGGTAGGACAGTAGTGTGCAAGTCCGCCACAGTCACCCCCTTCCCAGTATTGACGTCATTTGAAGTCTTCGCAGGTGCTGACATTCCGGTGGACGTCGTCGTTCGGATGTGTGTTGCCAAGCGAGTTAAAGTTACCATCCGGGCAGGTGTTGTCGTGCAGGTCGCAGTTGTCATCCGGACAGAAGTTGTCGTATGAGTAGCAGTTGTCGTCCGGATGGGTGTTGATGTTCCGGTTGAAGTTGATGTCCGGCCAGGTGTTGTCGTCCCAATCCGGTTGTATATGCCCAGTTGGCCATCTGGCAAATGTTGATTGTTGTCAGCCGTTGAGGTGGATGAAGTTGCTGGAAAACGACTGTATGTTCGAAGTGGAACGTTTTGGCCGTGTTGATTGGAGTCGTTCTTCGCTATGAAGGCTGGCTTGAGTCGCTCGGTGGAGACGGTGATATCCTGACCTTTCACGTTGATGATGAAGTTGTAGTCGTTGATGCGTTTGACTACCTTGTACGGTCCTGTGTAGGGTGGTTCGAGCGGCTGTTTCACGGCATCAACTCGCAGAAAGACGTGAGTGCACGTGTGGAGGTCTTTATGGACGAACATACTTCGCTTGATGTGATGACCCGTTGGTGTAGGACGAACGAGGCGCATGTGTTCGCGGAATTTTTCCATGAAGAACGTCGGGTCTGTAGGCATGTCCTCATTTGTGAAGAATTCGCCGGGAATGCGGAGTTGTTCGCCGTATAACAGTTCGGCTGGCGAGGCGTTAAGATCCTCCTTGAGGGCGGTTCTGAGTCCCAGCAGAACCGTGGGCAGCAAGTCCAACCATGACGACTGATTGCACATGAGCGCCGCTTTGAAAGTACGATGCCAACGCTCGATGGCACCGTTGGATGCTGGGTGATATGGCGTTGTCCTCACCCGCTTGGTTCCAATGAGATTTGTGAGGGCTCGGAAGAGTGCACTCTCAAATTGCGAGCCCTGGTCGGTTGTCAATGTCTTGGGCGTTCCGAAACGTGCGACCCAAACGTTGAAGAAAGCAGTGGCAACTGTGTCCGCGGTCATATCTTTCAAAGGAACCGCTTCAGGCCACCTTGAGAAACGATCCAGCATCGTTAGGCAATACCGGTAGCCCTTGACTTCCGGCATGATCACAATGTCGATGTGAACGTGATCGAATCGCTCGTTCGGTACGTTGATGGTAGCTGGAATATTTTTTGTGTGTCGTTGAATCTTGGCTCGCTGACAAGGAACGCAGTGTCGTGCCCATTGAATTGTGTCTTTGCGCATGTTTGGCCACACGTACTTCTGACGTAGCTGATGAAGGGTGCTCTTGCCGCTGGGATGAGCTAGTCCATGAACAGAGGCGAAAATTTGTTCACGAAATTTGGGCGGAATATATGGTCGGACGTGTCCAGTCGAAATATCACAGTAGACTGTTGCCGAATCAAGTGTCATTTGTGTCAGTTGGAGTCCGGTATTCTCGCTGTTGAGCAGGTTTTGCAGTTCGTCGTCGGTTTGTTGAGCCTCTGCCAGCTGCACAGGGTCAATCGTAAACGGCATGTTTAAAGCGTTGACTCGAGATAATGCGTCGGCAACTGAGTTGTGTTCACCGGCTATATGGATAATTTCCGTCGTGAACTGAGAAATGTAGTCCAAGTGCCGAAGTTGCCGTGGGCTGGCTTTGTCTAGATTTTGGGCAAACGCGTACACGAGCGGCTTGTGGTCGGTCTTGATAATGAAGTGCCGGCCCTCCAAAATATGTCTGAAGAACTTTATTCCGCAATAGATAGCCAGAAGTTCGCGATCATAAGCACTGTATTTGGTTTCCGCTGAGCTTAGTTTTTTTGAGAAAAAACCAAGTGGGCGCCAGTGCTCACCATCCATCTGCTCGAGTGTTGCTCCCATGGCAGTGTCGGAAGCATCGGTAACTAAGGCAAGCTGAGCGTTGAAGTTTGGGTGTGCGAGTAGAGCTGCACTCGCAAGGTCTCGTTTGCATCTTTCAAAATCTGCCTCAGTTTCGGCCGTCCACGGAACTTTCCGAGTGTCGTTTTTTTTGCTGTTTTGTAGAAATGCGTTTAACGATGCTTGATGATGAGCTGCATGCTGCAAGAAACGTCTGTAATAATTTATTGCCCCCAGAAATCGCCGAAGTTCAACGATGCTTTCTGGTTTTGGAAAGTCCAGTAAGGCTGCGACTCGTTCTTGTGGTGGCCCGCAGCCAAATTTGTTTATGGTGTAACCCAAGTAGATTACTTCGGTTTTGCAAAGGAACGACTTGTCGCTGTTGATTTGCATACCATACTGTTTCAGACGCTGGATGACAATATTTAGATGTTTATGATGTTGTTCCGCTGTCTCCGACATAATGAGTATGTCATCGATGTAACAATGGACGAATTCGAGGCCTTGCAAAATCGTGTCCATATGCCGCTGGAAAGTTTGCGTGGCATTTCTCAGACCGAAGGGCATAACTAAAAACTCGAAGAGTCCGAAGGGCGTGGTGACAGCAGTCTTTTTAATGTCCGACTTTGCCATAGGAATCTGGTGATAAGCCCTCTCGAGATCCACAACCGAAAATACCGTTTTGCCCAGGAGCCTATCTGCCACGTCGTGTATGTGTGAGATAGGGTATCGGTCGGGAATGGTCTGTGCATTAAGTTTGCGGTAATCGCCACAAACTCGCCAGCCTCCTGATTTCTTTTTTACAAGATGGATCGGACTGGCCCAAGGACTGTTGGATTTCCGGCAGATGCCCTGTTTCATCATGTAGTCGAACTCTGCGCGGGCTGCTTGAAGTTTCTCGCCTGCGAGTCTGCGTGGTCGTTGAACGACTGGCGGTCCAGTTGTCTCGATGTAATGACGTGCCGTTGTTATGGATGGAGTTGTTTGCGATGACATGGTAGTCGTTGCATCGTTGGAGGATGATTCCGTTGAGTCCGTTGCGGTTGCGTTGGCTGCCCTCGTTTGCGCTGATGTGGCTGTTGAGATTGTGGCAGGAGACACAGCAGTGGAGTCGGTCTTCGTTTGCGTGGCGGCTGTTGAGAATTGTTTCTTTGTTCCCGATAGCGTGGCAGATGAAGTGTTTGTCGTCGTTGATGTAGCAGTTGGCCGTTGAAAAATGGTTGATTGCAGATCGTTTGACGAGACGTCGTGAATCGTTGGTGTTGCAGTGAAACATTTGTTCGTTTGCTTGACTGTTGATTCGCTGTTGGGTATCGTTTGCGAAGCAGTTGATACAGTGGTGGGTTTCGTTTGCGGTGTGGGTGACTGGTTGATTGAAGTCGTTTCCACGGCAGTTGATGAGGAGTTGCATGTGTTGATGGCGTTTCCGTATTGCTGAGATGCAGGATCGATAAGTCTTCGATGTTTAAGATCCAGTAGCAGGCCAAAATGTGTTAAGAAGTCGGCTCCAATGATGGGAGTCGAGATATTGGCCACTATGAAGCTCCAGATGAAGATTCGTTGGAGGCCCAAGTGGACCTTCAATGGTTGTTTGCCATAAGTGGCAATCTCCGAGTTGTTGGCCGCATAAAGGATCTGTGCTTGTGGCTGGGTTTCAGTTGCAAAGCGGCGGGGTAAAATGGAAACAGAGGAGCCAGAGTCGACTAAGAAGTTGAGATGCGAGATTTGATCTAACACATGAAGACGGTGTTCCGGAATCGCACACGAGTTGTCTCCCACTCCGGTGATGGAAGGCAACCGCACTAGTTTCCCTTATCGTTGGCATGAGCTACCGTTGATTTCTTGTCCCCCGTAAAGGAACACGGCTCCAGGCATCGCTTAGCTTCGATGCCGAACTTCTTGTGGTAGAAGCATGGTCCGGTAAGCGTTGGTTTACGAACGACCTTTACGTTGGAGCGCTGTTCTAGCTTGTCGCAGAGCTCCTTGAATTGTTTCGCCATGGAATCAATTCGATGCTCGAGAGCCTCTATCCGTTGCTCGGTGCTATGATGTGCGCTGGTTGAAGCGGACAAGAGGAAGGCGGGCGCAGCAGTCTCTGTTATGCGGTCAGCTATTTCCGCCAATTTACCGATGGTTGTGTCCTCATGTGCGGCGAGTACACATCGAACGTTGGTTGGAAGGCGCTTCATCCACAGAGTACGTAGGATGTCTGAAGGAAGGTCTGCAGGGGCAAGGTTCTGCATTTCTCGTAGGAGTTGGGAAGGAGTTTTGCCTTCTAAATCCACCCCTGTCAATAATCTGTTCAGTTGTTTCTCCTTCGAGTCTGAGAATCGCGCAATCAGTTGCGCTTTTAGAGACTCGTATTTGTTCATTACAGGCGGTGAGCGGAGAATGTCAGAGATTTGTTGTAGGACATCGATATCAAGGACAGCGATGGTGGTATAGTATCGCGTGCTGTCGGATGTCACTTTATTCGCGTAAAACTGCGCATCCGCCTGAATGAACCACATCGTTGGATCGGAGCGCCAGAACGGAGGTAATTTTACATTTTTTAAAAGTGCGACGTCTGCGCCAGTGGCAACGTCAGGTGCCGGTCCAGTTTGCACGAATAATTTCGGAGAAAACACTTCCGCCGATGGCTCAGTTATTGTGTCCAGCAGTGTGTTGGCTGGCTTGCCGTGGACGGGTGTACGCGGAGTCGACATGTCCGTGCTTGTTGGCGTATACATTGGCAACAACAAATTGCAGGTTACCTTACTTGTTGGATCCGGTCGAGACGCCTTTGAGGTTATCGCACGTTGTTAATTTTGTGATCGCCCGGATCACGTCGGGGTCACCAATGTGGAATATCGACACTGAGGGGTCGAATTCCGCAGATTGACAACAAATAGTCGTGGTTAAAACACACTAACAAACTTTATTATATTCCAAATTGTTGTCTACAAAAATACACGTCTTAACAAGTTTGACACTTCGAGTAGAAGAAGGAATGATTGTTCAAGAGTCAGCTGTCACAGTTGGCACGTCTGTTGATCTCCCTCCTTGGTCGTGCCAGCGCCGCTGGTGGTGAAGAGTGGTAGGACAGTAGTGTGCAAGTCCGCCACATATGTAGAGATATTTTGCTACGCTGATCAAAATATAACTACATACTTACGTCAACATTTACATCCGCTAAACAATGTAACCACTTATTCGATTTTATAAACTTTTATTTAAATTACAAAACTATAAATTTTACTGAGGGCGACTTTCTTTGTTGGATGCCGTGATGAGAATGATCATGTCCTGATGCTACGCTTCTGGAATCATCTCGTCGCGTCTTCCTCTTCCGGAACGGAACGACCGCAGTGCCACCGTGGTTGGATTTAACATCACCCGGCATTGCCAGGTCTCTACATAACTCCCCCGTGAATGATGGAGTCACATATACGGCAAACGTCAATCGGCAAACGCCAATCGGCAAAATTCAAACGTTTACCTACGAGACGGTGCGGGCGGATACACTCGTCGGATAAGCGGCCGGGAATATGTTGGTGGCGGAGTCCCTTGCGATGGAGATGGTGCACGTCGACTTGTTGGCTGTGCTGGTACGGAACGTCTAACCAACCGGGTTAGTCGGACGTTTGATGTCGTCGCAGAAGAATATCTAGCATCACAGTCGAAGGATGTCCTCTTCGGTTGTGCTCTGTACGGCTGTGTATCCTGTCGAGCCGCAGGTGGCACATTTACCTGACGGTGATGTCGATATGATGGTGTGGAAACCTGGCTGCGGTTTTGCTCCTCAGACGTAAGTTGGGTTGCCGCAGGTGGCGCGATTGGCATCTGCTGGCTTGGCTTCCGGTGTCCTGGCGATTGATATGCCGCAGGTGGCATGTTGACCTGCTGGCTTCGCTCCCGTCGTGCTGAAGATTGTTGAACTGCCGCAGGTGGCATGTTGACCTGCTGGCTTCGCTGATGTCGTGCTGAAGATTGTTGAACTGCCGCAGGTGGCATGTTGACCTGCTGGCTTCGCTCTCGTGGTGTTGATGACCAATGGCTAGCCGCAGGTGGCACGGTGACTCGTCGATTAAAATGACCCTGCGATTGCGAGAAGCAATCGGTGAGAGGCATTTCACTGGTGTCCGGCGTAGAATGCGGAGAGTTCGGCTGCGGCTGAGATGACTCGTTGTCGGATGAGAATTCCAGGAAGGCTGGCTTCAACCTTTCCGTGGAAACGTTGACTTCTCGTCCGTTGACGTCGATTTTGAAAACAGTCGGGGAAATACGCTGAATGACCCGATGGGGACCTGTGAACGGCTTTTCCAAGGATTTCTTCACAGTGTCAACACGAAGAAACACATGCGAACACGATCTAAGTTCCTTGTGAACGAAGGGTGTTCGGTTATTCCGATGAGTGATGACCGTCGGACGAATTTCTCTCAAGCGCAATCGAAACTTGTCAAGAAAAACTCGGGGATCGCTGTCGTGGCTTGAATCGAGAAACCATTCGCCTGGTAGTCGTAACGGGGTTCCGTACAACATCTCGGCTGCTGAGGCATTGAGATCTTGCTTGACGCTTGTTCGAAGTCCCAGGAGGATCATGGGAAGCAAGTCAACCCAATTTTGCTTGTCATCGAAACACATTATGGAGGCTTTCAGCGAACGATGCCAACGTTCGAGGGCACCGTTGGAGGCTGGGTGGTACGGTGTGGTTCTTGTACGTTTGCAGCCCAACAGTTTCGATAACGCGGTGAAGAATGCGGACTCAAACTGTGTTCCTTGGTCCGTTGTTATGGTGGTTGGTGATCCATAACGGGAAATCCACGTTGCGACGAATGCTTCGGCTACAGATTCTGCGGACTGATCCACTAATGGCGTTGCTTCAGGCCATTTAGAGAATCGGTCGAGCATTGTCAGACAGTATCTGTAACCTCGTGAGGGTGGAAGGGGTCCGATAATATCCAGATGGACGTGGCTAAACCTTTTGTCGGGTACAATGAACGGCTGGTACGGATTCTTGGTATGCCGCCCAACTTTCGCCTGTTGACACTGTATGCAGCTTCGGGTCCACTGCATGACATCCTTGCGCATGCCAGGCCACACAAACCTGCGGTTTATCGCGTTGAGTGTAGCACGACCACCTGGATGCGACACGTTATGCACCGTATCGAATATTCGTCTGCGCAATGATGCTGGTGCAAAAGGTCGAACGATCGAATGAGACGTGTCACACATCAGAATTCTGTTACCGACGTTGACTGGTTGGAGTTGCAGCGATGTTGAGTTGTCGGTTAGTAACTGTTGAAGCTCGTGGTCTCGGTTTTGCTCAGTAACCAACTCATCCGTGTCGAATTCTGAAGGCAATGATATGGCTTCTACTCGTGACAAAGCGTCAGCCACGATGTTCGCTTCTCCTCGCACATGAGTTATGTCGGTTGTAAATTCTGCGATGAACGTTAGATAACGAACCTGACGGGGTGAAGCCTTGTCCGACTTTTGCTTGAATGCAAAAACCAAGGGCTTGTGATCCGTCTTGATGGTAAATGGAATTCCCTCGAGGTAGTGACGGAAGTGGCGAATGCTGGAGTATATCGCCAATAGCTCACGGTCGTATGTGCTATACTTCCGTTCGGCATTCGTGAGTTTGCGTTGAAAGAACGCAATCGGCATCCATTCATCGCCTTGTTTCTGTTCAAGTACAGCGCCGACAGCAACATCCGATGCGTCCGTTACAAGTGCGAGCGGCAAATCGACCTGAAAGTGGACCAACAGGGTGGCATTTGCTATGCTAGTCCTGCAGGCTTCAAACGCACTCTCGTTGACTGGGGTCCAGGCGATAGGTGTCTTGTCACCTTTTTTTGCACTCCGGATGATATCGTGCAACGGGGCCTGAAGATTAGCAGCATTGGGCACGAAGCGGCGGTAATAGTTAAGGACGCCCAAAAAGCGACGAAGCTCCTTCACTGTGGTCGGGCGTTTGTAAGATGTTATCGCCTCAATTCGGGATTTTGGTGGTAAAATCCCGTGCTCCGTGATATTATGGCCTAGAAACTCAACCTCGTTAACGCCGAAAATACATTTCGACAGGTTGATGACCAGGCCGTTGTCGCTAAGGCGTTGGAACACCAGGCGCAGGTGTTCGTGATGTTGTTCGATTGATTCTGACGCAACCAGGATGTCATCGATGTAACACACGGCGAATGGTAGACCTCTTAGCACAGTATCCATTAAACGCTGTAAAGATTGTGCCGCGTTTCGGAGGCCAAATGTCATCACCGTGAACTCGAAAAGGCCGAAAGGGGTGATGACGGCAGTTTTCGGTATATCGGCCTCCGCGATCGGTATTTGATGAAACGCGCGGAGGAGGTCTATTTTCGAGAAAACGCGTTTACCAGCTAATCCAGTGACGACGTCCTGGATGTGGCGAACTGGATAGCGGTCTGGTTCTGTCACAGAGTTGAGACGGCGATAATCGCCGCATGGTCGCCAGGTACCGTCTTTTTTGGGAGCCAAATGGAGGGGGCTCGCCCAGGAACTCTCAGACGGTCGACAGAATCCTTTTTGCAGCATGTAATCGAACTCCTGCTTGGCCACCTTGAGCTTTTCGGGATGTAAGCGCCTCGGCCGCTGTGCGACAGGTGGACCAGTAGTTGTGATGTTGTGCACAACGCCATGGCTCACGCTGCTCTTCTCCAGTGATGGGTTTGTCAAACCGGGATACTCGTCGAACAGCTCTCTGAATGGGCAATCGCGGATAACTGTGCATACTGTGTCATGCGCGACAGGAACTTGTCTGCCCGGTGTGGCGAGATTAGTGACAGGATCGAGTAGACGGTCGTTTTTTATGTCTACGACTAACGAATAGTGTCGCAGAAAGTCGGCACCAATTATTGGCCTAGTAACGTCGGCCACACAAAATCTCCATGGAAATGACCGTCGGAGACCTAGGCTGACGTTAAGCACACGGAAGCCGTAGGTGTCGATACTCGATCCATTTGCGGCAAACAGTTTAAAGTCGCTTTTTGTTGTGCATGATTTGATGTAACGAGAGCGTGGAATTACCGATACGTCTGCACCAGTATCGATTAAGAAATGGTGTCCAGTCGGTTTGTCCGGTATAAATAGGCGGTGTTTGGACACGTCGCTGCTAGCCGCCTTTTCTCCCAACGACGATATTAGTTTTCCGGAACCAGAGGCCGGACAAAATTGCACGGCGGTCGGCAATTTCGTGCTGCTGTACCGAACTTTTTATGATAGTAGCACAGCACCTGCTTTGGTCGGGTTTTCGATGTGAACCGGGATCGCGATAGAGAACGCCCGCGGCGTGTGCTACGAGATCGCCCCAATTGGACACGTTCTAGGCTAGAGCGTAAGTCCGCCAGCTCGTTTTTCACGGACTCAAGTTCCGTCGGAGGGGCAGAGATTGCAGCAAGGGAAGGTGATTGGCGGGCTTCGAGTACCCGGTCGGCCATTTCCGCTAATTTGTTCAAGTCGGAGGTCTCGGAGATACTGAGGATTGCCTGTACGGCTGTTGGCAATCTCTGCAGCCAGAGTGTCTTCAAGACACTCTCTGAGACCTTTTTGCCGCCTTTCATTTGGAGAGCTCGTAAAAATTGCGACGGCTTTTGGTCACCGAGCTCCATTCCCGTCAGAAGCTCACGCATTTGGGTCCCTTCGGACTTCGCGTACGCGCCGATAATTCGTTTCTTAAGAGTCTGATATTTGCCCTCGGACGGCGGGAACTCAACAATATCGGCCACCTGCGAAAGGACATCCGGATCCATTTCGCTCACTATTTTGTCAAATTGCGAGTCATCCTTCGTAATGCGATGTGCCCTAAACTGGGCCTCGACGCGGGCAAACCACAAAGATGGTAGGGCTCGCCAAAACTGGGGTACTTTAAACGCGGATAAACTGCCAACCTCACTAATGTCTGGGGGGCACGTGGTTTCACCGTCGGCACCACCATCGCAATCCGTAAATTTTTCTTCTTCAACCGACATTGTAAGAGAAATTATGCGAAATTGTACTTACGGCAATGAATTTGTTAAAGCGAACGCGACACGACTGAACCTGCTCGATCCGGAAACAAATATTTGTCGGGTTATGCTCACACACGCGGTCTGTCCGGTTTGTCTGGAGGAGTCGCGTTTTTAGTTTTTACGACACTTTAAATGTTGTGTTCTGAGCACTAAACGCGGACACGATTTTGCACTTTGTATAATTAGGTATTTGCGAAGCGCGTGGTGTACATGGAAACGGGCGTCGGTGGCGTGATTCTCAAAAGTAGCGTGGGGCTCCGGTGGCGTGTTTTTTCGTCGGGGTCACCAATTATGTAGAGATATTTTGCTACGCTGATCAAAATATAACTACATACTTACGTCAACATTTACATCCGCTAAACAATGTAACCACTTATTCGATTTTATAAACTTTTATTTAAATTACAAAACTATAAATTTTACTGAGGGCGACTTTCTTTGTTGGATGCCGTGATGAGAATGATCATGTCCTGATGCTACGCTTCTGGAATCATCTCGTCGCGTCTTCCTCTTCCGGAACGGAACGACCGCAGTGCCACCGTGGTTGGATTTAACATCACCCGGCATTGCCAGGTCTCTACAATTATATGTATGGTCTCGTCTTCTGTTTTCCTTAATTACTCCTGAATCCTCCCTCGCGTTTCCAGGACGAACAAACGAGCAAAACAACGAACAAACGTCTGGCTTTCGATTGATACCAAATTTATACCAATCCAACCATATTTATAGAGGGCGGGCTAAGAAGATAAAGGTTGAAAGGATCCGGCTAATTCCTATATATTTTTCAGTTGTGGCACAACTGCGGACCCTTAGCTATGCAGGAGGAGTTTCATTGGGTGAACGGCTTCGGCCAATTCCTATGTCTCTCTACGAGGCGTTACTTTCCCGCATTATCCGAGTAACCGCTGCGCCTGAGTGCTGTATTAACATGCAGCGTCTCAGGTTACTTAACGTGATAGGTGACAGAAAACAGTTAATTCAACCACTAAAGCAGCATCTTCGAGGCATGCTCATGATGGCCTTTACTCAACCATTAAACCCTATCATGGTTTAGCGATGTGCCGACAACTCATCCTAAGAAAAACTTCAAGTCAAGAAAACTGAAACTAAAGCCCTGGATTGGGCGGATACAAAACAACGACGACCCCGCAAACGAACAACTGATTACTCATTCGGATCCATGAATGTACGCTCCCTGAATATACCAGTGGCCTTAAGGGCCTGGCCTGGAACAGGTAGAACAATACAAGCTGAGCATAGTTGCAATCCAGGAAACTAAATGGCTCAAACGCGAGACTAACGACCTCAATTCGCACACTATTTTCACGAGTGGTAAAGAGGAGGGCAACAAGGAGTTTGGAGTAGCTTTCATCGTGAGTAAGCCGCTCAAAGACCACGTTATCGGCTTCAAACCCAGCAACGAGCGGCTATGTGCGATCCGCATTAAGACCCGTTTCGCTAATCTTTGGCTCATTAATGCACATGCCCCTACAGAAGTAAAAGAAGACGCGATTAAGGACGAGTTTTACAACGACCTAGAAACACTCTTCGACTTACTTCCATCAAACGACGTTAAGCTGCTGCTAGGAGACTTTAACGCCAAAGTCGGAAACGAAAGCTGGTATAGGGGAACTACTGGAGGTCATAGCCTCCACGACGAAAAAACAACAACGGTCAGCGACTTATCGACTTCGCGAGCGGCAGAAACCTGGTCATAAGCTCTACATGCTTCCCTCATCGACGAATTCATAAGCCGACCTGGAAGTCTCCAGATGAATACACCGTGAACCAGATCGACCACGTACTGATCAGCAAGAGATGGGCTTCTAATGTCTTAGATGTTCGATCCTATCGAGAAGCCAACTGCGACTCCGATTACTATTTGGTGAAGACAACCTACAGGTGCAGAATCTCTTCGGTGCACCAAACGAGAATCAACCCTGCCGAGATCTTCGAGGTTGACAATTTGATTGATGATGCCACGGCGGCTGCGTATACTACAGCACTTGCGGCAAAACTGTCGCCCATGCTTGATAACATCAATAAATTTAGGCATCCATGAGTTCTGGGAGGAGCTGAAAGACAGCATCAAAGGAGTCGCAGAAGAGGTCGTGGGCTATAAAGGCTGGCGCAGACGAGCAGACTGGTTCGACGACGCATGCCGGGCCTCGATTGAGGCGAAAAATTAAGCCTATCGCTAATACACACAACGCGCATCCCGAGCCATGAAAGAAAGATACAACGAACTTCGGCGAGTATCTAATAGGGTAATTAAACGTAAGGAACGCAAACATTTTGACGAGCAGTTACAGCAAATAAACCAAAGATTAGCCAGTAAGAACATTAGGCAGGCGTACAAACTTATAAATAATATCAAGAACGGATATCAACCCACGACAAGCCTATGTAAGGACAAGGATGGTAACATCATCAGCGCCATCGAAAGCGTCAACAAAGGATGGGCCTCGCATTTTGAAGAGCTTCTCAATGCACCGTCAACATCCCCCGCGGAGCCAGCTCTTGAGCAGTTAGCCGAACCAGGCCCTCCCGTTCTACCCCCAACAGTAGAGGAGGTGAGTCTTGCCATACAGTCGCTTAACAATAATAAAGTGCCCGGCGCTGACGAGATCCCAGCAGAACTGCTGAAGCATGGTGGAACGTGCCTGACCAACGCTGTACATGTGCTACTGCCGAAAATATGGAACGACGAGGTAATCCCCGAAGATTGGCGCAAAAGCATAATCTGTCCAATCCACAAAAAGGGTGACAAGCTGAAGTGTGAGAATTACAGGGGCATATCATTAGTTTGTACGGCCTATAAGATTTTATCGAAAATTCTTGAAAAGGGAATTAATCCGTACGCAGAACGAATCATTGGCGAGTATCAAGGCGGCTTCAGAATTGGTCGCTCAACTACCTATCAGCTTTTCACAGTGAAGCTACTACTCCAATAGTGCTGGGAATATAACATCGACGTATACCAAATCTTAGTCGATTTCAAGCAGGCATACGACATTATCGATCGAAGTGTACTGTACAACATTATGCTGAATTTTGGTATACCGGCAAAGTTAGTGCGACTCACAAGGATGACGATGACTAATACCGTCTCGCAGGTCAGAGTGCAGAACCGACTCACTGACCTATTCGAAACTCGTACTGGACTCAAGCAGGGCGATGGCCTGGCACCGACGCTCTTCAACCTTGCTTTGGAGCATGTAATTCGAGCCATGAATATGGACAGCAGTGGAACGCTACTCATGTCTCGAAGATTGGATGATGCAGAAAGCCTTCAGCATAGCCTCAATAACGCCGCAAAGGCAGTTGGACTACATATCAACGAAAGCAAAACAAAGGCCATGATGCAATCGAAAACAAGGACGCTAGCAAATCCAAGCATCACAGTGGCGGACCTTAATATCGAGTATGTAGACAACTTCAACTATCTGGGTTTTGTAACTTATCAAAGGACGCCAACGAAACCGACGAAATTAAACGACGGATACAACTAGCCAATAAGACATATTGTTGCATCAATTGTACGATGAGCTGGAAGTATCGAAAATCGTAAGGCTTCAACGTTTGCAATGGGCGGGACATGTACAACGGATGGACGATACTGGCATGCCAAAGAAAGTTATGAACGCACAACGAATTGACGGAGCGAGGTTGCGTGGACGACCGAGAGCTCGCTGGGAGAACTCCGTAGTTGAAGACGCCCACCAGCTACTGGGCTTCCGAAACTGGAGGACAAGGTCACGTAACCGCGAAAATTGGAGGTCAACGATTCAGGCGGCCAAGGCCCGACGTCGGGCTATCGTGCCACATTAATGATGATGATTATTAAATAAATTAGAGACGAACAAACGAAAATAATTGACGAACATTCACGAACAAACGTAGCCGCCGGCGAACAAACGGTCACGAGCGTTATTTGAGAATGTGTGCGGGCTAACTTCGAATAAGTGTTACCGGCGGCTACCCAGCTTGTTCGATGCTTTTCTTTTGGCGTACGATGAGTGCAGCCTGTATTTTTCCAATTTGAAACCTTAAATTCCAAAAATGTATACTCGTAACTTTTTGAATATTTAATTGAATGTGTAGATTTTTTTTTCTCACTTGTATTAACAATATCCAATTTTATCTTTTAATGAGAGTCTTCTACGGTCCATTCTGAAGCTGGGGTAGTTTTCGAGCACTAGACACAACTGACAATAGTCCGTTCAAGAGGAGTCCGTGTCCGGCCAAGAGGGGTATATTATTCAATTTCATGGAAATATGTTATCTGCGTCCGGGTTAAAGGGGGTCCGCCCATGAGGGGGTACTTTCTATGGAAAAGTCATTCTACAAGTAAAAGCAAAGTTTTCAAAAAATGTCCGTCCAAGAGGGATGTCCTTTAGAGTGTTTTCACTGTACGGTGTACGAGTATTAGATATCATTCCATGGAAAATGCTTTTTTTATTAGAGGATTTAATGCAATAATAATGTGAAAATATGGAAAATAAAAATAAATCTTTGAATACATTAACTATTTTTTGTGTAGTGTCATTTCAATTGTCAAAATTTGTAATTATCCTAAAAACAAGAAAATTTTTACAACTCAGTAAAAACCGAAAATAATTTTGTAACATGTTGACTTTATTTTGACGTGCTGCAAAGAATACGTCGAATTGCCAGTAACCCTGGCATATAACAGAAGAACGTACACATTTTGTATTGTTAACACAATTTACTTTAAATAGAAATATTATCTAGAAACTAAATACTCATTTTTGCCATTACTATGATTACTCTTATTGTACAGACATTAAATATTAGGCGTTTTTTTTGTACTCCCGCGTAGGTTAGTTTAGTGTAACTACATATGATTACAATAACAACATAACCCATATAAACCCAGTAATTTATCGTGTATTGTTACAGATGTAACAACCATTGGCGCTCGCTATCACGAAATAGTTCCGTACAATGCCACAACCTTTGGCTAGATGCCACGGGCGGAAGGTTTAATGGGTGAATTCGCATTGTAAGAAAAAAGCTCTCGCCGTCCGTTTGTTAGTGCTAATAAACGGACGGCGAGAGCTTTTGTAGTGGCCAGCAGACAAGCATTGTGCATTTCACATTGTAAGAACGATGGCTCTTGTCTTGCAAGTTTACCCGTCCGGGTTGGTCTTACAATGTGAATTCACCCATTGTCGCGAAATACCGACCGTCACGCTCATTTGTTGTTTGTGTGGGTCATGTTAATTTACTGGTTATTGGTTTATCACAACTTTGAAACCTCACCCGTCACTAACTTTATGGTTGGTGCTTTAGATGTAAACAGCTTTAAACCCGAATTGTTTTTTCTGTTTATTTACCCAAACCTACACCTTTTTTTTTACAAAAAAAAAAACAAACATACTTATTGATTCGTCGACAAGATTGCGAAGATCGTCCTCGTTATCAGGGAAATGTCGAAAACGCCGAATGTATCAATTGATAAATTTATTACGTCTACTAATTCTGCGTATGCGGTGCATATAGGCTGACCTGATAGTATTGATATTGTATTGCTTTTCGGCTGGTTGTTTACTCTCAAGTCTCAAATTTATAATGTTTAGTATATTCTGGATATTCTGTTCGGATGAATATTTATGTGTGTAAAACGGACGGTCTGGAGTATCTATCAATTCGTTTAGTGTAGAATTAACCTTGTGATTTGGAAATTGGGTCAACTGTAGTCAATTGGAATCGGTAATTCTATTTTTATTATGTTGAAATCTTGTGAATTTTAACAAGGCGTCCGGTGTTCTAAACAAAAGGAAACAATTTAATTATGAACAAACGTAATTTCCCAAATATGCACAGTCTTTATCTAAGCACTATATTTCAACTTGTAAAAGAAACAATATTCCAAGCACCTGCTTTCAAATGGTAGAAAGTCTTCGGGGGTTTGTTTACTTGTGGGATGGGAACTCTGAATCTGAACTGTGAATGGCTAATTTTATTTCTGTTACTTACACCAGCTTACACAGTCGAAAGTTAACAAGATGCAAAATTTAGTTGGGCCGCTGCCCCTTGATTGTACGCCTGGAGTTTTGCTTGGAGTACGTGGCTTTTTGAAAACGAGAACAGATATAGGCCCACATGTATAATTATACACGCGCTTATATTTCATATTCATACTATGTATTGTCCTTGTGCATTTTTTTCATATACAGGGTTATTGGTTAAGTCGACCTATTCCCTGCAACACGTTATAATAGGGTCTAAATGCAACTAAATGAGGCCGATTTTCAATGGTCACTGAGATTATGCATTTTTAGGTTTTTTTTTTTAAATAGCCTTGAATTTTGCCATTTAAAGTAAGAATTAAAAAAAAAACTACTAAGGATTTTAGTCAACACTATAGCAGACATTTCTTAATCATTTAAAAGTTCAAAACCCATAACAATTCAAAATTTTTAATTTTAAATAAAAAAAAATTCTAAATTTGTTTAAAGATATTTTTAATGTAGTATTACTAAAAAAAATTATATGACATGGAGTCTGCAGACCACTGGAAAAACTTGCGCGTGTTGTCGGCTTTCCAAAAAGGTGTCATCAATACAAATATTTGAAATAATTGAAACAGCTAGCTGCAACTTGTTCGGGGACCATCATTTCGTTGATAGAAAATGAAATAAAGCAGTACATTATACGTACTCGTACTATGCATTTTGAATTGAATGACATTTATTTCATTTTTTATCAAACGAAATGATGGTCCCCGAACAAGTTGCAGCTAGCTGTTTCAATTATTTCAAATATTTGTATTGACATTGACACCTTTTTGGAAAGCTGACAACACGCGTATGTTTTTCCAGTGGCCTGCAGACTCCATGTCATATAATTTTTTTTAGTAATACTACATGAAAAAATATCTTTAAACAAATGTAAGAAATATTTTATTTAAAATTAAAAATTTCGAATTGTGATGGGTTTTTGAAATTTTAAATGATTAAGAAATGTCTGCTATAGTGTTGACTAAAATCCAAAAATATGTTTAAGCCCATTACCTTAGTAGTTTTTTTAATTCTTTCTTTAAATGGCAAAATTCTAGGTTATTTAAAAAAAAAAACCTAAAAATTCATATATCTCAGTGACCATTGAAAATCGGCCTAACATTTATGGCCTCATTTTGTTGCATTTTGACCCTATTATAACGTGTTACAGGGAATAGGTCCACTTAACCAATAACCCTGTATATGTGAAAGAGTATATTAACGTTGTCATGAAGTTTGTAACGCACAGAAGGAAGCTCCGACTATATAAAGTATATACAGGGTGTCCCGCATTAGGTGGTCAACACTGTAAGGGTTGATAGCACAACTTGTTCCAGCAAGAAAATTACCAATTCAATCGAATTTTTTTACCGTTACCTTGTTATCGCTCTTTTTGTGAAAGTCATCGAAAATCTTGACTTGTCGTGCAAAATCATAATTTGCAGCCCTCCTGATGACCTAGTCCAAGATTTGATTTTAGTCTTAGAAACTACATAAAATTTCACAAAAACTGAAGTTTTTCCTGTTGCCAACATTATCGCCACTTTCAAGATACAGTTACTCAAACTTAATAGAAATTAAAACAGATTTTTCATCGAAAATTCAAACAGTAATTTCATAACGGTGCTTTTTACGTACAACTCTGCAAAGTTGGTAAAAGTTGCTTCAACATGTTTGAGTAACTACCTATATCTCGAAAGTGGCAATATGTTGGCAACAGGAAACTTCAGTTTTTGTGAAATTTTATATAGTTTCTGAAACTTAAATCAAATCTTGGATTAAGTCATCAGGAAAGCTGCAAATTATGATTTTGCATGACAAGTCACGATTTGAGACGACTTTCACAAAAAGATTGATAACAAGGTAACGGTTAAAAAAAATCCAATTGTATTGGTAATTTTCTTGCTGGAACAAGTTGTGCTATCAACTTACAGTATTGACCACCTAATGCGGGACACCCTGTATATTATTGTACCAACAGACGACATTAATGTCATTGTTGCAACTGTTTAGTTATTTGTTTAATGCAACCTTATTGCTACTTATAACCATTTTATTTAGGCATATTTTGTATAAAACTGAATAAATAAATATTATTATTATATTATTTATCAGTGTGACGAGAGATAACGATTGAGCGATGTCCGTCTGTCTATCTGTCATCTATCATCAGGCTGAAATTTTTGTATAAACGTTTCTTTTTGGTGTACGCTGTATATGTCGGAACGAATGGAATCGGACCATGGGGTCATGGGGCTGCCCCTGAAAATTAGCTTCTTCTAGGAAAATTTGTTTTCTTTATGTACCAATCTTAACCAAACTTCACCCAAATGTGTTCCTGGTAAAGCCCCAAAACATATCTAGGAATGGATGGAATCGAAACATTACGTCATACGGCTGTCATAAAAACTAACCCCAAATATTAGGTTCTTGGAAGAAAAACTTTTTGTCTTTTTGAATCATAACCAAAATTCACCCTAGTGTGTTCCTGGATTAGCCTCAACGCATCCAGGAACAGATGGAATCGGAACACGTAATAGGGCTGTGGTAGAAATTGTTAACGCAAAAGAAGCTTAATAGCCGATACAGACTACGAGTAAATCCTGGTGTAGATTAAAATTAATTCAGTCAGTTCCATGGATACTAGATCGAATCGTATGTCATTAAATTCAAAATGCATCGTAGAATGTACTTGCATTATTCAAAATTGCAGTACAATATGGTCCAACTGTCAACTAAATCTAGGATTTAGTAAATCTTGTCGATAGTCTGAATTGCCCCTAAGTTTCATTCAAATAATGATGTTTGTACATACATAATGTATGTACAAACATCATTATTGAGAATATAAATTCATGCATTAGTACATAATGGAATGAATTCCTGTGGAATTTACGCATTTCATATTAAGCGTGTTTTTTTGTACAAAAGGTGCAGGTTAGGGTATTTTAGCACAAAAAACCGATTTGGGTTAAAAGCTGTTTAGATCTATTGCACCAATCATGAACTTTGTAAAAAACTGAAGGTTCAAAGTTGTGATAAATAAACAACCAGTAAATTAACATGTCTTACAAAAACAACAATGAACATTTAACCAATGGTTTTGGTATTAGCTCATGCTTTTTCGTGTTAGAGCGCCTCTGGTTGTCACATATGTAACAATTCTTCCGGGTTAACTTTGGTCAGAGTACGTACCCCCGATACATCACTGGGTTTATCTGGGTTATGTTATTATTGTAACCCCATGTAGTTACCCTAAACTAACCTACACCCGAGCACAATAAAACACGCCTAATGTAAGTAAGTTACTTAAGGGTTTGGTAATGTGTTGCACATTGTTGCTTTAGTTCCACTGCCATGTTCTTAATAAGAATAATTACGTATTTGAATTTAGGTGAATTTAGTAGGAAGCTACAGCGTTATTGTCCAGCGGAGTTGCGGCTATGATCTATCTAGATGGCGTGGCTATATTTCTGGTTGGCCGAGTTATTCGCGGATAGGACGGCAATTCGATAGTCATGGGTTCGAATTCGATGCTAGCTTCGAGCATTTTTTTCATTAGATATCACATATCAGTTTCACCCTATAACCTATAGTTGGCAACTCTGGTGATTCTTTTCACGTTGATTATCGGTGCAAACCGGCGAAAATTATGATATAAGATACAAAACATATGTAAAACTGAATGAAATCGGACCATGGCGTCGTGGAGCTGCCATACAAACCCAACCCCCAAAATTAGGTTCTTCTAAGAAAAACTTTTTATTAGCGCACAAATTTCATCCAAACCTAATACAAATGTGTTTCTATTGACGACACAAAACATATGTAAAAATGAGTGGAATCGGACCATGGAGTCATGGGGCTGTCATACAATCCCCAAATTTAGTTCTTCTATGAAACATTTTTTTTACACCAATGGGACTGCCATACAAACCTAACCTCCCAAATTAGGTTCTTTTAGGAGAAACTTTTTTATTTGTGCACCAATTTCCACCAAACCTCATACATTTTTTTTCTTGATACCCCAAACTAATGGGAAAAGGTAACGAAAGAGCCATGAGGTCATGGGGCTGCCGTACACCCCCCCATTTTGGTTCTTCTAAGATTTTTTAGCTTACATTGCTCAACACCGACGAAGGAAATTTCCCGACCATATTAATTAGAGACCTGGCTAAAAAGAAACCTCATCCATACTCCTTTCACCTATCATGTATTTCCCGGCTCCCGGGTAACTTTTTAAATTAAAAAAAAAATGTTTTCGTTATCTCTGCTCTGTCGTGCTCTGTGACCGTGATCGTTCGGTCCCACACTCCGAATTCAGTTGTCTTTGAATCGTTGATAACTACACATGGTAGTCGTCAACTCACCATGCTCCACTAGGAGGTAGGGTAAATCAAGAGAGAATATAAGCATATACAAATCATACATATGTATATAGTTTTAAGATTCGAATTTCCATTTCAAATCTTTGGGATAAGGTCGAGTTTTAAATAATATCGCCATAGTATATTAGGGCTCGACCTGAGCTCACTTTATTCGATAAATGAACTTAATGAACTGAATTCTTACAAACTAAAAACTTATATTTATAACATAATTTCACTTGACATCTTTTCTAATTACATACATATTTGTTATTCATTTTATCTTCCGTATTTGTTACATAGAATTTGTGTATTTCATTTATTGCATTATCTTCTTTTTATTGATTCTTCTTTTATTGTTATATCATTAAAGGATAATTAGTAGACATTTTAACATCTTCTTATCTTAATGAAATGGGTAACTCATATATACAACATGTCCCTTCAATGATGTCCATATTTCAACTAAAGATAGAAACACTAATTTATGTTTGTTTACACATATGTATGACCAGCATTAATGAGGTTTCATGATATAAGTCACAGGCTAGAGATGGTGATATAACTCCTCCCATCCTTAACACAAACCTGTCCTCAGGTTGTTTTATTTTAATATTTATTTTTTTAAACAAACAGATATAGGAAAAAACAATTCTAAATTTTAACAGAGTTACTTTAAAGTAATATTTTTTATATTATTGTATATATTAAAATATTGTTACCTGTTTTTATGTTACCATTTTTATGTGTTATCTGTAACTTGATTGATGAATATCGAACAGTTTGTAATAATTATGTGTTTGTGATTTTCGTTGTTGGGTGTTATTTTGGGCTGCTTTGTTTGTTGAATTGTAAAATCGCTCGGGCAGGGTCCTTGTAGTTGTTGTATATACATATGAGTATATCGGTTTGATCTCCTTGTCGGATTCATACCTTCAAATTTGTAGGTTTACGCTACTAGGAGTTGAAACTCGCGTGCTGTTTAGCGGGTGGTTAGTGAATTGATGATGTAAGCCGTACTGTTCTTAGTCGAGCACTGTGGAAAATTAGTCATCTTTGTCGATCACCTTATAAATTGCGTGTGAATGTCCTCTTATGGATTACTTCCACTACTGATCCTTATCAGTCAATTTTGCAATTTGTCATCTTTCCACAGACTTTGTAAATCACGTGATCTTTTAGTCCGATCACTATGAAAACTACGCGTGAATGCATTCTTTTCGAATACAATTTCACTATTATGATCTTAATCGATCAATTTCCACATTTGTTCACTTTTCACAGAGCAGGCCATCATTTAATCTTAGTCGATGAATTTTCACTTAATTCCGAAAAACTGCACTTAGCGCATCCTACCGACTGCGCCAGTTTTAAGATTCGAATTTCCATTTCAAATCTTTGGGATAAAGTCGAGTTTTAAATAATATCGCCATAGTATATTAAGGCTCGACCTGAGCTCACTTTATTCGATAAATGAACTGAATTCTTACAAACTAAAAACTCATATTTATACCATAATTTCACTTGACATCTTTTCTAATTACATACATATTTGTTATTCATTTTATCTTCCGTATTTGTTACATAGAATTTGTGTATTTCATTTATTGCATTATCTTCTTTTTATTGATTCTTCTTTTATTGTTATATCATTAAAGGATAATTAGTAGACATTTTAACATCTTCTTATTTTAATGAAATGGGTAACTCATATACAGGGTGTCCCGCATTGGGTGGTCAATACTGTAAGTGTTAATAGCGCAAATTGTTTCAGCAAGAAAATTACCAATACAGTCGGAAATTTTTTTACCGTTACCTTGTTATCGCTCTTTTTGTGAAAGTCATCGAAAATCGTGACTTGTCATGGAAAATCATAATTTGCAGCCCCCTGATAACTTAATCCACGATTTGATTTCAGTTTCAGAAACTACATAAAATCTCACAAAAACTGAAGTTTTTCCAGTTGCCAACATTATCGTCACTTTCAAAATACAGTTACTCAAACTTAATAGAAATTTTAAAATAGATTTTTCATCGAAAATTCAAACAGTAATTTCATAACGGTGCTTTATACGTACAACTCTGCAAAGTTGACAAAAGTTGCTTCAACTGGTAAAAATCAAGGTAATTTTTTTCTTATCGGATTATTCAAACTGAAATTTTATTCATTTATTATACCCTTCGCTTATTAAGCGTAAAGGGTATATTAACTTTGTCATGAAGTTTGTAACGCATTGAAGGAAGCATCTCCGACCATATAAAATATGTATATATATGATCAGCGTGACGAGCTGAGTCGATTGGACGTCCGTCTGCCCGTCTGTCTGTTGCGACGCGTTTTGCTCGGCCAGTTTAAAAGCTATGGAGCTGAAATTTTGCACACATGCTTCTTTTTGTTGCAGGCAGTTTGTATGTTTGAATCGCTAAAATCCGACAAGAGGGTCGTGGGGCTGCCATACAAACCTACCCCCCAAATTTAGGTTCTTCTTAGAAAAACTTTTATTTATGCACCAATTTCAATCAAATTTCACACAAATGTTTTCTAAGAAAAACGTTTTTATTTGCACACCAATTTCAATCAAACCCCAGAAAATTATATTTCTATTGATGCCACATAACAAACGTGAAATCGGACTATGGGGTCGTGGGGCTGCCATACAACCTTGACCCCCAAAATTAGGTTCTTCTAAAAAATACTTTTTTATTTGGACACAAATTTCAACTAAACCCCATGGAAATGCATTTTTAGTGATGGTACAAAACATATGCAAAAATGGATTATTTCGGACCATGGGGTCATGGGGCTGGCATATAAACCCAACCCCCAAATTAGGTTCTTCGAAGAAAACCTTTTTGATTTGTCCACCAATCTGAACCAAATGGGTTTTAATTGATGCCACAAACATACGTAAAAATTGATGGGAAGGCCATAGGGCTGCCCTACAACCTCCTTCCCCCTCTTTTTGGTTCTTATAAGAAACCCACGTCCCGCTTCGCCCCGGCACTTATGAGAAAATTCAAAAGCATGGAAGCGGGGAGGACTGAACACTAGTCATAGGTACGCCCGAAAAAACTTTTAGACCGAAGGGAGCGAAGGGTATCCAAATTTCGGCCGCGCCCGAAATTAGCTTCGGTCTCGTTTTTTGTATTTTAGTATGGCAATTTTGAAAATTTGTTAAATAAAAATGGAAATAAAGTTTTAAAAACAAGAAAGAACAAATAAACTAAAAATATTAACTAATGATTAAATGGGTCTGTTTGATGAATTGGAATAATGCTGCTGGAATTCGGCTCCTTCATTTTCTATGCAGACTCGACACCTTCGGCTCATGGAAGAAACGGTCCGAAGGATTTCAGGAGAGTTTTCCTTTATGTTGTCACATGCATCGTTAATTCGGTGCAGCAAGTGTTCCCGAGAGGGAATCGGCTTGGAATAGACAATGTTTTTTAAGTTACCCCATAAATAAAAATCTAGATTTCATCATGCTGAGGCATCTGATTGATTATGGGCAATATTTCGTTTTGTAACAATTCGAGAAAGCTTCTGGAATTTAGTAGAGGGGGAAGGATCAAAGAGCCAATAAGTTTATCACCCACAAGACCTACCCAAACATTGACACGAAACTCATATTGAAATCGAGATTGCCGAGTTTCATGGGGATTGCTTTGAGCCCAGATGTGATTATTCCGGGTGTTGAAAACGCCACTACGTGTAAACGTGGCTTCATCCTATCCCACTATTTTTGTTTGAAAATCACGGTCTTCCCGGATTTTTTGAAGAAACCAATTGCAAAATGTTATCCTCCTCTGACAGTCGCTCGGTAGTAATTCCTGAACTTGCGTAAGGTGGTACGGATACCGGTTGTCCGACTGAAGAGTCCCTTGGATCGTCATCGGATGAATATCCAGCTGAAGTCCTGCTCTACTCGTTGCATTTGCCAAACAATGTACATACAATTTTCAAATATCTTACAGTTCTGGTCAAAATAATGTAGCGAGATTCTATCCCGAATTATTGTCTTTTTGTTTGTCTTTTTTCGAGTAAAGGGAAAATTGTTAGCGATTCCACTGAAGCCTTGATTTTTACCATTAAATGCGTGTTTCTCTAAAATTATGCAATGTAAATATGAAAAGTGATATACCGTTGGAAAGCCAACATGTTGAAGCTACTTTTATCAACTTTGCAGAGTTGTACGTATAACGCACCGTTATGAAATTACTGTTTGAATTTTCGATGAAAAATCTATTTTAAAACTTCTATTAAGTTTGAGTAAATGTATCTTGAAAGTGGCGATAATGTTGGCAATAGGAAAAACTTCGGTTTTGTAAAATTTTATGTAGTTTCTGAAACTGAAATCAAATCTTGGATTAAGCCATCAGGACGGCTGCAAATCATGATTTTGTATGACAAGTCACGATTTTCGATGACTTTCACAAAAAGAGCGATAACAAGGTAACGGTAAAAAAAATTCGATTGAATTGGTAATTTTCTTGCTGAAACAAGCTGCGCTATTAACCCTTACAGTATTGACCACCCAATGCGGGACACCCTGTATACAACATGTCCCTTCAATGATTTGCATATTTCAACTAAAGATAGAAACACTAATTATGTTTGTTTACATATATGTATGACCAGCATTAATGAGGTTTCATGATATGAGTCACAGGCTAGAGATGGTGATATAACTATGTATATGTCCAAATTGGTACAAAATGTTGTTCCTATGAAAATGTATCTGAAATTTCCTAGAGCTTTCAAGCGAATCGCATGAGCCTATGTGCGTGTGAATTTGAGAGAACGTTTTCCAGTTCAAGAGAGTCAAGGGACTCTTTTTATAGTATCTTTTAAGAATCACTCATCGCTTGCCATTGCCTGCGTGATGGATATCTCCGTGACGCATGACAAGTGGACCGAGTTGGTCCGAGGAAGAGAGCAAGTTGCCGTTGGGGACTATATGTTATGTTATGAACAGAGAAATGATTATGAAATTCATTCACTGCCACGTACCGCCCGCGTCTTGTGTGGTGTGCGATGTATGGCACCGCGGCGCATGAGAAGGGGACAAAGTTGGGATTGGGGATTCGCAACCTTAAAAAAAGGGTGGAAAGGGGGGAAAGGGGGACTTTTTTCATTTTTTTTCCAATAATTTTATAAACGGTAAGAGATACAGAGAAATGGTCTGAGGACGAAAAAATATCTAACACATTAGAGTTTAATTGAATATTTCGGCGTAAGACTAGAAAATAAATTATAACTCCCCCCAAAATTGGAGCAGAGTCGTAAATTTTGGTTTGTTGCGATTGGAGGTCATAGTCACCCCACCCACCAAAAATCAGATTAGTCGGAGAAAAACTAAAGGTATCTCCCATACAAAGTGACCCATCAGGAGATTGTTCTACGTACTACTCATTTTATAAACTGTAGAACAAAGTTATCGTGGGTCACTTTGTATAGGAGGTACCCTTAGTTTTTATCCAAATGAGTTAGGAAAGTTTGGAAAATATACAGGGTGTCCGGAAGCTGCCGCATAAACGCACCGGATTGTGATTCCTCATGGGATTTTCAGTAAAAAAGTTGTAAGGAACATACCCCCTTAGTTTAACCCTTTAGCTGACACAGGCATTTGAA
The DNA here is from genome assembly GCA_949715475.1 of Microchrysa polita. Classification (NCBI taxonomy): domain Eukaryota; kingdom Metazoa; phylum Arthropoda; class Insecta; order Diptera; family Stratiomyidae; genus Microchrysa; species Microchrysa polita. The sequence goes on from OX454415.1 coordinate 89,397,360, forward strand.
GACTTTTGAAAAAATCATTTTCTTTTACGACTAAACGTCATTATCTCAAAAGCTATACTAGCTAGAATAGCAAAACAAAATGATTATTACAACCAACAAATTTACCCAAAAAATAAAACTAACCGCACTAAAATCGGATAAGAGGTTTAATTTTTATATAGCTTCAAAGTCAAATTTTTGTGGTTTGACCCAGAATCAAAATATTTTTCCATCTCAATTTTTTGCATCTTCTGCCAAGGTGAGGTGCTCGTGCTATTCTTTCCAAAATTGGCGCATAGTCCAAAGGTCATTTCTTTCTTACATTATTTTATTCTAGCTTCGTTATTTCTAACATTTTGAATGCCTTAATTGTAGAAAACTAGGGTTAATTTTAGCTCTATTTCAATTCAATTCAATTAAAACTGCCCCTAAAGATCTGCAATTTGGTAAAATTTATTCAAATTATATCAAAATCGATCCAAAATTGAAACTCATATATTCTTTACTCTCTAATAGAGACTTTTGCGTTTTGAGACTTCGGATACAAATTTCGTTAACCAACTTTCATACAAAAGTGGGCATTCTCATTTGTTTCAAACAATTAAATCAATATGATTTTATTATAGCCGAAGAAAAATAAATATGGTCATCGAACGACAAAAATCTTACATCCATGGATTTTTTCAGGATTTTTGGGGATGACCTCCTGATTATGGGGAAAACGTCCCAACAGATTAGAGGTTTGCAGCCTTGAAAGACCCGTAAGGGGGGAGATAAAGGTTGAAAGGCTTCGGCTAATTCCTATATCTCCTTCAGTTGTGGCATAACTGCGGACCCTTAGCTATGCAGGAGGAGTTTCATAGGAAAAGGACTTCGGCCAATTCCTATGTCTCTCTACGGGGCGTTACTTTCCCGCATTATCCGAGTAACCGCTGCGCCTGAGTGCTGTATTAACATCTGCAGCGTCTCAGGTTACTTAACGTGATAGGTGACAGAAAACATTTAAGTCAACCACTAAAGCAGCATCTTCGAGGCATGCCCATGGCCTTTACTCAACGATTAAACTCTATCATGGTTTAGCGATGTGCCGACAACTCATCCTAAGAAAAACTTCAAGTCAAGAAACCTGAAACAAAAGCCTCGGATTGGACGGATACAAAACAACGACGACCCCGCAAACGAACAACTGATTACTCTTTCGGATCCTGGAATGTACGCTCCCTGAATAGACCGGGGGCCTTAAGGGCCCTCCTGGATCAGGTAGAACAATACAAGCTGAGCATAGTTGCAATCCAGGAAACTAAATGGCTCAAAAGCGAGATTAATGACCTCAATTCGCACACTATTTTTACGAGTGGTAAAGAGGAGGGCAACAAGGAGTTTCGAGTAGCTTTCATCGTGAATAAGCAGCTCAAGGACCACGTTATCGGCTTCAAACCCATCAACGAGCGGCTATGTGCGATCCGCATTAAGACCCGTTTCGCTAATCACTGGCTCATTAATGCGCATGCCCCTACAGAAGTAAAAGAAGACGCGATTAAGGACGAGTTCTACAACGACCTAGAAACACTCTTCGACTCACTTCCATCAAACGACGTCAAGCTGCTGCTAGGAGACTTTAACGCCAAAGTCGGAAATGAAAGCTGGCATAGGGGAACTACTGGAGGTCATAGCCTCCACGACGAAAACAACAACAACGGTCAGCGACTTATCGACTTCGCGAGCGGCAGAAACCTGGTAATAAGCTCTACATGCTTCCCTCATCGACGAATTCATAAGCAGACCTAGGAAGTCTCCAGATGAATAACCAGATCGACCACGTACTGATCAGCAAGAGATGGGCTTCTAATGTCCTAGTTGTTCGATCCTATCGAGGAGCCAACTGCGACACCGATCACTATTTGGTGAAGACGACCTACAGGTGCAGAATCTCTTCGGTGCACCTAACGAGAATCAACCCTGCCAAGATCTTCGAGACAATTTGATTGATGATGCCACGGCGGCTGCGTATACTACAGCACTAGAGGAAAAACTGTCGCCCATGCTTGATGACATCAACAATTTAGGCATCCATGAGTTCTGGGAGGAGCTCAAAGACAGCATCAAGGGGGTCGCAGAAGAGGTCGTGGGCTATAAAGGCCGGCGCAGACGAGCAGACTGGTTCGACGACGAATGCAGGGCCTAGATTGAGGCGAAAAATGAAGCCTATCGCCAATACACACAACGTGCATCCCGAGCCAAGAAAGAAAAATACAACGAACTTCGGCGAATATCTATCTAACATTTTGACGAGCAGTTACAGCAAATCAACCAAAAATTAGCCAGTAAGAACATTAGACAGGCGTACAAACTTATAAATAATGTTAAGAACGGATATCAACCCAGGACAAGCCTATGTAAGGACAAGGATGGTAACATCATCAGCGACATCGAAAGCGTCAACAAAGGATGGGCCTCGCATTTTGAAGAGCTCCTCAATGCACCATCAACATCCCCCTCGGAGCCAGCTCTTGAGCAGTTAGCCGAACCAGGCCCTCCCGTTCTACCCCCAACAGTAGAGGAGGTGAGTCTTGCCATACAGTCGCTTCAAAATAATAAAGCGCCCGGCGCTGACGAGATCCTAGCAGAACTGCTGAAGCATTGTGGAACGTGTCTGACCAACGCTATACATGTGCTACTGCTGAAAATATGGAACGACGAGGAAATCCCCGAAGATTGGCGCGAAAGCATAATCTGCCCAATCCACAAAAAGGGTGACAAGCTGAAGTGTGAGAATTACAGGGGCATATCATTAGTTTGTACGGCCTATAAGATATTATCTAAAATTCTTGAAAAGAGAATTAATTCGTACGCAGAACGAATCATTGGCGAGTATCAAGGCGGCTTCAGACCTGGTCGCTCAACGACCGATCAGCTTTTCACAGTGAAGCTACTACTCCAAAAGTGCTGGGAATATAACATCGACGTATACCAAATCTTTGTCGACTTCAAGCAGGCATACGACAGTATCGATCGAAGTGTACTGTACAACATTATGCTGAATTTTGGTATACCCGCAAAGTTAGTGCGACTCACAAGGATGACGATGACTAATACCGTCTCGCAGGTCAGAGTGCAGAATCGACTCACTGACCTATTTGAAACTCGTACTGGACTCAAGCAGGGCGACGGGCTGACGCCGACGCTCTTCAACCTTGCTTTGGAGTATGTAATTCGAGCCATGAATATGGACAGCAGCGGAACGCTACTCATCAAGTCGACTCAATTAGTAGCGTACGCCGACGATATCAACATCATGTCTCAAAGGTTGGGTGATGCAGAAAGCCTTCTGCATAACCTCAATAACGCCGCAAAGGAAGTTGGACTACATATCAACGAAAGCAAAACAAAGACCATGATGCAATCGAAAACAAGGACGCCAGCAAATTCAAGCATCATAGTGGGGGCCCTTAGTATCGAGTATGTAGACAACTTCAACTATCTGGGTTGTAACTTATCAAAGGACGCCAACGAAACCGACGAAATTAAGCGACGGATACAACTAGCCAATAAGACATATTTCTCGGTCCTCCCTATAATTAATTCGAAACTTGCGCACAGGAACACGAAGCTCCGCGTGTACAAAACGATCATCCGACCCGTGCTATGTTATGGCTGCGAAACATGGACCCTCACCCAAGCCTCCGAAATTTTGCTAGACCGACTCGAACGAAAGGTCCTTCGGCGAATTTTCGGGTCGTTCGCGAGCGAGACCAATTGCGTATCCGCTACAACCATGAGTTGTATCAATTGTACGATGAGCTGGTAGTATCGAAAATCGTGAAGCTTCAACGTCTGCAATGGGCGGGGCATGTACAACGGATGGACGATAATCGCATGCCAAGGAAAGTGATGAACGCACAACGAATTGACGGAGCGAGTTTGCGTGGACGACCGAGGGCTCGCTGGGAGAACTCCGTAGGTGGAGACGCCCACCCGCTGCTGGGCTTCCGAAACTGGAGGACAAGGTCGCGTAACCGCGACAATTGGAGGTCAACGATTCAGGCGGCCAAGGCCCGACGTCGGGCTATCGTGCCACATTGATGATGATGATGAGCCTTGAAAAGGGAGGAGGGGTACTTGCGTTTTCAGAGCTATGGAGGTTTTTAAAAGAGTCTAAAATGAAAATATTCTAATTTATTTTTTAGTCTAGCGCCAAATTTTTCACTAAAATCTTAATGTATTATATACAATATACAATTACAAGCGTAATTTTATGTAGTTTTTTTCGTTCTCAGACCATTTTTTGTATATTTTGTCGGTTTTTAAATGTTTGCTAAAAAGTAAAAAATACTCCCTTATCCCCTGTTTTCATGGTTGCCCTCCAATCGTGGGGACTTTTTTTTAATAATCAGGACGCCATCAGCATCACCAACCATCCATCCTGCAAAAATCCAGCGATATAGGATTTTTGCTGATCAAATATCGTATTTTTATTTGATCAATACTCTGCAACTCATTCTCGTACTCATATCCCTCCAATTGAATCGGGTACAGAACAGGACAGAACAACTTGCATACAAATTTTCCGTTGATGTTCTGTATAGAAATATAACTTTTTCAAATATGTATGGAAGTTGTGTTGCCTTATGTGGTAAAAGTTTATAAAAACAACTTCCAAGTGTTGTATTGCCGGGATCGAAACAGAATAATAGTGATGGTTGTATTACCTCATAGATCCAACGATATTGAAAAAAACATGTCCTTTTTCTTTCTAAACCGATATATTTCGGGCAGCGCCCATCTTCAGGGTTTATATACTAAAAGAATAGACACAATTTACTAACAATAATAAATAACAATATAAATTAAATTACCTAGACTATGTTATAAAATAAATTAACAAAATAGTGAAACAACCGAGAACAATGGTAACTTGATGGTATAGTGTTAGACAAAGAATGTTTATATTTCATTTGTCAATTTGTTACTTACATATATTATATACATACATACACGATATGAAATGATAGTAGTGATGTCAAATTGAAAACTAGCTTTTAATTAAATTAATGTAGATGTTACTGAAGTCCTTTTTATCAGTTTTATCATATGTAATATATGTAAGTAACAAATTGACAAATGAAATATAAACATTCTTTGTCTAACACTATACCATCAAGTTACCATTGTTCTCGGTTGTTTCACTATTTTGTTAATTTATTTTATAACATAGTCTAGGTAATTTAATTTATATTTTTATTTATTATTGTTAGTAAATTGTGTCTATTCTTTTAGTATATAAACCCTGAAGATGGGCGCTGCCCGAAATATATCGGTTTAGAAAGAAAAAGGACATGGTTTTTTCAATATCGTTGGATCTATGAGGTAATACAACCATCACTATTATTCTGTTTCGATCCCGGCAATACAACACTTGGAAGTTGTTTTTATCAACTTTACCACATAATTGCTTCCAATACTCAAATCATATGGAAAACGTAGCATCAATTTAACCTATTGCGAACACCGACGGCAACCACAATATGGATAATTTTTCGACTGTCAAAAAACTGGCTAAGCAAAAGTCCCGATTGGTTTTTCTTCTTAAGTGTCGCAGATGGAACATTATACCACGTTTTATTTTAGATAAAACCAACCGCGTTCTTATTAAAACTGAATGCAAAAAGGCTGAATCTTATGTCAACACAGCACTAACGAATCTTCGGCACGAAATACTTAAGGCTGAAATAGCCGATTGCAACTTTGTTATTTATTAAACACCTCACTCGAAACTGCTCACCGAATGTATTCAATAGCGACGTCTATAACCAACAATTGAACAACAGCAATAAACATTTACACAGTAAATTTATGGACCTGCAAATACAACAGAAACCGATTGAAAACATTCACTTAGATGAGACTTTTATACGTAATGTATCCAACACAGAAATTCCTAAATCGATGATGATACTTCTTAGTCTTGGCCCGAAATTCGCGATTCCAATCAAACAACTGCCAACATTAGATTTGATTGCGGACATAGAATTTATTATTTCTCGGTATGCTGACGTGAACATCAAAAAGCAAATGCGAGCGCATCTCACGTATGAAGTAACTCGATATTTGAAAGCTCCGAGAAAATTCAATAGAATTGAGAAATTTATCATGACAGCAGCAAAAACAACAGCTAAATTTCTCCGAGAGCACCCTCAGATATGTGTATTAAACAGTGATAAAGGCAATATCACTATAATCGCAACAAAGTCCGAATACGATGCCAAAATGGAAGAGCTTTTGAGCGATTCAAACAATTTTGAAATTTTGAAAGCGGACCCAACATCATCCCTTGAGAGAAAAAATAATCGACTCATCAGTACTTTGTGCAATAAACATAAACATTATATCACGGAAAAACAAGCGTCCGAACTAAAAACATATACTGCGGTAGCACCTCGAATATTCGGCCAAATGAAGATCCATAAACCCGATCGAAAACTAAGACCTATCGTATCTACAATAAATTGGGCAGCATACAAAACAGCAAAGTTTCTCGCTAACATTTTAAGAAAAGCTTTTACATCGAATTTTGGCCTGAAAAATTCATCGCAGTTAGTCAAAAAGATTATTAAACGGACGATACCCAACAACTACAAGCCAATTTCGTTCGATGTAACTAATTGCTTTACCAACATATCACCTGAATTGGCCTTAGGTGTAATAAACAGAGATTTCGACAAATATGTTAGCAAACACACAAGCATACCGAAAAAAGAATTTTTAAACTTGATGCGATTTTGTCTCATAGACTGTAATTATTTTAATTACAAAGATAAGTTCATCAAATTGAAGTCGGGACTCTTTATGGGATCTAGTCTAGCTCCAATTTTGGTAGAAATTTATCATGACAGCAGCAAAAACAACAGCTAAATTTCTCCGAGAGCACCCTCAGATATGTGTATTAAACAGTGATAAAGGCAATATCACTATAATCGCAACAAAGTCCGAATACGATGCCAAAATGGAAGAGCTTTTGAGCGATTCAAACAATTTTGAAATTTTGAAAGCGGACCCAACATCATCCCTTGAGAGAAAAAATAATCGACTCATCAGTACTTTGTGCAATAAACATAAACATTATATCACGGAAAAAAAAGCGTCCGAACTAAAAACATATACTGCGGTAGCACCTCGAATATTCGGCCAAATGAAGATCCATAAACCCGATCGAAAACTAAGACCTATCGTATCTACAATAAATTGGGCAGCATACAAAACAGCAAAGTTTCTCGCTAACATTTTAAGAAAAGCTTTTACATCGAATTTTGGCCTGAAAAATTCATCGCAGTTAGTCAAAAAGATTATTAAACGGACGATACCCAACAACTACAAGCCAATTTCGTTCGATGTAACTAATTGCTTTACCAACATATCACCTGAATTGGCCTTAGGTGTAATAAACAGAGATTTCGACAAATATGTTAGCAAACACACAAGCATACCGAAAAAAGAATTTTTAAACTTGATGCGATTTTGTCTCATAGACTGTAATTATTTTAATTACAAAGATAAGTTCATCAAATTGAAGTCGGGACTCTTTATGGGATCTAGTCTAGCTCCAATTTTGGTAGAAAGGGTTCTAGACGATGTAGTGAACGATGCATTATTGAAATTAGATTTTTTGCCACTTTTTTGGTACTCTTATGTAGACGATCATGTAACTGCTATACCGGAGGACAAAATTCAACAAACACTCGACGCACTACATTCATATGATCCGAATATTCAATTTACATATGAAATAGAGAACAATAACAGGTTAGACTATTTAGATCTTACCTTACACAGAACGGATCGCGGTAAAATAATAACCAACTGGTACCATAAACCAATTGCGTCTAATCGGCTACTCAATTTCTATTCGAACCATCCGATTAAAATGAAGACAAATGTAGCCAAATCTTTCATACGAAAAGTATTTAGAGTCAGCCACAAATGCTTCTGGAAAGATAACCTCGACCGAATAAAACATACCTTGCGAAAAAATAATTACCCCGGGAAAATAATTGAAAAGATGATAGGTGAGGTTCGTAGCAAGAAATCTTCCAATACAACTAGCTACGCATATTTGTCCAAAGAAAATAATACTACAACATCACCTACTGTAGTACCTAACATTAATTTTTCATCCCTCGCTTATATCCCAGGACTAAGCGAAAATATTTCAAGATCATGCCAGCAGTTTGTCCCCGAATTAAAACTTGCAATGCGTCCACCAAACAAAAACAACAAATTGTTCACCCAACTGAAGAACAAAATTCCAACTCACGAAAAATCTGGAGTGGTATACAAAGTCGATTGCAAAGACTGCGACAAAACGTATATTGGAGAGACCATTCAAAAATTAGGGACTCGATTAAATCAACATAAGAATGACACCAAGAAGACGTTGAATGATAACCTATCCGCTTTGGCAAAACATTCGATATCGAATCAGCACAGCTTTAATTTTGATGATGCCCAAATTCTAGTCAATCAGAAAAATAAGAAAAAACTACAAATCTACGAAGTCAATCACATCATTAGGCACGAGAATAACGCTTGCAATGATAAAACTGATAAAAAGGACTTCAGTAACATCTACATTAATTTAATTAAAATTTAGTTTTCAATTTGACATCACTACTATCATTTCATATCGTGTATGTATGTATGTAATATATGTAAGTAACAAATTGACAAATGAAATATAAACATTCTTTGTCTAACACTATACCATCAAGTTACCATTGTTCTCGGTTGTTTCACTATTTTGTTAATTTATTTTATAACATAGTCTAGGTAATTTAATTTATATTGTTATTTATTATTGTTAGTAAATTGTGTCTATTCTTTTAGTATATAAACCCTGAAGATGGGCGCTGCCCGAAATATATCGGTTTAGAAAGAAAAAGGACATGGTTTTTTCAATATCGTTGGATCTATGAGGTAATACAACCATCACTATTATTGTGTTGCCTTGTCCTTCACTAAATCCACTCACTCTACCGCATGCTACCACTACATTGCACAGCGCGGCATGCACCATACGAAATGCACTAATGAGGTCAATGAACGCATGGCAACCTGTCCCGCAACCTCAAGAAATGCATCAAATCATCTTTCATGTTTTTCCAATACGCAGTTTTCGCAGGCGCAGATACTTTCGCGTAAGCTACCCCGACCCATGGCATGGGTCAGTGGAAGAAGATACACTCATGAAGTCGACAAATGCACGAAAACCTGCTCTGACAGAGTATCTAAACTCTCTTCAACTTGAACTGTGTAGCAAAAGAGCAAATAGCTTAATAGCCTGTATACGTGTGTCTGTATGGTCGTATTTGTGACATCAGGTGCAGATCAGGAGTCTGGACCAAAACAAAGTGGACTCGATTTTGAGTGAGCTTTGGACATATACACATATGGCCAAAAAAATAAGTACACCAATAGGAATTTTTCTTATCACCCTGTAGCCAAGTAGTTATTTGAGTAAATGAAATCATATGGAAAGATTTAAATACTTAATTGGTGAGGAATCAAATAATATATAAATTAGCATATTTTAATAAATAACAGCGTTCATCTACCTTGAAAAAGTACGAACTGACTAAAATAGGCTGGACAAAATAATAAGTACATGTCAGTTAATTTGATTAAAACTGGTTTTAATTAAAATATTATGTTCTGCTGGGACAAAAATTTGATTTATTTTATTATTTAAAAGTAAATGATCCATTCTTTTGAAAAAAAAAGGTTTTTGTTGGCCCTCTGGTGAAGAATTACTCTTAAGTTCCCATACATCCATACATCCAGTTACTTCCAGGAAATTCCCGTATTTGGTCCGTTTTGTGAAAACTTTGTTTCTAGTTCATTGATTCAACTCTCCGTAAACATTCTGGATTCAATTTGACTCTAGTAACAACGTGAAAAGCCACTCGATTTGGTTGAAGCGGATCCTTGACCAGTTTGTGAGGTATGGTTAGGGTTAATATCCTGCTGAAATCCCCATTTAAAGTGTATAGGCTCATCAGTAAAATATTCTGGGACTATCAACTAACATTTCTGGCATGAAGAATATTACGCTAAGAGTAGTTTCCAATCAAATTTATTACGATCTCATAAAAAAAAAACAGAATGTTCTGTGAGTTTTCATTGTTCGGTCTGGAACAAGAAAAAATATCCCTCCCAAATTTTCTTGAACCGTCAACACTTTTTGACGTAGCCATGGAAACTTCCAAACTTTTTGTCAAAACTGCTTTACTTCTTGTATTCTTCGATTAATTTTTCAAAGGGATTCTATATTTTAAATATTTGCCGCGAAAATCACCAGGAGAACTTTTCTCGCCATAGTGATAATGAGACCGACAGTTGTCCGTAAGGACCTTACATGGACTTAACTGTATTTGAGACTGTTTATATTTACTTTTGAATGAATTACACAGTAAATACAATGTTTAGCTGGTTTATTTCCTTATTGAGAGAATAATTTTTCCGCTATATCAAAGTTTCGAATTTAAACTTCTTTATTCGTACCTACCATGCGTTTTTCGCCACCTTAAGTATTTTTGTTTGTTTTTCATTTAACGCTTCTTGCATACACCAATTAATAAAAAAACAAATCCTTACGGAAAATAGCAACTTGTTGTCAAAAGATTAAAAAAACCGATGGTGTACTTATTATTTTGACCAAGCTGAAAACCCACTTCAAAGTTAATATCGGGAGGGACTAAGAAAATAGGGGGATGCCATTTAGTTTTTCGGTTCCGTTGGCATTGTAGTATCCTAATTGTTGTAATGACTATCTATTTGGAGTAATTCAATTTTAAAAAGGGTATGAAAATTTGGCATAAAAAGGTACATGAGGGGTGTACTTATTTTTTTGTCCATATGTGTATGTATGATTTGTATACGATCTAAGTATTTACCTGTAAAAAATGCCAATGTACCAATAGCTGAGGATTATGTGTATTTATCTCACACTTATTAACCACGTCTGCGATCATGTTAATTGATTTCAGTCTGGTGCGTTAAATCCCTTTATGGATCGCAGAAAATCACAATTTTTTGGTTAATTAAACACAATTTTATTATAAAACAAAACGGAGATTTAATCAATTAAAAAATTTTTTATTATAAATGCATTTCGGGTTAATTTATGACTCATCATCAGTATACGCGTTTTAATGACTCTCATCATCATCAATAGTCATTAAAACGCGTATGCTGATGATGAGTCATAAATTGACCCGAAATGCATTTATAATAAAAAATTTCTTAATTGATTAAATCTCCGTTTTGTTTTATAGTAAAATTGTGTTTAATTAACTAAAAAATTGTGATTTTCTGCGATCCATAAAGGGATTTAACGCATCAGACTGAAAATCAAGTACCAATAGCTAACGCACTGAAGGAGGGAGCACATTGCTCCCGAAATACGTATATGCGACAATTATTTGTAGTTAGGAGCAGCTATTTAGTTTTTCATTACTGAGCAAATTGTTTTTCACACTCTTAAGCGCAGGAAAAAGAAGTAGTATTCATACCACCTAATATTTTGCTATATATACATACCTTATTTTTCCATTCCAGATTCACAGAAACGACGCCGCTTTCATCCGTTGCGAAATCTTCGTCGAATTTTTCGCCGTCGAACATTGTCCGGAGCCGACACCATAAGTCGTATTGTATCTTCATCAACCTCGTCACCCTTATCGCACATCTCCCAAACACCCCTCAGATTTTCAGAATCAACCGCCTTCCCGACCACAACAACTGTTTCGGTGTCTGCGCACAATTCCACATGTTTCAGTCAAGATAGAAGAAGCGTGTCACCTGTTGACGTCACAACTATGTCGTCGATAGCCACCACCGGGGCATTGTTTCCGCCATCTCAATCGCAACCAATCAGTTTAATCGTGCATCAAGACGCGGGCACTTGTGGGTTAACGACCGCAGTGCCCGGTATATTCAAAATCACACCGTCCGCATCTAGTGGATTTTTTGTAAAAAATGCAAATGTCATCAACACTTTCGCTTGTAACCGTGACTCTACGTCAACCAGCATAGCAGTTGCCCAGGACATTAAAGAAATTCGTGACATGATGGATAATAATCATCGAAGTTTGAGTGAAGGACGCTTGGTGGACAGGTAAGAGGGAATCCTGTTTTTTGATTGGGTCTATTAAGTTCACATAATGAAGTGTGGTTTTGTTTTTAGTACAAGTAAGAAGTGTGTAAAAATGTCCTATGTGTAGTACTCGGCATCAAACTCGCAAAAATGTTTGCTGTCAACACTGACGTATTAGTAGTTTAATCAAGCAGAATTTCATGTTGCCAAGGATTCAGATTTGTACTCCGTATCGTTTCTTTGGCTTCATTTCATACATACCTGTAACCGGGTATATCAGTCTCTCAATGATTAGTGTTATTGATTTTTGTGCCTTTGTATAAATTATAATACATACATATATGTATGTACCCTACAGAAACATAGTAACCCATGCCATGCGTTAGTCCAGAGTGGCCATCAGAAAATAAAAATGGCACCGTTTTCACACTATTGCAGTTCATAGTATGCGTGAAAATTTTATTCAAACGTCAATTTTTTGTTTACAATTGAGAATATAAAATCCGCGTAATATTTATTACTCTCTTAAAATGCCAACGTGATATTTAACCCTTCTATTGGCGTATGGATCGAGACATACCATTGGTATAGTACCAATGGTATGTCTTGATGATGAAAAAAAATCTTGATGAAAAATATCGTTTAACAATATTTTCCACCCCTTTCCATATATATGTATTTCAAAGGAACCGACGGCCACAAATGCGATCAAACGTACGGCGAAATGTAAACTATGTCTAAAGAAACGAAAAAACGGCGCATCATCGTAAGACATAGTATGTAAACTGTTTCAAGATCCAAAATTAAACCTCTTCAAAAATTAAGATTGATTTCACAGAAAATTCAGCTACACCTTAGGCATAATCAATGAAGAAGAAAAAGAAGGAAACGAAATATCTGAAAATAAAGGGGACAATTTGATGTTTTTTTATAGCTAGCAGTGGCGTAGGAAATTTAGTGTTTGGGGCTGGTATGGTTTAATACTTTTTGACTTTTTCATTGGTTGGAGTATTCAACCTCAATACACAGTATTTAAAATTTTGTATTTAAACGAATTTATACCACGCAACGCTTTGCAATCCCATTTAAATGTACTTTTTGCAATAGTGTAAATTGTGATGCTGTTGGTATAAACTTATGCAACAGGAACGTTGTTAATTAATTAATTTTAAGCATCTATTAATTTTGAAATTTCGTACTCACTGCCCCCATTTTTCCAACGCCCCTACTACGAAGTTACAGCATTAAGCTGCGCATGTGCATGATTTTGTTTACAATTAATTTATTTAAAATTCGTATGAGAAATGTCATCTTGTAGCTTCGATCAAGTTACCATAGAAAATATTTTGGTCCCGAAAAAAGTCGCATATCCAGTGTATTTTGCGGTTATTTGCATTTTCTTTTTAGATTTTCTTATTCATTGGGCATAATAGATCGTAGGCGACGACAGAAGGGTTAATAATTGCATCGACAATATTTTGACGTTTGAATTATTTCGTGGAGTGTAGTGTAATAAATTTGGAGTCAAACACATATGGGTTGTGTGATCACATAGCCATTCTGGACTAACGCATGGCATGGGTTACTATGCTTTTTCTAAGGTATGTACATACATTCTAATAATTTGTTCACAGTAACCGAAAACCTATAATTTTCATGCTTTCGAATGAAAATAGACCCAAAACATTTTAATTTCCATACTAAATGACACATTGAAAATACGCTATTTTGTGTGCTTTCTATGAAACCTTGATTGTTTTTAAATGAAAACATGTAAGCACCCAGGACTCAAACCGAAACTCCATTATTCAGCACATTTCAGCTCACGCCAATGTTTTAACTGACACCCGACCAAATTGTACAGTTTCGTGTGTTGGCCAATGTTCTTAATTTCTCCATGATAAGAGAATGGACGGTTAGTTTGAAGTGACGAAATATATTGCAAATGACTGACTATCGATGACTACGCCATCACATTTGTATACTTAGAACGATTTATAAGAAAAATAATATTGTCGGTTATCAAATGAAATTACAAATAGTGCACTATGAACACTTTTCGGTGATTTCTGAAAACGTAAGCCGAAACGAATCCGTTTTCGCGCACTCTGAACATAATATTATATCCATAATAGTATGCAAACAAATTCAGAGTGGAGAACATGCCATTTTGTGAACTATGTATAATTCCGTAAACAAAATTAACCTTCAATTCAAAAGTTCAAAAAGGATTATCGAAGTAGTACGAAGCTGATTGTGAAATATGCTGTGGCCAACATCTAGGTTGACGGTTATCTCTGACAACCCTGAGCACTGACCGGAAAAATAAAGAAGATCCGATGACCCTTTCGGCCATTTTATGGTGAATCTAGCGCCACCTCAGTCGTTCCGTCACATCAGAGGATTGCAGAAATATCGACGGATTTCGGAAAGAATACAAGGTCAATCGTTTCATTCATGAATACATAGTATACGATAGGAAATGAGGATCCTGGTGGTTCGGTGCTTGGGTTTGTCCCTAATAGTCCGAGCCGTGATGGTAAAAAACCGGGGTTTTCGAACTGTCGGAAATTAACCATCTTAAAAGTTGCGTTTAGTTACGGTGATATCGAAACGGTTGGTCAGCCGAAGCAAAACTTGACCAGTATAGCGTAATTAGACGTAATTAGACGCAAAAATTAGAGGTGTTCGGGGGTATGGGTAACTGTCGGATCGAACCTATTTTATTCGATAGAGGACCTCTCCGTGAGTCTAAAAACATTGGTCAGCCGAGCCGCAACCTGACCGAAGGGTTCGGCCAACCAGTTTAAAGGTGCAAATTTTTTAGGTGCGATGGGGGTTTCGGAACTGTCGGATCAAACCTATACTATTCGATAAAGGACCGCCCCCTGATGCAAAAAATACTGGTCAGCCGAGCGGCAACCTGACCGAAGGGTTCGGCCAACCAGTTCGAAATTACCAATTTTGACGGGTCGATGGGGTTTCAGAACTGTCGGATCAAACCTATTCTATTCGATAGAGGGTCACTCCCTGATGCTTAAAACATTGGTCCGCCGAACCGCAACCTGACCGAAGGGTTCGGCCAACCAGTTCGAAATTACCAATTTTGACGGGTCGATGGGGTTTCAGAACTGTCGGATTAAACCTATTCTATTCGATAGACGGTCACTCCCTGATGATAAAAACACTGGTCAGCCGAACCGCAACCTGACCGAAGGGTTCGGCCAACCAGTTTGAAAGTAACAATTTTGACGGGTCGATGGGGTTTCAGAACTGTCGAATCAAACCCATTCTATTCGATAGAGGGTCACTCCCTGATACTAAAAACACTGGTCAGCCGAACGGCCACCTGACCGAAGGGTTCGGCCAACCAGTTTGAAAGTACCAATTTTGACGGGTCGATGGGGTTTCGGAACTGTCGGATCGAACCTATTCTATTCGATAGAGGGTCACTCCCTGGTGCTAAAAACACTGGTCAGCCGAACGGCAACCTGACCCAAAGGTTCGGCCAACCAGCTTGAAAGTACCAATTTTGACGGGTCGATGGGGTATCAGAACTGTCGGATCGAACCTATTCTATTCGATAAAGGACCGCCCCCTGATGCTAAAAACACTGGTCAGCCGACCCGCAACCTGACCGAAGGGCTCGGCCAACCAGTTTAAAGGTGCTAATTAATTAAGTGCGTTCGGGGTTTCAGAACTGTCGGATCAAACCTATTCTATTCGATAGAGGGTCACTCCCTGGTGCTAAAAACACTGGTCAGCCGAACCGCAACCTGACCGAAGGGTTCGGCCAACCAGTTTGAAAGTACCAATGTTGACGGGTCGATGGGGTATCAGAACTGTCGGATCGAACCTAATCTATTCGATAAAGGACGGCCCCCTGATGCTAAAAACACTGGTCAGCCGAGCTTCAACTTGACCGAAGAGCTCGGCCAAACAGTTTGAAAGTACCAATTTTGACGGGTCGATGGGGTTTCAGAACTGTCGGATTGAACCTATTCTATTCCATAGAGGGTCACTCCCTGATGCTAAAAACACTGGTCAGCCGAACCGCAACCTGACCGAAGTGCTCGGCCAACCAGTTTTAAGGTGCTCATTTTCAAGTCCAATACATATTTTTATATAGCTTATAGCGTAGTTACTACGTGATTTCAGACTGCAAAGTGTGGTGGAGAACATTTTTTTTTGTTTCTTATATTTTTTAGGGTGCTGAGCTCGAAACAGGAGCTCCCCACCAAAATTTCATTGCGGAACAGGGTCAAAACCGCGAAAAAAAACCCGAGATACATAATATACTAGAAAAATTCAACTTTTGCGACCAAACATGAAAAACCGTTCAATCTCAAAATTTTATTCATAATATATGGAACTATATGTTAAAAACGGCAAATTTAAATATCAATTGAAGTATTTATAATATTTATGTCTCTTTGGACGCGCAATTATGTGCTCTCTAATATATTTATGGAAAGTTTTCCATAGAAATAAATAGTTTCAGAGCCAAATAACGGAAAACAGCAAACATTTTAGGGTTTTTCGTGATTTTGACCCTGTTCCGCAACGAAGATTTGGTGGCAAGCTCCGGATTCGCGCTCAGCACCCTAAAAAACATAAGAAACAAACACCACAGTTTGCAATCTGATGTCACTCATTTAAAATGCATTTTGCTGTTTTCCCCCGGCAACATTCATAGCGTCCCGTCTGTTTCAACCAAATATTTTATTACTTTTACCAAACCGGATTCTACTCCCTCTCGTACGTACCACATTGCTACAAGCTCATTCATAAATTTGCCACAGCACACACACAGTCATAATCCTTGCAAACATGCGCACACGCAATCAAAAACGAGAAATATCATCAAAACGAAAAACAAATGTATTTTCAGCAATCGCTCGGTTCATCAATTGAGTCGTTTATGACTCTGTATGACTGTCGCTAAAAGAGGTCAGTTACTCAAAAATATTTATCCTTAATCTAAGCTTAAAGGGCGGCCAAATGCTGACGTGGGCTAGCCTGCCACATTGATGATGATGAAGCTTAAATCATTTTTGAAGCGTGGTTGTTCACACTAGCTGTAGAATGCTTTAAGATAAAAAAAGATAAAATGTATGAGCTATGTACGATGAATCGGCCGCGCAGGTATGCATAAGCATTTTTTGTCAAATTTTCACTCTCCTCTCACCCCATAATGCCCGCAACTCTGCGCGTACATCATCGGGGTCATCGCGTCGCCGAGACTGAAAATATATTGCATCGCAAAAGGAAAAGGTGTGAGTAGTGAGTCGTATTGATGTATATACTATATGTACAATTGTAGAATGAGGAAAATGAAATGCGTTTCTTTTTGTCTAAGACCTCAGGTGCAAATTATTTGCGCCTTTCCTCGCAATTCTGATACACATTATCGAAAATTACTTGATTGCAAATGCCCCAAAACGATAGTCGGCCTCCTGAAAAGTGTGGCTAAAGGGGTGAAGGGGTAAGAAGACTTAAGAGTTGTTGATAGTTGCAACATGTTGAAATTTTTCGAAGTTTTTATGGAAAACTTAGTAGTGCGTCTACAAAATTAACGCAAGTTAATTGCTAAATCATATTAGGCGATTCCTTCTGAACGGGATGTCATTCAAAGCACCATATTTCAAAAGGAAGACAAAAACTTTGAAAAGGACGAGCCTGAAGTGATGCAAAAAGTGGGATTTTGCCTGAAGTGATGCAAAAAGTGGGATTTTGCCTGAAGTGATGCAAAAAGTGGGATTTTGCTTAAAACAACAATGATCTCTCGTGGCAGCATTTTCCACTAATATAAAAATGGCAATGAGCAGCATCTCTTTTTGAACGCTATTCCATTAAGTATTAAATTTTTTTTAATTCTATATAATCCCAGATGGGTTGTCTCATATCATTCGAAAGTTAAAAAGTATGCTATATTCATCAGAATGAAGACAGGTATTGTGGAAATTGGGGAGGGAGTGACGTTTTTTTTATTTCACGGGTCTATAAGAGGTAGTTCCGAGGAAAACCTACTAAAAGCTCGTGGTTGTGGAGTGTGAGCTAACGTGGAAAGGGTGGCCAAAAGATTTACTTTTGAGGGGGTTCGGTTTAATTTCGGAAATATCTAGGAAACGGTGAGTCCTACTGAAAGTATTTGTATGCCATTATTACAGCCCACTAAGTTTCCAAAATGTTATTATAACATACAAATGCCGAATTCCTAACGGTTTCTACGATGCAGTTTACTGAAATCGGAAAATTATTAAAAATCGTTTTTTTTTTTCATTTGTTTGGCTCTGGTGTCACCCGCGATTGTTTTGCAAAAAACTGTTTGGCGACAAATTTGTACGATGTTTAATGTGCGCTAATTTGATATACTTCCCGTAGTCTTGCCTTAAATCGGTAAGTTCAAGAGCTTAAACCAAGTTGCCGAATATTATTTCCCACATAAGTATAAAGGCAAATATTGTGAAAAATTGGGAGGGGGTGGCGGTTTTTTATTTCGCGAATTTATAAGGATTGGTTTGGAGGAAAACACACTAAAAGCACGCGGTCGAGGGCTGTGAGCTAACGTATCGAGAGCGGGTTAAATTGTAGCATTTTTGTGCTTATCAGCTCCATTTCCGCTATATTTTCGAAACCGCGAACTGTACAAAAAAATTGTCTGAGCAAAAGTGAAAGCTTACAAAATTTCCTATGAAACTCATCTTACAAGCATATGTCGAATTCTTAACTTGTATCAACATATTGCTAATTTAAAAATCAAGAGTTTCATATTGAGAAAATCAACACAGCATACACTGAACCAAATCGCCTGCTAAAGTAAAGAAAATACGGCTCAAATCAAGAAAAAAAGACAACAAAAAACAGCCAAGAAATATTTCTCTTCATTTGAGAATTAGTCACACTGATCCAAGTGAAATGCCAATAGCAGCGCTTTCAGGAAAAGTAACCTTGAATCAAGCAAACTTTTCTTATGAAAAAGACAAGAGAATCGGAACAAAATGTTGTCTAAATTCGGTAATTTTGCAAATGAGAAAAGAGTTTCTTAATTTTAGATTGCCCAATTTTTTTAGTGTAGAAGGTACATAAGTATTGTTTCATAAATCACGCGCGATTTTTGAAAGAATACTTACCATCTATGATGGGATATTGAAAAGCGGTATTTTGAATTAGCGGGTTATTGAAATGGCGGGATATTAATTTGGCGGTATTTTGATTAGACAGGATTTCAAATCCGGAAAGAATTTGATTCAGTCTTAATGAGTTTTGCGAAATTTATCCTAAATGTAGAAATTGCAAAGCTCGAGTCTGAGGGCTTGAATCAGACTTTTGTTCATTGTGGCGAAAGTTCGAATAATTTGTTTGGTGGTTAAGAGCCCGCATTGACATCCGACGGAGAATTATCGCTTTCTCTTAAGGACTATCGACTACGGGAGTTTTCCTACAAGCGACTGTAGCCACTACGACTACGGTTTATGTATTCCATTGTTTTTTTACTCCCCCTCCCTGAAAACCATTCCAAACAACACACCGGCCGGTCACCACGGAGCCAATCAGCATTTGCAACGATGATATTTCTATATACAGACACGCTCGCCAATGAACCGAATGTTTGCGAAACGAATACATATCACTATTGATCGATTTTATATACAACGTGCATGGCAACCCAAACCCATGCCACGCACGACCATCGCCTGACAAGCTCAACGACTATCGTTGGGAGGAACACAGCTGCATGTAGTTCAGTACAATCGGTTCAAAATAGCCCCAAACCTCAACATCAAAAAAAAAAAAAAATTTTTGATGCCAAATTGTTGAAGACACTCCCTTATATACGCAGTAAAAAGTTACACTAATTTGCGCCATGGGTTAAGGGGGGAAGGGGTAGCAAACGGGTGAAAATTCAGTTTTTTGCAAATATCTGAAAAATTATGAGTCTGAGCTTGAAATGTCCTGAGGACGAAACAAACTACATAAAATTACCTTTGTAATAATATGTAACACTCTAGACATTTTCTCAGACAATTATGCCCTAGACCCAAAAGTGTTATAGTGAATTTACATTTTTTGAATTTTACATTTGGCACTGTAACTCCTGATAAAATAGACCTTCGGTCATAAACTCTTGTCCATATATTGCTAACAAAATATACTTAATTTCTACCAAAAATTGGAATGCTCCCACCATTGACGCCACCCACTCCTCCTAACATTTTTCAAAAAGGCATGCCTGTAGCTTCTTTTTAAATTGAGCCAGGCAGATCAAATTTGGTGGACTGCTTACTCTAAGCTCCATTATGCTTCCCACCAAAAATTATTACCATCCGATCAAAACTAAGGGTACCCCCATACAAAGTGACTCAAATTTCTAAAAAAAATTCACATTTCTTCACTTCTAAATTCTATCTAAAATAGAAAAAAAAAAAGAATTCATCTCTTAGAGTCCTTATAACATTTAACTGTAGTCTTCTAAATGTATATCCAAAAGTTTGTACCAGAGCGTGTT
Organism: Microchrysa polita; assembly: GCA_949715475.1. Lineage (NCBI taxonomy): Eukaryota > Metazoa > Arthropoda > Insecta > Diptera > Stratiomyidae > Microchrysa > Microchrysa polita. Next base: position 89,417,996 of record OX454415.1, read on the forward strand.
TTACAAGTAGGCAAAATCGGGTTTGAAGGTTGCTAGTACACGTTACTCGAAATATTCCCAAATAGCCTTAGAACTGGTATCACTGACCTTCAAACCCAATTTTTTGATACTTGTAGCGTACGCCTTGGTACAAACTTTTGAAAATACATTCACAAGACTACAATTAACTGTTATAATGACGTTCTAAGAGATAATTTTTTTTATATTTTACATAGAATTTAGAAGTGAAAAAATGTGGAATTTGTTAGAATTTTCGTTCAATTTGTATGGGGGGTACCCTAAGTTTTGATCGAATGGTAATCATTTTTGGTGGGGAGTATAATGAAGCTTAGACTAAGCACCCCACCAAATTTTATCTGCCTGGCTCAATTTAAATAGAAGCTACAGGCATGCCTATTTGAAAAATGTTAGGAGGAGTGGGGGGGGGGGGGCGTCAATGGTGGAAGCATTTCAATTTATGGTAGAAATTAAATAAATTTTGTTAGCAATATATGGACAAGATATTATGACCGAAGGTCTATTCTAACAAGAGTTACAGTGCGAAATGTAAAACTCAAAAAATTTAAATTCACTATAATACTTTTGGGTCTAGGGTATAATTTTCTGAGAAAATGTCTAGAGTGTTACATATCATTACAAAGGTAATTTTATGTAGTATGTTTCGTCCTCAGGACATTTTAAGCTCAGACTCATAGTTTTCCAGTTATTTGCAAAAAAATTAATTTTCACCTATTTGCCACCCCCTCCCCCATGGCGCAAATTAGTGTAACTTTTTACTGCGTATATAAAGGAGTGTCTTCAACAATTTGGCATCAAAAAAATTTTTTTTTTTTTTATGTTGAGGTTTGGGGCTATTTTGAACCAATTGTACTGGAGAAATTTCGAATCGAATAGTCTCGTTTAAACGTGGCCCAATGTTCTGAAAAAGCTTTCCATTTCTCAGTGGACATGACCTAACCTTTTGCTCCTCTCTAGTTGGGATCCTTGATATAATTAGAACTCAACTTCAGATATTTTCACGATGGACAAAAGTCCATTGCTGTAAAGCAATTAATTAATACATTGCAATATATTTTATTAATTATCGCTAAATTATGACTAGAAACTTTCTGATAAGATTATTTCCCTAATAAATTATTTATACGTAAATATTTTTATTTCTTTCCAGTGAATGCAGTAAAGATAACCTATCTCATTCCCGCGACAGTGTTTTCTCAGAATCGGCTACAGCCAGCAGTTTATCCATTGGACTTCAGGTAACATATTTTTGTGTTTTCAAATATTTTAAAAACTCAATTAGAGTTTCCATCGTATTAGTGTTTTTCGTATATTTTTCCGAAGCAGGAACATTTAGTATCCTCCGCTATTATAAGTTGTCAAAACATTTATGTATGTACATATTTCAAATTGTTTTATCAATTACGTTTTAGGAGTATTAATTCTCGCTATCGTTTATCGGAAATCCCTGTTAACGTGTATTTGGATTATCGTTAAACTCAATATTTTGTTATTTGAGAGAAAATTCAATACCTGAAAATAGCATTTTGCGTTGATCTGGAGCGCGTTCAATTTATACGATCTGAGTAAAAATAGTTACTCAACATTCACTTTCCGTCTCACTCTCTCACACTGCTCCCAATTCTGACGATAGTCAGCGATGACTACAGCTACGACTACGAGTGAATATGGAACGCACTCCGGTTATTTTCATTATAGTATTCTGGTTTCAGGTCGTAAAGTAGAACAGCTGATAATTGTCATGTAAAAGTAGAAAAAAAAAGAAAAAAAAGTATTTCGTGTACGGTTCTGGTGGTGTTTTTTTACTTTTAATTATAAAATTGTGTTGTAATATTACATACAGCTTATTTCAACCAGTTGGTATGAAAAAATTTAAATATCCATACAAACTAAATTGCAGAAGATATTCAAAGTTTCTCAGATTTTAATGTCTTCAATTACTTATTTATAACATTCTAAAACGAAAAGTAAATAAAAACTATGTCACAGCTTATTTCAACCAAGCAAGAATTAGGTATTTAAATAATATTTGAAAGCACAAGAATAAGAATTTATAGTTTGAACGCTCTTTCTTACGGGCCATCTGAAGGCGATTGTTCATTGAATCGACTTGATTTGTGTACCCTCCAAAGTGACTTTGGTTCATTCTTCAGTTTAAACTGTTTTTTGTTGGATCTTTTTCATTATCGGATGTTTATACTCGAAATATTAGTAACATACAAGTTTGACGACGGTTTTGAATGTTATTTAGTGTGTAGACAACTGTCATGGTCATAGCCTGTATAATACGATATTCTTTACGTAATGAATTTGTCCCTACAAAAACACTTTCTCTTTCCAAAAAGGCATGCCTGTATAGCTTCTTTTTAAATTCAGAGAGGCAGATCAAATTTGGTGTGGGGCCTAGGCCAAGCCCCATTATGCTCCCGACCAAAAATTATTACCATCCGATTAAAAGGAAGGGAACCCTCATACAAAATGAACCAAAAATCTAACAAATTTCACATTGTTTTACTTCTAAATTCTATCTAAAATAGAAAAAGTCTATTTATCCCTTAAAACGTCTTACGCCAGGAAATTTTAACAAAAATTTTGCCAAACTTCGGAAAAATTAGGGGAAAAGCTGGATTTTTGCATATCTCTATAACGGTAGCATATACAAAAACGTGGTGTATGGCCAATTTGAAGCTCTTGTGGAGCGTGCATTATAACGTTCAAATTAACTTAGCATTGCGCGCATCAATCTGAAATTCGGATATTTAATTAAGCGTTGTCTTCTTCTTCCATGCCTCGTTCTTTATACCGCTCCATGGTTCCGCGTTGCTCGACCTGCGGTGTTGGCACATCGCCCGTTTTGGCGATAATTTCTCAGCATTTAATTAAGCGTTGTATAAGCACCAAATTCGCACTATAACAGTTTTTGGTGCACATTACCGTTATAGAGATATTCGCAAAAAAGTGCTTATTTGGATGTTTGGACCCTCATAACTACCCTGGGGGGGGACGGGACTTTGGGCGTCTTACGAACACCCAAAGGAGCTACAAACTTATCTCAGATTTGTTTTCTCAAGAGGTTCCCGTTATTAAAAAATTTCCGAGAAACGGTTTTTTGTTTAACTTTGGCCCTTCCTAGATTCCTTGGGGGTGTTCGCATAGATGAGTTGTTTTGGCATTTTAAGTTGAGGTTACAGAAGCAACAAATTGTTATAGGCTTCCCTCCCGAATGCGTTCCCGTTATGAAGAAATTCACGAAATAACGAAAAAAAACATTATTGTAGGGTTCGCACCCTCATAGAGCCCTTAGCATTGCACGTATCAATTTGAAAGTCGGATATTTAATTAAGCCTTGTATAAGCTACAAATTCGCCATATAAAAGTGTTCGGTGCACGTTTCGTTATAAAGATATTCCCCAAAAACTGCTTAATTGAATGTTAGGACCCTCATAACTTCGTTAGGGGGCTCCTATATTTCGGGACTTTTGCCGTCTTACTAACAACCGCAGAAGCTACAAATTTCTCCTAGAAGACCATGGAGCACACTCCCCGGTCTTAGCGCCATTCACGAAAAACCCAAAAAAACACATCTTTTAAAGGTTTGAACTCCCATAGCACCCTTAAGGCTGCACGTGTTGATATAAAATTTAGCTACTTTCTTCAGAATCCATAGGCTACAAATTTTCCATACAAAAGTTTTTAGTACGAGTTACCGGTATAGAGATTTTAGTGAAACATTGTTAAAAAAACCGTTAGACCTCATGGCACCGTTAGGAGTGCCCGAACGTATTCGGTATTTCCATCGTTTATTGAAGAAGCACAAGAGCTTCAAATTTGCCATACTCCACTTTTTTGTATATGCTACCGTAATCCGAGATATTCAGAAAACCCTGTTTTCGAGGGTTTTTGACCCTCTGTAGCACCGCTAGCGGAACTTGTAGAGACGGATACTTTTAGGGTCTTGTTTAGGATCTTGAAAGGAAGGTCATGCAGAAATTCAGCTTTCCCTAATTTTTCCGAAGTGAAATGCCTATTTTCCTGGGGTCTCTTTATAACAGTTAGTACACGTTACACGTTATATTCGCAAATAGCTTTAGAACTGGCACCACTAAGCTGCAAACCCAGTTTTTTTACACTTGTTGCATACGCTTTCGTACAAACTTTTAAACATACGTTCAGAAGACTATTATTAACAGTTATAATAACGTTCTAAGAGACAAATACACTGCGTGACAAATTTAAAAAAAAAATAACCGTCATCTCCATTTTTTTTAATTCTTATCTAATCTTTTTTCATATGCTGAGAAATTATCGCCAAAACGGGCGATGTGCCTACACATATGTGCCTGAGCGGTATAAAGAACGAGGCAAGGAAGAAGAGGATCTAATCCTTACTAAAACCTCATATTTACTTTTTCCCTTGACCCCCCAGTTTCAGAGATATGGAAAGATATTGATATTCCCAGAAAATAATACAAAATAAGGTCCAGTAACAAATCTTATTATTTTTTTTTTGAAAAACGCATATAAAACAATATAATAAACATATTAAAATACTTAAAATTATAAACTTAATTGTTAAACACATTTATTTTAAGGGAAAAATAAAAAAATCAACTTTTTCTCTTATGTTTAGAATTGTCTTCTCGCTTTAAGCGCCAAAAATAATCTCCTAACATCGCTGCATCCCAATGACCTTGAAAACGTTCCTCAAGCCTTTTTATGTCCTGATGAAACCGCTCACCTTGTTCATCACTTTCGGCTCCAAGGTTCAGGAAAGAAAGAGAAATGGGAGTGAAGAAAATGCATTTTCAAAGACATTCTGCACCCCATCTCTTTGTATGTCTAAACATATTTGTTACTAAAAGTTCTGCGTTTTCGGCTTTGTGATTTCCTAAGAATCCTTTTATAACAGCTTTTAATGAAGTTCATGTACCATATACCAAATCATTCAATTCCTCTTGGCGAATTAGGTGTGTTGAGGATTATGTGTATTTATCTCACACTTATTAACCACGTCTGCGATAATGTTAATTGATTTCAATCTGGTGCGTTAAATCCCTTTATGGATCGCAGAAAATTTCTGCAGATTTTCTGCGATCCATAAAGGGATTTAACGCACCAGACTGAAATGAATTAGGTGTGGTTTTCGTTGATCGCTTGATGAAGGAGAGGGGAAAAACTGTGTATCCTGAGTGGTCGTTACTTTCATCACTGTGAGGAGAACGAACAGTGCTGTTTACACTGTGAGGCACAGGTTTCGTGACATAACTCACTATAGGGTACTCCACTTTACATTTATGCTTTTTCGTAGCACCCCGCAAATCGAACAGACAAAAATAGCAATCGTCGTGATGATTGCTAGGCTCGCTCCAAAGTGCTGGAACCGCGAAAGGCATTTCTCGTTTTCCAATTTTTTGAGAGTGCAGTGACATACAACACGATATGCAAAAAAATCGGGTATCCAAGGCTTATTCTGACATACAACGCGGCCAAAACATTTGAAATAAGCATCCCGTAATTTTTGTGCTACTTTTCTCTCTAGCGATTTAAAAATATATTTGCCACACACGTAGCAAAATTTATTTGGTGAATTTTTGCACAGGTTGCGAATACTTCTTTCAGAATCCATATTGTAAACCAATTAAAGTAAAACTATTACGTGCTAATTATACCATAACATATTTATACCATAACAATATCTTTTTTAAGTTTTTTTTTTAACCCATTCCCCGCCAATGATGCCATATGGCATCAGTAAAAGCCTCATATTTGGGAGCGCGCCACGGACACCCTGTAACATCCTCAACATTGGTTTTATTTTTGGTACACTAAGTAATGTTTCTTCTATATATTCCAATGTTCCTGGCTAGTATTTAGTTAGATTTGTGCCATTGGGAGCAGAAAAAAACAGTGTCGTGAAAAATTTAAAAAAAAATACGATTTTAGCGGGTAGGACTCCACAAACTTTCAAAAATCATATACTTGCGACCTGATTTTCTCGGAACTAATTGTGTTAAACAAAAGCGAGAGTAGCATACATTAGAATAGCAAAAAAAAATTCCAATAACGGTAGTTTTATAGGTAGTAACACTTAATACATTTTAGTGATGCCATATGGCAACGATGGCGGAAACCCATTAGAAAATTTCTTTTTAATTTTAATTTTTTTATATTTTTTTTCAATATGTTTTACTGCTTTTTTAATAATTTTCACTTTGTGAAAATTAATTTTATGCTGAAAATTCGTTTCTGAGGATTTAGAGTCTAAGACGATCTGGTGCACGCTTTGTCCGATCTGATCGACGTACTGCATCTTTGATATTTGAATCGGCTTGCTTAGAATTCAAAGTTTCGCTTGGTTCTGCATTAGAAGATTCCAGTGGTAATTCGTTCCTCATTGTAGACTCATTTGGTTGTGCCTGCGAATTATCTATTAAAGACTCTCCTTCCCTGTAATTAGGAAAAGATTTATTAACGTCTGGCTCAATACTTTGCAAAGCCGGTTCAGGAAAAGTCTGTGTGTTTTGTTGTCGGTCGATTAAAGGATCTGGCTCGTCAGTTTCAGTCTTCCGTTTCGGTTTATTATCTTCGCTTAGTTGCGTCAGTTGATTGATATGTCGCTTCCATAGCCGCCCATTGTCCAGGCGAACAAGATAATGAAGTTTTCCAAGCTTGTCCGTAATGTAACCGGGCATCCATTTCACCTCGCCGTAGTAATTTCTTGCAATAACTCTATCTCCTATCGCGAACTCCCGTATAGTTTCGTTACTGCAAAAATCCGTCATGATTCGCCTTGGATTTGATAACTGCGGTCTGACGAAGTCGAGTCGCGATCGTAATTGTCGTCCAAGCATAAGTGTAGAAGGAGACACACCAGTAGTTGAATGCGGAGTTTTCCTGTATTGTAAAAAAATGTTGCTAGATCCAAGTCTCTAGAATGGTTTTCAGTGCCCATTGCCTTTAAAGCATTTTTCAGTGTTTGTACATATCGCTCGGCTTGGCCATTGGTCGCTGGATGATATGGTGCAGTTCTTTTATGTGTCACCCCATTTAATTTTAGGAATTGTCCTAAATCAGATGACGTGAACTGCGGTCCATTATCTGATACTAGCGTTACTGGGATTCCGTAACGAGCAAAATTTTCCCGTAGTATTTTTATCGTTTGAACTATAGTAATCGATTTCATTATGTAGATTTCTGGCCATTTGCTGTATGCATCTACAATAATAAAATAATAAATTCCCTTTACTGGACCCGCAAAATCAACATGAATACGCTCAAATGGCGCACTTGGAGTTTCCCATGGATGAACTGGAGTTCTTTTGGGATTATGCACCGTTTGTATACAAGCTGCGCAATTTCTAGCCACAGACTCTATATCTACATCTATATTTGGCCACCAACAGTAGCTCCTTGCAAGAGCCTTCATTTTTGGTATTCCCGTATGAGAGCAGTGTAATTCATCGAGAATAAGCTTTCGCAATGTCGTCGGTACCACTACCCGGATACCTCTCATGATGCAATTTTGCTGAAGTGAAAACTCACGTTGGTCGATATTAAAACGAAGATTACTTGGAAGCTCTTTGCCAGTTTGCAATGATTGTAGTAATGGCAGCAATGTTGAATCTCGAAGCGTTTCTCGTGCAATCTCTTTAACAGTAGTAGGAAGAGTTTCAATTTGCATAATTTCGAACGCGTCACTTGCTTCAAATGAATCTCCTTTTTGAAGAAACTCTGAACTAGGCAATCTCGACATGCAATCAGCGTTTCCGTGCTGTTTTCTATTTCTATATTTGATGTCGTAACTGAAACCTTGGAGAAACAACGCGTAATGAAATGAAGCATTCTGGTGGCACTCAAGGCAGGGATGCTTTTAGTGGGGGAGAAGATTTGGGTCAAAGGTTGATGGTCCGTAATTAGGGTAAACCGCCGACCGAACAAGTACTGATAAAATTTTTTAACACCATATTTTATACTATAGGCTTCTTTATCGATTTGGGAATATTTTTGCTGAGTTTTCGTAAGAGTTTGCGAAGCAAATTGTATAGGTCTTTCGGACCCGTCAGGAAAAATGTGAGAAAGAACAGCACCGACCGCGATAGAGCTTGCATCAGTCGCTAACAGTGGATGATTATCCGTTTTTAAATAAGGGTTTAATGTTACTTTAAAGTCGGCACATAAGCGAATCCGACCATTACCTTTTAAAATTGGAACGGCTGGTGTAGCCCACTCAGCATGATCGACCTTACGCAAAATGTTTTGTTTCACTAAATTGTCGATTTCATCATCGACCTTCGGTAATAAAGCAAATGGAATCATGCGTGCTTTCCGAAACACTGGAATAGCATTCTCTTTTAAGTGAATTCGCGCATACATATCTTTAACTTCACCGATTTCGCCTTCAGTAATAGTTTTATATTTACATATTTAGAATAACCGATATATTATTTGATCTATACGCACTAGTAACAGTCATCAATTCTCTCCCAATTTAATCTGATTTGATGCAACCACTCCCGACCTAACAGTGGCTCCCTATTAGTCGGAACGACATAAAAATTGAGCACTTTTTTGAAGTCTTGATACACTACTAGTACTGAAATATATCCTAGCACTTTTATTTCAGTACTGCAATAGGTTATTAACTTGAGATCCGTTTGTAATCACTTTTTGTGACCGAATAGAGAATTGTATTGCTTCTCTCCCATAATCGTCACTGCCGCACCCGTATCAATCTCAAAGTTCACGTTATGTTCGTCCACATTAATTCGCACAGTAATTTTCTTTCTGAATTGATTATGTTCGCCTTTAGAACTCAATTCAAATATATCATTAACAATAGGTTCGGAAACTGCATTTACTTTATTCTGTTTACTATACGATAAGCAAACCCTTTTAACGTGTCCTTTCTTTCGGCAAAAATTACAAACTGTATCTCGTTTGTCGCAAGTATTTGCTAAGTGATTAGCACTCCCGCATCGAAAACATGAAATTTCTTTCCCCGATTTAACAGGGGAATTATTTTTAAAATTATGTTTCGAAGATTCCGGCTTTGCAGAATTCTTTCGCACTGTATAATTTCGTGCACTAAGTTTTGATAGCCCCGCATGTTTGCTATCCGTATGCAACTGAGATGCATCTTTGGACGAAAGTTCCATAGCCGATGCATTAGATATTGCGAATCAAATGTTAAGTTTTTCGTTTCAAGTAAACGACTTTGAATTCTCTCATTTTTAAGCCCGAACACGAATTGGTTCCTTAACGCGGTTTTCAGATAGCTGCCGAAATTACAGTTAATAGCGGATTTTTGTAAAGCGGCAACGTATTCCTGTATTGACTCCCCGTCCCGTTGCACCCGACGGCTAAATCGAAAATGTTCCATTATTTCTAACGGTTCCGGGTTATAATGGTTTTTCATGAGCGATATTATGTCACTATACGAATTTGATTCGGGGGTTCTTCATTACCGTAACTCCTAGTGGAGCATGGTGCGTTGATGACTACCGTGTGTAGTCATCAACGTCACAGAGACAACTGAATTCGGAGTGTGATACAGTTGTCAGCCATACCACTTCCTAGTCGCATTGTTAGTTTATTATTCTACGATAAGAATATTTCTTATCATCTTCTTCTGAATAATAAACTTGCGACGAGTCGTGCCGAGTTTGGAAACTCGTTTCTCTATGAGTGTCTATTTCACAGAGTGGCGACCGAACGATCACGGCCACAGAGCACGACAATACGAATTTGATTCGGGGGTATTAGGAAACAATTTATCGCACGAAACATTATATGGATCGTTACCCATGTAATGAAGAACATAGCTAATTTGCTGATCTTGGGCAATACCGAACACCCGAAATGCACCTTCTAACCTTTGAATCCACCGGGACCATGTGTTTTTTTTGTGGATCAAAAGTTTCAATTTTAAATACCGCCTGAACCGTTGGCGTTATTGCGTAAGAAATTGTACCCGCTTTCGCACTCGAACTCGCACCCGCATTTACAGTATTTTTCGCACTTTCATTTACCGACATTTTCAACCGCACTTATTTAGTTTAGTAATTAATCGTAAAGTACATACCTAATTCACTTAGTGCACTTACTAAGTCTTAAGGCCGGTTCAGACTATCGACAAGATTTGCTAAATCCTAGATTTAGTTGACAGTTGTACCATATTGTACTGCAATTTGAATAATGCAAGTACATTTTACGATGCATTTTGAATTTAATGACACACGATTTAATCTAGTAGGCGGGTGTTGACTCGATTAATTTAGTGGTTTTAGTAAATCCTGTCCATAATGTGAATCCCCTCAGTCCTACTAGTAGCCGCAAAATATGTTTGTTGAATTGTCCCGAGTGTATTGTTAGCGTGTATTATTTGTTGAATTTTCCGAGTGCACTGTTAGCGTGTAGATGAGCGAACGATATGCAATATAACTGGTCCAGGCACACAAAGGCAAGAATTGTACGTTGTACTGTTAGCATGTAGATGAGTGAACGATGCAATGTAACTTTTCCAGATACGCAAAGGCAAGAATTATTGATGAACGATATCCCAATATCGTCGCCAATTGTTGTAATTATAGGAAACAACCGAAATATGTACGTTATAAAACTTATATGTATTTTATTAAAAGATATTTACAATCTGTACGTACCTTTCGGGGTGCGAGTTTAAATTAGAGTGAACGAAAGACAGTTATGTGCTGCTCTTAAATAGCTTTACGAATGAACAATAACAGTTATTTGTTGCTCTTAAATAGCTTTGAGAATGAACAATATAACAACTAACATACGATGCACTAAATAATAAATTCAGACACGTACGAGACCTCGTCAAAGAGCCAAATTACTCCTTTGACGTATGTGGTCTCAACAATGGGATTTCTTTCGGAATTATCCTTGTCGCTCTCAAGTGGTATACAAATTGAAAAAGGAGATGTATGATATGCGCATACCAATAATTTATTGGCCTTCGGTAAAGGATTATGTTGCGTGTCCTGTCTTATTTCATTGTCTTAAATTTGAAGATTTATGACAGGACTTGCATTGCATCATCCTTTACTCTGGGTGGTCTATATGCGTGCACACTACACCCTGTAAGCGCTCAAAGTTGCGTATATACGCAACATAATTTTCAAGCGCTGAATCAACCGTGATAATTATTCACCTTGATTTTTTTTTATTTCAAGGTGTTTGAAGGACATATTTGTCCACAAAAGTTTTGAGTCAGTACTTCGAAAGGCTTGTCTCGGTACAAACCAAATAAAGTGTGTAAAAGTAACATACCAAAATTCAATTTCCACAATGAGGATTTATTTATCCGTTATTTTTTTTTTGAAAGAAAGCAATTTCAATCCATTCTTTTTCATGCATGTTTCTTATGCAGAATGAAATTACATGAGGCGGTTGAATATCTTGAATCTATCATGTCGGATGATGAAAATGCTCGGATATTAAAACGAAAGTCGGGGTTACCTCAGGTAGCCCAACTGCAGTTCCATAGGGATATTGCAACCTACTATTGTACGACTGTGGCTCATCAGATTCGGGTAGCACATATCCAAAAACGCCACAGTCTTCCGAATGTTGCACGTTATGATGGAATTGGCCATTATGTTGCGGAATGCAATCGAAGAAGATGTAGATATCCGCCCTGCAAAAGCCAAACTGGGACTAAATGCATCACATGTGATACAGGATTATGTGTTAAATGTTTCTAAAAATTTCACACAAGCTCAGAATTTCAACGTTTTTATCTTAATTGAAAAAAAAAATTTTTTGTAATGGGTTCCCGCCAATGATGGCATCGGGCCTTTGCGGGAGAACGGAGGCACGTAGGAAAAAATGGTAAACGGTTTTGGATTCAGGGTGGCTTCTTTACCCTAAATACCAATTTTCAGGATGAAATTAGAAAAAAAATGTGTTGGCAGGGAATGGGTTAATGTTTGTACCTGACAGTTTTCGCGCTTTAAGGGGTATTATAAGGATAATAAAAAAGAATATGACAGGTAAAAACAAAAGGGATAATATAAGGATAATAAAAAACGAGTATATTAGGTAAAAATATAATAAATATAAAAGTTACGTAAAGATATGTAGCCGCGAAAAGATAAAAAAGATGTTTTTTACGGTTTTAAGTCACAATAAAAGAGGAAAAAAAATAAAATAACCGAGCAAATTACATATATTTATTTTCGGCGATTTTTATTGCCAAGAGTCCTTTTAAGGATACTGATAGAAATTTACTTATTTTATTGCAAATTGAAGTAATTGAGTAGCAGATACTATATGAGGACCATTAAAAAAGATTTCGGCGTGTAACTCGAAAACCTGAGGGTCAGGAAAAAAATAATTGCACTTTTGTCATATGGGATCCAATAGCTAACCAAAATAGCATTCAGTTTTTTTGACGGTTTTTGGTGTCACGCAGTGATATTTTTTCCATTTTAAGGTCTGGATAGACCTCGGGCGGAATGAAAATGAAATTTTTTGACCGCGGCGATTTTCTCAATAAAAATGCATGCTTACTTTCGTGGAACATGTCGAAAATGATGGGGAATTCCATAAGTTACAATCCGAAAATGGTTCCAAAATTTTTCTCGGCCATTTTATGTTCGATTGATTCCCCGGTCATTTCACCGTGGAAAATATCTAATGACCGGGGAACCGAAAAATAATACCTAAAATAGCCGAGGAAAATTTTGGAACCGTTTTTGGATTGTAGCTTATGGAATTCCCCAGCATTTGCCATATATTCCACAACAGTAAGTATGCGTTTTCATTGAGAAAATTGCAGCGGACAAAAATTTCATTCTCATTCCGCCCGAGTTCTATCCAGTCCTTTAGAGAGAATTTAGAAGTGAAAACGTGTAAAATTTGTTAGGTTTTTTGTTCACTTTGTTAGTTTTGATCGGATGGTAATAATTTTTAGTGGGGAGCATAATGGGGCTTAGGCTAGGCACCACAAGAATTTGATCTGCCTGGCTTAATTTAAAAAGAAGCTACAGGCATGCCTTTTGGAAAAATTTTAGGAGGAGTGGAGGGGGTGTCATTTACCATTATAAAGGTAATTTTGTATAGTTTATTTCGTACTCAAGACGTTTTGCGAACAGAGTCACAGTTTTCCAGATATTTGCAGAAAACTATATTTTCACCCCTTTGCCACCCCTCCCCCTTAACCCATGACGCAATTTAGTGTAACTTTTTACTGTTTATACGTGGCAGTGTATTGAACAATTTGGCATCAAAAATTTCTTTTTGTTTTGAATGTTTGGGTTTGGGCCTTTTTTGAGCCCATGAACGATAAAGATCTTCCTTGTCATCTACCTCTAAACATTATTGATGATATTTAGTTCTAATAATTTACTACGATGAATTGGGCTACAACTATTAAACGTCAAATAAATAATGTTCTCTTCCCATCGAACCGGCCGGCGGCGCGGCGCGTGTCGTATACATCACAATTGGCGACGTGGAGTTTTACAAGTTGATTTTCAACAAAACTATAAGTATCTTTTGATAAATTTTATCAAAATAATTCGTGCCATTCAGTTTGGTGTTATAAATTGAAAGTTTTTCACAGTAATATAAGTTGATTTTGTCAATTTTTAGTTATATAAAAATATATTCAACATGATCAGAATGCCGGGAAATTCCACGAGTGAAATATCGCAAACCTTCTTTGCGTATCACATGCCTGAATTCATTCCTGATAAGGATAATTGGGCGCTATGGCATGAAAGGCTGGAAGTGCATTTCCAAGAAATTGATTGCGATGATTCGAAAATACAGAAGGCAATTCTGCTGAAATCAATCGGATCGGAAGCGTATTCGGTTTTAAGAAGTCTTTGTGACCCCGTGATTCCTGCGAAAGTGGAGTATCAAGTTTTGGTGGATCATTTATCGAATCATTACACACCGCCTGTGATAGTGTTCCGAGAGCGCAAACCATTTTTTGCGGCTGAAAAATGTTACCGGGAAAGTGTCGCTTCGTGGCTGGCCCGTCTGAAGAAACTTGCGCTTAACTGTAAATTCGGTGCGGAACTCGATTCATTCGTGCTTAACAAATTTATTTGCGGAACATCAGGAAAAGTTTTTGAGAGGTTATGTGAACAAGAGCAAACGAACAAGCTGTCAGATGCATGTCGCAAAGCAGTCATTGTTGAATGGAAACTAGCGAATTCATCGGAATACGACATCCATTTTGTGACAAGTAAGGACAACAAATGTGGAACTAAGCAAGCATGCATACATTGCGGCTGGAAAAATCATCATTCAAAACAGTGCAAATTCAGGAAAGCAACATGCAATTTTTGCAAGAAAATTGGACATCTCGCATCAATATGCAAAAACAAAAATACTTCATCAAGGAAAGTAAATTCAATTAATACTTCTGTGAATAAATTAGATTCAGTTTTTGATACAAATTTTCAATATGATTTTAGGTCGATGTACAGTGTTGCTGCGTCAAACGTGTTATCAGTCAGTGAAGATTTAAGTAAATTTTCAAACGTATACATTGTTGATGTGATTTTTGACGGAATCAAGCTGGAGGTAACATGTGACACGGGAGCCTCATTGTCGTTGCTGTCAATCGGTCATTATCACAAGTTTAATCGACAATCACATCACTGAGACCTTGTAGCATTGCGTTCACTAATTACGGAGGAGTCCGAATCAACGTAGTGGGTGAGTTTGTTGCAAATGTAATTTATAAAGGCCAACAACATATTATCACGTTTGTTGTGACAAACGCTAATAGCCCTCCATTGTTGGGTAGAAATTTCCTTCGAAAATTCAATTTTGAGTTAATTCAGATCGAGAATAATAGTGTGATCGATCAACTTATTATATTGTGGTTGATGAATTAAAAAAATAGTTTAATGAAATTTTCGATGGAACTCTTGGAAAATATAAGTTGGGAACTGTCAAGCTTCAAGTTTGTAAGGAAGCAGTACCAATATTTCGCAAACCCCGTCCTGTGCCATTGGCATGGAAGGAGGTGATAGAAAAGCAGCTTAAAGAACTAGTTCATAGTGATGTGTTAGAGTTTGTGGATAATTCTGAATGGGCAACACCCTTAGTTCTAGTAGTTAAACCAAATGGTGACTTGAGAATTTGTGGTGATTATAAAACTACCCTTAATAAATTCATAATAGATTATAAATATCCATTACCACGAATTGAAGAGATTTTTGCATCACTCCATGGAGGTCAGTTATTTACAAAACTAGATCTATCAAATGCGTACAATCAATTGCCTTTGGATGATTAATCTCAGTTATGTATTATGTGCTTGGAGCACACCCATTGGAGTATTTAAAATGAAAAGATGACCGTTTGGAATCAAACCTATACAACTGAAAATCATGTTGGCAACTTGAAATTGGTGCTATCTAAACTTATGTCTGCTGGATTAAAATGGGGGGGGGGGGGGGGTTCTATCACATAAATATGATGATGGTTCTCTTAAGCCGGCCCCACACCGACTGGAGTGTGGCACCCGCACAAAAGACCGGTTCCAAGAATGATACCTTGCAGTCGCCCAACCACACTGCTGCACTGCTGCTGCACGATTTTTCGTTTCAATCTTTTGTGCGGTGTTTGCCACACTCCGGTCGGTGTGGGGCCGGCTTTAGACCAATAGCATTTATTTCAAGAGCACTGAGCAAAAGTGAAATTAATTACATACATCACTATCGAAAAGGAAGCTTTAGCAATTATATTTAGCGTTACCAAATTGAGTCAATACCTAATCGGTTTTTTGAATTGCATACTGATCACAAATCACTTCTCGCGATTTTCGGAGAAACTAAAAGCTTGTCAGTTATGGCTGCCGCTCGTTTGCAAAGATGGGCATATTTGTTATCAGGCTTTAGATACAAAATAAAATATATCAAAGCAAAGGTGAATACAACATTGCAGATCATTTGTCTCGAATTCCTCAAATTGAATACCTAGGTGATTGTTCTTCGAATGTTGAGTATATTATGTATATTATGGGGATATCGTACAGTTATTCCGCATAAGTTGCGTAAAGCGGTTTTGATTGAATTACATCTTTCACATTATGGGGATTGTTAAAGCCAAAGGTCTTGCTAGATCATACATTTGGTGGCCCAAAATCGACAACGAAATTGAAACGATGGTTAAAAATGGTCAAAACTGTCAAAAAGTCAATTTTAGCAAATTTAAAAGATTGTACAGATGACTTGACACCATCATTCATCGATTTTTAATGGACTATAGATCCGTAAAACATTGCACAACAAAAGAGACCCCTTCTAAACTTATGCTAAATCGCGAAATTAAAACTAGGTTTTCTATTGTAAAGCCGACCTGCACCAAAGAGGTAATAGAAAACAGCCAACTCAAAAGCATAAGTAATTACAAAGGCAAAAGAAATATTGAGTTCAAATCTGATCAAAATTTTTATATTAGAGACTACACTAATCCCAATAAGGCAGGTAGGACTAATGCTAAGATAGAAAACAAAATTGGCCCGTGTAATTACAATTGCATCATAACTCGTACTAATAAAACTATTAAAAGACATTTAGATCAAATAAGAAGCGGTCCTACTATTGATACTGAAGATGAGTCCAACGAAACTCGAAACCACGATGTCGAAGGTCCTATTGATGTTGATAATGAATCTGAAATCGAAAATAATACAAGAGGCAACGATGATGAGGAAACTGTTTTGGAACATGGTACAACCAGTAGTGTAACAAATGACCCTGGTTTCGAAACAGCTGATGACTAGTTTGATTCACCGCCAACATTAAGACCAAGAAATAATAAAATAAATTATCGATTGTAATTTTAACTTAACTTTTATTTTAAAGTAATTGTATATCTTTGAATTATATATTTGCTCATATTACATTTTCCGTAACTTTATAATTTTCTTATCTTATACAGGGTTATTGGTTATGTCGACCTATTCCCTGCAACACGTTATAATAGGGGGAAAATGCAACAAAATGAGGCCATAAATGTTAGGCCGATTTTCAACGGTCACTGAGATATTTGAATTTTTAGTTTTTTTTTAAATAACCTCGAATTTTACCATTTAAAGTAAGAATTTAAAAAAACTACTTAGGTAATGGGTTAAAACTTATTTTTGGATTTTAGTCAACACTATAGCAGACATTTCTTAATCATTTAAAATTTCAAAAACCCATCACAATTCGAAATTTTTAATTTTTAATAAAAAAAAAATATCTTAAATTTTTTTAAAGATGATTTTTAATATAGTATTACTAAAAAAAATTATATGACACGACTCTGCAGACCACTGGAAAAACATACTCGTGTTGTCAGCTTTCCAAAAAGGTGTCAATGTCAATATAAATATTTGAAATAATTGAAACAGATAGCTGCAACTTGTTCGGGGACCATAATTTCGTTTGATAAAAAACGACAAATCCATAAAACAATAAAAACACGTCTGTCAAGTTAGCACTACCACTTTAAAATTTCGACAAACGCTATAGTGCATTAAATGTCGCGATTTTGTCGTAATTCAATGGAAAAGGAAAAAAAATTGTCGCGCCCCTCCTTCCCCTTAAAAACTACCCTTAAGTGCATTTGAGCCTCAGTTAACCAAATTCGAGTTCCAAGAATCTCCCCAATGCTAAAGGTGTCCAGTAAGATATCACAGGGGCTGTTTAAGTGATTTCCACCCTGAAAAAAATTGTCGCGCCCCTCCTTCCCTTAAAAACTACCCCCGTCAAGTTAGCCACCCCGGTAGCGGCCACTTCAAGCATTTCTGTAAAACAAAAAGTATCCAATTAATAATTGTCGCAGGAACCGAAAGGGGTGGTAGTGCTAACTTGACGGGGGTAGTTTTTCAGGGAAGGAGGTGCGCGACAATTTTTTTCAGGGTGGAAATCTTTTAAGCAGCCGTAGTGAGAGTTTACTGAACACTTTTAGTATTGGGGCGATTCTTGGAACTCGAGTTTGGCGAACTAAGGCTGAAATGCAATTAGGGGTAGTTTTTAAGGGGTAGAAGGGGCGCGACAAATTTTTTGAAGCGTGCAATATGCCTTTCGGTTCCTGCGACAATTAATTGGATACTTTTTGTTTTACGGAAATGCTTGAATTGGCCGCTACCGGGGTGGTAGTGCTAACTTGACGGGGGTAGGTTTTAAGGGAAGGAGGGGCGCGACAATTTTTTTCAGGGTGGAAATCTCTTAAGCAGCCCCTGCGATATCTTACTGGACACCTTTAGCATTGGGGAGATTCTTGGAACTCGAATTTGGTTAACTGAGGCTCAAATGCACTTAAGGGTAGTTTTTAAGGGGAAGGAGGGGCGCGACAATTTTTTTTCTTTTTGCATTGAATTACGACAAAATCGCGACATTTAATGCACTATAGCGTTTGTCGAAATTTTAAAGTGGTAGTGCTAACTTGACAGACTTGTTTTTATTGTTTTATGGATTTGTCGTTTTTTATCAAACGAAATTATGGTCCCCGAACAAGTTGCAGCTAGCTGTTTCAATTATTTCAAATATTTATATTGACATTGACACCTTTTTGGAAAGCTGACAACACGAGTATGTTTTTCCAGTAGTCTGCAGAGTCCGTGTCATATAATTTTTTTTAGTAATACTATATTAAAAATCAACCTTAAAAAAATTTAAGATATTTTTTTTTATAAAAATTAAAAATTCCGAAATTGTGATGGGTTTTTGAAATTTTAAATGATTAAGAAATGTCTGCTATAGTGTTGACTAAAATCCAAAAATAAGTTGTAACCCATTACCTTAGTAGTTTTTTTATTTCTTACTTTAAATAGTGAAATTTTAGGTTATTTAAAAAAAAATTCAAATATCTCAGTGACCGTTGAAAATCGGCCTAACATTTATGGCCTCATTTTGTTGCATTTTTCCCCTATTATAACGTGTTGCAGGGAATAGGTCGACTTAACCAATAACCCTGTATACATATATGAATTCAATTCAAAATTAATTTTAAGTGTACAAACAGCTTTAGGGGGAAGATGTTATATTGTATAAAAGTAATAGAAATAGACATATGGCAATACTTATTAAAACCTGTAACTGTACAACTATTAAACGTCAAATAAATAATGTTCTCTTCCCATCGAACCGGCCGGCGTGTCGTATACATCACAATAAGCATTTCAAACAACTTGGGTTTTGCAGATAATTTAGCTATGGGTCTATAGTTATCAATAAGATGCTTCGGACCCTTTTTGTGAACTGCAGGCGTTATGTATGAAACTTTCCATTCATCAAGAAAAACACCTGAAGACAAGGATAAATTAAAAATAAAGGCTATAAAGGACGACCTAACGATTGCATGCAATTCTTCAAAAATATATTAGGAAAGCTATCAGTTTCGGTCTGAATACTAACATCAAGATCACGCATAGCATTCAATAGGTCATCCTCAGAAATCTCAAGAGCGTTCGTAATGTCCTCCTGAGCTATCCGAGCTCCGAGGGACCAATGCACTCTCGCTTCCATTGATGTTAGCATTCATTTCTGATGAATCGCAGTCTGACACTTCGTAAACTGAACTGAAAATTCTAGCAAATCCATCACAAACTGATTGAACATCTTTGTAAAAATTACCATTGAATTCTAAATGTTTTGGGATTCCCGAATTCTCACGCTTGCTGTTTATAAAATTCCAAAATGTCTTACTGTCATTCTTTTTTTCTTTATTGGCAAGAGAGGATGACTTCTTGTATAATTTATGGGCCCTATTTTTTGCTCTCTTAAGTTTGAACAATTCTTTGGTAGCCCAAGGATTTTTTGCTTTTATTTTGTTCTTTTTTAAAGGAACGTACTTGCGAATAGATTCCAATAAAATAGATTTAAAAATTGTATAACTTTCAACAAGATTACTCTTGGATATAACTGGAGTCCAATCCATATTAAAAAATGTTGAATTTAGTTTTTCAAATTGGGCTTTTTGAAAATTTCTAGTCGGAGTAACTTCTGGCTCTTCTTCAATGTAATCATAAAAAAACAAACTCAAGAAGATGAGCACTGTGATGCATTGAATTGGGCAAAAATGGTTTATCTGCTTCAATTACAGAAGCATTCAAGCCAGTACTAACAAAAATTAGATCTAAAATTATACCAATCGAATTTTTAACAAGATTCACTTGCATCAAATCCATTGCAAACAAAAAATCTGTTAGAACAGATTCACACTCAAGATATAAATTACGCGGCAGAATTTTTTTCTCGTCGTCGCACAGTGGGGCCGGCCGTAGAGGAAAAATTCAAAAAATAGATACTATTTGAGAGCTTTTGTGAATGATTTATCGGATAGTAAACGTTTTGAAGTTTCTTTCTACAAAAAATTTCGTACCGATATTTTTCACAGTAAGAAATCAGCGGCTCTCAAAGTGTAGAGAATTGATTTTGCAGTTTAAGCACATTTTCCCATAATCAAAATCATCATTCATTCACCGTTTTTTTATTTGTGGAGCAGTTCTGGCCGGCCTAGCTGCTCCGCATTCTTCTAATACGTGCCGGCATCGAGACGAGTCCTGGTCCATGGATGTGCTCGGTTTGCGCCAACAGAATTTGGTCCAATGTCCAATCGTCAGTTGAGTGCACATGCTGCGGACGATGGGTCCACCTCAAGAACTGCTCGGGACTCACCAACACCAATCAATGGTCAACATCTTACAGACCGATCCGCTGGCTATAAATTCGCATAAAGTGATGCCCACACCAGCGCGTCAGCGAATATTCGCGGCGTCAAAATTGTAACACACTGCGTTGTATGGAGATGCCCACACCAACGCGAATATTCGCCAGTTTTGCAGTATTTTTTCCGGTTCGAATATTTGCTACCTAATGTCATTTTATTCAAATAATTTATTTGACAGGAACAGTGTAGCACAACTTGATGTTTGTGTACCCGAAAAAGATGTAGATTTGGAATGAGTTGTTTAGGTATTGACCCAGTGGCGCAACCACGGGAGGGGCTAAGGGGGCTAAAGCCCCTCCCAAACCCAGAACTTGGGAAAGAAAAAAATTGCAAAATGAGATTTGAAACAATTCGTTTCAATGCAAATATTACAAAAAATATGAAACGTGGGCTGTGCAGGCTGCAACATCCATACCATACTTTGTACAAATTAGAAGACACACTAAAGGTCTAAAGTAAGTCTGCAAAATGGGACAAATGTCTTCAAAATGAATGCTTCAGCAAAAAAAAATCCGCCAGCTTCGGCAATATTAATATTGAGACTTTACAGCTGAAACATAGTGTGGGGCATAGCGACTAAAAATTAAAATTGTTTATTGCAATTGAAGAAGAAAAAGAAGAAGGCATCGATAAAAGATATTTCCATATGGCACTTCGTAGAAATATTTAAATTTAAATTGTTGAACCTACAGATATTTGTTAGTAATAAATATTGAAGTGGATTCAATGTTTGCATCCTATGATCTTATGTAGTCAGTTGCTATCGTATCAATTCCCATTCGGAATCAATTGTTTCTTTGTAATATACAATCCTCTCTAAGGCCTCCCATTGTTTATTTAGAAGAAGAAGAAGAACAAATACAACGGTTGATAACGCAAACGATTAGATAAATCCGCATAATAAATCGCCGTGTCACAATTTCTGCACCGGTAAAATTAATCAGTAACATGACAAAGTATTAATGCTTTAACATGCGACGCTGCGAAAAGTCTTAGATCGAAAAAAACCCTGAATACAGCTGCACTTTGAAACACTTGTGTATAGCGCTCTGAATAATAGCACCAAATAGTGCCCCAACTTACGGCAGTAACATCAAAATGACTAGTAATATCGATTAACTTAGCCCCCTCCAGGACCAAATCCTGGTTGCGCCACTGTAATTGACCGAGCATTTAAGTTTTGAATGTTTTATGGTATCAGTGGATGAGTAAAAGAAGTAACATTTTTGGAAACAGGAATTCCAAGGAAGGAAGATTTTTACTCGTTGCTTGGACTTACACAAATAAATTGCCCTATTGTGGCAAGTCCGGCGACACCCCGATCGTATCGTTTGGCAGAAGAATTGCAGAGATATCGACGATTTTCCAAAGTGCATAGTACGAAGTTGGTCGTGAAATTGCTGTGACCGACATCTAGGTTGACAACTAACAAAAGCATACATTTTGTGAGTTATTGTATTTATCTCGGTTATCCCCTTGTGAGCTGCGCAGGAAAGATGCTTCGACGCCACCTTAGAGAATTTTGTTGCGAGTCCAGCGAAACCTTAATCGTTTCGCTGGACTCAAGGATTCCAAAGATATCGACGGATTATCGATGTAGTACGAAGCTGATTGAGATTGAGATGATTGAGAATTGCTGTAGCCAACATCCAGGTGGACGGTTATCTCCGGTCACACTCACAACTGATCGAATTTTTACTCACAATATTCAGATTAACTGTTCTCACAATATTTACGCTAGAATTGATACAAATTTCATCCAGAAACTAAGTTCTGTTAGCAACAGGTAACATAACGGAAGCGTACCCTCTTGGTAACTATATTATAACAGGCGATTTTAATCTTCCATATATCGACTGGACCATTTTTGATTCGTGGTCTGCTAACATTAGTCCGAAGAGTTTAGAAATTATACAATTATTCACTTTTTTAAATTTTAATCAATACAATTTCATAAAAAATGTTTCAAATAATATTTTAGATTTGGTATTTTCAGATTTAGAAAATGTTAATGTTTTGCGCTCTATTCACCCGCTAATTTCTATTGATTTGCACCATCCTGCGCTAGCAATTTATGTAATTTTTCCTAATTCTATGTATAAAAATTCGAATGTAGGTTTTGTTGAATATCGAAACTTTAATAATACAGACTTTTCTAACTTAAATGCCGCTTTGCATAATTTTGATTGGTTTTGGAGTCTTTACCTCTTGATGAGGCAATTGATTTTTTTTACAATGTGCTTAATAAGTTATTCGACTCTTTCGACACATTTATCAATCGAAGCTAACTCTTTACTTAAAAAGCTAGCTAGTTTGGATATTTCTAAAAGTGCTGGACCTGAAGGTAGCCCACCAATTGTTCTAAAAAATTGTGGGAATCAATTAGTTTGCCCACTCCTTGTTCTTTTTAACAGATCTTTGTGTTCAGGGTACTCCCCCCTGATATGGAAGAAAAGTTACGTTTACGTTTACGTTCGACCCCTAATTATTTTTAACCAGCATGGATTTTGTTCGGGGTAGTCAACTGCAACCAACTTATTGTCTTATCAAAATTATATTTTTAAATCTCTAGCTAACCATGAGCAAGTACATTCAATTTATACTGATTTAACCAAGGCGTTCGACAAAATTAATTTTAATCTTCTACTTAAGAAACTAAACAATTTTGGATTTTATGGTCCCATTTTTAATTGGCTTGATAGTTACATCAAAGACCGTGCCCTGACTATGAAAATCGGTGAGCATGAATCAAAACCATTTTTTCCTTCATCAGGTGTCCCACAAGGTTCCCATTTGGGGCCACTTTTATTTCTCTTATTTATTAACGATATACACTTGATATTTCACGAGGTTGAATTTCTGCTTTTTGCAGATGATTGTAAGATTTTCAAAACAATCACCAATTCATACGATGTTAATATTCTTCAATCTAACTTAAATAACTTCCACACCTATTGTATTAATAACAAATTAGAGCTCAATTTATCGAAATGCCAGTATATTGTTTTCAATAGAAGTCAGTCAGTTTTTAATCATAATTATTCCATTGATAATGTCTTCTTGGAGCAAGTGTCCACCGTTAACGCGTTGAATTCAATAATATCCATGCTCTAAAAGCTCTATATTTCACGCTGGTTAAAAGTAATTTAGAATATTTGTCAGTAATTTGGAGTCCATATTATATAACTCACACAAGCACGTTTGAAAAAATACAACGTCGATTTATTCGGTATATAGCTTACAAGATGCATATTCCTTACCTAGATATGAATTACACTGAGATTCAAAATATGTTAAAAATTAACACTCTGGAAACTCGAAGGTTTTATTATGATGCAATATTCTTATTTAATTTAATAAACAATATTATTGATAGCCCTGATATTCTACAAGAAATTGCATTTAGAATCCCAGGCAGAAGCACTAGGAATCAAGACCTATTTAGCCTAAGTACATTTAGAACAAATTATTTAAAAAACTCTCCGATCGAAAGATTCAAACAAGCCGGTAACGTAGTATCGAAACACATGGATCTATTCAACACTACTAAAGTTCACATAAAACACTTTCTTTTTGATTTGTTTAATTAAATTTGTATATTTATAATGAATTGTAAGTTTTTTTCCTATTTTGAATTTATTTTAATTTTAATTTATTCTAAGCCAGTATAAATATGCCCGCTGTAAGAAATATTGAATTCGACTCCAGGTTTTTCGTTAAAATAGTAATCTATTTTTTGTACATTTATTTTGAAACCATGTTTTTTATCAAACATTTTACTGTTGCTATTTTGTACAATGTTTTATAATAATATTTTTATTTTAATGGATATCTATGAGTACCAAAAAAGTAACATGATTGGGCGCGCGGGCTACACTTGTAGCCCAGTGGACTTTGATCGGAAAAGAATATTAGTTTCTAGGGTCAAAAAATATTACAAATTTGTATTTTTATTCGATTAAGAAGCAGCATTTTAACAGCTACTGAGCAGTTCGAATGAATTCGGTTCATATCCTGAAAATGATCGCCATTTAAAAAAGTGTGGGCTACAATCGTAGCTCGCGCGCATAACGAAGGGTTAAAAGCTCCGTTTCGTTTATTGAAATACCTCATTGGGCCGAGAATTCCTCAGCTGGTGGTGGCTTTCTATTCACAGTTTCAATGTTGCTATAGATTGAAGTCTGAGGAGAACCCCCAGAGCTGTGGATTCGTGGCTATATTTCTGGAGGAGAGTATGCTTGCCTCATGGCTCCATGGTTGCATTAGTAATGATATGCATTTTAACGGATTCGAAGGATTTATTGTGGAAAATAAATTTAATCTAAAAACCTTTGCAGAGTCCTTTCTTTAGTATGCATTTTCCTATAGAGGTTGATAGGGGAATCGCATGGAGTACGGTGGCTGATTTTCCCATCGTTTTGTGATAGGAAAAACAAATTAAAATTTCACAAAAACCAACAAACTATCAAAAAGGTTATGTGTGTGTCTACTCAGAAGAGACCGGTTTTCAGCAGGTTTTCAGTCTAATCGTCCAGTATTTTACATCCATATCACAAACATCGTCGTATTGCAGAAGACGCCGAATATTCTCATTTGAAAGATTAAAAGTTAAACAAGAAATACCCCACATTGGGGTTTACTAAATAATAAAAAAATAATGGAAATCCCCCTCAATTGGAGTTACTCATGAAAAGTTTCCGCAAAAATGACCAAAAAGCACTTAATCCTGACAATTTTTCCGGAAGAGATATGCTGGCTAATGACACATTCAAACATAATAGTAGCTCATAATAAATATACAAAATAAAATTTATATTTCAGGCTGAACTTTTTGACGTTCTCCGCAAACGTTGCAACAGACCGGATGCTTCAGAGGAAGATTTAGGTCTGCCACGAAGTCCCATCACTCCCCAACGTAAAGACCATACAACTAATCAGGGCGAAATTCCATCGCTTAGTCTCCTTAGCATGGCCAGCTTGGAAATTGATGATGATCTCTCGTCGCCTACAAACTTCAACGGAGGTGCAATCGATAAACTTGCGTACTCGAGCTTTTCCAGTAGCGGAGGTAGACTTTCTTCGTCGTTCGACTCGTCACGTAATTCAGATGAAATTGACTTAGATATATCTGCTGGATCGCGACTTTCACATTCGGCTGCACGACATAAAATGGCTGTAAGACCCAAGAAAAAGGGACCAAGTCGACATCGTCGGCCAAAAGAGGTATTCCATTGTTATATTAAATTGTATGGTATTCCAGTGATATTACGTTATTCTTTACTTAGCAGCCGATTGCTCTTCCATCTACACCTGAGGTTAATGAAGACGGATTAAAACTTTCTACAGCGGATATCAAGAGTAAGTTAACTACATTTTAAGTAAATCGTTTTAATAACACTGTGTTATTTATAGGCTTATTCACGGAAAAGCAGAAAGCAAAATCTCATTCTCTTCCACCCGGTGTAAATGCTAAGACTATCCAGCAGCACAGTACTTCATCAGGAGAGAATACATCGATAAAAAGGTCCAAAACAGAAAATACGTCAGCATCTTCTATTTGTGTTATCCAGACTTTACGCGTCGAATCAGATCTAAATGTTAATAGTCAAGCGTCTACGTTAGAGCGGAATCAAGATGATGAAGGAAGCTTCTTCAAACGTTTTTTGCAGCGAAGTTCTAAGAAAATGAAAAGACCAAGCCATGAAACTGATACCGTTCCAGAAAACCAACAAACGGAAGTTTGTGAAAGCGCGGCAGTGAAATCGGAACAACAGAAAAGTACCTATAGTGAAGAATTCAAACTCGAAATTGCCGCCGGAGAATCAAGTCTGCAAACCAGCGCGGAAAAATTACAATCAACGGATCAAGTTGTTCAGTTGCACAAAATCCCAAAAGCAAAGTCTGGTCCAGCAGCTCGCCAGAGAGTTCTCCCCCAAAATTTATCAGTTCAGTCATTACTACCGCCTCCTCCCGAAATTACGGTAACCGATCTTCTTTCGTCTTGTTCTGTGAATGAAATGGAACGCAATTCCACGCCCTTAGTGGAAATTAAGGAAAAAACGGGAGAAACCATTGAAAAGTATTCCGTTTTAGCAAAACATTCAAATTCATCAGACGATACTAAAATAACAAGTGATGCTGCTTCACGTCAATATGAAAACATGTTAAGCGTTACACAGACCTACGAGCATTTTGAGAAGCATGAGAGCAGAGCACAGCCTAAAATAGTAGGCCTAAGTCCATTTCAACAAAAGATTTCTCGGGTTGAAAGCTCCACTTTGGACACAAAGAAGCTCCTGCCAAAACAACGTAAATCTGTTGAAAAATCAAAAAGCTTCCGATATTATGACGAAATCGGAAGCTCTGATAATACACTTAAAAAACGCGACAATATGCCAAGTTTGCCCGACTTAACTTCTTCGAAAGTCACAGTTAGCAGTGATGATGGCGGCAGTTATTCTGTAGAGACGGAACCTAAGAGTGTATCTTCCATGGGCTTTGAAATTAACGATAATAATCTTATTAAAGTCCGGAAATATAATGAACCGCTGGCACCTGCATTACAGGAAAGTATTTTTACAAATAACATCATGCTCTCTCCTTCTAAACCCATTTCGCAAACGTGTATGAAAAATATAAATGAAATCGAGGAAAATATTGACAAGCTCGTGAAATCGCCGTTCGTTACAGTTTTTAACTCGGAGGAGTTAAGTGATGTGAAAAGCAATGTCCATAAATCTAGGACGAATATTCAAAAATTAGGCACCAGGGAAGCGGTTAAGACAGGTTTGAGATTCGCAGATAGAGTTAAGTCAGCCTCAAGTGAAATTCTTAATAGACCCGATACAAAATACGAAAGTGATACATTTGCACAGAAAATATATGGAACCGAATCCAAAGATAGAAAATTTATATTAGAATTTATCGAATCAAAAAGTGACGGGAAAAGTAAGGAAAGAAATATTGCATCAATATCAATCAAGCCCAGGCGTAGCTCGGCATACTTTGAATCTAGACCGACTTCTGAATCTGAGGATATTCCTGAATTTATGAAAATTCAACTGAATCGAGTCGATTCAAGCCGACCAAAAAGCAATCTTGTTCTTTCTAAAAATGCCAAGCTACCTGATTTTGAAGACTGGGGGGATTTGACGCGCCGCTTCAGCAATGAATCTGTTGAAATTACCGATACAAAACCTCCGCTTCCACCTGATGCATCAACAAGTATCATTTCATCGAATTCTTATGGTAGGGCCGGAGCTTCCGGATTGGCAAAATCTCAGGAAGATCTAAATAATCAGCCCGTTAACAGTACGACAGTTAAGAAGTATGAGGCGAGTTTACTTAAAAGTCCAGTGAAAAAAGTCGACGAAGAAAACAATTACTTAAAAAATACAGAAAGTGTTGCGACTTCTTCTAATATTGAAACTCATAGAGAAGGAAAACCGAAATATATTAAAAAGAATGAAGAACAAAAAGCCGAAAAGCGAAAGTCTGTGATTGAAAGTAGTCGAGAAGCAATTGAAAAGGAGACCGGTGTGATATTGCGTAAAAAGTCCTTCTCCGCTAACAACCAAAATGTTAATAATAAAGAAGACACTCCAGAGCTAATAAAAGTCTTTGCCAGGCGCTCTCTTAAGATCAAAGATTCAGATGAGACGCCAATTACCGAAGATACAGAGAGGACAACTTTGCAGAAAAGAGAAGGATACGTGGACAGTGATAAGGAAAATCAATCGTCTAACGAGGAAAAATTGGATAAACTACCGAAAATTGAGATTACAATTAAGCCGAAACCTGCAGTGCAGAACGGCCAATTAGCAATAAACCAAGAGGATAAAGTTCGTTCAGATTTGTTTCGAAAACCAAATACAGCTGCATTTATTCACTCAACTACTCCTAAACCTTTTATCCAACCAATTCGTTATAGTTCCGTGACAACATACCGAAGCATATCAAATACTTTTGTTGAGAAGATGAAAGATGCGTCTGTTTCACAATTTGTAACATCAACATCTCCGTATGTATCTTCGTCGTGCACAAGTGATGGGTCGACGATAAGCAGTGAACAAATGAGAGCGGCCGATGTGAATGAAGCAAATAACAATAGCAATGTTACTGATTGCAGCGATAGTACCATTATTAATAATCGCCATACGATAGGTTCCTCCAACCCTGCTACGATTACTTCAGTCAGTCAGGAGGAGAGCAGTGAATTTAAAGGTATACTACAAAGGCGAGCAGAGTGGGAGAAACGCGCCAAAGAGGCTTTGAAGTGATTGCGGGAACTGTTTTTCAAAATTTAATGTATTTACTCTATGGCTCTAGACTAGATGATCTCCAAAAAATGGATTTTACATTCTTTTAAAAAAATGTTAAGTGACGAATCGTTTATTCGATAAATCAATTCGATTGACTATTGACTGATTGATAATGATAAATACTTTTGACTGAAGTTTCGAAAATTAGCAACTGATTTAAATGTTTTCTAAGTGATGACTTTGCTATTCAGATTATTAATACATATATTCTTCAATGCACTGCGATGCCAAGGAAGCAGTAACTTAATAGTAAAAAGGAGTTTAGGTACATGTTAGTGCAACAAAATAATTGTTCTTTTCTCGTAGTCATCTCCTATTATTTACACACATTTTTATGTTTTATAGTGTTATGATAATCACCTATACGTATGTTATAATTGTAAAAGATTATATAGAACAGGAAAATGCGGAATATTGTATTGCCTTGTCTAATACATTTGTTAAAATTATGAAATTGAAAATATATATTTGCATGAAAAATTGTTTTATGGGTGATTAAAAACGAGACCGAGAAATTTGGATACCCTTCGCTCCCTCTGGCTAAAAGTTTTTTCAGGCATACCTACGACTTGCATTTAACCCCCCCCCCTCCCATTCTTTTTCTTCTGTCTTCACTAAAGTTCCGTTGCGTCGGCAAAACAATATTTGTGTGGGGTTTAGTTGGAATATGTAAGTGGGTCAATAAAAATATTTACACAGAAAATTTTATTGGGGGATGCGGGAGCATGTCCCCATAGTACGATTCGATTTGTTTTGACCTTTTTAGTTGCATTGATAAAGACACATTAATTCAAGGTTTTGTGAAATTGGTGTAAAAAATGTTTCTTAGAAGAACAAAAATGGGGTTGTATGGCAGCCCCATGACCCCATGGTCCGACTTGATCCATTCTTACTTATTTATTTATTTATTCAATAAACGGACTTAAGTCCTTTGAAATACAATTAATACAATATTTACTGAAAAATGACTTACATGAGACTATAACTAATACTAATATAATAATATCTAATTCAATGTAAATTTGGTATAACAAAAGGATTATAAGAAAAGAAAAAAACCATACATATACATATATATAAAAATAATCAAAAAATGCAAAGAGAAACTTTTTTATTTCGTATTTAATACAATTAAAAATGTCAATGTGTCTTGGTACTACATTACCAGATTTTTAAACCTTTCGATAGGTGAATTTATTAAATAATTCGTTCTAAATGTATTCAAATTAAAAAGATCTTGACTCCTAGTGCTTCTGCCAGGGATTCTAAATGCAATATTTTGGAGAATTTCTGGGGCATCAATAGTATCATTTAATAAATTTAATAAGAATATTAATCATAATAATCATAATAAAACCTTCGGGTTTCAAGAGTATTCAAATTCAACAAGTTTTGAATCGCAGAATAGTTAATATCAACATAAGGTATGTGCGAATGTAAGCTATATATCTTATAAATCTGCGTTGAAGTTTCTCTAGGGTAGATGTATGAGTTATATAGTGGGGATTCGATACAACTGATAAATATTCCAAAATGCTTCTAACTAACGCAAACTAAACAGTATATATATATATATATATATATATGTATATATAGATATATATAGTATGCGAAGGTAGCAGGCAACCATTCCATCTGAAGCCTGAGGCACATTTTAACATCAACGAGATCTCCCATAGATTAGTGTGTGTGTCTATGGGCTGCCGTGTCTGGAGATAGCCGGCGGACATAAAAGGAAAGTCCATAAATTTACTTCTTTCCACACACTAGTGCCAAAACACAACCTTTCTCTAAAAGGTGTAAAAGAATGGAAGGCCTTATGGAAATTCACGCAAATATAAGCACTACCCCGCCGGGCACTACTTCTGCTATGCAGTTGAGTGATCCCGGGGCGAACTTAGTTCGCGCCAGCGCTCGACGGTCTCCGGGGGCGAGCACTATAAGGCAGTCCAACTACACTGTGGAGAAGCTGAGGGTTGCAAGCTGGAATGTAGGTTCCATTATGTGCGTGCAGGAGACGAAGTGGCGAAATACCCATATCGACAGAGTCCGGTTTCTTACGAATTCCAAGAAGTACAAATTGTACTACTATGGAATCACAAATCAGAGAAACGGAGTTGGCATTATTCTGGAGTCGTCTTTGCTTGGCAGCATAATAAGTGTCGCGAAGAGAAGTGATCGCTTGATTAGCATCAAATTGGTTTTTTTGCGGAAGGGTGTGGAACGTAATAAGTGCCTACGCTCCCCAAGTGGGACTGCCACCAGAAGAAAAAGAGGCCTTTTGGAACGACGTTGACACCCTGATTCAGACCATTCCAGATACCGAATTGGTGTTCTTGGCAGGCGATCTAAATGGCCATGTGGGTAAATAAATTATGGTTACGAGGATTGCCATGGTGGAAAAGGTAGCCCTTCAACGGTCAGAAATGACGACGGTGAAGCTATTCTGACTATGTGCAGATCGCATGGTGTGGTCATCCTAAACACATGGTTTGTGAAAAACGAGAGACACCTGATCACCTACAGTAGTGGACACGGAGATAGGAAACACGAAACGCAGATCGATTACCACCTCTGCTTCGATTTTATGAGGTGGGTAAAAGACTGCAAGGTGATCTTGGGTGAATCTGTCGTTAGCCAACATCGTTTGCTCCTGTCAGAATTTATTTTGAAAGTAGGAGGAGCAAGAAATAGAAGAACTCCCAAGCCTGTCGAAAAAATCAAGTGGCACAATCTCACAAACGACAACTTTGAAACTGTAGTAACTCCATTCATTGATAAAATGACGGAGTGGTTTCAAAACAGCACCAACTGCACCGACCACAGTCCAACACAAATGTGGGAAAATTTCGCTGAAATGTCAGTAGGTGAGGCGGAAAAGGCACTTGGAGTTTCTAAAGGTCCACTCCACACGAAGAAAGAAACATGGTGGTGGAACACCGAAACTAAGGAAGCAGTGCAAGCCAAATCAAATGCATTTAAGGCATGGACGAAATGTGAGTCAAGCAGTGAAACCGAACGGGTTCAACTTCGCGAAAATTATTTGCAATGCCGGAAAAACGTAAAGCGCTTGGTAGCTCAAGCAAACGCGAAGGCAGCTGAGAAATTCTACCAAGAATTAGAAACTCAGACTGCGACCGAAGGACCGTCTTTGCGCGAGAGACCTAAGCACGACGCCAGGATATTTAGGGTCGCAGCCCAAAAGAGAAGGAACGCTCGGGAAATACAGGCGCCAAAGTACGTGGAGGACTCGCAAGGAATGTTGCTGATTGACGATACGGCAATTTGTAGCAGGATGCGAGAGTATTTTGACGAACTTCTAAATGAAGAATTTCCTCGAGCAGCTTTTCGAGATGTTGAGCCGAATACCACAAATATTGAAGATATCTCAGAGGAAGAGGTGATGGAGGTAATGCATCAGATGAAACGCGGAAAGGCAGTCGGACCGGACAAAATCCCCGCGGAATTTTCGTTGGAAATGGAAAATGTCGGGGTTATTTGGCTAAACAGTTTTCTTCAACAAAATCAAAGGTGAGCAACCGATGCCTGATGCTTTGAGGGAAAGTTTTCTTCTTCCTTTTTATAAGAACAAGGGAGACTAACGCAAAATCAACAACTATAGGGCTATAAAGTTAACACCTCATACACTGAAGATCTACGAGCGTCTGCGTCTACGTCTGTCTGCAATCGATTGAGAAAGATTGTGCGGTTGAATGACAATCAATGCGGCTTTGTTTTCAATTTCAATTCAATTCATTTTATTTAGATATTTCCATTAATACAGCGTTATAATTTAAAATTTAATTTAACATATTCTTTCAGTTGATTTTTAAATTTACATATGGATTTTTCATTTTTTTTACTATTTGGCAAACAATTATATAAAACTATGCCTTTATAAAAAAGAGAATTTTGGCTACATGATTTCGTACAGTTACTAACTTCTATTTCATTTCTGCTCCTTAAATTATTTTTTACTGGGTGTTCGTGTTTATAAACTATTCGTCTAGTTAAATATTCTGGAGCTTTACTCTTAACAATATTATGCACAAATAATATCGTCTTAAACATAATGACTTGATTCTCTCTCTCTCTCGATTACCGTAACTCCTAGTGGAGCATGGTGCGTTGATGACTACCGTGTCTAGTCATCAACGTTACAAAGACAATTGAATTCGGAGTGTGATACGGTTGTCAGCCATACCACTTCCTAGTCGCATTGTTAGTTTATTATTCTACGATAAGAATATTTCTTATCATCTTCTTCTGAATAATAAAACTTGCGACGAGTCGTGCCGAGTTTGGAAACTCGTTTCTCTATGAGTGTCTATTTCACAGAGTGGCGACCGAACCATCACGGCCACAGAGCACGACGATTCACAATGACTTGATTGACACTGAGAAAATGTAATGTTTCAAGCATAACTTCTTCATTAGAAAATTGATTTAATAGTAGTATGTTTCGCATGCATTTATTTTGCATTACTTGCATTCTTCTAATATCACCTTGATTTGACAAAAATAAAACTGTTGAGCAATATGTAAAATGCGGTTCGATTAATGTCTTATACAACATAATTTTTTGTTGACAGTTTAATTGCTTTCGTAGTCTTGACAAAACTAACTTCTTTCCCTACTTTCCTACAAACGTAATCGGCATTTCCTTTAAAATTCAATTTTTTGTCTATAACAACACCGAAGTACTTAATCTGATCTACCAAATCTATCTTATTCTCATTTATTTTAATACAACAATCTGAATATTCAATATTAGATTTATTACTAAGTATCATTGATTTAGTTTTTGTTATATTTAATTTTAACTTGTGCATACATAACGCATCAAATAACATACTGAGATCATCATTTATCAAAGCGCATGTTTCAATTATTTTATCACAAACAATAAATATAAGTGTATCATCGGCAAACATTTTTATTTTACTATTTTTTAAACAATTTCCAAGGTCATTGACGTATAAATTAAGCAATAAAGGTCCTAAAATTGAACCTTGCGGAACTCCTAGCTGATTTTCAATTTCATTTGATAATAAATTACCTAACTTATTTTTTTGTCGGCGATTCTTTAAATAACTTGTTGAAGGTCGATCTACAGTTGATGCGATTCAGTGCATTCGTATTGCTATGGAAAAGTATAGAGCAGCACGAAAGGACTTGCACTTTGTATTCATCTATTTGGAAAAGGCATTCGATAGAGTACCCCGTGATCTGATATGGTTGGCCTTGAGAGCACTTAATGTCCCTGAGGCATACCTCAGGATGATACGAGACATGTATGATGGAGCTACGACTAAGGTTAGATGCACAGCTGGTGAATCAGAAGAATTTCCGGTGAACGTCGGATTACACCAGGGCAGTGTATTGAGTCCGTTGCTCTTCAACGTCATCATGTGCTTGTTAACACGTATATCCGACGGCCTAGAAATATCTCTTCTTTTTGCCGATGATATAGTCCTCAGTAGCCCAAACATCGTTGCCTTGCAAGCTGCACTTACAAAATGGTGTGACATTCTCGAGGAGCATGAACTGAGGGTAAGTATAACAAAGACTGAGTTCTTATGCTGCCCATTTTCAGACCCAGATGCACCGATACCAGATATGTACGTCAAACGAGAGCAGCTTAAGTCTTGTACCAAGTTCAAGTACCTTGGCTCGATGGTGAACAACGGAGCTACATGCGATGATGACATCAAACATCGCACAAAGGTTGGGTGGATGACGTGGCGAGAAAACTCTGGAGTTTTCTGCGATAAGAAAATGCCGCTGAAGCTAAAGGGCAAGTTGTACAAAACGGTTGTACGTCCCGCACTCATGTATGGATCAGAATGCTGGACCATGTATGAAAGTTACGCGAAAAAAATTACAGCGACTGAAATGAAAATGTTACGCATGTCAATTGGTATAACGAAAAGGGAACACATCAAGAGTAGCTACATCCGAGGCAGCTTGAAAAGCTCGAAGACCGACAAATGGATTGGTATTGCCATGTTCAACGGCGTCCGCCTGAGAACCCCCCAAAGAAAGCGATATCAATGGAAGTTCCACTTGATGGACCCAAGGCCAGAGGCAGTCTGAAGAACACCTGGCTGTGTCAAATAAAAAAGCAACAACAACGCATTGTTCTCGGCGATGCCTACACCGCAGGTCGAGCAACGCGAAACCATGGAGCGGTATAAAGAACGAGGCAAGGAAGAAGAAGAACGCAAAATAAACAGACTTTAAAGCATGAATATTATTGAAATCCGACGTATTTCTAATAACGAAACCTAAAATACGACGAGCTTTAGCCGAAATAACACTAATATGCTCGTTAAAACATAAATGTTTATCAAATATAATTCCAAGATCGCTAACGGTGGTAACTTGCTTCAATAAAACACTATCAATAGAGTAATTATGAAATTATGAATACAATTTTACTGACTTCTATTAAAAACAATATAGTATTGGCATTTTGATAAGTTCAGTTCTAATTTGTTGTTGATACAGTACGCATGGAAGCTGTTCAGGTTAGATTGAAAAATATAAATATCATTTAAATTAGTGATTGATTTAAAAATTTTACAATCGTCTGCAAAAAGCAGAAATTCTATATTTTGAAATGTCAGGTGGATAATATTTATGAATATTAAAAACTAGCTGAAGAGTGCTCGCTGCGCTTGCAGTGACAATAATTTAACTTTATGAGCGATTTTGAATGCCAATCAACCTTACTAACATGTGCACGCGCCACCTATTGAAAACTGTTAATACTAACCCAGAAACCATCATACATCCAGGATAGGGATGTGTCGGTATTCCTGTAACGGTGACTAGGAATCGATTACCCACCTGTAACCGTTACTACCAGTTCCTGAAAAATAAAAATACCGGTTCCCGAGTACTCATGATCATAATACACAAGCAGGAAAAATTTATCTTAATATTCACACCTCGTATAAATCGCCACCTTATTATAACCATAACTACGATTTCAAATCCCGCCTACTATCTATTGGTTCTAACTAAAACCAAATCTAAATCCTCATACCAGTCGCCACACGTACTTACTTACTATAACCATAGAATGACAAATAAACTGCGATTTTTCGTCCAAAAACATCACCCCTACAATCTATACCAACCAAAAAACTAAATCCACCCCCAAGTTACGATACGCCTTTTAAACATTACACACAACGTATGTACATATGTTCATTCTTTCCAAACACAGCCAAAAACTCCGACTTCAGTCACTGCCCCATATAGACTTGCACTCATTTGCTGTATCGGTATTGGTAAGGATTTGCTTCAGTCACTGATAGATACTTGTACTCATTTGCTGTATCGGTATAGGATCTGGATCTGCTTGAGTCACTGGTAGAGGACTTGTACTCATTTGCTGTATCGGTATCGCGTATCGGTATAGGATCTGGATCTGCTTGAGTCACTGGTAGAGACTTGTACCACCGCCGTCTCTATATTAAGGCCGCAATGTAGACATTATTCGCCTACTGTTTGCACTGTTTTGTTGTTACTTTTAATGACGTCATATGCTTGTTGTTGTTGTTTGTTCGTGTAAATCCAAAACTTAGTAGGCAAACTATGACGGCATGAAACGGCTGAGCTACGGCCTTGATGTATCTAGATGGCGTTGCTTGTACTCATTTGCTGTATCGGTATCGCGTAACGGTATAGGGTCTGGATCTGGATCTGCTTGAGTCACTGGTAGAGACTTGTACTCACTTGCTGTATCGGTATAGGATCTGGATCTGGATCTGCTTGAGTCACTGGTAGAGACTTGTACCAACGCCGTCTAGATATTAAGGCCGCAATGTAGAATCATAGACGTCAAAATCAGCTTATAGTTTTAGGTTATGTTCGCCAATGTTGCACTGTTTTGTTTTTGCTTTTTATTACGTCACTACTTGTTTTTGTTGTTTGTTCGTGTAAATAAAAAATTTAAGAGCTAAACTATGACGGCATTGTCCAGCTGAGTTGCGGCTATGATATATCTAGATGGCGTTGCTTGTACTCATTTGCTGTATCGGTATCGCGTATCGGTATAGAATCTGCTTCGGTCACTGATAGATAGTTGTACTCATTTGCTGTATCGGCTCCTAG
This sequence comes from Microchrysa polita, assembly GCA_949715475.1. Taxonomy (NCBI): domain Eukaryota; kingdom Metazoa; phylum Arthropoda; class Insecta; order Diptera; family Stratiomyidae; genus Microchrysa; species Microchrysa polita. Next base: position 89,455,165 of record OX454415.1, read on the forward strand.
GATCTATTTCAGTCACCGGTAGAGACTTATGTAATCATTTGCTGTGTCGGTGTGTGTAGGATCTGTTTCAGTCACCGATAAAAACTTGTACTAAGGCTTGAAATAGAATACCGGCAGCAACAGCAGCAGCATTGCATGGGTGACAAATATGCTGAACAGTATATAAAATGCACTGTGCTGTTCGAGTTGGAGAATTTGGCTTAGATTTGACTGCGTTTGTCGACAAAAAGTTGTTGCAAAACTTGAATATAAGTCAGTGGCGGCTCGTGAAGTACAGAGCCGGGTGGGCAGATTTACCATCAGGAAAGAATACAATACATGCATATCCACACTGTTTTTTAATGCGTTAAAATTGTGCTCTTTGTTAGTCAGTTCATTTTAATGTTTTTAAGCTTATTGTATCTACGTATGTATTAGGTGAATCGTTTAGAGTTTTTTTACAAATCAGTTATGCTCAATCGCACCATGAAAATGCATGCAGATAGCTACAGTTCGGAATCCTATATTACATCAATTTTTTGGACAGAGAACGGTCGCAATGTGGAAAAATAATCCAGTATTTACCTTTCAAAGAGACCAGCAATAGTCGCGACAATATTTCAATAAAATTATATTCAATAAGTAAATATTAAGCACTGCTCCTTTTAATGGTAATTCAAATTTGGATACCTCTTTCTTTTTTTTCATTTGAGGCTAGAAAAGGCAACCCAAACGGATCACCTAATATATGATTAATTGTAATGATATATTAAATTATGATGAGACATTATGTCCGAAAGTTTGTTTACTTAAAATTATTTTTTTAAAAGCAATGCCAACATTCTTTCGCACAATAACAGGACATACCTACAAATCTTCCTGAATAAATAATTTATCAAAGACAATTCCTGTAAATTAGGAAGTTAGTTATACTTTCAAGCTGCTATGTATTTCTACAATTATGCAAATAAAATGCACTGCCCAGCAAGAGCTAGCCCCTCCCCGCTAGCTCTTGCTGGGCAGAGATCCCTCTTGCCATGGGGAAGAAAAAGGTGTGAGTAATAGAAGTGGGAATTTTTTTCTATATCATGCACATGCAATAACATAACAACAAAACAAATCATTTTTTTAAGTACATACAAACTAAATTTAAAACTTCCAGATCATATAGAGGAGAAAATATACATAGATATCTATATCATGACCCCACGGTCCGATTTTAGCGATTCGAACATAAACTGCCTGCAATAAAAAGAAGCATGTGTGCAAAATTTCAGCTCGATAGCTTTTAAACTGGCTGAGTAAAACGCGTAGCAACAGACGGACAGACAGACAGACGGACATCGCCCAATCGACTCAGCTCGTCATGCTGATCATATATATACATATTTTATATGGTCGGAGATGCTTCCTTCTATGCGTTACAAACTTCATGACAAAGTTAATATACCCTTTACTCTATGAGTGAAGGGCCGTTGATAACGTAATCATGCACTACTGCTACAAGTACGAGTATAACGCCTCCAAACCACTTCAAAAAGGAGGAAAATTTGACAAAAACACACGCACAAATTAAATACTCTACAATGCACCATGCACAATTTAAATGCGAAACGGCCTTATTATTGTATCCATGCACCACGCGCTATGCTACGAGCATCTAACTACTAGAACAGCGCCACGGGCCACGCGCTCGCGAACGTTGCACAAGTTCATGGATACCTACTAGTGTAGTATTGGGCATGCCCTTTAGTAGCTATAGCATAGATTGATGGTACATGTGGGCAGAAAGGCATTCTGCCCATAGGTTGAGTTGAGACACAGATAAGAAAAACTACTAGTTATTAGTATGTGGTTGAGATGATGATGTTGATATGTATGATGAGCAGATACACGAAGGAAGTATGAATGGGCGCAATGCAATGTACATAATGGCTGGTGATTCACGCGTCCGCTTCTTATAATTATTCAATTGATATCAATATGAGCTTTCGCTTATGTAGTGGAGAGGAGTTTTTTATATTGGCAATTTAATCGTGATTAAGTACTAATGAATGGCTATTGTCATTTTAAGGAAAGTTACGTTACGTTAAGTTAGATATGCATGTAGGTACCGAAGTGAATCAATTATGTTCTAAGAAATAATTATTATTTTATTTTTATTCTTAGCTAGCATTTCGTAGGGTGGGCAGTGCCCTACCTGCCCACTTAGACCGGCCGCCCCTGATATAAGTAGACATGCAACATTCAGTAATTTGAATAAAGAAGTGTGGCAGGTGAAGTCGCTTAAAAATGTTCTGCAAATTAACACATTAACTAGGATCGATAGGAATGGTTTCAATATCCAAAAAATGATTGTTGGTTTTGCTAAAGAGGGTCGGGGAAGACAAGGAATTTTACTGTCGGGAATAATGGAGCTGCTAAAGCATTAGGGAAGAACTGAGGGTATATTCTGTAAGGGGATAATCGCCATCGCCAATGGCGATAGTCGAAAGTGATGGCCTCGTCGGGCGACAATTTATTAATGGGTTTTTACGTGTGTATGAAAGAGATAGCTACTACTACCCAAAAGGGTCGAAAAGCGACAGAGCTTTTTTTGGGATCATCTAAAGCGATAATCGCCCATAACTGTCGCCAATAGCGATCACTTTCTAGCGACAGTATTGTTACTGTCGCTTTCATACGAAATTCGAAAAATAACGGAAATGGTTTGAGAGTTCATATAATATCGACATTTTTAAGTTGTTGGTGTGAACGAATAAACAAAATGACTCAGTTTTGCGGGTACAATCTATGATCATGTAATATACATACATACATACATTTTATGCCCAGTTGCGGGTATAGATACTTGGTGGATGCTAGTCTTATAAGTAATGATTGCTACAGGGTGGGCAAAAAGTCCCTTTCCTATTTATATATGTAATAACTTTTAAATAAAGTGATTAAAACAAAAAAAAAAAATATCGCAAAATGAGCTTTAATTTGTGTATTTTATTTACATTAGATCAGACAATGAACTTGTTGTAACATGACTTTCCAAATCGTATCATCTCGAAAAATGGTAACATAAAACGGTGGCTATTTTCGCCTGATCTGACGGCTTCAGACTTTTTTCTATTGCACACTTCTCGAGTTTCTATGGGACTACCTCAACGAGAAGGGTTACGTCAACCAACCACAGACTTGACCGAAGTTAAAAGAGAACATTCGAGCGGAAATTGGGCAGATCACACCGGTCACACTCCAAAACGTTATCAAAATGTCGTGAAAAGAGCCCATTCTTGCGTGAATTCTAATGGTGCACACTTATCGGATATAATTTTCCACACCTAATGTAAATAAAATACATAAATTAAATCTAATTTTACGATATTTCTTTTGGTTTTAATCACTTTATTTTAAAGTTATTACATATATAAATAGGAAAGTTACTTTTTGCCCACCCTGTATAGTATCTTTTGGTGCGTGAAATTGGCGTTGGCGTGAGGATGTACATTTTTTTAAAGGACATAGATGCGATAGTGGGTCTAGAATACTGAAATATTTAGTGAGGGTTAATTTTATTTACAATAGAGTAAATGTTAGTAAATAACGATTTTTCTTGACAGTGCGTGGGCATAGATTTGACACTATGGTTCGACAACCCTATCGAAGGAAGATAATATTTTCGTGTGGGCAATTGTCACTTGCTTGTTCGATGTCGACTTTTAGTTTTTTCCCGTTTCATTTATTTCTTTTTTTTTACTTTTAGAATTACTAGTTTAAAAACTCCAGACAATCGCCGTTTGAAAAAAAAAATATTTAAAATTAACTAAAAATCATATGGAAAAAATAAACTGCATAACAGGAAAAGGATAACTGCGGGGTAATCTCTCTCTTGATTACCGTAACTCCTAGTGGAGCATGGTGCGTTGATGACTACCGAGTGTAGTCATCAACGTTACAAAGACAACTGTTTTCGGAGTGTGATACGGTTGTCAGCCATACCACTTCCTAGTCGCATTGTTAGTTTATTATTCTAGGATAAGAATATTTATTATCATCTTCTTCTGAATAATAAACTTGCGACGAGTCGTGCCGAGTTTGGAAACTCGTTTCTCTATGAGTGTCTATTTCACAGAGTGGCGACCGAACCATCACGGCCACAGAGCACGACTGCGGGGTAATAGTTCATTTATAATTTTTTGACGATTTCTCTGGACTGATTTGATTTAAATCCACTTTCTTAGCCAATCAATACCAATAAAATATATATATTGTGGAAATACCGCTAACGCATCGAACAAATATCTCCATACACGCTCTTCCTAGAGACATACATTTTCATTTCGACAGATCTGCGAAATTACTGCAAAGGCGCGCGCCCAGTCAATTTTCAAAAGTTGTTTCGCTAACTTGTCGACATATCCAATAACCAATGGCTGAATTCACATTGTAAGACAAAACCGGACGGGTAAACTTGCAAGACAAGAACCATCGTTCTTACAATCTGAATTGCACAATGCTAGTCTGCTGGCCACTACAAAAGCTCTCGCCGGGTGTTTGTTTGTGCTAATAAACGGACGGCGAGAGCTTTTGTAGTGGCCAGCAGACAAGCATTGTGCAATTCAGATTACAAGAACGATGGTTCTTGTCTTGCAAGTTTACCCGTCCGGTTTTGTCTTACAATGTGAATTCTCCCAATAATGAACTTACAATGTTTCGCTCAAAGTTCAAAGCTCTTCACCAAAGACACACTACCACCCTGACGTCTTCAGGTGCCTTCTGGTTGAAATACATTTCCCGCGTCAGCATCAGCATCGGCAGAGGCATCGGCATCAGCAGAAAATTTTTTTCAATTTAGAACACACGCATTTGCCTTTGATGACCCACATTGACAGCAGCAGCAGCTACTGCTGTCAATGTGGGTCATCAAAGGAAAATGCGTGTGTTCTAAATTGAAATTTTTCTGCTGATGCCGATGCCTCTGCCGATGCTGATGCTGACCCGGGAAATGTATTTCAACCATTCTGATCTGTTAGGTTCGCCACGCCATACATACTGCCGATCGTTTGAGCAATCTTTTTGGTCTTGTGTGTGTTTTTCGTATAAATCGGTGGCTATTCTTCATTTTGTGGCTGTATAGGTCATTCTTCATCAAAATTAGCGATGAATGTTCATCTCCAAAAAATATATTGAGTGCATTCAGCGAACGAAAAATGTAGCAGAAAAGTGCTCTTCCAATTAGATTCTCATTCCGCGGAGGAAGAGGTCGGTGGCGGGCATGGGCGTAGCCAGGAGGGGGGCAGGGAGGGGCGGTCGCCCCCCCCTGGTCGATGAAGATTGTAAAAAATCCTCATCGATGTAGTAAAAAAATCGCTGCACTATACAACATTTTCAAAAATTTTCTGCTGCTGGCGCAGCAAATGCCTTTTCTACCACTCCAAATGCCGCCGGAGAAGCCATGATCGGGACAGTTTGCAGTCAGGAAGCGCATGCAAATAGAAAACAGCGAATGGCCTCTCGTAACTGACGGAAGCTGCGTACCAGCACACACATTTCACTTGTGAGTGTGCTACTGTGGCTGCGTGTTCATGGCTTCTGAGCTGGAGTACACAATTTCAACCGTTAGGTCCCTTCGGGAAGTTAGTGGAATTCAACTTATTTTCATCTGAAATGGTGACAAATGGTATACAGCTTTGCTTTGTTAGCCCTGGAAGGTCATGCTTCGTCGAATCGACTACGCATCATCAAATTTATCCCATTTTTCGTGACAATTCTCATTATTTGGAGCTAAGTTTTCGTACAGCACTTACAGTGCCGATGTACTTGCCGGCTACATTGCAGCTAGACGAAGTAAGCAGGGTAAGTTGGATTTTTGGAAATTGGCATCGCCGAAACGTCGGAGGATGAACTTTGTGTAACTTTTAGAACTCCAGTATTTCTTATGGCTGGTTGTCGACAACTAGCTCGTAACAAATATGTTTATTTTTGAAATGCGGGACCTATTTTTTTTAAATTATGGAAAAAATATTTACTAGGACAAAAGTAGGACAAATCAGGAAAATGGCTCAAAATTCTTCTCATTTTCGGAAGATTACATTTCGAACTCATAAAAATCGGCTCCAAAATCGATGTTTTTCCATTCTAAATAAACTAACGATTGAAAGTCTGTCAAATTTTATAAATATTTTGAGAAAGGGTGATTTGTATGAGGCTTCAAAGTTGAGCGTCGTCGAATCGACGAAGCATGACCTTTCCGTACTAAAAATAAGCATTAACTTCCATGGTCTGTAGTCTGGCTGGTCTCGCGGTTAGTGCGCGGACCTTCGGTGCACAGGGTCATGAATTCGAATCTCACCGTGATCCATGGTGTTTTTCGAACTCACGATCTTATGACGGACTATGATCTCACTCAGATGTTAAACGAGTACCCATTTATGGGGATAAATAACACTGCTGAGCGTGATGCTGATCTCATTACCTCAACAAAAAAGCAGATAAGATCTTCGAAATAGGATGTCACTAACACATCCTGCGGCCTTAGTCCAATGTTGGATTGTCGCGCCTGTTATTTATTTACGTTTTCCATGGTTAAGGACCTTGTAAATGACGGGTCTCATATTTCAGTGTCTTTCAAGTTCTTATTTTTCTTCTCAGTACCGTATAGCCCCTTGTGGGGTCATGGTGCGTTAACTTAGCCGTTTATAGGCAATTTCGAGTCAACGTACATTGCATATCATTTCGGAGTGCAATGTTGCAAGCACTATATATTCCCTATCCGAACATGTACGGAAATTTTGGACCACGCCGAAATTTGATCTCCGGACCTCTAGATTACTAGCATCGTAGAGTGCGACTCAACCAAGTGAGCCACAGAGCGGGTCTTTCAAGTTATTAAATCAAAATTTATTTTCTAATCATACCAGCAATAAAATTGAGCCACTGTCAATACTTTGATAAATTTAGAGGAAATCTTATTAAAACCGTTAACCATATTTTAATCAATAAAGGATTTATACATATTCTGATGATGCTACTTTGCTAAGATGAAAGTGACAGACGAAACAAACTGATTTCGCAAGTGGAATATGCAGTCCGAGATACAAAAAATGCACTCAAAATAGACAAACAACGCTCTAAGAGGCAGATATTGGAGGCCAGTTGAATGTAATCAGAATGCAGAAGAAAGTCATTCTCATCTCCATTTTAAAAATTTGACTCTAAAATTAGCAAAGAGAAAAAAAATATAACATTAGTAAACTAGGGCCGCAGATATGTGAGTGACATACATAATTTCCAAGATCTAAACTACAGTTTTGTTGAGGTGTTGAGATGCACAGCATGCTCAGTAATATTATTTATCCCCATAAATGGGTACTTGTTTACAATCTGAGCGACATAATAGTCAGGTCGTGAGTTCGAAAAACACCATAAAATGAATTCGTTCACGGTAAGTCTGGAATCCATGACCCTGTGCATCAATCCAACCACAAGCCAGGCTACTCTAAAATTTGCTAATAATATTTCTGCGACCGGAAATTTAAACTCCTAAGAAAACCATGATTTTGAAAAAATGTTGGGCTTGCCCCCCCCTGACTGAAATCCTGGCTACGCCCATGGTGGCGGGTAATTCTTGTAGCATTTCCAGTGTTTTTCCAGTAAATTTCGTTCGCTGAATGCACTCATTATTTTCGCTCCTAAAGATAGCTTTACTTCGACAATCTGTCATCAATATTAGTTTATTAATTTATTAACTACGACAGTATCGACCGAAGTGTACTGTACAACATTATGCTGAACTTTGGTATACCGGCAAAGTTAGTGCGACTCACAAGGATGACGATGACTAATACCGTCTCGCAGGTCAAAGTGCAGAACCGACTCACTGGCCTATTTGAAACTAGTACTGGACTCAAGCAGGGCGACGGGCTGGCGCCGACGCTCTTCAACCTTGCTTTGGAGTATGTAATTCGAGCCATGAATATGGACAGCAGCGGAACGCTACTCATCAAGTCGACTCAATTAGTAGCGTACGCCGACGATATCAACATCATGTCTCGAAGGTTGGGTGATGCAGAAAGCCTCCTGCATAACCTCAATAACGCCGCAAAGGAAGTTGGACTACAACTACATATCAACGAAAGCAAAACAAAGGCCATGATGCAATCGAAAACAAGGACGCCAGTAAATTCAAGCATCATAGTGGGGGACCTTAATATCGAGTATGTAGACAACTTCAACTATCTGGGTTGTAACTTATCAAAAGACGCCAACGAAACCGACGAAATTAAGCGACGGATACAACTAGCCAATAAGACATATTTCTCGGTCCTCCCTATAATTAATTCGAAACTTGCGCACAGGAACACGAAGCTCCGCGTGTACAAAACGATCATCCGACCCGTGCTATGTTATGGTTGCGAAACATGGACCCTTACCCAAGCCTCCGAAATTTTGCTAGACCGATTCGAACGAAAGGTCCTTCGGCGAATTTTGGGGCCGTTCGCGAGCGAGACCAATGGCGTATCCGATACAACCATGAGTTGTATCAATTGTACGATGAGCTGGAAGTATCGAAAATCGTGAAGCTTCAACGTCTGCAATGGGCGGGGCATGTACAACGGATGGACGACAATCGCATGCCAAAGAAAGTTATGAACGCACAACGAATTGACGGAGCGAGGTTGCGTGGACGACCGAGAGCTCGCTGGGAGAACTCCGTAGGTGAAGACGCCCACCAGCTGCTGGGCTTCCGGAACTGGAGGACAAGGTCACGTAACCGCGACAGTTGGAGGTCAACGATTCAGGCGGCTAAGGCCCGACGTCGGGCTATCGTGCCACATTGATGATGATGAATTTATTAACTAGGATATAAAATATAATTGGTTGTTTTTATTATTTAAATAAGAAATAAATAACAGGCGCGACAATCCAACATTGGACTCAGGCCGCAGGATGTGTTAGTGACATCCTATTTCCAAGATCTTATTTGCTTTTTGTTGAGGTAATGAGATCAGCATCATGCTCAGCAGTGTTATATATCCCCATAAATGGGTCCTCGTTTAACATCTGAGTGAGATCATAGTCCGTCACAAGCTCGTGAGTTCGAAAAACACCATGGAATACGGTGAGATTCGAACTCATGACCCTTTGCACTGAAGGTGCGCGCACTAACCGCTAGACCAGCCAGACTATTACATATTTACTTTCATAATTAAAACATCGCGCTTATTCATCACAAAAAGAATCATCCAAATCGGTCCAGTGGTTTAGATGTTTACTGGCAACGGACACAAATACACATTCATTTTTATATACAGTAGAGCGTCGATTATGCGAACATTCCATTAACCGAACCAGGTAATCAATCAGCTTCTTTTCATATGACAGACATGGAATTAAATGAAAAATCAAGGGTTTGAAGGAAGCAATCGCTTAAATTACCTAACTTTTTTTATTTTTGTTCAGTTCTAGTCGTTTTAAATGTTTTCAGTTTGTCGCTTAATTTCACATTTGAGCTATTTTCTAATTTTTCTATGGAAGCTCGATTAACCGAACTTTCGTTTATCCGAACCACCCTTGTCGACGTTAGTTCGGATAATCGACGCTCTACTGCATATAGATAGATAAAAGTGGCCCTAAATGGGATCCTTGTGGAACACCTGAAGATGGAAAAAATGGTGTGGATTCTTGTTCACCAATCTTAACAATTAGTGATCGGTTCTTGATGTAACTGTCTAGCCAATTAAAAATGGGGCCACGAAATCCAAAGCTATTAAGTTTCTTGAGAAGAATATCAAAATTAATTTTGCAAACGCCTTGGTTAAGTCAGTGTAAATAGAGTGCACTTGATCGTATTTAGCTAAGGATTCATAAATACAGGGTGTCCGGAAACTGCCGCATAAACGCACCGGATTTGGATTCCTCAGTTGATTTCTAGCTCCATTATTTCTAACAGTTTTAGTACCTTAAGTGCAGAAAAGTGGGGTTAATTTTGGCTCGATTTCGACATACTTTGAATAGATTTTACCAATAATTGCAGATCTTTAGGGGCAGTGTGAATTGAATTGTATTGAATTCGAGCGAAAATTAACCCTAGTTTTCTACACTTATCGTATAAAAACTGTTAGAAGTAATAGAGCTAGATTAAAATGATGTAAGAGAGATATGATTGTAAGACTATGCGCCAATTTTTAAAAGAATCGTACAAGCACCTCACCTTGGCAGAAGTTGGAGAAAATTGAGATGGAAAAAAAGATTGTTTTTGGGTCAAATCACGCAAATTTGAATTTGAAGCTCTGTAAAAACCAAACCTCTTATCCGATTTTAGTGTGGTTGGTTTTATTTCGTAGGTAAATTTGTTGGCTGTAATAATCATTTTATTTCACTATTCTAGCTGGTCTAGCTTTGGAGATATTAGGCTTTAAGTCGTGCAAGAAAATGTTTTTTTTTTTGGAAATCTTTAAATGCCTGTGGCAGCTAAAGGGTTAAGCTGAGGGGGTATGTTCGATACAACTTTTTTGCTGGAAATCAAATGAGGAATCACAATCCGGTGCGTTTATGCGGCAGTTTCCGGACACCCTGTATAAGTTTGATAACACAATAAGTTAGTGTCTGTTGACTTACCGGAACAAAATCCGTGCTGGTTAGGTCCATGTTAGGTTAGGTATTGAACACAATATATTAATAGGCCTATAATAAATAATGTCAGATCTATCGCCCGATTTATGAATCGGTAGAACATAGCTATTTTTCCATTTCAATGGAAAATACCCTGAGCTCAAAGACATGTTGAAAAGGAATAGTAATGGGGAAACTAATGAGTTTGCACAGTTTTTCAAAACTACAGGTGGAACACCATCAGGTCCTGCACTTTTTGAAATATCCAAGTTAACTAACTCTTTTAATAAGGTGTTTGCATCGATTGACAAACAAGACAAAGATAAATTACTATGAGTGCAAGGTGGATCGAAGGAATTATTATTATCAATGCAATAAACTTTAAAAAATGTTGCTATTTCTAAATTAATACTTTTACTGACCCCATTTAAGTGCATAATGCTTGGTAAACTATTATCACCTTTACGAGATTTGATGTGTCTCCAAAAATGCTTCATGTTTAAAGAAATTTCTGATTCCAATTTTAAAATATAACGCTGGTAGTCAAGTTTCGATTGTTTTTTGCATTTTGATCTTAAGGTAGCAAATTCAGAATAATCAGCCACGGTACCCGACCTTTTAAAATTTAAGTAAGCAATTTTCTTTTCGTTTACTAATTTTTTGAATTCATTAGAAAACCATATAGGAAAGCTATCGCGATCAAAATAACTGACAGGAAAGAATGAATCAAATAAATTATTAAGCCTCATCAAGGGGTAAACATTCCATTATTGGCCAATCAAAGTTAAATAAAGCGGTGTTTAAACTAGCAAATTCATCATCATCATCAATGTGGCACGATAGCCCGACGTCGGGCCTTGGCCGCCTGAATCGTTGACCTCCAATTGTCGCGGTTACGTGACCTTGTCCTCCAGTTTCGGAAGCCCAGCAGCTGGTGGGCGTCTTCACCTACGGAGTTCTCCCAGCAAGCTCTCGGTCGTCCACGCAACCTCGCTCCGTCAATTCGTTGTGCGTTCATCACTTTCTCTGGCATGCGATTATCGTCCATCCGTTGTACATGCCCCGCCCATTGCAAACGTTGAAGCTTCACGGTTTTCGATACTTCCAGCTCATCGTACAATTGACACAACTCATGGTTGTACCGGATACGCCATTGGTCTCGCTCGCGAACGGCCCCGAAAATTCGCCGAAGGACCTTTCGTTCGAATCGGTCTAGCAAAATTTCGGAGGCTTGGGTGAGGGTCCATGTTTCGCAGCCATAACATAGCACGGGTCGGATGATCGTTTTGTACACGCGGAGCTTCGTGTTCCTGTGCGCAAGTTTCGAATTAATTATAGGGAGGACCGAGAAATATGTCTTATTGGCTAGTTGTATCCGTCGCTTAATTTCATCGGTTTCGTTGGCGTCCTTTGATAAGTTACAACCCAGATAGTTGAAGTTGTCTACATACTCGATATTAAGGTCCCCCACTGTGATGCTGGAATTTGCTGGCGTCCTTGTTTTCGATTGCATCATGGCCTTTGTTTTGCTTTCGTTGGTATGTAGTCCAACTTCCTTTGCAGCGTTATTGAGATTATGCAGAAGGCTTTCTGCATCACCCAACCTTCGAGACATGATGTTGATATCGTCGGCGTACGCTACTAATTGAGTCGACTTGATGAGTAGCGTTCCGCTGCTGTCCATATTCATGGCTCGAATTACACTCCAAAGCAAGGTTGAAGAGCGTCGGCGCCAGCCCGTCGCCCTGCTTGAGTCCAGTACGAGTTTCAAATAGGTCAGTGAGTTGATTCTGCACTCTGACCTGCGAGACGGTATTAGTCATCGTCATCCTTGTGAGTCGCACTAACTTTGCCGGTATACCAAAATTCAGCATAATGTTGTACAGTACACCTCGATCGATACTGTCGTATGCCTGCTTGAAGTCGACAAAGTTCTGCTGGGATCTCGTCAGCGCCGGGCGCTTTATTATTTTGAAGCGACTGTATGGCAAGACTCACCTCCTCTACTGTTGGGAGTAGAACGGGAGGGCCTGGTTCGGCTAACTGCTCAAGAGCTGGCTCCGCGGGGGATGTTGATGGTGCATTGAGGAGCTCTTCAAAATGCGAGGCCCATCGTTTGTTGACGCTTTCGATGTCGCTGATGATGTTACCATCCTTGTCCTTACATAGGCTTGTCCTGGGTTGATATCCGTTCTTAACATTATTTATAAGTTTGTACGCCTATCTAATGTTCTTACTGGCTAATCTTTGGTTTATTTGCTGTAACTGCTCGTCAAAATGTTTGCGTTTCTTACGTCTAATTAACTTATTAGATACTCGCCGAAGCTCGTTATATCTTTCTTTCTTGGCTCGGGATGCACGTTGTGTGTATTGGCGATAGGCTTCATTTTTCGCCTCAATCGAGGCCCTGCATTCGTCGTCGAACCAGTCTGCTCGTCTGCGCCGGCCTTTATAGCCCACGACCTCTTCTGCGACCCCCTTGATGCTGTCTTTGAGCTCCTCCCAGAACTCATGGATGCCTAAATTGTTGATGTCATCAAGCATGGGCGACAGTTTCTCCTCTAGTGCTGTAGTATACGCAGCCGCCGTGGCATCATCAATCAAATTGTCAACCTCGAAGATCTTGGCAGGGTTGATTCTCGTTTGGTGCACCGAAGAGATTCTGCACCTGTAGGTCGTCTTCACCAAATAGTGATCGGTGTCGCAGTTGGCTCCTCGATAGGATCGAACATCTAGGACATTAGAAGCCCATCTCTTGCTGATCAGTACGTGGTCGATCTGGTTCACGGTGTATTCATCTGGAGACTTCCAGGTCTGCTTGTGGATTCGTCGATGAGGGAAGCATGTAGAGCTTATTACGAGGTTTCTGCCGCTCGCGAAGTCGATAAGTCGCTGACCGTTGTTGTTGTTTTCGTCGTGGAGGCTATGACCTCCAGTAGTTCCCCTATGCCAGCTTTCATTTCCGACTTTGGCGTTAAAGTCTCCTAGCAGCAGCTTGACGTCGTTTGATGGAAGTGAGTCGAAGAGTGTTTCTAGGTCGTTGTAGAGCTCGTCCTTAATCGCGTCTTCTTTTACTTCTGTAGGGGCATGCGCATTAATGAGCCAGAGATTAGCGAAACGGGTCTTAATGCGGATCGCACATAGCCGCTCGTTGATGGGTTTGAAGCCGATAACGTGGTCCTTGAGCTGCAACGGGGTCGTCGTTGTTTTGTATCCGTCCAATCCGAGGCTTTTGTTTCTGGTTTCTTGACTTGAAGTTTTTCTTAGGATGAGTTGTCGGCACATCGCTAAACCATGATAGGGTTTAATCGTTGAGTAAAGGCCATCATGGGCATGCCTCGAAGATGCTGCTTTAGTGGTTGACTTAAATGTTTTCTGTCACCTATCACGTTAAGTAACCTGAGACGCTGCAGATGTTAATACAGCACTCAGGCGCAGCGGTTACTCGGATAATGCGGGAAAGTAATGCCCCGTAGAGAGACATTGGAATTGGCCGAAGTCCTTTTCCTATGAAACTCCTCCTGCATAGCTAAGGGTCCGCAGTTATGCCACAACTGAAGAAGATATAGGAATTAGCCGAAGCCTTTCAACCTTTATCTTCCCCCTTACGGTAAATTCACTATTTTTAAAATTAAGAAATTTACAAGAAGTAGAAATATCATCACTTTCTTTAGGCGCTCTTTCTTTGTAAATCAGCATATATTTCTAAAGCAGGGACTCATGTGAAGTTGACCGGGTAAATCTTCCAATCACTTCGAAATGTTTGTGCCGGGGGCGAAAATGTTTGTTCCGGATTGTGCCGCCTTAATTTTCGTTTGTGCCTCGCTAATTATTTAATTATAGCATGTTTAAATTCAGAGTGTGAAGTTATCCTGTAATTGTAAAAATTTGCTCGGATGGGAATAAATTTGGTATCAATCGAAAGGAAATCGTTTGTGCCATGATTATTGCGTTTGTACCGCCTTAAAACGCAAGGACTCAGGAGAAATAAAGGAAAATCCGACTGGTTTATGTCTCGAGTAAGAGTGCAATGTTGTACCATATACAAATCATTATATGTATGTCCAAAGCTCACTCAAAATTAGTACCACTTCGCAGTGCCGGATTAAGCCAGCGCGGGGCCCGTGGCAAATGAAAAGTGCGGGGCCCCTTGAAATGCATTAACTTAATGTTTGAAACCTGTAGCCTGGATTAACCCAACTAACAATCGTCGTAACTCATCCGAATTTTCTAAAATCCTATCTATCTTTACTAGACTAGAAAGAGAAGATTAATACAAGTTTATTGAAAGTAACTATTGAAAAAGACTAGACGCGTTGAATGCTACTGAGGAAAGCAGCACAATGCATTTTAAATGGATGAGGTCAATATAGCTTTTGCTCCCACTTAAAATGCATTGGCCCGCTGCTGCGGTTGCTATTTCCATTCTATTTCTATCATAAGACAATTTAAATTTATTCAACCCAAAAAATACATTATAACTTATCTCCAATTTAAGTCGAGACGAAGCTTGGAAAATGAAGAACGCTTTGTGGTTGCCACACTTACGAAGTGTATCCTTGCAAAACGTTATTTCGCTTAATCACGTTTTTTCCTTTTATTTCCACATGTCCACCATTGGGACATCGAGCTTGTGATGCAGCCCCGGGGTTGATTTCCTGAAGGTGAGTGCATTCACCGGATGGAGAAATCCCCATCTGACAATAAGACCTTGTCAGTAAAACGCCGAAGGTCCAAACCGCCCGAAGGACCGGGAGATAAGGCCGTAACGGCTAGGTGCTCCCCTGGCGGTATACCCCGTAGATGGTATCTATGTCCACCATTGGGTACTGTTGCTACGCAAATGGCAGAGTTCGTGGTCGTGCAACGGCACGTCAGAGCACACGACCGGACCGAACAATTTGTCTTTACAGCGGCTAGTGATGTATGGGAATAGTAGCCCTATTCGACTCACTGGATCATTTCCAGATTTATTGGAAATCCCATACAAAATGATAATCCTGGAAGTTGATCCAGGGTATGACTTGGATCATCTGCCAAACTAATCCCCTAGTATCTCCGCGAACAATTTCCCTACAATTTCCCGTATGTCATTTTGTTATTCAGTATTTTTGGTTATCTCGCACGCTGCATAATTACAAATGCAATTTATAATTTAGAATATCGCGTTGGGGCCATATGACACGATAGTCAGCTGTTACCGATTTGGGAAATTTTGATCCGATTTCATTCGACTTGGACAGGATCAATGATCCAGTCAGTCGAATAGGGCTAGTGTCATAGTAATTATTTCCCATACCGAACGCAGCCCACTGTCAAGAATGTATTATTAGTCAAGGAGGCCGTGTACCTCTGACGTCACGTTAACCAACGGCCGAGTACATTACCGCCCCCAGGGTAAAGGAGGTAGCATTTTTAATGCAATTTTATTCGCCTTCACTAAATCTATAAACACATAATTTTGACGAAAACCTATAGTCCTTCGCCTTCTATTACCTTATTTCTTGGGTTATGACTCCTTTTTCGCTTGCAACAAAACACATAAACGATCGCTCCTCTAAATCGTCGGACACTTTCGAATTACATGATAGAGGATTTTCGTTTCGTGTGCTCGAAAAACGAAAGTCCTATTACTTTCGAAAAGAAGCTATTCGTTTTCGAGTTACATGATACCTCTTTGGCTATTTCGAAAGCAATTCCTTTCGAATTGAATTACATGATCGGCCCCAGTTCCTTTCCCAGGTCCGAATATGAACTTACGTTAATTCCGCCTCTTTCTAAGATATCTTCTGCCGAAGTATACCAAATACGCTATTTAGTTGATGATACGCTTCCATGCGTCTAGTTAGTGCAGAAAGTATATTATCAATTGTGACAATAAAGACATTGACTTCAAAGGTTTAGGCAGGTCCTTGACTGTCAACAATTTCATTGGGGATTGAGGAGCCACTGAAATGATCATAATTTGTGTTCCGCTTTCGGTTTCGATCGATTGGAATTCCTCATAACCCATTAGATCTATGGCTTTTGATTCTATATCTTTGTATGCGAACCACATTGCTTGTACGTAGCAATGTATAATGACTTATACAGAGCCTATCGCGTATTAAGGTCTTGATCAGTCGACTGTAGTGAAGCGTGAGTCGCAGTCGGTTGTAAGCGTTCTAAAATGTCATTCCATTCTACCATCAATATTTCTGTTTCTTGCCTGTTCATTTTGGAAGCTAGTCCGTAAGCTTGATTCCGACACTCAGCTTTTGATCTTGGTTATTGGATAAGTCACCCAAAACTCGTTTGATAATGGGAAAACCACCTAAAAGTGCCTTCGTCGCATCAGGTCGTGCAGATCATCTACAGTATCGGATAATCTTTTCATGATTGGTATTTTTGAACCAGTATCTTGTATGACCTTCGTGAAAATACCCCACCGATAGGTTGAAGGAAAATAAAAATGAATTTAAATTTTCAACGAAAGTAACGGAAGTTTATGCTTTTTTCCAACATTCTGCAGCTTATTTATTTTTTGAGGCAAGCGCGGGGCCCCCCTAAGCGCGGGGCCTGTGGCATTTGCCACCTTCTGCCACGTGGTTAATCCGGCACTGCCACTTCGTTTTGGCCAAATTGCCTAATGTTGATCTAATGTCACGAAAACAACCAAACAGGTACACGTATACAGGAAATTGCTCTTTTGCTACACAGTTTAAGTTGAAGAGAGTTTAGATTCTCTGCCAGAGCAGGTTTTCGTGCATTTGTCAACTTCAATGAGTGTATCTCGTGTATCTTCTTCCGCTGGTCACGACGTCACGGGTCGCGGTGGTTTACGGAAAAGAATATCATACGGTATCTGCGCTTGCGAAAACTGCATATAGATAACACATGAAAGATGACGCAGAGAATCGCTGATGCCGGGCCGGATTTGATGACAATGAACTTCTTTAGGTTGCGAAACAGATTGTGTTCGTTGACTTCATGCAACGTACTGTAATAGTAATAATAATAACAGTGTTTATTTAGAAAAAAAGATTTCCATGTAGTACAACAATTAATTAGAATTTCGAATTCATCTTAAACAAAATCATACAATAATTGCTGATATATCGTTTGCGACTTTTCATGTTTTATCTCACATGGCAATGAATTATATAGTTTAATGCCTTCATAAAAAAGTGAGTTTTGGCTACATTTTTTTGTTGCATTCGTAAGTTTAACATCGTTCGAATTATTAGATAAAAACAAAACTGAAGCACAATAGTTGAAATGCGGTAAAATAAAGGACTTATATAAACTTAACTTTTGCATACTGTTCAGATCATTACGCAATCTACACATAACATTTAGCTTATGACCTAATTGTTTACAGAGATTGTTGATATTATGGTTAAAAGTCAATTTATCGTCAATAATAATACCTATGGCACCATCATGTGGAAGATAGGAAAGGGTTGCCGTCTGCGCCAATGAATTAAATGAATTAAAAATTTTAGCATATAATGTTGCCGGTTTGAGAAATAAAAATATATTCAATGATTTGTACGAATATACAGGGTGTCCCGCATTGGGTGGTCAATACTGTAAGGGTTGATAGCGCAACTTGTTTCAGCAAGAAAATTACCAATACAATCGGATTTTTTTTACCGTTACCCTGTTATCGCTCTTTTTGTGAAAGTCATCAAAAATCGTGACTTGTCACGCAAAATCGTAATTTGCAGTACTCCTGATGACTTAATCCAAGATTTGATTTCAGTTTAGAAAACACATAAAATTCCACAAAAACTGAAGTTTTTCCTGTTGCCAAAATTATCGGTACTTTCAAGATACAGTAACTCAAACTTAATAGAAATTTTAAAATAGATTTTTCATCGAAAATTCAAACAGTAATTTCATAACGGTGCTTTATACGTACAACTCTGCAAAGTTGACAAAAGTTGCTTCAACATGTTGGCTTTCCAACGGTATATCACATTTCATATTTACATTGCGATATTTTAGAATTACACATATTGGATATAAAAAAACAAGGTAATTATTTTCTTATCGGATTATTTAAACTGAAATTTTATTCATTTATTTTTTATATTTTACTATCGCAATTTTGAAAATTTGTTAAATAAAAATTAAAATAAAGTTTTGAATTTGAGAAAGAACCAATAAACTAAAAATATTAACTAATGATTAAATGGGTCTGTTTGATGAATTGGAATAATGCTGCTGGAATTGGCCTCCTCCATTTTGTATGCAGACTCGACACCTTCGGCGCATGGAAGAAACGTCCCGAAGGATTAGGAGGGGTTTCCTTGATGTTGTCACAAGCATCATTTATTCGCTGCAGCAGCTGTTCCCGGGAGGTAATCGGCTCGGAATAGACATTGCTTTTTAAGTTACCCCATAAATAAAAATCTAGGGGAGTAAGGTCGGGACTTCTCGCAGGCCACGCAACTGTCCCAAATCTGCCAATCCACTTTCCGGGAAATTCGTTTTCCAAATATTCTTTGATAGGTCTCGCATTATGAGCGGGCACCCGTCTATCTGCCATAAATAGCAAATATTAAATTTTAACCGTTATAAGTACCGTTGCATTTGCCAAACAATGTACCAAATTTCAAATATCTTACAGTTCTAGTCAAAATAATGTAGCGAGATTCTATCCCGAATCATAATTGCCTTTGTATGTCTTTTTTCGAGTCTAGGGAAAATTGTTAACGATTCCACTGAAGCCATGATTTTTACCATTAAATGTGTGTTTACCTAAAATTCTGCAATGTAAATAAGAAAAGTGATATACCGTTGGAAAGCCAACATGTTGAAGCAACTTTTATCAATTTTGCAGAGTTGTACGTATAAAGCACCGTTATGCAATTACAGTTTGAATTTTCGATGAAAAATCTATTTTAAAATTTCTGTTAAGTTTGAGTAACTGTATCTTGAAAGTGCCGATAATGTTGGCAACAGGAAAAACTTCAGTTTTTGTGAAATTTTATGTAGTTTCTGAAACTGAAATTAAATCTTGGATTAAGTCATCAGGAGTGCTGCAAATTACGATTTTGCGTGACAAGTCACGATTTTCGATGACTTTCACAAAAAGAGCGATAACAAGGTAACGTTCGTTTTAATAAAAACTCTACTGCTTTTATTTATAATGAATAATTTTGAATAATACGAGAAAAAAACTAAAAAATTTTGTTTTGAAGAGGATATCGGCTACAAGAAGGAGTGACAGAGGAAGACCGAGTGGAGGTTGCTTACTAGGATACAAAAACAAACTGAACTAGGGGGTTGCGGGAGCATGACTCCACAGTACGATTCCATTCGTTTTTAACTTTTATGTTGCTTTGGTAAAGACACATTATTTCCAGGTTTTGTGAAATTGGTGCAAAAAATGTTTCTTAGAAGAACCAAAATGGGGGATGGGTTAGTATGGCCACCCCATGACCCCATGGTCAGATTTGATCAATTCTCAGATATGTTTTTTGTCATCAAGAGAAACACATTTGTGTGTAATTTTGTTGAAATTGGTGCACAAATAAAAAAGTTATTCTTAGAAGAACCTAATTTGGGGGGTTAGGTTTGTATGCCAGCCCCATGACCCCATTATCCGATTTGATCCATTCTTAGATATGTTATGTGTCATCAAGAGAAACACATTTGTGTGAAATTTGGTTCAAATTGGTGCACAAATAAAAAATGTTTCTTAGAAGAACCAAAATGGGGGTTGGGTTAGTATGGCCACCCCATGACCCCATTGTCAGATTTGATCAATTCTCAGATATGTTTTGTGTCATCAAGAGAAACACATTTGTGTGTAATTTTGTTGAAATTGGTGCACAAATAAAAAAGTTTTTCTTAGAAGAACCTAATTTGGGGGGTTAGGTTTGTATGCCAGCCCCATGACCCCATTATCCGATTTGATCCATTCTTAAATATGTTATGTGTCATCAAGAGAAACACATTTGTTTGAAATTTGGTTGAAATTGGTGCACAAATAAAAAAGTTTTTCTTTGAAGAACCTAATTTGGGGAGTTAGGTTTCTATGGCAGCCCCATGACCCCATTATCCGATTTGATTCATTCTTAGGTATGTTATGTGTTATCAATAGAAACACATTTGTGTGAAATTTGGTTGAAATTGGTGCACAAATAAAAATGTTTTTCTCAGAAGAACCTAATTTGGGGGGTTGGGTTTGTATGGCAGCCCCATGACCCCATGGTCCGATTTGATCGATTCTCACATATGTTATGTGTCATCAATAGAAATACATTTGTGTGGAATTTGGTTGAAATCGATGCACAAATAAAAAAGTTTTTCTTAGGAGAACCTAATTTGGGGGGTTAGGTTTGTATGGCAGCCCCATGACCCCATGGTCCGATTTTACCGATTCAAACATACAAACTGCCTGCAGCAAAAAGAAGCGTTTGTGCAAAATTTCAGCTTCATAGCTTTTAAATTGGCCGACGGACGGACGGACGGACATCGCCCAATCGACTCCCCATGTTATGCTGATCATATATGTATACTTATTATGTATATGGTCGGAGATGCTTCCTTCAATGCGTTACAAACTTCATGACAAAGTTAATATACCCTTCGTTGACTCTACGAGCGAAGGGTATAAATATAATGTTTATAAAGGTTATTTTGTTTGAAAAACCTGATAAAACTGACCGAGGGTGGTCCAATTAGAAGGTGGTCCGATTATAGAGTGGTCCGATTAACAGGTTTGACTGTATATGGTCGGAGATGCTTCCTTCAATGCGTTACAAACTTCATGACAAAGTTAATATACCCTTCGTTGACTCTACGAGCGAAGGGTATAAATATAATGAGGGGTTGTTTTTAAAATGTAAAACTGCCTTATTGATTTCGAAAACGTTTAGTATAAATTTTAATTAATCTCAATGAACTTTTTATAATGTTTGGATACATTTTGACTAAAACCGCCATCCTCACCGAATACATTTTAAAATACGTTAAGACGGTTATTTTAGTCGAAATGCATCCGAACATATAAAAAGTTCATTGAAATTTTGCTCATATGGAAAAATGTGAGGAAGATTTAAAAAATTAAGCCTCATGTCGTTTTCTGCCCCCTAAAACTCTTCTCCCAATAAAGGAAGGAATCGTCGTTGAGTACTTTGAGTACGGAAAGGTCATGCTTCGTCGAATAGATGATGCTCAACTTAGGCGCCTCATACAAATCACCGTTTCGTAAAATATTTACAAAATTTTACGGATTTTCAATTAATAATTTGGAAAAACGGCGATTTTGAATAATTTTGTAAGTAAATCGATTTACAAATAAATTTTTCTCAATTCAGTGTTTTTCGGCCGGAGATATACTATACATTTCGTTTCAAAACTTAACGTTGACATAATTAAAAACATGTATTCGAATCATAAAATGTATATTCTAGACTTAATAGAATAGAAGCTGGGTTTAATGAATGAGGAGCTCTTTTATATACTAGAGGCAGAGCGACCCATTTTGGGGACCCAACAGGGGTTTTATTTCATTTCGCCTATATAAATTAAATTTAGGAACTTCTTCTCCCGGAGTTCCCTTGATTAATTTAATTATATGATGTATGAAATTAACTACAAATAGGCGATCTCGGCGTGGTCCAGGAAATATATAGTGCTTGCAACATTATATACACTCCTCTATATGCAATGTAACGTTGACTCGAAATAGCCTTTAAACGACTGAGTGAAGGCACCATGCCCACAAGGGGTTACGGTACAGAGAAGAAGATAGGCGATCCTTATGAGTGCGAAATACATCATTATCATTCTAAAATGAGAAACAATTTTTAGCCCTTTCCTAGTCAATATTTTTTGTAATTTTATTTGAAATAGAAAAATACCCGTTACGAATTGTAATTGTATTGACACAGACTTATCGTCGATTAGCTACTTATATAAAAGTTCTAAAAGTAACAGAAAGCTCATGAATTTCTAATAAAAAAAATTATCCTGCTTACTTCGACTAGCCGCAGTGTACCCGTACATCGGCACGGTAAGTACCGTATGAAAAATCAGATCAAAACCATGAACAATTTCATCGAAACGGGATAAATGTGATGGTGCGTAGTCGATTCCAGGGTTAAGAATCACTATGAAATTTGAAAACGCAATACACTCATGAAATGTGAGAATTTATTTTTTTCTTTTCACGATACAGTCTTGACTCGGTAATCCGGAGCACCTTTAATCCGGATCATTAAAAGTTACCACCATGTATTCTATAGTCCGGATTTTGGCAGGAAATGTTGACTTTACACTCCGGATATTTATGATGTTCAAGGTGAAATGGCAGATTTGGTCTCATACTTACTTTTGGAGTAGTTTGAGCAATAACACGGTGACTACTTTTAAGTGATGCCCAGACCAACGCGTCACGAATTTTCCGTCGCGAATCCGCGCCGGAAAATTCGCGGCACATTTTTTGGTGCCCACACCGGCGCGGCACGAATAATTCGCTGGGTACTGTCACTCACAGCTGATATCATGTTGTTGCCTTAGAAAAGGTATTAGATTTATGTAAGGAAGGGACTTAGACATGATAGAGAATAACTGCAAGAACTGGCCAAATACGATTATTTTAACATTTATAATCATGCTGCAATTTTCGTGCACTAAATCAAAATGTCGCGGCATCTTTACTTATTATGTAAAAGCGTAAGCGGAAGAAATCAACGTGAAATGCGACATTTTACCTCTCCATGTCTATACTTATTCTAAGGATAAAATCATTGACATGCGCAAATTGATGGAAATATGCAGTGCAGTACAACCTTTTTACACCGTACCCTACAAAAAGTTACGGCAGTGTTCGATTTGATTGTTTGAATTGACTATCGCGTACCCGAAAACTCTTACATCTTATCTTGTGCCCGTCGAATGGTTAGTCTTATCGTATAGAGAAGACACAAAGCTTGAACATTGTTTTGCGGCTGTTTTTAATTGAATATATGCAACTGTTTACCTAGCATGGTTACGCAAAATGCGTAGTTACATACAAGCTTGAATATTCTATTGAATTGAATGTTTACTTTGCATAGTTACGCCATATTTTGCTTGGTTACGCCATCGTATGAAATTGCATAATAACTTTTAGTAGAATCCTTACGTGATTCCTTACGATGGCGTAACCAAGCAAAATATGGCGTAACTATGCAAAGTAAACATTCAATTCAATAGAATATTCAAGCTTGTATGTAACTATGTACTTACAAACGCGAGCACCGAACCACCAGGATCCTCATTTCCTATCGTATACTACATATTCATGAATGAAACGATTGACCTTGTATTCTTTCGAAAATCCGTCGATATCTCTGCAATCCTTTGGTGTGGCAGAACGACCGATGTGGCGCTAGACTCATCATAAAATGTTCGATCCTCTTTTTTTTCCGGTCAGTGCACAGGGTGGTCAGAGATAACCGTCAACCTGGATGTTGGCCACAGCAATTTCACAATCAGCTTCGTATACTATGTACTTCGATAATCCGTCGATATCTTTGGAATCCTTGAGTCCAGCTAAGCGATCAAGGTTTCGCTGGACTCAAGGATTCCAAAGATATCGACGGATTATCGAAGTACATAGTATACGAAGCTGATTGTGAAATTGCTGTGGCCAACATCCAGGTTGACGGTTATCTCTGACCACCCTGTGCACTGACCGGAAAAAAAAGAGGATCGAACATTTTATGATGAGTCTAGCGCCACATCGGTCGTTATGCCACACCAAAGGATTGCAGAGATATCGACGGATTTTCGAAAGAATACAAGGTCAATCGTTTCATTCATGAATATGTAGTATACGATAGGAAATGAGGATCCTGGTGGTTCGGTGCTCGCGTTTGTAAGTACATAGTTACATACAAGCTTGAATATTCTATTGAATTGAATGTTTACTTTGTATAGTTACGCCATATTTTGCTTGGTTACGCCATCGTAAGGAATCACGTAAGGATTCTACTAAAAGTTATTATGCAATTTCATACGATGGCGTAACCAAGCAAAATATGGCGTAACTATGCAAAGTAAACATTCAATTCAATAGAATATTCAAGCTTGTATGTAACTACGCATTTTGCGTAACCATGCTAGGTAAACAGTTGCATATATTCAATTAAAAACAGCCGCAAAACAATGTTCAAGCTTTGTGTCTTCTCTATACGATAAGACTAACCATTCGACGGGCACAAGATAAGATGTAAGAGTTTTCGGGTACGCGATAGTCAATTCAAACAATCAAATCGAACACTGCCGTAACTTTTTGTAGGGTACGGTGTAAAAAGGTTGTACTGCACTGCATATTTCCATCAATTTGCGCATGTCAATGATTTTATCCTTAGAATAAGTATAGACATGGAGAGGTAAAATGTCGCATTTCACGTTGATTTCTTCCGCTTACGCTTTTACATAATAAGTAAAGATGCCGCGACATTTTGATTTAGTGCACGAAAATTGCAGCATGATTATAAATGTTAAAATAATCGTATTTGGCCAGTTCTTGCAGTTATTCTCTATCATGTCTAAGTCCCTTCCTTACATAAATCTAATACCTTTTCTAAGGCAACAACATGATATCAGCTGTGAGTGACAGTACCCAGCGAATTATTCGTGCCGCGCCGGTGTGGGCACCAAAAAATGTGCCGCGAATTTTCCGGCGCGGATTCGCGACGGAAAATTCGTGACGCGTTGGTCTGGGCATCACTTAAAAGTAGTCACCGTGTTATTGCTCAAACTACTCCAAAAGTAAGTATGAGACCAAATCTGCCATTTCACCTTGAACATCATAAATATCCGGAGTGTAAAGTCAACATTTCCTGCCAAAATCCGGACTATAGAATACATGGTGGTAACTTTTAATGATCCGGATTAAAGGTGCTCCGGATTACCGAGTCAAGACTGTATCGTGAAAAGAAAAAAATAAATTCTCACATTTCATGAGTGTATTGCGTTTTCAAATTTCATAGTGATTCTTAACCCTGGAATCGACTACGCACCATCACATTTATCCCGTTTCGATGAAATTGTTCATGGTTTTGATCTGATTTTTCATACGGTACTTACCGTGCCGATGTACGGGTACACTGCGGCTAGTCGAAGTAAGCAGGATAATTTTTTTTATTAGAAATTCATGAGCTTTCTGTTACTTTTAGAACTTTTATATAAGTAGCTAATCGACGATAAGTCTGTGTCAATACAATTACAATTCGTAACGGGTATTTTTCTATTTCAAATAAAATTACAAAAAATATTGACTAGGAAAGGGCTAAAAATTGTTTCTCATTTTAGAATGATAATGATGTATTTCGCACTCATAAGGATCGCCTATCTTCTTCTCTGTACCGTAACCCCTTGTGGGCATGGTGCCTTCACTCAGTCGTTTAAAGGCTATTTCGAGTCAACGTTACATTGCATATAGAGGAGTGTATATAATGTTGCAAGCACTATATATTTCCTGGACCACGCCGAGATCGCCTATTTGTAGTTAATTTCATACATCATATAATTAAATTAATCAAGGGAACTCCGGGAGAAGAAGTTCCTAAATTTAATTTATATAGGCGAAATGAAATAAAACCCCTGTTGGGTCCCCAAAATGGGTCGCTCTGCCTCTAGTATATAAAAGAGCTCCTCATTCATTAAACCCAGCTTCTATTCTATTAAGTCTAGAATATACATTTTATGATTCGAATACATGTTTTTAATTATGTCAACGTTAAGTTTTTATTTATTACATTTTGAAACGAAATGTATAGTATATCTCCGGCCGAAAAACACTGAATTGAGAAAAATTTATTTGTAAATCGATTTACTTACAAAATTATTCAAAATCGCCGTTTTTCCAAATTATTAATTGAAAATCCTTAAAATTTTGTAAATATTTTACGAAACGGTGATTTGTATGAGGCGCCTAAGTTGAGCATCATCTATTCGACGAAGCATGACCTTTCCGTACTCAAAGTACTCAACGACGATTCCTTCCTTTATTGGGAGAAGAGTTTTAGGGGGCAGAAAACGACATGAGGCTTAATTTTTTAAATCTTCCTCACATTTTTCCATATGAGCAAAATTTCAATGAACTTTTTATATGTTCGGATGCATTTCGACTAAAATAACCGTCTTAACGTATTTTAAAATGTATTCGGTGAGGATGGCGGTTTTAGTCAAAATGTATCCAAACATTATAAAAAGTTCATTGAGATTAATTAAAATTTATACTAAACGTTTTCGAAATCAATAAGGCAGTTTTACATTTTAAAAACAACCCCTCATTATATTTATACCCTTCGCTCGTAGAGTCAACGAAGGGTATATTAACTTTGTCATGAAGTTTGTAACGCATTGAAGGAAGCATCTCCGACCATATACAGTCAAACCTGTTAATCGGACCACTCTATAATCGGACCACCTTCTAATTGGACCACCCTCGGTCAGTTTTATCAGGTTTTTCAAACAAAATAACCTTTATAAACGGACCACCCCTTAATCGGACCATGGACCACAATTGGTGAGTCCAATTGGATAGATCAGTACTAGACAAACCTCCACAATCGGACCAACAACTGGTTAAATCTCCAAAATCGGGCCAAAACTACTACAAATTTATTGATAACTTTATTTGCCTGGAGCAGTAAGAGGTAAATTTCACCACACTAACCAACAGACAATTTATTTTACAGAGTACTTCCTAGTTCCCATACAGGCAAACAAGTCTTAGACATTTTTTAATACATTCACTTAAGTTCCGATTACAATGAGCTATATCATTCGTCATGTCGACTTGAAATTTCGTAGATGGCATCAACCATTCCATCAGTGTTGGGTGCATTAAGGGGCGAGAGAATTCTGGAATTTCTGCGACAAGAAGATGCCAGTGAAGTTAAAGGGTAAGTTATACAAAACGCCTGAGAACTAAAGGATTCGAGGATTGATTGAACCCTGATCCGCATATTAGGAAATGGGAATCATAAAATGTTCGATCCTCTTTTTTTCCGGTCAGTGCACAGGGTGGTCAGAGATAACCGTCAACCTGGATGTTGGCCACAGCAATTTCACAATCAGCTTCGTATACTATGTACTTCGATAATCCGTCGATATCTTTGGAATCCTTGAGTCCAGCTAAGCGATCAAGGTTTCGCTGGACTCGCAACAAAATTGATGCTCCGACGCCACCTTGAGGGTGGCGTCGAAGCATCTTTCCTGCGTAGCTCACAAGGGGATAACCGAGATAAGTACAATAATTCACAAAATGTATGCTTTTGTTAGTTGTCAACCTAGATGTCGGTCACAGCATTTTCACCATCAACTTCGTACTATGCGCTTTAGAAAATCGTCGATATCTATTGCAATTTATTTGTGTAACAACGACGAGTAAAAACCTTCCTTCCTTGGAATTCAGGTTTCCAGAAATGTTACTTCTTTCACTCATCCATACCATAAAACATTCAAAACTTAAATGCTAGGTCAATACCTAAACAACTCATTCCAATTCTACATCTTTTTCGGGTACACCAACATCAAGTTGCACTACACTGCACCTGTCAAATAAATTATTTGAATAAAATTACATTAAGTAGCAAATATTCGAACCGGAAAAAATACTGCAAAACTGGCGAATATTCGCGTTGGTGTGGGCATCTCCATACAACGCAGTGTGTTACAATTTTGACGCCGCGGAAAAATTCGCCGCGAATATTCGCTGACGCGCCGGTGTGGGCATCACTTTAAAAATACATTTATCGATTTTTTATCCTCTTTTTAATTTGTTTCGGCGGTTTTTCTACAGAAACTGGGCTTATCCGGATTTTTGGACTTGGTCCGGATTGCAATAGATACGCATATAATTACAAACCTATGAATACCTTCACATCTACTACGCGTACTCCATGACAACGGCAGTTGTTTACATTTGAGAGGATTACTAAATGTTTATATCGTTCTCTCAATCAACGTTACCGCAATGACCGCAATGTAGCTAAAAATATCGTTCCGGCATGCACGGACCTGTCGTGCTCTGTGGCCGTGATCGTTCGGTCGCCACTCTGTGACACTCATAGAGAAACGAGTTTCCAAACTCGGCGCGACTCGTCGCAAGTTTATTATTCAGAAGAAGATGATAAGAAATATTCTTATCGTAGAATAATAAACTAACAATGCGACTAGGAAGTGGTATGGCTGACAACCATATCACACTCCGAATTCAGTTGTCTTTGTAACGTTGATGACTACACACGGTAGTCATCAACGCACCATGCTCCACTAGGAGTTACGGTAATCAAGAGAGAGAGAGATGCACGGACCTACATGGTACTACACAGCACTACTTGGCATACTCGCGGCACCACGCGGGATACACATAGATTGTTGAAGAGAACAAATCAGCTCTCTTCGCATGGAGGTACGAATTGCAAGGCAACGTGTGGCTTCTCTTCGTTCGATTGAAATGATGTAAAATTTTGATGCCATTTCTTTGTACTACGTGAACTATCTGCCTAGTTCTTATGGCTGTGGTGTTGTTTGACACTGTATATTGTTCGTTTTCATATCGGCTCCGATTTATATAAGGACATTTATGTTAATAATGATTATCAACACGTTATAGTGTTATAGATTTGTGAATATTATTTCACAATTGGAGGGGTACCAATTGGGGGCTGGGAAGCCTTATTTTTTTTTGTTTTTGTTTTTGACATCAAATTCGGAATCAGCGCGCCAAATTTACCTAGTGTTTCTGCCACACCGATTAGACGAGTATTTCCCCGAGAAAACAAGAGTACCATTTTGGGGAGGGGAGACCTACAATTTTTTTTCTTGTTTTTTACCTTAAATTCGGAATTCAAATTTACCTAACATGATATTAACCCAAACGCAATTACGCCAGGAAGTTTGAACAAAAATTTGGCCAAACTTCAGAAAAATTAGGGGGAAGCTGGATTTTTGCATGAGCCTTCCTTTCGAGGTCCCAAACAAGACCCTAAAAGTCCCCGCCTCTACGAGTGCCGCTAGCAGTGCTACAGAGGGTCAAAGACCCTCGAAAACAGGTTTTTCTGAATATTTCGATAACGGTAGCATATACAAAAAAAGTGATGTATGGCAAATTTGAAGCTCTTCTGCTTTCTCAATAAACGATGGAAAGAGCGAATACTTTCGGGCACTCCTAACGGCGCCTAAGGTCTTCTAGGAGAAATCTGTAGCTTCTGTGGCTGTTAGTAAGACGCCAAGAGTCCCCAAAGTTGGGAGCCCCCCCTAACGAAGTTATGAGGGTCCAAACAATCAATTAAGCAGTTTCTGGGGAATCTGTATAACGGTAACGTGCATCGAAAACTGTTATATGGCGAATTTGTAGCTTATACGCTTAATTAAATATCCTAATTTCAGATTGATGCGTGCAATGCTAAGGGCGCTATGATGGTCCGAACCGTACCATAACGTTTTTTTTTTATTTTCGTGAATTCTTCATAACGGGAACGCATTCGGCAGGGGAGCCTGTAACAATTTGTTTCTTCTGTACCCTAAACTTAAAATGCCCAAAACAACTCATCTATGCGGGCACCCCCAAGGAAGCTATAAGGGGTCATAATTGAACAAAAAACCGTTTGTCGGAATTTTTTTAATAACGGCACACTCTTGTCTTGAGAGAATCCATCTAAGATAAATTTGAAGATCCTGTGACTGTTAGTAAGACGCCAAACGTCCCCAACGATGGAAGCCCCCTAAGGAAGTTACGAGGGTCCAAACATCCAAATAAGCATTTGTTATATGGCGAATTTGAAGTTTTTACAACGCTTAATTAAATGTTCAAATTTTTGATCGATACATATAGTACTAAGGGCGCTATGAGGTCCCAAACCATACAATTTCGGTATTTTTGGTTATTTTCGTGAAAATCTCCCTAACGGTAACGTATACCGGAGGCAGTCTGTAAAAAATTGTTGTTTCTATGGTTTCAAAAGAAAATACTCCACCGATTTGTATGCACCTGAGGCAACTATTAATAAATAACAGGCGCGACAATCCAGCATTGGACTAAGGCCGCAGGATGTGTTAGTGACATCATATTTCCAAGATCTTATCTGCTTTTTGTTGAGGTAATGAGATCAGCAGTGTTATTTATCCCCATAAATGGGTACTCGTTTAACATCTGAGTGAGATCATAGTCCGTCACATGCTCGTGAGTTCGAAAAACACCATGGAACACGGTGAGATTCGAACTTACGACCCTGTGCACCGAAGGTGCGCGCACTAACCGCTAGACCAGCCAGACTGAGGCAACTATACATGCATTATAACCTTGAAAAATTTCCGAGAATTGTTTTTTTGTTTAACTTCCACCCCTCATAGCATTCTTGGGGTTGCCTGCATAGATGAGTTGTTTTGGCATTTTAAGTTGAGGTTACGGAAGCAACAAATTGTTACAGGCTTCCCTCCCGAAGAAGAAAAAGAATTCACGAAAATAAGAAAAAATACCGTTTTTGTACGGTTCGGAACAGCTACAAATTAACCATATAACAGTTTTCGATGCACGTTACCGTTATAGATATTCCCCAGGAACTGCTTAATTGATTGTTTGGACCCTCATAACTTCGTTAGGGGGGGGGGGGGGGGGGTGTTACAATTAGTAATTATAGACGAGCCGGTTGGGTTATTATAATACTTTATTAGTACATACTAAGATGTGCACGCTTCGGAGGCTTACAGAATAAGAGATCGGGTCGAAAATCGCACAGTGCTAAGAACCCTTTTACATTACATCGAGATATGGATCAGTTCGATAGTTTATAAGTCTATGTGAGATTATTTTTTTTTTTTTTTTTTTTTTTTTTTTTTTTTGCCTCACAGAAACTTTTGTCCCGGGACTAGGCTTCTCGGCATCACTTTACTTACTATCCGTACGTAAGTGACTAATCAATCAATCGAGTGTAAACTCTAGCAGATCGTAAAAAAAAAAACTGAAAACAAAATATATTAATAAGGAAATTTATCAAAATAACTTCTTTTAAACATTAGTTTATTAGTACAATTAAAATTAACTAAGTCCTTCAAACTATTATAAAGAATAATTGACCTTGTAATTGGTTCATTAAGCCCATAGTTTACTCTATGATAAGGCTGAACAAGAAGGTTGTTCCGCCGTAAATTGTGAGGAATATTTCTCACTTGAAAGTTATTTAATATATCTTCACAAACAATATGAGAGCAAAACAGGTCTCTTATAAACATAGCGTTTAAAAATGTTCTTCTATAATCTAAGGCTTGTAAACCCAATAAGGAACAGCGAGTTTTATAATCTGGCTTGAAACGCCAGCCAATTTGATAAATGGCAAACCGTGTAAAATTGTGTTGAATTCTTTCTATACGCTCGATATGCACCTTATAGAACGGATTCCACACAATAGAACAATACTCCAGGTGCGAACGAACGAAAGCTGCATACAATATTTTTAAAGTAAAAGCATCATTAAATTCGCGCGCATTACGTTTAACAAATCCTAACATACTATTCGCTTTTGAAATAATGTAATCAATGTGTTGTCGAAATGAAAGCTCATGGTCGAAAATTACACCAAGATCTGATATTTCGGCAACCCTTTCAAGAACACTACCTGTTAAGGAGTACTCAAAGAAGACCGGAGTTTTCAATTTATATATGCTAAGTACTTTACATTTACTAACATTTAAATTTAAATTATTATCGCGGCACCAAAATTGCAGCTTTTCTAAATCGGATTGCAACTTAAGGCAATCATCAATGTTGCGTAT
This sequence comes from Microchrysa polita, assembly GCA_949715475.1. NCBI lineage: Eukaryota > Metazoa > Arthropoda > Insecta > Diptera > Stratiomyidae > Microchrysa > Microchrysa polita. The sequence goes on from OX454415.1 coordinate 89,487,520, forward strand.
TTTCATAGCGATTTTCATATCATCGGCATACTGCCATACACGCACGAATTTAAAATTATGGATGATATCGTTTATGAAAACTAAAAAGAAAAGTGGTCCTAAATGGCTTCCTTGCGGAACCCCTGATGAACACTTTATAACAGAGCGAGATGTACAGCCATTTAACTTCACCAACTGAGTCCTATCCGTTAAATAGGATCTCACCCAGCTTAGAAAAATTGACTGTATTCCTAAATGTTCTAGTTTTTTAAGTAAAATATTATGATCTACTCTATCAAAAGCCTTCGAAAAATCGGTATATACCACATCAACCTGCATTCCCTGCTCAATACCATCAGCAACAAATTTAGTAAATGATACCAAATTTGTTGAAGTTGATTTTCCTTTCAGGAATCCATGTTGACATGGCAATATCAAACGGCTAATTAAAACATCTATTTTATTTTTAATAAGCATTTCAAACAACTTCGGTATTGCAGATATTTTAGCTATGGGTCTATAGTTATCAATAAGATGCTTCGGACCCTTTTTGTGAACAGGCGTTATGTATGAAACTTTCCATTCATCAAGAAAAACACCTGAAGTCAAGGACAAATTAAAAATAAAGGCTAAAGGACGACATAACGATTGCATGCAATTCTTCAAAAATATATTAGGAATGCCATCAGGTCCGGCCTGAATACTAACATCAAGATCACGCATAGCATTCAATAGGTCATCCTCAGAAATCTCAAGAGCACTCGTAAGGTCCTCCTGAGCTATCCGAGGGACCAATGCACTCTGACTTCCATTGATATTAGCATTCATTTCTGATGAAACGGAGTCTGGCACTTTGTAAACTGAACTGAAAAATCTAGCAAATCCGTCACAAACCGATTGAACATCTTTGTAAAAATTGCCATTGAATTCTAAATTTTTTGGGATTCCCGTATTCTTACGCTTGCTGTTTATAAAATTCCAAAATGTCTTACTGTCATTCTTTATATTATTTTCAGCTCTCGCAATATACTGTTTGTAAAGATTTTTATTCATTAATTCATACTCTCTTCTCAATCTAAAGAAATTTTCTTTATTGGCAAGAGAGGATGACTTCTTGTATAATTTATGGGCCTTATTTTTTGCTCTCTTAAGTTTGAACAATTCTTTGGTAGCCCAAGGATTTTTTGCTTTTATTTTGTTCTTTTTTAAAGGAACGTACTTGCGAATAGATTTATTTAAAATTGAATTAAAAATTGTATAACTTTCAATAAGATTACTATTCGATATAACTGGAGCCCAATCCATATTAAAAAATGTTGAATTTAGTTTTTCAAATTGGGCTTTTTGGAAATTTCTAGTAGGAATAACTTCGGGCTCTTCTTCAATGTAATCATAAAAAACAAACTCAAGAAGAAGAGCACTGTGATGGATTGAATTGGGCAAAATTGGTTTATCTACTTTAATTACAGAAGCATTCAAGCAAGTACTAACAAATATTAGATCTAAAATTCTACCAATCGAATTTTTAACAAGATTCATTTGCATCAAATCCATTGCAAACAAACAATCTGTTAGAACAGATTCACACTCAAGATGTAAATCACGCGGCAGATTTTTTTTCTCGTCGTCGTTCCAGTACCAACTTATATTACCAAGATTGAAATCCCCAACAACAATCAATTTGTCTTTTTCCTCAAAAGATGCAAATAGCTTAGAGATATTATCTACATGTTTGTTATAAACATCAACTGAACTCAAAGGTGGTAAATAGCTATTAAAAATATATACTTTTTCGCTGCGAGAAACATTTATAGAAACACATATCTGTTCCACGTCCTTATGAAAAAGCTCAACTTCATGAGATGGGAATGTTGTTTTGATAGCTACCAAAACACCACCTCCTCTCTTAGTCGAAGCCTCATAACGGTCGCGACGATAGACATCATAGTCTCTTATGAAAAGTTCTTCATTTGTAATGTCTGTGTGAAGCCAAGTCTCGGTTAAGCAAACGGCAGCATAATCTTCTTGTGAAGCTGCAAGGTAAAAGTCATTTGTTCTTGAACGAAGACCGCCAACATTTTGATAATAGACCGAGAAAAATGAATTGGAAATTATGTGTTCTGCTGGACACTGTTTTGGCGTTTGTCGTTTTTTGAAAATTTGAAGGGTGATATGTTGACGCCCTTGGGCCAGAAGTTGGCACAAAACACTTGCTTAGAATATTCATGAGGAAGTTTCAAACCAAAACTGATTGAAACTAATTTGGAAATATCACAATCTTTTTTTATCAGAGGATAAACCGAAAGAAAGCTGTCATCTGTTAAATTAAGCTTTTTCATTACATATTCCTTTAAATCGTCTGCTTTTACCGAAGCATGCAGCTTAGAAACATGGAATACCTTGAAACTGGGGACACTTCGAAGAGAATCATTAGCTTGATCGATACCGAAGATTCTTTTGTGTCGCCTATTATTATTATCACTCTTTTTGGGAATAACATCACCAACAGGAGAAGGTTTTTTAATATGTTTCCCTTTCTTACGAACTGTGACAAATTTATCAATCGGAGATTGATTTTTGTCAACGTTGGAAGGAATTGTAGAAGATGAATCTGAAATAACAGTGGAAGTCCCCGCTTCATGGCTAACGAAAGATTGCTCAGAAGATATTGAAATAATATTTTTAGTTTTTTTCTTAGTGTCTTTCCCTATATTACTCTTCTTATTTTTTAAATTTACATTTTTATCTCGCAATGCTTCGGAATTGTTTTCACAACAATTTACAGATTTCATAAGGGATCTCAGCTTGCTAAGTTGGCTCTGCAACGACGAAACGAGCTGAGATAGACCGTCAATTTGGACTTTGTAAAATTGCTCGCAAACACAATTCATTTTAATACAAGAACTAAACTAATAAATTAATAAAAAGAGAAAAAAAGCAAAAAGAAAAAAATTTGCAAAAAGTGGGATTCGAACACAGGACCTCACGGGCGTGAGTCGTACACGCTACCACTGCGCTATATGCTAGTACGAAAATGTATGCCCAGATAACTCAGTTAAGCCGAGTTGAAATGACTACTGGACCAAATGAAAACAAAGAACAAAGACCGTCCGAGCGGCAGGTAAAAAATGCAAACCACTAAACACTTTTCGAACAAATTTATGATTTATCACTACACCAATCCGCGAAACCACTTTTACAGATGAAGTGAACGAGGAAATGAATCATAAAATTATGAATTTAATATTAAATCTTATGAATTTGATAAAAAAATTAGAAATTTAATATCAGCGAAAAATTTTGCGTGTTTGCTATGATAAACGTCAAACGTTTATAGATGGCTCTCTATGCAACACTCTCCCCTTGGCTATTTAAGTTCTTACAAAGTTTACATATTCAATTCATCTATAAAGAATAATACATTAAATTCATTATTTTTTCAAAATTTAACATCAATGATGATTCATCCTTCGGTCATTTCTCAACTTTCTAATATGTAATTCAAAGCTTAATTAAATTCAAACTAAAGGATCTATGATTCATCAAAAACAATATAGTTACTTTAAATTCAAATGGATATCCACTTATTTATTTCTAAATTACATAAATCTTTTTAATTTGAAATAGTAAATCTTTCCACCTTCTTTCTTTCTCTTAAAGGATATCTTCTTTCTGATGGTGGTTCACATGACTTTTCATTATTCTCATTTTCCAAACTTTTGTCGGACTCTTCATTCTTCCTTTCAGGTGCTTCATTTGCATTTGAAACAAAATCATTCACTGCTTCTCCCTTTTGAGATTTAGTTGTTGATGCTTCACTATATCGGTTATCGAAGATTTGTGCTTGAATGTAGGTATCAACATCGGTTTCTCGCAATAGTTCTTGATCGGCTTTACATCGTATTAATTGGTCTATGTGCCTTTTCCAAATTTCCCCATTATGCAATTTTACATGATAGGTCACTGGTCCCAAAATCTCTTTTACATATACTTGAATCCATTTCGAAGTTTTTGTCCTAAAATCCCTAATTAAAACGGGTTCCCCTACTTCTAACTTTCTAGTACAGTGAACCCCCGACATTCGCGAGGGATGCGTTCCACGAAATCGTCGCAAATGTTGAATTCGCGAATGTCGGGGTTCAGTGTCCTTGGGTACTGTCGGGGTTCAGTGTCTTTGGATAGTGCGAAAAATATTCAAAATATTCATAAAATATGAAGAATGCTACATGAACATCACAGTTTTTAAATAGTATGGAAAATGCCTTCCACTAAAACACTGAAAGCAATTGAGGATTAAAAAAACTCTCCCGTAAAAAAACTGCGCGTGAACAAGTGGTGCTCGTTTCTATCACTAAACTTTTGGGGTCGTTTTCGATTCCTTGCACTTTTCGCAGCAGCTTAGCTTCAATTCGCTTTCTTCGCAAGTTTCTTCATTCAGTTCAATTGGCATCATGGAAATCCGACATCTTGCTGCGACTACTATTTTCGGTTAGGTTTTTGAAGCGTTCGCCGCCAAGGCTCCTTCCAAATTTCACCAACAAATCTATGTAACTAGGGAACTCAACCACTCGTTTTCCATTATCATGGCATATCATGTGATTATATGAACATGTGCGAAACATCGGGCAATGCTTAGGACTATCCTATGTGCCGAAAATCCTTTGTTTCATTTTTGGTACTCAGAGGGGGTGATCCACGCAAATTTTCATCAAGAATAGAAGAACGTTTACAGAGAAATGCAGCAGTCTTTCTAAATTCTATGTTAGATTGAAGGAGACACGTCACCTTTAGAGTGAAAAAACTGTTTTCCCATAACGAAAACGCATCGGCTCAATCATTCAGACTTACCTCGGTCTAATTGTTAAAATTTAACTACGAGGTGGTATCGCATACTCGTACTCTAGTAAAATAGTCCCGAATCGCTTTTTTAGCTCCCAAACATGAAGTTTTAGATCAATGAAAGCGGTTCACGTCTCTTGCTTTGCGGTGATTTTGAGATCCTATAATTTCAAATTTTCGGACGACCAGTCTGATCATTGATAAACGAGAAAGTTCTATTAAAAGTCTTCCCTTGCATTCGGCCGCAGCAATAGTGCCAATTGACCTTTTGCGGAATTGAGCCCCACAGTGCAGTTTTTTGTTCCGGTAAAGGGCGGTTTCAATCATTTCATGGAATATCGCTGAAAAATTCACGCTTGCTTCTTCTTCTTCTTCTCTGTACCGTAACCATTTGTGGGGCATGGTGCGTTCACTCAGCCGTATATAGGCTACTTCGAGTCAACATTACATTGCATATAGTTTCGGAGTTTATATAGTGTTGCAAGCACTATATATTTCATGGACCACGCCGAGATTCGATCTCCGGAAACTCTAAATTACTAGCATCGTAGAGTGCGACTCAACCAAGTGAGCCACAGAGCGTGACACACGCGTGCTACTCTCCGCAAAATTCAAATATTATGATGCTTTTGGCGTTAATCTTATCTAAATTGATTAGGGTAGAAAAATAAGCGTGCTGTAGCGGTAAATTTTATTGCATTCAAAGAAATCGCAATGGTTAAAACGAACACGAAAATTTAGTTCTATTTTTTTTTTTCAAATTTTCGCTTTCGAACTATAGAACGAAATCGCGAATAAACATAGTGAATGTTGAAGAAGTGTCGCAAAGTATGAATCGCGAATAATCGAATTCGCGAATGTTGGGACCGCGAATAACGGGGGTTCACTGTATTCTCTTGTATATCGTTCTTTTGAGCCTTTTCTATTAAATTCTTTGTATTGGGTCTTAATAAATCGAAACGAGTTTTCCCGGCAGTTGTCGATATTTTAAACATTCGACACAGTTATGAGTTATTGACTCAATATCTTCATCGATAGAAGGCCACCAGAAATAACTCCTAGCTATCGACTTCATTTTTTCGATGCCCAAATGATTAGTATGCAATTCCTGTAAAACAGATTTTCTCATTTTTTCAGGAATTATTACTCTATAGCCCCACATTAAAACGCCTTGTTCAATTGTTAACTGTTCCTTTTTTCGTTTGTAACTTAAGAACGCATTCTCAACCTCTTCCGGCCAGCCAAATTTAAGGTAGTGAGATAAAGTTGCTAGAGTTTTGTCAGAAGCTGTAGCTTTCCTCAAAATATTAGAGTTAATTATTTTGTTTTCTTCTTGAAGACTGAGATAAGAGATTTCAATCTCATTCTTTTCGCGATACTCTTCACTAATAGGAACTCTTGATAAACCATCTGCCACATTTTTTTTCAGAAGTTACAAACTTTATATCAAAGTTGTACCCCGAAAGAAACAACGCGTATCTTTGCAATCTACTTGCTGCCATTATTGGTAATCCTTTCTTAGGACCAAATATACTGAGTAAAGCTTTACAGTCTGTTTTGATGGTAAATCTGTTACCCCATAAGAACTGATGGAATTTCATTATTCCGAATACAATTGCCAACGCTTCTTTGTCTACCTGTGCGTAGTTCCTTTCCGCCTTCGTTAAAGTTCTTGAGGCGAATGCTATTGGCTTCTCAATATTACCAGCTACGTGTGCCATCACTGCGCCTATTCCATAAGCAGATGCATCACACGTGATTACTATATGGCTTACTGGTATCGTAATGACATAAAACTCTGTCAGAAGTAATTAATTTCTTAATTTCGTTAATGGCCTTTTTAACCGATTCGTCAAAATTCCACTTAGTACCTTTATTCAACAACCGCAATAAAGGAGCTTGTATAGACGACAAATTTGGCAAAAACTTTCGATAAAAGTTGACTAGACCAAGAAACGCCTGTAGCTCAGAAATATTTTGTGGGAAAGGTGCGTTTAAAATAGCGTCCACTTTTTTATTATTTGGTTTAATTCCATCGCGATTTATGGTGTATCCTAAAAAGTCAATACTATCTTTAAAAAATTCGCATTCCTCCTTCCTGACGGTTAGTCCTAACGCTTTGAACGTCTGACATACTTCTTCTAACGCTGCTACATGTTCCTCTAAATTTTCTCCGAAAATCAAAATCTCGTCAAAATAAACCCGAACATTTTTTATGTTCCTCAATTTAGAGCTAATTCTATTTTGAAAAATACCTGGAGCTGCACTAATTCCATATGGTAACCTGTTATATACAAAAACACCCAAATGCGTACTGATAGCCAAAAGTTCTTTTGAACTTTCGTGGAGGGTCAACTGCTGATAAGCCTGACTGAGATCTACTACACTAAATTTTCCACCGGTTTTAATACCTGCTAACAGATCTTCGATTTTAGGGATAGGGCTGCGCTTTATTTCTAAATATGGATTAATTGTAATACGATAGTCCCCACATATTCTGATGTCTCCATTTGGCTTCAGTACAGGTACAATTGGAGTGCCCCATTGACTATAGTTCACTTTTGAAATTATACCTTCTTGCTGAAGCCTTTCTAGCTCGTGACTGACTTTCCCTATCAGTGAAAAAGGCAAAGATCGCTGCTGGAAGAACTTTGGTTTCGTATTTTCCTTCACTTTTACATACACTGGCTCATCCCGTAAAGTTCCAAATTTATCTGTAAACACTTCAGGATATGCCTTGATAATGTTCTCTAACTTTGTCTCAACTGAAATTAAATTGATTGATATCCCTAACTTCACTATCCAATCACGTCCTATAAGACTCTGCCCTCGACCAGTGACCACATATAATTTGCAATTTTCTTGCTTGTTGTTTAACCTCACTTTCACGTTAATGTATCCCAATGGTTTGATACACTCACCTGTGTACGATTTCAATATCATTTCAGACCGATTCAAACACAAATCTTTGAATTTTTCTCGATAGACCGCATCTGAAATTACCGAGACTCCAGCGCCTGTATCCACTTCCATGCTCAATTCCACATTTTCAACTAGAAGACTCACAGTGAATGGTTTTTATTTGCTTTAATTTTTTCTTTTATTTTACCTCGTCGCCATTTGTTACAATTAGTAATTATAGACGAGCCGGTTGGGTTATTATAATACTTTATTAGTACATACTAAGATGTGCACGCTTCGGAGGCTTACAGAATAAGAGATCGGGTCGAATATCGCACAGTGCTAAGAACCCTTTTACATTACATCGAGATATGGATCAGTTCGATAGTTTATAAGTCTATGTGAGATTATAGATGGCTCTCTATGCAACAGGGGGGGCTCCCAACTTTGGGGACTCTTGGCGTCTTACTAACAGCCATAGAAGCTACAGATTTCTCCTAGAAGACCTTAGGCGCCGTTAGGAGTATATAGGAAAGTATTCGGTCTTTCCATCGTGTATTGAGAAAGCACAAGAGCTTCAGATTTGCCATACACCACTTTTTTTGTATATGCTACCGTTATCGAAATATTCAGAAAAACCTGTTTTCGAGGGTCTTTGACCCTCTGTAGCACTGCTAACGGCACTCGTAGAGGCGGGGCCTTTTAGGGTTTTGTTTGGGACCTCGAAAGGAAGGCTCATGCCAAAATCCAGCTTCCCCCTAATTTTCCTGAAGTTTGGCCAAATTTTTTTTCAAATTTCCTGGCGTAATTGTGTTTGGGTTAATATTATGTTAGGTAAATTTGGGTCGCTAATTCCGAATTTAAGGTCAAAAACAAGAAAAAAATTTTAGGCCTCCCCTCCCCAAATTGGTGCCTCTGTTTTCTCGGGGAAATACTCGTCTAATCGGCGTGGCAGAAACACTAGGTATATTTGGCGCGCTGATTCCGGATTTGAGATAAAAAAAAAAAAATAAAAAAAAAAAAAAATTTAGGCTTCCCAGCCCCAAATTGGTACCCCTCTTTTCTCGGGGAAATAATATTCACAAATCTATAACACTATAACATGTTGATAATAATTATCAACATAAATGTCCTTATATAAATCGGAGCCGATATGAAAACAAACAATAAACAGCGTCAAACAACACGAAACCAATCTCTCAATTTTAATACTAAGATTTCTTTCTTGCGATGGAAGCTTTTCGCTTCTCATTTCATGTATTTCATGTATTCTCATTTCATTATATTTTTCGCAAACGTACATGTACTACATGAAAAAACATGATAATGACACGATCTGTACGACATTTGACATCTCATCTAAACTGCCTTCTTAGCATTTACATTAGCTACCAAATGGAGGTCGAAACCAAACTTTATTTTTGAAGAATTATTCAATTTCATACAAAGCGTTAGCTGGCATATGATTGAGTTGCCGTATTGAATATCAAAACAGGACAGCCAACCAAATGGCGGTCAGTTTGGACAGCAGCCAGTCTGGATGGAGCTTAACGGGAAAGCACTCTTACCCAAGACATAAACCGGTCAGCAATGTAAATGTCACTTCAGCTAAATAAGTTCACAAGTGCTTTGTGTAGGTACAAGATAGCAGCGGGTTTTTAGTTTATCTCTCCTGAGCCCTTGCGTTTTCAGGACTCACAAATGGGAAAAAACAACGCACAAAGGATTTTTTTTCGATTGGTACCAAATACGACCATTTTTGGACAAATAACAAGCTAATTTAACATTTCGTAGATGAAACGGATAACCGAATTCTATACAAGATAAATTCTTAGTTGAGGCAAAACCAGCCCTGTTTTTCCCTTATTTCTCCTGAATCCTTGAGTTTTCAGGACTCGCAAAAAAAAAACAACGCACAAACGATTTCCTATCGATCGATACCAAATTCATTGAGATCCGACCATATTTAAAAAATTAGATGCTAACCTCAAAAGCAGAAGTTAAATATGCTATAATTAAATAATTAGACACCCACAAATGAAAATTAATGTTGTACAAATCCATACAAACGTGTCTCGACCCCGCACAAACGTTTGGACGAGATTTGAGGATGTAACAAGCCAACTTAACATAAGTCCCAACATCTTGGTAAATTTTTTTGGTCTAAAATCTATAGTAAGGTTTTTTTTTCGGAAATGAATGCACAACTTGCAAACTAAAAAACTAAAAAAGATGAAAAGACACAGTGACTTTAATTCATAAATTTTTAGATAAACATCAGGCTTCTTCTGCTATCCGTTCTCATGGGGAGAATTTTTGTGATTTTATCCGCTATGTGTCCGTTATATGGCGCACAGTAAGATATGTGTCGCCAAAATTGATAAGAAGAACAAGAAAATTCTTCTTGCGAGAGCTGATAGCGTAATGTTCTTACATACGCTACAAAATTGGACACACATATGAACAAGCGTTTGTATGAAGATAGCCGTTCCATTTTACTTCTTGTTCCAATTATGCGCATTCCATGTAGGTACTAGCAATTCAATGGTTCACATCTGGTAGACCGCTTATATACCGGAGCAAAGATGAAAAGTTTTAGACAAATTTAAATTATTTTTGGACGGCATATACGGGCTGCACTAACTAATCGAAACTAAATTTAGTCCCGCTCGCAACAGATGGCGAGGTGATTGCCAATCCATAATGCCTAGACAAGCGACTATCTCTGAAATTTATCCAGGAAGGGCGAAGTCGTCTTGTTACTGGAATGATATCGTTTTCGATTTTCGTTTCGCTACAAAGTTTATATGAAATTCATTGTTAGAAAAAACGCGGGATTAACAAATTCCAATCACAATATTGTCCAGATAATCGAAATGTCAGATAAACCATTTCTAAACATCTGCAAATTCCACAACCAATTCGAATAAAAAGAAGAAGAAGAAAGTTAATACGCGAACTAGACTAGGACGGTATATACACTCTATGGAAAAGGTACTATCTCCAAAAATGCTTTAAGATAGTTTAAATTAAGAGCCGGTATATAAGCGCTCGTATTCACAATATATCGCACTTAGCTAAGATTCAAACCTGGCGGGCTTAAAAAGTTTTCCGTAGAGCTATAATTAAATAATTAGCGCTGCACAAACGAAAATTATTGTCGCACAATCATGCACAAACGTAGCCTCCCCCGGCCAAACGGTTCCGGGTGTGATTTGAAATAATATTTACAGGAAGTGTTTGTGTACACAATATCACTCTTAGCTAAGAGTCAAACCAGGTGGTTTTTTACTTAATTACTCATGTGTCCTTGCGTTTTCAGGATGCACAAACGCAAAAAATCAATGCACAAACGATTTCCGATCGAATGATACCAAATTTATACTTATCCGACCATATTTAAAAAATGGCGGCCAACTTCACATTCAAAGTTTTCGAAGAGCTATAATTAAATAATTAGCGATGCACAATCGAAAATTATTGTCGCACAATCATGCACAAACGTAGCCGCCCCCGCACAAACCGGTTGTGATTTGAAGTAATATTTACAGGAAGTGTTCGTGTACACAATATCACTCTTAGCTAAGATTCAAACCAGGCGGGCTTTTACTTAATTACTCCTGCGTCCTTGCGTTTTCAGGATGCACAAACGAAAAATCAATGCACAAACGATTTCCGATCAATTGATACCAAATTTATACTTATCCGACCATATTTAAAAAATGGCGGCCAACTTCACATTCAAAGTTTTCGAAGAGCTATAATTAAATAATTAGCGATGCACAATCGAAAATTATTGTCGCACAATCATGCACAAACGTAGCCGCCCCCGCACAAACCGGATGTGATTTGAAGTAATATTTACAGGAAGTGTTCGTGTACACAATATCACTCTTAGCTAAGATTCAAACCAGGCGGCTTTTACTTAATTACTCCTGCGTCCTTGCGTTTTCAGGATGCACAAACGAAAAAATCAATGCACAAACGATTTCCGATCAATTGATACCAAATTTATACTTATCCGACCATATTTAAAAAATGGCGGTAAACTTCAGATTCAAAGTTTTCCGAAGAGCTATAATTAAATAAGTAGCGACGCACAAACGAAAATTATTATCGCACAACCATGCACAAACATAGCCGCCCCCGCACAAACGGTTTCCGAAGCGATTTGAAGAATAAGGCGGCCAACTTCACATGAGTCGCATCGTCACCGTGGTAATTTCGCGCAAATAACTTATTCCTATGTCGATGGAATAGTCATTCACGCGTCTAGTTGCACACATTCTCGGTAACGAACGTCGTAACATTGTCATTTATATGACACTGTTTCGTTGTTGACGTCGTCACCGTGGAGACTCCTTGCATGCACCTAACTCGTTGCATTAGTAGCTAGTAACTAGCATCGTCTGACTGTAGTTATAAGGATGCTAGAAGCTTTCCGGAAAATGTTTAAAGACATTTTTAGCGGACCAAAATACTTCTTCAAGCGATGTCACACTATAGACGACGATTACTTCTGGCATCAATGTGCAGATTCGTGATTTTGTGTTACTATATGGTTGCTACAGGGTAAAGTGCTTACGAATACGAATTGTTACTTGGGTAATCGAGACAAGGAATGTAGCCATATTAAAAAAAATATGCAAATAGGGCTCGGAATTGGATGCTAGACAACGATCGCTGAGCGATTATCATATGATCCATCTCTACGAACACAAACCTTAAATCTTTCAAAATTGCTCAAATTTATGGTTACCATTGCACGTATAGTCGAAACTGCGAGCTTAACAAAATTGTTGATTATAGTCGACTATTTAAAAAACAATTTTACTAATTTGGATCGCTGTGCAATAGTGTACTGTTTCAAGCGAAAACTCTCAAGTTTAATATGTCCGAATAAAAAAAAAGTTATTACCTTCCCAATTCGGTTCTATACGGTGTGCCGACCCTGTAGTACATCTCCCTTTACTTTTAAGGAAGAATCTGCGCTCTCATTTTCACCGAACAAAATAACTACAATTCGACTTAAGTATGTATCAACGCCATCTAGATACATACATATATCATAACCGCAACTCAGCTGAACAAGCTATGACGCCATGGCTACCACTAAATTTATTTGCGGATGCTAACAGAGAACAAAAACAAGCATATGACGTCACTAAAAGCAAGAACAAGACAATGCAACCATGGCAAGCATAACCACAATTTAGTAGTGGACTCTGACGTTTAAGATTCTGCATTGCGGCCTTGATATCTAGACGGCGTTGTATGTATGCTCGCAATAATAATGAAACAACGTGCTTTGTATATTAATCCAATTTGACGGAATTTTCAAAAAAAAATTGAAAAATGATTTTAAATTTTCCTTAAGATCCAGCTAGATCTAGACTGACCGCCAAAAGGTAGCACGTGCTACCAAGTGGCAGTTGTCATTGCATCCAAACTGACCGCCATTTGGTGGTCCGCCCAGTTTTGATATTCAATATAGCAACTCAATCATATGCCAGCTGACGCTTTGACATCCGCTTGTCGAATTCAAAGTGACAATTCTGCTGCAATTTTGAATAGCAGAGTAATGATTCAAATGCGCAGAGTCCGATTTTGATACTTAAATTTAAAAAAATCTTCAAAATGAGAGTTTGGTTATGTCATTTTCACCATTTGGTAACTAGTGTACTAAGTAGCTGCCAAATGGCGGTCCGCGACGCCAGTTTTTGTACGTGCCTCCATTTAGAAGCCAGTTTAGATGCATCTTTTCTCATCTCAATATACTGAGACTGAGTTACATATGAAAATTTGTGCGTTCTGCTGATTCACTCCAGTGCATGTTTTTTGTATACATATGTACATATAAAAGGGTGTTTTTTTACGAATGATGGAATTTCAAATTAAAAAGAAAAACACAAAATATTACATTTGAATCAATGTTGTTACATATTTATTTCAGTACACCTGACAAATCATAATTTTTAGACTCACGCTTAAAGAACGCTTCCAAATTATCAAAATTTACTTCGAAAATCAGTCGTCGATTCGCGCAACTTATAGACGACTCTTTATGGTATATACATATAATCTGAGCAAGCCATCCGTCGAATTCTGAATAGATTTCGTTCCACGTACTGTCTAAATGATGCAATAACACCAACACGTCGAAGAAACCATCAAAAAAATCAACCATCATTAAAATCAAAATTTGGCGATAAGTTGATTTGAAGCAATGGGCCTGTTAATTGGCCTTGAAGGTCGTGCGATTTAACACCTCTCGATTATTTCCTGTGGGGTTACGTTAAATCACAGGTTTATACTGATAAACCAGCAATAATTGACGCCTTGGAGGCTAACATTGTTCGTGTTGTTGGTGACCAGTGTTGCCAACTGGAAATTTAGAAAACGGCTAAATTTAGCCGGAAAACCGGCTAAATATTTTTCAAAAACGGCTAAAAATCCGGCTAAATAAATTTCAGGCAGAAAAACGGCCAAAAAACCGGCTAAATCATACAAAACAGACACATTACGAAAAAAATATAGTAAAAAACTGATTTTAATAATTTTATTACTTTTCTGGAGTCTCTCTCTGGTTCCTTTTAACCCCTAGTGGGGCATAGGGCATTGACTACGCCTCTTTTCCACCTCTGCCTATTTGCAGCCATCGCCTTTAGCTGGTCCCACGATTTGCCTATAGATTTTCCCTCTGCCTCTACAGATCTTTTCCATGTATTTTTGGGTCTTCCCACACGACGCCTTCCATCGGTTCCCTGAGGATTCCAATCTAGAGCCTGTTTTGCAATGTTTTTTGGCTCTTTTCGAAGTGTGTGACCTATCCACTGCCACTTCCGCCTTTTGATGTCGATGCCTATCCTATTTTGGCCAGTAATTTGGAGGAGGTCCTCGTTAGAGATTACCTCAGGCCAGCGAATTTGTAGGATGCGTCGAAGGCACTGATTCACGAAAGTTTGTAGTTTGGTTGTTATATCACTGGTCACCTTCCAAGTGGAACACCCATATAAAAGCACGGATTTTACATTGCTTTCGAAGATCCGGAGTTTGGTATTTCTGGAGATGTTTTTGTTTTGCCAGAGAGGAGTCAAACTGAAAAATACTGCTCGGGCTTTATTTATGCGCGACTCTACATCAGCATCAGCCCCACCATCCGCTGCCACTACGCTCCCAAGGTAAGTAAATTTCTCGACTTTTTCTATCGGCTGTTCGGAGATAGAAATGTTTCTTTGCCTTTCTGATGTCAAGCTCAAATATTTGGTCTTAGCGGCGTTAATTTTTAAAGCAGCACTACGACTCTCACGATGCAAAGCATCCGTCATTTGAGACAGATGATCTGCTGTGTTTGAAAGAAGGCAAATGTCGTCGGCATAGTCCAGGTGCTGAAGGTGATCAAATAATTTCCACCTGATACCCTTACTTTTATGGTCGCCTAGAGCGTCGCAGATTACGTCGTTGATGGTAATAAGGAACAGTATTGGTGATAAAATACAGCCTTGTCTAACTCCATTATTCACCTCAAAAGGACTAGACAATTCGCCCTTGTGCAAGACGTGACATTGGGCTCCGTTATAGGACTCCTTTATGATGGCAATAAGTTTCTCTGGTATGCCTCTCCTACGTAAGGCTGTCCAGATATAAGCCCGGTCAACGCTGTCAAACGCCTTCTCGAAGTCAATGAACAATAGATGTAACGGGGATCTCCATTCAGCGGATTGTTCAATTATGATTCGGAGGGTGTTGATATGGTCGCTACATGAAAAACCCTCACGAAAACCAGCCTGTTCATTGCTCAAAGTGCGATCGATCGTTTTCTTGATCCGGTCTAATATTATTTTGGCCATCAGTTTAGAGACTGCAGGGAGGAGACAGATTCCACGCCAATTATTACAATCCTTGAGACTTCCTTTTTTGGGGATTTTAATAATTACGCCCTTTTTCCATTCCTG
The DNA here is from genome assembly GCA_949715475.1 of Microchrysa polita. Classification (NCBI taxonomy): domain Eukaryota; kingdom Metazoa; phylum Arthropoda; class Insecta; order Diptera; family Stratiomyidae; genus Microchrysa; species Microchrysa polita. The sequence goes on from OX454415.1 coordinate 89,503,194, forward strand.
AGGGAGAGTCTCGGTTGTCCAACACTCTTGGATCAGGGGAAGAAGAATATCCGCTGTAGCGTTGATGTCCGCCTTTAAAAATTCCATCGGGATACCGTCTGCCCCCGGGGCCTTACCCGCTTCCAGTGATTGAAGAGCCTTAGTTATTTCCAGCTTGGATGGTACGCCGGTGTTAATTCTGGCCACTTGCGGAAGACTTACTGCCTCCGGTGGAGATGCGCTTGAAGGGTTGAAGTTGTTATTAAGAACCTCCATGAAGTGCTCTCTCCATCGGCGCAGTTGTTGTTCATCTGTGACCAGCAGAGACCCGTCTTTATCCTTTACAGGATGCTCATTGGTGAAAGATTTGCCAGTCAGTGGCTTTATGAGTTTGTAAAGGGTTCCACTGTCACCACGGTAAGCCGCATCTTCTGCCTCCAAAGCTAACGCGTTGATGTTCTTGCGTTTATCACGTCTAACGCTCCTCTGCACTGTTTTTTGAAGAGAACTGTACTCGGTCCTCAGTTGTTGCTTAACTGAATTATCAGTAGCCGAGTTTATTTGTTCTTTAATTCTCTTCCGTGCAGTTATCAGAGACCATGTATCATCACTGATAAATGGTCTTCTACCTCGTTGTAGTCTGCCCACAAATGTTTCGCCACACGATAGAAAAGCTTCCTTCACAATGGTCCATCTATCATCAATAGAAGAAGCATCTGTTGTTTGTGCATTAGCTACCTCGCGCAATGCGCTAGAAACTGCGCGTATTGTTGATGGTTCTTTAAGCTTTTGCACATTGAATCGTGGCAATACACGCTCGTTTTGTGTGCGACGAATAGCAGCGGTCCGCAAGCGAATTTTTGCGATGACAAGTTGGTGATCGCTGCCTACATCAGCACCACGCTTAGCCCTGACGTCCATGAGACAATTCCTCCATGTTTTGGATATGGCTATATGGTCAATCTGGTTCTCTGTTCGGCCATCTGGAGATATCCAGGTTGCTAAATGGCAAGGTTTGTGTTTGAACAGGGTGCCGCCAATGACAAGCTGACGAGAGTTACAGAACTCTACGAACAACTCACCATTGTCGTTCCTAACACCCAGACCGTGATTGCCCATTAGATGTTCCAATCCAACATTGTCAGACCCAACTTTAGCATTGAGATCCCCCATAATAAGTTTTATGTCACCTCTGGGAGCCTTGTCAAAGGTGTCGCCAAGCAGGTGGTAAAAGGCGTCTTTAGAATGCTGGTCGGCTGACTCAGTTGGGGCGTAGCACTGAATTATAGTAATGTTCCTTACTCTGGACTTGAATCTGGCAGTTATTATTCGGTCGGAAATAGGCCTCCAATCTAAAAGAGATTGGCGAGCTTCCTTGTTCAAAAGGATGCCGACTCCAGCCATTCTGGGTGAGGCTTCAAGTTCACTACCAGAGTAAAGCAGCACAGTTTGGGAACTAGGTGATAAGGTCGTTCCCGATCCGTTCCATCTTGTTTCGCTCAGTCCTAATATCGAAATTCTATATGCGGTCATTTCCCGTTCGACTTCCGTGAGTCTTGTACTACTGCACTCGCCCCACATCGTTCGAACGTTCCAAAAACCTATCGTAGTCCGTTGTTTGTAGCCAAAGGTCGTTGCCGGTAAATCAGTCCGTGGTATCCGAGGCTCGTTCAATGTTTCGAGTGTAGTTTAGTTTCAGATATGCAAGTTACAAGCCTACACACCCTATCCCTCAAGTCGCCTTCTACGACAAGCCGGGAACGCTGTGGTATAATTCTAACCCCAACACCACAGGGGTCAATTTATATTAAGCTTCGTACATATCCACACAATTTAGCACAAACAACGTCGCGCGCATTTGTGGTGATTTGTACGAAACCCATGAGAGTTTTATTCTCCCCTGCCCCATTAGTCGCCTTCTACGACACGCCGGAGGAAGCGGAGGCATAATTCTTGACCCATGCCACAGGGCACACTTTTCTGGAGTACTACCCGTAAAATATGCTTTAGTCAGATTTCTTAATTTTATTACATATATGCTACAATCGCTGGCATTACAGTCATTTATATTTTGATTAAAATTTAACCATTTTAGGCCCAAGACACATATCCAAATCATCATGACGATAATCCATGATGATGATGAAAGTTCGCAATTGGGGTGACACATATGCTTTCGTCATTAGAATTCGTCATTTACTTTTGACGTTTGTGTAAATGATGAAAATGTTCCTCACAATTGCTATATTTTGATGAATATTCAGTTCAATAATTTGAGGACACACTTTCCTGAAAGAATATGAATAGAAATGTGCAAAGATTGATATTCAAATTTAATATTTTCGTAAACATTCTTGTTCTTCAATTTTACAACAGATGGCGTCCCCAGTCGTTATTGAGCAAATGATGGTCTAAATGCGTAATTTGGAACTCGTGTTAATGATGATAAATTTGCGTCATTCGAAAATATGTGTGTCAAGCTTGTTATTCATTTTCGAATTTGAGCCCTCCAAATTTTATTTTATTTTCCATAGTTACAAAATTTATAACTGTGTATCACGAAAATTTACCATCATTAGCACGAATTCCAAATGACACATTTGGACCATCATTTGCTCAATAATGACAGGGGACCCCATCTGTTGCGAAATTGACAAACAAGAATTTTTGCAAAAATATTAAATTTGTTATCAATCATTACACAATTCTATTCAAATTCTTCAAGAAAAGTGTGTTATTAAATTATTGAACAGAATATTCATCAAAATATCGCTGCTGTTAGGGACATTCTCATTATTTACCAAACCGTCAAAAGTAAATGACGAATTCTAATGACGAAAACATATTTGTCACCTCACTTTCGAACTTTCATCATCATGACGGATTATCTTCATAATGATTTGGATGTGTGTCATAGCTATTATGTTCCATTGTTCCATTGTTGATGTTCCGCAATTACGAATTTGATGCTCCAAAGATACCAAATTGATTTTCAAAAATTATGAGCTTGGCCAGGAAATGGTATAGATTTTTGATAAATTTGTTGCTACAAACCCAACAACAAAATGAAATGCAACGAAAATGTGTAGTTTCTATGAATCGTTAGACGTTGTGCAAGTAGCTTGCCCAGTAAACTACAAAAGCTAGACTTAAGTAAGTATATATTTCGGGGCAATTTACCCCCTTTTTCAGCATTTAGCTTTTGTGCTGAAGAAGGGGGTAAGTTGCCCCGAAATATATACACACTATACAAAGTTCCGGCGATATTATATCAATATCCATGAATCGCGCTAAAAGGTTTTCACCCTTGTAATCTGGCATGATTACGTTATCTGTGGTAAAGAAAATGTTCAGGTACCCCCATGCTCCAAAAATTGCTCAGCAAAGAATGTTATCTAAGATACTGTCTTCCATTTTGCAAATTATTCGGCATATTGGTGGCTAGTAAATTACATGCTTAGACTAGGTACTAGCGTCAGTTTTCGTGAAACCCATTACCCTAAATTTATTGAAAAAAGGTCTCCGCGGCAATTTTTTCCCAGGAGACATAGGTGGGCATAGTGGGTCCTTACCCTAATACACGACAATAAGTGTATGTAGAAATAATTGGACTGCGATTAATAATTTTGTTTGTGAATATTGAAAAATTGATTCTAGATTCAAATTAAAAAAAAAATCATAAAAAAAATTTAGCCGGAAAAACGGCAGAAGAAAATCAATTCCGGCTAAAAATCCGGCCGGCCGGAATTAGAAATTTCTTCCGGCTAAACAGCACGGTTTCCGGCTAAATTTGGCCGGAAAACGGCTAAATTGGCAACACTGTTGGTGACATACGGCCAGAAGTACTCGAAAAAGTGGTCCAGAATGCGCTTCGTCAAGAACAGCGGTAGTGGCCATATGCCTGAAATCGTTTTCAAATGGTAACGTCATACATTTATCATTCCAATAAAAAAAAGACTAAAAGCAACGCCTTCTAGATACATCAATGCCGATACAGCTATGCCGTTTGCTTACTAAATTGTGGAAAGATACGAAGAAACAACAACAACAAGCACATGACGTAATTAAAAGGAACAACAAAACAGTGCAAATTTAGTAGGCAATTTTTCTACATTGCGGCCTTAATATCTAGACGGCGTTGTTAAAAGTGAATATTTTGAGTCTTTTTTCCAATTTGAAGTTCATCATTCTTAAAAAAACACCCTCTACATACATAGATATAAGTATGCGTCCGTATTTATTTTGCGATGTTTGAAAGACATCGGATGAGGTCGGAGACTTGAAAACGCGATTAAAAGTGGAGCACTGAGAGTATCAGTCACATTCACATACCGTTTGAGAATTGACCGTCCGCATCTAAGCTAAATTTAGAAAATTAAGAAAGAAACAACCAAATATGTATGTATGCAATGTAAATGTAAGTATTTTTGGAAGCAGAGCAACAATTTTTGGAGACTACAATGAATTTATTTATTTATGGTTGTTTAGTAAAATACTAGCAGACAATGATGATACATATCTTTATGTAGTACAAGAATCAAAGGCAAAACACCGCTGTTTACTTATAGTCTAAGAAAAATGACATCGGATTTTTTTGGATTATGGTTGGGAATGGTCCCCAGATTATGGCATTAAAAGTCCCAACCGATCGGGGTCTGCAACCTTAAAAAAAAGGGGGAAAGGGGGGATTTTTTTTCGTTGTTTTTTTGCGATTATTTCAAAAACGGTAAGAGATACAAAAGAATAGTCTGAGGACGAAAAAAACTACATAAAATTATCTTTGCAACGATATATAACACATTAGAGTTTAATTGAATATTTCGGCGTTCGACTAGAATATAAATTAGAATATTTTCATTTTAGTCATTTTTTAAAAGCTCCATAACTTTTGAAAGAATGCTAGTTCAGCCGTAAAATTTTGTATAAATATTCACAATAAGATCAAGATCGCTTTAAGGTAAACATTGAGTCGCTCCCGTCAAGGACCATTCTTCTTCCCCTTACCGGATAATGGGGGTCTTTGAGCGGAGCGACTTAATGTTTACGTTAAAATGATCTTGAACTTATTGTGAATACTTATACATATATATTACGGCTGAACTAGCATTCTTTCAAAAGTTATAGAGCTTTTTACAAAAGTCTGAAATGAAAATATTCTAATTTATTTTGTTAGGCTAGCGCCGAAATATTCAATCAAACTCTAATGTGTTATATATCATTGCATAGATAATTTTATGTAGTTTTTTTCGTCCTCAGACCATTTTTGTGTATCTCTTGCCGTTTTTGAAATAATCGCTAAAAATAAAAAAAATGTCCCCCTTTCCCCCTTTTTTTAAGGTTGCGGACCCCCGATCGGTTGGGACTTTCTATGCCATCATCTCGGGACCATCCCCAATCATAATCAAAAAAAAAAAAAAATGCCGATGTAGGATTTTTGCCGTTCGATGGCCATATTTTGGTCCAATTTTCTTAGACTATTAGAAAAATACGTAATGGCTAAAATTTTGATTGGATGTTAGGGGACATGTCCTTGATCTAAAACTGTGCTTTCGTATTCGAGGTGGTGGGGGAAGTTTCGGTAAACTGCATGTTTCTATGTGCAGTCGTTTTTGCTCGATATCGTTCTTATTAACCCTGGAATACTAACATGACCAGTTAGGGCGTTATTACTAAGCAACACGTAATTTTGACGAGTTAATATTTTCCTACAATCTTTTCCAGTTTACATATTTTACAAACATTATTAGACCAAAATATGCCCTTAATTTTAGAATACAAGTGCGTTTCAGAGACGAACTATTCGGATATTTTTATTATTGCCGTTGAAGCTCCACGTCACATAGGCGTCGTAGCATCTAGAATTGCTAAGCTTACCGCCATAGACTACAAGTATGATGCTGCCACTCACTTGGACATACAACAACTAACTGAGGAAAGACGTCTGTGATGCTGGAATTACCACTTTCAAAAATCAAAGTGGGACATATCCCATAATTATGTGCTAATTATGTGCTAATTTCGTCCAAGTTTAAAAAATTTTGTGCTCGTCCCCCTCCCTAGAATTAAGGTTTATAATTGGTTGTGCTAGCATCACGTGATGCTAGCACAACCATTAAGTAAATATAGCCCAATCGAAACGAAACCCATCGCATAATTTTGTGCTAATTCTGTGCTCTCCACTTTTCCAATAATAAAATTTTGTACTCATCCCCTCCCCCAGAATCAAGGACACTCCTCTTGGGATATGCTAACAACATACCATGGAAAGCCAAAATCTGAAAATTTCATCCGATCGGAATGAAACCAATTGCATAATTATGTGCTAATTATGTGCTCTCCAGTTTTCTAATAAAAAAATTTTGTGCCCCTCACCCTTCCCCAGAATCAAGGACATTCCATGATTGTGCTAGCATCACACCATGGAAAAGCTAAAATCTGTAAACTTCACCCGATCGGAAATGACCCAATTGCATAATTATGTGCTAATTATGTGCTCTCCACTTTTCCAATGAAAAATTTTGTGCTCCTCCCCCTTCCCCAGAATCAAGGACATTCCTTGGTTGTGCTAGCATCACACCATGGAAAAGCCTAAATCTGCAAATTTCACCCGATCGGAATGAAACAATTGCATAATTATGTGCTAATTATGTGCTCTCCACTTTACCAATAAAAAAATTTTGTGCTCCTCCCCCTTCCCCGGAATCAAGGACATTCCATGGTTGTGCCAGCATCACACCATGGAAAAGCTAAAATCTGTAAATTTCACCCGATCGGAAAGGACCCAATTGCATAATGATGTGCTAATTATGTGCTCTCCACTTTTCTAATAAAAAAATTTTGTGCTCCTCCCCCTTCCCCAAAATCAAGGACATTCCATGGTTGTGCTAGCATCACACCATGGAAAAGCCAAAATCGGTAAATTTCACCCGATCGGAATTAAACCAATTGCATAATTATGTGGTAATTATGTACTTTTATTGGAAAAGTGGAGAGCACATAATTAACACATAATTATGCAATTGGTTTCATTCCGATCGGGTGAAATTTACAGATTTTGGCTTTTCCATGGTGTGATGCTAGCACAACCAAGGAATGTCTTTGATTCTGGGGAAGGGGGAGGAGCACAAACTTTTTTTTATTAGAAAAGTGGAGAGCACATAATTAGCACATCATTATGCAATTGGGTCCTTTCCGATCGGGTGAAATTTACAGATTTTAGCTTTTCCATGGTGTGATGCTGGCACAACCATGGAATGTCCTTGATTCCGGGGAAGGGGGAGGAGCACAAAATTTTTTTATTAGAAAAGTGGAGAGCACATAATTAGCACATCATTATGCAATTGGGTCCTTTCCGATCGGGTGAAATTTACAGATTTTAGCTTTTCCATGGTGTGATGCTGGCACAACCATGGAATGTCCTTGATTCCGGGGAAGGGGGAGGAGCACAAAATTTTTTTATTAGAAAAGTGGAGAGCACATAATTAGCACATCATTATGCAATTGGGTCCTTTCCGATCGGGTAAAATTTACAGATTTTGGCTTTTCCATGGTGTGATGCTAGCACAACCAAGGAATGTCCTTGATTCTGGGGAAGGGGGAGGAGCACACAATTTTTTTTATTGGAAAAGTGGAGAGCACATAATTAGCACATAATTATGCAATTGGGTCCTTTCCGATCGGGTGAAATTTACAGATTTTAGCTTTTCCATGGTGTGATGCTAGCACAACCATGGAATGTCCTTGATTCTGGGGAAGGGGGAGGAGCAGAAAATTGTTTTATTGGAAAAGTGGAGAGCACATAATTATGCAATTGGTTTGATTCCGTTCGGATGAATTTTTCAGATTTTGGCTTTCCATGGTGTGTTGTTAGCATATCCCAAGAAGAGTGTCCTTGATTCTGGGGGAGGGGGATGAGTACAAAATTTTATTATTGGAAAAGTGGAGAGCACATAATTAGCACATAATTATGCGATGGGTTTCGTTTCGATTGGGTTATATTTACTTAATGGTGCTAGCATCACGTGATGCTAGCACAACCAATTATAAACCTTAATTCTAGGGAGGGGGGACGAAGCACAAAATTTTTTAAAGTTGGACGAAATTAGCACATAATTAGCACATAATTATGGGATATGTCCCACTTTGATTTTTGAAAGTGGTAATTCCAGCATCACAGACGTTGAGGAAAGCACTGCTGCAGTCAGTAGTCAACCAGACTCGTGGAACGAGCGAACACGTAAATTTTACGTATTGTTAGTAATTTAGGGTTAATGACCCAACAGTCAGGAGTGCACAGAAACAAATCCGGTGTGGTTATTTAACTCCGAGTTGGGTCGAATAAGGTCTCTCGCTTGGATATAATAAGTAGGTTTTTTTGGTTATCCCGTGTAGGTTTGGGTAACGAAACTCCATATAAAACAAAAGGCCAGCTGATCCACCTGTCATTTTTGAAGTTTCGTTACCCAAACCTACACGGGATGTAGTAAAAAACGAACCTAATATTTTTTTATCCAAATGGATGAACACAAAAGAGTAATTCCAAAAGGAGTAATTCTCGATATTTTTGGGATAAGAAAACACAATTTTCCCAGTTTTACATATAACTAATAAATGAGTTTTGTATAACTAGCTAGCATTTATCTCTCTATAGGTGTTGGCGACATTTCATTTACCCCTTCCCTTTACGCTTTAAAATGCATAATAAATTACCTACCAAGAAAGATTTGATCGTTAGACTATGCGCCAATTTTTAAAAGAAACGTACAACCACCTGCACCTTGGCAGAAGTTAGTGAAAACTTAGATGGAAAAATAATTTGTTTTTGGGTAAAATTACAACAATTTGACTTTGAAGATCCGTAAAAACCAAACCTCTTATCCAAATTTAGTTTGGTTAGTTTAATTTTTTAGGTAAATTTGTTGGCTCTTGGCTGTAATAATCATCTTATTTCGCTTTTCTGGCTAGTCTAGCTTTGAAAATAAAAACAGCCTTTTTCAAAAATATTCAAATGCCTGTGGCAACTAAAGGGCTAAGAATTGGTAAGTTAACTCACATACACGCATATATTCTTCTATGGCACAGTCGGTGTCATTTTTACAGTGTGATATTCGTGTGGTCATCCAATAAATTGTTCACTGTAGTTTTATAGAAGGATGGACTTTGTGATTTTTTAATGGATTGACACTTGTGCTCTGAAATACATAATTGGTACATTAGAAATCCTTGAAATCTTGCATGAAACCCACACGTACGCACTCATTGTTATCTTCGAAACCAATTAGGGTGATTTCTGCGCAGAAATTGACTTTATTTTATTGATAAATGTACAGATTTAGGGTGCATTTCAGAAGATTCGATAAAGAATTGTCAAATCATTTCTATAGAAGCAACTATCCATTTGTAGTGTGTGCTCATTAGTTCCATCTATAGTTCCAAATGGCTGTTGTCATTCCATCCAAACTAGTCGTCATTTGGCTGTGCTTCCAGTTTTGATATTCAATATGGCAAATCAACCAACCGCTTTGACAACCGCTTGTATTGCAATGTAATCACAACGCGAATAGTTAATTTTGGTACAAATGCGATGGGGTCGAAATGCATTGCAATTCTGTAAAATTTACCACCGATTTTGTAAAATTTCACTATTTGTTCACTCCGTGTATGATAGGGAAATATAACATTGCTGAGCGTGCTGTTTATATCAACACCTCAACAAAAAAGCAGCTAAGATCTTGGAAATTGGATGTCACATACACAGACCTTGGTTCAAAGATGGACTGTCACGCCTGTTAGTTTTTTTTTTAATTTAAGAGCCAAGTCTTTAGAAAGGATAGTCGAGATTGATTTTCTACACCACTGGTGATTTTGATTACATTCAACTGGCCTCCAATTTCAATTTCTGCGTTCGTCTATATTCAGTGCCGGATTAACCACGTGGCAGAAGGTGGCAAATGCCACAGGCCCCGCGCCTTGAGGGGGCCCCGCGCTGGTCTCCAAAAACTTAATAATAACCAAATTTTAAAAACGAGTTGTAGTATTTTCAATATACATATAGTCATACAGATACCCAAAAACGGTCTCTTGTGTGTCATAATTTTCAATGACTACGAGTATTTTGCATGAATTTTGTTGCCGATATCGCAACTTCCCAACGAATGTCTTTCTCCCGTTAATTAGATGATAATTTTTCCGTAGGGGTGCAGTAGTGTCTTAGTTGGACTTATCGAGGTTCCACTGTACTTCAGCCATGGACAGCTAATGCATATCGAGGGTGCCCACCCTTGACTCTTGCCACGGGCCCCGCACTTGCTTAATCCGGCACTGTCTATATTCCGTGCTATTTTTGTCTCTCGGACTGCATATTCCACTTGATAGATCTAAATTCCATTGCTGGTATGATTTAGCTACAAAATAAATCTTGATTAAATAACTTGAAAGATACAGAAATGTGAGATAAGTTCTTTACAGGGTACTAACAGGGCAAAGCTTTATACAATTTCTTCTTCTTTTAGCGGTACAGAAAGATGTGAACCGCTGTGTATGTATTTTATATTTATATATGTAATTTATAGTTCGTCGTCGTTTTCGTCCGTAATCTCCAGGGACAAAAACGTGGCAGCTGCAATGGGATTTTCCCATAGTGAGCGGGGGGTGAGATTTGTGGGTGCAGCTGGGCATTGAAACAAATCGGCTACATCGTGTGGCGTGCCAGCGCAATTTGGGCATACGTTTTGTATATTTGGGTCTATGCGAGATAGATACGAATTGAGGCGTGAGCAGAAGCCTGACCAAAGTTGGGCCAAAGTCACTCTGATGGCTCTCGGGAGCTTAATCTCCTCAGGCGAAATAGGTGGTGGGAGCGCTGAGAGGACTCTGTTCGTACCAAAACTCGCAATAGACCGACTCACTTCCTCAGTGTGAATCATAGCAATGGCAGCCCGGTATGAATCTTCATCGAAAGGATCCCTTTTGTAACCCTCTCTCCCAAGGTCACGAAGGCCACGTTTGATGTTGTGTGGAGGGGGAATTTTGTCCATAAGGTCACGGTTAGGATGATCCTCTCGATAACAACCTACTAAATATTGTTTTGTGGGTAGACGATTATCTTTCTGAGTTTGGAACGACTGCCTCGAAACTCGGTGAAGGATTGCCTTCCAGCTAGATAGTTGGCAATCCATCTTATCTCTTGTGTCGGAACATGCATGTTAAGGAGGTTTGCCAGAAGCATGGAGTGATTGACCTTATCAAACGCATTTGATAAGTCAATCGCCACCATGATGGTTCTATGGCATGGTGTACTATGGTTTAGTCCGTCTCTTACACGTGTAGTGATCGCGTCCAGAGCGGTGGTCGTACTGTGCATGCGTCTGAATCCGTGCTGATGGGGTTCTAGCTTCGCATGTGAAACGAGAGTGGGGTGCATGAGGGCTTCCAGCGTCTTTGCTACAGGTGACATAATCGTAATCGGTCTGTAGGAAGTTCCTAGTTTGGCACTTTTTCCTGGTTTAAGGCATGGGACTATGCGACCTTGTTTCCTGATGTCGGGGATGGCAAGCGTAGACATTGACAAGTTAAAGACTGCCGTAAGATACTCAATGGCAGGAAGGTCAAGATGTTTGAGTATGGCCATTGAAATGCCATCAGGTCCAAGGGCATTTTGCATTCTCAATGACTGTTTTCACCTGGTCCGGGGTGTAAATTGGTACAGAGTCAACATTTCGGCTGCGAATCCGTCTTCTAATTTTGCGCTTGAGGCCAACGGACTTGGGATGTTCAATAAATTGCTTATTGAACTGGCTCGCAGACTGAAGAGGATTGCTTGTTTCTTTTTTGCCGAAGGTTATGGCTATATTGCCCTTATCTTTTGTGGGGTTCGAAAGGGCACGGACAGTTGACCATAACTTACTAGCACCTTCATTAAGGTTACAGTCATTGAGGTGCTCGTTCCATTTGGCATTCTTGTAGTCTTTAACTTGTCGCTTTGAGCTCCCGAATTCTGGGGTCACCAGGATTAGCGCGCCTAATGTTGTCACGTTTATCGGCTAACCTTGCGGCACTTGTTGGGAAATTTGGGCGAACCTTTGGAATGGGCCCTGCAGGGATGAACCGTGCCGCAGCTTTGGTAATGACGCTCCTAATGTTCCGTTTGGCCTTATGTATATTGGTGGGAGGTGGAAGCGCGAAGAACTTTGATGACGTGAATGTTTTGAAACCTTCCCAATCTGCTTTTTTTATGATTGACAAACGTTCGCTTCTCTGACTTGGTCAGGTCAGCTGGTTTATCAATTCTGACTATAATTGGGAGGTGGTCAGAGGGAAGACCAGTACGTGTTTCCCAGGAGGTCTCACTAATTAGGCTGGCGCTGACAATTGTAATGTCTGGGGAGCTAATACAATTGTTTGCATCACGGTTTGGCGAGTTTTCATTGAGGGTACAGAAATCTGATGCGTCCGGAGATTCGGCGATAGCTTCACCCCTGGTATCGTTGTGAAGCGCGGAATGCCATCAGAGTTCATGATGGGCATTGAAGTCGCCAAGAATGATCCAGTGCTCTCCATTAAGAAGAGGACCAATATTGAAATGGTAGTTTATACAAATAGAATGTGGTGGTATGTAGATATTAAAAATTTCAATATTGGTGCTCCCTGATGAAACTGAGATGGCTTGCAACTCCGCCGTACCGTCTGAAACTACATCTAATACACTGTAATGTACGGACCCTTAGACAGTAACCTCGTAGATGGTATGCTTGCAATCAGAATTCTGCACTTTCTCAAGAAGCTTGTGATTTCAGAAATTTTCCCTAGGATGCAATTACAGTTGAACTGCAGTATGGACACCGGTGTAGAAGTTGCTGGCGGAGGGGCAGTTAAACTGTGCCTTACATTCAAGGCAACATTGTTGGGGGGAATAGGGGGCATTGGTGGTGGGGAGGTGCCTGGTATTACCCCAGGCTGCCCAGTGGACCTACAGCCTGGTGCAACAAATGTACCTTCTATGTAATGACCCATCCTTCTCAAACCGGAGCATCTGAAATGCACCCACTCCGAACAGCAACTACATTGAAGTGACCTGGCATTAGAACCGACACTACACATCCATACCATAACTGGGCCTGGATTTGCCTCAATACCGGCGCGTAGAAGAAGAATTGAGAGCAGCCGCGCCGAGATGTGATGCTCCCAATATGACGAAAAAACATATAACGAGTCCATCCATACATATACACAGCCATATACAACCTTTCTGCATCGAGACCTTCGAGGCTCTTGTCAGGTAGGCGTTTTGGCAACTCTTGGCCGTTTGTTGTAGCAAACGGGTGTGGTCCGCCCCGGAGAGGCTTGGAATTGCAATTTCAAAATGCAATATGCAATAGTTGCCAGTAGGACCACTAAAATCTCTTTCAGATGGAACGTTGATAAATTCCACTTCCTTCCCGGAGCGACTTCATGTGACAGTTAAAATTGTATTGAAACGCATGAAAATATGGGATCCTCGCAAAAGAAAAAAGAGTCTCCCTAAAGGGAAAGATTTCTGATATACTTATGTTATCGACTCATGATGCCAACACGTAGGTATCCCTGTTCTGGATATAAAAAAAAATACATAAACTCCTATAAATATGGCATTGCTGGTTCATGTTGTAGGTTTTCGACCTACAACATGAACCAGCAATATTTAGAAGTGCCACCGAAGATCAATAATAGCTTAATTATCTTAATTCAGCAATGTAAATTACCATTATGGTCTGCCCGGAAAAGAATATATTTTCAAAATATTCATCGCCTTAAACACCCGAATCGTTTACCTACAATTATGGCGACTATGAAGACACGACTACTCCATATAAAGTGAACATTCCTATTAAGCTCTCGGCCGTCATCGTTTTCTTGCACATCGCAATCATCTTGCGTTCGTCACCTGTGTAGGCATGCGATTAGCGTAATTTAATAAAAACGACGCATAGAAAACAAATTTTGACGGTATTTCATTTCATCGTAATAAGCTACACTCACATTTCTTTTTGCGACCAATACAATACACTAAATATCTTACACCATCTACAACGGTCAACATCTCAATGAAAACAGTCTGTCATGCTCAGACAAAAACGGACTCCCATATTCGCTTCCAACCTTCAAGTTTCCATTTAGAAAGTTAAGATTGAGCTACGTGAAATCCGAGAATGGTTGTATCGGATTATGAGGGAACCACAGTAAAGGCTTTGCGGATCACCTAGGGTCGCCTCAGGGACCACTAGTGGTCCGCGGACCACCGGTTAAGAACCCTTGATGTAGAGGGTGTTTTTTTTAATGATAGAACTTCAAATTGAAAAAAAAAGACACATAATATTAACTTTTAGTGAATTTTGTTTTTTTTTTTAAGGGAATGATAAATGTCAAACATTTAACATTTGAAAACGATTTTAGGCATATGGCCACCACGGCTGTTCTTGACGAAGCGCATTCTTGACGTCCAATTCTGGATCACTTTTTCGAGTACTTCTGGCCGTATGTCACTAATAACGCGAACAATGTTGGCCTCCAAGGCGTAACCCCACAGGAAATAATCTAAAGGGTGTTAAATCGCACGACCTTAACCCTTGTGTTGCCACCCGGGTACCCGGGTACCCATCTTGATACGTTTTGGTAAATAATTTTTTTTTCCAAAAAAGATTGTCCAAAACCTTCTCGAATCTACATGATTTGATCGAATTTGTATCGAAATTTGCATTCTACGTATTTATAGAAATATTTTAAGTATGCATTTGGTTATCTATTAGCAATTATGTTCTCCATTAAAAGTTTTACAAATGTGTTCATGTAATTCGAAAATTTAATTATCGAATGTATATTTCCTCGCGTTCGATCTCCCATAGTGTTGCCTGATTTGGATCGTTATTACTAACTCCGGTAGCATTGGTTGTTTATGTTGCCGTTCCCGTTCTCGTTGGTTGACTGCATTAGCATTATGTGGTTTTGTTAAAGTACATGGCGATGAAGTTCACACAACTCTAGAATCTGCGTGTTCATCTGCCCTGCACTCACAAAAACTTCACATGCTCTCATCCATTATATTCTGCCGATACTTCAGGGCGAAATTACAGAAATCATATAATAGGTGTGTTTTTTTGGTTTTCCGTGTAGGTTTGGTTAACGAAACTTCATATAAAAAAATGACAGCTGACCCAGCTGGCAATTTTTTTATATGGAGTTTCGTTAACCAAACCTACACACGGGATAACCAAAAAAAACACACCTAATGTTTCCCAATTTTGTCCATTTAAAATTTGTCTTACTTCTAAATTATTCAGCACTGCTTTACCTAGACAGGAACTCCGGATTTCCTTTAATATTGGGCATATACCGATAAAATGCACCGTATCTTCTCTAACTTGCATATTTCACAGACTGTATATAGGTAAATTCGGCCTAGTTCAAGGGTAGCAGTTCCCCTCGTGCTTTAAATATAAGCGATATTTTATGAACTGTGAAATGATTCTGGAAGTAGGTGTTCTCACCCAAAGTATGATTAAGTTGGACGTATGTATTCCTGTGCTGCGATGCGATAGACCTTTCTGCTGTCTTTTCCACCTCATTCCGTCTTGCATCCTTAATCAAGTTTTGCAGCATGTGGCTGTTAGTGGTTGTGCCATCCCATTTAGATTGAGTGCTGTTTCCCGCTGCCAATGACGTCAGATCCCTATAAAAGGCATTCTGGGTATCAGTTGTATGTAGTAGGATTTTCTTCGGAATTCTGTCATTACTCATTGCTGATACTTTCGTGAGGTATATGGTAAATGTTGTTAAAGTTTCTATGAAAAGCGATGTCAGTCCAGTTTCCTGCTGCAGCATATAGTTGGGCGTTGTCGACGGTAGTTGAAAAGTTCGTTTCAAGTAGTACCTTTGAAGTTTCTCGACTTCTTCGTACTTCCTCCCGCCCCAGATTTCTGCACCATACAGCATCACTGATTTTGATACAGCTTGATAAATTTTATACTTTGCCGTGTGATTTATTTCGGCGGAGTTGAAACATTATTTCCATATTGCGCTGATATTCCACTTTGCTTATTGTAGTTTTCGCTCTAAATGCAGCTCCATATTCAAGTTGCTAGTAATCCAAATTCCAAGATATTTATATTCTGTGACAACCTGAATTTCCGTTCCTCTGTAGCACTTTTCATCTCTTGCCAGTCGGAAACGTTTTTTGAATATCATGATTTTGAATTTATAGTAAGTCCCCACTGTTCACAATATCTAGCTAAATTTATTGGCTGTAATAATCATCTTATTTTTCTATTCTAGCTAGTCTAGCTTTTTAAAATATTAAGGTTTTAGACGTACAAGCAAATGATCTTTTCAAACATTTTCAAATGCCTGTGGCAGTTAAAGGGTTAAGAATTGAGGGTATACTCCGTACAACTTTTTTGCTGAAAATCACATGAGGAATCACAATCCGGTGCGTTTATGCGGCAGTTTCCGGACACCCTGTATATAGATATCTTTATACCCTTCGCTCATAGGGTGAAAGGGTATATTAACTTTGTCATGAAGTTTGTAGCGCATTGAAGGAAGCATCTCCAACCATATAAAAAGTATACATATACGATCAGCATGACTTGGAGAGTCGATTGGGCGATGTCAGTCTGTCTGTCCGTCTGTCTCTCTGTTGCGACGCGTTTTACTCGGCCAATTTGAAAGCTATGAAGCTGAAATTTTGTACAAATGATTCTTTCTGCTGCAGGCAGTTTCTATGTTTGTATCGGTAAAATCGGACAATGGGGCTGCCATACAAACCCAACTCCCCAAATTAGGTTATTCTAAGAAAAACTTTTTTATTGGTGTACCGATTTCAACGAAATTTCACACAAACGTGTTTCTATTGATAACACAAAGCATATGTAAGAATGGATGAATTCGGACCTTTGGGTCATGAGGCTGCCAAACAAACCTAACCCCCCAAATTAGGTTCTTCTAAGAAAAACTTTTTTATTTGTGCACTAATTTCAACAAAACTTCACTTAAATGTATTTCTATTGATAACACAAAACATACGTAAGAATGGATCAAAGCAGACAGTGGGGTCATGTGGCTGCCCTACAAACCCAGCCCCCCAAATTAGGTTCTTCTAAGAAAAACTTTTTTATTTGTGCTCCAATTTCAACCAAATTTCACAAAAATGTGTTTCTATTGATGACACAAAACATACGTAAGAATGGATCAAATCGGGTTATGGGGCTGCCATACAAACCCAAACCCCCATTTTGGTTCTTGTAAGAAACATTTTTTACACCAATTTTACAAAACCTTGAATAAATGAAAAAAAGGTAAAAACAAATGGAACCGTACTATGGGGGCTGCGGGAGTAAATATTTTTATTTGCCCACTTATTCCAACCAAACCCCAAACAAATAGCGTTTTGTCGACGCAACGGAACTTTTGTGAACACAGAAGGAAAAGAATTAGAGGAGGGATTAAATACAAGTCGTAGGTATGCCCGAAAAAAACTTTTAGTCCGAGGGGAGCGAAGAGTATCCAAATTTCGGCCGCGCCCGACATTAGCCTCGGTCTCGTTATAATTTTGCTGGTTGAGATTTTTTTTGCATGTTTCAATATTTATTTGATATTCATGGAAAGGACCAATTTGGCAGGAATATCTTCCGAAAATCCGCTATGAAGTTCAAGAAATATAAAAAATATGTGAAAAAAACTCATTGTGAATTGCTCGTTTAGTTATTTTCTGCATACTTCAATAGCAGTGTAGCTATTCCGGTAGGAGCCTTGTGTAAACCCATAAGGTGTGGTAAACTTACTGAAATTCTGTAATTTGTTCAAGAAAGACAGAAAGAAATATAAGAAAAAGAATTGTCTTCATAATTGTGCCCCATTGTGAATTTCATATGTCTCGATGGTTGTCCTGTTACTTTGTGTAGAAGAAATTTACTGAAATCCGCTCATATGTTAAAGAAATATACACGCAGAAATAGGTTGGAAAGAACCCATGGTGAATTTTAGCTCATTGTGATTTGTTGCAGGTTTCAATAGTTATTATGCTATTCTGGCCAGAGCCTAATCCAATAAACCCAAAATCATGAAAATCTGTCCAGCCGTTATCGAGTTATAAATTGTATAACTAACACGACTTATTAAATATTTGTGAATAATAAACAAGCGACACTTTTTTGCAGTACTGAGTTTCGAATATTCGTTCAATATCTAGAATTACAGAATTCAACAAGTGTACATCACTAATTCAAACTATGTTATGTATAGCCTATTTAATATAACAACTGTTACACATTACAATTCTCAGCTTAATTTATATCATCCACAACTTTCGTTGATATTTTCCATTGAAACGCCACTTCGTCTATTCATACTTCTATTCCTGGAAAACGTATGTATAATCCTCTCATAATTAATTCTTACTCAACATTATAAGTATTCACTTAGCAGCGTACAATATTTCCTTAGCATTTCCTTAGAGTCCAAGCATTCGATCGGGAGGAACTCATTTTTTTTAACGACGACTATAAATCCAAATGCTGCGATGACAGATTTTAGGGAAAATATTTATTTTTTGCTTTGCAAATTCACAGCCAAGAATTTTCACACACAACGAATTTTCCCCACTCATGGAGAACTTTTTATATAAACATTCACAGCAAGTATCGAAAATTTCACACACTTCTCAATTATAAAAGAAGAAAAAACTTTTCATACATACTTTGAAAATATTTAAAGAAGCACTCTCAATGCATTGTAGATGAATATATTAACAATAGCAGTAAACAATTGAAAATTGAAAAAAAAAAAATCAAAATCCATTTCGTCCAACTACATAATTCATTTTTACGAGTAGTAAAAACTCAAAGTACATACATAATTTCTAATTGGTGATGCTACACACTGTATCGAAATTTCGTTGTGACGGGACGGCTTTCCGTCGAAAATTTTTTGAAAGATATCTTCGACATTCGCCGGCATGTATTTCAGAGTTGTTCTTGATGTGAAACCATCGGAATATTTTGAAATTATTCTGACCACCTCTAGTGCAGTCAGCGAACTAGATCGCGACCGACAGCAATACGATTTCTTGCGCTAAGGCTTGAAAAGATTTTCAGAAATACGACGCGCATCGCTTGAGAGTTAGTCGCGAAAGGTGTTTTTTTCTAATATAAATGTTTCACATTATCGATATTAGCTACAAATTACGAGTGCATTTCCTATTATATTAATGTGGTCGACTCAAGTTCTTTGTCGCGAGAACCGGAAATTGAAACGAATCAATTATTGTGAAAGTATAAAATATAAAAATGACAAACGACCTAATGTGATTGGTGTTACGAAATATATTGAGTGATACTGATATAGGCCTAAGTATCAAAAAATACATTTAACTTGGAAAATAGTAAAATAACATATCAAGGATGGCTGCGACACCGCCTCAACCAACTCTACCCCGTAAAGGAATGGCGCCACGACCACCACGGATTATCATAAACAACACGCTTCCGTATGGGGCACAAGGACGCACTCCGATGGCGTTCACGGCGGGCACGGTGCCACCTTTCACAGCGCAAACGGTTCCACCCTTTACAGCTGCAACAAATGCTACTATGCCTAATTCCATGAGCGGGCCACCGGTATGGCCTCCGTATGCAACATCTTATTTCACCAAAGGATTTGAAGGCTTCCGAGATTTCGCTAAAACAGGACTAAGTTCTGGAGAAAAATCTGCGTTTTGGCTATATAGTAAATTCAGTAAACTATCCCGAAGATGGTTTACGCATATTTTTCTATTCAGCGTTGTATTGATGTATAGTGCTGTAGGAGCTCTAATTTTCCAAGCCGTTGAAGGTAAGTTTCGTTATGCTACATTGTGTATGCTTGCAATTCACGCATAATGTATACAATGCGTGAATTGCAGGCAAATTATCTACAGCGTATTTTTTAGTGGCAGAACTTCAAATTGAAATAAGGCATAGAGAAATGCCCTTAACCCATTAACGACGAGACCCTAAAATCTTACCGATTGAGCAGACATTTTCCATGTCGGCTAAAAATGGCTAAAAACACATTTTGTAGAAAACATTTTTTCCCCGGATGCCGGGTTCAGGCTCCCGGCACTGTTACATATGTAACATCAGGCACTCGAAGTACTCGAGGGTGTTACATATATGTAACACCAGGCACGATACGGGGAAAGTGTATTCAAAGTATATTTTTGATTTTTTTTCAAAAAGAAAACATTTTAGTAAATTTTAATAAAGCAAAAAATATTTGAAAGCCGATATTTTACATGAAGTTTGGAATGTAGAAAAGGCAACAATAACGTAGAAATAATACGAAATGTGTGCGAAAAATGAACAGCCTTACAAAAATATTATGTCAAATATTGTATTATTTTATTTTATTATATATGTGTTTTTGCATGTGTAGTTGTTGTTGTTTTATTGAGAAGTTTCTTGAACACCCACAGTTACAGTTTGTGAATCGGAAAAAAGTTTATAGAACTACAGTAGTTACCAATACAGATTTTGAGAATTATGGAAGATTTTCCAGTAAATTACAAAATTATTGTTTAATTTTTTTTGTCAATTTGTCCATCCGCCCAATTTGTCTAAAAAGAACTAAATATAGAGCCTATAATTCCTCCTTGTCTATAATTTGGTCTATATTAGAAACCATTTCTTCTTTCGTAGCCCAAAATATATCCTTTTAAATATTATATTAGCAGAATTAAATAGAAGAACTAATCCTTGGCCTCATGCAAATAAAGCCTTGACTCCTTGCTCCGGATACCCTTGAATCAGGTTATCATTTTAATCTACATAGGAAAACTATTGTATCCATATTCTGGATTTCAAGAGCAATTCTAACTCCGACTCTAAATATTTTTTGTATGTTATGCCAAATATGGCCGCTCAATTTGCCAGTCAAAAAGACACAAGGGTCATGACAATTTTAAAGAAATACCTAAATAATAGCAATTTTTTCTTTTAAATTTTAACATTTATAAGGACTATTTATGCAATTTTTCTAGATAAAAATGTCTTGTTAAAATTCCGAATTTTCGTTAATCCGGATTTTTTGGGAATCCGAACTTCTTTTTTTTTATAATTAATCCGGACTATCGCATCAAGCGTGTAAAAAATCCATAAAATAAAAAAAACACTAAAAAAGTACATACTCATATACGTCGTATACGAGGAGTGCATTTTCCCCATATCAGGACGGATGTTACATATATGTAAAAGTGCCATAAAAGTACTTATAAAACGTAAACTACGGACAATATTCATTTCATTTATTTTTTGTATTGTTTCAAAAAGACCATGTAATAGCATACCATTAACTTTTTCTCAATTTTTTTCATACAATTAAATATATAAATTAAATTCCTCTACTACTTTTGCCATCGTGACGATTTTCGTCAACATCGAAAAAACCACCAGAAAGAAACCTCTATAACTATAACTATTACTCTCTATTTTGTACTAAATACGTTAACAAAAATTTGCAATAAAAATCTCTCAATCAATCAATCAATCCTCAATAGTAAATCAAATTGAGCTAAATTGATTTCTACGCATTGCTAATAGTGTCCAGTACAGGATAAAACACTTTTCAGTGCCGAATTGATATCCTATTCCTTTAGCAGCCGTTTGAAACGAAAGATGTCTTACTGTTACATATATGTAACATCAGGCATTAAGGGGTTAATGCACACCAAATTAGGTGAATTTGTAAAAAAAACTGTCATTATTGTTTAATCACGGTTTTCGGCAATCCAGGTTTTTAGAAGTCACAATTTCACATGATGTTGTTTCGTCGCGAAAACAGATACGTAAATGTTTAGTTTTAAAGTCTTGGAAGTTTTCTCTTTTATCTGTCTTAACATTTACCCAAGGAAGTTACCTTAATATTGAGAAATTAGACGAACGAGTTGGTAAAATATTTCAAATGATTCGCGCATCTTGTGCATCCTTCAATAAAATAATTTTGGTGCAAAAAGGTATAACCCCATGATTCTTTTTTTCATACATTATCTTCATTTCATTTTCATACAGGAGAGCCATTTAAAATTTTAAACATTTTAGTAAAAAAAAGTGCCTTGTTCACTTACATTTGAAGTGAAACATATTAAAAACAAAATTGGAATACATCAATAAATCATTTTACAAACAAATAGTTTTATATTAAATTATATATGATTCGCTTTAATGATTTGTTCAAAATTGACTGAAACCTTATTTGTGCTTTTTAGCAAATTAGCTACCTCCTTTTGAATCCTTCTCTGGTTTTCTCTTAGTTAATTTTAGGGAAAAGTGTCTGTTCTGACTGTCAAGTGGAACTGACATTTCTTCTATTTCCGTTGATTTAGTTTTCGCAACAGCTTCTAAAAACTGAAGGCCTAGAATTTTCGGCCATGGATCACGATTCAAGTTCGGTATGGTAAGATCGTTCAAGTTACGAGACACGAATGGACGAAATCAGTAACGCGGCTAGAACCGTACTACATACTTTCATCGCCTCCAGTCTCATTGACGCAACTCGAACGTTCTTCCGAAATATTTTTTCCATTGGCCCGCCGTTGAAACTATCCTCTTTAACTGTTTGGCTTCCATCTTCTAAGTTTCAATTTGAGTCTATTTTTTTATTAATTGAATGGAATTTCTCCATACTTCAATAGCAATTTCCCATTCATCCTTTTCGATGTTAAAATTTTTCATATTGGTAATCATTTTCCAGAGTACACTACTATCTTCAATTGTTGAATTGACGAAGAAGACGAATTGGGGAAAGGTGAACAGTTCCAATGACTGCGTTCCTGACCCCCATACTCTGGTCCCTGTAAAAACGCACTTGCCATGGTTTTTAATATGGATGAATTTGATGCTAACGATTTCAGTCAGTATCGATTTTACGTTTAGTCCAAATATTTCTAACATCAATTCATTTTTATTTTGTGGTTCCAAAACGATTGTGCTTATTAGAATTATTCCTTTTTCTTAATTAGAGGTACATGTATCTATGGAACGCAGTCAATTCCTGAAGTGGAAATCTGATATTATGAGTTCCCAACTAAATTCTTTCCTGATTTCTATAAAGATACATGTCAATGGCGGCTCGTGACATCCTAAATTGGGGGTACACTACTGATGCAAACAAGTGCAACTGATTCTTCCAAAATATGTAAAGAACTAACCTCATTAATCCATTTTGTATTTTTTAATTTTTTTCTAATTGAAGAATGTTGTTTTTGGCTTCATTATCTTTTCGTCTATTTTAATATAGAGATTTTGTGGTTAATAATAGGTCCTAAATCTTAGGCCAATGAAAATATTGCCATTTGTTGCCAATGGGCCAATTTTAAAACTTCAAAAGAATCACTTAACAAATAGAAAACATTACAACTTTAAAAAAAATGATAGAATTTGAATAACGAAGAGAAAAGTTGTTTTTCTATTAAAAATAAAAATATAATATAATTAAAAATAAAATATGTAACTTTACGAATGTTTAAATGTTGCTGATTTGAAAACGAAACGCATAATGTAACCTGTGAGTAAGTTAGCCACGAACCAATCGGTTTTTATCAATGATCGAATTTAAGATGATAAACTAAATATGTCTTGAAGACGATCACATAATGCAACAAATTTGAATTAATATCTCATTTCTGCTAATGATTACCGATAGAAACGGTTTCTTACTATGGATAATAACACGACTTCCACATCACAAATTATTTTTTTTATGGATTTGTAATCAGAGGAGTCTTATAAAGAACACATACTAAGGATATAGCTCTAAAAATGCATGCAATTCTTCCACTGTTCACACATACATACTTGGTTGGTTGTGTACCTACTATAGCCTGCATTAATATATTCTGACATCATACCCAATTCAGAGGTTAAAAATAAAAAAAAAATCTTAAGCAACAATCAAATTTGTAAAAAAAATAAATTAAAAGTACGGGTCTCGACGCCCCTAAACCTAGCGCCCGGGGCGACCGCCCTGGTACCCGGTACCCGGTTCGATTCCCAGTAGAAGCAAAGTGACAAAATAAAGTTTTTAAAATAATGGTAGAAAAAGATAAGTATAAAATAAATAGAAAAAAAAGGAAGAAATATTTTTTCACTTTTTTATTCTTACAATCAAAAGATTATTTAAAGTGAAATCACTTTGAAAATAAAGTGAAATCACTTTAAATATAAAGTGATATTCCCTTTTGATGCAGACATTTTAAAAGTACAAATATCACTTTAATACGGTATTTCCACTATTAGAAGGCTAATTTTTATCGAATTAGGAGTCCTGGGGGAAGCGTTTTATTGCACGCTTAGTCTTATCATAGCCGAAATGTGGTATAACCCCCAAAACTCTTACCACTATGCTATAGTCCTTTAATCGCTTTGGATCATATTCCTAATTATTGATGATAGTCGTCAAGGTTATTTTATTCTACTAGTATGTACATTCTATACTTCAAATAATTCGTCAAAATAATTATCGGAGTTACACTGTATCTTATTCAGTGACAACCATCGAACTTTTAGACTATGGAATACGCTTAGACCAATTAAAAAGGGTCCCAACATCTGGGTTAACTTTTTTGGTCTAAGTCTACAGTGCAACTTCCAATCAATGAAAGTTCAATGAAACTATGTCATTCATTACTGGTATAAATATTCGAGCTGTCAATTTGACAATTCCGGGCTGTTGGAAATTTTTGAAATGTGAATAATACACCCCTCCCCGTAGGGGGGAGGATAAAGGTTGAAAGGCTCCGGCCGATTCCTATATCCTCTTCAGTTGTGGCATAACTGCGGACCCTTAGCTATGCAGGAGGAGCTTCATAGGGTGAACGGCTCCAGCCAATTCCTATGTTTCTCTACGGGGCGTTACTTTCCCGCATTATCCGAGTAACCGCTGCGCCTGAGTGCTGTATTAACAACTTCAGCGTCTCAGGTTACTAAACGTAATAGGGTGACAAAAACCGAACAGTCAATCACCGAAGCAGCACCTTCCGTAGGGGGGAGGGTAAAGGTTGAAAGGCTCCGGCCGATTCCTATATCCTTTTCAGTTGTGGCATAAATGCGGACCCTTAGCTATGCAGGAGGAGTTTCATAGGGTGAACGGCTCCGGCCAATTCCTATGTTTCTCTACGGGGCGTTACTTCCCCGCATTATCCTAGTAACCGCTGCGCCTGAGTGCTGTATTAACAACTTCAGCGTCTCAGGTTACTAAACGTAATAGGGTGACAAAAACCGAATAGTCAATCACCTAAGCAGCACCTCCGAGGCCCCTCCATGATGGACCTCTTTCGTTTACGAATACTATCATGGTTAAGCGATGGGCCGACAACTCATCCTTGTAAAAAAATTTCGACGTCAAGAAACCTGGAACGAAAGCCTCGGATTGGACGGATACAACTCAACGACGACCTCGCAAACGAACAACGGATTACTCTTTCGGAACCTGGAATGTGCGCTCCCTGAATAGGGCAGGGGCATTAAGGGCCCTCTTGGATCAGGTTGAAAAATATAAGCTGAGCATAGTTGCACTCCAGGAAACAAAATGGCTTAGTAGCGAGATAGACGACCGAAATTCGTACACAATTTTCACAAGTGGAAAACCTGCGGGCCACAGGGAGTTTGCAGTGGCGTTCATTGTAAACAATCAACTTAAGCCGCATGTTATCGACTTCAAACCCATAAACGAGCGGCTGTGTGCGATTCGCATTAAAACTCGGTTCTTCAATCTCTGGCTCATAAACGCGCATGCCCCCACCGAAGTCAGTGAAGACGCGGCCAAAGACGAGTTCTACCACCGCCTAGAAAATCTCTTCGACTCACTTCAATCAAACGATGTCAAATTGCTGCTGGGGGACTTCAACGCCAAAGTCGGAAACGAAAGTTGGCATAGGGGGATTACTGGAGGTTACAGCCTCCATGAAGAATGTAACGACAACGGCCAACGACTAATAGACTTCGCGACCAGCAGAAACATGGTCATTAGCTCAACGTGTTTTCCGCATCGTCGTATTCACAGACAGACCTGGAGATCTCCAGATCAACATACCGTCAACCAAATTGACCACGTCCTTATCTGCAAGAGATGGGCATCGAGCATGATGGATGTTCGGTCCTATCGTGGAGCAAATATTGACTCTGACCACTATATGGTGAAGGCGACTTATAGGTGCAGAATTTCTTCGGTGCATCATTCGAGATTCAACCCGGCAAAAATTTTTGCGGTTGACAAATTTTTGGATGATGCCACGGTGGTCACTTATACGACTGCCCTTGAGGGGAAGCTGACGCCCTTGCTAAATAACATCAGCAACAAAGGCGCCCTTGAGATTTGGGATACACTCAAAGACACCATCAAAGGGGTCGCAGAGGAGGTTGTGGGATACAAAGCCCGGCGAGCCCGAAATGATTGGTTTGATGAGGAATGTCAAAATGCGGTAGATGCGAAAAACGAGGCATATCGCCAATGGACCGAACGCGCAACTAGAGCCAAAAAAACAAATTATGACGAGCTTCGACGATTTTCGAATAGGTTAATTAGACGTAAGAAACGTAAGCATCTTGACGAGCAGTTGATGCAAATAAACCAAAGACTAGCTAGTAGGAACAGTAGACAAGCGTACAAGCTAATTAATTCAATTAAAAGTGGATACCAACCCAGGACCAGCCTCTGTAAGGATAAGGATGGCAATATAATTAGCGACACCGATAGCGTTGATAAACGCTGGGCCTCACATTTTGAAGAGCTTCTTAATGTTCAACCGAACAACCCCACACAAGAAGCGCTGGAGCTGACGGCTGAAACAGGCCCTCCCATTCAACCCCCAACAATAGAAGAAGTTGATCTCGTCATGCAATCACTGAAACATAATAAAGCCCCGGGCGCTGACGAGATTCCAGCTGAACTGCTAAAGCATGGTGGGGAGAGTCTTGCTAAGGCTATACACACACTTATCGTTAACATATGGAACGACGAAATAATCCCGGAAGATTGGCGCAAAAGTATAATTTGCCCAATCCACAAAAAAGGGGATAAGTTAAAATGTGAGAACTACAGAGGCATCTCATTAGTTTGTACGACTTATAAGATTTTATCTAAAATTCTAGAAAATAGAATTAATCCGTACGCAGAAGAAATCATTGGCGAGTACCAAGGCGGCTTTAGACCTGGTCGTTCGACGACAGATCAGCTTTTTACAGCGAAGCTTTTACTCCAGAAGTGCTGGGAATATAACATCGACGTATACCAAATATTTGTCGACTTCAAGCAGGCATACGACAGTATCGATCGAAGTGTACTGTACAACATTCTGCTGCATTTTGGTATACCAGCTAAGCTAGTGCGACTCATAAGGATGACGATGACTAATACCGTATCGCAGGTCAGAGTACAGAACAGACTCACTGACCTATTTGAAACTCGTACTGGACTCAAGCAAGGCGACGGGCTGGCGCCGACGCTCTTCAACCTGGCTCTGGAGTATGTAATTCGAGCCATGAATTTGGACAGCAGCGGAACGCTACTCATTAAGTCGACTCAACTAGTAGCTTACGCCGACGACATCAACATCATGTCTAGAAGATTGGGTGATGCAGAAATCCTCCTGCATAATCTCAATAACGCCGCCAAAGAAGTTGGACTACATATCAACGAATCTAAAACCAAGGTCATGATGCAATCAAAAACTAGAACGCCAGTAAATTCAAGCATCACAGTGGGGGACTTCAATATAGAGTATGTAGACAACTTCACTTACCTGGGTTGCAATTTGTCAAAGGACGCCAACGAAACAGATGAGATAAAGCGACGGATACAACTAGCTAATAAGTGTTATTTTGCGGTCCTCCAAATTATGAATTCTAAGCTGGTGCACAGGAAGACGAAGCTCCACGTATATAAAACCATAATCCGACCTGTGCTATGCTATGGCTGCGAGGCATGGACCCTAACCCAAAACTCTGAACACCTGTTGGACACATTCGAGCGAAAGGTTCTCCGAAGAATCTTCGGGGCCGTTCGTGAACGAGGTGAATGGCGCATCCGGTACAACCTTGAGTTGTATCAGCTGTATGATGAGCTACAGGTGTCGAAGATCGTGAAATTGCAGCGACTGCAATGGGCGGGACATGTACAAAGGATGAACGACGATCGCATGCCCAAAAAGGTGATGAACGCGCAACGAGTGGACGGAGCCAGATTGCGTGGACGACCGAGAGCCCGATGGGAGCATTCTGTATGTGAAGACGCCCACCAGATGCTAGGCTTTCGGAACTGGAGGACAAGGTCGCGTGCCCGCGACAATTGGAGGTCTTCAATCCAGGCGGCCAAGGCCCGACGTCGGGCTATCGTGCCATAAAGAAGAAGAAGAATAATACACAAACACGTGGAAATCGCCAGTCTGGCCCAGGACGTTGCGGTGAGCAGATGATTCGTTCCCGTCTAGTTTATTATTAACAGTCTACCTTGTGATAAAATTTTGTTTCTAAGAACGCGCGCGCGTTCTAAGATCACACCTCAAATGGGGAATGGAGACTTTCTTTAGGCTATTGTATGGTAAATGATAGATGTTAAATGGCAGATGATAAATGGTAGATGGTAAATGGTAGGTTAATGGTAGACGGATGGTAGCTTGTAAATGGTTGATGACAGATGGTAAATGGTAGATTGTAAATTGCAAATGGTGGGTGGTAAATAACAAATAGTAGATGGTAAATGGTAGATAATAAATGTTGGTTCTTTAGACTATTGTAATTGAATAGTCCTACTTTGCAATAAAAAAATCACCGTCGTGGACTGATATATATGCTAATCAACGGCAAACTCTTTGAAGTAACACAGAACAACAGCAGATAATGTGCAGGCGATTAAATATGCAATCGGTTCCAACAATAAGCCAACCAAGTTTTCCGCGAATATTCGTTCGGATGAGGACTTGTCTCGACCATGTTAAAGAAACCTATTATGTTTAGAACGATATATGCAATGGACTCGAATATTTTGTTTGTGCTAATCAAAAAATAAGTTAGTATCGATTTACGTCCCTCCTAGTGCCATTTACCATCTACCATTTAACACCTTCCATCTACCATCAACCATCAACAATTTACAGTCTTTCACCCATCAACCATTTACCATCTACCAGCCATCTACAATTTTTTACTACTATCCATCTACCATTTACCAACATATTTCGGGTGTTTGGGGAATTTATGATTGGGGATTTTGTATATGGGTATTATGCTTATGGGGATTTTGTATATGGGTATTATGATTATGGGGATTTTGATTTTGGGGATTTTTCTACGTTTGGGGATTTTGTGATTGGGGATTTCGTGTAGTTCCCCGATTTTAGCGATTCAAATACACAAACTGTCTGCAACAAAAAGAAGTAAGTGAGCAAAATTGCAGCTTCATAGCTTTTTAAGTGGCCGGCTTCATAGCTTTTAAACGCGTCGCAACAGACGGACATCACTCTACGAGCGAAGGGTATACAACGAATTGATTTAAGTGTGTTTGTTTTGATAGATTGCCCACCGCTTTGCTCTCAGTGTAGAGGGCCTTCTCAAGAAGTTGGCGAGAGGGCCCCGAGTGAAGTTTTTCCACCACTGGTGGGAATAGCGTTGTTGGTGGCGAATTTTACTGTAAATGAGTATTCCTAATATTGCTACTGGCCAGGTTGTTTTGTAGATTATTGTCAAGGAATTTGTGCACAGTCACTTTTTCTAGTTGGCAGTTGACAGGTGTGTCAAATTTCAAATGGTCCACTATCATTGATAGCTATTTCCACTCGCACTCTCGAGATGAGCCACCGATAGCTATGGAAAATGACCGTTGACATGTTAATATAATATATTTTATATATGTGTGTCCGGAAACTGCCGCATAAACGCACCGGATTATGATTCCTCAGTTGATTTCCAGCAAAAAAGTTGTACGGAACATACCACTTCAGCTTAACCCCTTAGCTGCCACAGGCATTTAAAGATTTTTGAAAAAATCATTTTCCTGCATGGTTGGTTTTTACGGAGCTTCAAAGTCAAATTTGCGTGATTTGACCCAAAAACAATCTTTTTTTTCATCTAAATTTTCTAAAACTTCTGCCAAGGTAAGGTGCTTGTACGATTCTTTTAAAAATTGGCGGATAGTCTTACGATCATATCTTTCTTACATCATTTTATTCTAGCTCAATTATTTCTAACAGTTTTAGTACCTTAAGTGCAGAAAACTAGGGTTAATTTTGGCTTGATTTCGACATACTTTGAATATATTTTACCAATATTGCAGATCTTTAGGGGCAGTGTGAATTGAATTGTATTGAATTCGAGCGAAAATTAACCCTAGTTTTCTACACTTAAAGTATAAAAACTGTTAGAATGTTAGAAGTAATGGAGCTAGATTAAAATGATGTAAGAAAGATATGATTGTAAGACTATGGGCCAATTTTTAAAAGAATCGTACAAGCACCTCACCTTGGCAGAAGTTGGAGAAAATT
Source organism: Microchrysa polita (assembly GCA_949715475.1). Lineage (NCBI taxonomy): Eukaryota > Metazoa > Arthropoda > Insecta > Diptera > Stratiomyidae > Microchrysa > Microchrysa polita. The sequence continues at coordinate 89,533,711 of OX454415.1, forward strand.
GAGGTGGGAAAAAAGATTGTATTAGGGTCAAATCACGCAAATTTGACTTTGAAGCTCTGTAAAAACCAAACCTCTTATCTGATTTTAGTGTGGTTAGTTTTATTTTATAGGTAAATTTGTTGGCAGTAATAATCAATTTTTTTTACTATTCTAGCTGGTCTAGCTTTGGAGATATTAGGCTTTAAGTCGTGCAAGAAAATGTTTTTTTCAAAATTTTTTAAATGCCTGTGGCAGCTAAACGGTTAAGCTGAGGGGGTATGTTCGTTACAACTTTTTTGCTTGAAATCACATGAGAAATCACAAACCGGTGCGTTTATGCGGCAGTTTCCGGACACCCTGTATATATAATATTTTACCTGTACTAATACGTATTGCAAAAGCTGGAAGTGTGAGATGGTTACAATTGGATCCTAAAATGTTTAATTATTGTTTAATTAAATCAATTAAAAATTCAGTCAAGTAGCTAAATTTACATATCAGCATTAATAGCAAGTTTGCCGATAAAAAGTTTCCGCAATTTATCACGAATAAGTCGGAATATCTTAATTTTTCAATTGGGTTTACTACCATAACCTGCAATGTCCGCGGTGATTTTGTCTGATTGCTCAATTTGCAAGAAGGATGTCAACATACCAGGAGGCTGCGGCGACGCCTTCAACTGTGGATTGTGCAATCGTCCACAGCACTCATCATGCGCGACTCTCGAGGACAGCTTTACAAACGTTGAAATCGACGACCAAAAAATCGATGTTCGTTTGTACATTTTGTACCAACAAAAATGAGCAAATCGATTCCTTGAAGGTGCTGGTTACATCGCTGATGGAAGAGGTCAAATCGTTGAAGGAAAAGGTACCTATTACGTTTCAAATCGGCTCAAGATTCTTTACCTGACATGGAAGATTTCGCTTTTGAATTGGAAGAGCGACGCAAAAGATCGTCTAACCTCATTCTTCATGGAGTCTCCGAGGCCGATTATGTCGATGATTCGTCAAAAGTATACAACATTTTTCAAGATATCTTTAGGCAACGCGATCAGCCGTTCAATCTATCTGCTTCGGATATGAGAGTTTCCCGTATTGGACGACCTGTTGCTGACAAAATCAGGCTGGTAAAGGTTTTAATGCCGCAGGCATCATTAGCGCTTGATATCCTTAAAACTAAAAAGGATTCAAAGGTAAGGGATTATTTGAAGCAAAAGAACATAAAACTATTTTCGGACTTGACTTTGCGTCACAAACAACGTATAAAAAATCTTCGCGCTCCGATCCCAAGCTACAATACGTTATGTAAACAATATTCCCAAAATTATACCTTCGAAAAAGACAAAAAACTGAACTTGGTTATATATTACCAAAACACTCGCGGAATTTGCTCGAAACTAGAGGACTTTAGATAATCTACGACACTGACAACGCACGATATATAGTCCAGTACAATTGGTTCAAAATAGCCCCAAACCTAAACATCCAAACCGAAAAGAAATTTTTGATGCCAAATTGTTGAATACACTGCCTAATATACGCAGTAAAAAGTTACACTAATTTGCGCTATGGGTTAAGCGGGGAGGGGGTGGCAAAGGGGTGAAAATTCAGTTTCTTGCAAATATCTGGAAAACTATGAGTCTGACCTTAAAATGAGCTGAGGACAAAACAAACAACATAAAATTACCTTTGTAATGATATGTAACACTCTAGACATTTTCTCAGAAAATTATACCCTAGACCCAAAAATATTATAGTGAATTTGGCTTTTTCGAGTTTTACATTTCGCACTGTAACTCTTGATAGAATAGACCTACTGTCATGAGATCTTGTGCAAATATTGATAATAAAATTTAATTGATTCGTACCAAAAATTGGAGTGCTCCGACCATTGACGCCCCCCTCACTCCTCTTAACATTTTTCAAAAAGGCATGCCTGTAGCTTCTTTTTAAACTGATCCTGGCAGATCAAATTTGGTGGGGTGCCTAGTCTAAGCTCCATTATGCTCCCCACCAAAAATTATTACCATCCGATCAAAACTAAGGGTACCCCCCATACAAAGTGAACGAAAATTCTAACAAATTTCACATTTTTTCATTTTTAAATTCTATCTAAAACGGAAAAATAAAATTTATCTCTTAGAACGACATTATAACAGTTAATTGTAGTCCTCTGAATGTATGTTCAAAATGTTGCATCAAAGCGTACACTACAAGTATCAACAAATTGTGTTTGAAAGTCATTGGTACTAGTTCAAAGGCTAGTTCCGAATAAATCGAGTAACGTGTACTAGCAACCTTCAAACCACATTTTTCGTACTTGTAAGGCACGCTCTGGTACAAACTTTTGAATATACATTTACAAGACTACAATTAACTGTTATAATGACGTTCTAAGAAATAAATTTTATTTTTTCATTTTAGATAGAATTTAGAAGTGAAAAAATGTGATTTTTTTTAGAATTTTGGTTTACTTTGTATGGGGAGTACCCTTAGTTTTGATCGGATGATAAAAATTTTTGGTGAGGAGCATAATGGGGCTTAGACTAGGCACCTCACCAAATTTTATCTGCCTGGCTCAATTTGAAAAGAAGCTACAGGCATGCCTTTTTGAAAAATGTTAGGAGGAGTGAGGGAGGCGTCAATGGTCGGAGCACCTCAATTTTTGGTACAAACCAAATAAATTTTGTTTGTAATAGAATGAACAAGATTTCGTCACCCTAGGTTGTTTCTATCAAGAGTTACAGTCCGAAATGTAAAACTCAAAAAATGTAAATTCTCTATAATACTTTTGGGTCTAGGGTATAATTTTCCGAAAAAACGTCTGGAGTGTTATATATCATTACAAAGGCAATTTTGTGTAGTTTGTTTCGTCCTCAGAAGATTTTAAGGTCAGATTTATAGTTTTCTAGTTATTTGTAAAAAAGTAAATTTTCACCCCTTTGGGAACCCCTCCCCCCTTAACCCATGGCGCAAATTGGTGTAACTTTTTATTGCGTATATTGGGCAGTGTATTCAACAATTTGGCATCAAAAATTTCTTTTTCTTTTGGATGTTTGGGTTTTGAGCTATCTGTACTAGACTAATATTAATTTTTACGGAAACTTGGCTAAGACCCGATATTCTTTCATCTGAACTGGGGCTTGAGCAATTTCAAATTTTTAGACGGGACCGAGATGCAAAAACTTCAAGTAAACAAAAGGGCGGCGGTGTTCTCATCGCGGTAAAAAAATGCATAAAATCGATCAAATTAAAATGTGTACACGACGACGACGTGGAACAGCTGATGGTACGCATTGATTCCAAGCCGTTCAAATCAATTTTATCAACGGTCTATATTCCACCCGATGTACCACCTGAAATCTATTATAAACACTGCAGCGATGTTACGAGTTGTATGCGAAAATATCCAACAGCCTACTTCATTGCTACTGGCGATTACAACTTGCCAGGTATAAACTTACTCCAGGCGTTTGGTAAAATCAGAGTGCATGCCAGGGACTGTCTGAGATTATTTTAGAAATCGGTAGGGGCTTAGTCCTAAAGCTTAAATTTAAGTTTGCACCACTTGGAAAATTTTCTAACGGTACTTATCAGGGTTTTTGTCTTGTTTGGGTTTTTTGTGTATATCTCCGCTCCTGATGGTTGGACTTTCAAAAGAAAGATACCAAATTGTTCGGTATAAAATTGCCTTTATCTTTTGTATACTGACTGTTCATGTCAAAGTAGGAGATAAAATGCTACAGCGTGTCAAAGTGGAAAAACTCGTTTTGGTAATCAGTTTTTTGTAAATAAGTCGATAACGGTGAATTTTCACGCAATAATTAATTATAGTTGACTCGTAGCTTATTGAATTCCCTACAATCCAGAAAAAAAATTAAATCGATACGATCATCCACAACCGAGATATGCCCCAGAGAAAGTCAACGATCTGAGATAGCAATACATTCTACGGGTATGTACCAACATTCAGTTGGGCTTTACTTGGCGGCCAGTTGTCTTTCGCTGCAGATAGAGAGAGATATGCTCATTACGCGACACGCTTGCGAACAGTGACTCCATTAGCGGTACTTTTTGTAAATGAAAGTCAATTTTACAAACATGGTTTTTTTTGGTTTGTTTGTTTAGTTTCGCCATGAGTTTTTGTTTCGTTTGTGCAAAATCCTTAAACGAAGGTGACGTTGTTGAAGTGAAAAAATGAGGTATCCGTACATTGATTGAGAGATGCATTGAACGTGGTCATAGGGAGCATGAAGAAATTTTGAGAAATTTGAATAGTGTTCTAATGCATCAATCATGTCGGAAAATGCAATAATTCAACAGTCAGCTGAATTTATTTTAGACGAGACCACCTTCTTCAGAGGTATGAAGCAGGAGGCATTCTTGGCCAATTAAAGAAAAAAGAAACGGTTTGTTGATATACTGCGAAATTATTTAAGGAATCATGGTTTCTTAGTATCCCAGGCTGTAGAGGATGCGGATACACAATTTGTTCAAACGGCTTTACGCATGAGGTCCGAGTTTGACTCAATTTTTATCGTTGGAGAAGACGTTGATCTGCTGGTTATATTTATCAGGTATTTGATATCATGTCTAGAACGTCTATTTTAAAAAATGGAGCGAGGCTACGAAAATACAATTTTGTATTCATCAACAGGTTTCAAACACCAAACTTTATCAGAGCATATACTTTTTCTTCATGCCTTCACAGGGCCGTTTTAGATACGGGAAAAGTAGGCTTCTCTCATTTTTAAAGAAGAAGGAACATACTCGCGTTTTACAATCGCTCCAGGTTTTTAAAGCAGAGTGCTCAGATGCAAACACTATATGCACTATCGGAAAGAATGTGTTGATTGCCTTGTACGGAGGTACACGTAACGACACATCACTAAGCGATTTCCGCTTCAAAATTTTGCCCGCGCAGGAACGAAAATTAAAGCGGATCTTGCTGCTTTGCCTCCCACCGAATCAGCCGCTTATCATCATTCCTTACGAACGTACCACCAAATACAGACATGGCTCGGCAAGGTTTTAAAACCAGAAAACTTGCGCTAGAAGCGAACCCAGGTGGGATTGGAGCCTGTGATGATTTGGGAGAAATCATCCCTTCATACCTCTTAAATATTATTTCGTGCTCTTGTAATACAAACTGTGGGACAGCATGTGGTTGTAGGAACGCCGGGCTCGCATGTACCAATATCTGTAGAACTTGTTGTGGGAAAATATGCTCAAATGTCGCAGTCATAACTGAAGACATAAATGATAAAGATTGCTACGATGACATTTATGATCTTCCAACTTTGGTCCCCCTTCCACAACCAAGTAGATCTGTATATCCTATTATGGATTCTACTGAAGAAGATAATAAAAACGTACCCTCATCACTAAATAAGCCATCCAAAATAAAAAGAAAGTAAATTACTTTATCCCATTGGTGAACTGCCAGATTTTCGGGAAACCTTCAAATTCAATTCAATTCAATTTCGGCTACTGTATTACAAATACAAATAGATACCAATTTGGAAGCCTACAGGGGTAGCTCAAATAAAGAGCGCAACTCACCATCCTAACTGCATCTGCAGCAAATTATACCTATAGGTAAGTATGTACTTATAACGCATAGTTACTTCGGAATGCACACCTTCTTTAGGGTATATCTCGGTTGCGGCTGATCGTATCGACTCCATTTTTTTCTCAATTGTAGGGAATCGAATAAGGTACAAGTCCATTCTTATTAATTTTTGCGCGAAAGTTCACTGTTATCGACTTATTTGCAAAAAACTGATTTGTAAAACTGTTTTTTCAACTTTGACACGCTGTAGCATTTTATCTACTGATACAAAAGATGAAGGCAATTTTATACTGAACAATTTGGTGTCTTTCTTTTGAAAGTCCAACCATCAGGAGCGGAGATATACACAAAAACGCCAAACAAGACAAAAACCTTCATAAGTACCGTTAGAAAATTGTTCAAGTGGTGCAAACTTAAATTTAAGCTTTCTGACTAATACCCTATCGTTTTCTAAAATAATCTCAGACAGTGCCTGGCATGCACTCTGAAGCCCGATTTCACGACCGATCGCCTGGAGTAACTGGGATCTGGATTCTTGGCTGATGAACACCAATTGTAATGCAAAGAGTATGACTGTTATCGAAGCTTTCTCTTGATTAGTTTTTAAACAATTTAATCGAATTAAGAATTCGCACAATAGCCTGTTAGATTTAATATTTTCTAATTTTCATAATATTGTTGTCACTCGTAATAATTTTCCATTTGTTAATATTGACAAATATCATCCCGCCCTTGATATTTAAGTTGTATTGGCTGCAGAACAAACAATGAATGAGTCAAATATTTCTTATAGAAATTTTAATAGCGCAAATTATACTGATATTACCGAAGGAATAAGTTATTGTAATTGGGAATGTTTGTATAATATGTCAGTTGATAGCGCCGTTGATTTCTTTTATAACTATGTTAATAACCTTATATACTCTAATGTTCCAATGGTAAATTTGATTAAAGATGAATATCCAAAGTGGTTTTCAAATGAACTTAAGAATTTAACGCAATTAAAAAACTGCTCATGCTAAATTCAAAGATTCCGGTAGACTAGATGACTATAAATTGTTCTCCAAGTTAAGAGCTGAATGTAAAAGAACGTCAAAGCTAGATTTTAAAAAGCATATACCTAAGTAGAATTGAGTTCCAAGTACCAATTAATATGAAATATTATTGGAGGCATATAAATTCATACAGAAATGACTCTGGAATACCTGCCATGATGCATTTAGATAATATATATAGTACTAACACGGCCGAAATTACTAATATGTTTGCAAGCAATTTCTCTAAAGTATACAATGACATTTTAAACACATATGATCCGCCTTCACACAATAATCTTTTGAATATTTCCAGCTTCTCGATTGATCCCAACTCCCTTTTGAAAAAGTTATTGGAATTAGATGTAACTAAAAGCCCAGGCCCGGATGGAATTCCTTCACTATTCATTAAAAGCTGTGCTTATGCTCTAGCTTATCCTTTGTCGATTTTATTTAACAAATCACTATCCTCAGGAGTTTTTCCTTCCATTTGGAAAAATAGCTTTGTTATTCCCATATTTTAGAAAGGAGAAAAATCAGATGTGAAAAACTATCGCCCAGTTTGCATTTTATCCAGTATACCGAAGGTATTCGAAAGTCTTGTGGCCGATTTTCTGACGCCATTAGTAAGACCCTCAATAATTGAACAGCAGCATGGTTTTTGTTCTGGGAGATCAACTTCTACTAATCTCATTACGTATCACAAGTTTATCAGCGATTCATTTAACAATTTCTTACAAGTTCACAGTGTTTACACTGATCTAACAAAGGCATTCGTCAGTATTAATTTTGATCTTTTAATTAAAAAACTTTTGAATTTTGGTTTTCATGGTTCCTTGTTGAATTGGTTAAATGATTATATCCGTGACCGCTCGTTAATAGTTAATCTTCAAAATAATTACTCTCAACCCTTTTCCCCTACTTCCGGTGTACCTCAAGGCTCGCATCTTGGACCGCTCTTGTTTCTCATTTTTATTAATGACAATAACTTAGCTTTTAAGGGAGTTGAATTCTTAATGTTCGCAGATGATTGTAAGATGTACAAAGCTATTTCCAATCCAGATGACTTATTGGTCTTACAATCGAATGTACAAAGCTATTTCCAATCCAGATGACTTATTGGTCTTACAATAGAATTTGCGAAATTTTCAATCATACTGTGAAGATATGAAGATAATCTGTTGTCGATCAATGTAGAGAAGTGTGAATATATAGTTTTCAATAGAACAAATCTAATGTATGATTTCACCTACACACTGAATAATGTTCCCTTGAAACAAGTTGCTTCAGTTCAAGATTTGGGTATCACATTAGATTCATCCCTTCAATTTTCTGCTCATATTTGCAATATTACTGAAAAAGCAATGCGAATGCTAGGTTTTATAATGAGGAACACAACACATTTCTATAATATTAATGCTCTAAAAACGTAATATTTCTCATTAGTTAGGAGCAAATTGGAATACATAACTGTGTTGTGGAATCCTCAATATCAAACTTATAAAGATTTGATTGAGAAAGTTCAGCTGAAATTCTTAAAATATTTAGCGTATAAACTGCATATTAGGCGTGATGAAATTGTAGAAGTAATGTTCTTTTCCAATTGCATACCTGTAGAACAAATTATATTCAATTTTCGCCAATTGAACGTTTTAAAGCAATTGGCAATACTACTTGTAGTCAAATTGATTTATTCAACACTATAATATATATAATACTAGTTCATTGAAAAAGGTTATGAACATTTAGTAATAAATAAAAACGTCATTCCAAAATAATCTTTGCTCGAAAATAATTATAGTTATTGAATTAATATTATACTGAATTTTTAATGATTTAGAGAATATATATAAAGTTTTATTTTTTGTTAAAACTATACTGAATTGTAACTATCATTATTGTATGTATAAAGGACGCAAGTCCGTTGAAATTGAAATAAATAAATAAATAAATATAAGGTTTGATTGGGGGAACTTAATTTGGGGGGTGTGCATCATGATCTCATGGTCCGATTCTACATAAATATTTATCGTTACATGAATGTTGGGTGCCATCAATAGAAACACATTTCTATGAAATCTGGTTGAAATTAGTGCACACATAAGGAAGAGCCTAATTTGGGGGGATGGGTTTGTATGGCAGCCCCAAACCCTATGGTCTGATTCTATAAATTTTTCTTTGTTTTTGGAATCAATAGAAATACATTTGAAGGAGGCTTGCAGTTGAAATCTGTGTACAAATAAATAAGTTTTTATAAAAACTTAATTGGGGGTTGGGTTTGTATGGCAGCCCCATGACCCCATGATCCGATTCTATCTAATCTTACAGATATTCTTTGTCACCAATAGAAACATATTTGTGTGAAGTTTGGTTGAAATTGGTGCACAAAATAAAAAAAAATTCTTAGAAGAACACAATTGGGGCTAGGTTTGTAGGGCAACCCCATGACCTCATAGTCCGATCCAAGTTTGGTTGAAATTGGTGCGCAAATAAAAAAGTTTTTCTTAGAAGAACTCAATTTGGGGTGCTAGGTTTGTATGGCAGCAGCAAGACCCAGTAGTCCGATGCCATCTATCTATTCATACATATGTTTCGTGTCATCAATAGAAACACGTTTGTGTGAAGTTTGGTTGAAATTGGTGCACAAAATAAAAAAGTTTTTCTTAGAAGAACTCAATTTGAGGGGCTAGGCTTGTAGGGCAGCCCCATGACCCCACGGTCCGATTCCATCTATTCATACATATGCTTTGTGTCTTCAATAGAAACACGTTTGTGCGAAGGTTCGTTGAAATTAGCGCACAAATAAAAAAAAAAACTCAATTTGGGGGCTAGGCTTGTATGGCAGCCCCATGACCCCATGGTCCGATTCCATCTATTCATACTTATGTTTTGTGTCATCAATAAAAAAACACAATTGGTGCACAAATAAACAAGTTTTTCTTAGAAGAACTCAATTTGGGGGGATCGGTTTGTATGGCAGCCCCATGACCCCCTTGTCTGATTTTAGCAATTCAAACATACAAAGTTCCTGCAAAAAAAGCAGCATGTGTGCAAAACTTTAGCTCCATAGCTTTTAAACTGGCCGAGGAAAAACGCGTCGCAACAGACGGACATCATCGCCTAATCGACTCGTCCTGTCATACTGATCATACATACACTGCGTTTCACTTGAATAGCACAGTATAAACATTAAATTTATTTTCTTAATATCTTTTAAAAAATGAAGACAACAGATATTTTGTATTTTTTATTTGTCATTTGATTAATAAGCTTTAATTTGAAATAAAAAGAATTCGAATTTTTCCAACATGTAGTCTTAGAAAAAAACGAGACCGAGGCTAATTTCGGGCGCGGCCGAAATTTGAATACCCTTCACTCTCCTCGGGCTAAAAGTTTTTTGGGGCAAACCTATGACTTGTATATAATCCTTCCCCATTCTTTTCCTTCTGTTTTCGCATAATATTTGATATTGACAAATTCCGTGGCGTCGATAAAACAATATTTGTGTGAGGTTTGGTTGGAATAAGTGGTAAAATAAAAAAAATATCTCAGAAAACTTTATTGGGGGGATGCGGGAGCATGGCCCCATAGTACGATTCCATTTGTTTTACTTTTTTTTTGTGATAAAGACGCATTGAGGTTTTTTTAAATTAGTGTAGAAAAAATGTTTCTTAGAAGATCCAAAATGGGGAGGTTAAGCTTGTATGGTAGCCCCATGACTCCATAGCGCGATTATTTATGGCATCAATTGAAGTGCACTTTTACGAGTTTTGGTTGAAAGTGGTGCACAAATAAAAAATTTGTTCGTAGAAGAACTCAATTTAGGGGGTTGGCTTTGTATGATAGCCCCATGACCCCATCGTCCGATTCCATTCATTTTTACACATGTTTTGTGGCATCAAATGAAATGCACTTTTATGAGGTTTGATTGAAATTGGTGGACAAATAAAAAAGTTTTTCTTAGAAAAACTCACTTTGGGGGCTGGGTTTGTATGACAGCCCCATGACCCCACAGTCTGATTCCATTTATTCTTACATATATTTTGTGGCATCAATAGAAACACATTTGTGTGAAATTTGGTTCAAATTGGTGCACAAATGAAAAAGTTTTTCTTAGAAGAACCTAATTTGGGGGGTTAGGTTTGTATGGCAGCCCCATGACCCCATGGTCCGATTTGATCCATTCTTACATATGTTTTGTGTTATCAATAGAAACACATTTGTGTGAAATTTCGTTGAAATTAGTAAACACATGAAAAAGTTTTTCTTAGAAAACCCAAATTGGGGGGGTTAGGTTTGTATGGCAGCCCCATGACCCCACGGTCCGATTTTAGCGATTCAAACATACAAACTGCCTGCAATGAAAAGAAACATGTGTGCAAAATTTCAGCTCGATAGCTTTTAAACTGGCCGAGTAAAACGCGTAGCAACAGACGGACAGACGGACAGACGGACAGACAGACAGACGGACATCGCCCAATCGACTCAGCTCGTCATGCTGATCATATATATACATATTTTATATGGTCGGAGATGCTTCCTTCAATGCGTTACAAACTTCATGACAAAGTTAATATACCCTTTACTCTACGAGTGAAGGGTATAAATATAAAACACCAATGTAAAAACACATAAATTCTGTTTCACTTGAATAGCAAACTTTTTTTTAAACTTATTGTAATTAACTTTTTATGCAGTGAGCATAACTTATTATTGTTCAGAATACAAGTTGAGATCAATTTGAATTAAAAACAGCCATTTTAGTAATGGGTTGAGCCTCCCCCGTTTGAAATAACCTCCTATTAGGCAAAGAATCGTACAAAATGTTGATGTAAGCAAGGGATATTGTAGCCTATGATTGCTGAGTGGCTTCAATTAGTCCAGTCTTTGGTGAAAACTGTTTACCAGGCTCATAAACTTTTCTGACCAGCCATCCCCAAACATGGATGTATGGTGGCCATTTCAAAAGAGTAACATTTTTGGACTCGATAAACTACTTTACGGCACGGGCAGTGTGTGTTGGTGCATTCTCGTGTTGGAAAGTTCACGGCAATGGTCCAAAGAGACTTTCGAATGTCGCAAAAGCCTTTTCTAAAACACCGTGATACGACTTAGCATTCATAGTGGTGTCTAAGAATTGGAGTTCACAAGTGCCGCCAACTCAACTGTGCAAACGATCCAACTGGTGAGTCTCCTTCCTTAAATCATAAAAATAACAGTTATATCGGTCGGGCCCTTCCAAATTAAATTTCTTCTCATCAGAAAAAACAACGCGATACCACTCTTTGGTCCATGACATGTTGGTACGACAAAAAGTCAACCGAGCATGTTTACGAGCGGGGTTAAGTAGTGTTTTTTTTTTATTTTAGACGCTTAAGGTGTTTAGCTTTTGAATTAGCACGCCATACAGTTGTTTTACTCGCACTGAGAACAACTTTTAACCGAATTTTGTCCACAGAATCATATGAATTCGATGCTTCACGCAAAATAGATCGCTTATCTGCCTTCTCGACCTTTCATATTTTTTCATACTTTTCACCATTTTTAATAAAATTGTAAATCACGTTGCTGCTTTTTCCAGTTTTTTTTTCGATATTTTAGTCACTGTCATGCTCGCTTCGTATATCGAAAATCCTTGTTATTGCGTATTTGGCTATTATAACACAACAAAAATTGAATGAACGCCCCAAAAAATCCTAGTCGTATATGAAATACTATGTTATACTATGCAACAAGTGAATCAACAGCTGATTTTTTACCAAAAAAAAATTCACAAATTTTAGTTTTAGGTGTCATAATTTTAATTTTAAATGAGAATTTCGAGAAAGCCTCTCTTTTCGCTCAATTATTAGCAACCTGGTAACTAGGAAAATTTTTATACGATTTTCGTATTTTCCGCCCGTATTCCGCCTATATTAGTTCTCGTAATTGATAACATGCCGGCGCCCGTGTTTTTATTAGATATGTTATTTTTGATCAAGTAACGGGCAATAGTATAAGATAATCATGTGCAAAATGCTTGATAGCTACTCATACGTTGCTTGGATAGAAATGTAATATTAAATATACGATTCAACCTCAGCCCAACATTATCTAATGTATGTACCTACTTCTTTCGTTTAGCTGTGCCGAAAGGAGCACGCATAGTCACCGGGTATCAACTTAATCTTTTTTGCTGTTGGTCGTCGATCTCGTTCGAGATGTGGGGAAGACAGTACCGTTTCACAGTAATAATGGAGCTTAGCCAGTGGGCCCAGCCGGGAACTGGAAGGCCTACATCAAGAGGAATATGGACAGATCTGTTGAGTGCGGGAACGGATCTATTTAAAAAAGGTCTACTAATGTAATACAGATGGGTCCTGTTGGCTCGCAATATTGATAATGGGCTTTAACCGCCCGATAAATATTTTGGTTATTAAGCATTAAAAACTACAGTCTTTTTCGTGAACCTTGGATATTAGGCTTCCCTGTTCTATACTGAACAGGTGATTCTGTAAAAAGGAATAGTAAATATACACTGCTCGTCATCAGATTAGCACACCCCTTCGCATGAATAGTTTCGGCTGATTTCCAACCAAACTAAAAGAGCTAAAATTTCAAAATTATAACTGTTAATAATCTATTCAATTCTAAATTAATTAAAACAAAAAGTATTGGGTTTTCATTTTTCAATATTGTTTTATAATTGTTTTTCGAAAAAGAACACACAAAATAGCAATTTAAAATTTGTCATCAGGATAGCACATGCAATTTATTTTTTGTCTAACTTCCACAATTAAAGACGTAGGACCCTATTTTTTTGTGGTCGTTTGAGTAAGATATTAACTTTAATATGAATTAGGGAAAATCATTATCTGCGGAAGAGTGATCAAAATTTAAGGCTTACAAGGAGTCAAGGCGGTCAAAAAGTGAAATTTCGGAAACAAAATTAATAAAAGTCGATAATTTGAATCCGAATTCGTGTGTAATAAGTAGCGTTAAGATAAAAATAACAGAGGCGATAAAAGTTGAGTACATTTCAATCCCTATGAGAGAGTAATTTTGAGAGAAGCATCCAATCCTCATGACTCGGTCGCAATGATTAGGGTAAATTTTGACATTAAGGTGAGCCTATTGTTCAAATAATGATGCCCTGAAGATCTCTCAGGGGTTTCGCGAAAATATTCAAAAATGTACCCTTTAGCTGCCACAGGCATTTGATTTTTAAAAAAATAATTTTCTTGCACGACTTAAAGCTCAATATCTCTAAAGCTAGATCAGCTAGAATATTGGAACAAAATGATTATTACAGCCAACGAATTTACCTATAAAATAAAACTAGCGGCACTAAAATCGGATAAGAGGTTTCGTTTTTACAGAGCTTCAAAGTCAAATTTGTGTGATTTTACCCAAAAACAATCTATTTTTCTATCTCAGTTTTCTCCAACTTCTGCCAAAGTGAGGTGCTTGTACGATTCTTGGCGCATAGTCTTACGATCATATCCTTCTTACATCATTTTATCCTAGCTTCATTATTTCTAACAGTTTTTATACGTTAAGTGTAGAAAACTAGGGTAAATTTTAGCTCGAATTCGATACAATTCCATTCAGACTGCCCCTAAAGGTCTGCAATTGGTAAAATCTATTCAAATTATGTCGAAATTTGCTTGTGTTTTTATTTAGTATGTATGACCTGCGATATTTTGAAAACGGTGCCATTTTTATTTTCTGAGGCCCACTCTGGACTAACGCATGCAATGAGTTGCTTTCTCTAAGGTAATTATTTAGTAGATTATTATTATTACGAGTATATGGGTGATCCCCTGGACATTCACAGATAATAGACGCTTCTTAAACTGATACCCACTGAGTAACAAGGCCAAATTTTATTCAAAAATATTCATAAGACATATAAACATTTAGAAAGAAAAAAATCGCTCTCTAACTTCCTGACTCTCTTACTGTAAACAATTAAATTTTATGCGCGCAGAGTGAAGATGTGTCGAACATTATTCTATTAGATTTGAATTTGCTTTCGAAAGTGGAATGAGTAAGAGGGGATTCACACTATAAACAGGATTTATTAAAACCACTAAATTAATCGAGTCGAAACCCGCCTACTGGATGAAATCGTATGACATTAAATTCAAAATGCATCGTAGAACTTACTTGCATTATTCAAATTGCAGTACAATATTGTACAACTGTCAACTAAATCTAGGATTTAGTAAATCTTGTCGATAGTCTGAATCGCCCCTAAGGGTCCATAGTGTGAATCCCCTCTAAAAAAGTTTAATTGCGTTTACTACACATCTACACGTGGCAATAATACAAATTTTCGTTTCCAATAGCTGCTAGCTTCCGTAGGGGGGAGGGTAAAGGTTGAAAGGCTCCGGCCGATTCCTATATCCTTTTCAGTTGTGGCATAACTGCGGACCCTTAGCTATGCAGGAGGAGTTTCATAGGGTGAACGGCTCCGGCCAATTCCTATGTTTCTCTACGGGGCGTTACTTCCCCGCATTATCCGAGTAACCGCTGCGCCTGAGTGCTGTATTAACAACTTCAGCGTCTCAGGTTACTAACGTAATAGGGTGACAAAAACCGAACAGTCAATCACCGAAGCAGCACCTTCCGTAGGGGGGAGGGTAAAGGTTGAAAGGCTCCGGCCGATTCCTATATCCTTTTCAGTTGTGGCATAACTGCGGACCCTTAGCTATGCAGGAGGAGCTTCATAGGGTGAGCGGCTCCGGCCAATTCCTATGTTTCTCTACGGGGCGTTACTTCCCCGCATTATCCGAGTAACCGCTGCGCCTGAGTGCTGTATTAACAACTTCAGCGTCTCAGGTTACTAAACGTAATAGGGTGACAAAAACCGAATAGTCAATCACCGAAGCAGCACCTCCGAGGCCCCTCCATGATGGACCTCTTTCGTTTACGAATACTATCATGGTTAAGCGATGGGCCGACAACTCATCCTTGTAAAAAAATTTCGACGTCAAGAAACCTGGAACGAAAGCCTCGGATTGGACGGATACAACTCAACGACGACCTCGCAAACGAACAACGGATTACTCTTTCGGAACCTGGAATGTGCGCTCCCTGAATAGGGCAGGGGCATTAAGGGCCCTCTTGGATGAGGTTGAAAAATATAAGCTGAGCATAGTTGCACTCCAGGAAACAAAATGGCTTAGTAGCGAGATAGACGACCGAAATTCGTACACAATTTTCACAAGTGGAAAACCTGCGGGCCACAGGGAGTTTGCAGTGGCGTTCATTGTAAACAATCAACTTAAGCCGCATGTTATCGACTTCAAACCCATAAACGAGCGGCTGTGTGCGATTCGCATTAAAACTCGGTTCTTCAATCTCTGGCTCATAAACGCGCATGCCCCCACCGAAGTCAGTGAAGACGCGGCCAAAGACGAGTTCTACCACCGCCTAGAAAATCTCTTCGACTCACTTCAATCAAACGATGTCAAATTGCTGCTGGGGGACTTCAACGCCAAAGTCGGAAACGAAAGTTGGCATAGGGGGATTACTGGAGGTTACAGCCTCCATGAAGAATGTAACGACAACGGCCAACGACTAATAGACTTCGCGACCAGCAGAAACATGGTCATTAGCTCAACGTGTTGAGCTGACCACTATATGGTGAAGGCGACTTATAGGTGCAGAATTTCTTCGGTGCATCATTCGAGATTCAACCCGGCAAAAATTTTTGCGGTTGACAAATTGTTGGATGATGCCACGGTGGTCACTTATACGACTGCCCTTGAGGGGAAGCTGACGCCCTTGCTAAATAACATCAGCAACAAAGGCGCCCTTGAGATTTGGGATACACTCAAAGACACCATCAAAGGGGTCGCAGAGGAGGTTGTGGGATACAAAGCCCGGCGAGCCCGAAATGATTGGTTTGACGAGGAATGTCAAAATGCGGTAGATGCGAAAAACGAGGCATATTGCCAATGGACCGAACGCGCAACTAGAGCCAAAAAAACAAATTATGACGAGCTTCGACGATTTTCGAATAGGTTAATTAGACGTAAGAAACGTAAGCATCTTGACGAGCAGTTGATGCAAATAAACCAAAGACTAGCTAGTAGGAACAGTAGACAAGCGTACAAGCTAATTAATTCAATTAAAAGTGGATACCAACCCAGGACCAGCCTCTGTAAGGATAAGGATGGCAATATAATTAGCGACACCGATAGCGTTGATAAACGCTGGGCCTCACATTTGGAAGAGCTTCTTAATGTTCAACCGAACAACCCCACACAAGAAGCGCTGGAGCTGACGGCTGAAACAGGCCCTCCCATTCAACCCCCAACAATAGAAGAAGTTGATCTCGTCATGCAATCACTGAAACATAATAAAGCCCCGGGCGCTGACGAGATTCCAGCTGAACTGCTAAAGCATGGTGGGGAGAGTCTTGTTAAGGCTATACACACACTTATCGTTAAAATATGGAACGACGAAATAATCCCGGAAGATTGGCGCAAAAGTATAATTTGCCCAATCCACAAAAAAGGGGATAAGTTAAAATGTGAGAACTACAGAGGCATCTCATTAGTTTGTACGACTTATAAGATTTTATCTAAAATTCTAGAAAATAGAATTAACCCGTACGCAGAAGAAATCATTGGCGAGTACCAAGGCGGCTTTAGACCTGGTCGTTCGACGACAGATCAGCTTTTTACAGCGAAGCTTTTACTCCAGAAGTGCTGGGAATATAACATCGACGTATACCAAATATTTGTCGACTTCAAGCAGGCATACGACAGTATCGATCGAAGTGTACTGTACAACATTCTGCTGCATTTTGGTATACCAGCTAAGCTAGTGCGACTCATAAGGATGACGATGACTAATACCGTCTCGCAGGTCAGAGTACAGAACAGACTCACTGACCTATTTGAAACTCGTACTGGACTCAAGCAAGGCGACGGGCTGGCGCCGACGCTCTTCAACCTGGCTTTGGAGTATGTAATTCGAGCCATGAATTTGGACAGCAGCGGAACGCTACTCATTAAGTCGACTCAACTAGTAGCTTACGCCGACGACATCAACATCATGTCTAGAAGATTGGGTGATGCAGAAATCCTCCTGCATAATCTCAATAACGCCGCCAAAGAAGTTGGACTACATATCAACGAATCTAAAACCAAGGTCATGATGCAATCAAAAACTAGAACGCCAGTAAATTCAAGCATCACAGTGGGGGACCTCAACATAGAGTATGTAGACAACTTCACTTACCTGGGTTGCAATTTGTCAAAGGACGCCAACGAAACAGATGAGATAAAGCGACGGATACAACTAGCTAATAAGTGTTATTTTGCGGTCCTCCAAATTATGAATTCGAAGCTGGTGCACAGGAAGACGAAGCTTCACGTATATAAAACCATCATCCGACCTGTGCTATGCTATGGCTGCGAGGCATGGACCCTAACCCAAAACTCTGAACACCTGTTGGACACATTCGAGCGAAAGGTTCGTGAACGAGGTGAATGGCGCATCCGGTACAACCTTGAGTTGTATCAGCTGTATGATGGGCTACAGGTGTCGAAGATCGTGAAATTGCAGCGACTGCAATGGGCGGGACATGTACAAAGGATGAACGACGATCGCATGCCCAAAAGGGTGATGAACGCGCAACGAGTGGACGGAGCCAGATTGCGTGGACGACCGAGAGCCCGATGGGAGCATTCTGTATGTGAGGACGCCCACCAGATGCTAGGCTTTCGGAACTGGAGGACAAGGTCGCGTGACCGCGACAATTGGAGGTCTTCAATCCAGGCGGCCAAGGCCCGACGTCGGGCTATCGTGCCATAAAGAAGAAGAAGAATAGCTGCTTAGCAGTTCTGGAGCCACCAGAACAGATCTTCTCCATGTATTTTTGGGTCTTCCCACACGACGCCTTGCATCGGTTCCCTGAGGATTGCAATCTAGAGCCTGTCTTGCAATGTTTTTTTGGCTCTTTTCGAAGTGTGTGACCTATGCACTTCCGCCTTTTGATGTCGATGCCTATCCTATTTTGGCCAGTAATTTGGAGGAGGTCCTCGTTAGAGATTACCTCAGGCCAGCAAATTTGTAGGATGCGTCGAAGGCACTGATTCACGAAAGTTTGTAGTTTGGTTGTAATATCTATATCACTGGTCACCTTCCAAGTGGAACACCCATATAAAAGCACGGATTTTACATTCCTTTCGAAGATCCGGAGTTTGGTATTTCTGGAGATGTTTTTGTTTTGCCAGAGAGGAGTCAAAGTGAAAAATACTGCTCGGGCTTTATATATGCGCTACTCTACATCAGCATCAGCCCACCATCCGCTGCTACTTCGCTCCCAAGGGAAGTAAAGTACTCAACTTTTTCTATCGGCTATTCGGAGATAGAAATGTTTCTTTGTCTTTCTGATGTCAAGCTCAAATATTTAGTCTTAGCAGCAGCAGCACTACGACTTTCACTATGCAAAGCATCCGTCATTTGAGACAGATGATCTGCTGTGTTTGAAAGAAGGCAAATGTCGTCGGCATAGTCCAGGTGCTGAAGGTAATCAAATAATTTCCACCTGATACCCTTACTTTTATGGTCGCATAGAGCGTCGCAGATTACGTCGTTGATGGTAATAAGGAACAGTATTGGTGATAAAATACAGCCTTGTCTAACTCCATTATTCACCTCGAAAGGACTAGACAATTCGCCCTTGTGCAAGACGTTACATTGGGCTCCGTTAGAGGACTCCTTTATACTCCTTTATGATGGCAATAAGTTTCTCTGGTATGCCTACGTAAGGCTGTCCAGATATAAGCCCGGTCAACGCTGTCAAACGCCTTCTCGAAGTCAATGAACAATAGATCTAACGGGGATCTCCATTCAGCAGATTGTTCAATTATGATTCGGAGGGTGTTAATATGGTCGCTACATGAAAAACCCTCACGAAAACCAGCTTGTTAATTGTTCAAAGTGTGGTCTCTTGGTTTCTTGATCCGGTCTAAGAGTATTTTGGCCATCAGTTTAGAGACTGCAGGGAGGAGACAGATTTCACTCCAATTATTGCAAATTTTGAGGCTTCATTTTTTGGGGATTTTAATAATGACGCCCTTTTTCATTCCTGAGGGAGAGTATCGGTTGCCCAACACTCTTGGATCAGGGGAAGAAGAATATCCGCTGTAGCGTTGATGTCCGCTTTCAAAAATTCCATCGGGATACCGTCTGCCTCCGGGGCCTTACCTGCTTCGAATGATTGAATGGCCTTAGTTATTTCCAGCTTGGATGGTACGCCGGTGTTAATTCTGGCCACTTGCGGAAGACTTGCTGCCTCCGGTGGAGGTGGGCTTGAAGGGTTAAAGTTGTTATTCAGAACCTTCATGAAATGCTCTCTCCATCGGCGCAGTTGTTGTTAATCTGTGACTAGCAGAGACCCGTCTTTATCTTTTACAGAATGCTCATTGGTAAAAGATTTGCTAGTCAGTGGCTTTGTGAGCTTGTAAAGGGTTCCACTGTCACCACGGTAAGCCACATCTTGTGCCTCCAAAGCTAACGCGTTGATATTGTTGCATTTATTACGTCTAACGCTCCTCTGCACTCTTTTTTGAAGAGAATTGTATTCGGTCCTCAGTTGTTGCTTGACTGTAGTGTCAGTAGCCGAGTTCAATTGCTCTTTAATTCTCTTCCGTGCAGTTATCAGAGGCCATGTATCATCACCGATAAATGGCCTTCTATCATGCTGTAGTCTGCCCATAAATGTTTCGCCACACGATAGAGAAGCTTGCTTCACAATGGAACATCTATCATCAATAGAAGAAGCATATGGTGTTTGTGCATTAGCTACCTCGCGCAATGCGCTAGAAACTGCGCGTATTGTTGACGGCTCTTTAAGCTTTTGCACATTGAATCGTGGCAACACACGTTCGTTTTGTGTGCGACGAATAGCAGCGGTCCGCAAGCGAATTTTTGCGATGTCAAGTTGGTGGTCGCTGCCTACATCAGCACCACGCTTAGCCCTGACGTCCATGAGACAATTCCTCCATGTTTTGGAGATGGCTATATGGTCAATCTGGTTTTCTTTTCGGCCATCTGCAGATATCCAGTTTGCTAAATGGCAAGGTTTGTGTTTGAATAGGGTGCCGCCAATGACAAGCTGACGATAGTTACAGAAGTCTACGAACAATTCACCATTGTCGTTCCTAATACCCAGACCGTGATTACCCATTAGATGTTCCAATCCAACATTGCCAGACCCAATTTTAGCGTTGAGATCCCCCATAATAATTTTTGTGTCACCTCTGGGAGCCTTGTCAAAGGTGTCGCCAAGCAGGTGGTAAAAGGCGTTCTTAGCATGCTGGTTGGCTGACTCAGTTGGGGCGTAGCACTGAATTATGGTAATGTTCCTTACTCTGGACTTGAATCTGGCAGTTATTATTCGGTCGAAAATAGGCCTCCAATCTATAAGAGATTGATGAGCTTCCTTGTTCAAAAGGATGCCGACTCCAGCCATTCTGGGTGAGGCTTCAAGTTCACTACCAGAGTAAAGAAGCACAGTTTGGGAACTAGGTGATAAGGTCGTCCCCGATCCGGTCCATCTTGTTTCGCTCAGTCCTAATATCGAAATTCTATATGCGGTCATTTCCCGTTCGACTTCCGTGAGTCTTGTACTGGTGCACTCGCCCCACATCATTCGAAGGTTCCAAAAACGAATCGTAGCCCGTTGTTTGTAGCCAAAGGTCGTTGCCGGTAAATCAGTCCGCGGTACCCGAAGGTCGTTCAATGTTTCGAATGTAGTTTAGTTTCAGGTATGCAAGTTACAAGCCTACACACCCTATCCCTCAAGGCGTCTTCTACGACAAGCCGGGAACGCTGTGGCATAATTCTAACCCCAACACCACAGGGGTCAATTTATATTAAGCTTCGTACATATCCACACAATTTAGCACAAACAATGTCGCGCGCAATTGTGGTGATTTGTACGAAACCCAGGAGAGTTTCTCCCCTGCCCCATTAGTCGCATGCTACGACACGCCGGAGGAAGCGGACGCATTATTCTTGACCCATGCCACAGGGTAGCACATTATCTTAACTTTGGAAAATCTACAGCAAGTGAAATTTCTACCATTTTGCTTATTCAAAAAAATATTTTTCTTTTTGAAGCCCTTGAATCGGTATATGTATTTTGATTGAATTTATTATTAGCAAAATTTGACTAAAATAAATTTAAAAGTTATTCTCCCATTTAATCAAATACTTTTACCATCATAAGTTCTAATATTTTTCACATAAAATGAGGACCCACTAATCGACTAGTTTTTTCACCACTGTTGTCCGACTACATACATTACATACATTATATACGTACCTACATTACAATTTATGTTATTTTCAGGTCCAACAGAAAAAAGACAAATGGAAAATATTAGAAGCCAACGGAACGAGCTGCTTGCCAAACTAAGGATGCTTTCACTTGACAACGAAATGTTAAGAGTAAGTATGTATTTAAGATCAATTTTATTTATTAGTTCAGTAATATCGTGTCGATTTAGTACCAATCCGTGAAAAAAATACAGAAGTTTTTTTCTCACTCTTTCTTTATGTATTATGGGGCGCTGATTCCGATTATGAACTTTGCACCCTAAAAAAAGTGCCGCAACCTTCAAAAAAGGGGGGAAAGGGGGGCATTTTTTCGGTTTTTTGCGATTATTTCAAAAACGGTAAGAGATACAGAAAAATGGTCTGAGGACGAAAAAAACTACATAAAATTATCTGTGCAATGATATATAACACATTAGAGTTTAATTGCATATTTCGGCGTTAGAATAGAACATAAATTAGAATATTTTCATTTTAGACCTTTTTTAAAAGCTCCATAACTTTTCAAAGAATGTTATTTCAGCCGTAAAATTTTGTACAAGTATTAACAACAAGTTTAAGATAATTTTAACGTAAACGCAGAGTCGCTCCGGTCAAGGACCCCTATTATCCCCCCATTTAAATTTGTCAAAACGGCATGTCCATAACTCCCCCCAAAATTGGAGCAGAGTGCTAAATTTTGGTTTGTTGCGATTGGAGGTCATAGTCACCCCACCCACCAAAAATCAGCTCATTCGGATAAAAACTAAGGGTATCTCCCATACAAAGTGACCCATCAAGAGTTTGTTCTACGTACAACGTAGGTACTACTCATTTTATACACTGTAGAACAAAGTTGTCATGGGTCACTTTGTATGGGAGGTACCCTTAGTTTTTATCCGAATGAGCTGATTTTTGGTGGGTGGGGTGACTATGACCTCCAATCGCAACAAACCAAAATTTAGCACTCTGCTCCAATTTTGGGGGGAGTTATGGACATGCCGTTTTGACAAATTTAAATGGGGGGATAATAGGGGTCCTTGACCGGAGCGACTCTGCGTTTACGTTACAATTATCTTAAACTTGCTGTTAATACTTGTACAAAATTTTACGGCTGAAATAACATTCTTTGAAAAGTTATGGAGCTTTTAAAAAAGGTCTAAAATGAAAATATTCTAATTTATGTTCTATTCTAACGCCGAAATATGCAATTAAACTCTAATGTGTTATATATCATTGCACAGATAATTTTGTGTAGTTTTTTTCGTTCTCAGACCATTTTCCTGTATCTCTTACCGTTTTTGAAATAATCGCAAAAAACCGAAAAAATGCCCCCCTTTCCCCCCTTTTTTAAAGGTTTAGGCACGTTTTTTTAGGGTGCAAAGTTGATATTCGGAATCAGCGCCCCAAAATACATATAACAAAATTGAGAAATAAACTTCTGTATTTTTTTCCTGACGAAAATACGGTATTATTGGACTATATCCATATGATGGAAATGTTCAATTCACACATTGCAGTCATCAGCCAATCATTACAGGGATTTTCCATAGAAATTCACAAATTGCTAGTTGTACCCCTGCGGGACTTTGAATTTGTGATGCATACATGCATCCTCGTTGAATGGTGCAGCAATGCCCAATGCGATTGGGCCGTTTCACATTGTAATACGAAACCGTACGGCTACCAAACATACGGCGAGAGCTTTTATAGTGGCTGGCAGACAAGCATTGTGCATTTCACATTATAAGAACGCGTCTTACGAAAGAAAATAATCGTGATACGATTGTTTTTCTTTCGTATGAATTGTACGAACGAACTACAACCGGACCTACGATAGCATCTCCCGATCGTTGACGTTTTTCCTGGGACGATAATAAACCCATAATGCGGCTAGTTGTTTGACTTTCATTTTGATCTTGTCGACTCGACACTTCATTGTCATTATACACTAACTTTGAAGCGTCCATGGACACATTTGCTTTATTATTATTATTCGCCCGTCCGTGTTTTGAGCGGATAGAGTGAAATGATCGTACGTTCGTTCTTGTCGTGCAATTTTCCCGTACGGTCGTTTTCTTACAATCTGAAACGGTCCATTGGGTGGCAGCAAAAGCTATAAAACCGAAACATCCTCTTTTTTTAAAAATGACATCAGCCGCATTCTAAGGGAGTAGAATCAATTATCTCACAAGTACAATCAGATGAAAACACATCAATGAAAAAATCGAATAATGGAACTACTCCACTTTCTACAGGACATTGCAATCAAGTATTCATTAATTATTACAAGCTATAGAAAATGTATTAGATAAAAACATTGCATTCTGGCAAATTAACACGTGCATCAAGTTAGCGAAACAACTTATGGAAATCGACTCGGCGGCTTTACAGTAATTCGCCGCTAGTTTGTTATGAATTAGTTGTGGAAAAATTAGTTTTGTCGCAACTTTCAAGGATTCAATCGGAACTTATACCGTTCCCTTCCGCTTTTTTGTTGTGCATTAGTTGTGAAAGAAAAAAATTGTCGCTCTTCACCATCATCAGGGAATTGCGGTTTCCTGTTTGTGACGTCACTATGGCACAACCCCACTTTACCCGCTCGAATCAAGTCGCAGAGTATGTCATAATTTGCCGCAAGGATAATACGAGTGAGATGTTAAAATAATGATTTTGTCGCTCCTCGCTATTAACGAGAATATGCAACTTTCCATATTATGGTGACAACATTATCTCAAACAACCTTTTCCTGATCGCATCGTGTCGGGGAGTAGGTATATCAAAATTTGTCGCTTGGCTAATAAGAATTAGTTAAAAAAAGAATGATTTTGTTGCTCTTCGCAATCCCCGGGAAAACGGGATTTTCCATATTATGACGTCACTGTGGGAGAAACCATACTTTTCTTGGTAGGGTCAAGTTGAATTGTACGTCATAATTTGTCGCTATTCGCTATCCGTGGGAAAACGGGGTTTTCCATATTATGACGTCACTATGGGAGAAAACCCACTTTTCCTGATCGGATCGACTTGGGGAGTATGGCATAATTTGCCGCTTTAGTTGTGAAAACAATGACTTTGTCGGTCTTCGCTATCCGCGAAAAAAGCGGTTCTAGTTTTTATAATGTCACTTTTCCTGGTGGGATGCTGTTAGGGAGCTTGTCATAATTTTTCGTCTTGCTCGCCGCAGACTCGGTTTGCCGGTTGGGTAATACGATAAAAAGACGGCATGATTTCTTTCTTGTTCTTACCACAACCGGGAGTGATTGCAACGAAACTGTAACTGTGCGGATCACGATTCCTAATAGACGTTGAGCCATCGACACTTTAAATGCAACTATTTCCTATCAATTCTGTTACACATTATGGCAAATTTCATGATTGAAGATGCCCCAAAACGGTAGTCTGCCTCCTGGACAGTCGGGATAAAGGGGTGGCAGCCAACTTCAAAGTCGTTAATAGTTGAAAATATTTGCAACTATTTCCCATCCTTTGACTCATATACCATTTCATAGAGGAAGAATCCCTGCATGTATACTCCAAAAGGCAGACAAAAATTAGCGGCTAACATGGTGGCAGACACGCTCCAAAATTTGAAATTTGTATGAAAAATGGGAAGTGCTTCTACAAAAATAACGCTAACTTCATCATTCTATATCATATAGGTACAGTAAGTGCCTAAATATTTTCCAGACACTTCTCTCAGTACTTAGGTCAAATTTCACTTTAAAATACCAATTACAACCCGCTTGATTTATCAATCGAAATTTTACTACTTCTCAAGTAAATTCACAGGCAATATAGTACAGCTACGAATATAAATAGTAGCATTTTCCCCTAATACCACACGGATGGCAATCAGCAGCGATTCCTTTTGAATAGGATATCATTGAAAACATGGAGCTGAGTTTATATTTCCAAAGGCAGATAAAAACCTTCAAAAGGACGATCAGCAGACGACCCTTAAGTGGAGCGAAAAGTGGGATTTTGTGAAAAAACAACAATTATCTCTCGTGGCAGCATTTTCCCCTAATATCACACGGATGACCAACAGCAGCATTTGTTCGTCAACGGTATATCATTCAGGACACCATGCTAAGTATATATTTCCAAAGGCCGACATAAAGCATTAAAAGGACGATCAGCAGACGAGCCCTTAAATGGGCCAAAAGTGGAATTTTGCGAGGGACAACAATTATCTCTCGTAGTAGCATTCTCCCTTAATATCACACGATGGACCACCAGCCGCGTTTTCTTCTCCAAATGGAAATAATTCAGAACACCATGCTAAATATATATTTCCAAATGCAGACAAAAACCTTAAAAATGACGATCGGTAGACGTGCCTAAAGTTGTGCAAAAAAGGGCAAAAAATGATAATTGTTATTTCCGGCAAAATCCCACTTTTTGCGCGACTTAAGGGCTCCGTCTGTTGATCGTCCTTTTAAAGGTTTTCTCCTGCCTTTGGAAATACTTAGCATGGTGTTGTGAATCATATCCATTTCAGAAGAAATCGCGACTGAGGGTCCATCGTGTGACATTAGGGGGAAATGCTGCCGCGAGAGATAATTGTTGTGTAGACGAAAACAGTCGCATAAATGAAAGTTGTTGGTTCCGTATTGTTGACTAAACATTTTTATTAATTTGAGGTATATTTATAATATAAAAAGTGCTTACACCTAATTAGTTAAAATCGTGGGAGTTTAAAAATTCCCAGACGATTATGATATAGGAGAAGTGTAATTTGGAAACGACTTATACTCGTATTCTAATGGTAACGGAAGTCGATATATTGGTATTTCATTAAATTATATTATACTATTATTCCAATTATAACTATTACTGATACGGATACAACATTTTGTTTCACAAAAATCGTTACATCATTAGGTTCAATGCTTTCCTTGTATGTATATCAAGAATGGATTATTTTTAATTTCTTCAAAATTAACTGGGATGGATGACAGATTTGAGTTAAGCTTCGAAACAATTGTCTGTGGGACTTTATATTTATAATGACGAGTAACTGCGATGTAGTTTTCATCCAAAATTAATACTCCTGGATTACAAGTTATTTTAATTTCCTTATTATCGCAAAGTACTGCGACATTGACCTTATAAACCAAAATAGTTGTTGTGATTTTACTTATAAATACAGTGGTGTCATATCGTTTACTTTCTCAATTTTGGATATTCCTGTTGAGAATCACGTTTTTCAAGCAAATGTCATCGGTGATGTTACTCATTACTGGAGATTTATAAATTATAATTTCGTTTTTAACTAGCTTCTCTACATTCAGGTCTGAAAAATAAGTTGTGTTCTTCTCGTCAAGAATCACATCAGATACCATATCAATCACACTATTTAATTTGTCAGGAATTGAAATAAGCTTATATTGAAAATATCTCTCAATCTTTAGCAACGGTATCGAAAAGTTTATGAAAAGAATACCATCTTGGACATAAGTAACAGGCTGATAAAAGTTTAATAATTCAGAGTTTCCAGTAGGAAGTAACCTTTCTTCAGATTTAATAAGTATCATCTTTTGAATTTCAAGCTCATTGTTTACATCGAAACTATTATTGGCAACGTTTGTGTACTTAGTAGTTAAATAATTCAAATGGTTTTGGATGGAATTAATCGTGAATAATAAAGACGTTTGATCACTAACAGAATTGAGCGCCATTGAGTCATTGGTAAGGTGAGTGTAAAGATCGTGTTCTCGTTTTAGATTACCTATGACGATACGATGAAGGTCACATTCATGAAATTTTATATTATGACATTGCATTCCAAGGAGCTGTAGCTCTCGAGTCATATAACACGCTATACATTTATATGTATACACATAATGTCCTGACCATAAATTCAATATACATACATTTGTGAAGGGTCATAAAATCCATCGTTTGTAAATTGAGATAGGTCATAAAATAAGGATCCTAATTTAAGAAAAAACCCATATGTCGTATGAAATGTAATGTTATGTAAGAAAACCATAAAGAAATGAAACAACTTTTGTGCTTTTATTACTTAAAGGTTAAAAACAGCAAAACGCGAGATCAGCTTTTAAAACTTAGATAAAATTTCGTTTGTGAAATTGTACTGCAGATGCTACTGCTCGTCATCAGATTAGCACACCCCTTCGCATGAATAGCTTCGGCTGATTTCCAACCAAACTAAAAGAGCTAAAATTTCATAATTATAACTGTTCATAGTCTATTCAATTCTAAGTTAATTAAAACAAAAAAGTATTGTGTTTTCATTTTTTAATTATGTTTTCTAACTGTTTTTCGGAAAAGAACACACAAAATAGCCATTTTAAATTTGTCATCAGGATAGCACATGTTATTTCTTTTTTGTCGATCTTCCACAATTGAGGACGTAGAACCCCCAATTTTTTGTTGTTATGTAAGTAATATATTAGCTTTAATATGGATAAGAGAAAATTATTATCTGCGGAAGAGGGATCAAAAATTAAGGCTTGCAAGGAGTCAAGGCGGTCAAAAAGTGAAATTTCTAGAAAAAATCAATAAAAGTCGATAAGTTGAATCCGAATTCGTGTATAATAAGTAGCGTTAAGATAAAAATAATAGAGGCGATAAAAATTGAGTACTTGTCAATCCTCATGAGAGAGTAATTTTGAGAGAAGCATCGAGCCCTCATGACTCGGGCGCAAGGATTAGGGTAAATTTTTACATTACGGCCTACATTGTTCAAACAGTGATAAGAAATGCTCCACATTTAAAGAAACTAAAACTGAAGAACAAACCCCAACTTAACTTTGCCCGAAGGAAAATACGTTTAAATTAAGCATGTGCCCACTTGATATGGAACAAAGAATGGCGCTATGTTATCTTTTCGGATAAAAATAAGTTCATTTTAGAAAAATTAAAATTACTTTCTCATAAGGACTGATAAGTACTCAGTTTTTAACGCCTCTATTATTTTTACCTTAACGCTACTTATTACACACGAATTCGGATTCAACTCATCGACTTTTATTAATTTTTTCTCGAAATTTCACTTTTTGATCACCTTGACTCCTTGCAACCCTTAATTTTTGATCCCTCTTCCGCAGATAATGATTTTATCTTATCCATATTAAAGCTAATATATTACTTACACAACAACAAAAAATTGGGGGTTCTACGTCCTCAATTGTGGAAGATCGACAAAAAAGATATTGCATGTGCTATCCTGATGACAAATTTTAAATGGCTATTTTGTATGTTCTTTTTCGAAAAACAATTATAAAATATAATTAAAAAATTAAAACACAATACTTTCGTTTTAATTAACTTAGAATTGAATAGACTATTAACATTTATAATTATTAAATTTTAGCTCTTTTAGTTTGGTTGGAAATCAGCCGAAGCTATTCATGCGAAGGGGTGTGCTAATCTGATGACGAGCAGTGTAAGTGCTTAGTGCTATTAACAGTGCTTAGTGAGTTTTTAAAGTGGCGAGGCTAAGGAGAAGTTTTGATCGTTACAATCGCATCCTGGAGGATATTCAAGACCCGTTAATGGCACTGAACGCAGAAAATACATGGAGTATTCTGAAGGAGAGGCTACATCATTTACCACCATTGAGGGAAGGTAAGGATTATATCCGCTTTATTGAGGAGGTAAATGAAATTTTATCGGAGGTACAGCAACTTGACGAAATTTATCATCATACAACCTTCTCACTTATAAAAACGAAAATACAAATAAACGTTGATACCAACGTCAGTACATGGAGAGAGTTGCAAGACGAAATAAAATTATGTTTGGATAATGGGTTAAGTTATGAAAATATTTTAGGTAAAATAAAAAAAATACATTATACTAATGATGAGGAATATTTTTTTCAAAATTGTTAGATGAATTGTCCGTATTTAAATGCATTATCCGTATGAGAATAGAAAATGATGAGCTTTTTATTGCAAAATACGATCACTATTGTGAAGAAGTCGGACAGCACGCCATCGATCAATTAAGTATTGAAAAACGAGCTAGACTCTATTGTTTAGGAAGCTATGATTTGAAAAAAATTATCATGGAATTAAAGAAATCTAATCTGTGGAATAGTAGGAATCAGTGCCGGATTAAGCAAGCGCGGGGCCCGTGGCAAATGTACAGCGCGGGGCCTATGGAACTTGGATTAACCAAACAAATAAAGGGGTCTTAATATTAATATTTCGGTTATTAGGTCATTGTAACGCCAATCGGTGCTACTGGAAGCCAAATACATATTGCCAAGACGCACTAAGTCAGATACACGACGCACAGTGGTTCCCAGCGAACATTCTGAATTCATACTGAAATCATAGTGAACTCATTTCATGAAGTGAATTCACTTGAGCTTGATTTATGCTTCAGTTTGATATCACATCGGATTCACCTACGTATGAAAATGTTTACGCCGAAATGATATCATTAGGTGGATTCATTTCATAACGCCTAAGCGAAATCATTTCCTGAAAGAAAACTGAATACATTCAATAATTATTCAGCTGCTGAAGATTAAGTGATATGCATTCACATAGTTTTCATTTCCTGAAAAAAAGTGAACACATTCATTAATTGTTCACTAGGTGAAGTTCAAGTGAAGTGTACATTCAGTATGTGATTTCAGATCGGTTTCACCTAGTGAATGTTCACTACAATGTTGGCTGGGTTCAGATTCACATTCCAGACAGTGATTCCCAAACTGTGCCCCCGTAGGGAGGCGTGATGGTTTGGAAAGGTGGGCGTAGGTACAGCTCAAGTTTTGATGTCGTTTATTTAAAAAAAAAAAAAACAAAATACGAAGTACTGCTAGCAAATCTAATCTGTTATTGCAATACAACGGAGCAAATAAAACTTGTACTCGTATCCATTCGATTCAAGAAAAAAAATGGTATTGCGATGTAACAATAATAATTATACTAGATCAGGACCTCGGCCAAAATATTTTAGGCTGAGAAAAACAACAAAAATCTACGCTCAGCCTGGAGACTGGGAATTTTGATATAAATTTGATTTGTTAGGACACTATGGGATTGTGGTAGCTCCTGTAATAGCATTTCTTTACTTTTCGACGTATCGCTTAGCCAAAACTAGATATTACGACATACATATTTTAAAACTCGGCCTTCACTAACAAAAAAAAAAGTTTCTAGGTTGCGCGTGGGTATGTTGGATTTATTAATGAAGTAAATCTGAACATTCGAATCGGCCATAATTCAAATAGGAAAAAAGAGTTCGCAAATTTTTGCCCAAAATCAGCGTGTGATTGATCAAATTTATTTTTAAAATTAACCGAAGAAACAAAAAATTTAAATTAAGTCCACAATTTGACACGCGTAGTGGACTATACTTAAATGGCAGAAAAAAACAAAAATGTTTACACCTATTTTCCGTTTTTGGCTAACATTTTCTGGGGGCGCCAGATTCTGGAGACCTAATAAGGGGGACACACACTGAAAATGATTGGGAACCACATAACGGGACAAAAATCAAAAGAGAAAAAGAATGCGATTACTGAAGATTTTGATGGGCGTATTGCGTAGATTGTAGATATCAATAGAATATAAGAATAACAATTACATCCCTCATGTGCAGTGGCGTTTCTATTTGTTTTGAAAATGTCTCAAAATTATTTCACAAAAATGTTTTTCATTGACGTGTGTAAGTTTGCTAATATTTTTTTTTATTTTAATTAGTAAAACCCAATTTCTGTAGACAAGTTACATTTATTCGACACAGAAGAATTGATTGATTGTTCTTTTTCTTTGAATTAGAAGGAAATATTTCTGTATTTTTATGCAGTACAGTATAATTTTGGAACACCCGTAAATTGTTTAAGGATAACGTGTTATAACAATTTAGAAGAAACTCGTTGGCATCGTGGTTGATATAATTTTTGTTTGAGAAAAACGCGGGGCTCCTCAAAGCGCGGGGCCCCTCAAAGCGCGGGGCCCGTGGCATTTGCCACCTTCTGCCACGTGGTTAATCCGGCACTGGTAGGAATGAAAGTAGAAACGTTGATATTAGAAGAAATTATAACGCAGCTTCAAGCAATTGCAATCGTAATTAATGGCGAAGTAATTTTGATCAACAATACCAAACAAACTCCAATAATAATCAAAATCAATTTATCCCCACAGTATAATCAAAATAGTTTTCAAAGACAAAATTACAGTGGACAAACTCGACAAAGTTATCCTAATAATGCAAATAGGGGTCCTTACTTTAATTATCATCATCAAAACGTAGCTAGAGATGCACCAGCAAATTTGCGACAATTAGGGCAAGATATAAACCCAGAAATTGAACCAATGGACACTATATTGGGAAGCTACGAAAAACAAGTTGATGAACAAAGAAATTATATGGTAGAGGATAATAATCCACCTTTAGAAAATAATGACTTAGAAATTTTTCGGATTACAAGTCTCGAACGAAAGCTTCCATATGTAATACTAACAGTAGGCACTAAAACTTGTAAAGCAATAATCGATTAATACACATTTAGTAGGATCCTCAAGAATAATAACTACAAAAACTAAAAATGTCAAGACAATTGGAGGTGATTTTAAAATTTCACAAACCACCACTAATAATTTTATCAAAGAATTTAATACCCAAACTCCCTTTACGTATCATTTACGGGAATGGTCTAAAAATTATGATGTTCTTTTAGAAATGGATATACTAGAACCTCTAAAAACAAAAATCGATTTCGAAAATAATCTAATTTATTTTAACAAAAACCCCGTAAAACTGATATTTAACCCTTTCATTCCCATTGTAAACTGCAGTTTACATCAACTTTAAAACACTTTTTCTATCGTTTGGTTCACTTTAAATAAAAATGGGTGACATACACTAAAACTTACATATAACAGCATTCGAATAGTCAACATTTAGTTAATGCAAATGGATTGAAATTTTTATGAACGCATTTAGAATTAAGGCCGTCAGGGTGTTTTCGTCCATTGTGACATGTGGTGAATTGCTCCCCTCCTACATAATTCTAGATGCAAAATACATCGGTGAAAAAAATATAGCGTTATTCGCCAACAACAAAAGATTCATTTGCCAGAATTTTCTGTGACGAAAATTGAATAGGGTGGCATTGGGGAACGTTGAAAGCTGTGTAAGCTGTGGTTTACATTGGGCATTTATGGAATAATATTGTCGCCGGTATTGGAATGAATCCGATATGAAAAAGATGAACTAGGCTGGAAAAAGTAGCATAAAAGCTTTCATATGGTGGAATTTGGGCGATTTCAACCTATTGGGATATATTCCGAATTGATTGGGACCGATGCCTGGATTATCGAATTGTCCAGATTTTCAAAAAGCACCGATAAAGACTCAAGACTCATCTATAATACACTGCGCGACAAATGCTTAGGTTCACACATGTTTCCTTCCAGGAAACGGTAAAAAAAAAGTTTACCGGTTCAAGAAATGTTATTTTCGAAACTATTAAATATCACAAATAAAATGGATGGACTGAGGCCCTACAGGACATTCTCCTTAAATTACAGTAATTGATTTCATTCAAAGAGTCTTTTTCCACTGCGACAATTGCTTAGGTTCAGGGACGATTTTACCGTTATACTTAATGTTTTCGCTAAAAAATATTTCAGAAAAGTGTCAAGCAGGAGAAATACAAAAAAAAACAAGAGAATTTTTTGTTATTTAATAGTGTGTATTTCCGCCATTTTTATTTATAATTTTATAAAGCCTTCAAGGTAGGGAATTGTGTAAAGAATGCAGCACGGATAGCGGTATTTTAGACCGAGCTGTCTTAATTCCATGAATTAACTCTTCTTTAGGGTTTTACTGTTTACCACTACTGTAAACCACCCGAACAAGCCACCCCCAAATGTTTTCTAATGTGTTAATGTCAGGGGAGTTGGGCACCCGGTCTAACAAAGTCACATTTTCCTCCAAAATAAACGATTTAACTACCCTCGTTGTATGAATTGGGGCAAGATCATGTTGCAATATCCAAGGGTCGCCTTCGTCCATGACATTTATCTCAGGGATATCCTCTGCTAAGAGCGGTTTATAAGATGAACTTGTTTGGCGACCTCGTAGGATGACCAAGACGATAGTTCCATGATATGATATGGCTCCCCATACCATAACGGAACCTATTTGGGAGTGATGGCGTGACAGGTAGGTACATAGGTTCCTTCCTAATATCATAATAATAGTAAGAGAACCCATCTGGACCGTCCACACAAAACCGTTTTTCATCCGTAAATATTACCTCTCCATTGCGATGTCCAGTTCATGAATCTTGAGGCGAATTCCAGGCGCTGTAGGCGATGCTGCGGGGTTGAGGCTGGTTTTTTCTTTAACCATAAACGTTTCAAACAAGAAGAAGATTTAAGAACTCGTTGGATGGTCCTCACAATTGTTGATAACCCCAAATTCTCCCCATGCTTACGCTCAGTAAGGGACGAATTCGAGGCTTATCTTAAGAGACGTCGCGTCGCCGTAATGCACCGGAAATCGCTTTTTTTCTGCCTCCTGCGTATCGTCGGCCATAATTTTCACTATCTCGTATAAAATTACTTGCAACGTTCGAGCTCCGCTGAATCCATATTGCCATTTGTCCGTTTGAATATCCTTCTTGCTTTAGTATGGAAATTGACGCCTTTTTCTCGGCAGAAAGTTGCCTTCCTTTGGACATTGTCCACTACACGACTCACAGAGTATAAGGCGAAAAAAATGTTTACAGAAACACTTCTCACCAGGACGAGATAACTCTTTAAAGTAAGTGAACCTATACAATTGTCGCAGTGGAAATTGCGATTTTCATTTTAAAAAATTCCGTTAGCTATGCGAGTTGCTTGATAGAGTTGCAATATTTATTAAAATAACCGTTAATTAAGAGAGCATTATTTAAAAATTATTTCTGATCAGAGTACATAGAAATAATATAAGTTTAAAGGAAAATATCCATGAACCTAAGCATTTGTCGCGCAGTGTATATCATTTATGCTAAAATTCCTACTAAATTTAATAAATTTAGCACCAGTAGATTCGATCAGAAAAACTTATAGTTTTTCCAATTTTTATAAATTTAATTAAATTTAAAAACTCTAATTTAATTTTGAACTTTACTGATAAATGGCCCTAAGTCCGGACTCAAACAAATAATCCGGATTTTGAGGTCTGGATTGGCCGGATTTTACACTATTGGTTTCTAAACATAGCTTCAGTAAATGGGTGGGATCTTATTCTTACTCATCGAGAAAATTTCTTTCATCGTTTCCATCATAAAAAATAAATAACTCATATTGCCGTCAACTATTTGAATTTGAAAAAGTTTCCACTCAATCCCAATGTAAACTGCAGTTTACATACTATTATTTTCCAAAACCCATAATTTTTTTTTCCTTTTTTTCAATGAAAATGTATTTCTGAACACAAATAATGACGAAATAATACAATATTATTATATTGCCCGAAGGAATTTAATTTGGGAATGAAAGGGTAATGTCTTCCCTACACCGCCGTGTGAACCTAATGGATGTTCATGTTCGCGCATTATCAAGGAGTGGGTCAGTTCATCTGGTAGCCAAAGCTTCCACGAACTCTCCTCCTGAGTAATATCTCCTGTTGCATACTCTGACCGCCGATACACAAGCACAAGACCATCCACAACTTTCAGATCAGGCAGAGCGTGTTCATCACTTTGGATTTTGTCAATGAGCGACAAGTATGACTCAGATTTGAAGTGTGGAGACAATAGATCTACTTCCATCGAGGAATCAGAGAAATCTACAAGCTCTATGCATTCTGTGGAATGAACTCTGGATAAGGCGTCTGGAACGAGATGTTGTGAACCTTTACGGTGGGTGATTTTAAAGGTGAATCCTTGTAGCTTTAATGCCCATCGTGCTAAACGACCATTCAAATCTGTTTGTGACATTAGCCACTTGAGGGACGCGTGATCGGCTACAATTTCAAATGGATGGCCTTCAACATATGCTCGGAATTTCTTAAGTGCTGACACCGCTGCCAAACATTCCTGCTCGGAGACTGTGTAGTTTCTTTGGGCGGAATTGAATTTCTTGGACATAAAAGCAATGGGTGCTTCCCCACCATCTTCTTTTGTTTGGGCTAAAATAGCCCCAAGACCGTACTGGCTGGCGTCGCAGTGGATTGCGAACGGTTTTGTAAAATCTGGGCTATAGAGCACCGGAGCAGAAGTCAGGCTTGTCCAAGAAAACCGACAACCTCCACGCAGCATGTCAGTTAGTGGTGTAGAAACTGAAGCATAGTTTTTAACAAATCGACGGTACCACCCACTAAGAATCTGCGTAGCTGTTTAACAGATTTCGGTAAAGGAAATTCTGCAATTCCTTGAACCTTGTCAGGATCAGTTCTAATGATCCCATTACCAATTATATGTCCCGGATAACGGACCACTTTCATTACGAATTTCGACTTTTCCACATTTAGGGTTAATCCTGCAGCTCTCATGCATACGGCAATCTCACGAAGTACGGCGAGATGCTCATCAAACGTTTCGGTAATTATCAGTAAATCGTCGAGATAGATGAATACTTGATGACGCAAATGTGCAGGTATCACGTGATCCATGAGCCTCTGCATGGTCTGCGGAGCATTACATAGTCCGAAAGGCATAGTTACGAATTGGTAGAGCGGTCGACCTGGCACTGTGAACGCTGTTTTTTCTTTAGAACTCTCGTCGAGTGGTATCTGCCAAAAAGCATCCTTTAAGTCAAGGCTGGTAATATACTTGGCTTTGGGCAACCGACTTAAGATACCATCGATTACAGGTAACGGGTACGCGTCCCCGACAGTGACAGAGTTCAACTTCCTCGCATCCAAGCAGAGTCTCACTTTTCCGGGCTTCACTACCAATGTAACCGGCGATGACCAAGGACTGTTGGATTCTTCGATAACCTCTAAAGCAATCATTCTATCCACCTCCTTATAGAGTTCCTCCTCGACCGCGGGCGACACAGCAAAATGCCTCTGTTTTATTGGTTTGGCATTACCAACATCGATGAAGTGTTTAACTAATTTAGTTCGCCCTAAGCCTTCTAAGGAAAAGAAAGGAAGGAAACATATCTATAGTGGTATCGAGCTTATGCTGTTGCACAGGGCTGAGAGTATGCTTGTTGTTACTAACATCGAGCTGTTCGAAGGACGAACAAATGGAAAGCTTTGGATCCCCAAATAAATCTGAGGCTAGACCGAATTGTTTGACAAAGTCAACTCCTAAGTATACATTCTGAGTTAAGACGACTAAAAATTATGTACTATTGGCCCAAAATGGCCCAAGACGTTTATCAGTACGTCAAATCCTGTATCACCTGCAAGTAAGGGAAAGCCCCTAATGAAATACTACGTCCTCCATTAGAAAAAGTGTTAGTTCCAGAACGAATATTTCAACGCCTTTACTTAGACTTCATCGGACCGTATCCACGTTCTCGATCAGGTAACATAGGTGCATTAGGTGTTTTGGACCATCTTTCTAAATTCGTATTCGTTGAACCTTTGCGCAAATTGACAGCTTCGCTTATGATATCGTTTTTAGAAAAACGAATTTTTCACGTATTTGGAGTACCCGAATATATAATATCGGACAACGGTGTCCAGTTTAAGGCAACTTCCTTTAAAACCCTTATGACAAAATATGACATTAAACATACATTCACCGCATTATATTCCCCTCAAGCTAATGCTTCCGAAAGAGTCAATCGATCGATAGTCGCTGCCGTTCGGTCATACGCCAACAAGGACCAGAGGGACTGGGATGAGAAACTCTCTTTTATCACCTGTGCTCTTCGTTCAGCCTATCATTCGTCTACAGCAGGGGTGTCAAACTCAAAACCTGGCGCGGGCCAATAAGACTCTCCTCAGGTTTAGGTGGGCCGCAGAAGGAAAATTTCAAAAACTTTTATGTCTTCGTATTACGAAAATTGATTACAGAATATTACTTTTAAAATATAGCAGAGTCTGGTTTACTATAGCGGCTTCGGGATTATTTGTAAGAACTTTTTCCTTTCGAAAATGTACTTCAATAACATTAAAAAATTAAGACAAGAAGCGAAAACGTTAAAATATGATTGATATTCAAGTAACCACAATTACGTGATTTGCGCCAAATTTTGGACCGATGATAAAAAAAATTTTGGGCGACTTCGGATGACTGGTGCTAGAGTCATCCGAAGTCGCCCAAAATAAAATTGGGAGGCAAAATAGTCAGAATAAATTAATGTCAGTAGAAAGGTGGCTAAAAGAGACAAAATTTGTTTGTGATATGGTTTTAAACAAACTCATGCACCAATACAGCTTGATAAGTATAGGTCTAAACATCAGGCACTTGGGCTCTAATTTATTACTATGTTGAAATTTCACATCCAGGTGATTTAGTCACAAATTCCAAGATTTCAGTAGTTTTTAAAGCTTTGCAATTTTTACAAATAAATCTCAATTCGTGTTCGGTAAAGTCAACCAATTTTTTATTAACTGCATTTCGGGACAGAACAATTTCATGAAGAGACTTAGTATTGTCCTGTACAAAAAAGATGAGCTGTCTCATAAAATCAAGTAACCAGCCTCAAATTGTTGGTAGTATTTGGAGAAAAAATCCTAAAATAATCTTGCATAATCCACTGACGAATTTTAGTAACTTTTGTAGACTTGAGTTCAACTTCTGAATTTGTTCACCTTACCAATTTCACCATTTTTGTGTTGATACAGATTGTGCTGCTTCGACATGGCCGCGGGCCGCACAGAACTGCGAGGAGGGCCGCATGCGGCCCGCGGGCCGCGAGTTTGACACGTCTGGTCTACAGGCTTCGCACCTTACTTTACCATCTTTGGGCAAAATATGTTTCTTCATGGTAACACTTATGCCATTGCACGGTCTTTAAATATGTTGAATGACCACACCAAGGAGATTATAATACATGGAGTAATCACGAAGCAATTTGGTTGAAGCCAAAA
Organism: Microchrysa polita; assembly: GCA_949715475.1. NCBI lineage: Eukaryota > Metazoa > Arthropoda > Insecta > Diptera > Stratiomyidae > Microchrysa > Microchrysa polita. The sequence continues at coordinate 89,572,596 of OX454415.1, forward strand.
CGAGAGAAAAATGCGTTTGTAGTTGTGCTGCTTTGAGAATTTAGCCATAGTCGTCCCATGATTCGGATAAAAATTTGGGAGCTTTTGTGCATAATAAGTATCGATAGTGTCATTGTTATTGACTTAGCACTGTTAGTAGTTGTTTTCCGACGGCGACGGCTGGTGAGATATAAAATAAAATATTATGTACGACAAGCAGAAAGTTTGTGCTTCCTTATTGAGTTCAGTATCACAGAAAGTACTTATGCATTATTGAAATTGCAATACAATATTGTACAACTTCCACCGAAAGCCAGGGCTTAACACAACTTGCCCATAGTGTGGCTGTAACATCTGGGTAAACTAATTGAACATTTAGGTCACTTTTCCAAATTAAACCGCATCCACACGGACTGCAAAATGCCAGCCGGAAAATGATATAATTAGAATATAATTTTGAAAGCTTTAATACATTTACATAATTATCAAAATCGAACAGTGTGTTTGTATTAATGTTAGGTTATTCGATAATTTTACATTTTGCCACAAAAACAAACAAAAGTTGCCAAACACTGTTGTCACTGTCACTGTTGTAGGTACAAGCATAACACCGTTTTCGCTTTTTTTCAATTTGATTTATTACTTTTAGTCCTTTTTCGAGTTCCACAATATTTCTCCTACTTTCTTTGAGATATCGCAACAACAATTCGTCGACAAATTTGAAATTCAAGTCCCGAAAGTAAGTAATGTCATGATTGTGAAAGACCCTAAATGAGAGGTGCGTTCCGCTACACCCCCCACTTTGGAAAATTACTAAAAAAATCATTGCACCGTTACGTGCTCATTATGTGCTAATTATGTACCACATTTAAACATTTTGTGCTAGTCAACTTTTAGAGATATTAGCAATTCAAAGGGGGGTGTAGAAGAACGTTCTTTTACACCCCCCCACCAAAAAAAATCAGCTTACGGACTTCGAATCTATATTTTCGTAATTGTTGAGTTATGTGCTAATTATGTACCGAAATTAAACATTTTGTGCTAGTCAACTTTAGAAGTTATTAGCAATTGAAATGGGGGGGTGTAAAAGAACGTTCTTCTACACCCCCCCCCCCCCCCCCCCCCCCCAAACAGAAAAAATCAACTTACGGGCTTCAAATCTATATTTTCGTAATTGTTGAGTTATGTGCTAATTATGTACCGAAACTAAACATTTGTGCTAGTCAACTTTAGAAGATATTAGCAATTGAAAATGGCGTGTTTAGTCCAGTCGAATTAGGGCTCTGAATTGAAAAAATAGGTGAGTTCTCATTTTTGTTGTTTTTAAATCAGTTAGCTTCCAGGAATCTAAAGCTCATTTTACGGAAAAAAAAAATTGATGGGCAAGGTCCCAAAAAGGACGAAAAAGGATTATATTTAATACTTCTCCGGAGGTCGGCACGCGGGGTATCAGTGCAAAGGGTAGGTCGAGTACATTATATATCCGATGATTTTTTCATGTTTCAAATACCTTCAACGGAGTAAATCGAGTTTAACCCTAGAGAGATAATCATATTTTTTACCCCTGAAAAGATAATCATACGTCGATTCGACGTGTTGCGAGTTAACATTCTTATAACTTCTTTGTTAAGAGTAACATGTTGTTAAAAGGTAGATATATAATCATTTGTATTTAATATTAATCTGTTAAACTCATGGTTTTGCAAAATTATCATTTGTTTGTGTATATAATATTAATTTTAAAAAAGTGGTTCTAGTAGAAAGTGGGCTGTCCTTTCAATAGATTAAAATAAAGGATATCTTTATCGAAACAGGCTTTTAGTGGTTATATCCAAGTAAATACACATCCACACTATGAAGATTTATAAAAATGTCAATTCGGGGGAAATAAAATATTTTTCAGTACAAATTTGTTCTACAGTTTTTACTGACGTTAAAGATAATCATACGTCGATTCGACGTATATTTGACTTATGACCCCCCAATATCTTAGGCTGTGTGGCACCCAAGCTAATTATTTTGCCACGTAATTACGCCTACAGACATGAATTGAGTTAAATCTTGGAACCAACAAATTATGAAGCTTCACTTATGAGATATAATAACAAGAAAAATTTCTGTACGTCGATTCGACGTAGATTATCTCTCTAGGGTTAAATGAAAAATTATCGCTCGCTCAAGTCAAGTTGAATGTACTTCTTACATGGGAAGAGAATAGTAAAAACACGTCACGAAAACTCCGAAAATCTGCAAATTCGTCGTACTTAATTGCGGTGCGTACAGGTTCAATTAACGCCCTCGGGACGTATGAAAATTGACCAGATACATGACGTGAAATTGTGCGTTCCGTATTCCCCCACTTCCGTAAATTACGCAAACAATCATTGTTACCCAAATCAATTTACGCTTTTCATACCTATGTTTTTGTAACAGTCTGGTTATTATATATGGAATTTATTTTTTTTGTTACTTGACATTTGATGAAAATATTAGTAGTGGGCGTGTAGACGGAGTTTTTTTTCACACCCCCAAATAAAATAAATCAACTTGCGGGTTTCAAACCTCTATTAATATAACGGTCTGGTTGTGTGCTAGTTATTATGTACTGCAGTAACCCCATTTAAATTGCTAATATTCTTCAAAGTTGACGAGCACATAATGTTTAAATGCGGTACATAACAATGATTGTTTACGTAATTTACGGAAGTGGGGGAATAAGGAACGCACAATTTCACGTCATGTATCTGGTCAATTTTCATACGTCCCGAGGGCGTTAATTGAACCTGTACGCACCGCAATTAAGTACGACGAATTTGCAGATTTTCGGAGTTTTCGTGACGTGTTTTTACTATTCTCTTCCCATGTAAGAAGTACATTCAACTTGACTTGAGCGAGCGATAATTTTCCATTTAAACTCGATTTACTCCGTTGAAGGTATTTGAAACATGAAAAAATCATCGGATATATAATGTACTCGACCTACCCTTTGCACTGATACCCCGCGTGCCGACCTCCGGAGAAGTATTAAATATAATCCTTTTTCGTCCTTTTTGGGACCTTGCCCATCAATTTTTTTTTCCGTAAAATGAGCTTTAGATTCCTGGAAGCTAACTGATTTAAAAACAACAAAAATGAGAACTCACCTATTTTTTCAATTCAGAGCCCTAATTTGACTGGACTAAACACGCCATTTTCAATTGCTAATATCTTCTAAAGTTGACTAGCACAAAATGTTTAGTTTCGGTACATAATTAGCACATAACTCAACAATTACGAAAATATAGATTTGAAGCCCGTAAGTTGATTTTTTGTGTTTGGGGGGGTGTAGAAGAACGTTCTTTTACACCCCCCCATTTCAATTGCTAATAACTTCTAAAGTTGACTAGCACAAAATGTTTAATTTTGGTACATAATTAGCACATAACTCAACAATTACGAAAATATAGATTTGAAGCCCGTAAGTTGATTTTTTCTGTTTGGGGGGGTGTAGAAGAACGTTCTTTTACACCCCCCCTTTGAATTGCTAATATCTCTAAAAGTTGACTAGCACAAAATGTTTAAATGTGGTACATAATTAGCACATAACGAGCACGTAACGGTGTAATGATTTTTTTAGTAATTTTCCAAAGTGGGGGGTGTAGCGGAACGCACCTCTAAATGAGTATAGGATACAGTGTAGTCAATGGCTGCATTCAGCGAACGGAAAATGTAGCAGAAAAGTGATACTTCAATTAGATTCACATTGCGCATTAAGGCCATTCAGCGGAAAAAGGGGTCGGTGGCGGGTAATTCTTGTAGCATTTCCAGTGAATTTCGTTCGCTGAATGAAGCCATTATGTGATTTGATATTGCAAAATGTTGTGGGGAATTTTTTTTTTGTGCTGAGCCTCCCACGAATTTTTCTTTGCAAAACAGGGCCAAACCCGCAAAAAAAACAAAAACTCCACATTTTTGTGACAAGCTCTCCATGAACATGATAGACCTCGAGAGTGAAATTTTTGTCCGCTGCGATTTTCTCAATGAAAATTTATGCGTACTGTCGTGGAATATATGGCAAATACTGGAGATTTCCATAAGCGACAATCCAGAAATGGTTCTATAATTTTTCTCGGCCATTTTATGTATTATTTTTCGATTCCCTGATCATTAGATATTTTTCACGATTAAATGACCGGTGAACCGAAAAAAATACATAAAATGGCCGAGAAAAATGCTGGAACCATTTTCGGACTTTAGCTGATGGAATTACCCGCAGCATTTGCCACATATTCCACGACAGCAAGCATACATTTTCATTTAGAAAATCCCAGCGGACAAAAATTTCACTCTCGAGGTCTATCCATCCCTTTAGGGATAGCATGATCGGGTCAAATGCGACATTGATCTTCAAAATGCTTTAAGCGGTATCGTTAAAATTAATACTTATTTTTTCGACGTTGTTTTTTGCGATTTTGACCGTTTTTACAACGAAATTTTGTCCGGATTCTGATTTGAGCTCAGCACCCCAAAATACATAAACAATACAAATGCAACTTTCGCGACCACTTACATCGGGAGCAAACAATTCTTACCCCATGTACTGCGCATATAGGAATCGTGTATTTGGAGTATGTTATGAAAACATTTACCATCAAATCTAATAAAATTTGAAATTTCACTTTAAATTTAACCACCAAATTCACATTCTAGCCCCAATCGGAAGTATTCTAAACATGTTCCACCACTGGCATCCATATGTCATATCCACCAGTTTTCACTTAATTTTGCAATGTTTTGAATCAAAATTAATGAATTTCAGTCTAATTTTTTTTTTAATATGTCAGAAACTTCACTAATAACGTTATTTTGCACAGCGTTTTGATGGATTTTACGGTCAGTCACCAGGAAACACGAAATAAAATTCGAGCCAATAAGAGTCCCGGAAATTGGTTGGACTTCACTTCGAATGCAAATCACGCAAAAACCACACATTACATCAGTCTAAAAACGATTGCATTCTTTTAAGAACAATATTCACTGTAAATAGTAATTTAACACGAATTTCGAAATTGCGGTCAGTTTGCAAGAACTAGACTTGAAATTCATATTTTGCCTAATTTTTGCGACATGGCAACTACTTTTGCATTCTTCGAATGCAAATCGTCCAAAATATACACTTATTTGGATCCAAGCACTTAGCACAGCACTTTGACTAATGTATCCACTATATCCCGGCTTCAAAAACACCAACATTCACAAATAATTTTCAATTTTAAAACTTTACTTTCTTCAACTGTCAAATCCATCATGGCGAGAACCATATGTTCACTTCTTTCTCCTACTCTCAGATAAAAAGTGTGCAGGGTTGTGAGAAAAATGTTCGCTTATGATTTGTGTGCAGTTCGTGGATAAAAAGTGTTCAATTGCGTTATAATAATGAGGATAACAGTTAAGAAAAGTTTTTATTTACAGTTAGTTATTCTTTTTGCGTGTATTGAGCGACGAGGAAGATAAGAAATGAACGAGAAAAAAACTGATGTCGAATGAATTTTAGAATTTTCGATTATTGAAACTGTTATGATCAGCCCTGCTTTTTATTTGAATGAGAAAATGGGAGGAGCTTTCTGATTTGTGTGTACGGATATGGAGATGATGCGAATGTATTGCAGGCTTCAGTAGAGTTCATATTGGCGAGGCTCCGTGCGGCCTCTTTGTATTATAACATCTTTGGACCACACCGTCGATATTCAACCTGATGAAAAAGTGGCTTTTATTCGATCTAAGGTACAGGACAGGATTTATAAATCCCATGAAATTAATTCTAAGGCGTATAACCTACGGTCGCGACCTGTTCAATATAAGCCAGGTAATATTGTTTTTAGACGAAATTTTGCACAGAGCTCGTTTCCAAAGCACTATAATGCACTATATACAGGCCCTGTTATCTTCTTTCAGATATGTCCGGCAAGACAGTAGGAACGTTTCACGCTAAGGATATCCATCGATAACCTTCAGCAGCTTTCACGTCAGAACCCTCTAACCCTCTTTCACGTCAGAACCCCTCTAAATCTGCTGCCCTGTAATGTACTTCGAATTCAAATTCAAAAGTTGTTGCCGCCAGGAAAGAGTCAGTGACAGACTAACAAACAACTTAAAAAAATACAGTCGGAACCGCGGCAAACTTCATGTGGGTGGGAAAAAAAGGGGAAGTGCGCGACACGCGGCAAGTTTTTTCTTCTTTCTTGAGTAGTGGTTGGAGTCGGTTGACTCTCGGAGTAGAACGTGGGAAAACCAACGAGGAAAAAAATAGAAAGAAGCTAAGTATATTTGTCTAATTGTCTTAATGTCTAGTGTAATTTGTCTAATGTATTAAATGCCAAGTAAGTAAATAATATTTTCTATATAAATAATAAATAAAAAGAGCTGAAGTGAGAAAAAAATAAGTATGAAGTGCTAGAAGAAAACGAAAAGTAAGATGGGCGCGGGCGTCTTCCACTCAAACAAACACCGGGTTATAGTTTTGAAATGGTGAAGCATCTCAGGCACCTGAAATTTGTGTTTATCCCTTTTTTAAAGTCAGTGGAACCCACCCCAAAACCCTACCGACGAGAGCAGCCTTCCAGCAGGTTCCGCCGCTGACGGAGCCTTAGTGACTCGGGGGATTTATTACAAGTGCTTCTTTAAAGCATACGAATTGTTACTTGGGTACCCTTAGTTATTATCCGATTGAGCTGATTTGGGTGGTATGATCTCAAATCGCAATCCGCTTTCGATTTTTATTATTGTATTTGGCTACCTGGAATGGGTACGGCTACGGGTACTTATTTTTGTTTCGTGTAAAAATTTTCGTATCTCTCGCCTTATCGTGATCTGTTGAGATCAACAATAAAAAAAACAATAATGGAAACAACCATTTTATGTACATTCGTATGTACTGGCAGGTATCACATGCTTTTTTTTGGTAGAGAAAAAATCATCGAATGTCAGTCAGTGTTACAAATTTGCTCATACATACTGCAAATGATTATGAATGAAGTACTCACTGTACATAGTCGTATATATTCACGGAGTATAGTCATAAAGTAGGAAATTGGAATTCCAATTCTTAGGGCGGAATTCATAGTCCTCACTTATACTTAAGGGAATCCTTAAGGGACTGACGCTATTCATAGTCACTCAATAAGCAAACGCTAAAGGGTTTCCTAAAGGGTTCCCTTATTCGTTAAGATTCATATCTAGTAACCACATATGAACTCATATATTTGTTGACATATCCTTATTCAAACACTTTGAAATTTTTTAAAAATTTTGAATTTTTAACTACTTGATATTTTTTTACATTTTATTTGTCACTTTCAATAGATATGGCAAATAAGTGAATCGTTTATTTCATGAGGCAACGCCCTAATAAGTCATGTCTATGAATACGAAGCTCCCTTAAGGACTCACTTATATAGAGAAATCTCTTATTCCTTAAGGAAATCCTTATTACTTAAGTGGGGACTATGAATTCCGCCCTTAAATTTTTGTCCTTTATTTATTCATTTGATTTAGCTAGATCTGTTCAATTTATTATACACATACATATGTATGTATGTACATGATGTAGTTATATTTTTCCCTTATATCTGTCCATTTATGTCTAGGATAAATTAGGTGTTATTATATTATCTATGTTTAGTAATATTTGCATGCATATTAATCATATTTGTGGTCATAACTACCAATCTATTTAGCTTATAAGTTTATGTGAAATGTGGTGTAGGTTAGTATTTCTGTTTGTTGTTTTTTCTACCATTGGTTATTATTATTGGTAGTCTAATTGGTTTTAATGTGTTATTAGATTAGGGAGGTCTCCGAATATTGGCCCCGGAGAACTAACGGTTCGAGGTGGGAATTTAGCCAGAATCCGACCACATTTTATGGGACCTGCATTGGAAGCTCTGTGGCCGAGATCATTCGGTCGCCACTCTGTGAAATAGACACTCATAGAGGAACGAGTTTCCAAACTCGGCACGACTCGTCGCAAGTTTATTATTCAGAAGAAGATGATAAGAGATATTCTTATCGTGGAATAATAAACTAACAATGCGACTAGGAAGTGGTATGGCTGACAACCGTATCACACTCCGAATTCTGTTGTCTATGTAACGTTGATGACTACACAGGGCAGTCAGTGGCGTATTTAGAAAAATCTCAAAGGGGGGGCACAGAGTACGGGGCTAATTTGTTACATAAAGTTTTGGTGTGGGGATACCCGAGAGCAGCTTCATAGGAAAACCATTGGCAAGACTGAGGGATCGTTGATCCTTGATTTAAGGCGAAACTCAAGGAGACCTTAAGTTTTATGGAAAATTACATTTATTTTAATTTCGGCATCCTTGATTCAAAGTCTCCTTGAGTTAAGGTATGTTTATAAATACGGGCCTGAGAGTCATTTGCATTTCAGGTTTATTACACCAAAAGTTTAGTTTTCCTGACAGATCTTAGAATAACACTCATTAACTGCTTTTGGCTTTTCCTGAACCAAAATACGGAGGGCATAAACAAAGTTTGCGTAGTGTAGTTCGAAGGAGCCAGAAGCCGAAAAGGAATTTTACGAATACTTAATTGGCTATGGAATTAACGCAAAGAGACTGTTTCCATCTGACAAAATGGATTCCAGGCGGAACACTTTTCTTTGGAAGAGAAATTTCATACATCGTCCGAAATTCTGCCAAATTCCGCCAAAAAGTGAAAGAAACACCGATGAAAAGCTGATACAACAAATTTTGGCTGACATTGTGGTCTCGAATTCCATGGCAAGTTTATGCGAATTTGAATGCAAAATTAGGATTTACTGAAAAAGAGGCCTTTGTATGTTTCGTCAAAAATCTAGTAACAGATTCCGTAAAATCGTAACAAGTGCCGAATAACATTTTGCAAGTACAATCCAGAATACTACACGGTTGTAAATTTAGGTGTAAACCGGAAGTAGTTTATTCAAAAATAATATTAATTATAACCGCTACAGAATAAAACTATCCAAATACCCTTTTAATATTATACATTTTACACCGTTCGGGATAGAATAAATTGCATTGCTATTGCATATCTGCAATACCTTTTAAAACGAGTCCTAGATGGTAAGCTGAAGCAACATGCTTTAACAAATCAATTGCGAAATAGAAATGAGAAGGAATGGCTACGTGAAAAATGAAGCATTGAAGAAAGTACCCCAGGCAGGGCACCACAGACACCGAACCGTAGGAATTCGAAAATGTATGCTAAAATTGCTTTCCCACCAAAACACTTCAATTTTTAGCATTTGAACAGAAAGAGAAGCATCTGGTTTTAAGACCTTAACAGCAGCCCAACACGAATTTACGGCCAAATTAAAATACACAAGCCTGATCGAAAAATCAGACCGATTGTTTCAAATATTTATCAATTCAGCGGCTTCTAAGCCATCGATACCGCAACAACATCTCCTCAACTTATATCAACATAAGATGGGGTCACTTCACACATGACGAGACTGAGACTTTCAATAGCAGTCCTTGTTTCCGAACAAATTCATGTCGAGATTGGGCAACGTTTCATGACCACCTCGTTGCCTCGACATAATCATAGCTTGTACTTATTCTCTGAGAGTTCTGTTCTTGAAACCACGCGTCTATGAAAATAAACAAAACCCGTTCGAAAAACGGAAAGGGTTCATCAACGAGGAGATCTGGCGAATTGAGAAGATTATGTGATGATAATGTTTCGAAAAATATTTACAAAGATTAGTGTTTCTATTACTTACTACTATTACTACTCAAAATAAAAAGGGAACATTTGGTACTGCAACTTTTAGTATGGTGTGGAAAAAGTTTGATGTGCTCACAGGGGGGGCACGTGCCCCCTGTGCCCCCCCTGTATATACGCCACTGAGGGCAGTTATCAACCCACCATGCTCCATTAGGAGTTACGGTAATAAAAAGAGAGCATTGGATGAACGGTGCATTTTGCATCCATGAGACATGAGATAATGTCAGCCGTTTCGGCCATTAGCATTATCATTCAAAATCTTCGTCAACGTCGGAACTATCCTACCTGCAATAAAATCATCAATCTATTTCAAAATTATGTGTTATTCTTAACAAATAAAACTCTAAAACTTTCGATTCCAGCTATCCTTTTCTTTTGAAGATTTTTTCAGTAAACATTTTCTTAGATACGCCTCATTGATAAAATTTAACTGGTTTATTTAAATATTATTATCACTTCCGAGACATCACTTTCAAATAAAATTATGAAATCATCAGTCAGTCACTGTCAAACGTGACGGACGTGAAATTTCATTGTAAGCGCTCAAACCGCGACAAAGTAATCCCGGTTTATTTAGTGTCCTGCAAAATAAGCACCACCACTAAAAGGAACAGGGAGGATGGCTCCCCCGACTACCTACTAAGGAGTAAAGTAAAGCTATTAAAGAAAGTCGACGACATGTCCTCGAATCGCTTTCATCTACTCTACTCGCCAACCAGCCCGAAAATGGTGAATCAGCTGAAACCTTAGAACCGACCACTAGAAAGGTAAAGTGTCCGCCAATAGTTCTACCCAAAGCGCAACGAGCAGATATTGACATGATGATGCGAGATATGAGCATTAATGGATATTTAGTTCAATATACATCAAGTGGTTATCGCCAAAAAAGTAGACTTTTTCACTTATAGAAGACATGATCAAAGGCCGTTCAAAATCGTAGTATCTGGCTATAACGATGTTGATTGCAAAGAGTTTGCCGATGCATTGCAGAGCGAACATAATATATCGTGTCTAGACGCCAAAAAGTTCTACCCGCGCAAACGACGATTCGAGTCGGATGCATACTACACTCGGCCGCATGGACTTCAAGAATGCGCTTCGTCAAGAACAGCCTAAAATCGTTTTCAAATGTTAATGTCATACATTTATCATTCCAATAACAAAAAATTTACTAAAAGTTAATATTTTGTGTCTTTGTTTGTCAATTTGAAGCTCTATCATTCTTAAAAAAAAACACCCTCTACAATAGACTCAAAAGCATCTAAACTCAAATGGCCCGTATCAAGAAAATATTAGGTGTTATGAATAAGGGCTCTCGTCTACTGCAAGCGTAAACTTGAGCGGCGCGGCACTCCAGCGGCAAAGCTTTCACAAAATGTGCGAAAAAAAGCTTTTACTAATAAAAGGTATAAGCACACACAATATTCAGAAAGCTTTTCCATTGTATTGAATGGATTTTTTGTTTATTTTGCATAGTTACGCCATATTTTGCTTGGTTACGCCATTAAAATTCGGAAAAGCTTTAAACGCGGGAGCGCCGCGCCGCTCGAAGCAGGTAATGGACGGCAAGCGTAAAAACTTGTTTTGACTACTTTTTAGAGAGAATGCAGATTGCTCAGGCTATATTTATGAATGCCGACAAAAAAGCTTTTGCACATTGCTTCTTTGGAGTGTTTCAGAGTACCGAAACATCTTACTGATCGATAGAACAATGCATTTCGCAGTAGCAATGTGTCTTCCGATATGGTTAGACAACATTTTCCACAGGTAGGTTTCCTTTGCGCCATTCGTTTATAATGTAATAACGTATGATGAATGACATAGAGCCCAACCATTCATTCAAATCTAAACGCGAAGAAGTAAGGGATGTGGGATTTTTTATGAGTAATATTACGATCAAAATATCCCAAAGCAGGTCTACAAATTTTGTAGCGAGTCCGGTGACTCCTCAATCGTGTCGCTCCGCGAAAGGATTGCGGAGATATCGACGGATTTCCGAAGTAGTACGAAGTTGATTGTGAAATTGCTGTGGCCTACATCCAGGATGTGCAGTGGGTCACAGCTTATTTCAACCACAACATATTAAAAATATAAAATGCGCATAAAAACTAAATGAAAGAGATTTCAATTCTTGGAAATCTTCTTGGTCGAATGTTCTACATTATCGTTTGTTACAATTTTTATTTTTATGGTTTTTTTAATGCTTGAAAACAATTAAAATAACAAAAAAGTAACAAAAACAATGTCACAGCTTATTTCAACCAAATACTTTACAGCTCTCAGATTATATCTTATGGTACTGTTTAACAGTTTTTTTGCACGTCGACATTTGAATTTATTATATTGGTATTGAGTCAGTGGCGGCTCTTCAGGTGAAGTAGGTGAAGAGCCCCTTCACTACAAAATATAATTGTAAATTTCCTCTAATACATACTATTATTTTAAAAATATTAAAAATACCGGCGTACAGAGGGCTGCGCCCGCAATACGAGGGTTTTTTAGATTTTGGATACATACATAGTGAATAATTTTGCACATATATTTTATAGGTAATAAATAAGAATTATGCACAATGTTAACCCTCACATAACCGACAACTTTTGCAACGGTTGAAGCCCAACAAGGTCCCCAGGGACCTACACTATGCAATGATGCATATTAATAGTTTCATCGGTGAACATTAATTGAATTATAATTTTTTTTGCGTTGAATATTAAATGCTTAGTAGTAAAAATATATAGTATAGTAAGCAATTTGAATTAAAGAAAAAACAATTTATTTTCGGCAAGAGCGTCGATTTTCACGTCGAGCCAATGGTGAAGCGGCATCTGTTTGTTAACGCCGCAACCTATCCAGGTAAAATTAAAATGTTTTTTGGAACGTAGGAGCACAGCAAGACATTGCTTTCGTAAAACAAAGTCCTCCCTACAAAGGTCTGCTCTTTGGATTCAAGCTGCAATGCCAACTCCAACTTTACCGTGCTCCGCTTGTCTTCCACTGTAAATTACCTCTTATAAGGGGTAATACGATTGTGCATCGCAAAATACCATATTTTGATACCGTATTTTTATGTTTTCGACGATATGTACTGCGGGAAGCGAGTTCGGCCCCGAAAGGGCAACAATTGCACGTCTAGAGTCATGGACTCATGTGGTGTATAGGCCTTCTCCAAATTAGCAGTCTTGCTTTCCTGAAGCCTCGCCTCTCGAGTGTTGCTACTCTCAAATCGAATTATTCTGTTTACTGCCTTGAAGAGATTTTTGGCCATGGCTGCTTTATATAGAGGCAAATGTGTTTCGCTGCATAGTTTTTAGAGGCTCCGAATTCAGTGATGGCAACTCGAATACATCAAAATCCTTCCATATAAATATGAAATTCATTGAGGGTCAAAGGAGTCCATTGCCTTGGTTATGAATTTGGGTTTTTAGAATTCCACTTTGCTGCGCTTTTATTCCTCCTCCGGTTTGTTTCGCGGATAATGATATAAGCGATCTTATCAGTAATTATTGACTTGAAGACTCCCAAAGGATCTGCAACATTTCCAGGAGCAGCCCTGAACGACGTTATGACCTCGAATGCGGCCACTAACGGGTGGATCAGCGTACCATTTGTGGCTCCATAAAATAAAATGAGGCCTTTTAATGGGAATTTCACAGGCTGTAGGGTTTTCGAACAGGTCATCATCGTCCGATGAATCTGAAATATACTCATCATCGCGGTGCTCGTCGGCAAAACGATCATCTCATCATGCTCCAAATATGCGGCCGTGGAGACTGCATCCTGGTCACTGGCACCCATGCATTGAAAAGCAGTTCGCCGGTTATCAGCAGGTCTATTTTATCCCAAACACTAATTTTTTCGATACTTATTACTTTCTTACAACGACTTTGATATTGAGGGAGTTTTAGCACTGCCATCTAGATAGACAGGCCGGAATATCAGTTGATCTGTCAGTCGTCATGCAACACAAGTACTGCCATGGTAAATCATGGTCCGCGCTCAGTACTACCAAAGTACCGCTCAGTACAATCCACAAATTGTCAACAATCCAAATATCAGTGGCTGTCAGCCTGTCATTTCGTGTCACTTGCTATTATATACACATGCCAGTGCGTTGATTTTTGAGATAAATATGGTAAGTACGATGTTGATGTACACTATTTTACCAATTGCACATCAAAAACACACTGAAGCGCACCGCAACCTTTGTTTCGTAATAAATGCTCGGCACATTTAAACTTTTGGGTTCAGAAGCACTGGAGTTTGTGAGCTTTACAAATGACAACTGTCACTGTTCACGAACGCACTTTGTCCACTCGTGGACGAACTAATTTCTGCAGTTTGGCCTGTCTATCTAGATGGCAGTGGTTTTAGCCTTATGATGCGTTGAACTAGTAGCAAGACGAAGTCATCTTTATATCTTAATCACAAGAACTTCCCAGAACCAAACGATTCTTAGGAACAAGATTGAATTGGTAAAATCCCATGTGTACCTATTCCGAAGATACTATAATAACAAAAGTTACCACTGATTACAAGAAAGTGTAGCGAATGATTTTTTGTTTTAATTACCCTTTTCAATTGAGTTTGGCAGAACCTAAAGGTCTTTACCAACAAATGAAATGAAAAACTTATTATCGTTCTCATTTCCATTGAATTCCCAAATAACGTGTATACAATTGCTCTTAATACATGAAGGTCCCAGTGGACCTAGTTGGGCTTCACCGCCATATATCACTTTAGCCGGTTGGTTATGATAGAAAATTTTAAGGAAATAATTCGAAACACATTGCATTTGCTTCTAAACATATTGATTGGAGAAGTCAAGGGACCTGAGCCGGTTCGATTGAACCATATTCAAATGGCTCAAAGTTGAAAACGATATAGGTCCCCAGGGACCTTGTTGGTCATCTAAGGGTTAATGAAATGCTTCTCGTAAATCTAAATAGATTTACTATGTATCATGGCTCCACATATTAACTGGATTTATTAGCTGTAACGCCGTTACCATGACTCCAAACTGGAAAAAAGCGACTGATATTAAATGTACCCATCGAGTTCTTTGATTTGATAAAAACTAAAAAGGTCGACTTTTTCAAATCTCCGGGACACCCTGTTTGCTTTGTCCTACCAACGTCTAAGTATTTCGTGCTAAAGACTGTTATGATTCTACACATTCCTACCAAATTTCATAACGATCTATCAGTGAACAAATTTGTAAATGTCCGGGAAACCCTTTTATCTTGGCCATACCAATTTTTAAGTATTTCATGCCAAAGACTGTTACCATTCTACACATTCCTACCAAATTTCATGACGATCCGTTAAGCCGTTCGCGAGTTATTTAGTGAACAAATTTTCAAATGTCCGGGACACCCTGTTATTTTTGTCCTACCAACTTTTAAGTATTTCGTGCCAAAGACTGTTACCATTCTACACATTCCTACCAAATTTCATGACGATCGGTTAAGCCGTTCGCGAGTTATTTAGTGAACAGACGGACGGACATACGGACGGACAAAATCGATTTCATAAGGGTTTTTTTGTAAAATCTAAAAAACCCTAAAAAGTAGCTTCTAACAATAAACAACTCATCAATAAATCATCAATGAAAAACTGTCCTATAACCAAAATGTACATAAAATGCATATTTTGTATATCACAAACCGACATTTTTCTACTTCAAATTCTGTGCCCTTGCACAGCAAAATTTCTCCTATCCTAGAATGATTAACAAGTGAAGAGGTAATCGTGTCTTCACTTCAGAAACACGATTCTACTGCAACAATGTACATATTCAGCACGAAATGTGTACACTGGGTTTCCTTAGCAAGTGAATAGCTTTTTGGCTGGTAGGTACCTCATCTTCACTTCCGTATCGTATGAGGTGATTCTTTGCGATTTCTCTTGTGTTTTTAGTTCATTTCATGTATTTCCATATTTAAACATTAAACATACAGTATTTATAATTATTCATGGATAACCCTTAACAGAATGGCATAGCCAGAGTACGGAAGGGTACAAAGTATTAAAGAAAAAAAATATTAAAAAATAAAAATTAAATTATCAAAAGTTTACAAATGTGATCGGAAATTGAAAAATGGGAATTGAAAGGCAAATTTAAAATTATACATATACAAATAGAATTTAATAATAACATTAAGTTGAAGAGAAGAAAAGATAAGATAAAGAAGAAGAAAAAGTGAAGAGAAAATTTAAATATTAGAAATTAGTTGATGTAGAATTTTATTTGTATGGATATACATATGTATATGGATAATTTGGAAATTGATTAAATGTTTTGGATGTACAAAGTTTATCGGTTTAGTTATGCAAGTCAATGAAATGACAAAGATAGTATTTTGCCGTTGCAAACAAAAGGTTTGAGAATTCTTCTTCCTTGCCTCGTTCTTTATACCGCTCCACGGTTTCGCGTTGCTCGACCTGCGGTGTAGGCACATCGCTGGTTTTGGCGATAATTTCTCAGCATATTTCTACAGGCAGCTCTATCTTGGATCGTGTCATCGCCGAGACCAATGCGTTGTTGTTGCTATGAATGGTATGGTATGAATAAAGGAAAGGTTTGAGAATATCATTTACATTTTATCGATCCTTGTTTTTAATCGTCACTTCACCTACTTTTGGAGCCACGAGCCGCCACTGTATTGAGTATTTTGTTGTCAGGTGAGTCTCAGTACGAAGCCTTAACCAGAAGGACCTGTTCTCATTGGTTTTGATCATGCAAATTGGTGAAATAGTTGATTTGGTTGACATTTTACCGCCCAGAGCATTACTTGCAGATTTGTCTACAAAGATAATACCGTCCGCGAAGAGAAAAATGCCCCGAATATCATTTTCAACTCATCGAACAAACGCTATTTTGGTATGCAAAATATCGCAACTATCGACTCAACCTGAAAGCGCGTGTATTTGTACGTGTTTTTTGAAAAGTATGATAGTTATCCATAAAAGTCGTATGTCGTTTAAAAGTTTGAAACTTTAGCTACCTGTTACTACCCTTTTTAACAATATTTGCTTCGCACTTTCTAAATTATTGCCACTTGTAACAAAAAACCCAGAAAAATTGAAATTTCAGGTAAAGGGCAGGTCAGGTAAACTACCCCTATAAAAGCGCATCAGGAAAGTTAGGTAACTTACGTCTGAAGTAATTTCAATCACTCAGTGGCGCAACCAGGATCTTGTCCTGGAGGGGGCTATGGCCATATATTAGAGTAACTTTGAGTTTGCCACCGCAAGTTGGCTTATGACTATTCTTAAGTTTTATGACGCTATACGGTGTTGTTTTAAGCTTTCGTTGTAGCGTTATTTCGCTTATTGTCTAGGGTGCTTAAAATGCGAGTGTAATGGCCTACTCGGAGTCAGCACGTTATGCCAACCGTTGTGTGAGCTTTTAAGTTCAAGATATTAAATTCTTGTTGTACGACGTAGGTATGCCAACAACAATTAACATGGTCGGTGTAATAGTTGCATCGTCTACAAGGAGCTTTATCAGCATTGCAATTAAAAATAAATAACAGGCGCGACAATCCAACATTGGACTAAGGCCGCAGGATGTGTTAGTGACATCCTATCTGCTTTTTGTTGAGGTAATGAGATCAGCATCACGCTCAGAGGTGCTATTTATCCCCATAAATGGGTACTCGTTTAACATTTGAGTGAGATCATAGTCCGTCACAAGCTCGTGAGTTCGAAAAACACCATTGCTCACGGTGAGATTCGAACTCATGACACCGAAGGTGCGCGCACTAACCGCTAGACCAGCCAGCATTGCAATTGGTGAGCTTATAAAACAGAAACAGATCTTGAAATCAAATTGGCTGATTTCAGATTGTAAGACGAAACCGGACGGGTAAACTTGCAAGACAAGAGAGCTTTTGTAGTGGCCAGCAGACAAGCATTGTCCATTTCACATTGTAAGAACGCGTCTTACGAAAGAAAAAAATCGTGACACGATTGTTTTTCTTTCGTAAGATCTTTCGTATGATCGATAAGACGATTGCACCTACCAATAGTTCAGGCGTTCTGCAAAGACAATTGGCGCGTGTTTTACTTGCATTTTAATCTTGTCGACTCGTCACTTCATTGTACACTAACTTTGGAGCCTGCATGGCAACATTTATACATACTTGCTGTGTGATTATTGTTCGCCGGTCCGTGTTTTGATCGGATAGTGTGAAATGATCATACGATGGTTCTTGTCGTTCAAGTTTACCCGTCCGGTCGTTTTCTTACAATTTGAATTCAGCCATTGGATTGTTTCCTACAAGTTCGGCTTAGCTTTTCATTGGCTTCTTCCTATGTTGTCGATACGAAAGAGTGACACAGCCATGGAATCCCTCGTGCAATAATGTCAACGGGTAGTTGCAGAGCCACCTTCACTAGAAGCCGGGAAGCAGCAATACATGCACACAAAACGAGCCTATGAACATGTCGTATATACGTTGTACGATGCACTAACACAAGCACAGCGCATGTAAAAAAACCGTGTCTGCTCTGATAAAAATCGCGAAAACATGTGGAAAATTCACTTTTTGTCGGGATTTTGTTCTTTCACTGCATTCTAGACACTTTAATTCACGACACATTGCACTTTTCGTGACGAAAATCGACCGGGAACCAATACTTTTCGTGTAAAGTTTGTCGCGACCCAACCCGATTTGCCTTTACCGCAATGTAAATTTTCGATCTGAACAGGCCTATGATTTGGCGCTTAAGTATGTGAACGTGTTCTGCTTCCGGGCTTTGTATAAAGATGGCTTTGGGTAGTTGTCATTGAAACAAATGACACAATTGCTGTAATGGTAACACAACTCTTGTACTCCGTTTATTTTTCCTTAGAAAATATTTGTACAACAATTTAGGCTTTAATTATTTTAAGGAAATAGTGGAAAGAAATATGTATTATCGATGCATACAAATCACGCACATCCAGCACAACCAACTCAAAATAGAATTAATTTAACACCTAGAAATTCAAACATATCATTTTCGAAACGCAAAATCTTCCGCAACTTCGATCCCAATGAAAACTACAGAATCCTGATTCATAGTCGATGTGTGAGAAACACATGACTCAGCCCTTGAATATTATTATTGAAGCAGGCAGGAGGATTTTTTTCTCAAGCATGTATTTTTAAGACTTTTTTTTTGCAAAAATTCACCTGAATCCTATGCGTTAATACCTACTCATCAAAGCTGCAGAAAGATGCTCCAAAAATTTAGGTAAGGATATTGCAACTTGCACGGACCATCGAAGCATAGATGTCCCAAGAACAAGGATTAACATTTTTTATAAAACGAAACGCATTGCTTCATATTTCATTTTGCATTTTATCCTTGCCCAATTTCTGGGTTTGGGAGGGGCTTTAGCCCCCTTAGCCCCTCCCGTGGTTGCGCCACTGCAATCACTGTTTTGTCATCAATGGATACGATTCCAGATCAGGAGGCACAAGTTATTGTCGAAAAATCGTAGTCAGCGAACCGTCGCTCGCCGTCTTGGAATGAGTCAGTCTGCTGTCTCGAGAGTTAGGAGGAGATTTCGAGAGACTGAGAACGGGCCGCTTTCGATCCACATCAGAGACGACCATTTCATTGTTACAAGTACGTTACGAAACCGGTTTCTCACGGGTGTTGCTGCGCAGCGGAACCTGGGGCGTGTTCGCGGAGTAGTTGTTAGTGTCTGCACAGTAAGGAGACGATTAAGGGAAGCGAATATCAATCCAAGACGGCCTGCCAGGGGCCCCACATTGACTGCACGACACCGAGAAGCGCGCCTCTTATTTGATCGAGATCTTCTTACTTGGAGCGATACGGAATGGAGCTCAGTATTGTTCACTGACGAGTCGAGAATGTGTCTACATGGCAGTGAGAGAAGACGTCGAGTCTTTCGAGTTGCACGGCGTCCAACTGAGCGATTTGCGCAGTGTTCTTTCACTGAAACGGTTGCATATGGCTGCGGTTCCTGTATGATGTGGGCTGGCATTTCCTTGGAGGGAAAAACGGATCTCGTATTCGTGCCCACAGGAGGCCGAGGAGGAGGGCTGACAGCTGAGCGATACGTTACCGATATTCTCCGTGCCCTTGTTGTGCCCTATGTAGCATTTATTGGCGAGAACTTCACTTTGATGCACGACAATGCCCGGTGTCACGCATCGAGTCTCACTCGGCAGTTGCTTAATGAAGCCAAAATGTCGACACTTAACTGACCTACACGCAGACCAAACATCAACCAAGTGGAAGGGTATTCCTCAAGATACCATCAGCAACTTAATCAGATCAATGCAGAATCGGCTGGAAGCTATCATTAGAGCAACAGAAGGCAATACCAAATACTAAAATAACAAATATTTAACTTATTTTCCAACAGTTTTTGTTTTATTTGCAAAAAACCTACCAAAAACCATTTTCATATTTGCTCATTTTCGCTACGATTTCGCTCAAAGAGCATCAATTTTAAAAGTGCTCACCAAATATTGGTTAAAATGGTACCAACGTAAAGCTGAGGCCTTAAACTTTTCAACGATTTTTATGGATAACTGCTATACTTTTCGAAAAACACGTACAAATACACTCGCTATTAGGTTGAGTCGATAGTTTTGCCATAAAGTAAGAAATTGGAATAGATATGGAACTCCATATAACATTAAAACCCACTGAACAACCGTAACCGTAAGGGGGAAGATAAAGGTTGAAAGGCTTCGGCTAATTCCTATATCTTCTTCAGTTGTGGCATAACTGCGGATCCTTAGCTATGCAGGAGGAGTTTCATAGGAAAAGGACTTCGGCCAATTCCTATGTCTCTCTACGGGGCGTTACTTTCCCGCATTATCCGAGAAACCGCTGCGCCTGAGTGCTGTATTAACATCTGCAGCGTCTCAGGTTACTTAACGTGATAGGTGACAGAAAACATTTAAGTCAACCACTAAAGCAGCATCTTCGAGGCATGCCCATGATGGCCTTTACTCAACGATTAAACTCTATCATGGTTTAGCGATGTGCCGACAACTCATCCTAAGAAAAACTTCAAGTCAAGAAACCTGAAACAAAAGCCTCGGATTGGACGGATACAAAACAACGACGACCCCGCAAACGAACAACTGATTACTCTTTCGGATCCTGGAATGTACGCTCCCTGAATAGACCGGGGGCCTTAAGGGCCCTCCTGGATCAGGTAGAACAATACAAGCTGAGCATAGTTGCAATCCAGGAAACTAAATGGCTCAAAAACGAGATTAACGACCTCAATTCGCACACTATTTTTACGAGTGGTAAAGAGGAGGGCAACAAGGAGTTTGGAGTAGCTTTCATCGTGAATAAGCAGCTCAAGGACCACGTTATCGGCTTCAAACCCATCAACGAGCGGCTATGTGCGATCCGCATTAAGACCCGTTTCGCTAATCTCTGGCTCATTAATGCGCATGCCCCTACACAAGTAAAAGAAGACGCGATTAAGGACGACAACGGTCAGCGACTTATCGATTTCGCGAACCTGGTCATAAGCTCTACATGCTTCCCTCATCGACGAATCCATAAGCAGACCTGGAAGTCTCCAGATGAATACACCGTGAACCAGATCGACCATGTACTGATCAGCAAGAGATGGGCTTCTAATGTCCCAGATGTTCGATCCTATCGAGGAGCCAACTGCGACTCCGATTACTATTTGGTGAAGACAACCTACAGGTGCAGAATCTCTTCGGTGCACCTAACGAGAATCAACCCTGCCAAGATCTTCGAGGTGGACAATTTGATTGATGATGCCACGGCGGCTGCGTATACTACAGCACTAGAGGAAAAACTGTCGCCCATGTTTGATGACATCAACAATTTAGGCATCCATGAGTTCTGGGAGGAGCTCAAAGACAGCATCAAGGGGGTCGCAGAAGAGGTCGTGGGCTATAAAGGCCGGCGCAGACGAGCAGACTGGTTCGACGACGAATGCAGGGCCTCGATTGAGGCGAAAAATGAAGCCTATCGCCAATACACACAACGTGCATCCCGAGCCAAGAAAGAAAAATACAAGGAACTTCGGCGAGTATCTAATAGGTTAATTAGACGTAAGAAACGCAAACATTTTGACGAGCAGTTACAGCAAATAAACCAAAGATTAGCCAGTAAGAACATTAGACAGGCGTACAAACTTATAAATAATATCAAGAACTGATATCAACCCACGACAAGCCTATGTAAGGACAAGGATGGTAACATCATCAGCGACATCGAAAGCGTCAACAAACCAGGCCCTCCCGTTCTACCCCCAACAGTAGAGGAGGTGAGGCTTGCCATACAGTCGCTTCAAAATAATAAAGCGCCCGGCGCTGACGAGATCCCAGCAGAACTGCTGAAGCATGGTGGAACGTGTCTGACCAACGCTATACATGTGCTACTGCTGAAAATATGGAACGACGAGGAAATCCCCGAAGATTGGATCAAAAGCATAGTCTGCCCAATCCACAAAAAGGGTGACAAGCTGAAGTGTGAGAATTACAGGGGCATATCATTAGTTTTTACGGCCTATAAGATATTATCTAAAATTCTTGAAAAGAGAATTAATCCGTACGCAGAACGAATCATTGGCGAGTATCAAGGCGGCTTCAGACCTGGTCGCTCAACGACCGATCAGCTTTTCACAGTGAAGCTACTACTCCAAAAGTGCTGGGAATATAACGTCGACGTATACCAAATCTTTGTCGACTTCAAGCAGGCATACGACAGTATCGACCGAAGTGTACTGTACAACATTATGCTGAATTTTGGTATACCGGCAAAGTTAGTGCGACTCACAAGGATGACGATGACTAATACCGTCTCGCAGGTCAAAGTGCAGAACCGACTCACTGACCTATTTGAAACTCGTACTGGACTCAAGCAGGGCGACGGGCTGGCGCCGACGCTCTTCAACCTGGCTTTGGAGTATGTAATTCGAGCCATGAATATGGACAGCAGTGGAACGCTACTCATCAAGTCGACTCAATTAGTAGCGTACGCCGACGATATCAACATCATGTCTCGTAGGTTGGGTGATGCAGAAAGCCTCCTGCATAACCTCAATAACGCCGCAAAGTAAGTTGGACTACATATCAACGAAAGCAAAACAAAGGCCATGATGCAATCGAAAACAAGGACTCCAGCAAATGCAAGCATCACAGTGGGGGACCTTAATATCGAGTATGTAGACAACTTCAACTATCTGGGTTGTAACTTATCAAAGGACGCCAACGAAACCGACGAAATTAAGCGACGGATAGAACTAGCCAATAAGACATATTTCTCGGTCCTCCCTATAATTAATTCGAAACTTGCGCACAGGAACACGAAGCTCCGCGTGTACAAAACGATCATCCGACCCGTGCTATGTTATGGCTGCGAAACATGGACCCTCACCCAAGCCTCCGAAATTTTGCTAGACCGATTCGAACGAAAGGTCCTTCGGCGAATTTTCGGGGCCGTTCGCGAGCGAGACCAATGGCGTATCCGGTACAACCATGAGTTGTATCAATTGTACGATGAGCTGGAAGTATCGAAAATCGTGAAGCTTCAACGTTTGCAATGGGCGGGACATGTACAACGGATGGACGATAATCGCATGCCAAAGAAAGTAATGAACGCACAACGAATTGACGGAGCGATGTTGCGTGGACGACCGAGAGCTCGCTGGGAGAACTCCGTAGGTGAAGCCCAGCTGCCGGGAGAACTCCGTAGGTGAAGCCTAGCTGCTGGGCTTCCGAAACTGGAGGACAAGGTCGCGTAACCGCGTCAATTGGAGGTCAACGATTCAGGCGGCCAAGGCCCGACGTCGGGCTATCGTGCCACATTGATGATGATGATGATGAACAACATTTTACTTTCGAGTGTGTGCTGTATGTAAAGTGTACAAGCAGGAAAATATCTTCCTGTGTGTACACGTTACATACAGCACACACTCAAAGGTAAAATTTTGTTCAGTAGGTTTTAAAGTTATATGGAGTTCCATCTCTATTCCAATTTCTTACTTTATGGTTTTGCGGCCGAGTGTACATTTTATATGTTGAACGAGGGTCAACAAAACTTTCCGAGCTACGAAAGATCAGAGCCATCAATCGTACGATTGTTCGATGGAACTACTATTCAGGCAACAAAAATGGCCCTACGCAATGTAGGAACTGTCAACTATTCGGACACGGTTCCTCAAACTGCCATTTACGTGCCAGATGTATGATTTGCAGTGAAGCGCATCATCACACAACATGCCCTGCATGAAAAACTGGCGAAGTGAAATGTGCAAATTGCGGAGGTAGCCACACCTCTAATAATGATAATTGTCCCAAGCGATTAGAATTTATGTAAATCCGGAATAGAATGTCCAAACAAAGACACGGTAGTGGATGGACACATATCGTCAACAATCAGCTGAGGGGCCAGATTCCGCAAGAATGAATTCCGTGATGAACACTCATTTCAGAGTACATCGAAAAATATGCGATTCCGCAAAAGTGCAATGAATTTTCTTCGACAAATGTAGGCTGGATTGCAAAAATGCGATTCTGCAAGTATGCGATGAAATTTTAAAAAAAGCACTCGTGTAAAGTTTACTTCCATTTTTATCACCGGGCGGAGTTCTGTAATAGTGACTTTTGCAGTATGCATCGCAAACTGCCAAAAGCGATTCCACAACAGTGCAATGAATTTTTATTCACAATTTCACGAGAGAGCTTTTTGAAGAGCGAAAAAGCAATTTCGTAACGGTGTAATGCATTTTTATTGTTATCACTCGTGCCCATTTTGGTTTGATTTTTACACGCGGTTTCTTTGGGTGTAATTCTGAAACATAAGTGAGTTTAATTGTGTGTATTATCATTATGGCTGCAACTGATGATTATTGTGACGAATCAACGAAAGGAAGAGCCAAAAAAACCAAATGATACCCAAAAAGAGTATTTAATCGAGTATATGCAATCTAATTTAGATTTTGCGAACGATAGGTAATTTATTACTGTTATTTTTATTTAAACTTGTGTGTTTGAATTTATTATAATTATCCTTCCTATTAGATTTGAGTCAGCTGACGGTTCTGCATTAAAATTTAAAAAGTGGATGGAATTGTCAACTAACCTGAATACGCTAGGAGAGGCTAAGAAGAATCCACAAAAATGACAAAGCCATTATAAATATAAGCATATTTTTCTAATAAAAATCCGTTTACATAACTTGTATTTCAACCATTTCCAGCATAAGAAAATAGATATAAATTTAGCGAATAGCGTACAATCAATGAAACAAAAGGTATAATGATAACTGGGACCAAAAGATACCATTAAAGAAAAACTAAACTAACATCTTATTGCGGGTAACATTTATTGACAAAGTTACTATACTACATGTTGTAACTCGAATTCGGACTAATTCCGATGGTTACCAAGTATGTATATCCATTTTCACAGTTCTTTGTTACAAAATTTACTGGTATGGGCAAGTGACTCCCTCCAAAGTTCATACATTATTTTAGATTCCACGTGAAAGATGTGAAAATTTCAGTCTGAGTTAAAATTTATGAAAATTCGAAAAACTTTATTTGATAAAAAGTAGAAATTATTGTTGGACAAAATATGTTTGTGGGATGAAATCGCGAACCTGTTGTCCTTCTCTAGATACGTTTCTTTCAGTAGTGTCGGTATGTGTTTCCTCTGCTGCTTCAATGTAGTCTGATAGCGTCCCATTTGGAAGAGGCACGTTTGCGTTTTGCAAAATGTTATGGAGAACGATACAACTATTTACAATCCTTCCAGCATAAGTAGGACAATAATTTAGGACATTTGCAGATGATATGCAACGAAACCTCATCTTTAACATGGCAATACATCTTTCTACTTGGGATCTCGTTTATGGCTTAAATTATATTTTTCTTCATATCGATTGGAAGGTGAAGAGTAAGCAGGCATTAGCCATGGCTGCAGCGGGAAACCACTATCACCCAAAATCCAAGAGTGGCGTAGACCTCCGTCATATTTGGATTTTAAGTGTTCCAAAAGAGCTGAGCGACGCCATATGTAGGCATCGTGGGAAGTTCCCGGAAATTTACTATTTGCATAACGGATCACGTTATTCGAATCGCACACAACCAAAACGTTTATTGAATGCCCTCCTTTTCGGCAGACATACGCACTCTCCACGTCTCGGCAGGGGGCAATAATTTTTACATGTGTACCATCAACCAATGCAATAATTCCTGGGAATCCACAGATTTCA
This sequence comes from Microchrysa polita, assembly GCA_949715475.1. Lineage (NCBI taxonomy): Eukaryota > Metazoa > Arthropoda > Insecta > Diptera > Stratiomyidae > Microchrysa > Microchrysa polita. The sequence goes on from OX454415.1 coordinate 89,598,591, forward strand.
AAAAATTTGGATTTTATTTCCAATTGCTCCTGTTCATCAGGAAATTTTACATATATGCTTGCAATACTATTCAGTATGTCTGCCACTTCACGGATGCAACGATTAATTGATGTTTGCGATAACGACGTGTCCAATCGTACGTTGAAAATTCCCAACAGCAACAAAACCCAATGCGGCAAGGAATCGCATGTGGATCGGAATCGCCGATACTCGCTCGTTAAGGAAAAAATACCCTTTTATCTTGTATAAAAAATCCAAACAGAGTCCCCGCGGAAAACGATACAAATCAAAAAATTGTTATTCCGTAACTGTTTCAAAAGGATTTTGCGTATCCCTCAGTTGTTTCCTAATAATAAGCAATTTTCTCCTAATAAAATATAATATTGTAATCACGTATTGCTATGTATGTATGTATGTACATATATCAATAATATACATACCTTTGATGGTTTCGTACACGGCGTCTAACAACTGCTTCGTATATGGAACTCATTATCTTTTTTTTAATTAAACAAGTGAATGAGCTACTACTACGCGTTCACGTCCAATAGAAACCAAACAGAAAGTTGAATTTTAGTTTACACAGCATCTGTCAAAAAAATCACTTCGTGCATTTTTTTCTCACTAAGCCCATCCAAACTCTCTCTCTCCGGTGCAAATTCACTGAATTTGCACGGTGTATTTTTCGTCGGTGGACATTCACAAAAATTCATTCTTGCGGAATCTGGCCCCTGGAAGTCGGGCTGTAATCTGTGGTATCACTAAGAACTGCAAAGCGGCTTCCAAATCCGAATGTTTTGACTTGATAATTGCTTCTACACTTTCAGATATGGTTGAATCATGTAAACTGATACCTAAAATATTAAGATTCACTTTGATGCTGGAAGATTTAGTTTCTTGAACAAATTCGTTGATAAAAAGTTCGACTGAGAACCCGAAACTAAAAGAGCGGTGCACTCGTGCGTATTACCTGCGTTACAGTGGCGTAACGTTTCTAAAATATCTTGTGTGCGAGATCGAAATGGGGGCCCCCACAAAGTGTAATTTATAAAAATAAAAATAAATAACAGGCGCGACAATCCAGCATTGGACTAAGGCCGCAGGATGTGTTAGTGATATCCTATTTCCAAGATCTTATCTGCTTTTTGTTGAGGTAATGAGATCAGCATCACGCTCAGCAGTGTTATTTAACATCTGAGTGAGATCATAGTCCGTCACAAGCTCGTGAGTTCGAAAAACACCATGGAACACGGTGAGATTCGAACTCATGAGCCTGTGCACCGAAGGTGCGCGCACTAACCGCTAGACCAGCCAGACTACAAGTGTAATTTATAATTAAACACAATTGTTGAAACGACTATTTTTGGTGATTAGTACACGCTGTTGTAAATTTGGAAAAAAATGAAGTTGCAAGTAACTCCAGGACTATATTTAAAGAGACTTACACTTCTTCTTCTTCCTTGCCTCGTTCTTTATACCGCTCCATGGCGTCGCGTCGCTCGACCTGCTATGTAGGTGCATCGCCCGTTCTGGCGATAACGTCTCAGCATATTTCTACAAGCAGCTCTATCTTGGATCGTGTCATCGCCGATACCAATGCGTTTTTGTTGCTTTTTCATTTCACACATCCAGGTGTTCTTCGGTGTGCCTCTGGCCTTGGGTCCATCAAGCGGAACTTCCATTGATATCGATTTTTTTGTGGGGTTATCAGGCGGACGCCTTTCAACATGGCAATATCAATCCATTTTTTGGTCTTCGAGCTTTTCGGTGATTGGTTGTTCTATAGACAAGACCTCGGATGTAGGTACTTTTGATATGGTCCCTTTTGGTTACACCAACTGACATGCGAGGATTTACACTATCGACAGTATATACGATTCAATCGAGCGGGTCGAAATTATTTGTTTTTTAGTTCAAATCCAGGATTTGTTTGTAGGTGGTTATTAGGGTCTGTGTAAAAATGCGATTTACGCTTGACAAATTTAGGTTTATTATGAAATCTCGAATCATGTTCAGACTATCGTCTTAACTTTTTACACAACTTGACAGTAGAGTAGAATCCGTTTAAATGTACATTCCGAATATTTGATGCATGACTAAAACTGTTTTTTTTTTGCAACCTAGGCGAAATTAAGCACATTTTACCAAGCTTTCTTATAGGTTTAGTTAGAAATTTTGTTTTAAATCGCGTTATGAACTCAGTGAATTTTTCTGTTAATTGAATTTAACGTTTAGTATCAGAGCTGTTAATGGGTGAAGTCATTTCTTCTGTTCTTCTTAATTTTGATTTATTTTGAATAATTACTTAGAAATGTATTGTATCATAATTTAGGGAGAATAGGAGCAGACAGGGCAAGGTACCACGCCACAGATGACAAAAACAAAAATTTAATTAATATTTGCATTTAACTCAATACCATACCTATGTGGAAAAAAAACGAATATTTTGTAGAACAGTCAATAGGCAGCCATACGTTTTCAACAAAATTATAAAATTAAATTTAAGTCCTCGCCATTCTTAAAAAAAATTAGGCTTGTTCTGCTATCCGTTCTCATAAGAAGTTATGTTATGTTACAAATATTTTCCGCTATATGGCAGCTGATGCTGATTTGTCGCTAGTGCCGACAAAAAGAAGAAGAAATTCCCCTTTCGAGAGCTGGTAGCGTGATGTTCCCTAAGGTCCCTGGTAACGAAAATGCAGTTCTTCAGCGAAACAATAAGATGTTCCTTGAAGTTCTCATATCAAACTGCTTCGAAGTAAACATAAATGTGCATCAGTTTTAAATCTACCTTCAGTGTGTCTATGAATAAGAAATCTATGATTTTTTCAATCACAGTCCAAAATTGTCCCTTCCTCTTCACTACGTTAGGGGGCCCCTGTGGGTTGGGGGCCCGTGTGCGACCGAACACATGGAACACCGTACGTTACGCCACTGCTGCGTTATCAATCAACCGCGGTTTGACTTAAAGTGCTTTATTTCATTCACATATACATAAAATTAAGTGAATAATACATACATAGGTATATACAAAATTTCAGTTCAAAGTATTAACGTAGATATCCGGTAAAAATTAGTCATGTAGTCATCAATGTTTTTACTTTTTTGTCCCTCTGCCATGGATTCAGGGAAAACTTAGTTCCTGAAATAGTGAGGATAACTTACTACTAACAAATGATTGAAATATGAATTAGCAGTGCCCGTAAACTTGTCTTCAACCCTTTGTAGATGCCTCTGCGACTTTAATTGATAGAATAAGCTATGGTAAAGAATTAGTGGAGGCAAAAATTTGACCTCCATTGTTTGAGATTCGCTAAAGTGAAGGTGTGTTTTCCGCCCTATATCAGAAGAAGCTATCGCAGCAATTGAAGAAAAAAGTTAGAAGTTGTTTTCGTGAGTTTCCCAAGCCAGAATAATTTCTGGGAAATTAATTCATGGTATAATCTCTTCCTTTATTTTCATTGTAGCCAAGAATGAGATGAGGCTTACCTCGGTCTTCAGTTCAGTGTGAAAGGACGCAATAAAACAATAAGTGAAGACTAGTAAAGATATCCAGATAGTCTAAATAAAAAGGCCTCGACATAGAGTATGGCTCCGATTTTCGTTTCCTGGTTTCAGGACAATTGAGACCCGTTCCCGTAAATTTGTGCTTTTGGTTATATAAACTTTTTTTCTGAAAATATTTGGATTTTTTTCAAGCATATTCCTGAGCAGAATTTATGTTGCTTAGATGTCCCACAAGTTCGCCTGGATGGGTGAAACCCTCTAAATTCATATATAAAAAATACCCTCTGGGGTCCCAAAGGACCCCACGTGCTTGGTGGAGGGTTAAGAAAATATAATTAAAGTAAGTTCACTAATGGATGGCGTTGATAATAAAATAATAATACATACAATAAAAATGCAAATTCTTGAACACCCATAAATGGGTCCTCGTTTAACATCTGAGTGAGATCATAGTCCGTCACAAGCTCGTGAGTTCGAAAAACACCATGATCCACGGTGAGATTCGAGCTCATGATCCTGTGCACCGAAGCCAGACTACTATAAGCCGCATTATAAAACCAAATAACTACCAGCAAATTTTTTGTAGTACATATTAGATGAAAATTGCTAAAATACATACAAGCTTGCCTAAGCCGACTTTCAGACGAGTATTAAGGTTTGTGTTCGTAGACACGACTCATGGGATCGTCGCTCAGCGATCGTAGTTTTGCATCCAATTTCGAGCGGTATTTAAATATTTTTTGAATGGTTTTACTTTCCTAGTATCGACTAAAAGAACATATCTGTATAGAAAATATACCCATATGGTGCTCAAAAACGGTGGTTTAACTTCGATCGCTGAGCGATGATCCCATGAGTCGTCTCTACGTTCACAAACCTTTAGTATTTTTTTAGACTTGAGCTCAACTTTTGAATTTTTTCTCCTTAGCATTTTCAATCATTTTTAAAGTACGTTGTCCTCGACGCGGCCGCAGCGACTCCACCGGCTCTAGAGCAAGTTCCCTACTCCAAGCAGCCGTACCCCGAAGCCCACAAACAAACAAGTGCACCACGTTCACCATTCGTGCATACATTATGTACAACAAGAGTCCCGCGACTGCTCTCTATATACAGACAGATCCGGGTATCAGCCGAATCAGTACGACTATTGTGCGAAACAACTACCCTACCCCAAGCAGCCGTCGCCCGAAGCCTACAAACAAGCAAGTGCACCACGTTCACCATTCGTGCATGCATTATGTACAACAAGAGCCGCGCGACTGCTTTCTATATACATGCTGATTAGTATATCGGCCGAACGAATACGACCGTTGTGCGAAACAACTACGCTACCCCAAGCAGCCGTCGCCCGAAGCCTACAAACAAGCGAGTGCACCACCTTCACCACTCATGTGGGCATTATATATTTACAACAAGAGCCGCGCGGTTTATTCGACGATAATTTTCATTGTGGAGCTATGCCAAGCGATTATCAACTATCAACTATATGCAATGGGCGAGTCGCTAGAGCCGCTGGGATCGTGCCAAGGAAAACGTATTTTTATATCAACACACATTGTGCTGCTTCGACATGTCCGCGGGGCGCGCAGAGCTACGAGAAGTCTCGCATGTGGCCCGAGAGCCTCGAATTTGATATGCTTGCTATAATGTGACCGAAATTGGGAATTTTTAGGGGATTACAAAATTTGCCTGCACACTACAGGAAATCGGTATACTGCTGGCGACCATATTTAACCTTCGGGCGGGAGATATAAAATCAAAGGCACACAGCTTGCATAAACTACATACTTTATTGGGACTGCAATAGTACAAATTGTCTTAACCTAATTTATACCATATCTTATCACTAGGATACATAACATACTTATCAACTATCTATACCCACAGGGGTTCTGTTGACCACATGCAAGGAGATTATAATACATGGAGTAATCACGAAGCAATTTGGTTGAAGCCAAAACGAGAGAAAAATGCGTTTGTAGTTGTGCTGCTATGAGAATTTAGCCATAGTCGTCCCATGATTGGGATAAAAATTTGGGAGCTTTTGTGCATAATAAGCATCGATAGTGTCATTGTTATTGACTTAGCGCTGTTAGTAGTTGTTTTCCGACGGCGAAGGCTGGTGAGATATAAAATAAAATATTATGTACGACAAGCAGATAGTTTGTGCTTCCTTATTGAGTTCAGTATCACAGAAAGTATTTATGCATTATTGAAATTGCAATACAATATTGTACAACTTCCACCGAAAGTCAGGGCTTAACACAACTTGCCCATAGTGTGGCTCTAACATCTGGGTAAACTAATTGAACATTTAGGTCACTTTTCCAAATTAAACCGCATCCACACGACTGCAAAATGCCACCCGGAAAATGATATAATTAGAATATCATTTTGAAAGCTTTAATACATTTAATTATCAAAATCGAACAGTGTGTTTGTATTAATGTTAGGTTATTCGATAATTTTACATTTTCCCACAAAAACAAACAAAAGTTGCCAAACACTGTTGTCACTGTCACTGTTGTAGGTACAAGCATAACACCGTTTTCGTTTTTTCAATTTGATTTATTACTTATAGTCCTTTTTCGAGTTCCACAATATTTCTCCTACTTTCTTTAAAATATCACAACAACAATTCGTCGACAAATTTGAAATTCAAAGATAGTCCCGAAAGTAAGTAATGTCATGATTGTGAAAGACCCTAAATGAGTATAGTATACAGTGTAGTCAATGGCTGCATTCAGCGAACGGAAAATGTAGCAGAAAAGTGATACTTCAATTAGATTCACATTGGCCTTACATTCAGCGGAAAAAGGGGTCGGTGGCGGGTAATTCTTTTAGAATTTGCCGTGAATTTCGGTCGCTGAATGCAGCCATTATGTGATTTGATACTGCAAAATGTTGTGGGAATTTTTTTTTTTGTGCTGAGCCTCCCGCGAATTATTCTTTGCAAAACAGGGCCAAACCCGCAAAAAAACAAAAACTCCACATTTTTGTGACAAGCTCTCCATGAACATGTTAAGCGCAGGATAGACCTCGAGAGTGAAATTTCTGTCCGCTGCGATTTTCTCTATGAAAATGTATGCGTACTGTCGTGGAATATATGGCATATACTGGAGATTTCCATAAGCGACAATCCAGAAATGGTTCTATAATTTTTCTCGGCCATTTTATGTATTATTTTTCGATTCCCTGATCATCAGATATTTTTCACGATTAAATGACCGGTGAACCCTAAAACAAATACATAAAATGGCCGAGAAAAATGCTGGAACTATTTTCGGACTTTAGCTGATGGAATTACCCAGCATTTGCCACATATTCCACGACAGTAAGCACTCATTTTCATTTAGAAAATCCCAGCGGACAAAAATTTCACTATCGAGGTCCATCCATCCCTTTAGGGATAGCATGATTGGGTCCAATGCGACATTGATCTTCAAAATGCGTTAAGTGGTATCGTTAAAATTAATACTTATTTTTTCGACGTTTTTTTGCGATTTTGACCGTTTTTACAACGAAATTTTGTCCGGATTCTGATTTGAGCTCAGCACCCCAAAATACATAAACAATACAAATGCAACTTTCGCGACCACTTACATCGGGAGCAAACAATTCTTACCCCATGTACCGCGCATATAGGAATCGTGTATTTGGAGTATGTTATGAAAACATTTACCATCAAATCTAATAAAATTTGAAATTTCACTTTAAATTTAACCACCAAATTCACATTCTAGCCCCAATCGGAAGTATTCTAAACATGTTCCACCACTGGCATCCATATGTCATATCCACCAGTTTTCACTTAATTTTGCAATGTTTTGACTCAAAATTAATTAATTTCAGTCTAATTTTTTTTAATATGTCAGAAACTTCACTAAGAACGTTATTTTGCACAGGGTTTTGATGGATTTTCAATCACCAGGAAACACGAAATAAAATTCGAGCCAATCAGAGTCCCGGAAATTGGTTGGACTTCACTTCGAATGCAAATCACACAAAAACCAAAAAAAAAAAAAAAATTAAATGTTTGAAGTAAATATTTAATTGCTAAATTATACATGTTATTAAACTCTATTTGCTGGGGCAGTATATATGACATTATAATTGTTTTCATTTTTAAAGAATTTCTTCATGGAATTTGGTCTCAAGTACAACCGAAAATAGTGAAGAAGAATTTAGTTTAATGATAACAAAATCGGTAAAATTGAAATGAGAAAAATAAATTTTTTTTTGACAAAGGATTTAATTGACAAATTAGAACAAATTAGAGAATTATATATACACCTATCAAGGACACAGAAAAATCATTATTAGAATTTCACAAAACATTTATTTCAAATTGTTTGCATGTAACTGAACGCAGTGGTTATTTATTACAATCGATTTCATTAAAATGTTCTCAATTATTTTTTTATCTGTTGGACTTACTTTCATTTGAATACTTAATCCTATGATGTTTGCATTGGTGACATATAGCTTCGTTTACTTTCTGGCTTAGATAATCTTTAGTTGAAGCATCAGCAATTGTTCCACCATTGTGTCAGACTTGTCTCATGAAGATATTTACTTTGAAGGCGTCTTCATCTATTGATACGCATTACATCAAAGTAAGTAAAATTCTTGACTGAAAATATTCAAAACTCCAAATTGTAAATTAGTATTATTAACTTAAATTCCTGTCCTGTTCCTGTCGAATAAACGAAAACCATTGCTTTGTCCAATTTCATTCATTAAGAATGTTTCGAAATCGAAACTATATCAACCACTTTTATTTTGCCACTTTGAAATCCTAGCATTTGTTACAAACAGTTTTAAATTTTATAAATATTAGGAGAATATAATATTATTATTATAATATAAAAGATAATACTGAAAGTGTTGTTGTCTCACCGCACTTAAAAATCAGCGTACTCGATGATTATGCTTTATGTTAATTTTCAGCGAATACGCATTGTTCCATTTTAATCCTTCTACGTTTTTTCCAACTGTAATGCTTTTTGGAAAATGAGAGAATGTTCTTGATACAAATGTCCGATATTATCATTTTTGTATTGGAAGAACTTGTATGCGCATTCATTAAGAGACTTTTTTCACGAATTATGTTAAAATTATTTTTATAACTCGTTGATTTTAATTTTGTTTCACGACATTTTGGTATTTTTATCATTCGATTTAGTCCTTTATTCTCACAATATACATATTGTCAATTTCCGTTCTTTAATTTTACATTTTTCAACTTGTTTCAGTTTCTTATTTTCATGATTTTCAATTAAACATTTTATGAATTTACTGTATTTACTATTATTATTTGGTGTCAATTGTATATTACTGCGGTTATTATTATCGTTCCGAAATATTATATTTGTGAATTCACGTGTATTATTGTAACGTATTTTATTTAGTTTTACTGTCTCATTTTTTATGAAAAGTCTTTTCCGTGTCTTCCTATTATAATGTTTTTTCGAATGCGCAAAAATGTTTGTATAGTTTTCACTTATAATTCGTTTCACTTTTCTTTCATAATTACTTTGGGTTTTAAAAATTACTTCTTTCATCAAACTGCAATTGCTTTCATTTATTAAACTTCTAGATCTTAGCACTGTTTCACGTTTTTCTCTGGCTATATTTGCTGTAAATTTCTTCGTTCTTTTATTTTCATGCATATGGAATTTTTTATATTTTGCTGGTTTTTCTTTTAGCCTTCCAGGTCGACAATTACACGTTTTATGTGTTACTAAACGTATTCTCTTGTGGGTATAGCTTTCACTTTTATAATTTAGATTAGATTTTCTTTTACCGTATTGTATATTACATTTTTTAGATAAATAAATTCCTTCTTTATGCGATGCTTTTAAGTCACATTTGGTGGCAGGCTTCACTATACGTTTTTTGACTAAGCATTGGTCACTCAATTTTTCAGGCTCAACATTAATTTTCACTTCTGATTGCAAATCCGCAGATGTATCGTTCATTTTAATTCCTTTAGATATATTTTCAGTATTAACATCATCACTATCTGTATTTTTATAATTTATGTTAGACAAGCTGGCCCGGCGAACTTCGTATCGCCTCAACTTTTAAATGTTACCGATGTGTGAGTGCGGCAAAAGTACTAAACTCCGCGAATGTGTTGAGGAGATACAGGCATAGTCTAAGAAAATTGAGCCAAAATATGGCCATCGAACGGCATGATCTTGAACAAATTGCTTTTAAAAAAGGTCTAAAATAGAAAATAGTCTAATTTATTTTTTAGTCTAGCACCGAATTTCCCAATCAAATTCTAATGTGTTATGTATATCATTGCAATGGAAATTTTATGTAGTCTTTTTGTCCTCATATCATTTTTCTGTATCTATTGCCATTTTTTTAATCCAAAAAAAAACGAAAAATTACCCCCCTTTCCCCCTTTTTATAAGGTTGCGGACCACCATTCGCTTGGGACTTTTTTTCCATAATCCGGGGGCCATTACCAACCATCCTGCAAAAAAATTCCAATGTAGGATTTTTGCCGACCAAATATCCTAACTTTCTTAGACTAACAAAAGCATCAGAAAATGAGCTGCCTTGTTGATTTTTCTCGGTCGATTTTCCTACTGAGGATAGCACTTAGTCAGATGTTTATTTGGAAAATACACAAAAATCCACTAATCTGCGAAAAGGAGGTGGAAAATCATTTTGGCATTGACGATTTTTTTTGCAGATATTTCAGTAGGAATAGGGGTTCTTGTGCTGAAGGGGAACGAATTACTGAGATCCGCCAATTCGTGCAGAGAAACAATGTCCCAGATATCAAATGCTGTTGGGTTATTGGGGGTGTAAGCCATTGAGAGGGGTTTCTGAAATCCGTTCCAGGAATATTGGCGCTGGATCATGGAATTAGTCCTACTTTATGAAACACGGTAATCCAATCAAGAAATATAGGCAAACGTATGGACAAATTACTGCCTTCATAACTTTCCAGATGTTTCGTTAGCAATAGCAGCATAGCTATTTGGGTTGGTTATAAATTCGGGAAAAGGAATCACAGAAATGTTAACATTCATTCAGGAGATACGTACTCGTATATAGGCAAAAGTTGTACATCAAGTAATTTTGTATTGGCAAATTTTGTCAATTTTTCGTTAGAAATTCTGGTCATCAATTAGATGGAAGCCGTGTAGGGTGGAGTCTACCGAAATTGAATAGAAATAGGCAGAAGAATGTAAGAAAGAGTTTTCATCACTGTAAATTTTCAACATGTTGAAATCCGATAATTCGGTCAGTTGATGTTGGAAATCAATCTGGTGGGGCAAATTTCCTAAATTGTACTCATTGTGAACTTTTCACATGCTTGAATGCTTGTTTCGCTTATTAGGGTGTCGTTTCGCCCTACTTTCAGATGTAACTACATACATGCCAGGGTGGTGCAAAATCACTAAGGTCATCAAATTTGTTTGTGAAAAGCATAAGAAAATGAGGAAATGAGCAAACTCTTTTAGTATTTTTCTCCTGCCTATTTTTCTGATTCGGCAGTAGCAATTCTTTTATCGTGAAAGTAAGTCGTTTAGTGGCAATAGATATGGCAAAACCAATTCAGTTATTGCAAGTGGGAGTTTTTCAGTTGCATGTAGAAATTTGCTTAAATAGACAATTCTATACCTTCAAGCAATTGCTTCAATAGTAGACTACCGGCCAATTTTTAAAATTGTGAAGAGCTGTTCCCGTTAAAGAAAAAAACAGTACAAAATAATTATTCATCCATCATCCTGAAATCTAATTCGACAAAGAAGGAGATTAAATGCATATATAGGCAACTGGACTGTGAATTCCAAACATCCAGTGGTTTATAAGCTATCCTTCTGATCCTGGTCGTCAATTTAGGGGGAGGGGATGGAATTTACTGAAGTCGGAAAATCCGTTCATGATATAGACAAAAGCTACATAAATAATTTTTGTATTGGTGAATTTTGCAGAATTTTTGGCAGGTGTTCCACGTACTTACTCGTGGTTGATAGGAGGAGTACAGGGTGGCATTTACAAATTGTCGCTTATCAATTCAGGTGAAATAGGCTGCATAATGTAAGAAAAAATTGCCTTCAAAATTTCGCTTCAACTTATTCCGATGAATAGGGCTGAGTTAGCAATACGGTGGGGCGAATTAACTGAAATCCTTTAATCCGTCTAGGTGTACAAATTAACTGAAATCTATATATATAAAAGAAAGTCGTGTTAGTTACACCATTTATAACTCGAGAACGGCTGAACCGATTTTCATGATTTTTGGTTCGTTGGATTTGGCTCGCGCCGGAATAACATAATAACTATTGAAACATTCAAAAAATTCACAATGAGCCAAAATTCACAATAGGTTTGTTTTTTGGCCTTTTCTGACTATATTTCTTGATTGTATCAGCGGATTCCAGTAAATTTTCTCCACAGGATTGGTGTTTAGCCCGATTGAAGGAAAAACTATCGATGCATATGAGAAATTCACAATGAGCGGAAGTATCTATCTATCTATCGTACCTTTTCCTAAATTTCTTGGGCGAATTACTGATTTTTAGTAAGTGTACCCCAACAGGTTGGTCTATACAAACAGTATATGTATGTACAGGAAATTCACAATAGGCGACAATTCACAATATTTTTTTTTCATAATTTTGTCTTTATTTTTTGATCGTTTAGCGAACAGAACTGCACCCGATTAGGTCTCCTCCACGAATAGCAAAGTAATTATTGAAACATGCAAAATATGTATTCACAATGATCAAATTATAAGAACAGTTCCTTTTCGTACAGTTCATAAATTACTGAGTTTTTTTTTATATTTTGGGTTATATTACTTGAATGTCTGGACGTAATTTTGGAATATTGCCCTGCTCATTTAATCCTCATCCTGAATATCTGAATGAAATTGAAACTCAAACAAATTCACAACGAGAAAGAAAGAAAGAAGCATTGTTTTTCACAAAACTTGCATTTATCTCCTGAAAGGATAAGCCGATGCAGGTTAATTTGCTATTCCGCATTGTTCTCTTCAAAAAAAAAAACCATAATAAAATTTTCTATGAGAAAAGTTTAAAAAGCAGCTTTTGTGTGTCCTTTGGCCGTCATTTGCAACGTTTTAGACCAACGGCTTGGTCTCTATCTAACTTGCGAAAAAATTCTAAAAGACTTCTGCAACGTTCCTACAGCGACCGAAAATTCGTATTACCGCTTCCAAAAAAAAAAACGTTAAAAGAGCCAATTTTAGGCTTTATTTTTAGGTAATAAGGTGATTTCAGAAAATTTGCCTCACCGTATACCTATCCATATAGTTATACTGGTGTTTTGTTTGTTTTATTTTGTTAGTTGTGTTTCACAAGCTTTTCCGATATTTTTTAAACGAATTCCAGAATTTCAGTAAGCTTACTCTAAATCATTGGTCTCTACTCAGTGAAGAGTATATGGTCACCTATACTACAATACGTATCCATTGAAACGTAGTAAAATTTACAATTATTAAAATTGTGAAAATGCTTCATTCTCATACCTTTGTCTCTATCGTCGGAATAGCTTAGTGGATTTCAGTAAGATAAGGTCCATCGGGTATGCCTATACCCCGAACAAGAGAATAACTGTTATTGAAACACGAATAAAATTCACAAAAGGCAAAATTATGAAAACAAATTTTTCTGAAAATTGAAAAACTGTCGTCAAATATTTGCGTATTTCAATAAATTTCTTTGACTGGATTGTTACTTGAACGACAGAGTTAATGAAGACAGGTGTTCCCTACATTAGCCCTCACAATTCTATGTAATTTTAGTAAATTGGACCCTCCTTGGTTTCCACCTCGAACTGTCAAAAGTTGCAACATGCTAAAAATTTGCAACGTGTTAATTTATGAAGACCATAATTTTGAGCAGATTAGTGGATTTTGTTCTATTCTGTCCCTCGCCAGATTTAACACCGCTCTCATCAGCAGTGAATGATTTTCCATCCTCAATAGCAGAATACCTATATAGACATCTGCAACCCGAGAAAAATTGTGAAAGCAGTTTATATTCTTCATTTGTTTGGCTATATGTATGTTTATCAAATGACAGTTCTTCCGCTAAATTATCTCTCCCCTCCCCTCCCTCTCTCTTCCATAAGCACCAACCGAACAGCTTCTGAAACATTCAAAAATCGATCGATAATAATGTGAAAGCGGTTGAATTGCCTCAGCATATTGAAATATAAATATTGCTTTCGCTTGGAAAGGCTGGAAAGCTAAAGAAACCTTTTGCCTTATCTTATTATTTCAGTTAATTTGTACACCTAGACGGATTAAAGGATTTCAGTTAATTCGCCCCACCGTATTGCTAACTCAGCCCTATTCATCGGAATAAGTTGAAGCGAAATTTTGAAGGCAATTTTTTCTTACATTATGCAGCCTATTTCACCTGAATTGATAAGCGACAATTTGTAAATGCCACCCTGTACTCCTCCTATCAACCACGAGTAAGTACGTGGAACACCTGCCAAAAATTCTGCAAAATTCACCAATACAAAAATTATTTATGTAGCTTTTGTCTATATCATGAACGGATTTTCCGACTTCAGTAAATTCCATCCCCTCCCCCTAAATTGACGACCAGGATCAGAAGGATAGCTTATAAACCACTGGATGTTTGGAATTCACAGTCCAGTTGCCTATATATGCATTTAATCTCCTTCTTTGTCGAATTAGATTTCAGGATGATGGATGAATAATTATTTTGTACTGTTTTTTTCTTTAACGGGAACAGCTCTTCACAATTTTAAAAATTGGCCGGTAGTCTACTATTGAAGCAATTGCTTGAAGGTATAGAATTGTCTATTTAAGCAAATTTCTACATGCAACTGAAAAACTCCCACTTGCAATAACTGAATTGGTTTTGCCATATCTATTGCCACTAAACGACTTACTTTCACGATAAAAGAATTGCTACTGCCGAATCAGAAAAATAGGCAGGAGAAAAATACTAAAAGAGTTTGCTCATTTCCTCATTTTCTTATGCTTTTCACAAACAAATTTGATGACCTTAGTGATTTTGCACCACCCTGGCATGTATGTAGTTACATCTGAAAGTAGGGCGAAACGACACCCTAATAAGCGAAACAAGCATTCAAGCATGTGAAAAGTTCACAATGAGTACAATTTAGGAAATTTGCCCCACCAGATTGATTTCCAACATCAACTGACCGAATTATCGGATTTCAACATGTTGAAAATTTACAGTGATGAAAACTCTTTCTTACATTCTTCTGCCTATTTCTATTCAATTTCGGTAGACTCCACCCTACACGGCTTCCATCTAATTGATGACCAGAATTTCTAACGAAAAATTGACAAAATTTGCCAATACAAAATTACTTGATGTACAACTTTTGCCTATATACGAGTACGTATCTCCTGAATGAATGTTAACATTTCTGTGATTCCTTTTCCCGAATTTATAACCAACCCAAATAGCTATGCTGCTATTGCTAACGAAACATCTGGAAAGTTATGAAGGCAGTAATTTGTCCATACGTTTGCCTATATTTCTTGATTGGATTACCGTGTTTCATAAAGTAGGACTAATTCCATGATCCAGCGCCAATATTCCTGGAACGGATTTCAGAAACCCCTCTCAATGGCTTACACCCCCAATAACCCAACAGCATTTGATATCTGGGACATTGTTTCTCTGCACGAATTGGCGGATCTCAGTAATTCGTTCCCCTTCAGCACAAGAACCCCTATTCCTACTGAAATATCTGCAAAAAAAATCGTCAATGCCAAAATGATTTTCCACCTCCTTTTCGCAGATTAGTGGATTTTTGTGTATTTTCCAAATAAACATCTGACTAAGTGCTATCCTCAGTAGGAAAATCGACCGAGAAAAATCAACAAGGCAGCTCATTTTCTGATGCTTTTGTTAGTCTAAGAAAGTTAGGATATTTGGTCGGCAAAAATCCTACATTGGAATTTTTTTGCAGGATGGTTGGTAATGGCCCCCGGATTATGGAAAAAAAGTCCCAAGCGAATGGTGGTCCGCAACCTTATAAAAAGGGGGAAAGGGGGGTAATTTTTCGTTTTTTTTTGGATTAAAAAAATGGCAATAGATACAGAAAAATGATATGAGGACAAAAAGACTACATAAAATTTCCATTGCAATGATATACATAACACATTAGAATTTGATTGGGAAATTCGGTGCTAGACTAAAAAATAAATTAGACTATTTTCTATTTTAGACCTTTTTTAAAAGCAATTTGTTCAAGATCATGCCGTTCGATGGCCATATTTTGGCTCAATTTTCTTAGACTATGCCTGTATCTCCTCAACACATTCGCGGAGTTTAGTACTTTTGCCGCACTCACACATCGGTAACATTTAAAAGTTGAGGCGATACGAAGTTCGCCGGGCCAGCTTGTAATAAGATAAGGCAAAAGGTTTCTTTAGCTTTCCAGCCTTTCCAAGCGAAAGCAATATTTATATTTCAATATGCTGAGGCAATTCAACCGCTTTCACATTATTATCGATCGATTTTTGAATGTTTCAGAAGCTGTTCGGTTGGTGCTTATGGAAGAGAGAGGGAGGGGAGGGGAGAGATAATTTAGCGGAAGAACTGTCATTTGATAAACATACATATAGCCAAACAAATGAAGAATATAAACTGCTTTCACAATTTTTCTCGGGTTGCAGATGTCTATATAGGTATTCTGCTATTGAGGATGGAAAATCATTCACTGCTGATGAGAGCGGTGTTAAATCTGGCGAGGGACAGAATAGAACAAAATCCACTAATCTGCTCAAAATTATGGTCTTCATAAATTAACACGTTGCAAATTTTTAGCATGTTGCAACTTTTGACAGTTCGAGGTGGAAACCAAGGAGGGTCCAATTTACTAAAATTACATAGAATTGTGAGGGCTAATGTAGGGAACACCTGTCTTCATTAACTCTGTCGTTCAAGTAACAATCCAGTCAAAGAAATTTATTGAAATACGCAAATATTTGACGACAGTTTTTCAATTTTCAGAAAAATTTGTTTTCATAATTTTGCCTTTTGTGAATTTTATTCGTGTTTCAATAACAGTTATTCTCTTGTTCGGGGTATAGGCATACCCGATGGACCTTATCTTACTGAAATCCACTAAGCTATTCCGACGATAGAGACAAAGGTATGAGAATGAAGCATTTTCACAATTTTAATAATTGTAAATTTTACTACGTTTCAATGGATACGTATTGTAGTATAGGTGACCATATACTCTTCACTGAGTTATGATTTAGAGTAAGCTTACTGAAATTCTGGAATTCGTTTAAAAAATATCGGAAAAGCTTGTGAAACACAACTAACAAAATAAAACAAACAAAACACCAGTATAACTATATGGATAGGTATACGGTGAGGCAAATTTTCTGAAATCACCTTATTACCTAAAAATAAAGCCTAAAATTGGCTCTTTTAACGTTTTTTTTTTGGAAGCGGTAATACGAATTTTCGGTCGCTGTAGGAACGTTGCAGAAGTCTTTTAGAATTTTTTCGCAAGTTAGATAGAGACCAAGCCGTTGGTCTAAAACGTTGCAAATGACGGCCAAAGGACACACAAAAGCTGCTTTTTAAACTTTTCTCACAGAAAATTTTATTATGGTTTTTTTTTTTTGAAGAGAACAATGCGGAATAGCAAATTAACCTGCATCGGCTTATCCTTTCAGGAGATAAATGCAAGTTTTGTGAAAAACAATGCTTCTTTCTTTCTTTCTCGTTGTGAATTTGTTTGAGTTTCAATTTCATTCAGATATTCAGGATGAGGATTAAATGAGCAGGGCAATATTCCAAAATTACGTCCAGACATTCAAGTAATATAACCCAAAATATAAAAAAAAACTCAGTAATTTATGAACTGTACGAAAAGGAACTGTTCTTATAATTTGATCATTGTGAATACATATTTTGCATGTTTCAATAATTACTTTGCTATTCGTGGAGGAGACCTAATCGGGTGCAGTTCTGTTCGCTAAACGATCAAAAAATAAAGACAAAATTATGAAAAAAAAATATTGTGAATTGTCGCCTATTGTGAATTTCCTGTACATACATATACTGTTTGTATAGACCAACCTGTTGGGGTACACTTACTAAAAATCAGTAATTCGCCCAAGAAATTTAGGAAAAGGTACGATAGATAGATAGATACTTCCGCTCATTGTGAATTTCTCATATGCATCGATAGTTTTTCCTTCAATCGGGCTAAACACCAATCCTGTGGAGAAAATTTACTGGAATCCGCTGATACAATCAAGAAATATAGTCAGAAAAGGCCAAAAAACAAACCTATTGTGAATTTTGGCTCATTGTGAATTTTTTGAATGTTTCAATAGTTATTATGTTATTCCGGCGCGAGCCAAATCCAACGAACCAAAAATCATGAAAATCGGTTCAGCCGTTCTCGAGTTATAAATGGTGTAACTAACACGACTTTCTTTTATATATATAGATTTGATTATTATTTCTTTTTTTTACAATAGTTTCAACGGACTCATTATACCCTTCGCTCATAGAGTGAAAGGGTATATTGTTTTTGTTACGCCGATATTATGTAACACCTCAAAGGAGCCACCGGAGGTATGGCAAAGTATATATATAAATGATCAGGGTCGGTCCCTGAATCGAATAAGCCATGTCTGTCTGTCTGTCTGTCTATCTGTCTGTCCGTGTGTCTGTCTGTTAGCACGATAACTCCCGAAATAATGAAGCTAGCGGTTTGGAATTTTGGTCAAATGTTTGTTTTGCTAAAATCTTGGACGGTATTGAAAATGGGCCAAATCGGACCACGGATTCCCCTACCTCCCATACAAACTACCCCTCCTTGATATTTTAATTCGGCCATAACTTTCGGTATAATATCGCTATCGACTTGAAATTTTAATCAATGTCTCATTCTGACATATACTTTGAGTTGATGGAAAGTGGATTAGGTCCGACTACCCCTACTTCCCCTACAAAGTTATATTCAGTCATATCTTTTGATAGAATGTCACGAAAAACTTCAAATGAATATCAAATGGTAGCCGTTGGATGTCTTGACAAGGTAATAAAGATGTGTCAGGTCCGACCCATCTACCCCTCCCTCCCCAACAAAAAATATGAAATTGAATATTTTGGGTTTTGCGTGCCTTCTAAAAACTTTTTTATTTGTGTACCAATTTCAACCAAATTTCACACAAATGTGTTTCTATAGATAACACAAAATATATGCAAGAATGGATCAAATCGGACCATGGGGTCATGGGGCTGCCATACAAACTTAACCCCCCAAATTAGGTTCTTCTAAGAAAAACTTTTTTATTTGTACACCAATTTCAACCAAATTTCACACAAATGTATTTCTATTGATGACACAAAACATATGTAAGATTGAATCAAATCGGACCGTGGGGTCATGGGGCTGCCATACAAACCAGACCCCCCCATATTGGTTCTTCTAAGAAACATTTTTTACACCAATTTCACAAAACCTTGAATTAATGTGTCTATCAAAGCAACTAAAAAGTTCAAAACGAATAGAATCGTACTGTGGGGTTATGCTCCGGCAACCCCAATAAAATTTTCCGAGTAAATATTTTTATTTGGCCACTTATTTCAACCAAGCCCAAAACTTTTGTCAAGACGGAAGAAAAAGAATGAGGAGGGGGATTAAATACAAGTCATATGTACGCCCGAAAAAAAACTTTTAGCCCAAGCGAAGGGTATCCAAATTTCGACCGCGCCCGAAATTAGCCTCGGCCCCGGGGTTGGCGAGCGAAGCGAGCAGGGGGCGAAGCCCCCTAGTTTTTTTTTAATTATTATTTTTGAAGTAACCTCGCACTCATTAATTACTTTAGGGATGTCTTTTTTGACAATTTCAATTATATCTTCCTTTTCACCGTTAACTTTTAATTTCGTATTAATTTGATTTTCACATATTATTTTAGCACTTGTTTGTTTAACTTCATTATTTTCTGGAACTTTGATGCACTTCCGTAAATTTTTACTTTTATCACTTATTTTACTCTTTACTGCTTCAGCGTTGGATGTCTTTACTCCATTCGTCCCAAAAAACCATGTTAAAATTTCGGTGACATCCTCCCATTTTCTCCATCTTATTTGGAGTCTGGCAGCCTTGAACGCTTCGCCGACAATTTTTGTAGTGATCATATGATACACTATGTCGAACTCTAATTTATCAACTTTCAAATTATGCATTGCAGCCAGTGGCGGCTCGTGAAGTACAGAGCCGGGTGGGCAGATTTACCATCAGGAAAGAATACCATACATGCATATCCACACTGTTTTTTAATGCGTTAAAATTGTGCTCTTTGTTAGTCAGTCCATTTTAATGTTTTTAAGCTTGTTGTATCTACGTATGTATTAGGTGAATCGTTTAGAGTTTTTTTTACAAATCAGTTATGCTCAATCGCATGAAAATGCATACAGATAGCTACATTTCGGAATCCTATATTCTTCTTCTTTATGGCACGATAGCCCGACGTCGGGCCTTGGCCGCCTGGATTGAAGACCTCCAATTGTCGCGGTCACGCGACCTTGTCCTCCAGTTCCGAAAGCCTAGCATCTGGTGGGCGTCCTCACATACAGAATGCTCCCATCGGGCTCTCGGTCGTCCACGCAATCTCGCTCCGTCCACTCGTTGCGCGTTCATCACCTTTTTGGGCATGCGATCGTCGTTCATCCTTTGTACATGTCCCCCCCATTGCAGTCGCCGCAATTTCGCGATCTTCGACACCTGTAGCTCATCATACAGCTGATACAACTCAAGGTTGTACCGGATGCGCCATTCACCTCGTTCACGAACGGCCCCGAAGATTCTTCGGAGAACTTTTCGCTCGAATGTGTCCAACAGGTGTTCAGAGTTTTGGGTTAGGGTCCATGCCTCGCAGCCAAAACATAGCACAGGTCGGATTATGGTTTTATATA
Source organism: Microchrysa polita (assembly GCA_949715475.1). Lineage (NCBI taxonomy): Eukaryota > Metazoa > Arthropoda > Insecta > Diptera > Stratiomyidae > Microchrysa > Microchrysa polita. The sequence goes on from OX454415.1 coordinate 89,619,059, forward strand.
CGTGGAGCTTCGTCTTCCTGTGCACCAGCTTCGAATTCATAATTTGGAGGACCGCAAAATAACACTTATTAGCTAGTTGTATCCGTCGCTTTATCTCATCTGTTTCGTTGGCGTCCTTTGATAAATTCCAACCCAGGTAAGTGAAGTTGTCTACATACTCTATATTGAGGTCCCCCACTGTGATGCTTGAATTTACCGGCGTTCTAGTTTTTGATTGCATCATGACCTTGGTTTTAGATTCGTTGATATGTAGTCCAACTTCTTTGGCGGCGTTATTGAGATTATGCAGGAGGATTTCTGCATCACCCAATCTTCTAGACATGATGTTGATGTCGTCGGCGTAAGCTACTAGTTGAGTCGACTTAATGAGTAGCGTTCCGCTGCTGTCCAAATTCATGGCTCGAATTACATACTCCAGAGCCAGGTTGAAGAGCGTCGGCGCCAGCCCGTCGCCTTGCTTGAGTCCAGTACGAGTTTCAAATAGGTCAGTGAGTCTGGTCTGTACTCTGACCTGCGAGACGGTATTAGAATTAGTCATCGTCATCCTTATGAGTCGCACTAGCTTAGCTGGTATACCAAAATGCAGCAGAATGTTGTACAGTACACTTCGGTCGATACTGTCGTATGCCTGCTTGAAGTCGACAAATATTTGGTATACGTCGATGTTATATTCCCAGCACTTCTGGAGTAAAAGCTTCGCTGTAAAAAGCTGATCTGTCGTCGAACGACCAGGTCTAAAGCCGCCTTGGTACTCGCCAATGATTTCTTCTGCGTACGGATTAATTCTATTTTCTAGAATTTTAGATAAAATCTTATAAGTCGTACAAACTAATGAGATGCCTCTGTAGTTCTCACATTTTAACTTATCCCCTTTTTTGTGGATTGGGAAAATTATACTTTTGCACCATTCTTCCGGGATTATTTCGTCGCTCCATATTTTAACGATAAGTGTGTGTATAGCCCTAACAAGGCTCTCGCCACCATGCTTTAGCAGTTCAGCTGGAATCTCGTCAGCGCCCGGGGCTTTATTATGTTTCAGTGATTGCATGACGAGATCAACTTCTTCTATTGTTGGGGGTTGAATGGGAGGGCCTGTTTCAGCCGTCAGCTCCAGCGCTTCTTGTGTGGGGTTGTTCGGTTGAACATTAAGAAGCTCTTCCAAATGTGAGGCCCAGCGTTTATCAACGCTATCGGTGTCGCTAATTATATTGCCATCCTTATCCTTACAGAGGCAGGTCCTGGGTTGGTATCCACTTTTAATTGAATTAATTAGCTTGTACGCTTGTCTACTGTTCCTACTAGCTAGTCTTTGGTTTATTTGCATCAACTGCTCGTCAAGATGCTTACGTTTCTTACGTCTAATTAACCTATTCGAAAATCGTCGAAGCTCGTCATAATTTGTTTTTTTGGCTCTAGTTGCGCGTTCGGTCCATTGGCGATATGCCTCGTTTTTCGCATCTACCGCATTTTGACATTCCTCGTCAAACCAATCATTTCGGGCTCGCCGGGCTTTGTATCCCACAACCTCCTCTGCGACCCCTTTGATGGTGTCTTTGAGTGTATCCCAAATCTCAAGGGCGCCTTTGTTGCTGATGTTATTTAGCAAGGGCGTCAGCTTCCCCTCAAGGGCAGTCGTATAAGTGACCACCGTGGCATCATCCAACAATTTGTCAACCGCAAAAATTTTTTGCCGGGTTGAATCTCGGATGATGCACCGAAGAAATTCTGCACCTATAAGTCGCCTTCACCATATAGTGGTCAGAGTCAATATTTGCTCCACGATAGGACCGAACATCCATCATGCTCGATGCCCATCTCTTGCAGATAAGGACGTGGTCAATTTGGTTGACGGTATGTTGATTTGGAGATCTCCAGGTCTGTCTGTGAATACGACGATGCGGAAAACACGTTGAGCTAATGACCATGTTTCTGCTGGTCGCGAAGTCTATTAGTCGTTGGCCGTTGTCGTTACATTCTTCATGGAGGCTGTAACCTTCAGTAATCCCCCTATGCCAACTTTCGTTTCCGACTTTGGCGTTGAAGTCCCCCAGCAGCAATTTGTCATCGTTTTATTGAAGTGAGTCGAAGAGATTTTCTAGGCGGTGGTAGAACTCGTCTTTGGCCGCATCTTCACTGACTTCGGTAGGGGCATGCGCGTTTATGAGCCAGAGATTGAAGAACCGAGTTTTAATGCGAATCGCACACAGCCGCTCGTTTATGGGTTTGAAGTCGATCACATGCGGCTTAAGTTGATTGTTTACAATGAACGCCACTCCAAACTCCCTGTGGCCCGAAGGTTTTCCACTTGTGAAAATTGTGTACGAATTTCGGTCATCTATCTCGCTACTAAGCCATTTTGTTTCCTGGAGTGCAACTATGCTCAGCTTATATTTTTCAACCTGATCCAAGAGGGCCCTTAAGGCCCCTGCCCTATTCAGGGAGCGTACATTCCAGGTTCTGAAAGAGTAATCCGTTGTTCGTTTGCGAGGTCGAATCCTATATTATATTAATTTTTTTGGCAGAGAACGGTCGCAATGTGGAAAAATAATCCAGTATTTACCTTTCAAAGGGACCAACAATAGTCGCGACAATTTTTCAATAAAATTATATTCAATAAGTAAATATTAAGCACTGCTCCTTTTAATGGTAATTCAAATTTGGATACCTCTTTCTTTTTTTCATTTGAGGCTAGAAAAGGCAACCCAAACGGATCACCTAAAATTATTTTTTTAAAAGCAATGCCAACATTCTTTCGCACAATAACAGGACATACCTACAAATCTTCCTGAATAAATAATTTATCAAAGACAATTCCTGTAAATTTACTTGGAAGTTAGGTTAGACTTTCAAGCTGCTATGTATTTCTACAATAATGCAAATAAAATGCACTGCCCAGCAAGAGCTAGCGGGGAGGGTTTAGATCCCTCTTGTCATGGGGAGGAAAAAGGTGTGAGGCATAGAAGTGGGAATTTTATTCTATATGCAATAACATAACAACAAAAAAAGTAATTTTTAAGTACATACAAACTAAATTTAAAACTTCCAGATCATATAGAGGAGAAGGTATATATATCAAGCAAAATGCATATTAGATCAAATACATAAGATTTTAATATTAATCCCATTACCAAAATAAATATTTTATAATAGTAATTAATAACACTAAAATGTAGGGAATCAGAGAAAAGCGATTAGTGTTTTCTAAAAACATACGTAACAAATAAAAAACGGCCGTTGATCATGCACTACTGCTACAAGTACGAGTATAACGCCTCCAAACCACTTCAAAAAAGGAAGAATATCTGACAAAAAACACACGCACAAATTAAATACTCTACAATGCACCATGTACAATTTAAATTCGAAACGGCCTTATTATTGTATCCATGCACTACGCGCTATGCTACGAGTATCTAACTACTAGAACAGCGCCACGGGCCACGCGCTCGCCAAAGTTGCACAAGTTCACGGATACCTAGTGTAGTATTGGGCATACCATGCCCTTAAGTGAAGTTCAGATACTTTCAATGCGCATGCGTTGACCGTATAAAGGCCTGAATAGACCTCGGGCGGAATGAAAATGAAATTTTTGTCCGCTGCGATTTTCTCAATGAAAATGCATGCTTACTGTCGTGGAACATGTCGGTAATGATGGGGAATTCCATAAGCTACAATCCGAATATGGTTCCAAAATTTTTCTCGGCCATTTTATGTATTATTTTTCGATTCCCCCGTCATTAGATATTTTCCACGGTGAAATGACCGGGGAATCGAAAAATAATACATAAAATGACCGAGAAAAATTTTGGAACCATATTCGGATTGTAGCTTATGGAATTCCCCATCATTTCCGACATGTTCCACAACAGTAAGCATGCATTTTCATTGAAAAAATCGCAGCGGACAAAAATTTCATTTTCATTCCGCCCGAGGTCTATACTGCGCTTAAGAAGATTCATCGTGTCTCTATGTGCTATGGAATAGCTATAGAATAGGTTGCTGGTACATGTGGACAGAAAGGCATTCTGCCCATAGGTTGAGTTGAGATGATGATGTTGATATGATGAGCAGATACATGAAGGAAGTATGAATGGGCGCAATGCAATGTACATAATGGTTGGTGATGCGTGCGCTTCTTATAATTACATATTCAATTGATATCAATATGAGCTTTCGCTTATGTAGAGGAGAGGAGTTTTTTATATTGGCAATTTAATCGTGATTAAGTGTTAATGAATGGCTATTGTCATTTTAAGGAAAGTTACGTTACGTTAAGTTAGATATGCATGTAGGTACCGAAGTGAATCAATTATGTTCTAAGAAATAATTTTTATTTTATTTTTATTTTTAGCTAGCATTTTGTAGGGTGGGCAGTGCCCTACCTGCCCACTTAAACCGGCCGCCCCTGATTGCAGCAATGAATATATCAGCCTTATGTATCCAGCTGTACACGTCGTGATTATAGCCATCAAACTCCGGTATTTCCGTGGCATAATCGTACAACTCGGTAAACGAGTAACGACGGTTTGAAATATTTTCCGGATCCATTGCTTCCGGTGGCTAGTCCTCAAGTAGCAGCTTGATTTGCTGTGCTTCACTTCATTAGAAGATTCCTTTTTATTTCATGGGTAATCTTTTTTTTACATTTCACATTCACACGTTTCGCTATTTCGCGAATTTACCGTGTATACGAGTAATTGTTCTTAAATCCGTAGTTATGTCTCACCGGCAGAGACGTTATGGGTTTCGTCTTTCTAAAGACCCATAACTAAGGGAACAATTTTCAGTTTCCGGCACAGCTTGCTTAAACTACTTTATTTGGACTGCAATAGTACAAATTGTCTTAACCTAATTTATACCATATCTTATCACTAGGATACTTAACATACTTATCAACTATCTATACCTACATGGGTTCTGTTGACCACATGTGGCATATGGACTTAAGGTCCACGAGGTCATAAAAGATACGATGCATATGCAACTCAATGCATCTTTACCAATTGTACATTTTATGGCTCTCGTCTTATTTAGGATTGATATCCAAATGAATTTTTCTGATTGGTACATAACTCGGGCGCAATGCATCTGACAGATTAAGTGACCAGTTTTTATTGCGCCAATCAGCGATATGAAAAGGGAGAGATCTGAAACTCACAGTAGCTTAATCTTTATCGATCAACTACCCAAAGCAATTTTTAGTTTCTATCATAATATTCATAAGTCTGAGGGGCGAAAGGGGATGAAATAATCTCTCAGATGTATTGCGCCCGATTATGTAATTAGTAATTTCTCCTTTTCTATGAAAATTTCCACTTGTTATAGTCTTCACATTGCGTAATAACCATGTGTTGACTTTTAGGCTCACCAAATCGTTCAATAGTGTGTTTTTAGTAAAATAAGCTCACATTTTTCAAGCGGTCGAGTTGTTGGAGGTTTTCTAAATATTGAAGCGATTGAAAGCGGAATATTCTTAGATAATTGAAAATGTGAAGGATATAAACTTTGTGGGCCAGTATTTGTTTCGAAATTTTCGTAGACCTGTTTCAAAAAGACAATGAAATAGTAAATAAGAGTCTAAAATATACACAAACTTAGATTCATCCTTTTTTCTGCACATAGATTATGTGCAGAAAAAAGGATGAATCTAAGTCAGATTAGTACCAATGCACATTTAATAATGTGCTTAACCTCCCGCCGGGAGTTAAGCACATTATTAAATGTCGGTGGTTTGTATTCTGCCTGCATGTGCTACCAAAGCTGAAGGGGTACTCGAAGAGTTATCCCATTAGGGTGGCCAGATGCCCCGTATTTTACGGGTTACCCCGTTTTTCGGGCACGGAAAGTCGAAAAACCCGTAATCCAAAAAATAAAATACGGGGCAAACAATGGATGATTCAAGGAAAAAACTCCATCAAAGGGATAGAGACAACTTTTTATTGCATTAAAGTCAACCAAATACTTCGAAATTTGCCGGGATGCGAAAGTGACGTAATCAAGTTAACACTGTTAACATAGTACATACATGAATGCGTTGCAGTATTTGGAATCAGGGCTTGATTTTGTCGAACACACTTACCTGTACTGTCTGCAACCCAGTGGCGCAACCACGGGAGGGGCTAAGGGGGCTAAAGCCCCTCCCAGACCCGGAAATTGGGAGAGGAAAAATTAGAAAATGAAATAATGTCCTTTCGTGCACATTCAAAATTTGCCAATGTGAAAGCTTTACATTGGGAAAATTGTCTTCGGAATTATCATTAAAATTTGTATGCATTTTTCGGACAAAAAAATCCCCCACTCTCATTTTTTTTATGAATGTCCCTTTTCATAAAAATTTGTACAACCTGTTGCTTTAAGCAAAAACAAATACTTGGTTTGGTGTACGCGAAGAAGGACGCATAACAAATTGTAAGCGTTGCATCCTTTGATATCAACTTCATTCGGCAACAAAAATTAAGGTTTTCCGTCAGATTAAATTGTCAACCACCAAAATATTGATAGAAAACATGTTACAAATTGTAAAGCCAAATTTTACGAAAGGCTTCAATCGAGAATGACCTTTCACTTTTCGATAAGTGGTTTGTGTGTGTTTTATCTTTTACTTCTGGTTACATTTAACCCGGTTACAACTTCCACGCCCCTCCCTGCCTCACTTGGCTACGCCCATGATTCGAGTATTATAAACGAAATTGGGTAAATGATTATGAAACGGTTCAAAAAATTTGGAATAAGTAAGAGGAAAATGGTTTGAAAACCTCTAAGCCAGTAACCAATGTAATGCTGGAAAAATTCAAAATTAAATTTTCATATGAAAATAAAAGAAAGAAAGTGCCAATTGCTACGAAAAAAGTTATATCGAAGATAAGCGTGTCCAGTAATATGGATTGCCTTAGCTTAGCCCCCTCCAGGACAAGATCCTGGTTGCGCCACTGCTGCAACCCTTAAATTTGCAGCACGAACTAAAATTTGAGCAACTGGAGAGAATAGTCGGATGTCTAAACATAACTACGGTCAACTTGGATGAACTTTAATTTCGCCCCTAATTAATAAATATGTTCAGGAGATGAAGAGATGCCGATGAAGTGATAAGCCCTGACTCACGGACAAAATTATTTACAGCTGTCAATAATAGCAAAATATGATTCGAATTTTGAAACTGGTCTTTTCTATCCTGGCAGCGTATTTAGGAACCCTTGATCAGTTCGTCCCAACGCAGGTGACGAAATCGATCAGCTTTTCTAGTGGCTAAGTACCAAAACACATTATTGATTGTGGACGAGCTCGCATAGGATTTCAGTACATTTTACGTCAAAAACGGCCAAACTCTTTTTCAGGTCAAACAAGTTTTTGGCTGTTTTCGACGTAAACTATACTCGAAACCCTATACGAGCTCGTCCACTATCAGTGGACGATGGCTATGCCATCAAATAATAAATATTGTTCCAAAAAAAGGCATATCGGCATAATAAAAGTTTTTTTTTATTTTTGCGCCGTAAAAAAATCTAAAACCCGTATTTTATACTCTAGTGACCCGTAAATCGAAGGCAGGCAGGTGGTCACCCTATATCCCAAGCAAGACTCTATTTTACGAAATAAAATCAATATTAAATTAAAATAAATAAAATAAAAAAGCAGTATTTTATACATAAGTATTTCGTTTATTACCTATGTATAGTGTTTTAATATTTTTTAATTCCAGGATGCTGATAGATGGGAAGGCAGAGCGCTTGCATATATTCGAGAATATAAACATGTCTTGCAAGATTCTTTTCGAGAAGAACCGCCGAAATTAAAATGGTCATTTTGGAATACCATGTTTTATTGCGGTACAATATACACAACAATAGGTAAGCACAACTACAATGCGAACAGAATCAATGCAAACGGATGACTTGCGATTCTTTTGATTCAGAACAGAATAGGATAACTAAACATTTCACAGCTGTCCTGGCGAAACTTACCCGGGACCAGATTTGTATGGAATGAATGAATGAAGGTTACCTATTTTAGTGCAGTCATATTAGCATTTCAAATAGAAAAAAATAGAGTAAGGCTAATTTTTGTTGTTATTGAATCAGTGGGCTCCCAGGAATCTACAACTGATTTTGCTAAAAAAAATTTTGATCGGAAAGGTCCCAAAAAGGACAAAAAAGGATACGCTTTAATCCTTGAGCGGAGGTGGGCATGCGGGATATCATATCAAAGGGGACGTCGAGTACATTACATATCCGGTGTTTTTTTCCTGTTTCAAGGACCCTCAACGGAATAAATCGAACTTAAATGGAAAATTTTCGCGTTTCTCGTGTATCTTTTAAAAGCCATAACTACGAGAATAATTCAAGTTGTCACTACTTTTAGCACTTTCCAGAATCTATAATAGCTGAAGATTCTACCATTAAATTTGCTAAGAAAAACGTTGATCGGAAAGCTCTGAAAAAGGACATAAAAGGACACTAACTGCACACCTTAGTCGAACGTGGGCATGTGGGGTGTCATATCAAAGAGGATGTCAAGTACATTCCATATCCGGCATTTGTTACTTGTTCCGAGGAGCCTCATTGGAGATAATCGGGCTCAACTTAAAAATTTTGGTGTTTCCCGTATCTGTATCTTTCTAAAGCCGTAATTTTCCATTTAAGCCCGACTTATTCCATTTAGTGTCCTTGAGACATGAAACAAGCACCGGATATGCAATGCACTCGACGTCCTCTTTGATATGACATCCCACATGCCCACGTTCGATCAAGGTGTGAAATTAGTGTCTTTTATGTCCTTTTTCAGAGCTTTCCGATCAACTTTTTTCTTAGCAAATTTAATGGTAGAATCTTCAGCTATTATAGATTCTGGAAAGTGCTAAAAGTAGTGACAACTTGAATTATTCTCGTAGTTATGGCTTTTAAAAGATACACGGGAAACGCGAAAATTTTCCATTTAAGCTCGATTTATTCCGTTGAGGGTCCTTGAAACAGGAAAAAAACACCGGATATGTAATGTACTCGTTGTCCCCTTTGATATGATACCCCGCATGCCGACCTCCAGTCAAGGATTAAAGAGTATCCTTTTTTGTCCTTTTTGGGACCTTTCCGATCAAATTTTTTTTAGCAAAATCAGTTGTAGATTCCTGGGAACCCACTGATTTAAAAACAACAAAAATTAGCCTTACTCTATTTTTTTCTATTTGGAGGCCTGAGTTGGGATATTTTGACTGCACTATTTGTCCTGCTGTGGACCTGAAAAATTTAATTTATTATTTATTTATGTGTTCACCTGTGCAAGCCGATACCGACGGTCGGTCATTTACCATACCATAGCATATAATCGAAGCCAAAGATGTTAATATGGAGGGAGACTATCTTATTCTTGGTCTTTAAATGAGTATAGGAAGCTTGAAATCGTGGCAGATTCTAAACACCTTGTACCAACTTGTGAAAAACGATATTTTCATTTGAATTCTGAAAATTTAATTAAAATACAGAAGTTGAAGTTCCAAAGCCTTTTTCATATTATCCTGTTACTTGCTTCCTTTTTTGTAGGGGGATGAGATGGCTTTCGACCTTTTCCTGGGTGAACGTGAACGCACTACTGTTAACCAGTAAAATCTAATAATAAAGTAAAACAGGTGAATTAATTATGTTAAACAATTTTAGTTACTTGTTATCTCTCTGATTTGAAGGTTAAAGCCCCTAGTCGAGAAAAGCTTCTTAACCTCAACCTTTAGCATCACATTCAGCTTGATCGACAAATTGCATTTGAAATTGTTCTGAATCTTAACACGTGCTTCATCACGTGATAGTAGATAGTGTCAGTTCCAATATTTATTGGCCGTTGAAGAAGTGTAAGACCCCAATGCTTCTTCTGCGTCTATCTATGTTGGTGACTGTCCTATGCAAGGTTTGGAAAGGAGGTGACAGATGAGATATTGTTTTCGGCCAGAAATTTCGTAAAAGGAATAGAAACTGATTCACGAAAATTTGCAGTTTGGTCGTGATGTAAATATTGTCAGCTTCAAAAAATTTCTGACAAATTGAAATGAGTTTTAAACAAATCATTAGATTCTAAGTTGTTAGTTGAAAACACTGAAAGTTTAAAACAATTTCAGGAGGCTTCAGACTCTTCAGACCTTGCAAGGTGGGCACGGACTGAAAAAGGTTGGGAACCACTGAATTCGACACACCGGTCCAAGATTGTATAACTCTTTGTGTATACTATGTTTTTGACTGATTCCGTTATTATTTTTGTAGAAATTATATTCACTTTTATCAGCTTTATACATTGAATTTATAGAACATGGAATGCGCTTACACTATGAAAATGCAATCAAAAAGTGGCTCTAACATCTGGGTAAACTTTTTGAATATTTAGACCATATTTAGATCAGATTTTCAAACGTTACTAGTTAGCGCGTCGTTTAACGTCACTCATAGAATTGTCATCGTCAAAAATTCATATTTAGTGTCACTACCGTCAATTCAAGTGTCCAGTAAACCAAGTCTTGTTTTATTTTCTGGCAATACAATCTAACAAGATTAGCCAACCGATTCAAGTAAGGAGCTCCACCTGTGGACTGTTGATACGCGGTGACATCAGGCACAAGGACCCCTTGAATCACAGGAAAAAGAAGAAGAAGAAGTTTTATTTTCGAATCAATAGTTTTTTTTTTATTTGTTTGTTTTCATAATATAATGTACATGTAAATATAAATTGGTTAGAAACTAAAGAAATCGATTACATAAGGTGTGTTTTTTTGGTTATCCCGTGCAGGTTTGGGTAACGAAACTCCATATATGATGTTTCGTTACCCAAACCTGCACGGGATAACCAAAAAACACACCTATAGTTTCATATTCCTTTCCAAGAGAGAGAGAGGAGAATCATCTCCTATGATACAATCTGTGCTTGATTTCCCGGCACCCATTTCACCACCGTCAATCAGGAAACTATCCTTTTGACTACATTGGACTTCAAGAAAGTTTAACGATGCTTTTGAACAAATGTCTAATCATTCCCTTTCTAAACCCCAATAAAAGCGTGAAACTTGCCGAAAAAAAAACCCTCGAAGCACTCATCTACCCCGTCCTTCTATCATATGCTGAGCAGCCACTATGCACACTCCGAGGGCGTTATGGGACTATTGCAGCTGCTTCGTTCTTGTCGCTTGAGACTATAGCGATGAATATACCTCGCGAGTGAAATTTTTGTCCACTGTAATTTTCTCAATGAAAATGTATACTTACTGTCCTGGAATATGTGGCAAATGCTGGGGAATCGGAATTTCAGAAGCTACCATCCGAAAATGTTTCACTTCATCGTTGAAAATATCTTATGACCGGGGAATCAAAAAATAATACGTAAAATTGCCGTGAAAAATTACGGAACCGTTTTCGAATTAATGCTTATTGAGTTTCCCAGCAATTGATACATTATTCCACGACACTAAGTATACGTTTTCATTGAGAATGACGACGAAACGCGAGCCGCGACTACGTTCAAGACCAAAAACATTTCAAAAATTTCACTGACAGACCGAAATTGTCAATTTGAAAGCTCGGATATTTAGACTAGTCAATGACATAGTTTCATTGAACTTTCATTGATTAGTCATTCCACTGAAAATTTAGACCAAAAAAGTTTACCCAGATGTTGGGACCCTTTTTAAATGGTCTAAGCGTATTCCATGTTCTATAAATTCAATGGCTTTATATGATATCTACGCCAGGAAATTTGAACACAAATTTGGTCAAACTTCGGAAAAATTAGGGGAAAGCTGGATTTTTGCATGAGCCTTCCTTTCGAGATCCTAAACAAGACCCTAAAAGTCCCCGTCTCTACGAGTGCCGCTAGTGGTGCTACAGAGGGCCAAGACCCTCGAAAACAGGTTTTTCTCAATATCTCGATAACGGTAGCATATACAAAAAAGTGGTGTATGGCATATTTGAAGCTCTTGTGCTTTTTCAATAAACGATGGAAATACCGAATACGTTCGGGCACTGGGGTTGGGGTTTTTCGTGAACGGCGCTAAGACGGGGGAGTGTGCTCTATGGCTTTCTAGGAGAAATTTGTAGCTTCTGTGGCTGTCAGTAAGACACCAAAAGTCCATAAAGATGGGAGCCCCCTTACGAAGCTGTGAGGGTCCAAACATGCAATTAAGCAGTTATTGGGGAATATCTTTATAACGGTAACGTGCACTGAAAACTGTTATATGGCGAATTTGTAGCTTATACAATGCTTAACTAAATATGCGAATTTCAGATCGATGCGTGCAATACTAAGGGCGCTATGAGGGTCCGAACCGTACAAAAACGGTATTTTTCGGTTTTTCGTGAATTTCTTCATAACAGGAACGTATTCGGGAACCTCAACCTAAAATGCCAAAACGGCTCATCTATACGGGGACCCCCAAGGAAGCTATGAGGGGTCAAAGTTAAGCAAAAAACCGCTTCTCAGAAATTTTTGAATAACGGTAACCTCTTGAGAGAACCAATCTGTGATAAATTTGTAGCTCCTGTGGCTGTTAGTCAGGGACCAAAAGTCCCCACCGGGAAGTCCAAACATCCAAAAATGCAGTTTCTTGGGAATATCTCTATAACGGTAATGTACACCGAAAACTATTATATGGCGAATATATAGCGTATACAACGCTTAATTAAATATCCGAATTTCAGATTTATACCTGCAATATGCGCTATGAGGGTCCGAACTGCACAATAACGGTATTTTTCGTTATTTTCGTGAATTTGTTCATAACGGGAACGCATTCGGGATGGAAGCCTGTAACAATTTGTTGCTTCTGTAACTTCAAATTAAAATGCCAAAAGAACTCATCTATGTGAACACGCCCAAGGAACCTATAAGGGGTCAATATTAAACAAAAAACCGTTTCTCAGAATTGTTTAACAACGGGAACCTCTAGGGGGAACCCGTCTGAGGCAAATTTGTAGCTTGTGTTGCTGTTAGTATGACATCAAAAAGTCCCCAACGATGGGAGAAGTTATGAGGGTCCAAACATCCGAAGAAGCAGTTTTTTGGGAATATCTCTATAACGGTAATGTGCACCGAACACTGTTATATGGCGAATTATAAATAAAAAATAAAAGGCTTCACCGATTTGTATGCACCATACGTGCATTATAACGTTTAAATTAACTAACTTTTAAGTTCATGGAGGTACGTAAAGACATACACTACAAATACCTTCTTTAAAAATAAGTTTATTAAAACATTTGGAAGCATAAAAACAACAAATTTTTACAGACTGCCTCCGGTGTACGTTACCGCTAAGGAGATTTTCACGAAAATAACCAAAAATACCGAAATTGTAAGGTTTAGAATCTCATAGCGCCCTTAGTACTGCACGTATCGATCTGAAATTAATCATTTAATTAAACGTTGTAAAAGCTTCAAATTCGCCATATAGCAGTTTTTGGTGCACATTACCGTTATAGAGATATTCACTAAAAACTGCTTATTTGGATGTTTGGACCCTCATAACTTCCCTAGGGGGGCTCCCATCGTTGGGGCCTTTTGATGTCACACTAACAGCCACACGAGATACAAATTTGCCTCAGATGGGTTCCCTCTAGAGGTTCCCGCTATCAAAAAATTTCCGAGAAACGGTTTTTTGTTTAGTTTTTACCCCTAATAGCCTCCTTGGGGGTGTTCGCATAGATGAGTTGTTTTGACATTTGAATTTTAAGTTACAGAAACAACAAATTGTTACAGGCTTCCCTCCCCAATGCGCTTCTGTCGCTAATATGTACAAGCGACGACGGACAGCCAATAATAATAGAAAAAACACGATTGACTGGCAAAGTATCTTTTATTGACTTGCAATTTATAAACTAAAAGTGCTTATACAATATAAAAATTTTCACATAGAATTTGAGAACGAAATTTAATGCATATATTGAATTTCTTAGCGGATGCGCGTGCAGGGTCGAAGACATCCAAATAGAGCGCGTGTCGTCGACATCCTCCCAAGCCAAAAAATGTAATATAATTTCTAAGAATAATAACCGTATAAAGAAGTAACATTAAAAAAATATTTATGGTGATCTTGGGGATGCCCAATCGTCTGTATTATAAATTACTGCATTATTATTTTCGATTCTTATATCTTTCTTGACTCGTAAGTAACGAAAAATGAATCCAATTGTAATCAACGCTATAATTAATATTATTACTATTGAGGTTATTGAAATTGAGTTTTCTTTTACAAATGTTAGGACAATTTGTGGAACCTTATATTTAAAACTAGACGAAACGGCAATACAATTACTATCTAGAAATAGAATTCCCCTATTATATAGTACAGGTTGTTCCTTCTTGTTACAAAATACTGTTACATTTCCCTTATAAACTAAGATATCGGGGGTGATTTGTCTTACAAAGGCTGGAGAGTCATGATTCTTCATTTCGCAATTTACTTCGATTTTACTTTTTATTATTATATCTTGCAAACATAAATTATCTTTAATTTCCAAAAATATGGGCGCATTGTAAATTGTTAAATTGTATTTTTCGATTTTTTTTGTGGTCATTTGGGACTGAAATAATATTGTACTTAAAATAGTTTTCCAATTTCAACAGCGGAACTGTGAAGTTAATCATGAGAATATCATTGGAAACATATAAAACAGGTTCATAAAAGTGAAATAATGTCGAGTCATCAACATCGGGCAGCCTTTCTTCCGTTTTTACTAATATTCTTTTTTGTAGTTCAATTTCTTCTCTAATATTTTCATTTATATAACTAGTTTCTTCAAATTTTTGTTTTAAGTAAATCAAATGATCTTGTATTGAATTAATAGTAAATAGAATTGACGTCTGATTGTTTAGATTATTCAAGGCGATTGTGTTGTTGTTTAAATACTTGGAAAGTTCTAACTCCCTATTCAGATTTTTGAGGACCATGTCGTGTAGTTTTTCCACTCCCTCGGTAATTGATGCAATTTTACTGTTTAATCGATTTATTTCCGCCTGCTGGTACAATCCATACCCGACCCCAGATGCAATACCTGCAATTGATAAGACACTCATGGCGAGGCCTCCAGCATTTCTTTTGGAAAATTTATTCTTTAATTTTTAGCCTTCTATTGATAATATGACGAAGAAATTTTCGCATTCATTGAATCTCATCTCTCTGCATTGGTGCTCGAGTAATTTTAATTCGGTATCCAAGGTAACCATGTCGGCTGTGAAATTAATATTTGTGTTTACGTTTAGAGTCCAAATGTCACTTTTAACAAACACTTCCCCTAATTTTTGCATGTAGCATGAGCTATCATTTATTGGAAGGTTTTTGAAGGCGGTAGTTCCAGGAACTAACATCAAAAATGAAAACAAGGTTAAAATGGCTAAATTGGTTGTTGATCGTGTTGGATAAGCGGGTTTATTATCTTCTTCCCTGAGGATCTCGACTAATTTCGACACCGGTCTTATCAACATTTTGTCGCCAACCTTAAGCTCCACTACTCGGACAATTTCCTTTTTGTCTGGGAACGTTTTAATGATCTTGGCCAACGGCCATTGGCAGCATGGAGTGTTCTCTTGTTTAAGAATAACAACATCTCCAACTTTGAAATTTGGGGATCCCTTCAACCACTTATTAAATCTTTGCATTTGCGAGAGACACTCTTCCTTCCATCTATTCCAAAACTGCTGTTGCACCCATTGTATTAGAGTCCAACGTTTGCTAAGCGGAATATTTGCTGAATTTAACTTGTCTTCAGGTGGGAATAGAAGTTGTCTTTGTATTAAACAATGAGCTGGTGTTAACACAAATGAATCTTCAAAGTTGTCATTAATGGAATTAAGCATCGCTTCAATATTGCAAACTAGAGTGTAAAATTCTTCATAAGTGAAATATTTAGGATTCGTTACCTTATTTAAAACGTTCTTAAATGTTTGAATACTTCGTTCCCACAATCCACCAAAATTAGGACTATAAGGGGGATTGAACTTCCACTCTATTCCCATATTAGTTAATACACAAAGATTGGCCTTTCTCCATTCTTTAAGATTCATGTTCAATATTTTGGATGCTCCTCGAAAATTTGTTCCATTATCGGAGAACAAAACGGATGGCTTACCCCTTCTAGCACAAAACCTTCTCAAAGTTGCTATAAAATTCTCTGAACTGATCTCGGTGCATATTTCAAAATGCACTGCCTTTGTGACCATACACATGAAAATGACAATCCAACAGTTTATTGGTTTGTCAAATCGTAATCTTGACGATTTAATTTGAAATGGTCCTGCTAAATCTACTCCAGTCGATCCAAACACTGGTGCAGGGGTAATGCGCTCCTTAGGAAGTTGTCCCATTTGAGGAGTATTCGTTTTTGCTTTAAGTCTTTTGCATTTAACACAATTAAAAATTATTGTTTTGATTAAGGATTTAATTCCAATTTATCCAAAAGTTCACTCTTAAAAATCTCAACGTTAGGCTGTGTCCCCCATGTAGAGTTTGCTTGTGTGCGTAGTCAACAAGAAGTGTAGTTAGGTGGCTGTTTCTTTCTAGAATAACAGGGAATTTCTCCGAATAGCTAAGGTATTCCGAATTTTCTAACCTTCCTCCAACCCTTAGTAAGCCAGAACTGTCTAAAAAGGGGTTAAGTTTGAATATTGAACTAGACTTATTAACTAGCTCACCCTGATGTAATGATTTAAGCTTTGATCTAAAGCTAATTTTTTGTTGTAGTTTTAAAATAAGAGTTTCTGAGTCCTTTAGTTCCTTCACAGTCAATAACGACTTTTCTGTCTTTTGTTTCTTTCCAAACAGTCGGGCGGCTCTACACACGTATGCCATAACACGAACTGCCTTAGACCAAGAGGAGAAACGACTTACTACTTCAGTTATAAACTCATTGACCGGTTCGTCCTGTGTGGCTGCACAAAGGAATTTGGGGTTGACTAAATTTTAGAACCTCCTCCTTTGTAGGCCAAGATGGACCATTTAGCCAAAAGACTTTTCGATTAAATAGTTCAGAAGGTGTTAATCCTCTACTGCCCACTTGGGTTCTGATTTGAGGATACATAATGTATTTGAGATACATCTAGGACTTTTAATATTTTATCTACTCGATTTTTTATAAACCTTTTATTCCCAGGTATTTTCATTTTCCTTACCCATCCTAAGCACACTTGGCTATCGGTAAAGGCATACACATTTTTAATGGATACTTCTTTCAATATTTCCTTAACGCTAGAAATTATTTCAGAAAGAAGGGTGAGACCTTCAAGCTCAGCTTTAGGAATGGAAATATTGTCGGGGGGTGTCACTTTCCCCTTGGCTGCCGAAAAGTTTATAATATAGCGGCCTTCAATTTTTGTACGTAAGTACACAACTGCAGCTATGCCATCTTTGCTAGCATCTGAGAATCCAATTAAATCGCTGGAATACTTTTTATTATTACCTAAAAATCTTTTAACTTGAATACTTCCGATTGTATTGATTTGAGAGTATACTTTCATTATAATGCTTTTTAAATTAGGCGATATTTCCGTGTCCCAGTCACATCTAGTTAACCATATTCTTTGCATGATAATTCTTAAGTACATAACAAATGGTAGAATTATCCCTATCGGATCGAAAAACTCCGAGTTTTTCGCCAAAATGCCTCTTTTGGTGAATTTTTCAATTGGAAGTTTTGGTACCTTAACACCTAAGCAATCTGCTTGGGAAAATCAATTAATTCATATTAAGGAAACGCGATTAATTTCTCCTTCAACAAAATTAGTTAATTTATCGGTTGGATGAATATTCCGTAACACTTGGTCTGGTTCGTTACTCCACCACTTTGTGAGGTGTAGATGACAGGATGACAGTGTATCACGAATATCTGTTGCAAGGGTTTGTGGTTCCTCAATTGAATGTGACCCTGCAATAAGATCATCCATGAAAAATCTTTTTTCTATAGCTTCCCGAGACTGTGGAGTCGGTGCCAACTCAGCAACTTTTTTCAATGTCTGTCAAGTTAGCACTACCACTTTTAAATATAGATGAACGCTATAGTGCATTAAACGTCGCGAATTTGCCGTGATTCAATGGCAAAATCAAAAAATTTGCCGCGCCCCTCCTTCCCCTTAAAACAACCCCTAACTGTTTTTCATAGCATAGTTAGCATTAAATGGGGAGCTTGCTACTCCGTATGTAATTGTTAGTAGTTCATACTCCCTCACCGGGTCTCCTACCTTCGGACGCCATAGTATCCGCAGTTTATTTTGGTGTTCTGGAATCATCCTAAACTGTCTAAACATTTTTTCTACATCGCTGATAAATATAATAGGAAACTGTCTTGATTGCAAGATCATATCAAAAGCATATG
This sequence comes from Microchrysa polita, assembly GCA_949715475.1. Classification (NCBI taxonomy): domain Eukaryota; kingdom Metazoa; phylum Arthropoda; class Insecta; order Diptera; family Stratiomyidae; genus Microchrysa; species Microchrysa polita. The sequence continues at coordinate 89,637,385 of OX454415.1, forward strand.
GGAGAAGATTTGGTCCAGTGTGAACCAAATCATTAAATGATAGCCCGTTACTGGTTGGAAGACAATCCTTACTTTAGTAGTAATTTTATCGTCCTTAAAAATCGCATGGTATGGAATGTAATACACGGATCCGTCCCGTATTGCAGTATTATTTTCATTTTCAACTACTCTCATGTGGCCTAAATGTTCATATTCTTTTAAAAATCTTTCAACTTGTTCTCTTTTGTTTTCATCATTCATAAATTTTTTCTCTTGTCCTATAAATATTTGTTTTACTCTATCAAATGAGTTTCCCAACTTTAGGCGGTCGTCTTTGAACAAGGACGGCACGAAAATTCTACCAGTGGCATCTCTATAGAATTTACTATTAAAGTTAGTTATTGCTGCTTCGCTATCTGAAGTAATAGGATTATGGTCTGGTATTTCCCAGAATTTTCGAAGATTGGCCTCAACCTCTCTCACTTCCTCTGATTGGGTGATGAAAGAGGAGACTAGGGGGTCTGAATTTGTTACGATTCCACCAGAAACTAACCACCCCAATGATGGTTGCAACAAAAGATTTCGCATGTGGACCGAAGGAATGGAAACATCGATAATCTCTGAATAAATGTTTCCCCCTAGAAGCATTTGTATATTCTGGGGTTTTCTGAAGTATGGATCGGCTAAGTCATACCTCTTTAAGTCAACCATACTTTCTTCGTCGACTGAAATATAGGGTAGATTTCTCGATACCCGTTTGACAATATATGCCTTGATTTGGAAGAAAGTATTGATGTCTTTCATTGATCGGAGTTTGATCATTACCATTGAATCAGTTTTGTCTATGAGAGTACCACCCATGCCATACACTTCTACAGCCGCAGATACTTTTCGTAGACCAAGCTTTTGCACGAGCTCTTCTGTAACATAAGAACTTTGCGAGCATTGATCTAACAGTGCCCGACAGCTGTATAATTTTTGCTGTTTATTTTCAGCATAGACAATAGCAGTGGGTAATATTACCTGAGTGTTCTGTGTAAACGTATTCATGCTGTTGGTCTGGTCGTTGCCCAACCTTACAGAATCTGTTGCTTGCGTGAACACAGCAGCGCGAGGATCAAGTTTCAATGACCGCGGTTCTGAATTCGACTTAGCTTTGCTTTGCACGGGGTTGCTCTTGACCTTATCATCGTGCAATTCCGAGAGGTGATTTTCACCGCAAGTATTACATTTAATTTGATATCCATAATAACATGGCAAGATTTTTCCACTTTTTCTTGCCTGGTAAGAGTGTTTAGCACATTTTAGACAAATATTATTGTTTTTTAACAAATTTGTTCTCGCCTTAGATTTCAGGAATTGGGAACAATTAAGAATCAAATGATCATTAGATTTGCAAAGTGTGCAATATTTTTTATTCGATTGACTAAAATTTGTGAACGTTTTCACGTTTTTTGCTGGGACTTGGGTAGATTTTACAGTACTCGATAGCTTTAGACTTCTCACCTCCATAGGTCGCTGGTTCATATCCGGCTCGACGGACCAAAAAAAATTGTCGCTAATATGTACAAGCGACGACGGACAGCCAATAATAATAGAAAAAACACGATTGACTGGCAAAGTATCTTTTATTGACTTGCAATTTATAAGCTAAAAGTGCTTATACAATATAAAAATTTTCACATAGAATTTGAGAACGAAATTTAATGCATATATTGAATTTCTTGGCGGATGCGGGTGCAGGGTCGAAGACATCCAAATAGAGCGCGTGTCGTCGACACGCTTCCGTTATGAAGAAATTCACGAAAATCACGAAAAATACCGTTATTGTACGGTTCGGATCCTCATAGCGCCCTTAGTATTGCACGCATCAATCTGAAATTCGGGTATTTAATCAAGCGTTATATAAGCTACAATTTTGCCGTATTACAGTTTTCGGTGCACGTTACCGTTATAGAGATATTCCCCATAAACTGCTTAATTGAAAGTTTAGACCCTTATAACTTCATTAGAGGGGCTCCCATCTTTGGGAACTTTTGGCGTCTTACTAACTGCAACAGGAGCTACAAGTTTATCTCAGATGGGTTCCCTCTAGACGTTCCCGTAATAAAAAAATTCCAAGACACGGTTTTTTGTTTAGTTAGTTGTTTAGGTTTGACCCCTCATAGCTTCCTTAGGGGTCCCCACGTAGATAAGTAGTTTTGGCATTTTAAATTGACGTTATAGAAGCAACAAATTCATACAGGCTTTCCACCCGAATGCGTTCCCGTTATGAATAAATCGAGATCGAAAATAACAAAAAATACCGTTATTGTACGGTTCGGACCCTCATAGCGCCCTTAGTATTGCACGCATCAATCTGAAATTCAGATAGTTATTTAAGCGTTATATTATTATTATTATTTATCTCATGCCAATTCATTTATAAACCAAATTAATACATGTAATAGTCCTGACACACTAGGAGATAACCTTGTTTCGTAAACCGCGAAAAGCTCCGAGCTTCATAAACTCGAATAGCATGACACACTAGTCGAATGCGGGTTATGAATGTCAGGATAAACTGATTGAGCTTTCGATTTATGACACCTCAAATCAAAATATTGAAATGTTAGTTTCTGGACGTCGTTCATATTTCACACATTTTTTCTAAATAACTTAAAGTCCTACGGATTTCACGTATAGGAAGTGGTAGGTACTGAGTATAAGAGGTTGCAGAAAGCCTACAAGAAAAAATTGAGAAAATAATGTGTAACCTTAGTGATAAAGCAGGAGCTAGCCTGGGACAAAACCATCGCTAAATATCCGACCGGAACGACCAGAAAATGGGAATCAAAATATTAACTTACACACTGGATGACAATTCAATTAAGAGATGATATAGTGAAAATAACAAAACATCATACAGTTGGAGTGCGCTCTTTGCTTTTTATTTATGAATATAATAAAATCGTTCCAATTAAAGTGTTTTTGTTGACTTTCTTGAAATACGAATTATAAATCGATCCATTCATAATGAAGAGTGGATATGTACGAGTATGTATGTACTTCAATTCACTGGCTCATCTAAAATAATTAGCGAGTGTTGAGTTTTTTAGAATTTCCTTCGAAACTACTCGCTATTCCATTTCATTAATTTCATCTGTCCACTGAACACGGAAGCCATTCGTTTCCCCAAAGGCGGCTGATATTACAGTGTCCATTTCCGTTGAAAATCATGATCATCTGAGAATCAAAAGGAAAATTACAAACAACATTTTAAAATAGTGAACTAACGTTTTACTTACTGACTTTAGAGTACCACAAATTCCATACTTCCAAATGCCAAAACTTCAACTGCCAACGCTAAAATTGACAATTTTCCGAGATAATCTGACGTTCGATCATGAATATTTGAATTATCCTACGCTAACTATATCAAATGAAGAGCTTTTCGGTGGTTACAATGCAGTTTATGAATCGAAAGCTCCATCCAATTGCGGGTTACAACGTGGTCATGAGAGCTCCAAACGGCTCATAACCTTGTTATAAACCGCATATAAACTCGTTCTGGACTCATAAACTGCATTCGTTCGTAAACTCGTTTAGGTGTGTCAGGACTATAACATAACTAATGTAAAAAAGTGTAAATCAAATCCATTTTAAATATTCAAGTAAAAAAAGGAATGCAAAATTTATGTACAATATAATATACAGCAGTTAGTTACAATTATCGTAAGTCTACCAATTGGCCGTCTCACTAAGAGCTAAAGCTCGAGTTGTGAGGCGGTTCGACTAACCACATTTAATTAGATTAAAATCACTAAAACTGACAGGCTCATGCATAGATATATAAAAAAAGAAGAATATGTTTTAATTAAATAATTCGCTATTATCACAGTAGGAAAAAATAAAAGAATAATAAAGTTTAGCTTAGGGCCGTATGTACAATCAGGGTTTAACTCACCGTTTAGTTAACTGTGGTTTAATTTTAAACTCCGTTTAACTAATTGGGTAAAAATACACTACGCGATAATTGAAATTCCCGGCTAACCAGCAATTTAATTTAAAAAAAAATAATAGTTTTCATTAGCAACAGCATATTTCCGGATCGTAGCTATTAACATTTTTGATTTTAAAATGAAATGAGCCAGATGAAAATTCATGGTTTAACTACTGCTTGTCAGTTTAACTAAACTCCGTTTAAGGAAATTGACAAACAGTTAAACTGTCGTTTAAACTGCAGTTCATTGTGAAAAATTAAACGGTCGTCGTTGGCCGTTTAACTAATGATTTTTAGCCCAAGAAAAATATACCAAAAAAAGGCAATCGGGCGGCAAAGATAATAAATTTCTAATTTTTTGATGGGGATGGACCTCTGACCAGTAGGCGGCCTGCAACATGAGGGAAAAATGTAGAAAGGTGGTATTTTGTCAGTTTTGGATTGTTTCGAAATCGGCAAAGATACCGCAAAGTAGTCTGAAATTTTTTTTTTGCATTGATGTATAATATAGGCTTCACACCTTTTCTTTTAAAAGTTAGATGCTCAGGGTGTCCAACTTATTTTTACGAGGGTTACACTATTGGCTTGCAATGGCGGGCAAAACATGCTTCATGCTGGAGAAGACATTAATTATTTCATGTTTTTTATTATTTTTAACGCTAAGGAGAAACATTTTTAACGATGCAAACATTCACTGTTACTTGACGACGACCGTTTAATTTTGCACATTGAACATGGATGGTCCGATCTAGGTAGATACATTGGAGTCAATTTTCGAAGTCCCTCTCCTTCGCAAATATCTTTAATTTTATTAATTTTAAATTATTAAATAAATAACAGGCGCGACAATCCAGCATTGGACTAAGGCCGCAGGATGTGTTAGTGACATCCTATTTCCAAAATCTTATCTGCTTTTTGTTGAGGTAATGAGATCAGCATCACGCTCAGCAGTGTTATTTATCCCCATAAATGGGTACTCGTTTAACATCTGAGTGAGATCATAGTCCGTCACAAGCTCGTGAGTTCGAAAAACACCATGGAACACGGTGAGGTTCGAACTCATGAGCCTGTGCACCGAAGGTGCGCGCACTAACCGCTAGACCAGCCAGACTACTAATTTTAAATTATTGATATTTGTAAAAATCGACAAATTCAAAACTTGAAAGGATGCCGTAGGAACATTTTTAGAAAACTTTCCAATATAACAATTAGCGGCGACAGTGGGTGAGCATATATATAATTTGATATATTTTTTATACCTAACCGCATTACGGGAGCTTAGAACTCTATAATTGGCTGATGGGGCGGTTAACCCAGGTTGAGTTAGTTTTTTGAATAGAGAGATAGAAAGCAAGAACCCGACAGTTTCTTTAGGTTTATCTGCACAGTTGGTAGCAGCATATCAAAAATCGGCAGAAGAACGGGAATCCAACTTCGATTTATGATCTTTACGAACGTTTAACTTCAGTGATACAAAACATTTCAATAAAGTTTGTACAAATTGCTACATTAAGGCGCGTATGCTGGACAAGCCTGTGCTTGAAAGGGCGCCAATACTTGCCACCAAAACCAGCTCACTCAAACTAAGGTACCTTTCATAAAAAATGACGCTCACGACATTATGTTCGACAGTACGAGTAGATTATTAAAACGCACTGAAAGAACCCATGAAGGGTCATTTTGTAGAGGGGGCATCCTTATCCATTTTGGTCGAGCCGTGAAATCAAACTCTTTGTCCTAGTTCAAAGAAAAGAAAATATAGCAGAAAACTGTGCACAATCCGCCAATTTTCAATATTATTGGGACTGTGAACAATACTCCCTGCATGAACAGGAGCGAGTTAATAATTGCTCTCGAAACAGGTCATAATTTAAAAACAATATTAACCTAAAAACAACTATTTCATACTGCTATTTTTAAGTTCAACCTTCTAATTAAAATCCCAAGCAGAAAATATTAGTATTTTGCTCTGCCTATTAACATGTATTGTTACGTATACAAGTTTCCATGGAAATATCGGTTGTTTACGATTGAGCGAGCTGATTGTTCAACCAATCAGCAGTTATCTCGCTCACCGAAATCGTTAAACTGCGTTTAACTTGTGCGTGCTGACTGCTGATTGGTTAAACAATTTTAAACTGCTGTTAACTTCCATGGTAACCTTTATTGTTTACGATTGAGCGAGTTCTATTTTGCAAATTTCAACGCTTACTGCTATTTAGCTTATGAAACAATAAAAAAGAAGGTAGCGCGGACATTTTTCAATTCGTTCTGTGCACATGAACTTGTGAAATTGTGACCAAAGAATTTCACAAGTGTTCATTTCCATTAATATTTTTAATTTACGTGACGCAGATTCAAAATTTTCATAAGTGATTTTGATGCTGAAGACGTCTCAAATGTCCCCACCTATACACCGCATAATCATGTTTACGTGATTCGTGGTGTATCTGACAACCAATTTACGTTACAGTCGAGCTTGTCATAGACGAACACCGCATTGGGCGATGGAATTTCTTCCGCCTACTAAAATTTTCCGCTAATGAGAATATTTGACAAAGGTATAAATTATGGAAATATTATGTCTCCTATCCTGCTCCTGCGCGATGTATATTTACAGTTTCGACGGGTTTGCTGATTTATTTTTCTAAGATTTTTTTTTGCTCTTGCAAAAGGCAGATCTTCATTTTTATACCCTTTGCTTCTAATTGAAATGGTAAATTAACTTCGTCATTAAGTTTATAACGCATTGAAGGAAGCATATCACACTATCTAAAATGTAAAAAAAATAAAATATGATTAGTAGACGAGAGAAGCCGATTGGGGGATGTCCGTATGCGACGCTTTTTAATCGTCCAAATTTAAAGCTATGCAGCAATCAAGTTATATAAGAACAGACGGAGCTGGAACTGAAACCGCATCCAAAAAACAAAGTTACAAAAATGATGTACAGGAACGGACCAATTTGGAACACAAGTTATAGTGAAGCCCGAAAGAAAGTGAAGGGTATCCAAATTTCGGCCCGCGCGAAATATGCTTTGTGCTTTTTTCTTTTTTTTTAGTTATGCTATGATTATCACACTTTATTCAATTGAAATTAAAATGCTTTTTTTGAAATACAATTCTTCAACATAAAATTTTAAAAGTAAACTTTTTGCCAGCTCGTTTAGTGAGAAAAATGTTGCATTTGTTTCTGGCCATGGGAGTGTCAGGCCTTTAAACTTTATTTTCTTTGCATGGTATGTAACAAAACATTGGTGAAAATAAAAGTTAAGAGAAATGTTCCGGTTGTAGAAGTGTCCGATTAGGCAAGTTCCACTGTATTCGTACACATGTTTCCATAGAAACATTGGTTGTTTACAATTGAGAGAAATTTAGTTAAACGACTGTTTTTTTTTAATAATAAGGGTTTCACACTGTTGACAATATTGATTAACATCTAAATTTACCTAACAGTTGTGCGATATTGTAATGCAACTTTAATAGTTCAAGTGTATTCTACAATACATTTTGAATTTAGTGATATACGATTCAAACCCATCTACTACGGTTTTGACTGATTTAGTTTAGACCAAATATGATTTTAATATAGTGCGAACCAGCTATAAGGATAATTCGTAGTTTAAACGGCAGTTTAGCTTTTTATACACATTTTTTAACCATCGACGGTTTAACTGACAACCATTAGTTAAATCATGATTGTACATCCGGCCCTTAATTGTTTAAAGTATAATATTTTATCAATGCTTTTTTTAATAAAATTAAATTTTGTAATTTACATATGGCTAATGGAAGTTTATTAAACATTCTTGGAGCAGCAAAAAAAGCGTGCCTGGCGGCAGATTGGGTGTAGTATCTGGGTTCTTCTAAGGAACCTCGAATATATCGACGCGTCAGGTAATTTATATTAGACATATGAGGAAATATTCGCCGATGGCTATACACAAATTTTAAAATTTTCATATTATATAGTACTGATATGGGCATTACATGAAATTCATTATAGATGAGGCTAGTACTGTAGCGTAAAGGTTTCTTAAGACATATTTTTATAATTCTTTTGTGTAGACTTATCAAAGGTTGTAGACTGCTAGCAGTTGCTCCACCCCAACCTACAATACCATAATTTATAACTGACTGTACAAGTGAGGTGAAAATCATTTTCAATAGTTCTTTTGATAAAATGGATCTAAGCTGGACGAATTTATATATGATTTTCCTCAAACGGTCACAGACATAATTCACATGCACATCCCAACGCAAGTTTTTATCAATGATTATACCCAAATACTTAGTATTATCTTTATTTGGGAGAACTGGGCAGTTACAATGTTCACTATTGGAACACCCGTCATGCATAATTACGCGGTCTACTATAAGTGGTACCCCAATAAGTGTAAAAGGTATACATAAAAACTGTTTTATCTACATTCAAACAAACTGAATTGCTACTTAACCAAAGCTGAATGAGTTTCATTCCGATGTTTGCTCGTCGGAATGTATCGGTCCACGTGGCACCATGAAACAAAGCAACAGTGTCGTCCGCGAAAGCATGCATGTCACAACTCATTACATTTAACTTTAATAAGTCAATGATGTAAATTAAAAATAAAACTGGACCTAATACTGTACCCTGAGGTACAACAATATTAATATTGAGTTCGCTGCTTATTTGATTGTGTAAACGCACTTTTTGTTTTCTACCACTAAGATAGCTTTTAAAAATATCCAATGCTACTCCTCTAATACCAATTTTCTCCATTTTGGCAAGTAGCTTTTCGTGACTTACAGTATCGAAAGCCTTCATAAAGTCAAGAAATATTCCCAAGCATTTCATACCCTTATCCAGGCTAGAAACGATAGATTTCGTCACGCTGAATATAGCATCGTCTGTGCTTTTTGAATTCCTGAATCAAAATTGATTATCCGAAAGAATTTTCTTATACTCTAGATATTTGACGAGCCTATTTTTTAAAGCTTTTTCCAGTATCTTTGCTATGGTTGATATGACCGATATGGGGCGATAATTATCTAGAACACTTTTATCTCCAGTTTTGAAAATAGGTGTAACTAAGGCTGACTTCAATACAGACGGAAACACACCTTGAGATAGGCATAAATTGAAGACATGAGCTAGTGGAATAGCTAGAGTCACAGAGTTATCTTTCATGATGTTAGAATGAATTCCATCTAAGCCGGGAGAGGCATTCGATTTCAATTCTTTGATAACCTGAATAACCTCATCATGACAAATCGGATTCAGAAAAAGTGAACCGCATCATTGCATCATTATCATTTATAGCCAACCTACCTCCAGTAATAGGTTTAATATTATTCGTAATTTTGTGCCCAATGTTTACGAAATGCTTATTGAATTCATTTATAATATCATTTTTCCTGTCACTAGAAATTATTTCACCTGAAGACGAGATAATATGATTGACAGTATTACTCGGTTTGATTTTGGTGTCAGTGGCTTCATTAATTGTAGCCCACATTCGTTTGAGATCATTCCCGCAGCTTGAAATTTTATTTTTAAAATAATTATCTTTGGTCTGTTTAATTAGACGAGTTAATTTATTTCTATACGTGAGTGAATGCTTTGTGTGACACAGCCACCGCTCACCACACCACTTGTATGGGGCCACCACGCTGTCGTCACGATTTATCCATAAGCGTGGATATCGCGTTCAAATGCAAAAATGCAAATATGTGTTTTGAGAATGAAAATTCCCCTTTCGGGGAGTCAAAAAGATTCGACCGGTTTCGACTGACGGTACACGGCTCTTCTTATCAGATGCCATCTCAGTAGAGCCGTATACCGCCACGAATGGCATAACCGGGAATTACCAGGCAGATGGATGATGCACACTTATACAGGGTGTCCCGCAACCGGTGGTACATAGGATAATGGGAGATAGTACAGCTCATTTGAGGATAATAAATGTTCTACACGACCCCTCTATCTTTAACCGTTAGAAAGTTATAGCATTTTTTGATAAAAGTGTCAGAAACCCCGACTTGCCGAGCAAAATCACTATTTGCCACGCTCCCAAATATTGGATCCGAAATTTGACTTCACTTTCTGAAACTGCACAAAATTCTACATAAAATAACGGTTTTGCCAATTAAATTATTTAAAAACCTACCCAGATACAACCACTCAAACTTTAAAGAAATTTGGAAATTGATATTTTCTTGTAAATTCAAATTGCAAAATCGTAACGGTACTTTGAACTGACAAATGTGCAAAGTTTACAAAAGTTGCATCATTATGTCAGCTTTCGAACGACATATAAAAAATAGGGTCTTAAGGACTGAAAAATTGAAAATATTACGTGTTTAACAGAAAAAAACATGGTCTCAAGAGAAATTCAAAGTATACATTTTATTAAGTAAACAATATTTTTTTTATAAAAACTAAAAAGAAAGATTATTGAGAATAGGAACTTTTATATTATAAATGCTGTTCAAAGTGTCCTCCTCCATATCGGACACAAATTCGGCACCTTCTACCAACAGAAGAGACCGCCTTAAGCATCTCTTCCCTTTTTTCGCGCAAATTATTGCAAGCCATTTTAATTTTTTGCAAAAGATGTTCCCGGGACACTATTGGCTCATCGTAAACTTCATTTTTGAGTCTACCCCATACATGGAAATCAAGCGGCGTTAAGTCGGGACTTCTAGGCAGGGTTACCGTTTTCAGATTTCTAAGTGTAACATTTATCTGATAAAATTGTAACATTTTTAGGTTGAGTGTAACAAATTTGAAGATATTGTTGTTAATGAACAATTTTAGCAATAAATGTGCGCAAGTCTGAGTTGAATGATTGCTCGACAAATAGTAGAGAGTTATAAATTAAAATAAAGGAGTTTGAAAATGTCTGACTTTTTCCGAAAATTTGATCTGTTCTGTTCCATAAACATTTTTGACGAAGATGGTTTATAGGAGAAACGATATGTCAAAATTTCCACAATTTGTTTAAACTCGAACCTACTATTTCATAACAGATTTAATACAAAAACGATTGGTTACAAAGCTCACAATTAATAATGACACTACTTGGCACTGAAGCTTAGTTTCCGATTGGCTGAAGGGGCAGATCATTTCTTAATGTTGGCGCAAAACGAGATGCTCAAGATAATCGAACTTAACTAATATTACATGATCAAACTAAAGGACATACTGAACAGAAATATACCTATGCAGTTACATTATTATTTGTCCTTGAGCTATACTTATTCCGTTCAGAAAGCAACTTCGATATTGCGTGTTGCACACTAACCTACTGCAAAAACTTATCTTTTGTATGCAGATACGCGGGTCAGTGTATCGATTGAAGCCAAAGACACCACGTGCAACTCGCGCCAAATTATCATGTGCTCTTAAATGGAGACAGCAAAAAATCCGGCAGAGCAAAAAAAAATTACACTCGGTAGTGTTTCGGGTAAAAAATTTAAAATTAATAAATTTGAATTAAACTATCACGTTCCCTATTAAATTCTATTTTAATTTGAACTGAAATTTCCAGCCCTTGCATTCCAAATTTTGCCGAAAATGTTAAATAAATAAATAAATAACAGGCGCGACAATCCAGCATTTAACTAAGGCCGAATATTTTGGCAACCGTAAATTTTTTGTTTAAATTTGGGCCAAGGTAGAATTCAATTCTTTTGCAGTTGGCTACTATAATTGAATGATGAACACTGATTCTGAATCAACAAGGGACCAACAAAAACGGGCGCTTAATCCAGGGGTGTCAAAATCAAAAGCTGATCAGGGCCAAATGTCAGGGTCTTCAGGATTGAGCGGGCCGCAAGATAAAAATTATAAAAATACCGAAAGAAATTTCAATCTGAGTCACTAACGACTTCGGGATTATATCCACTAGAAATAGAATATTCATAAAATGCTCTTCAAGCAAATTTAGAAACTTTTGACAAGAAATTAAAATGGTGAAATTTTGTGGATCGATCAGCAACCACAATTCGCAAATAAATTTACTCAGAAAGAAATACTATAGATGAAATATCGTTGGGAGTCAAAATTATTCGGCGGACAGTAATAAGTCTCGAACAAAAATGTCGAGTACCTAGAAAATATGAACACGAGTTCAGCTATAGTAGAGAGAAAACAATTTCACGGTGTGCTTTATATTTTTCTGCACAAAAGTACTTTAGAAAACCGTCAGCTTCCTAGAACAAAGGGCTCTTGAATACATAATTTGTAAGCCATTAAATTGACGAGATTCAAGAAATTTCTTAGACTTTAGTTCAACACATATTTTTTTACAAACTTTTCCATTTTTTACACAATGCCTCAAAAAACTGCGATGTGGGCCGCATGTGGCCCGCGGACCACAAGTTTGACATTCCTAACTGAATAGACGGCTGATCATGCTCAAATCACAAAAATAGAAAATTTGTTTTGCAAAATAATTGTTCATGTCACTTATAGTATTTAGAAAAATATTAAAATATAGTTGATCCCTCCACTCTTGCCGATTGTAACAAAATTGGTCAGGGTGTAACATTGTAACAAGAAATCGGAAATTGTAACAAAATGTTACAATTGTAACACGAGTGGCAACCCTGCTTCTAGGAGGCCAAGCGACAGGCCCGTATCGTCCAATCCATTTTTCATGGAACTCACTATTCAAAAATTCAGTAACAATTCTTCCGCTGTGAGCCGGACATCCGTCCATTTGCCACCATATTTCTGATAATCTAGCTAATGGAATTTCATCTACGACCTTCGGCACGACTTCTGTTTCGAGAATCTGGTGGAACGCGGATGAATTGAGTCTTTGAGGAAGAATAATTTCAGGTAGTAGTTCATCTCCAAGAACACCGATCCAGATATTTGCACTAAACTCGTGCTGGTATCTCGAAGTACGAGTTTCGCGGGGGTTCTGATGAGACCAGAAATGGGTGTTGCGGGTATTGAATACACCACTTCGAGTAAAAGTAGCCTCATCTGTCCATATTATTTTTCTTTGGAAGTGCCGATCCGCTGCCAATCTTTGTATGAACCAACTAGAGAAAGTACTTCTTCTTTCAAAGTCCGAAGGCAGTAGATCTTGCACTTCCGTTAAATGATATGGATATTGACTATCCTCTTGTAGTGTTCGGTGAATTGTCATACGAGGCACACCCATTTGAATAGCCGCCCTTCTCGTGCTTGAATCCGAGTTCGTCCTGAAGTGACGAAGAATTTCTTCTTGCAGCCGTGCCGTAGTACGTTGACTTCGCTCTAACGTGTAATGGTTCGGTGTTCTACCAGTTTGTCGCAGTGTGTTAAACGCCCTAACAAACGTTCGGCTGTCCGGAACCTGTCTTTGGGGGAAGCGACGACCATACTCGCGAACTGCTTCGCGTCCGTTACATCCAGCTATACCATACACCAACACCATATCAGCGTACTCGATATCCGAATATTTTGTCGCCATCTAATAAAACATCACACTAATAACGATTTTAATAAATACTACTAATAATAATACCTGTTTTAATATTAACGTTCTAGCAACAGATCAATTGTGTGATAATCAATGCTAATCAGTTGAATTAAACTGGTGGAATAACGAACTGAAGCAAATGACTTTAAAATAACAAGGATTAACCGTTAATATTACCGTTTTCTCAACAAGTACATTTTCACATTTTTCCAGAATGAAACATCTTCAAGGCAAAGTTCGTTGACCTTAATTTCACTATTTTTTGAAAACCATTAATAATAATTGAAGTATGTATGTATTTTAATTAGATTTGTTCTGCTTTAGTTTCGCGTTTTTTTTTCTTTTACACGTAATATTTTCAATTTTTCAGTCCTTAAGACCCTATTTTTTATATGTCGTTCGAAAGCTGACATAATGATGCAACTTTTGTAAACTTTGCACATTTGTCAGTTCAAAGTACCGTTACGATTTTGCAATTTGAATTTACAAGAAAATATCAATTTCCAAATTTCTTTAAAGTTTGAGTGGTTGTATCTGGGTAGGTTTTTAAATAATTTAATTGGCAAAACCGTTATTTTATGTAGAATTTTGTGCAGTTTCAGAAAGTGAAGTCAAATTTCGGATCCAATATTTGGGAGCGTGGCAAATAGTGATTTTGCTCGGCAAGTCGGGGTTTCTGACACTTTTATCAAAAAATGCTATAACTTTCTAACGGTTAAAGATAGAGGGGTCGTGTAGAACATTTATTGTCCTCAAATGAGCTGTACTATCTCCCATTATCCTATGTACCACCGGTTGCGGGACACCCTGTATAGTGTGGCCAAATCTTTCTGCTAGCGAATCATGTAAAAGTAAACTGCCACTTGCAGTTCCACTAACCCGCTACTCAAAGCACACGTTTTTTTGGCTATGCACCAATGACACATTCACTCACGTTTTGAATGTGTGCATCATCCATCTGCCTGGTCATTCCCGGTTATGCCATTCGTGGCGGTATACGGCTCTACTGAGATGGCATCTGATGAGAAGAGCCGTGTACCGTCAGTCGAAACCGGTCGAATCTTTTTGACTCCCCGAAAGGGGAATTTTCATTCTCAAAACACATATTTGCATTTTTGCATTATTTCTATAGTTTTTAAAATAATTTTTTAATTTCGTATTAAATGGCTGGTTTTAATTTTTTTAGCAAGCACATTTTTCTTCCTGATTGATGTTAATAGACCATTACTCATCCAAGGCTTTAGTTTTCTTAGTTTACTAGCAACTTTAATCTCAGTATGTAGGCAGCTGTTATAAATATCTAGCAATTTATTATAAAATAAGTTAAAAGATAATTCAGCGTCCACTACATTAGTGACATAATCCCATGTCTCACTGTTAAGCTTTATAGAGAATTCTTGGTTATTTATGGAATTCTTCTCGTATGAATTACATTTCACTTCTTTCTGAGTTCCATAGAAAATTATATTTGCAAGTATAGCATAGTGGTCTGTTATACTTTGATGGTAGATAGCGGAATCTAGCATGTATTCGTTATGACTTTTCAAAAAAATATGGTCAATGCAACCACCTTTAGTAGATCCCTGTCTGGTACACCCATATAAATGTTTATTGAAACCATATTCATGTAGAGTGTCTAAATACGTATGCCCTAAGCAGTCTATATTTTGTTGCATAATATCTATATTTATATCTCCAATTAAAATATGATGCTTATAAGCTTTATTGCTGTTCAAGAAAGTTTCCAAATTATCAACAAAGTTATACACATTTGTGTCATTAGGTGATCGATACAAACACGATACTAATATCATACTTTGTTCAACTTTTATTTCAAAGTGTAACGAATTTACTTCATCAAAATCTAAATTAATTAACCCTGCTGTTAGTTTTAAAAAAATGTACTAATCCGTCGTTAGCGGACCATTTGGTCCGTACTGAATTTTCCGTAGAAAACAAGAATTTAGTCTAATATTTAATACATATATTGATCCAATTATTTGTAAATGTATGTTTTCACATTTTTTATTGGAACGTGTAGTGTGAAATATTTCTTATGGTCGGCCATAAGCACTAAACAGCTGTTGTAATAATGTGTTAAATGATTGCCGTTATTGCATTCTGCTGTGCTCCTAACTTTAGTCTGGTTTGTTTTGTTCTGTAAATTTTTCAATTTTGTTGATCGGATTTTTTTTTACATCGCGTTACAAAATGACAAACGTTTATTGAAAGATAATGAAAGATGCTCAACGAAGAAATCGGCTCTGATATTTCCGATTCAGAGTTTGATTCTTACTCAGAAAATACGAAAACGGGTGATTCTGAAAGTGAATCTGATGTGGATGCATCAGGATCTGCCGACCCATTCTTAACTTCCAAAAACAACATGGTGTGGTTGCCACAGCCCATTGGAACTCCGGCTGAAAATATTATTTCAACACAAGGAGGACCAACTCGTTTCGCGGTATCAAGGTATAATGACATTATGTCATCATTTTGGTTGTTTTTTCGCCTCCAATAGAAAAACATATCATCGACAATACTAACCAATATGGTAATGTCAAATTTGACAACATATGGAGCAAATATTGACACAGACACTTTGCGGCCATATATTGATGTACTTATTCTTGCAGGCCTATATCGGTGGGTACATTTTTATTTTAGTTACCTACATTTTTGAGTTATTGACTAGACTTTTTCATGTAGTGGAAGCAATGAAGACGTTCATGGTTTATTCGATGGCTGCCCTATTTTCCGATCAATGATGTTTGAAGCTACTTTTCATATCATCACAAGTGCACTTCGTTTCGATGATGTTATGAGTCGGAGGCAATTGCGAAGTGCCGACAAATTTGCTCCGATTCGGGAATTGTGGGACCCTTGGCAACTCCACCTTCCAATGCTTTGCAATTGCCACAAAAACGTAACCATTGACTGCTCGTCGCATTCAGGGGACTATGTTCGTTTCGGCAATTTATGCTTGCAAAGCGTGAAAAGTATGGTTTGAAAATTTGGCTTTTAGTTGACTCAAAGTAAGGCTACGTATGAAACGAACCATATCTTGGGAAGCCTAAAAATGCCCAACCTGAAAAAAACCAAGGAGAACGAGTTGTGTTGGATCTGACTGAAGGCTTGAAACGCCAAAATGTAACAGCCGACAATTTTTTCTCCTCATTTGATTTGATAAATAAGTTACGCTATAGGAAACTTACTTATGTGGGAACAGTTCGGAGGAATGAAACATTTATGGCCATCCATTGTATTCGCCAATATAATCATATCGGCTTTGAATGCGTATATAATTCATTCAAAAATATACCATTCATGGGGATCAGCTGATCGAAATCGAAGAAGGCCGGAGTGCAAGTCAAAATTTGACATGAAATGCTCCATTTGTGGAGTGTTTATCTGCAAATCCAGCAGAATCTCCATTTGTATTATTAAAAATTAATTTGCAGAATAAAACACTTCATTTTTTCGTAGCGAAAATCTTATATTTTGATTTCAAGCAATGCAAATACCCATTGGACCAAATGGTCCGTAATCCAAGATACGTAATTTTTCATTTTTCTAGTCTCCACTTTGGGATAGAAGTTTGTACTTGTGGTTTTATCACGTTTTGTTAAAAAAGCAACGTGAGCCGAAATTTTAGGTCCAATTGTACCATAATAAAAATTTATAAAGAAAAAACTAAAAAAAAATGGACCAAATGGGCCTAACCTAACAGCAGGGTTAATTCATAGTTGAAATTATTATGAATATAAGCAACGATGCCATCGCATTTATTATACTTAGTTGGCTTAATTATTTTGTTAAAGCCTGGAATTTCATATCCGGAAATATCATGAGCGAGCCATGTTTCTGACAGTACAAGTATATCGAAATCAGTTTCTAAATGAGATAACCAAAGGTGGAATTCATCAAAATTTTTTTGAAATACTTCTTATGTTCAAATGCAATATTCTGATGCTTTCATTATCATTATCATATATAAGTGTGAGGTTTAAAAAAACAGGTTAGGATGATAAGTGATTTATTTGACAATTGACATTTGACATATGAAATATTCTTGTTCTTCTTAAAATTAGATACTAAAAGGTAAATACTGAACATCTTCCTCCCAAAGTTTATAATTAATCCAAATTTAGAATAACAAAAGGAGAAATGTTTGTATATTCATTTTAAAACAAAATGTGTGTAGATTAAATTCTAAAAAAAAAATTAAAGAGATATTATTATTTAAAAAAAAATGATTTACAATTTATACAAAGTTTTTTTTATTTACGATAATTTATTTTATTTGTACGTGGTCTTAAAACTGGAGGTGAGTCGAGCGATTCATCGGCAGTTTCAAAACCCGGATCATTTTGCGTTTTGACGATTTCATCATCAGTATCTTTGCAATGGTCTGATACCGAATCTTCAGAATCGTTGTTTTCGCTTGGCTTCTCTTCAGCTGTTATATTGTCCTTTAATTAATTATCTATAGGCGCAGTTCTTATTTGATCAATATGAGGTTTGATTAATTTGTTAGTTCGAGTGATAACACAACTGTAGTTACGTGGCCCGAGTTTTTCTTCAATTTTAGCTTTAGTCCAACTTGCTTTATTCGGATCAGATTAATCACGAATATAGACATTTTAAGTCTAAGTTTCTCTTGCGTTTATAATTAGAAATGTTTTTATATTGACTCTCTTCAATATGATTTTTAGTACTAGGTGGTTTTAATAAGGAAAATCTGGTTTTAATTTCTCTTCCTAGCATTATTTTGGCAGGAGCTTCCTTGGTTGTACAATGTTTAGTTGATCTTTAATCCATTAAAAATCGACATATGATCGTATCAAAATCGTCTGGCTTATTATCTTTTAAGTTTGCCAGAATAGATTTTTTTACAGTTTTAACCATATTTTCAGCTTGGCCATTTGTAGCTGGATGACCAGGAGCTGTGTATGATGAATAAAATTCTTTTCAACAAATGTTTTGAATTCACCAGAGGTAAACTGAGTACCATTGTCTGAAACTAAAGTATCCACTAAACCAAAACGACTAAATATTTGTCTTAATTTGTTCATGACAAAATTTGAAGAGGATGTTTTAGTTTTAAAAATCTCCACCCACTTGGAATATGAGTCAATTACTATCAATAACTGGTATCCTTTAATAGGACCCGCAAAATCTATGTGGATAAGTTTCCAAGGACCTTCTGTGGATTCCCAAGGAATTAAACTACTTTTCTCTGGACTGTTCTGTAGTAATTGACAGGAATGACAATTTTTAACCAATGCCTCGATATCATTATCTATTTTTGGCCACCATACATATGACCTAGCCATAGACTTAGTTTTGACAATCCCCATATGGGACTTATGTAGCTCATTTAAAACTTGTTTGCGAAGTTTGCTGGAATCACAGTTCTGTATCCCCATAATATACATCCTGATTCAACAGAAAGTTCATAAGACTTGCATTTGAATGGAACAAAAGGGGGAGTCTGAAGACCGTGGAAAGTGGAATTGTTGATTGCATCCAATGCTTTGGATAGAATCGGATCTCTGCGAGTTTCTTTTGCTATTTCTTTAAAGCTTAAAGATAATGCATTGTTAAATCCTATGTAATTGATATAATTATACCCAGGAGGAGCATCACCCACTTCCAATTGAAGAATCCTGGATAAATGATCCGCAATATTATCCTCACCCTTAATATATTTTATTTGGTATTTGAAACCAGAAAGCAAAAATGCCCATCTTTGAATACGAGCAGCAGCCATGACTGGTAATCCTTTAAATTCGCCAAAAATAGCTAAAAGTGGCTTGTGATCAGTGTATAATTCAAATGAAACGCCAGTCAAATATTGACTTAATTTTGATACACTGAAAATAATAGCGAGAGCCTCCTTCTCAATCGTACTATAATTTATTTCGCTTTTGCTAAGGGCTCTAGAAACAAAAGCGATCGGTCTTAGAAAACCGTTGTCAAACTTATGCGATAACACACCAGCAACAGAGTGTTGACTAGCATCTGTAGTTAATACAATTGGTAATGAAGGGTTAAAATGAACTAACACCTGATCTGAGACAACTTCTCTTTTCATTATTTGATATGCTTCTTGGCATTTCTTACTCCATATAAATTCCTTTTCTTTCTTTAGAAGTTGATATAATGGTGTCATTTTCGATGAATAATCTTTTATAAACCTTGAATAGTGATTTACCATACCGATAAATGATCGCAATTCAGAGATATAAGTCGGTACAGGCGCATTTAAAACAGATTTAATTCGTTCATTATTCTTGGTCAAACCATTTTTGTCAATGTTAAAGCCTAGGTAAAGGTAAGAAATACTTTCTTGGAAAAATGAACATTTTCCTAAATTTAATTTTAAACCAGCCAATTTAAGCTTTGATAAAACCAATCTTAAATTGTTAATATGGTTTTCCATAGATGTACCAGTTACCAGTCTTCCTGGTAAACATTGACATTAGGGATGTCTCTAAGTAGATTCTCGATTGTTTTCTGAAAAATAGATGCAGCCGGCTTAACACCAAATGCCAATCTTTTCATTTTCAAGACTCCAATATGAGTGCTCTAAGCACATAAAGCACATAGTTGCGACTCCTCGTCTAATGGCAACTGGTTGTAAGCATTAGACAAATCTAATTTAGTGAACAATAATCCCCCTTGCAATGAAGCGAAAATTTCATCAATGCGTGGTAACGCGGGTATTTGTAGTATGTTCTTATTTAACGTAACCTTATAGTCGCCACAGATTCTTAATTCCCCATTCGGTTTAACTACTGGAACTATGGCGGTTCCCCAATCTGAATTTTCAACAGGCTCCAATACATCTCTATCTATCAAAGCTCGCAATTGCTTTTCAATTATATCTTTCCACGCCAACGGAACGTTACGTGGCTTACAAAATTTTGGACTAGTTCCTTCCATAACTTGAAGCCTGACAGTGCCCAACGTATATTTTCCGAGACTACCGTCAAATACTTCGGAGAAATCCTTTTTTAAATTAGCAATAATATCATTTACTGAGGAAATTACATTAATATTTTTATCAACTTGCATTAATTCTAAATAAATTTCCTTAAAAAATTTCTTCCAAGCAAAGGTGGACTGTTTGTATTAGTGACGATTAAAGTAATTACTTCTTCGCGGCCATTATAATTTACAATTGTATCAAACTCACCGACCACATTGATCCTACTTCCTCCATAATTTGTGAAGGGAATTTTGCACAACCGTAATGATCTTCGTTGAAACAACTTGTCGAAAGAACCAATCGAAAGCAACGATAGTGGAGATCCAGTATCACACGTCATGTCATACTTAACTCAGTGGCGGTTACTCCTTAGGAGCACATGAGCACGTGAACCCCCTACACTCATCATAACCATTACATCGCAAAATTACTTCCCTTCGTAAAATTTTCTATCAGCAAAAATTCAAATTTATATAAAAATCTATATCAACTATCTAAAACCCGCGAAGAATAACCGAAATTGTTAATACAAGTCAAAGACAACAAGCCACCTCTATTCTCTAATCGCACGTGCGATTAGAGTTGCTTGTATCCGTCATCCGTTTCCATACGATCATATGCGATGTCCCATAGTAGCAATCGACGCACACTCGCTGGCGTAGGAGCACACAAAATATGTGCGAACAGTGAAAGAATTGAGTGCAAGCTTCAGTATCGGTGATGTTTTCTCGTTTGATACGTTTTCAATTGATGCAATTTGCATTGTTTATATGAATCCTTATGATTACGTATCAATTGCTCAGTTTGTTTTTAATATTTAAATAACAAGGCAAAAATAATGACGAATGTACTCGTATTAAGTATGGCTAAACAATATTTACAAATTTATTTATAATTTGGAAACATGTGCGGATGATGTAGTGTTACCAACAAAATAATCGTGATTATTTTGTAGCATTTTGTAATTAAAAATTGTTGTTTAACCCATGTTGTACAATTTTTGTACACACTTTTAGAGCTATATCCTCTGGTTAAAAATCCGTTGAAAAATAATTTCTGATGTATAATTTCGAGGATATGAGTGGTTCGGAAATGAACGTTTGGAGCTAGAAATCTGATATTTACTATTGTGTATCTATTATTCTAGAAATTATTGAAGAATTGTTAAATTTGTAATTTATTGAATTAACATAGTGAAAACCGTTTCTATCGCACGGAGAGAAAAATGTGCAATGAATTCAACAAAATCTTACAATGAAATTCTCAACATATAATTTCAATAAATTTTTAGTGAAAGTTATTAAAATGTAGTGAAATTGATTACAATTCAGTTTTTTACTGGTGCTGGCCTATTGTAAAAATGATTGCAGTGTAATGACAAAAATCATTGCATGATATTTGTATCGATAGTAATATTTATTGTGTTTATGGTAATTTTCACCACTGTCTGTAATAATAATTATTGCATGGTGTACACGAAATTAACAAGAGCGCATAATAAATATGAAACTGTCAAAAAATAAGACGACTAATTTAGGGCCGTATGTACAATTATGGTTTAACTCACCGTTTAGTTAACTGTGGTTTAATGTTAAACTCCGTTTAAATAACTGGGGAAAAATACACTACGCGATAATTGAAATTCCTGGCTAAGCAGCAATTTAATTTTTCAAAAAATCGTTAGTTTCCATTAGCAACTGGATATTTCCGGATAGTAGCTATTAATATCTTTAATTTTAAAATAAAATGGCCCGAATGAAAATTCATGGTTTAACTGACTGTTGTCGGTTTAGCTAAACTCCGTTTAAGGAAATTGAAAAACAGTTAAACGGTCGTTTAAACTGCAGTTTAACGTGAAAAATTAAACGGTCGTCGTTGGCCGTTTAACTCATGGGTTTTAGCCAAAGAAAAATAAACAGAAATAAAGTCATCGGGTAGCAAAGATAATTAATTTCTGAATTTTTGCTGGGGGTGGCCCTCTAATTATGGAAAAAAAGTTCTGACCGGTAGGGGGTCCGCAATATGGGGAAAAGAGAGAAAGGTTGTAAGTTTTGGAATTATTTCAAAATCATTTAATTTTCTTTACATTGATGTATTTTAAATAGTTCCCACTTTCTCTTTGAAAGTTATGTGCTCAGGGGTGTCCAACTTATTTTTAACCAGGGTTACACTATTGCTTGCGATGGCAGGCCAAACATTTTTTTTTCGAGAAGACATCAATTATTTCATGTTTTCTTATTTGAAGCGCACATGAGAAACATTTTTGACGATGCAAACATTCACTGCTACGTGAACAACATGTAATGGCCCCTAGGCACATCTGAGTCAATTTTTCAAATTCGTCTCCTTCGCAAATATCTTTGATTTGATTAATCTTAAATTTTATTGATATTTGTAAAAGTCGACAAATACAAAACTTGACAGGATGCCGTAGGACCATTTTATAAGACTTTGCAATACATGAGACTTTGCGGCGATATAGTGAGTGATCATATTAATATGATATAATTTATTTTTTATCTAACCGCATTACGGGAGCTAAGAACTCCATAATTGGCTGATGAGGTGGCTACCCGAAGTTGGGTTAGTTTTGAAAAGAGAAATAGCCGACAACCGACATAATCCATCCCACTTTCATAAGGTTTATCTGCTCAGTTGAAAGTAGCATATCAAAAATAGCAGCCATTTTTTATACTGTTATATGCGATAATAGGTAATATTTATTTATTTAGAACACAAGCTCTGTTCCTTATAATTAATTTTACCAGAAATTTGATGTAGACATATTCAGATCAGGGTTAGATTTTGCGGAACTACGGAGGTGAGTGCTTGTTCGGCAGAAAAACTGGAATCCAGATTCGATCTATGAGCTTTATCGGACGTATAACTTCAGCCATAAAAAACCTAACATAAAAGTTTGTGGAAATTTTTGCTACAGGCGCGTATGACCGAATATTTGACAAGCCTGTGCTTGGGAGGTCGCCAATGTACTTGCCACCAAAATCAGCTCAATCAGATAAAAACTAAGGTCTCTTCCTTCCATACATCATTATGCATCACGACATGATATTCCACAGTACGCGTAGATTAATAAAACGCACTGAAAGAACTCTGATGGGTTGTTATGTACGGGAGGTATCCTTAGTTAATCATTTTGGTCGAGCCGTGAAATCAAACTCTTTATTTCGTCTTAGTCCAAAGAAAAGAAAATGCAGCAAGAAATCTGAGCAAAAGTTGGCAATTTTCAATATTAGTAGATACCAACATGAAATTGGAGCAATGAAAAATAAACAGGTCATAATTATAAAAATAATATTAACATAAAAAAGTATTTCATACTACTATTTGTTTAGTTTCGCCTTCTCATTAAAATCCGAAGCAGAAAATATTTATATTTTGCTTTGCCTATTAATTTATATTGTTTCGTCTACAAGTTTCCATGGAAATATTGCTTGTTTACGATTGAGCGAGCTGATTGTTCAACCAATCAGCCACTACCTCGCTCACTGAAATCGTTAAACTGCGTTTAACTTGTGTGTGCTGACTGCTGATTGGTTGAACAATTTTAAACTGTAGTCAACTTCCATGGTAACCTTAATATTGTTTACGATTGAGCGAGTTCTATTTTGCAAATTTCAACGCTTACTGCTATTTAACTCATGAAATAATAAAAAAGAAGGAAGCGCACATAAACTTCTGAAATTGTACCGAAGACGGCTGGAAGTATTTTCTGTGAAAAGATACGAGTTTCACAAAAGTCAATTACTTTTAATACTTTTAACTTGCGTGAGACAGATTCAAAATTTTCATAAGTGATTTTGATGCTGTCCCAAATGTCTTCACCCGAACACCGCGTAATCATTATTTCGTGATTTGTGGTGTAGCTGACAGCCAGTTTACGCTACAGTCGAACTTGGCATAGACGAACACCGCATTGGGGAATGGAATATTAAGTCACCGACCATGCTCTTAAATATACATATATATTTACAGTTCCGAAAGGTTCGCTAATTGATTTTTTTTTCAAAAAATGTTTTGTTCTTGTAAAAGGCAGATTATTATCTCACTAAAATATAAAAAATATAGATATTATCAGTGGACGAGAGGAGTCGATTGGGTTGCCGATGTTCGTATGCGACGTTTTTTACTGGTCCAGTTTTAAACCTATGAAGCTACCAAGTTATGTAAGAACAGAAGGAAAAGAAACTAAGGTGGAGCTGAAATCGCACCCAAAAAGCTAAGTTACAAAAATGATGTTCCGAATCGGAACACAAGTAATAGGGAAGTCCGAATGAAATCTAAATTTTACCCCGCCAGAAATTGGATTTGGTTCCTTTTTTTGAGTTAGGATATGACTTTTACTTTTTCTTCAATTAACCTTAAAATGCTTTCTTTGAAATACAATTCTTCTTAAAATTTAAAAGTAAATTTTTTGCCAGCTTGTTTAGTGTATACGTTTGCAGCTATGAGAGTGTCAGGCTTCAAAACTTAAATTTTCTTGGATGCTATGTAAAAAAAAAACGTTAGTGAAAATAAAAGTTTCCTTTTATGAGAAATGTTTGGGTTGTAGAAGTGTCCGTTAAGGCAAGTTCGACTGTATTCGTACACATATTTCCATGGAAACTTGCTTGTTTACAATTGAGAGAAATTTAGTTAAACGACTGTTTCACACTGATTCACACTGTTGACGAAATTGATTGAAATCTAAATTTAATTAACAGTTGTCCCATATTGTAATGAAACTTTAATAGTTGAAGTGTACTCTATAATACATTTTGAATTTAGTGACATACGATTCAAACCCATCTACTACGGTTTTGACTGATTTAATTTAGACCAAATATGATTTCATTTTAGTGTGAACCAGCTATAAAGATAATTCGTAGTTTAAACGGCTGTTTAACTTTTTGCACACATTTTTTAACCGTCGACGGTTTAACTGACAACCATTAGTTAAACCATGATTGTACATCCGGCCCTTATTCGCATAACTTGTAATCTTAGATAGCTTAGGTGTAGGACGTAGGACTACGAAACGATAGGTCCCCGGTTCAATTTCCAGTAGAAGCAAATTGTAAAAAGGTAAAGTTAAAATAGGGAAAAACAAGTATAAAATAGAAGTAAAAAATAAAAAAGATAAAAATATAAAAAGGAAAAATAAAAAAAAAATCTCACTATTATTTTTTCTATTATTGCCGAATTATTTTCCTGGCAAACTTTATTATCAAAATTGTTAATTTTATTACAGCGCAATGACATTCTTCATTACAGATGTAATAACTTTTACTTCAGTTGCAGTAGGGTCAAAAATCGTTACAAATGCAGTGGTTTTTATTACAGTTTTAATACCTTTCACTACATTTTTTTTCTCCGTGCGGTAACCAGATACGCAGAAATGCAATTTATATTTGTTGCACTTTAAGATCGTCTTCAACATATTTCGCTTCTTCTCTTCCTAAATTCGATCATTTGTATTTGGCTACAATTTAATAATATTAGCCACAAAATATCTCTATATGTATAAAAATAGACGAAACGGCTAATGAAGCAAAAAAAGAAATTCTTCTAATAAATCAATGTTGAAAAGCTACATAATGGTACAAAGTTCAAGGGGTAATGAAATTAGTTTTTTGCATAATTTTGAAGAATTAGTTGCTCTTGTTTGTTTCAGTTGTGAACCCCCAATTTAGGAGATCACGAGCCGCCACTGATCTTAACTCCATCAATGACTATTGGAATCACATATATCTTCGCTCCATTATACAATTCGCTATGTGCCAAATGAATCGCCGATTCAACACTGTACATTGATGTATCGTAGCTAGAACAATTATGGTTATTAGATACATTTGATTCATTTTTATCAGCAAAATTAATTTTTTTATTTTTACAGACCGAAGCAAGATGACCCATTTTCTTACAGCAATGACATATTGCTTTCCTAAATTTGCATCCTTTTGACTGATGGTTCTTCCATCCACAATGTATACAGGGAATTTTCGATGCATTATTGTTACCAGTAGTCTGGCTGGTCGAGCGGTTAGTGCGCGCACCTTCGGTGCACAAGGTCATGAGTTCGAATTTCACCATGTTCCATGGTGTTTTTCGAACTCACGAGCTTGTGACGGACTATGATCTCACTCAGATGTTAAACGAGTATCCATTTATGGGGATAAATAACACTGCTGAGCGTGATGCTGATCTCATTACCTCAACAAAAAGCAGATAAGATCTTGGAAATAGGATGTCACTAACACATCCTGCGGCCTTAGTCCAATGTTGGATTGTCGCGCCTGTTATTTTATTTTTTATTGTTACCAGCAACATTTCGCCTGCCTTTGACAAAATTTACATCAATTTTCATATCCGGCTTGGTTGGTTGCTTCGATTCGACAATTAACGCCTTTTTGAAGGCCTGTGCAAGCGGTAAATTCTCGTCTTCTTCGCACAACCTTTCGAAAACTTTTCCTCCTAATCCACAAACAAATTTGGATAGCACGAATTGCTCAAGATGTGCACCAAATTTGCAATTCAATGCTAACTGTTTGATTCGTGCAAACCAAGATGCAATTGACTCACTGTCAGTCTTTTCAGCCGCGAAAAACTGCTTTCTCTCGCGGAAGACAATAACCGGTGGAGTATATTGATCTGACAAATGTTTCACTAGAACGTCGTACGATAACTTGACTGGAGTGTCAGGAAAGCAAAGGCTACGGAGAACAGAATACGCCTCCGATCCAATGGACTACTGCTTTCTTCGCCTTCTCGTCGCAGCACTTAATTTCATCAAGATGAACCTCCAATCTTTCGTGCCAAACTTGCCAATCGTCCTTCGAAACCATGAATTCGGGCATGGCACTAGTGTAAAATTGTGCAGCTTCTGCACTGGCTCCTGGCAATAAATTCGATTTCGATTTAGCTTCGGTTGCCATTTTTGAGGTTATGTTTCAACTCTTCTCACAAAATTGAGAATAAACGAATTGATTTCAACATAATATCACTTATTGTGAAAAATTCACTATTAAAGTCGATTGACTTATCACCGCTTATAATTTATATGGCTCGAATAGTGTGAAATTCACCTTTTTTTTAAAATCCTCGTCACCAATGTGATGTTTAAAAGACCAGGTTAGGATGATAAGTGATTTATTTGACAATTGACATTTGACATATGAAATATTCTTGTTCTTCTTAAAATTAGATACTAAAAGGTAAATACTGAACAATAAGCTACAAATTTTCCGTATAACAGTTTTCTGTGCACGTTACCGTTATAGAGATATTCTCCAAAAACTGCCTTATTGAAAGTTTGGACCCTCATAACTTTGTTAGAGGGGCTCCCATATTTGGGGACTTTTGGCGTCTTACTACCAGCCACAGAAGCTACAAATTTCTCCTAGAACACCTTAGAGGGCACTCCCTTATCTTAGCACCATTTACGAAAAACCCAAAAAAAAACAGTTTTTTTTTAAGGTTTGAACCCCCATAGCGCCCTTAAGGCTATACATATTGACATGAAATTTGGCCCTTTTTCTTTAAAACCCCATAGGCTACAAACTTTCCATATAAAAGTTTTTAGTACGAGCTACCGTTATAGAGATAGTGTGAAACCTTGTCAAAAATACTGTTAGACCTCCTGGCGCCGTTAGGAGTGCCAGAAACCTGTTTTCGAGGGTCTTTGACCCTCTGTAGCACAGCTAGCGGCACTCGTAGGGACGGGGACTTTTAGGGTCTTTAGGACCTCGAAAGGAAGGCTCATGCAAAAATCCAGCTTTCCCCTAATTTTTCCGAAGTGAAATGCCAATTTTCCTGGGGTACTAATAATAAATTATAAAATAATAATAATAATAATAATAATTAAAAAATAAGATCTACACTAACTTAAAACATGAAATTAAAACAGTGGATAAAAGCAATGTCATATTTAAAATAGCATGTGTAACATGCAAAGATAATAATGTGGATATTGCATATTATGGCTCAACTATAAGGAGCTTGAGAACAAGAATGGAAGAACTTCAATGTCCATATAAAATGATAATTAATAATAATGGTACAACATCAAACACAACAAAAACATAATAATGGACTTTAATAACCCAATCATAATAGATATGGATAATAACAAAGAGAAAGTACGTATTAAAGAGACCATGTACATTAATAAATACTATAATAACTCTCTTAATAGTAAAACAGAGATAGAAAAATATAAATACCAAAAACTGGTTGAGACATAGAATAACTGGAATATATGTAGACTAAATCAAAATCTAAATGACAAACGTACAAACTAGTATTGAAAACAGAGTAAGACAATAAAGTAGTATCATTTATATAATTTAGGCCCGTATTTATGAACATACCTTAACTGAAGGAGACCTTAAGCAAGGATGCCGAAATTCCAAAAATTAAATGTCATTTCCCATACTTTTTCATAGAAATCATTTGTATTCAGGAGTCAATGCATCCTTGATTTAAGGCGAAATTCAAGGAGACCTTAAGTTTTCAAAAGATTTCAAGGTAGGTGGGTAGCTACCTTGAAATTTCAAGGTCTCCTTGAGTTTCTCCTTAACCCTCCGTCGGGCGCACCCGGCCTGACAGGCCAGCAAAACAGTTTTTGCCCTGCTCCACGCTAGTAGAGAGGCTCACAACTTTTTAGCTCCGTTAACTCGTCTAAGTTTATGAATCGCATACAATGCCTACCTATAGGTTTCCATGGTCCTTTCGATAGTTGTGTGGTAAGGACCCTATGGCTTCACAGGCCGGGTGCGCCTGATCGCGTCATAATTTAGAATGTGCCTAAACTACGGGAAAGTGCTGCATCAAAGATGGGTTTCCACATTTAATTTGAAACATTAAGAACCTTTTCAAATAACGATTATCAATTTGGACTGCCTGCCTTTCATTAATTTCAATTTTTCTAACGAACAATCGATGCGGTATTTTTCATAAAATTTTCTCTCTTGGTTCTTTTCTGTTAAATCGATAATTTTATTTCTGTATTATACTGTTTAGTAAATAAGTTTCTGAGAACTGTATTTAGTTTAATTACATCCCATAGATAGTAATAACTTAATTTCCGAACAGTATCTGAAATATCAAAAACGGATATCAACCCAGGACAAGCCTATGTAAGGACAAGGATGGTAACATCATCAGCGACATCGAAAGCGTCAACAAACGATGGGCCTCGCATTTTGAAGAGCTCCTCAATGCATCATCAACATCCCCCGCGGAGTTAGCTCTTGAGCAGTTAGCCGAACCAGGCCCTCCCGTTCTACCCCCAACAGTAGAGGAGGTGAGTCTTGCCATTCAGTCGCTCCAAAATAATAAAGCGCCCGGCGCTGACGAGATCCCAGCAGAACTGCTGAAGCATGGTGGAACGTGCCTGACCAACGCTGTACATGTGCTACTGCTGAAAATATGGAACGACGAGGTAATCCCCGAAGATTGGCGCAAAAGCATAATCTGCCCAATCCACAAAAAGGGTGACAAGCTGAAGTGTGAGAATTACAGGGGCATATCATTAGTTTGTACGGCCTATAAGATTTTATCAAAAATTCTTGAAAAGAGAATCAATCCGTACGCAGAACAAATCATTGGCGAGTATCAAGGCGGCTTCAGACCTGGTCGTTCAACGACCGATCAGCTTTACACAGTGAAGCTACTACTCCAAAAGTGCTGGGAATACAACATCGACGTATACCAAATCTTTGTCGACTTCAAGCAGGCATATACGACAGTATCGACCGAAGTGTACTGTACAACATTATGCTGAATTTTGGTATACCGGCAAAGTTAGTGCGACTCACAAGGATGACGATGACTAATACCGTCTCGCAGGTCACAGTGCAGAACCGACTCACTGACCTATTTGAAACTCGTACTGGACTCAAGCAGGGCGACGGGCTGGCGCCGACGCTCTTCAACCTGGCTTTGGAGTATGTAATTCGAGCCATGAATATGGACAGCAGTGGAACGCTACTCATCAAGTCGACTCAATTAGTAGCGTACGCGGACGATATCAACATCATGTCTCGAAGGTTGGGTGATGCAGAAAGCCTCCTGCATAACCTCATTAACGCCGCAAAGGAAGTTGGACTACATATCAACGAAAGCAAAACAAAGGCCATGATGCAATCGAAAACAAGGACGCCAGCAAATGCAAGCATCACAGTGGGGGACCTTAATATCGAGTATGTAGACAACTTCAACTATCTGGGTTGTAACTTATCAAAGGACGCCAACGAAACCGACGAAATTAAGCGACGGATACAACTAGCCATTAAGACATATTTCTCGGTCCTCCCTATAATTAATTCGAAACTTGCGCACAGGAACACGAAGCTCCGCGTGTACAAAACGATCATCCGACCCGTGCTATGTTATGGCTGCGAAACATGGACCCTTACCCAAGCCTCCGAAATTTTGCTAGACCGATTCGAACGAAAGGTCCTTCGGCGAATTTTCGGGGCCGTTCGCGAGCGAGACCAATGGCGTATCCGGTACAACCATGAGTTGTATCAATTGTACGATGAGCTGGAAGTATCGAAAATCGTGAAGCTTCAACGGCTGCAATGGGCGGGGCATGTACAACGGATGGACGACAATCGCATGCCAAAGAAAGTTATGAACGCACAACGAATTGACGGAGCGAGGTTGCGTGGACGACCGAGAGCTCGCTGGGAGAACTCCGTAGGTGAAGAGGCCCACCAGCTGCTGGTTTTCCGAAACTGGAGGACAAGGTCACGTAACCGCGACAATTGGAGGTCAACGATTCAGGCGGCCAAGGCCCGACGTCGGGCTATCGTGCCACATTGATGATCTGAAATTTATCGTAACATACAGTAGAGCGTCGATTATCCGAACTAATGTCGACAAGGGTGGTTCGGATAAACGAAAGTTCGGTTAATCGAGCTCCATAGAAAAGTTAGAAAATAGCCCAAATATAAAATTAAGCTACAAACTGAAAACATTGAAAACGACTAGAACTGAACGAAAATAAAATATTCTAGGTAAATAAGCGACGCCGATGAGAAATTGCTTCCTTCTAACCCATGATTTTTTATTTAATTCGAAGTCTGTACATGAAAAAAAGCTGATTGCCTGGTTCGGTTAATCGAATGTTCGGATAATCGACGTTCGGATAATCGACGCTCTACTGTATTAAGAATAAAGGACCCAAATAGATGGGTGGCCTCTCAGACCGAGTGCGCCCGATCTTGTTTCGATTTGTGGTGCGCCAGACGGAGGGTTAAATCAAGGATGCATTGACTCCTGAATATAAATGATTTCTATGAAAATGTATGGGAAATGACAATTAATTTTTTGAATTTCGGCATCCTTGACTCAAGGTCTCCTAGAGTTAAGGTATGTTCATAAATACGGGCCTTAGAATTGTAAGTAACACACAATATTATATTATTCGTGATTAATCATACATAAATTCAATAATCTAGAATCCTGAAGATGCCGGAAATTATACGGCGAAACGTTGATTATATCAAAGAATAAAAGACATCATATAAAGCAGATAAAAATGAAGATAATTTCAACAAAAACAAGATTTTATAAACCTTGGCGATGGTTTGAATCCTCTATTAAGTTAGAATCTACAAAAGTGCAGTCGATAGTTTGACTACCCTATAATTTTAAGCTTTAAGTTTGAGTTAAGAATTGACTGCCTAATAGGTATGTATATTCACTTTAACGACCATCGGCGCGACCTGATAGTGTGGTTATTTAACGTACAGTATAAATAAAATTATTAAAATGTGGCAAGAATTTTAGAAATGCCATCAACAGAGTATTTTCGTTTTCATAAATTCTTTGACGACATTAAAAACATACAATATTACCAACAAAAAGAATACATATTTATTTGGAATGTTATGTCCCAAAAATATAATGCCATTCATTTTTCTCCATTAATTTTGTATGGTCATTATACATACATAAATATCTATATAATCCTCAGGGAAAATAAATTGAGCATATGAATTTCGTTTACAGTTCTAGAAATTGATTGCCGAAGCCAAAAAATATATTTTTAAATGCTGATTTTAAGCGGATCAACTAGAGTTAAATAAATGTACTCATAAATACTTCCAAAATATTGGAAAATAGATAGAAAATACTCTTAATAAAGAAGTCTGAAGTGTTTTTGGCAGAAAAATTTAATTATAACTCGCGGTTTTTAGCTTGTTTGAAAACCCATAAATTGCCCTAATACGAATAATATGTTCACAGTGAGGGAAATCATGTAATTTGGGGCTATTTTCATGTTTTCGTATGAAAACAGCCCGAAAACATTTCAATTCCCATACAAACTGACAAATTGAAAATACGCTAATTTGCGTGTTTTCTATGAAACCTTGATTTTTTTAAATGAAAACGTATAAGCACCCAGGTCTCAAACCTAAATTCCCCTATTCAGCACATTTCGGCTCACTCCAATATTTTAACTGACACCCGACCAAATTGTTCAGTTTCGTGTGTTTGCCAATGTACTTAATTTCTCAATGATAAGAGAATGGACGGTCAGTTTGAAGTGACGAAATATGTTGCAAATTACTATCGATGACTGCACCAGCACATTTTTAAACTTAGAACGATTTATACGCAAAATATTGCTGTCGGTTGTCATATGAAATTACAAACAGTGCACTGTGAACACATTTCGGTGATTTCTGAAAACGTACGGCGTAATCAATCCGTTTTCGTCCACTCTGGATACAATATTAATTTGTATTGAAGCAATTTGATTTTAGGTCATGTAAAAATTCACATCCCCGTGTTTTCGGTTAATCCACATAGCTACGTCTCTAATAAGGGTATGTATGTATGTATGTATGTATGGCATGGTATGTATCGAAACTGGAAACTGCCAGCTTGAAATAGATTCAAGCCTTTTAACCCTAGTTCAGCGGAAGATTTTCACAACGCAAAGATACATTTTGTTCCTTAGTACATTTTGTATGAAAATCTTACCTATTTGCATGAATTTGGCTCATAAAAGCGTTACATACTTGTTTTTGTCGGAGGTGGATGTTTTGAGAATTTGTGTTTATGCGGATTACATTTTTTGGGTGGACGAATTTACAAAATTGGCGAAGGTTTAGAGGGAAAATTGGCAAAAGGGGAACCCTGAAATCTTAGTTAGAAAAATTTTAATAACTATTTGCAAGCAGATAGCATAAATTGGGTCGTTAATGGTTGTAGGAAAGCAGGCCCATAATTTAAATGCGAATTGTGGAATATTTTGTTTAAATGAACCTCCAACAGTATCCAACACTCGACTACAACCTAACCTTCTCGTTCCTGTGCATAATATATTTTTAAAAATCCCGCCAGATTCAAAAATGGACATCTATGTATCGGAATCACTGAGCGGAACAGCTGGTCCGACAAATGATGTCTGGAGCCGCGACAACTTCGGGGAGTTGGTTGACAGCTGTCAGGAGGGGAGGATGCGTTTTTTTTGCGAGATGTCTCCCGGACGATAAATTTTTTTTTAAGAAAAACGAAAAGAATGCGGGAAAAAATGAGTAGAGACGTGGCTTTTCTGATCACGATTTTGGAAAGGTGAAAGAATGGGTCGAGGAAGGAGATAGCCCGCGGCTAGCGGCGCGGACTAGGAAAAATGAGTGCCTTGTGTAGTTTGGTCATTTGCATGTTGTTGAATATATGTTTTTTTTTGTATTATTAACTTATCATGAAGAACTACTCCCCCTCTTGGGATCGCTGTACATTTGACCATGCCGCATAAAGAGATAATGAAAACGGCGTAGTGCATTAACCTTCGGGCGGGCGCAATGCATCTGACAGATTAAGTGGCCAGTTTTTGTTGCGCCAATCAGCGATACGTAAAGGGAGAGATCTGAAACTCACAGTAGCTTAATCTTTATCGATCGACTATCCAAAGCAGTTTTCAGTTTCTATCTACCATATGTCTGAGGGGCGGGAGGGGATGAAATAATCTCTCAGATGTATTGCGCCCGATTGTGTCATTTTCTCCTTTTCTATGAAAATTTCCTCATGTTATACTCTTCACATTGCTTAATAACGTTGTGTTCACTTTTAGGTTCACCAAATCGTTCAATAGTGTGTTTCTAGTAAAATAAGCTCACATTTTTTAAGCGGTCGAGTTGTTGGAGGTTTTTTAAATATTGAAGCTATTGAAAGCGGAATATTATTAGAAAATTTAAAATGTGAAGGGTATCAAACTTTGTGAGCCAGTTTTTGTTTCTAAATTACGTAGAACTGTTTCAAAAAGACAATGCAACAATAAATAAGAGTCTAAAATATACAGAAACTTAGTTTCATCCCTTTTTCTGCACTTAATCTGTCAGATGCATTGCGCCCGATCGTGTTAGGATTAGTATTGCGCCCGCCGGAAGGTTAAGCCCCTCCCATTCCAGGGGCGAATTTTAATTTTCGAAGGGAGGTGCCCTACGTGATTTTTCTTCGGCCGCGGGCGCCTCAGGACGGGTTTATTTGTGAAATTGTGTGGGTTTAGTTAGGCCGGGACCCGTCGCCATCCGGGTCCACGGTGCAAAATAGGATGGCACATGCGCGTCGGCTAATATTCGCGATATTTACCCCAATATTAACCCTCATGTTGTGATGTGATCCGCAGGCATGCGATATCCTTTTTTTGTAAAAGGACAGGAGCAACAAGTGGCGCAAACCCCACCCGTAACTCCCGATACTGAGCTACAGCAAGCGCATGCCGCTGCTCGCTGGTTGAGGGGCCCTATCTGCCTGCCTAACCTCCACGGTTGAAGAGGCATTGGTCCCGTCCCCTTGGTATCTTCGGATAGCCAAATCCTTTCGTGTAATGTGTAAAATAGTAATTGTAACCGTTGTCGGTAAATTGAAACTTATTAGCAGATAGCTAGTCTATCTAGTCATACAATTCATTCAAGCTTTTATATCAGCCAAACTTGCAATTTTGGCATTATGATCTTATAGGTTTCCATCCATCGGCTGACTGAAAACAGAATAAGAAATTCTGGCGGACGTCCCAAATTGCAGAAAAAATAAATACATAAAGACCTAAAGGAACTTGTAACATATACAGGGTGTCCGGAAACCGCCGCATAAACGCACCAGATTGTGACTCTTCATGTAATTTCCAGCAAACATATGTACGGAACATATCCCCAATTCTTAACTCTTTAGCTGCCACAGGTATTTGAAGATTTTTGAAAAAATCATTTTCTTGCACGACTTAAACCTCAATATCTCCAAAGCTATACAAGCTAAAATAGCCAAATAATATGATTAGTAGTCAGGGTGGTGTAGCGGTTAGTGCGCGCGCCTTCAGTGCACAGGATCATGAGTTCGAATCTCACCGTGTCCCATGGTGTTTTTCGAACTCACGAGCTTGTGACGGACTATGATCTCACTCAGATGTTAAATGAGTACCCATTTATGGGGATAAATAACACTGCTGAGTGTGATGCTGATCTCATTACCTCAACAAAAAGCAGATAAGATCTTGGAAATAGGATGTCACTAACACATCCTGCGGCCTTAGTCCAATGTTGGATTGTCGCGCCTGTTATTTATTTTATTTATATGATTAATACAGAAGCAACAAATTTACCTAAATAAGAAAACTAATCACACTTATAGGCCAGTCAAAATCGACATTAAGCTCGGAATAAATGGAATACTACCGTTCTTTCGCTTATCTGTTTTAGAGTATTACTGGCTATATAAATCCAGATTTGCAACCCTGGGTACCCTGTGCTAATTTTTTGGCGAGCGAAAAAGAACCATTTTTTTGCTCTTTTTTTACATTTCCAACAATATTTTTGTAAAAAATTATCTTGGAAAAAAAACCATGATCAGCACTTTGAAAGTAGACAAAATTTCCAATTCAATGATGTCCTTACCACTTTTGTAGGTCAAATATTAACGGAGATACAGGTTTTCAAAAATAGAGTATTTTCCACAAAAAAATGGCGAATTCTATGCTTATGTTGTTTGCCGAAACGACATTTACTTGAAATTAGCATTTTTTGGTAAAAAATACCCTATTTTTAAAAACCTGTAATTCCGTCAATATTGGTTAGGACATCATTGGATTGGAAATTCTGTCTACTTTCAAAATGCCAAGCACAGTTTTTATCCAAGATAATTATTTTAAAAAATATTGTTGAAAATGTGAAAAAAGAGCAAAAAAAATGCTCTTTTTCGCTCGCCAAAAAATTAGCACAGGGTCCCCAGGTTTGCAAATCTGGATTTATATAGCCAGGGCCGGATTTACCCTCTGTAGCGCCCCTGGGCAGTAGTCGAGTTGCCGCCCTCCGTCACAATTTGTTTAACATAACGCCGGAAACCACGTTTTCTGAAGTGGCAGCATAAGCAACTCCTAAGACTGTCACATGATGGGAAGTAATGCGATACGACATTGTTGAGAATGTTGATCTCCAAGCGATTTCCCGATTTACGGGTATATCGACTCGGAGAGTGCAAAAAATTGGCATTAGTCGGGAAATCGCTCGGAGATCAACATTCTCAACAATGTCGTATTTGTGTACCCGCACTGAATGGGAACCGGGACGGCAGCGGAGGGCCCCATGGCTGTTTCGTGAGATGCGGAGGCTGCGTCCCAACACGCATCTCGTTATTAAATAATTCGATTCTTTAGAGGGCAATATAAAGCTTAATACATACACTCGGTGCTAAAAGCTGCCACTTTTTAACTCGATATTTATTATTTTATCATCGCGAAAGGTATTGATGCCCTGGGAGCGCATCTGAACTCTTTTTCCCCGGGGTGACCCCCGTTCTCCCGCTACAGCCCACTAAATTGATTTTTTTCAGTTCGCAGATGAGTTTCCGTAACATTTAGTGAAATTGAAGTCAATCGAAAGGTTTCGAAAACAATGGATATTAATTCCTTTCGCCTTCCGCCACAGACCCTCCGATCGATCCGCCAGATTTTTTGATTGCGAGATAAATCGGAACGTCTATGGGACCATCGGATTCAATTTTTTTATTTGACGTGTGGAACGTATTGCCAATGCAATTTTCCGTATAAGCTGTCAGGACAATTATGTGTTCTCAGTTGCTGATTTTTTGACATAAGCCTGTGGTGGTTCTTCATGCTGTGGTTGTGGCGGTCATTATCCATCAAAGTAGCCATGGATATCTTCATCCATCTTTCATCGCCAAAAATGGTTTAATTTTCGCTATTTTGTGTTGTTTCTTGTGGACCGTAAGACTGACAATTTCAGATTTGCCCGATAAATTGCCTAATGTATGTGCTGTACGGGCGGCAGATCGATTGCCCAATCGATCGGCCCAGAAACCGTCAGGTTTGTGGCGGCCTTTAGTCACAACTATTCTCCAGCTGCAGCCCCACGAAATGGTCGTAATAAAACCAGTCCAAAATTGCAGTTTACGGCAGGAGGAGGTGGAGACAGAAATTGGATCTAGGGAACATATCCGTTCATTGGTGGTCAAGACCTTTCGTTATAATAGGGTAGAAGTAAAAAGTGTCCGGTTTTCTTGGTTCCTCATCTTCTATACTTTTTTGACCAAAATATAGTGCCAAAGGTCTGGCCAGACCTTTGTGCCTACAGAAGGGTTAAGATGGAAAAAAAGATTGTTTTTGGGTCAAATCTCGCAAATTTGATGAAGATATCCTAGAATAATATGTTTAGAAGTATTTTGCAAAAATTTAAAAAAATCGGTTGAAGTTTTGAATATGTTTTTGATGATTTTCAATTTATAGTGTTTTTTGATACCCAATAGGTCTGGCTAGACCTACAGTGTTTCCCTCCATTTTTGTCTCAAGGTAAAAAGTGAAAATATTGAATTCTCCAAAAATTCTTCTATTTATGATGTAATAATGTCATTAAAATTCAATTTGTACGATAAACGATAAAATTTTCTGAGATTTTGCTTTAAAAAGCCGTGAAGTTCGTAAATTGGGTACGCCTAATTTTATCACATCTTATAACATCACCTAATCAACTGAGATTTGATTCTAGGGAATTCAAAAGAGTTTTATTTTCTTTGTAATAGTAAGAACTAAGTATTAGTCACTTACGAACGTGTTTCTAAATAGATTTAATTGAGATATTTACGGAAAATTTAGAATGAAATTATTTTTGCGCTTGAAAATTCCCTATTTCTTTCTAGCTATTTACCCAAATCTGCAGACTAATATCAGGGTAAAATCTACCAACAAAGCGCTAAATACGTCCCCACAGATATTGGAATCAGAAAATTCGATCAAACTTTCTGTACGGATACGCAATGAAAAAAGAGAATAAAAAAAGAAGAAAATAAGGGAAAAACGTGTTTGTACTAATACCACCTCAAAATATGCTACTTAAAAACGCTTCCAGTATATCTACAAAAACGATTTTAATGCTTTTATTGTTTATAAATGGTTGTAAAGAATGGGTAGAATGATTCTACCGTTAAAAATTTTACTTTTTCTAAAAAATAAAAAAATTTTCTCAGTAGGTCCAGCCAGACCTATTGGGTATAGAATATGCATATTGTAGTAGGTGCCGACAGAAGGGTTAATTTTCTCCAACTTCTGTCAAGTTGAGGTGCTTGTACGATTCTTTTAAAAATTGACGCATAGTCTTACGATCATATCTTTCTTACATCATTTTATTCTAGTTCCATTATTTCTAACAGTTTTGGTGCCTTAAGTGCAGAAAACTAGGGTTAATTTTGGCTCGATTTCGACATACTTTGAATAGATTTTATACCAATTGCAGATCATTAGGGGCAGTGTGAATTGAATTGTATTGAATTCAAGCTAAAATTAACCCTAGTTTTCTACACTTAACGTATAAAAACTCTTAGAAGTAATGGAGCTCGATCAAAATGATGTAAGAAAGATATGATTTTAAGACTATGCGCCAATTTTTAAAAGAATCGTACAAGCACCTCACCTTGTCAGAAGTTGGAGAAAATTGAGATGGAAAAAAAGATCGTTTTTGGGTCAAATCACGCAAATTTGAATTTGAAGCTCTGTAAAAACCAAACCTTTTATCTGATTTTAGTGTGGCTAGTTTTATTTTACAGGTAAATTTGTTGGCTGTCATAATAATTTTACTTCATTATTCTAGCTAGTCTAGCTTTGGAGATATTAAGGTTTAAGTCGTGCAAGAAAATGATATTTTAAAAAAATCTTAA
Source organism: Microchrysa polita (assembly GCA_949715475.1). Lineage (NCBI taxonomy): Eukaryota > Metazoa > Arthropoda > Insecta > Diptera > Stratiomyidae > Microchrysa > Microchrysa polita. Next base: position 89,676,974 of record OX454415.1, read on the forward strand.
AATGCCTGTGGCAGCTAAAGGGTTAAGCTGAGGGGGTATGTTTAGTACAACTTTTTTGCTGGAAATCACATGAGGAATCACAATCCGGTGCGTTTATGCGGCAGTTTCCGGACACCCTGTATTGCACAGAACATTAATTCAATGGAAGGATTAAAGTTTCAGAAAAATGCCGCCCTTCAAAATTTGCCGCCATGGGCAGTTGCCCAGGTTGCCCATATGGGAAATCCGGCCTTGTATATAGCCAGTAATACTCTAAAACAGATAAGGGAACGAATTTATTCCGAGGTTAGGCCTTTTTTTGTAAAGTTTTACTGGCGTATTAAATCGGATGAGAGGTTTGGTTTTCACAGAGCTTCAAAGTTAAATTTTTTGCGATTTAACCCCAAAAACTAATTATTTTCCATCTCAATTTTCTCCAAATTCTGCCAATTGCTTGTACGATTCTTTTAAAAATTGGCGCATAGTCTCGCGATCATATCTTTCTTACATCATTTGATTCTAGCTCCATTATTTCCAACAGACAACAGCCTAAATTGCAAAAAAAAATAGGATTATTTTTGGCTCGATCGTACAAGCACCTCACCTTGGCAGAAGTTGGAGAAAATTGAGATGATAAAATAATTTTGGGTCAAATCACAAAAATTTTACTTTGAGGCTCTGTAAAAACCAAACCTCTTATCCGATTTTAGTGTGGTTAGCTCATTAGTTTTAGCATATAGGTAAATTTTTTGGCTGTAATAATCATTTTATTTCGCTATTGTAGCTATAGTCTAGCTTTGGAGATATTGAGGCTTAAGTCGTGCAAGAATTTTTTCAAAAATGTTCAAATGCCTGTGGCAGCTGAAGGGTTAAGAATTGGAGGTATGTTCCGTACAACTTTTATGCTGGAAATCACATGAGGAATCTCAATCTGGTGCGTTTATGCGGAAGTTTCCGGACACCCTGTATGGAAAGATATTTATTAAAACTACATACATATATAGGAATTTGTATTTATGTACTACTCGCTATAAATCGATCCATTCCTAAATAAAATACGGATACTTATAATCCTATATTATATTGCGATACATTTTCCTTATTATCATTAAATTTCAGAAATTCAAATTTTCTTTTATACAAAATAGATGAAAGTACATCTCTGTACCTTTGCCGCTGTTAAAGGGTATATGAATATGATGAATGTTCCTCCCTATCTTGTGGATGCGTGGTCACGCTTTTCTGAATTTGGCGTGCTTATTCTAAGCTAGAGATGTCAGAAAGTTTCAGACAGATCGAAAAACGAAAGAGTTACATTCGCACTTATGCCGCTAGACGAAGGTTAAATGTTTCTTCGCCCCGGGTCCATCTCCGGTGTTACGCCTTGGCGACCGCTGCTGATCTCATCCAATAGGATCAGGCTTCATGATCGTCGCTGTAAAACAAAACCGGCATAAGTGCAAAAATTTCGTTTTTGATTTTTTGATATCAAAAAAAAATGTTTTTTTTTCTCTATTTTTCTGTCATACCGGCACATTGTATAGTCGAGTAAAAATACATCAAATGGGTGCAAATTGCCCTTCAAATTAGTAAAAGGCAGATCTATCGGGCAATACGCCAATCGCTACAAAAATTTCCGAAGAAAAACCGTTCATAATTGTAAGTAAAACCGAATTATCTTACAATATTCCTTATAGAATACTGTGCAACAGTGCAAACAGTGCCCCTGTTTTTAAATCAAACTGGCATAACTGCTCTGATTTTAAAACCAAACTGGCATATCTGCAGATTTCTTCTAAATTAAGCATTTTTCAATTTATTTGTAACTACTACTTCAATAATAACAGTATGCAAATAAACTTAATCCAATTTTGTGTGACTTCGTGGTGCATCGAACGGACGTTTATATTAAAATACCGTTGGCAAAAACTTCAAAACCCTCTGGTGTAAAATATGGATTTTGCAGATATGCCGGTTTTGTTTTACAGCGACGTGTGATGTGGTGCGGTACGCACAACACTATAGAGAGTTTTACCAAGTCTTAAGCTCTCCATAGACCTTCCAATTGATTGTACAATCTTTTTGATCGTCAGATAAATTAAAAGGTGTATGTGACCACCTAAACCAATTTATTGGACGTGTGGATTTTGACATGGAATTTTTCATACGATCTGTCATATGATTGATTGACAATCATGTGTTTCCAGTTGCTAATTTTTTCACATAAACCAATGGTTACTCTTTATTTGTGGGTGTAGCGGTCATTGTTCATGGAAAGAAGCTATGGATGCCATCTTCCATCGCCACAAAATAATAATTTGTGTTGTGTCGGGTGGATCGTGAGCAGGGCCGGATTTCCCATATAGGCGGGCGCCAAATTTTGAAAGGGCTGCATATTTCTGAAACTTTCATACTTTCTATTGATTCTGTGATGGAATTTCGAGAACTCAAGAGGCAGGCAATCAATTAAACTCTGCAAAAGCGGTCGCTTTGGTGAAAGATTTGCAAATTTTGCGACTCTATAAGCTCTATTTCACTTATTTATTGATCCTTGATTTCCAAATTTTCCAAAATGGGTGACTATAAAAATTCATAAAATTTTTTGTTCTACCCCTGAAGCCTGCCAATTCAGCAATGGCTTTGGTAGATAAGGTAGATTGTGACGGTGTTATTGTTATGCGAATATCTCATCTGGCAATTAAAAAAATCGAACGGCATAAAGGAACACTATCTTGAACGCTTACACGAATGGAATGAAATTTCAGTTACCAGTAAAATTTCATATCACCGTTATTATCTACGACCAAGAAAATACATGGACATAGTCATAAGGCCAGGGTGACCAGATAACCACGGTAAAAAAAATGGGCACAGTATACTATGCCTGGGGAGGTGAAATGTCGTATGTTTTTCCTGCTTAAGGGCTGAATTAAGATCGAGAGTGAAATTTTTCCCGCTGCGATTTTATCAATAAAAATGCTTTACTGTCATGGAATATGTCACAAACGGTGGGGGATTCCATAAGCTACAATCCGAGACCGGTTCCATAATTCTCCTCGCCCATTTTATGTATTAATTTTCGATTCCCCGGTCATTTGACATTTCACGATGAAATAACCGGAAAAAAATAAATAAAATGGCCGAGAAAAATCATGAAACTGTTTTCGGATTGTAGCTTATGGAATTCCCCAGCATGCCCCGCATATTCCATGACAGTAAGGATACATTTTCATTGATAAAAACCGTAGCGGACCGAAATTTCACTCTCGATATCAGTACTAGGCTTCATTCGTAAAAACACACCTGAAATCACCAGGTTTAAAGGCTTAGATTCTACTTTCTTTTAGTTAAATTATCAGTTTTTTTTTCGACTGGACAAAAATTATTTTTTGTGAAATCGGGCCTTGTCTATTTTGTAATTTAAATTGGTCACAATATCATGAAACTAGGCAGGGCCTAAGACCTAAGGGAAAAGCAATAACGAACAATGGATGCGATATTTTTCATAACATTTTCTCTCTTGGTTTTTTTCTGGTAAATAGATGATTTTATTTCTGTATTATACTGTTTAGTAAATAGGTTTCTTAGTACTATATTTTAATTAATTACATCCCTTAGATACTGATAACTTAATTTCCGAAAAGTATCTGAAATTTATAGTAACATATTAAGAAAAAAGGACCAAAATAGATGGGTGGCCTCTCAGGCCGAGTGCGCCCGATCTTGTTTTGATTTGAGGTGCGCCCGGCGGAGTATTAAGGAAATTTAGTTATCGTTAGCGAAGGTCAAAGTAATAATATCTCTAGAAAATTTATAACAGACAAGCTGGCCTGGCAAAAATCGTATATTTAAAAAAAGAGAGGTGGGGCTAATTCAGTCCACGATTTCTTAAGGAACAAACTTATTGGCAAAAATCGTATATTAAAAAAAAAGAGAGGTGGGGCTAATTCAGTCCACGATTTTTTAAGGAACAAACTTATAGTAAGGCTTTGCATTGATCATCGATTGTGAATGTACCCTGACCTCACATGCTACCGGTCAGCGTGGTTATTTTTTGCAACCCTTGCGGCGTATAGCTAGCTGACTGGAACACCATCAGGTTTCATACGCAATTAAATTAAAACGGCAACCAGCAGTCACAGGACTATCTTCTATCCGTATTGAAACAAATATATAAATACTATCAAATTTGAATTAATATTGAAAGCAAAATATGTTGCCATTCAAACTGGACTGGACTCAATGGCGGGCAGGTAGACGCAGAGTGAGTTAGACATGTCCCCCTAAAGGGGACGCCTGCATATACCAAAATTTAATATTGAGGTTCCATGTTCCAGGACTTTACTCTTCACTGTACATCTTTTAGAAAACAGGTATTTTTGGAATTAACTTGTTCTCTTGACTGTCACAGTAAAAATTCTTGGACTAAATTGTAAACCATGCCATGTATTACTGCCAATTTCCAATACAAACAGATATAAATTTAATACTTTTCAAAATATTACTTTTTTCATAATATATTGTCTATTAAAACTTAATCAAACTTGGTGTCACATAAATTTTTTAATATAATAAGTATTAATTCCTTCAGGCACTTCATACTGAGCTAATACAAAATTGGATTAAAATGGGTTGAAATAAAGTATTTATTTCAAAACTGCTAAAACTTATTCCAATTTGTATTCACTTTCAATAAGAAGGAATTATGATATATTCCTCATTATATTACCATATTTAAGAAGTTGTGAATTGTATTGTAAACCTAAATGCTTAATTACTCAAAATGGTTAATACCGCACTAATTGAATTTAATACATTTGTGAAGATTTTGTAATAAAACATATACCAAGTTGGTCTAACATTCTACTAGTAATATAGTCGGGTATATATGCAATACTAGAATTTATTAAAATTCAAAATACACAATATTCAATCCAAAATAAGGTGTAAATTGTAATATATCGCAGTATAAATGAAAGACGATGCTTGAGCTCTAATCACAGACTGGCTGACTTTTATTCAAACTTGTTATCAGGTAGTTACACAGGTAGCTACAATGGTTATGTTGTGTGTGTATGTAAAGTGTTACATATAGAAATGCTCTAATACTCAACACGCCCCTCCTTAGGGTTGTTTATATCTACGATCTTTAAAATAATATTACAAAATATGTACTCGAATTTAATTTACGAACTAATTTAGTATATAATCCAAAATTACAATTCAAATAAAATTTAAATATTCAAAACAGCTTTCATGCTAATAAATTGAAAAGAATATAAAAACAAAAGATAATAATGAAATCATCATCTTGATCAGTTAGTCAAAGGGTTGGACTACTCTCCCGTCTCGTCTTGGACGTAGTTTCCTCGACCTTCGTTTATCTGAATCATCTTCTTCATTTGAAATTTCACTATCAGAATCGGACTGAAAATTCGACCTTTTCCGTGCCAATCTGGGTCATCAGAAGATGAATTAAATATGGGTGATTCAAGTAAAGTGTCGTCCGCGGTTTCTGGAGAAGTATTTATATTGTCTTCATGGGAACTAGTATTGTAATAATATCTATTGAACGCACCCATGTAATAATATCTATTGAACGCACCCATCACCACTACTGAAGAATTACTTTGTACATGATTGTAATCTTAACAGTTACACGACAACCGGGATAGCCAGAAGTCGAATAAAGTTGTGCACACGAAATCTATTCTTTTATTAATTTTGGCCAATTAATACATGGTGTCAGAAGTGGGAAAACATTTAAAACAACAGTGGAAAATCATACGAATTTGTGGATCTACATTGATACGAGTACGTGGAGTCGAAACAACGCATTGCAACGTGGAAATTTTTCTCAATACAAAATCGTGGATTATCGGCTATTTTAAACGCCATCGTAGTGCTTCAAGTATCAGTTTGACGAGTTCAGCGAAAAAGTAAATCAACGAAACAAGTATTTATTGAATTTCTCGCCAAATTGCATTTCAACTTTTGTGAAAATGGCGTCAACAGATCGTTTACCAGCGCCATTGGATTGTTCAAATCTGTCACGCGAATGGCCTACATGGAAGCGTACATTCCAAATGTATATGCTAGCGAATGGCAAAGATACCGAATCAGAGTCAAAACAAATTGCTACGTTATTGTGGTTAATCGGCCCGCAAGCTGTCGAAATATACAATACGCTCTTTCCAAATGACGGAACCGTTGACGGAATCGTTGGAAATCAAGCACAAGCTTTAAATCAAGAAGATGCACAAGAAGATGCGCAACCACCAGTAAATAATGTGCGAACATTAAAAGATGTCATTGAGGCATTTGATAATTATTGCATTCCACGCCGAAATTCCACAATGGAATCGTTCAAATTTAATAACATCGTGCAAAAAGAAAAGCAATCGTTTGCCGATTTTGAAACAGAATTAAGAACCCAAATCCAGTATTGTGAATTTAAGTGCGTATGCGGCCAATCGTATGAAAACCGTATGCTAGTCGACCGGATTATCATTGGTGTCAACGACAAGAAGTTACAATTGAAGCTGTTGGAAACAAAAACTGAGACACTACCGGCTATCATAGAGAAATGCAAAGCATTTGAAGCGGCCAACCAAAATAAATCATTATTGGAGAACACTAGTAATTCAAGTGTGTATTCTGTTTGTCAACCGAACGTGCCAGGAACTGTCAACGCTATAACACGACGCTGCTACAATTGTGGTGCACTTTATGGACCAACACATCGAGCCGAATGTCGAGCGAAGGGCATCCAATGCAGATCATGCGGAAAAGTAGGGCATTTTAGCAAATTCTGCAAGTCGAAGCCGATAAAACTCACAACGGGAACCGATGGCAAAGACGGAAAGAAGCAGGTTTCATCATTGAAGTGGAGCGAAATTGGTAACAGTAGTAAAATAGGTGATGGGTTTGCTAATAAACTAAGTAGTGGAAAATTCATTTTCAGAATAAACAGCATGGTATCGAAAATTAGGTGGACGAAAACATTTAAGATAGGAGACCAGACAGTAGATTTCAAAATCGATACTGGAGCAGAAGTCAATTGCGTTCCAATCACAATAATAAACAATTTAAAAGTGAGAATTCAAAATACAAATTTTTGTCTGTATGATTACAACGATAATCCAATTAAAGTTTTTGGTACTGTTCAGTTAGATTGTTTCGATTTGGAAAAGAAAAAGGAAAATAGATGTCTTTTTGTTGTTGTGGATGACAATCACGAACCAATACTGGGACTTAAAACTCTGATCGATCTTAACTTGATAAAACGCATTGATTTAGTTTCTAGGTTACCTCTTTCAAAGGAAAGATTCGTGGAATGTTACTGTGATGTTTTTGGGGGCCTTGGTAAGTTTCCACAGAAGCAGTCCATTGTTTTAAAGGAAAGCGCCGTGCCGGTTTTGCATTACAAGAAACGTATTCCTCATAGTTTGCTCGAGCGTTTGGAAAAGGAATTGAAGGAAATGGTTAAAAATGAAATTATATCACCAGTCACTGATCCAACCGACTGGGTTAACAACTTGCAGATAGTTGAGAAGCCAAATGGTAAATTGAGAATTTGTTTAGATCCTAAGCCGCTAAACGAAGCAATCAAAAGAGAACATTTTCTGATCCCCACAATCGATGATTTCACTTGCCAACTTGCAGATAAGCGTGTATTCACTGTCCTTGATCTCTGTAGTGGATTCTGGCATATGGAGTTGGATGAAAAAAGCTCACGTCTAACAACTTTTATGACCCCATTTGGTAGATTCAAGTTTAACCGCGTGCCTTTCGGTGTAAACTGTGCACCAGAAATGTTTCAGCGAAACATGGTGCACATATTTGGTGATATTCCTGGAGTGATTGTGTACTTCGATGACGTTGTTATTGCCGGTTCAACAGTAGAAGAACATGACAAAACATTATCTTTAGTACTTGAAAGAGCGCGAAAGAATGGCGTACGATTTAATCCAGATAAAGTGCAATATCGTCAATCTCAAGTAGAATTCATGGGTCATATATTGTCGCATGGCCACGTGAAATCAAAGAATAAATATCGAGAAGCTATCCTGAATATCAAAAGACCCGAAAACAAGCATGATGTTTTAAGATTTCTTGGCTTTCTTAAATATCTAGCAAAGTTTATTCCTAACCTATCTCAAATAACAGCAAATTTGCGTAATTTAACACGCAATAACGTTGAATTTTCGTGGACTGACGCTCACGAAGCGGAGTTAAAGAATTTACTAAATATTGTTGCATCAAATCCAGTACTGGGCATTTATGACAGAACTAAACCGGTGGTCATTCAAACAGATGCATCTAAGGACGGCCTGGGTTGTGTGCTGCTGCAAGATGGACAACCAGTAGCATTTGCATCGAGGACCCTTAGCAAAAGTGAGCAGCGGTGGGCTCAAATAGAAAAAGAACTTCTCGCAATCGTTTTCGCATGTGAACGGTTCCATTACTATGTTTATGGCCGTGAATTTACTGTGGAAAGCGATCATAAGCCGCTTGAAACGCTAATTAAACGTGACATCGATGATGTAACTATGCGTTTACAGCGAATGCTAATGTTTCTGCTAAGATATCCTAAAATGCGCGTCGAATTTAAGCCCGGCAAGGAAATGCTTTTGGCTGACTGCTTGTCCCGAGCACAATTGCCAGAAATAAGTGAGAACCCTGAGTTATCAGGTATGGTTCATGCCATAACTAAATCGGTATGTATGTCTGAGGATAATTACAAATATTATTGCTCAATCATTGAACGCGATGAGAAGTACAAACAAATTTGTGAGTATGTTAAGAAAGGTTGGCCGTCATTTCACCAGTTGGACAGGTTGAGCCAAGAATTTTTTAAATTAAAATCCGAACTACATTTTGAAAATGGTCTGCTTCTACGTAATTATCGACTAGTAATTCCGACGGAGCTGCAAAACCGAATTGCCAAATGGCTCCACGCTCCACATTTAGGGATTGAAAAAACACTTGCTAGAGCAAGAGAGCTTTACTATTGGCCTCACATGAATGCTCACATAAAGCGTCTTGTCGAATCCTGTAATATTTGTGAAAAATTTAGACGTAATAATCAGAAGCAGCCGCTGCAGCTAGACGAGGCGCCTGAGTACCCATTCCATATAGCTGGAATGGATATTTTTGAATACGCTGGTATAGATTTCATCTCCATTATTGATGCTTATTCCGGATTTATCATCGTTGAACGCTTAAAGAATAAATCTGCAAGTCATGTGCTTGAACGATTGAAAGAGCGATTTGATCGCTGCGGATACCCCACGAAAATTAAATGTGACAACAGCCCATTTAATAGCGATGCATTTGACAAATTCGCTGATGAATGCAACATCGTAATGCAATATTCGAGCCCGCGATTTGCACAGAGCAATGGACTTGCTGAAAAGGGTGTCGCCATAGCTAAAAACATTCTCAAACGTTCCTTCGAAGCAAATGATACTATAAATTATCAATACCGCATTTTAGAATATAATACAACTCCAGTGGCAGGAATGCAATTAGCTCCTTGTCAGTTATTTACCGGTCGTTTATTGAAAACAAAACTCCCCATTTCAAAATCACTATTGTTGCGAGGCAAAATATCGGAAGCCCAAATTAAAACAAAAATAAACAAAAAAAGAGAGAAACAAAAGTATTATTTTGATCGGAACGCAAAAGATCTGCCAAAGTTAGAAATCAATGATCTTGTCATTTTTAAAAAGTCTGGAAAGGACTGGCATTATGGAAAAATTGTTGGTAAAGTCAATAATCGTTCGTATATTGTTAAAGATAGTTTTAATAACCACTATAGACGTAATCGACAATTTATAGCGCCGACTAAAAATAATAATTTTAATCCTAGCGACTTATTATATGAAGAGTATATACAAAATAGTGATAGGGAAAATACAAAAGAAATAGTTGTGCCTGTAAATGACAATTGCATGGATCGTCCAAATTGTGAAGCAGAAGCACCGGAGCTATCAGTGCGCGAAAAAAATGACTCGGCTGACGTGTACGAGACTGCTGATAGTGAAGGTTCTAAAGCGGAGTGCATAGGTAATGAGGCATCTACTCCTTTGATTGGTCCCGGGCTAATAACAACCCGTTCTGGACGTGTCAGCCGACCACCTGAGAGATATGGTAGTAACTAAGAGATAGGTCGATCCAAAGCTGTAATAATTGTTACAAATCCTAAAAAAAAAAATAAAAATAAAAAAGCGTGTAATAATATCTATTGAACGCACCCATGTAATAATATCTATTGAACGCACCCATCACCACTACTGAAGAATTACTTTGTACATGATTGTAATCTTAACAGTTACACGACAACCGGGATAGCCAGAAGTCGAATAAAGTTGTGCACACGAAATCTATTCTTTTATTAATTTTGGCCAATTAATACAAGTATCTTCATCCGAATGCATCATATCCTTCGAGCAGGTATTAATAGAAGGAGAGGAAACATCACTTAAAAAGTGTGCCGAAAGCGCGAATTCATGGGAGAGAAAAATGCAATAACAACACTGTTGAAGCAAAGCGATTTGACACAAGTAGAGTAACAGTACACCTCAATTCAAACAAAGTTCCATGCTTTGACAACCCACTATTAAAGACAAAGAGAATGAAGAAGAAGAAGAATTCAACCAAGCGCACACGAATTTTTGACACAGTTACCCAGCCAGCATTGGCATCATATATCGTAAACACAGACCAAAATAATCTTTACTTCATGCATCACAAATCGACGTTCTGTATCGATAGACCACGCTGTTGAAGTGCAACACATGATGGCCAGCTGAAGGAATGCCCACGCATCAGCTATTCACTACAATGTATAGCTATTTTTTTTTCTTTTCATTTGAAACCCACTATTTGGATATTGAATGGGCTTAGTTTTCGTGATTTCTTCCGTTCGTTGAGACTGCGTACCTAAGTTCGCAACAATCGGATGAAAAAACAAACTTTTTTTTTAAACGAAAGTGTTTAAAAAGTGTGTACGTCGCGATTGCAGTGAAGTAATTATTTATTTTGATGTACTTTTGCTCAGTTTTATTGTGTTTAAAATGTTTTTTTTTGTGAGTCTGAAATCAAAACGTTGCAAGTAAGTGATAGTTTATTTACCTAGTTCCAAAAGGACCATGGTCTCGGTTTCTTCAAAACTCAACAGATTTTTTTTATACACATTACTCTTGTACATAATCTAATGACTAAAAAAAAAACTTTAGATAAAACAATTACTTACAATCCTTCTACATTCGGTAATCGTAAGCCAGGTGATTTATATAACGTTGAAATCACTAGAAATCACGCATAGTGTCCCATTGGTCTTCATTTTGATACCTCGCAAAAACTAATTTTTATACTCTTCGCTTAATAAGCGAAAAGGGTATACATATTAACTTTGTCATGAAGTTTGTAACGCATTGAAGGAAGCATCTCCGACCATATAAAATACATATGTATATATATGATCAGCGTCACAAGCTGAGTCGATTGGACGATGTCCGTCTGTCTGTCTGTTGCGACGCATTTTACTCGGCTATGTTTTTGTTAATTTACATATATACAGGGTGTCCGGAAACTGCCGCATAAACGCACCGGATTTTGATTCCTCATGTATTTTCCAGCAAAAAGTTGTATGGAACATACCCTCTTAGCTTAACCTTTTAACTGGCACAGGCATTTGAAGATTTTTGCAAAATAATTTTCTTGTACGATTAAAACTTCAATATCTCAAAAGCTAGACCAGCTAGAATAGCAAAATAAGATGATTACTACAGCCAACAAATTTACCTAAAAAATAAAACTAACGGCACTAAAATCTGATAAGAGGTTCGGTTTTTACAGAGCTTCAAAGTCAAATTTTTGTGATTTGACCCAAAAACAATATATTTTTCCATCTCAATTTTCTCCAACTTCTGCCAAGGTGAGGTGCTCGTACGATTCTTTTAAAAATTGGTGCATAATCTAACGATAATTTCTTTTTTACATCATTTTATCCTATCTTCATAATTTCTAACAGTTTGAATGCCTTAAATGCAAAAAACTAAGGGTTAATTTTAGCTCGATTTCGATATACTTTGAATAGATTTTACCAATTGCAGATCTTTAGGAGCAGTGTGAATTGAATTGTATTGAATTCGAGCTGAAATTAACTTTAGTTTTTTACACTTAACGTATAAAAACTGTTAGAAATAATGGAGCTACAATAAAATTATGTAAGAAAGAAATGATCGTTAGAATATGCGCCAATTTTTAAAAGAATCGTACAGGCACCTCTCCTTGGCAGAAGTTGGAGAAAATTGAGATGAAAGAATTGACTGTTTTTGGGTCAAATCACACAAATTTGACTTTGAAACTCTGTGAAAACCTAACCTCTTAGGTTAGGTATAGTAGCAAAAACTATGCGAATGAATACTAAAATTTCCTTCAAGAAGCTTTGTTTAAATTTAAAAAAAAACTTAGAGTTACACTGTTTTCATAAAAGTACCTATAATCCTATTTTCGGTCGGTTTTTTGTCTCCGGCCGATTCTCTCCATAAATCATCAGTAAGCTTTGATAAAATTGGTACAAAATAAAGATGAGACATCAAGCTTTAATATGATATGCGACTTCAAAGTAACCAAGGCCAACTTGTAAAATATACTTGAACACATTTAATTTGATTCAAGTGTTCATATATTTTCAATTCCATTCAAGAACATCGTGTTAAAAACTCTATCTCTCAAAAAATATAACATTCATTCCATAATCTTCAGTAACCATATAAACCATTATAAATATATGTAGCATAATTCATTTTTAATCTCCACGAATCATGCATTATTGATCCATTTCGTATAAGCCATTAATATTCTTTACGAGCAATGCATTTAAAATATATGTTACATAAGTATTGCGTAATCTTTATGACTAACGATTATGTAGTCTTTACGATTGATGCATTAAAAATGTATGCAACGTAACTATTACATAATGTTTACGAATAACGATTTTATAATGATTATCCGTAATAAGGCGCAAATGCGTATATACATGAAATAGGGGGACATCGTCATATACTGCTTGTATGAAAACGTGATGAATGAATAAGCAATATGTGCTTACGCGTGTTGCATGAAATAATGATTACAAATGTGTTAAATGCTGGCTGGGTACTACTTTACTGTTAGATGCTTGCTCTCCCATGTATAAGATTCTCGGCACATTTTTGAGCTGTCTCTTTGTATGGAATTCGTAACTTTCGCCCTCTCCTTATATTAATATCTGCTCTAAGGTCATATCTGTATTATTATTTCGAATTCGATCTAAATGTCTTTTGATTTCTTTGCCATTCTGAGTGTAAATGCATGTATAAGAACGGGGACCAATCTTTTGCTTTACTGTTGCTGGCGACCACGAAGGCTTATTAGGATCTTTATAATTTCGTATAAGAGCTTTCTGATGTCTGTCAAGTTAGCACTACCACTTTTAAATATCGATGAACGCTATAGTGCATTAAACGTCGCGAATTTGCCGTGATTCAATGGCAAAATCAAAAAATTTGCCGCGCCCCTCCTTCCCCTTAAAACAACCCCTAACTGTTTTTCAAGCCCCATAGAGCGTAGGAAGCCTTAAAACGCAAGGTTAAGGCATCGCAATATAACAGATTGTACGCACAAGCACGCTCAAGAGCTTACTTATAATATCTGCACCCATACAAAGTTTTCCGCAACCCTCTACACGTTCAAAAACTACCCCTAAGTCCGATTTAGCCCCATACAAAGTTTATGGCGTAACAACTCAAGTTATACGTATAGTCAGAAAACAAAATTTATTCAGTCAAATGCTATACAGGCTAATGATGATATCTGCACCCTTAAAATATTTGCCACGCCCCTCCTTCCCCTTAAAACAACCCCTGTCGAATTAGCACTAACACCCATGTAACGCCGAAACTAAGAATTTACATAAAACCAAAAGTATCCCTGAATTTGCCGCAGGGGTCACTTATAACACCTGAACTTTACAAAAATTTGCCGCGCCCCTCTACACCCCTAAAAACTACCCCTAATTGCTTTTATGGTTATAGCGCAAACACTCAAGTTTTAAACATCGTCATCAAACAAACTGTACGTAGTTGGATACTTTAGGTGTAACTGAAGATATCTACCGCTTCAAAAAATTTGCCGCGCCTTTCCTTCCCCTTAACCCTTCTGTCGGCACCTACTACAATATGCATATTCTATACCCAATAGGTCTGGCTGGACCTACTGAGAAAACATTTTTATTTTTTAGAAAAGGTGAAATTTTTATCGGTAGAATCATTCTATCAATTCCTTACTGCCATTTTTAAACAATAAAAGTATTAAAATCATTTTTGTAAATACGCTAGTTACGTTTTTAAGTGGACATATTTTGAGGTGGTATTATTATAAACATGTTTTTCCCTTATTTTCATCTCTTTTTGCTTCTCTATTTTCATAGCGTATATCTAGTAGAAAGTTTGTTCACATTTTTCAATACCAATATCTTTGGGCAAATATTTGGCGCCTTGTTAGTAGATTTTACCTCGATATTAGTCTGCAGATTTAGGGAAGTAGGTGGAAAGAAATAGGGAAAATTCAAGCGCAAAAATCATTTCATTCTAAATTTTTCGTAAATTTCTTGATCAAATCTTTTTAGAAAGACGTTCGTAAGTCTCTCATACTTAGTCCTAACTATTACAAAGAAAAAAAAACTGGTTTGTATTTCCTAGAATCAAATCTCAGTTGATTAGGTGATGTTATAAAACGTGATGAAATTAGGCATACTTATTTCTTGAGCTTCACGGCTTTTCGAAGAAAAATCTCAGACATTTTTGTAGTTTTTAGTACAAATTGAATTTTAATGACATCATTACATCATAAATATGAGAAATTTAATAGAATTTAATATTTGCACTATTTACCTCAAGAGAAGAATGGAGGGAAAAACTGTAGGTCTGGCCAGACCTATTGGGTATCAAAAAGCACTATAAATTGAAAATCATCAAAAACATACTCAAAACTTCAACCGATTTTTTCAAATTTTTGCAAAATGCTTCTAAACATATTATTCTAGGATATCATGAAATATGAAGTCGCTGCGGTTTCATCTTCTATACTTTTATGACCAAAATATAGTGCCAAAGGTCTGGCCAGACCTTTGTGCCGACAGAAGGGTTAAAACAACCCCTGTCAAGTTTTTTTTTTTTTTTTTTTTTTTTTTTTTTTCCATTTGTAACTGATTATTTTTTTTATTTTATTTATTTATTTATTTATAATTCATTTTAAATTAGGGTTAGAATACAATAATTCAATATACAATACTCGTATTTGTGCAAAAATGTAAAATGTATGATTCTAACTGTTTTCTGGCAGTCCCACTCTAAGCAATGCTTGTGCACTACCACCCTTGTAAAGCCGAAACTAAGAATTTACATAAAACCAAAAGTGTCCCTGAATTTGCCGCAGGGGTCACTTATAACACCTGAACTTTAAAAGAATTTGCCGCGCCCCTCTACACCCCTAAAAACTACCCCTAAATACTTTCATCGTTATAGCGCAAAAATTCAAGTTTTAAGCATCGTCATCAAACAAGCTGTAATTAGTTGAATCCTTTAGGTGTAACTGAAGATATCTACCCCTTCAAAAAATTTGCCGCGCCCCTCCTTCCCCTTAAACAACCCCTGTCGAGTTAGCACTACCACCCTTGTAACGCCGAAACTAAGAATGTACATAAAACCAAAAGGGTCCCTGAATTTGCCGCAGGGGTCACTTATAACACCTGAACTTTAAATAAATTTGCCGCGGCCCTCTACACCCCTAAAAACTACCCCTAAATGCTTTTATCGATATAGCCCAAAAAATCAAGTTTTAAGCATCGTCGTCAAACAAACTGTAATTAGTTGGATCCTCTAGGTGTAACTTAACGTACTCACCCCTTCAAAAAATTTGCCGCGCCCCTCCTTCCCCCTAAAACAACCCCTGTCAAGTTAGCACTACCACCCTTGTAACGCCGAAACTAAGAATTTACATAAAACAAAAAGTGTCCCTGAATTTGCCGCAGGGGTCACTTATAACACCTGAACTTTAAAAAAATTTGCCGCGCCCCTCTACACTACTAAAAACTACCCCTAAATGCTTTTATCGTTATAGCGCAAAAACTCAAGTTTTAAGCATCGTCATCAAACAAACTGTAATTAGTTGAATCCTTTAGGTGTAACTTAAAGTACTAACCCCTTTAAAAAATTTGCCGCGCCCCTCCTTCCCCCTAAAACAACCCCTGTCAAGTTAGCACTACCACCCTTGTAACGCCGAAACTAAGAATTTACATAAAACCAAAAGTGTCCCTGAATTTGCCGCAGGGGTCACTTATAACACCTGAAATTTAAAAAAAATTTCCGCGCCCCTCTACACCCTTAAAACTACCCCTAAATACGTTGATGGTCTCATTTAGAGTTTATAGCGTAAAAACTCAAGTTTTGAGTATCATCGTCAAACAAAATGTATTTAGTGGAATGCTTTAGGGGTAACAAAAGATATCTACTTTCTCAAAAAATTTGCCGCGCCCCTCTCCACCCTCAAAAACTACCTCTAAGTGCAGTTTTAGCCCCATAAAGAGTTTATGGAGTAAAAACTGAAGTTTTAAGTATCGTCCTAAAACAAAATTTATTCAGTTGAATACTTCAAGGGTAACTTAAAATATGTGCACCCTCAAAAACTTTGCCGTGCCCCTTTACACCCTTGAAAATGACCCCTAAGTGTGTTTTTGACTCCATGCAGAGTATATAGCGTAAAAATTCAAGGTTTAAGAATCGTCATGAATGATATTGTTTCTACTTGAATGCTGCAGGGTTTACTTAAAATATCTCCATTTTCAAAAAAAATTCTGTGCCCTTCCATACCCTCAAAAACTACCCCTAATTGCGTTTATGGCCCCATACAAAGTTTATGGCGCAAAAACACATATTTCAAAAATCAACATGAAACAATATTTATTCAGTTAAATGCTACAGGGGTAACTTAAGATATCTACACATTCAAAAAATTTGCCACGCCCCCCCCTTCCCTTAAAAGTACCTTTGTCAAGTTTGAACTACAACCCCAGCAGCGGCGAATTCAAGAATTTCCTTAAAACTTAAAGTATCAAATTGAGTTTGTCAACAGTATAAATGCTGGTTCCTGTAAACTGGTATAAAACTGTTACTCTTCGTGCTTGCACATTGGGGGGGGGGCGTCAATTGCGCATCGTGCAATTCGTGTCTTAAGAAGACCGTGTGTTAAAGGCGTACCGCCAGGTGATGCACGTTAAATCTTGGATATCATCCTAGGGTGATATCCTCCAGGGACTTGTCCCTCTGGATCAGAGCTCAAGTATACTTGCTCTTGGCAGCGTTTATCTTGAGCCCAGCATTTCGACTTTCGCAATCAAAGCATCCTCTGTCGTTCTAATGCTTCAGAGAATATTCTGATTTCCCCCGCTTTAATTAATTTAACCGAAACTCCATCTATACCCGAGGCCTTACCGGCGTTCATACCATAGATTCCCCGCGTCCGATAACCCGCTTCTTCTGCCGATGAAGATGCACTTGTAGGGCCAAAGCGGACCTCAAAAAAGTGAAGCTGCTGTTCTTCCGAAACAGCAGATATCGCTCTTTTTATTTTTACAGGATGGTCGGTAGTTAACGATTTGCCAATTAGTGGCTTAATTGGCTTCGCTTTCACCACGGTAAGCCGCATCATCTGCCTCCTTCGCTAAAGCGTTGATGTAAGTACGCTTGTCACTTAAGGGTAGTTTTTAAGGGGGAAGAGTGGCGCGGCAAATTTATTAAAAGTGAAAATGTCCTTTTAAGCCCCTGCGACAATTAATTGGATACTTTTCGTTTTAAGGAAACTCTTGAATTCGCCGCTACTGGGGTGGTGCTAACTTGACAGGGGTACTTTTAAGGGAAGGAGGGGTGTGGCAAATTTTTTGAATGTGTAGATATCTTAAGTTACCCCTGTAGCATTTAACTGAATAAATATTGTTTCATGTTGATTCTTAAAACATGTGTTTTTGCGCCATAAACTTTGTATGGGGCCATAAACGCAATTAGGGGTAGTTTTTGAGGGCATGGAAGGTCGCAGCAAATTTTTTGAAAATGGAGATTTCTTAAGTAAACCCTGCAGCATTCAAGTAGAAACAATATCATTCATGACAATTCTTAAACCTTGAATTTTTACGCTATATACTCTGCATGGAGTCAAAAACACACTTAGGGGTCATTTTTAAGGGTGTAAAGGGGCACGGCAAAGTTTTTGAGGGTGCACATATTTTAAGTTACCCTTGAAGTATTCAACTGAATAAATTTTGTTTTATGACGATACTTAAAACTTCAGTTTTTACTCCATAAACTCTTTATGGGGCCAAAACTGCACTTAGGGGTAGTTTTTGAGGGTGGAGAGGGGCGCGGCAAATTTCTTGAGAGGGTAGATATCTTTCCCTACCCCTAAAGCATTCGACTAAATATATTTTGTTTGACGATGATACTCAAAACTTGAGTTTTTACGCTATAAACTCAATATGAGACCATCAACGTATTTAGGGGTAGTTTTAAGGGTGTAGAGGGGCGCGGCAAATTTTTTGAAAGTTCAGGTGTTATCAGTGATCCCTGCGGCAAATTCAGGGACACATTTGGTTTAATGAACATTCTTAGTTTCGGCGTTACAAGGGTGGTAGTGCTAACTTGACAGTGGTTGTTTTAGGGGAAAGGAGGGCCGCGGCAAATTTTTTGAAGGGGTGAGTACTTTAAGTTACATCTAAAGGATTCAACTAATTACAGTTTGTTTGATGACGATGCTTAAAACTTGAATTTTTGCGCTATAACGATAAAAGCATTTAGGGGTAGTTTTTAGGGGTGTAGAGGGGCGCGGCAAATTTTTTTAAAGTTCAGGTGTTATAAGTGACCCCTGCGGCAAATTCAGGGACACTTTTGGTTTTATGTAAATTCTTAGTTTCGGCGTTACAAGGGTGGTAGTGCTAACTTGACAGGGGTTGTTTTAAGGGGAAGGAGGGGCGCGGCAAATTTTTTGAAGGGGTAGATATCTTCAGTTACAGCTAAAGGATCCAACTAATTACAGTTTGTTTGATGACGATGCTTAAAACTTGAATTTTTGCGCTATAACGATAAAAGTATTTAGGGGTAGTTTTTAGGGGTGTAGAGGGCGCGGCAAATTTTTTGAAGAGGTACGTATCTTCAGTTACACCTAAAGGATCCAACTAATTACAGTTTGTTTGATGACGATGTTTAAAACTTGAGTTTTTGCGCTATAACCTTAAAAGCAATTAGGGGTAGTTTTTAGGGGTGTAGAGTGGCGCGGCAAATTTTTTAAAGTTCAGGTGTTATAAGTGACCCGTGCGGAAAATTCAGGGACACTTTTGGTTTTATGTCAATTCACAGTTTCGACGTTACAAGGGTGGTAGTGCTAACTTGACAGGGGTTGTTTTAAGGAGAAGGAGGGGCGCGGCAAATCTTTTGAAGGGGTGAGTACGTTAAGTTACACCTAAAGGATCCAACCAATTACAGTTTGTTTGAGGACGATGCTTAAAACTTGAGTTTTTGCGCTATAACGATAAAAGCATTTAGGGGTAGTTTTTAGGGGTATAGAGGGGCGCGGCAAATTTTTTTAAAGTTCAGGTGTTATAAGTGACCCCTGCGGCAAATTCAGGGACCCTTTTTGATTTTATGTAAATTCTTAGTTTCGGCGTTACAAGGGTGGTAGTGCTAACTTGACAGGGGTTGTTTTAGGGGAAGGAGGGGCGCGGAAAATTTTTTGAAGGGGTGAGTATGTTAAGTTACACCTAAAGAATCTAACTAATTACAGTTTGTTTGATGACGATGCTTAAAACTTGATTTTTTCCGCTATATCGATAAAAGCATTTAGGGGTAGTTTTTAGGGGTGTAGAGGGGCGCGGCAAATTTTTTTAAAGTTCAGGTGTTATAAGTGACCCCTGCGGCAAATTCAGGGACACTTTTGGTTTTATGTAAATTCTTAGTTTCGGCGTTACATGGGTGTTAGTGCTAATTCGACAGGGGTTGTTTTAAGGGGAAGGAGGGGCGTGGCAAATATTTTAAGGGTGCAGATATCATCATTAGCCTGTATAGCATTTGACTGAATAAATTTTGTTTTCTGACTATACGTATAACTTGAGTTTTTACGCCATAAACTTTGTATGGGGCTAAACCGGACTTAGGGGTAGTTTTTGAACGTGTAGAGGGTTGCGGAAAACTTTGTATGGGTGCAGATATTAGAAGTAAGCTCTTGAGCGTGCTTGTGCGTACAATCTGTTATATTGCGATGCCTTAACCTTGCGTTTTAAGGCTTCCTACGCTCTATGGGGCTTGAAAAACAGTTAGGGGTTGTTTTAAGGGGAAGGAGGGGCGCGGCAAATTTTTTGATTTTGCCATTGAATCACGGCAAATTCGCGACGTTTAATGCACTATAGCGTTCATCGATATTTAACCCTTTCGGACCTATTGGGACACATATGTCCCGGCGAAATTTTGGTTTCATCTGAAAGAAAAATTATCCATTAAATGTGGTTTAAAGGCGTCCCTTCTGGTATTTTAACGTTTAGATAATTATACAAAAATACGTTTGTCCCGCAGTTTGGTACCCAATTTGCACAGTTCTCGTTTCAAAGTGCAAGGTCTCGCACCTGACGTTCATCATATTCAGAAATACGGTGTTATTTCGGCCAAAAATCAGTATAGGCACAATTTTTATAGGAGAAAAAGTATATTTACATGACAATGTTGTAGTAATTATGTAAGTTTATTATTTATTCTTTACATATATGCTTTTTGTGTATTTTCGTTTTCGGGACCTATGTGTCCCATCGGGTTTCTTTGGTGGTACTAATATGTCCCACTCAGTATTTGGGAATACTTTTCATTTTCAAATTAAATTATAATAAAAAACCTTTTCCTAGCGGAAACTAATAGAATACGAAATATTAGAGCATGTAATAGAGATTTACGCGTCCTGGGATTATTTTCACGGTAATTTTGACGTTGGAACATCGGAACATATATGTTCCATCTAAAAAACCGGACGGGACATAGGTGCCCGACCCCCACAGGCCACCCTAGAGGAGTTGGGGCTACATTTTTGTACCTCCCTATATCTAAGACATATCCCAAAGATGATTCCATTAATAAAGCCTTTCTAAATCTGCTAGATTTTTTTAGGTTCGAAAGGGTTAAAAGTGGTAGTGCTAACTTGACAGACATCTTATATTCATATATTGAACAAATATTTGAACAAAACATGTCGATGGCGTATGATATAATGCTAAATCGAATAGAACCGACAAATGAATGTCAAGCGTTAAATCCATTTCTTACACAAAATTGTAAAATTATTGCTTTGCTTTTCATATGTGTATTTTGAAATTCTTTGTATTAGGCTTTGGGAAAGGAAAACATAGCACAGCTTATTCGTATTAGCGTGACTAATATCAGCTGTAAAGTAAAAATGAATGGCCTACAAACGATGTCGTCATAATTTGTAAGCGGACCGAATTAACTGAAAACGAAATATTCTATTTTTATCATTTTCTGTCATTTTCAAATCATCTGCAAATTTTTGAATTTTATTTTTATGTATGTTAAAAAGAAAATTATCGTGAAACTGAATGATGTATGTCTTTTGCGGCTGTTGCCTTTCGAAATACATTTTTTGTTTCAAAGAAAATGTTTCGAAAATATGGACTTCAATTCTTCAAATACATATACATACATGCATACATATTTCACAAAGTTCGTATCCAATTGGATATAAGATCGTTGTGTTTGATATCGGTCGGTTGCCTCTATAGGATCTTACTTAAGAGTCATTGTCGCTTGAGCCATCTAATGTTTTTGCGTTGTACAAATGCGGTACATGTTTATTATTATTATATTATTACTATAAGCTATAAATAATAATAAATTAGGGCATTTAAGACCAAAAACTGCAAATCTTTAAAGCTAAACAACGAAATTAGAAATCTTGAATCTTTTAACAGTTTTCGATGTGTATTTAAAGTTTTGCCCAGCGCATTTATGGTTTCTAAATAAGATTTACTGTTATTTGTTCAGCATCAATATGGCAAGATAGCTCAAAGTCGGAACATCATCGCCGCCAATTGAAACTTCGGATATCTGTTTTATTGAAGAAAGGTATTCATAATTTTTAATGAGCAAAAAACGACAAAATTGATTTGAACCGCAAAATCCAAGATTGAATAGAATGTTTTTAAATTTAAAAGCCACCTTATTGATTTTGCTTTTTAAAAATGTTTATTATAAAATTTAATTATTTACAATAAGCTTTTTATGTTTTCGGATGCATTTCGACAAAAAACCGTCATCCTCAGCGAGTACATTTAAACTAAATTTACTAAAATCTAAAAGTTACCTTTTCAATAATGGAAACAATTTAAGAAACGGGACTCTACTGTTAACATAATATTCATAAATTGGGAATTCTAATGTAATATATGTACGAGTATGAAAATTACTGTATTCTATGCAAACATTATAATAAATTGAAATGAAAAAAATATTATTTAATGCAATTGAAAAGTGGCGATCGTGTCGGTGCATCGATGGTATTCATTAGTGCTCTCCTGTTTAGATGCATGTACATATATACTTTCGTATGCATCTAGCCTCGCTTGCTGAATTTTTTTTCCGGTTTTAACCGGATGAACAAACAACCGTCCGGGTTAAAACCGGAGGAGGAAAAAACCGAAAATAAACCGGTTAACCGTTTCGAAAGTACCGGTTTTCGGACTAACCGTCCGGTTTTTGACATCCCTACTACATAGCGATACCATATTCGGGGAATGGTACCATCTTCTTTAAGCTTCATTTCTAAATTGCACATGTAAATGTTAGCTAAAAATGGAGAAAGTGCATTTCCCATACATGTTCCTCTGTCTATTTCATAAAATTTTTGATTAAATTGGCAAATGTTTTGATCCATACATAATTTAGTTAGGTTCAAATATACCTTTCTCTTTCGCTCATCATGTTCGTGTTTCCACAGCCAATCTTTAAGGTAAGCTGACCATACGTACAGCATTTTGCTGTACAGTACAGCATTTGGACCTGTCGTACAGCATTGGGAAATGTACAGCAAAATGTACAGCATTCTCCAAGCCACACAATGAAACCTGATCACTTCAAGATAAGCTCCTCGGTGAAGCCTGCGATCAATCTTGACTGCTTTTAAGGTGTAAAGTTTGACCCCTGTACCCTATATGATATTTAGCGAGATAACCGAGTTTTTATGTTTCTGAAATTTGGCGCACTTGTAGAGCTACTTGACGATCACATTTCCTCCAAATTGCACGGTCCTACCTAATCGCGTTCGAAAGTTACGGCTGCCCAAATTGCAATTTTAAGTTTTCTAGTTGAAAATTGTCCATAACTCTGAAATTCGTGAGCGAAAAATTTTAAAATTTAGAAAACTTGCAGAGCATCCTACTGTTCATATTTGGTGATAATTGGCACCCAATAAGAGCTACTTGACTCCAAGTTTCAAGGTCCTACTTATCCGCGTTTGGAAGTAACAGCTTCCCAAACCACACTTTTGTGTTTTCCAATGGAGTTTTTAAATTTGGCAGACTTGTAGAGCATCGCACTGTACATACATATAATATTTCAAGGCTAGCTTCCAAGATTCAAAAGTTGCAGCCATCGATAGATTATAGAAATCTTAAATTTCTGAAATCTATTGTCAATTTTATGTGTATAATTTTATTTCAAGTATTCTTCCTTGCTATACCTTTTGTGTTAAATGATACGTTTGTATGAGCACCAGTTGCGTAGATAAATTTTCAGAAGATGGAGGAAGTCAGTGGTCTGAATTTTTTTTAGCACAGAGGAAGTGCAATAAGTGAACTTTAGAACCCCTAAGATCTAAAAAGCGGCGGTTGCTTCAAGGTTTTTAAATTTTTTCTATTCTGCTTGTTTAGCTGAGATTCTGGAAGAATAAGTTTGACACAGCGAGAAAGAACAGTGAACCGCCTAAAGAATTTAAGTACGCAGAATACAATACACATTGAAAGTAGGCCTGGTTCTGCTCAGATTTCAATATCGGATACCTATTTTCTTCAGTACCTACCCGGTGCACCGGCCCCCGCGGGTTTCTCAACCATGACCAGATTTTTTCAGTACCGGCCTTCTTTTTCAACCATGAGCGGGTTCTATTCAAGTACCGGTTTTTTAGCACTACCCGGTTTGTTTTTCAACCATGAGCCGCTTTTTTTACATGAGCCGGTTTTTTTAGCATGCTCCTTTTTTTTACCATAAGCCGGTAAAATCGGGACCGGCCCATGGTTGAAAAAACCGGACAAAAATCGGGATATCTATACTTCGAAATATTGGTACCGGTGCTGATTGAACACCGGTCTTAAACCAATGTAGCGGTGTTAGGAACAGGCCTACTTGAAATTTTAATCCTGGAAACTTATGGGGTGAACATAAAATTTAAGGTTTGTCTGCAACACCAAGCGCACATGTTAGGAATCGTTCCCGCACTGGAGATAAATGTAGTAAAATAGGCCTCAGTGAGTGCGATTTGTCTGCAGCTGCAGCATACAATAATGTTCTGCAGAGCGAGGAGGCAAGACGTAAAGACGAGAAAACCCTTTCTTAACTACATATCGGATAGCATGATGCAGTATTGTTGTAGAGAAGACTGGAGTAAATGGAACGACAACCATCTATCAAATCACATTGTGTGGTACACTGATGGGTCGAAGACAGACGAAGGAACGGGGGCAGGAGTCTATACTAAAACCAACAACTATAGTATCTCCAAACCCTAAGTCAATATACAACTGTCTTCCAGGCAGAACTTATAGCCATAAACCTTGCAGCAGGGGAGATTACTCGAAAGGGATATACCAATAGGACCATATATATTCTCTCCGACAGTCAAGCTGCTATAAAAGCAATTGCAAATACCAAAACAACCTCTAAATTGGTTTGGGAATGCCAACAAAATCTCAAAAACCTAGCAATCCGAAACAAAGTAACTCTGAAATGGGTGAAAGGACATAAGGGGATCGAAGGAAATGAGAAAGCGGATGCCCTTGCAAGAGAGGGTTCCGAACTACCCTTAACTGGTCCTGAACCTGCAATCGGGATCAGTAAATCTACTGCCAGAACCGTTGCCAGACGATGGACCGAGGATAAATTCCAAGACCGATGGAAACTCGCTGAATGGCTCAGGCATAGCAAGCGCATGCTGGAATCTAACTGGCATACCAGCTGCACCGAAGCCCTCAGTCTTAGTAAAACGAACCTCAGGGCAGTGACAGGCCTTATAACCGGTCATTGCACCCTACGGAAACATCTGCATACAATAGGGATCTACACACAAGACCCACTATGCCGCCTCTGTAACGAAGATGAGGAATCAGCCTCGCACGTTATTTTCGAATGTCCCGCTCTTATGAGCTGGAGACAAAACTTCTTTGGGGCTCAAACCACCAGTATGGGTGCACCCAAAGTAAACCTGGTTAACTTTCTTCTAAGCCTTTTACGTAGGACAGAGCTCATAACCTGAAATTTTCTCGCTTAGATGGGAAATACAATAAGCCAGCAGGCTGCAGTATCAGGCGCAACCAGCCCAACCAATCTCAGCGCCACATCCATCCATCCATCCCACAATACTGATGTGCGTTATAATGCAAAATAGTCTTAGTAAATTTTACCTGATCTCTCCTTGTGGCAGTCGCATTATTTGAAAAACAGCCCTTGAAGAAATCCAAATCTCATGTACGCCAGTATACGCTAGGAATTGTCAAAATTCAAGCCAAGACACTAAGTATTATGCAATTGAAAATACGGTAAAAAGGGTTAGTTCCGAAATTCCCCTGAAGATGGCATTTTGGTAAATATTGTTACAAAATGGAATCAATTAATAGCACAAAACTAAATTTATATTTTTTTAGTGTAATAAAAAATATGTGTGACCAGGGGGATCAATCCCCGCTTATCTACGCCACTGTGAGAACTATAGAGCTCCCTCTTTAGTATCAACAGAACCTTGCCATTTCAAGGTTTGCCACATATTTCCGAGAATATCGGCTACTATTCCTTCTCAATTCTGTTAACGAAGATATCATCTAGAAGAATTAGATAATTTTATGGCATGCATCATGGTGATAGCCTAGTGTTTCTCCAAATCGGCGTGAAAGCTGCATTTCGCAAGCATGTGTACAGCATTGGGTCCTCGGAAGTCTGGTCAGCTTACTTTAAGGACTTCAAGTGCTTCCGGGATGGGTATATTGGGGAATAAGGACTCTACATCAAAAGACACCAATATTTCATTTTCATGGATGTTAAGGTCCTGTATTCGATCGCACCTAACTAACTGTGCAATTTAGAAATGAAGCTCAAAGAAGATGGTACCATTCCCCGAATATGGTATCGCTATGTAGATGACATCCTAGCAGTCGTAAAAAGCAGTGACGCAAACAATATTCTCGAATGTTTGAATACGCGATCACCTACAATAAAATTCACGATAGAAACCGAGTCGAACTCATCGCTACCTTTTCTCGACATACGAATAAATCGCAAGCAAAATGGAAAGGTTAATTTTTCGGTATATAGAAAACCATCGAGTACACCGAGTTACATTCCAATCGACTAATACTGCCCAATGACACACAGAAAAGCGGCTTTCCATAGTATGGTTTTTAGACTATGCAGATTGCCTCTCAACATTAATGATTTTATGGATGAATTGAAACACATTAAATACATCGCTATACTGAATGGATACAGTGAAAAAATGATTGAAGACTTGGTTTCCCTTCACTCAAAGAAAATAAGTCGACTCGAGAAAACCAAACTAGTTTCAGAAAAACGTCAAGAAAAAAGAGTTGCGCTTACATACGTCCCTGAAGTGACAAACAAATTGAAAAATGTCTTCAAAAAACACCATCTCAAGATAGTCCATAATAGTAAGGGGAAGTTACAAGACCAAATTGTCAATATTAAGGACAAAACTGAAACAATCGAGAAATCCGGAATATATGAAATTTCATGTAATGACTGTGAGTTTACCTACATTGGACAAACAAAACGGACAATTCGAACACGTTTCAAAGAACATTTAAATGCGATCAACAAGAACATGGTCCAAAAATCAGCAGTTGCTCTTCATGCCGCGGAAAACGAACACAATCACTGGAGCCTCGATAATGTTAAGCTAAAAAAGCAGGTGAACCAGCAAGCGAAGCTAGATGCATACGAAAGTATATACATGCATCTAAACAGGAGAGCACTAATAAATACCATCGATGCACCGATACGATCGCCACTTTTCAATTGCATTAAATAATAATAATTTTTTCATTTCAATTTATTATAATGTTTGCATAGAATACAGTAATTTTCATACTCGTACATATATTACATTAGAATTCCCAATGTGTGAATATTATGTTAACAGTAGAGTCCCGTTTCTTAAATTGTTTCCATTATTGAAAAGGTAACTTTTAGATTTTAGTAAACTTAGTTTAAATGTACTCGCTGAGGATTACGGTTTTTTGTCGAAATGCATCCGAAAACATAAAAAGCTTATTGTAAATAATTAAATTTTATAATAAACATTTTTAAAAAGCAAAATCAATAAGGTGGCTTTTAAATTTAAAAACATTCTATTCAAAGGTATTCATTCTTGAACGCGATTACCAATATTGAATACTAAAAATCGATAGAAAAATGCAAACCAATCAAGTCGGGTTTGCTATCGTTTTCCCTTTCAATATTTTTATAATTTGCTGTGTGCAAAGATTATGAAGTAAAATTTATCGGCGTTTATGTATCTCCGTCGATGGGCAAAAGACTTCTCCATGTGTCCTCCGCGCGGGCGCCCCCTGGTAACGGTAGTGGATAAAACCTCTAACGGCTAAGTCAAATCATCTGATGCGACATTTGGAAGAAGCACCGCTGCGCCTGAGTGCTGTATTTACATCTGCAGCGTCTCAGGTTACTTAACGTGATAGGTGACAGAAAACGTCTAACTCAACCACTAAAGCAGCATCTTCCAGGCATGCCCATGATGGCCTTTACTAAACGATTAAACCCTATCATGGTTGAGCGATGTGCCGACAACTCATTCTAAGAAAAACTTCAAGTCAAGAAATCTGAAACAAAAACCTCGGATTGGATGGATACAAAACAACAACGACCCCGCAAACGAACAACTGATTACTCTTTCGGATCCTGGAATGTACGCTCCCTGAATAGACCGGGGGCTTTAAGGGCCCTCCTGGATCAGGTAGAACAATACAAGCTGAGCATAGTTGCAATCCAGGAAACTAAATGGCTCAAAAGCGAGATTAACGACCTCAATTCGCGCACTATTTTTACGAGTGGTAAAGAGAAGGGGAACAAGGAGTTTGGAGTAGCTTTCATCGTGAATAAGCAGCTCAAGGACCACGTTATCGGCTTCAAACCTATCAACGAGCGGCTATGTGCGATCCGCATTAAGACCCGTTTCGCTAATCTCTGGCTCATTAATGCGCATGCCCCTACAGAAGTAAAAGAAGACGCGATTAAAGACGAGTTCTACAACGACCTAAAAACACTCTTCGACTCACTTCCATCAAACGACGTCAAGCTGCTGCTAGGAGACTTTAACGCCAAAGTCGGAAACGAAAGCATAGGGGAACTACTGGAGGTCATAGCCTCCACGACGAAAACAACAGCAACGGTAAGCGACTTATCGACTTCGCGAGCGGCAGAAACCTGGTAATAAGCTCTACATGCTTCCCTCATCGACGAATCCATAGGCAGACCTGGAAGTCTCCAGATGAATACACCGTGAACCAGATCGACCACGTACTGATCAGCAAGAGATGGGCTTCTAATGTCCTAGATGTTCGATCCTATTTGGTGAAGACGACCTACAGGTGCAGAATCTCTTCGGTGCACCTAACGAGAATCAACCCTGCCAAGATCTTCGAGGTTGGCAATTTGATTGATGATGCCACGGCGGCTGCGTATACTACAGCACTTGAGGAAAAACTGTCGCCCATGCTTGATAACATCAATAATCTAGGCATCCATGAGTTCTGGGAGGAGCTCAAAGACAGCATCAAGGGGGTCGCAGAAGAGGTCGTGGGCTATATAGGGGGTTGGGTACTATACCTCGACAAGTTGAATCTCGCTTTTCAAAATCTCGACTAACAAATTCTCGTCTTAAAACATATCGACTTCGTAATAATCTCGATTTGTGAAAATATCGCTTCTATTAAATGTCGATTTTCAAAATCTCGACATTTTTTTCAACAAATTATATTTTCAAAGTCGGCGGCCGACTTTTAAAATATAATTTGTTGAAAATTAGTATTGTGTTTTTTAACCATGGCCAGGTTTTTTATTACCGGTTATAAATCGGTTGTTTATTAACGGTTATATATTGAAACGACAAATATACAGGGTGGCACACGGGAGCTTAGCGATTTCAAAAACGTGATAAAAAATCTAAAATTCATGCTTCACAATTCTTTTTGCTGCTTAAACACTAAGAACTAAGCTTTGCCATCTAAATTCCGCAAATGTCTTGAGTATTTTAATGGCAGAAAAAAATTGTGGGCTCCCGTGTGCCATTCTGTATAACTTTGTTAGGTATTACATTCATACCATCAAAAGGGCATACATCAGGCGCCGGATATTAGAATCACATCGGCTTTTCGTATGCTAATTTTTTATTAACAATTTTGTTGCACTTGTATTTGTTTTTAATGTTTTCATTGATTGGAATTGACGTATATAAAAATAAACATAATGGTGAAGAGGATTTAATAAATCCTAAGAAAATTCAGATATAAATTTATTTTCAGTCGAGATTGTCGAGATTTTTCGAGGTTATAATTTGTCGATATTGTCAACTGTCCAAATATTGTAAAGTCGAGATTTTGAAAAATCGAGATTTTGGAATATTTTTTTGAAAGGAAAAAATCTCGACTTGGGCTGTCGAGATTTTAAAAGTCGACTTTAAGTACCCCTCCCCTATATAGGCCGGCGCAGACGAGCAGACTGGTTCGACGACGAATGCAGGGCCTCGACTGAGGCGAAAAATGAAGCCTATCGCCAATACACACAACGCGCATCCCGAGCCAAGAGAGAAAGATAAAACGAGCTTCGGCGAGTATCTAATAAGTTAATTAGACGTAAGAAACGCAAACATTTTGACGAGCAGTTACAGCAAATAAACCAAAGATTAGCCAGTAAGAACATTAGACAGGCGTACAAACTTATAAATAATATCAAGGACGGATATCAACCCAGGACAAGCCTATGTAAGGACAAGGATGGTAACATCATCAGCGACATCGAAAGCGTCAACAAACGATGGGCCTCGCATTTTGAAGAGCTCCTCAATGCATCATCAACATCCCCCGCGGAGCCAGCTCTTGAGGAGTTAGCCGAACCAGGCCCTCCCGTTCTACCCCCAACAGTAAAGGAGGTGAGTCTTGCCATACAGTCGCTCCAAAATAATAAAGCGCCCGGCGCTGAGGAGATCCCAGCAGAACTGCTGAAGCATGGTGGAACGTGCCTGACCAACGCTGTACATGTGCTACTGCTGAAAATATGGAACGACGAGGTAATCCCCGAAGATTGGCGCAAAAGCATAATCTGCCCAATCCACAAAAAGGGTGACAAGCTGAAGTGTGAGAATTACAGGGGCATATCATTAGTTTGTGCGGCCTATAGGATATTATCGAAAATTCTTGAAAAGAGAATTAATCCGTACGCAGAACAAATCATTGGCGAGTATCAAGGCGGCTTCAGACCTGGTCGTTCAACGACCGATCAGCTTTTCACAGTGAAGCTACTACTCCAAAAGTGGTGGGAATATAACATCGACGTATACCAAATCTTTGTCGACTTCAAGCAGGCATACGACAGTATCGATCGAAGTGTACTGTACAACATTATGCTGAATTTTGGTATACCGGCAAAGTTAGTGCGACTCACAAGGATGACGATGACTAATACCGTCTCGCATGTCAAAGTGCAGAACCGACTCACTGACCTATTTGAAACTCGTACTGAACTCAAGCAGGGCGACGGGCCATGAATATGGACAGCAGCGGAACGATACTCATCAAGTCGACTCAATTAGTAGCGTACGCCGACGATATCAACATGCGCACAGGAACACGAAGCTCCGCGTGTACAAAACGATCATCCGACCCGTGCTATGTTATGGCTGCGAAACATGGACCCTTACCCAAGCCTCCGAAATTTTGCTAGACCGATTCGAACGAAAGGTCCTTCGGCGAATTTTCGGGGCCGTTCGCGAGCGAGACCAATGGCGTATCCGATACAACCATGAGTTGTATCAATTGTACGATGAGCTGGAAGTATCGAAAATCGTGAAGCTTCAACGTCTGCAATGGGCGGGGCACACTGAAAGAATTTTTTGTGGTAGAACTAACATAATCCTTCTGTTAAAAAATTAACTGGGAAATCTGTTGTAGTAACAAAATATATATTAGTTTAACATCCAAATTGAATTATTCAAGTGTCACTTAATCTTCCAATCAACAGAATTTCTGTTAATTGACGGATGGAAGTTTGATTAAAAATTTTGTTAAGAGTTTTAACGTAAATTCTGTTCTTTTAACATAAGTTTCTATTAACATTGAAATTACAGAGAAAAACTGTATTGTTCTGTAGGCCGAACAGAATCGTTTTGTATTTGCTAACATACGATTCTGTTGAAATCACAGAATTGCGGCAGCATCAACACACACTCTATTTGAATAACATAATTCTGACCTGCACAACTTAATTGCGTTATTTTAACAGAAGGTTTTGTTATGATAGCATAATAGCAAGGAATGCAGACGCTTTGTTACGGTTTTACTCCTTACTGTTAGTTACTGAGAGAATTTTTTGTGGTTGAACTAACATTATCTCTCTATTAAAAAAATAACAGGGAAATCTGTTGTAGTAACAAAATATTTATTAGTTCAACAATCAAATTGAATTATTCAAGTGTAACTCAATTTTCCAATCAACAGAATTTCCGTTAATTGACGGATGGAAATTTGATTAAACGTCTTGTTAAGAGTTTTAACGTAAATTCTGTTGCTTCAACAGACATTTTTATTAACATTGAAATTACCGAGAAAAAAAAATTATATTATTCTGTTGGCCGAACAGAATCGTTTTGCATTTTCCAATTTTCTTTAACATACGATTCTGTTGAAATGACAGAACTAGGGCAACATTAACAAATACTACTCTATTTGAATAACACACTTATGTAGTCTGGTTAGTCTAGTAGGTAGGGCGGTCTTCTACAAATCATAGAAACACGAGATCGAATCCCGCTGTAGGTAGGTAATTTATTATGCATTTTAGAGCGTTAAGAGGTAAATTAAATGTCGCCAATACCAATAGAGAGGTCAATGCTATACAAAACTCATTTATGACTTAAATGTTCTTTCCCTGTGAAAATTGTTTTTTTTTTTTATTCAAACGAGAAATAATGTTGGTATTTCAAAAATTAGGGAGTCACATTCTGTTAAGTAAACAAAGTGATATGTTAAAAATACAGACAATTCCGTTACAAATACAAAGCTCTTTTCTGTGTTGGTAACATAATTGGTTTAGTTGAACTAACAGAATATTCTCTAGGCTCGAAATCAAAAGAAAAATCTGTTAAAATAATTAATGTTTTTTTGTTACTGCAACAGAATAATTTTTTGAGTGCATGTAGAACGGATGGACGACAATCGCATGCCAAAGAAAGTTATGAACGCTCAACGAATTGACGGAGCGAGGTTGCGTGGACGACCGAGAGCTCGCTGGGAGAACTCCGGAGGTGAAGATGCCCACCAGCTGCTGGGCTTCCGAAACTGGAGAACAAGGTCACGTAACCGCGACAATTGGAGGTCAACGATTCAGGCGGCCAAGGCCCGACGTCGGGCTATCGTGCCGCATTGATGATGATGATGATGTATCTCCGAGTTGACAAAAGGGTATTTAGGATATTTTGGATTGGATACGTGCTAAAATTACATTTAATTTAAAATTTTTAAAATGAACACTAATATTGCATATGAGCAGAAGTAGTCTGCTCATACATACTTTATTATCCATCCATAATATTCAAATTTCACCATTATGTTGATTTGCAGTTGATACAGTCGTATGCCTGTTTGAAGTCGTCATAGTATACATCATGCATTCTCAAAGTTGCCCCTACGGACGCCTTGGGGTCGGCGAAGCCATGCCTTGGGTACCCGGGAGGTGTTAACAAATTGGAGGGTCTTGTGAAGCCGACTAAGGGGTCCTCAAAAGATTTCGATAAAATAAAATATTTATTAACCATTTGTATTCCATTTCAAATTAATTTTGAGACACTCTATGTATTTCATTGAGTGCATTCAGCGAACGAAATTTACTGGAAAAACACTGGAAATGCTACAAGAATTACCCGCCACCGACCTCTTCCTCCGCTGAAAAGTCATCACGCGGAATGAGAATCTAATTGGAACAGCACTTTTCTGCTACATTTTTCGTTCGCTGAATGCACTCATTGATAACTGAATTCCACAGAAATGTGCACAAATTTAAGAATTAGGACAAAACCTTAGTTACTTCAAAACACTAAAAAAAAAATCATCATTGCGGTAGTTAATTGACACTGCACCCGGAGGGAATGACGATGGACTGCGTGCTTCGTTTAACGTTTCGTTACTAATTGCTAGTGTATCCGCCCCGCATCAACGCCGTCTATATATTAAGGCCGCAATGTAGAATCATAGACGTCAAATTCGCAGTTTACATTGTCGTCATCATCTCAAGTAGTGACGTCATGGTGGCCATATGGCATTTAGCCAGTGGCTTGTTACTTTTTATTTAAATGTGCGGTTGTACGATGGCAGCACCGCCGTCGAAACGTTTTACGTACTTACTCGTTTTTTTCCTACAATATCCGTACTATCTATTCGCGATCACAAATAAACTGATTGGTATCCCTAAATGGGGAAATCTTTCACTCTATGACACATTCTCCATGCACTACATTTTGAGTATAAAAACTTCTGCACACTGTCAATAACCCACATAACCACTATCTTTTTAATTAATTGTTTGCCGTTCAAACAACACATTTTCTAAACGAAACTCGCGAAAAAAAGTACACTCGCCCGGCTGTGTGCCACTTTGTAATGTTTAGTCTCACTGCCTTGTTCTTGCTGTTGATGACGTGCTTATGTTTGTTTCTGTTTTTTTGTGCAGCCGTCAATAAATTGAATACGGATCCATGGCGTCATTATCCAGCTGAGTTGCGGCCTTGATGTATCTAGATGGCGTTGCCCGCATACACTATTTGTTGATATATATTTTATATGAGCATAGGTTATGTATGTTAATATAGAATACTAACATCGTCAGTTCACGTGAAATCTATGCAAATACTGTCAAATCATTGATTAAAGAACTAAAGGATAGGCCCGAATCAAACTCAAATGGTCCAGTTTTTGAAATGACACTAAGGGCCATGTATTTGACATAAAGGGAACATTGAAATGTAGGCGCGAAATTCACTTCACAAACTCACACTCAGTAACTGGATTTCACTTAAAAAAAACTGAAATGATATAAGAATTACGTTATCACAAAAAACAAACGCGCGACGCGACAAATATGTTCTTGCGAATTTGCAGAACGTGTAACAGCTGACAAGTGTTGACAGAAAGGGAACGCATTTAAGTGGAATGTTTTTTTTTGTTGTGTTTCAAACCGGACCATGCAGTTTGTATGGGATGACAGCGGATTTTCCTTTCCGTTTAGCTGTCTATTCCATGTGTCAAATTGATCTTGAAATCGGACTCGCTTGGTGGAGAAATGGCCGGAGAAATGTCCAAAACACTGCCATCTAGATAGACAGGCCGGATTATCAGCTGATCTGTCAGTGGTCATGCAACACTAGTAGTGCCATGGTTGGTCATGGTCCGCGCTTAGTACTGCCAAAGTACCGCTCAGTACAATCCACAAATTGTCCACAATCCAAATATCAGTGGCTGTCAGCCTGTCATTTCGTGTGACTTGCTATGACATACACATGCCAGTGCGTTGATTTTTGAGATAAATATGTTAAGTACGATGTTGATGTATACTATTTTACCACTTGGACATCAAAAACACATTAAAGCAAACCATAACCTTTGTTTCGTAATAAACGCTCGGCATATTTAAACTTTTGGGTTCAGAAGCACTGGAGGTTGTGGGCTTTACAAATGTCAACTGTCACTGGTCACGAACGCACTTTGTCCACTTGTAGACGAACAAATTTCTGCAGTTCGGCCTGTCTATCTAGATGGCAGTGTCCAAAACCGTTGTGGAGACTTTTGTGTGAAGTGAGTATCAAGAAGCGAATTCGATTTCACGACCATCAAATTTTTGACACGACCATACAAATGATTTTACGTGAAATGGCGATGTTAGCGCCTTCTCTAAGCGAAGTAATAACTACAGTAATACACAGCAGTGCCTCTTGAAATAGGTGAAACGAAAAATTTCCAATCTTAAAAAGCCACATTGCTAAAAATATGTTTTTTTTTCTTTAAATTTTCGAATAAGTATGCCCTGTGGCATGGGTTACGAATGATGCCACCGCTTTTCCCGGCGTGTCTCGTAGAAGGCGACAGAAAGGGACAAGAGTGATGAGAACTCTTACAGTAGGGATGTCAAAAACCGGACGGTTAGTCCGAAAACCGGTACTTTCAAAACGGTTAACCGGTTTTTTTTTCAGTTTTTTCATCCTCCCGGTTTTAACCCGGACGGTTGTTTGCCCATCCGGTTAAAACCGAAAAAAACTTTCCAAATTCATAAAATTTTTATATTTTCTTGATTTGTCAGTCTGTAATCCTATTGCTTGTCTTCTATGAAAAATTTCGTATTTCCGAAAACTCTCCTTAATGCTATTATTCCAAGAACCATCGCTTCGTCAAACTACCGCTCCTTGCATTTTTCCAAGGGAGATATTGTTTACGTTGCGTGTCACACGTGTATCTTTTGTCCGTCGTGAATGTATATGTGTATCAGATCAGTGCATTTAGAGTTCATTGTTATAGGAAGACGAATCGGCAGTTGCTACGACGTCCGCGTCCACTTCAACATCCGTCGTGTCCACAAAGACTTCAACATCTATATCATAGTGCAGTCATATTAGCATTTCAAATAGAAAAAAATAGAGTAAGATTAATTCTTGTGGTTTTTGAATCAGTGGGCTCCCAGGAATCTAAAACTCATTTTGCTAAAAAAAATGTTGATCGGAAAGGTCCCAAAAAGGACAAAAAAGGATACTCTTTAATCCTTGACCGGAGGTCGGCATGTGGGGTATCAAATCAAAGGGGAGGTCAAGTACATTACATATCAGGTGTTTGTTCCATGTTTCAAGGAACCTCAACGGAATAAATCGAGATTAAATGGAGAATTATTGTGTTTCCCGTGTATATTTCCGAAGCCCTAATTACAAGAGTAATTCAAATTGTCACTACGTTTCTCACTTTTCCGAATCTATAATAGCTAAAGATTCTACCATTAAATTTGCTAAAAAAAAAAATGATCGGAAATCTCTCAAAAAGGACACTAATTACAAACCTTGATCGAACGTGGGCATATGTCATATCAAAGAGGACGTCGAGTATATTCCATATCTGGCGTTTATTACTTGTTTCAAGGACCCTCACAAGAGAAAATTGGGATCCAATGGAAAATTTTCCTGTTTCTCGTATATGTATCTTTCCAAAGCAGTAATTTTTCGTTTTAGCCCGAATTTTTCCATTTAGTGTCCTTGAAACAGGAAACAAACACCGGATATGCAATGCACTCGACGTCCTCTTTGACACCCCGCATGCCCACTTTCAATCAAGGTTTGTAATTAGTGTCCCTTAATGTCCTTTTTCAGAGCGACAACAGAGTGACAACTTGGATTATTCTCGTAGTTATGGCTTTGGAATGATACACGGAAAACACAATAATTTTCGATTTAATCTCGATTTATTCCGTTGAGGGTCCTTGAAACAGGAAACAAACACCGGATATGTAATTTACTCGACGTCCCCTTTGATTTCATACCCCACATGCTGACCTCCGGCCAAGGATTAAAGAGTATCCTTTTTTGTCCTTTTTGGGACCTTTCCGATCAAATTTTTTTTTGCAAAATGAGTTTTAGATTCCCGGGAGCTCGCTGATTCAAAAACCACAAAAAAATAGCCTTACTCTATTTTTTTCTATTTGGAGGCCTGAAATGGGATATTTTGACTGCACTATATACATTGTCTAGCAATAAAACTCAGTTAACTAATTTTGAAACATTATGAATACTTCTGACAATTTTATTTGATTATCTTTTTTGTTCAACATGTTTCTCTTTTAGGGCTCCATTACACAGTTATATTTCTATACGAACATCAGCTTGACGAGTGTGTATGCATTATTTTGCTAAAATTCTAAGCAATTCAATGAAAAACCGGTTAACCGAAAACCGGTACTTTGAGCCCGGTTAAAACCGGACGGTCTAACCGGCTTTGCGAAAAAACCGAAAACCGGGTTATGGGCCGGTTTTTGACATCCCTATCTTACAGTGACAAAAAATCCCTAATCCAAGGTGGATCAGCATGCGCCGAGGGATGCATGGTCAAGACGATGCTTGGCCCTAGTATGCGAAAGTAGCAGGCAACCATTACATCTGAAGCCTGAGGCACATTTTAACATCAACGAGATCTCCCATAGATTAGTGTGTGTGTATAGGTCGCCGTGTCTGGAGATAGCCGGCGGACATAAAAGGAAAGTCCATAAATTTACTTCTTTCCACACACTGGTGCCAAAACACAACCTTTCTCCACAAGGTGTAAAACAATGGAAGGCCTTATGGAAATTCACGCAAATATAAGCACTACCACGCCGGGCACTACTTCTGGTATGCGGTTGAGTGATTCCGGGGTGAACTTAATTCGCGCCAGAGCTCGACGGTTTCCGGAATCACAAATCAAAGAAACGGAGTTCGCATTATTCTGGAGTCGTCTTTGCTTGGCAGCATAGTAAGTGTCGCGAAGAGAAGTGATCGCTTGATCAGCATCAAATTGGTTATCTGCGGAAGGGTGTGCAACGTAATAAGTGCCTACGCTCCCCAAGTGGGACTGCCACCACAAGAAAAAGAAGCCTTTTTGAACGACGTTGACACCCTGATTCAGACCATTCCAGATACCGAATTGGTGTTCTTGGAAGGAGATCTAAATGGCCATGTGGGTGAATCAAATTATGGTTACGAGGATTGCAATGGTGGAAAGGGAAAGGGTAGCCCTTCAACGGGCAGAAATGACGAAGGTTAAGCTATTCTGACTTTGTGCAGATCGCACGGTTTGGTCATCCTAAACACATGGTTTGTCAAAAACGAGAGATACCTGATCACCTACAGTAGTGGACACAGAGATAGGAAACACGAAACGCAGATCGATTACCACCTCTGCTTCGATTTTATGACAAGGTGGGTAAAAGACTGCAAGGTGATCTTGGGTGAATATGTCGTTAGCCAACATCGCTTGCTCCTGTCAGAATTTATTTTGAAAGTAGGAGGAGCAAGAAATAGAAGAACTCGATAGAGATGTACTCTATCGAATGCCTTTTCCAAATCGATGAATACAAAGTGCAAGTGATCTGATATGGTTGGCCTTGAGAGCACTTAATGTCCCTGAGGCATACGCCAGGATGATACGGGACATGTATGATGGAGCTACGACTAAGGTTAGATGCACAGCCGGTGAATCAGAAGAATTTCCGGTGAATGTCGGATTACACCAGGACAGTGTATTGAGTCCGTTGCTCTTCAACATCATCATGTCTCTCTCTAGTTCCTGTCAACCCCTTGTGGGGTAAAGGGCATTAACTACGCCTACTCTCCACCTCGTTCTGTTTAGCGCCAACGGCGCTAGCTGCGACCATGTAAGATTTAGCGTTTTCGCCTCGCTTGTTACCGATCTTCTCCATGTGTTCCTTGGCCGTCCAACACGGCGTCTTGCTCCGGAATCCTGTGGATTCCAGTTCAGGGCTTTTTTTGCGATGTTATTGGGTCCTCTTCGGAAGGTGTGACCTATCCATTGCCACTTAAGTCTTTTGATCGAAGTGCCTATCCTTTCCTCGCCAGTTATAGTGAGGAGATCCTCGTTCGAAATTATCTCCGGCCAACGAATATGTAGAATGCGCCGGCCGTAGACACTGATTTACAAAAGCTTGCAACTTATCAGTAATCTCTTTAGTCACCTTCCAGGTTGAACAGCCATATAGCAGCACGGATTTCACATTGGAATTGAAGACTCGAAGTTTGGTGCGTCTGGAAATATTGTTGTTTAGCCAGAAAGGAGTCAAATTGAAGAAAGCCGCCCTAGCCTTATTTATCCGTGAGTTTACATCAGCATCCGCTCCTCCATCTGCTGTAACTACGCTCCCGAGATAGCAAAATTCATAAACTTTTTCGACTGCCTGTCCCGAAATACAAATTCCGCTTTGCCCCCCTGGATATGTGCTCAAGAACTTAGTCTTGGCAGCATTGATTATCAGCCCCGCATTACGACTTGCGCAATTGAGAGCTTCTGTCAATTGAGCGACATCATCCGTATTAGTTGATAGAAGACAAATGTCGTCAGCGTAGTCAAGATGTTGAAGGTGATCAAACAATTTCCATCTGATACCTTTGTTACGATGTAATTGAAGTGCGGAGCCGAGTACATCACTAATGACAATAAGGAAGAGAATAGGTGACAAAATGCAGCCTTGTCTCACTCCACTGTGCACCTCAAAAGGATCTGAAAGCTTGCCCTTATGCAAGACGTGACATTGGGCTCCATTGTAGGAGATTATCTTAACTGGAATATTTCGTCTTCGTAAGGCATCCCAGATGTACTGACGATCAACACTATCGAAGGCTTTTTCAAAGTCGATGAACATGAGATGTAATGGGGATCTCCACTCCGCGGATTGCTC
This sequence comes from Microchrysa polita, assembly GCA_949715475.1. Classification (NCBI taxonomy): domain Eukaryota; kingdom Metazoa; phylum Arthropoda; class Insecta; order Diptera; family Stratiomyidae; genus Microchrysa; species Microchrysa polita. The sequence continues at coordinate 89,717,035 of OX454415.1, forward strand.
GATGATAATACGGAGGGTGTTAATGTGGTCGCTACAAGAGAACCCTTCGCGAAAGCCAGCCTGTTCATCGTTCAATGTGCTATCGACTTTTTCCTTGATTCGTCCTAAAACAATCTTAGCCATCAACTTGGAAATAGCAGGAAGTAGACAGAACCCACGCCAATTATTACAATTCTTGAGGTCACCTTTCTTCGGAATTTTACATAGGCCTACAACTTAATAATGAGACTTTTTTTTTGAATTTTGGGCATTTATTCATAGATTTATTCATATAACTAAATTAATCAAAATATTGGCCATCAGCAGCGATAACTTTCTCCCATCTTTCGGGAAGTCTACGAATTCCGTCGCGGAAAAAATCTTGGGTTTTCGAGGCTATCCATGAATCGAGCCAGTTCTTAGTATCCTCATATGAAGTGAAGTGCTGATCAGGCAACGCATGAGTCATCGAAGCGAACAAATAGTAATCAGATGGAGCAATGTCGGGGCTATACGGCGGGTGGGGTAGCACTTCCCATTTGGTTGTTTCCAGGTACGTTTTCACGACTCGCGCAACATGAGGGCGAGCATTGTCATGCTGAAGAATTATTTTGTCGTGCTTTCAGCATATTGTGGCCGTTTTTGACGCAATGCTCGACTCAAACGCATCAATTGCAGTCGATAGCGCTGCCCGTCAATGGTTTCATTTGGTTTTAGAAGCTCATAATACACAACACCGAGCTGGTCCCACCAAATGCAGAGCATAAGCTTGGAACCATGAATATTTGGCTTCGCGGTCGATGTTGATTGGTGCGCGGGCGGTCCCCATGATTTCTTTCGCTTTGGGTTATGATGTATCCACTTTTCATCGCCGGTCACAATACGATGCAAAAAACCCTTCCGTCGTTGCCTTTGAAGCAGTTGTTCGCACATGCAAAAGCGTCTCTCAACATCTCTTGGCTTCAACTCGTACGGAACCCAGTGGCCTTGCTTTTGGATTATTCCCAGTGATTTTAACCGCTTCGATATGGCTTGCTGAGCCACTTCCAAAGAAATTTCGAGCTCTTTTTGCGTTTGGCACGAATCTTCTTCGAGTAATTTCGTCAATTCTTCGTCTTCAAACTTTTTTGGCTGGCCAGGTCGCTCTTCGTCGGTAATATCGAAATTATTATTTTTGAACCGGTGAAACCACCGAAAACACCGGTGAAAACACTGTGCACGCGAAAAAGCATCGTCACCGTAAACTTCCACGAGCAATTGATGACTCTGAGCTGCAGTCTTCCTAGCAAAATAATGCCCAAGTAAAACTTCCCGCAAATGTTGTTTTTTTCGTGAATTTTCGAAACTTTCCATGGTCCGGTAAATGCGTTGTCAACAATCAAAACGAAATGTTTATACTGACATTGCCAGCTTATGAATAGAAACTTCAAATGGTATGTATGTGGTATGTCAAAGATGGACTTCCATTAGTTTATCGGTGTTGCCATCTCTAAAAAAAGTCTCATTATTAAATTGTAGGTAGATAATAATTAGGCCCTTATTCCACTCACTGGGAAAAATTTCAGTTTCCCAACACTCTCGGATTAAGGGAAGAAGAATATCCGCTGTAGCGTTAATCCGCTTTTAAAAATTCTGTCGGAATTCCATCAATCCCCGGGGCTTTACCGGCGTCCATTTATTTGATAGCGTCTGTTAGTTCCTTTTTGGATGGTGGACCGGAACTAATGCCGTCTATTTGAGGGACTGTTACGGTTACCGTTCTGAAAAAAAAAATGTAATAAATTTAGATAGTCAATTAGATAGGTATAGTTACGGCGGCGCGTTAGGAAGTGGCGGCAAATTCCCCGACTATTGGTATATTCCTCCACAACGAAATTCAGAAACGGTTGCTGCCGAATGGACTTCCTGGTCGTAATCGCCGAGTCCAGATTGTAACACCACGGCACACAATTACGCGGCTTTATCATCCGGACATTCTAGTCTGCCTTTAAGAAAATCTTGTTTCCAGTGCAGGAGGAACAAGTAACGTGTCGATTCTTCGCCGACGTGATGCTCCATCGATCGTTGTGTCGCTAATTCGACGTCGGATCCTCCGGATTACTCGAACCTGAAAAACGAAAAGAGATTTCCACAAAGCATTTGAAAATAATTAAAAAAAACAACATGAAATACTTATCTGATATGATCGCTGATTCCTGCTCTGTTTATATCTGCCGACAGCTGATTGCTGACAAATATGTCAAAATGTCAAAACGAGAAGTATTCTCGTGAGTGAGGTGAATACTGAGAAGTGTCAACGAAGAAGTATTCTCGTGACCGAGGTGGAAAAAAGGGTAACGGATAAAATTGTACCGAGGAAATAAAAGCGCGGAAAAGAGTCCGTTAATCCTCTTTTCCTTTGTCAATCCCGGCGCTAAAGGTTCGGCCAAAATTTTTCCATTTTGGAAATTATATTTTTGATCTAATAAAATCCTCTTTTCCTTTGTCAATCCCGGCGCTAAAGGTGGAAGAGTATAGTAGCGGAGACAGAGACCGATTATCGAAGAAGTTGGAGGATCTGCAAGAAAACGGAGCGAGTATAAGCTAAGGCGAAGACGCGGTGGATATAGTTTCTCGAAGTCGAGATTTGTACAGTGAGGTGCAAAACTTGAAGATCGACGTAGTGCAACGTAACACGAGCGAGGAATTTGATCAAGTAGCGAGATCAGCGAAATTGTAGTAGGGAGTAGTTGCCGCCACGTAAGTAGGGCCATATATGATTAGGATGGTGATTAAGATAGATTTTAAGGTAGACGTAAGTAACGTAGTTTTGCAGACCGGTCTCTAGCATTTTTAATTTTGAATTTCGCGAATTAAAAGTTGTTGTGTATTACAAAACGAACACTATCCTTTTTATTTTTATGAAATTAATAATCGGGAAAATTTTTAAGACAAGTGCCGCTTCGTAGTGAACGATAAAGTTCTCACCCAATGGTTCGTGCTTTCCGCGGGTAACGGACTTCTCACTGGCGGCCTCTTAAAATTAAAGTACGTGGCGCCCACGACCCATTCTCTTGTGGTTGGTCGGACGGCCGTAGACGAACGTCGGTTAACTTGTAACAGGACGTCTTCTGCTGGCAACGAAGAAACACTTGCAGGCCCGAAAGTGTTATTCAGGACCTCTAAAAAGTGTTCTCTCCATCTTTGTAGCTGTTGTTCTTCGGTAACGAGCAAAACACCTTCCTTATCTTTCACAGGATGTTCCGTTAATAAAGATCTGCCAGTTAATGGCTTTATAAGTTTGAAGAGAGTTCCACTGTCACCGCGGAGAGCCGCATCCTCTGCCTCCTTCGCAAGTGCGTTGATATTGTTACGCTTATCACGTCTTACACTCCTCTGAACGCCTTTTTGGAGCGAACGGTATTCTGCTCTTTATCGTTCTTTAGCTGAATCGTCAGCAGCTCAGTTAATCTGCTCCTTAACTCTCTTGCGTGCTGAGATAAGAGACCAAGTAGAGTCGCTAATGAATGGTCTCCTACCGCGATCCAATCGTCCTAAAATTTCTTCGCCACATGAAATAAATGAATCCTTAACGACTTTCCATCTATCTTCAATTATCGGATTCTCATTTGGTGGTGGTGCATTAGCTTCTTCATGCAAAGCGGTGGAGAACGCACGCTTGGTTGATGGAATTTTGAGCTTCTGCACATTATACCTATGGCAAATATTTGCACGGTTAGGACGCTGGATTGCTGCCGTTCGTAAGCGCATTTTTGCGACGACAAGATGGTGGTTACTGCCAATATCAGCACCATGTTTCGCCCTAACGTCCAGGACACAGTTTCTCCACGTTTTGGAAACAGCATGGTCTATCTGGTTCTCAGTTCTGCCATTTGGAGAAGTCCAGGTTGATAAGTGGCAATATTTGTGTTTAAACCGAGTCCCACCAATGACGAGCTGACGAGAGTTACAAAACTCTATAAACATCTCGCCATTCTGGTTTCTGTGGCCTAACCCATGATTTCCCATAAGATGTTCCAATCCGTGGTTATCTGACCCGACTTTAGCGTTGAGATCCCCATTATGATTTTAATGTCACCTCTGGGAGCCCTACCAAAGGTGTCGGCAAGTCGTTGGTAGAAGACGTCTTTATCAGCTTAATGTTGTTGTTGTTGTTGTTGTAGCGATTCGAGAGATTTTTTTTCTCTTGAATCGATGGGGGTCTTGGCAGCTCTTGGCCGTTTTAACAACGGGTAGCTCCGGGACGGTTTACATCGAAGAACCGGCTGCCGTAGGAGCATTTTATGGACAACACAAACATCCATGGGCAACAGTGGGATTCGAACCCACGCACCGGCAACTCAGAGATAGAGAGAGTGACATCTCTGCCACTGAGCCACCGAATTCCCTTTATCAGCTTGATCAGCTGGTTCGGTTGGTGCGTAACACTGAATTATCGTGATATTTCGTACTCTGGATTTGAATCGGACAGTGATAATACGGTCGGAAACTGGTCATCATGTGGTACTTATTAACACGTATATCCGACGGCCTAGAAATATCTCTTCTTTTTGCCGATGATATAGTCCTCAGCAGCCCAAACATCGTTGCCTTGCAAGCTGCACCTACAAAATGGTGTGACATTCTGGAGAAGCATGGACTGAGGGTAACTATAACAAAGACTGAGTTCTTAATGCTGTCCATTCTCAGACCCAGATGCACCGATAGCAGATTTGTACTTCAAAGGAGAGCAACTTAAGTCTTGTTCAAGTACCTTGGTTCGATGGTGAACAACGGTGCTACATGCGATGATGTTATCAAACATCGCACAAAGGTTGGGTGGATGACGTGGCGAGAAAACTCTGGAGTTTTCTGCGATAAGAAAATGCCAGTGAAGCTAAAGTTGTACAAAACGGTTGTACGTCCCGCACTCATGTATGGATCAGAATGCTGGACCATGTATGAAGGATACGCGAAACAAATGACAGCGACTGAAATGAAAATGTTACGCATGTCAGTTGGTGTAACGAAAAGGGACCACATCAAGAGTAGCTACATCCGAGGCAGCTTGTCCATAGACCAACCAATCACCGAAAAGCTCGAAGACCGACAAATGGATTGGTATTGCCATGTTCAACGGAGTCCGCCTGAGAACCCCGCAAAGAAAGCGATGTCAATGGAAGTTCCACTTGATGGACCCAAGGCCAGAGGCAGACCGAAAAACACCTGGATGTGTCAAATGAAAAAGCAACAACAACGCATTGGTCTCGGCGATGACACGATCCAAGATATAGCTGCCTGTAGAAATATGCTGAGATATTACCGCCAAAATGTGCGATGTGCCAACACCGCAGGTCGAGCAACGCGAAACCATGGAGCATAAAGAACGAGGCAAAGAAGAAGAAAAAATTTTCGAATAAGTACCTGAATGAGTGGAAATTACTCGATACTCCTATCTCCAAACGAAGATTCTGTTTAAAAAATTCACAAGTCTTAGAAAGGTATATTTATTATATTATTATATTTATTATATTATTATTATTTATTATTATTATTTATTATTATTATGTAAGGTATTTCCGCACAACCTTACGCAATTACATGATACATACTTACTTATATATCATAATTTAATCAATTTAATACAATTTCAAAGTTGATTTGGTAACGCATTAGCAGGCCACTATTTTATTATTAAGTCTGAATAACACACCCAATTTAATTCATTGTTCGCACATCTAATGGAAATTTAAACCCTCTCAAGATATTCTTTAACTCAGTATTCCTCAGTATTCAGTATAGTCAAGAAGGAAACATTCTCAAGCAAGAGCAACTTATTGAGTTACCGAATGAAGAATTGAAACCTAAATTCGAGGAAGGGGATCAGTAATTTTAGCTTCAAAAACCATACCAAGTCTGTTTACTGAATTGTGGGTCACGATTGAGACCCTTTTAATTGCTTTTCCTAGTTGAACGCGGTTTAGCGCCGTTATGAGGCTTATAACTATAAGAATCTCCGATGCTAGTGGGGATTTAAAAATTTTATTGACAAACGTGGAACCCGACATCAACAAACTCATATCCTCCCATCAAGTGCACTAATCTCACTGAAGATTATGATGCCACTTTTTTATATTTTTGGATATGATAAGTGTATGATTGTATGCACTTAATATATTATGAACAATAAACAATTTGTTAAAACATCAAAATTATTTTTATTTTGTATCTGTTTTAAAATATTTAAACAATTTAAAAATTCAAGGCTTGAAATTCAGTTGAGGGTCCCAGAACAGGCTTCTCATGTGTGAAGCGGTCCCCGATCAAAATAAGTTTGAGAATGACTGGTATACATCGACAGTGTATGCCCACCACTTTTGAATCAATGAGTGCTTATATACCGGGTCTTAATTTAAACTATCTTAAAACATTTTCCATAGGGTGTATATACCCTCCTAGTCTAGTTCGCGTATTAACTTCTTCTTTTCTTTATTCGAATTGGTTGTGGAACATCTGGACGTTTACAATTGGTTTATCTGACATTTTGTTTATTTAGACAGTATTATAATTGGAATTTGTTAATTTCGCCTTTTTTCTAACCAGGAATTTCATATAAACTGTGTAGCGAAACGAAAATCGAAAACCATTTTACCCCAATAACAAGACGATTTCGCTCTTCCTGAATAAATTTCAGAGACAGTCGCTTGTCTAGGCATAATGTATTGGCAAGCACCTCGCCATCTGTTCCGAGTGGGACTAAATTTAGTTTCGATTAGTTAGTACAGCTTTAATGATGACCGTCTGGAAGACGAGGGATTTGTGTGGCCGTGCAGGCCAAGTCAACATAAATTGAGAAAACCCTCTCAGGAAACCGACGGCAATGCGTGCTCGCAGACCAGCTCAGCTACTGGGAGTAACGGGGTGGGTTTTAAGCGAACTTCCTGCTTCCATCATCATAGATAATAGAAACTCACGCATCTGCCCGTATCACAAAAACGACTCAAATATCAAAACTCTCAAAAACAAACGAAATAACTAATGGTGACGCCTCCGCGTCAAACTCCCGATAAAAAAAAAAACAAGGCAAAAGTCCCGTGAAGGGACTTGGGCTGCATCAGCCAGACTAAATACTCCAAAATTGGCACTAAGGCCACAGTACTTATAAAAATCAGAGGCGAAGCCGTCCAATCGGGACATATCCTTTTTCCCTCAGGTCATTAGAGCCTAAAGATAGCGAACGGCTCGCAAAGGGCACCAGATGGTGTGGGCCCGCGACTCTACACCCTTGAGATCCTGGTCCGCTTCTCATGGTGGGATCCACCTAAACGGAATCAAATAGGTATGGCAAGAGAGGGAAGGGGGAAGAAAAGGATGCTACTTATCTCTGCATATTGTGTCCAGGTGTAACACTTCTAATTAGGTAATATTAGGAAACTCATGGCCATTTGGGCAATAACTAATAAAAAGCATTAATTCGCAAATCCAATCTAGCCATATTTGTGAAGAAACAAAAACCATAGAAGAAACCAACAAAAAAACTAGTGCCAAAAATTCAATTCGTATAACGTCTATGTATACCATGTCGGTTATAAATATATAGCTTTCATATTTATAAAATCGGTTTATAATAAATATCATATAAATTTTGTAAAAAGTATACTTTTTTCGTATAAAAACCACTCTATAATAAGGATTGTATACCTTTTATACGAAAAATCATATAATACAGATTTTAATAACATTTACTTATACATTTTATACGAAAAGTTTATTAAAACGGAATGCATTTCTTCAAATCTATAAAGTCATAGTAGTCATACGACAAAAGTATACAAGATAGATTTTTTATAGAAAATGAAAATAAATGGAAAAATGAAACAAATGAATGAATGAAAACTATTTCAATAGAATATGAATAAATGCCCATTCGATTTTTTACTAATCAGTCGAGTGCGTGCGTGTTTTGATTTGAGACGATTGCATAGTGAGAAAGTGATAAAATGATTCCTGAAGTGTTATGGGCTGGTTACACAGTACGAGCTGCTGACCTGACAGTGGACAGCTACTGCGCCTGTGTACTCGCATGAAAGTAGCTCGACTCGCATCGCCCGGTCACACAAGTGCGAGCTGTCGGCAGGTTTGTAGTTGCAGTTGCATCTCAGTAGCATGTCTTCATGTCATGTCTCGTATAATGTTGTCGCGAAGTGAACGAGTGAACACTGCTTCTATCGTGATAAGAGCGGTTACAAAAATACTTTGCGCTTTTAGCGTACTTCGGGCTGTCGTCAGTACCACTTCCACTTTTTTTGCTTTTTTGAATTTTTAAAACCTCTTGGTTATATGTAGAGCGTAAATTTTTGATTTTCTTAGTTACTTCACTTATGTCTTTTAATGCCATTTCTACATGAATAAATTCCAGAGACGCTTTACGCAAATCTCGGTTTTTATAGCTCGGATCCAAACAATTCCACAGGTTTGTTTGGGCCTTGTATAAATCTACAAATTTCAAAATTCTTCTCCGGAGTCCATCTATCCATTGTTGCACAATAAGCTCACACTGTAAACGACAAAATTTACAGACGAATGCACCCGGCGCGGTTAATTTCGAGCAATGGTTATTTCTCAATCGGTGCAATTTCGAATGTCCGAATCGTAGTATGCGATACCAGCTGACGTTGACTAGGGGCGAGTGGCCGAGTCAAAACAAAAAATGTTGTAGTAACTCGGATGCGAGCTACTGACCGAATCGCACATGACAGTAACTCGTATGATGCGGTCACATGGTGCAAGTAGCTGCTCTGCAGTAGCTGTCTAGGCCAACTCGCACGATAGCTCGCACTGTGTAGCCAAGGCATTAGTCACAGTGAAGTGCGAGTCAATAGTGAAAATTGTCCGGATAATAGAATATAGTGACATTGACAAAGAGGAGCTAACATATTCAGACTTCGTTTCCTCCGGTAAGTAAACACAGTTTTGTGAATCTATTATTCATCCGGGCGCGCTTCCATTTGCAACGTGATCAAGCTCATTAAAATACTTTTTGGCCATATTTTTTCCTGGTTTTGTATTTAAGGGTAGATATGTACAAACATTGATTTCTCTCGTATATCTTCGTCACTTGTAAACTAATTATATAAAAAAAAATAAAACAATAAATTGCATTTTTCGAGATTATTTTACATATTAAGGCCCATTTTCTTGTAGAAATTTAACTAACACGATAACTGACCATCTTATCACATTTCTTTATACATATTCACATTTAGTTTACACAATGTCTTGATGGTTAAAGTTTCGCTATTCAGTACCCATGTACTGATGAAGGCTTATCGTATAGACGGATTTTACAAATCCCAAAAGTATGCATATCTCGTCTAAACGAGGAAAAGAAACGAAAAGCATTGTTAAGGATTCGATAACTATAAATTGCTTTAAGGAATAAATAGCTTAAAGTGGTTGATAAATATCCACGAGAAACCGGCCATAAATGTTATTACATGTACTTAACTTACAATCCACTATCCCGATGCTAACATGAGGGGAAAACTTGTGTGTTTTTTAACAATTGATTTTTTGACATAATTTTCCATAATCTCCTATTTTAACCCGCGCGCCCGGAAATGGATAATATAATATTATCCATAACTGACTGAAATTTGTAAACAAATTGTTTTGGGTCTAGTATTGTCGCAATTCAACATCAACGCAGATGATTTTGATTCTTTTGAGAATGACCATGAAGGCGAAATTCCACCTAATTGGTTCGAGGAGTATGTAAATTTTTACGGATATTATCCAAGATTTCTTCTACGCGTTAAAAAGAAAACATACACCCAATTGGAATGCAACGCCGATTTGAATATTTCTACAGATGATACTCTTCCAGTGGCCCTCTCCCTTAAGATCACGTAATTCACAAACTGAAGGCAATTTCATTGTCACGCCAGAAGTATGATTTAGTTACATATATATTTACATTTGAAATTATATTTCATGCAATTTATAATAGTCCCTCCTCAGGCAATTTATCAGGATAAAATCATATGGTGTATCTTTGCTAGACGAATATGCACAAAGTGATATATGTACTAACGGACTCAAATAGGCGAAAAATTGTCGGACTTTTAAGTGCATACACTACTCGTCATCAGATTAGCACACCCCTTCGAATGAATAGTTTCGGCTGATTTCCAACCAAACTAAAAGAGCTAACATTTCAAAATTATAACTGTTAATAGTCTATTCAATTCTGAGTTAATTAACATAAAAAGAATTGTGTTTACATTTTTTATTATTGATTTATAATTGTTTTTCGATGAAAGAACACACAAAATAGCCATTTAAAATTTGTCATCAGGATAGCACATGCAATTTCTCTTTAGTCTATCTACCACAATTAAAGACGTAGGACCCCTAATTTATTGTGGTTGTTTGAGTAAGATATTAACTTTAATATGAATAAGGGAAAATCATTATCTGCGGAAGAGGAATCAAAATTTAAGGCTTACAAGGAGTCAAGGTGGTCAAAAAGTGAAATTTCGAGAAAAAATTAATAAAAGTCGATAAGTTGAATCCGAATGCGTGTGTAATAGGTAGTGTTAAGATAAAAATAACAGAGGCGATAAAAATTGGGTATTTGTCAATCCCTATGAGAGAGTAATTTTGAGAGAAGCATTCAGTCCTCATGACTCGGTCGCAAGGATTAGGGTAAATTTTGACATTAAGGTGGGCCTTTTGTTCAAATAGTGATACAAAAATGCTCCACATCTAAAGAAACTCTTTTCTTTGTTTTTCTTTTCTATTCTATGAATAGAATAGATTTACAAATACGAAAATATGTATACTCTATTCTATATGGTATTCATTCCATACCAAACATTAGTATAAAATTTTTATACAATTCAATCGTATTAAAACTATAAATATTTCTTATAGGTAATTCATATACTAGTTTTATAAAATGTATAAGGAAAAAGTATAAACGTAGTCTATACTTTAATCGTATACTTTTAATAAGTTGGTAGTATAATTTTTATAGACTATTGGTGTAGAATCTATAACATGTTCGTATTATTTTTTTTATAAACACATAGTATACAAATTTGATTCGAAAAATTTATGGATTTATATGTATGTACATATACCAAAATAGTATAGTTTTTATACCAACATTTCTGGCCGTGTAGCGATACTCCCATATTTTTAGTCGTCACTAGTTGCCCAAGCAGTGGTGGCTCGCCCATATGTGCACAAGTGCACGTGCACCCCCTGAGAAAAAAATCGTAAGAGCACGTAATTCACTTCTTCAAGTCGAAAATGCATCTCAAATTTATCTTAAATCGAACATCGCGCCCTTTTATTCTATTTATAGATACACCTAAATCCAGATACACATTCCACCTACTGAATCTATGCCCATATACATTATGTATGTACAGGGGCGTACGCAGAAAAATATTTCGGGAGGGGTTTTATGAAAGAGGTTGAAGTTTTAATTTGAATTAATATTTATACCCTACACCCGTAAAATTGTGTTTTTTTCGTTTACTATTTCTGGTTAATAAATTTTTATTGTCCTACAATTATTTCTTGTATTGTTCGGTTACTAAGCATCAGTAGCGTTTCAATATAGATTGTATTAAAATGGGTACAGAGTTTCATAGTACATACTTTATCATGACTTGAGCTTGCCAGTTAGGCTCTATTTGACCGCCAATTATTTCATAGTGGCGAAAATAGCAAAAAAAAAACTGAGAGACTCCTCTCAGTATCAATCTCAGCTAATTGCAAAAAACTGTGAATGCAATTTTGACGAAAGACACTCTACTCGAAATTTGTCCGACGCTCAGACCTGGTCAAACATAATCTGAGAATTTATTGTGGTGCTAGAAGAGTCTTTCGAAAAGCACCTTAACGCAGCACCATCTTTGTGATGCTGAGTTACTTGCTCAATTTTCTCATTTTCGGTCTGTTGGAATTGCATTTTTGTGGGAATCGTCCTGCTTTTGTATTAACCCGATTTGTATTTTATATTACATCGAGCAATTTCGGAGGGGGTTTGAACCCCCAAAACCCCTACGTAGGTTCGCCACTGTGTATGTATGTACGTACACTGCCGAATAAACAACATGGTCACGACACTGCGACCAACAATCTGCAATCACGATGGGTGCACAGCACAATCTGGGTAGAGGAGCACACGCACCAATTATGGATATCTAAGCGGTTTTCGGGACAAGGGGGTAGTGCAAAATTTATACTAGAGCTTGTGCACAAAGCCGTTGTGCACAGCGCTTTGTAAATCGTATGAGATGAGCTAAGTTCTAAAAGAAGAGATCTTGTGCCGCATGCTCGCATACGTCTGTTCTGTCGGAATCGCCATGAATTAAATTGCAACGGTTAGTTTCCTAAAAGCAAATTTAAAAAATCTTCTAAAAAAAATTAGATTAAAGTAAAAAAAAAAACTAGGGAAGGGCTACACAATTCCGGTGTGATTTTAAAGCGGCAATTTATGCGAAAAAAAACAAGTACATATAGATTTATGGGAATATGTGGAATTCATGGATTTTAATGTATTTTCGTTCTGCCCAATGAGGTTATCCACAGGCCGATTTGGATTTTGACAGAATGAAAATTTAATTAAATCCATGGATTGCCCATGTGTGAGCGGTTTGTTTTCCCTGTTTGTTCTGCAGTTGACGGAAGTCGGAAATAGTCTGCGGAAGAATAATATGTCATATAAAACAATAATTTCTGTTGAATCTTGGCTTTTTTGAAGACTAGTTTTTTTTTAATAATAACTATGTATGAAAAATTTAATTAAAAAATATTTTTCCCGAAGTCAAAACATTTTTACATTTCCTTGTGAACCCCCGGTATTTTCCACTACGAGCCGCCACTGCCTCGAAATCAAACTCTTTGTTTCGTCCTATTCCAAAAAAAAAGAAAATGCAGCAGCATCTGAACAAAAGTTGTCCATTTTCAATATTACTAGATACATACCAGCATGAAATTGGGAGAGTGAAAAATACTCCTTGTATGAACAAGAAGCGAGTTAATTGTTCTCGAATCAGGCCATCATTATAAAAATAATATTTACCTAAAAAAACTATTTCATACTGCTATTTGTTTAGTTTCAACTTCTAACTTAAATCCGAAGCAGAAAATATTTGTATTTTGCTTTGCCTATTAATTTATATTGTTATGTATACAAGTTTCCATGGAAATATTGGTTGCTTATGATTGAGTGAGCTGATTGTTTAACCAATCAGGAATTACCTCGCTCACCGGAATCGTTAAACTGCGTTTAATTTGTGTGTGCTGACTGCTGATTGGTTAAAAAATTTTAAACTGCTGTTAACTTCCATGGTAACCTTGATTGTTTACGATTGAGCGAGTTCTATTTTGCAAATTTCAACGGTTACTACTATTTAACTCATGAAATAATAAAAACAAGGAAGCGCACATGAACTTCTGAAGTTGTAACCAAAGATGGCTGCAAGTATTTTCTGTGAAAAGATTTGAATTTCACAAAAGGCGATTACTTTTAATTCTTTTAATTTGCGTAACACAGATTCAAAATTTTCATAAGTGATTTTGATGCTGTCCGAAATGTCCTCACCTGAACACCGCGTAATCATTATTTCGTGATTTGTGGTGTAGCTAACAGCCAGTTTACGCTACAGTAGAACTTGCCATAAACGAACACCGCATTGGGGAATGGAATTTTAAGTCTGCGACCGTGCTCTGCGCTATATATATTTACAGTTCCGACCGGTTCACTAATTATTAGTTTTTATTTTTTGTTCTCGTTTAAGGCAGATTATTCTTTTGAAGGAAGCATCTCTCACTAAACCATATAAAAATATTGGGCGATGTTCGTCTGCGACGTTTTTTACTGGTTCAGTTTTAAATCTTTGAAGCTACCAAGTTATATAAAAACCGCACCCATAAATCAAAGTTACAAAAATGATGTATAGCAGCAGACCGAATCGGAACATAAGTTTTATAGGGAAGCCCGAAAGAAATCTAAATTTTCCCCCGCCAGAAATTAGTTTTGGTTTTGTTTTTTTGGTCTAGCGGTTAGTGCGCTTACCTTCGGTGCACAGGCTCATGAGTTCGAATCTCACCGTGTTCCATGGTGTTTTTCGAACTCACGAGCTTGTGACAGACTATGATCTCACTCAGATGTTAAACGAGTACCCATTTATGGGGATAAATAACACTGCTGAGCGTGATGCTGATCTCATTACCTCATCAAAAAGCAGATAAGATCTTGGAAATAGGATGTCACTAACACATCCTGCGGCCTTAGTCCAATGTTGGATTGTCGCGCCTGTTATTTATTTTTATTTTTTTTGTTTTTTTTTCGAGTTATGATATGACTATTACATTTTCTTCAATTGGCCTTAAAATGCTTTCTTTGGAATATAATTCTTCAACATTAAAATTTAAAGGTAAATTTTTTTCCAGCTCGTTTAGTGAGAAACATATTGCATTCGTTTCTGGCCATGGGAGTGTCATGACTAGAGCCCGGATTCTCGCGCAATTGCACGTTACTGCATGAAATTGCACTTTTCAGGGTTATTGCACGAAATTGCACGTTTTAAGGTTTTTGCATGAAAGCGAACATTTGCATTTTCAACCCTGTTTCATAACATTTTTTCCAGAAAGTATGCAGTGTGCAGAATTTTTTGATAGAAGAAGAATAAAAGTATTGAGAAAGAAAACACAGGTGAAAAAAAAAAACAAACAAAAACAAAGTGATGCACTTTATGGAAATTTCACCAAATGCCAGTTGATTTTCATACAATTTTGCAGTTGTTGTTTTTTGAGTGCATGTTAATCTGGTGGTTGACTAAATTTAAATACGTATAGAAAAATCTGCCACTTTGAAGACGATTCATTCATAAATTAGATAAGCCCAAAGGTTGCGCGATGGTTCCTAAACAAAAACCGGTGCTTTTCCGGCGTCCATTGCTCCAAAGCCTAATCTTCTAAAAGCCTAAAATTTACTTTTTTTCCATATTGCACGGAAAATGCACGTTCGGGCATTTATATTGCACGATTTTGCACCTTTCGGGATTTTTAATGCACGTTTTTAATTTTTTTACTGCACGAAAATCCGGGCTCTAGTCATGACTTTTTCTTTGCCTGATATGTAAGAATAATTTGGTGAAAATAAAAGTTCATATATGTGTCCGTTTAGGCAAGTTCGACTGTATTCGTACACAGTACACAGTTGTTTACAATTGAGAGAAATTTAGTTAAACGACTTTTTTTTAATAATAAGTGATTCACACTGTTGGAAAAATTGATCAAAATCTAAATTTAATAAACAGTTTTCCCATATCGTAATGTAACTTTAATAATTGAAGTGTACTCTATAATACATTTTGAGTTTAGTGACATAGGACCCAAACCCATCTACTACGGTTTTGGCTGATTTAATTTATGCCAAACATGATTTGGTTTTTGTGTGAACCAGCTCTAAGGATAATTCGTAGTTTAAACGGCTGTTTAACTTCTTGCACACATTTTTAACCGTCGACGGTTTAACTGACAACCATTAGTTAAACCATGATTGTACATCCGGCCCTGAGACTGCAATATGGAACACTAAATTAATGCTCGTACTTTTCACGCCCAAACAGACGTCCAGGCATTATTTAATACTGTTTGATATCAAATCCTGAAATACCGCGGTTGAGCTAATCTTTCGATTCTGAAATCAGGGATTGACAATTTAAACCTTAATTGTTGTTGTCGATTTCAATAACATTCTCCAACCACCTAAGAAAATTTTTGGCTGAGGTCATAACATTCGACGAAATCCTGCCTACGCCCATTAGCGGAACTCCAACGTTTCGGATATTGATTATTTAGCAATCATCCCTATTTACTGTAGTCATTGCGTGATTTGAGATTGCAACATGTGGTGGCGATTTTTTTTCCCTATGTGTTTTTGGGGTGCTGAGCTTAAATCCAGAGCTTCCCACCAAAAGTTTGTTCTGTACAATTGATAGTAATTTTTTGTTGTTTTTTATACGATTTTTGACCCTGTTTCGCAACGAAATTTTTGTGCTGACCACTCCAAAACAACATAGGAAACAAAAAACAATTTTTCCCCACATTTTGCAATCTACTAGGTTTATCCCGTGCTAACTACACTATCAGCGCAATATATCTAATGAGGAGCTTATACTGAGGTGATGGGTGGCTCACTTTCACTTTGGCTTGGTTTGTGGCAAGTACTAGCACCCTCAGCTTAGTAAAGAAATTTGCAATTGGATATTCTCTAAATAAGGTTTCAAACCCAAAACTTTCCATTTGAATACATAATAATCGAAATTTGCACATTTTGTAGTTTCGCATTTTTATATTTTCAAATCCGATTTTTCAATAATTGCGAATTTTTATGATTTTAAACCGAAACTTTGGAAAATTTGTGTTTGAGACCTAATGTAGAGGTTATTATAGCGGAAGTCCTAACTATCACAATTTAAAAATTAAAATCGCCAAAAAGTGCAAATTTTTACCTAATTTGATTCAAATCGAGATTTTTGAAATATTTGAAAATGTTAATTTAAAATATAAAAGCGTAAAGTTTTCAATACTTCCGATTAAAGAACATTAAAAATTACAAAAATTTTGAATTTAAAAATGAGATAATTAAGATTAATCCAAAATTGAAATTGTTTGTTTGCCTCACTTAATGAGGCACATCCTGCACATATAGTAGAGCCGGTCCTGGCTAGAGGTCCGGTATATGGTAACCACTTAATTTAATATGAATTTGAGAAAAAAATCTGGAAAGAATGAATTTTGGTTAAGGTTCAAATAAAACAAATTTTTCTTACAAGAACCTAATGTTTGCAGGTTGCTTTGTATGACAGATCTATAACGTAGTGCTTCAATTTCATCTGTTCCTAGATATGTCTTGAGGCTTTGCTAAGAACATATTTGCGTGAAGTTTGATTAAGTATATTATTGTTAAATAAGCTAAGTGAAATTGGTATAACAGGGAAGGAAATGTCCCATGTCCCCAGCGCCGGATTTAGCCTCTATGGCGCCCCTGGGCAGTAACGAATATGCCGCCCTTCGCTACTAGCACTTACTGATGTTTTTCAGAAAAAATCATTCGGTGCCTAAAAAATTCTAGATTTTCCTAATTCCAACTATTTTAAATTATTTTTTATTTTCGGTGTAATTTCCCGTTTTTCTCTGAACAAAAAATTGCAAATTCGAAAATTTAAGCGTAAAAGTTCTTAAGAATTTCGTTAAACCTATTCACCTGATAGAAACTCAGAAATTTGATAGCCAATGCCGCATTTCTAGTATCGAGACTTGGATCTCTCCCGGAACCAAATCCTTGCTTCCCAACGAATTTGATGTGGGGACAAATTTAAGAAGTAATTAAACACACGAAAATGTGTGGTTAGATGAGTTACTTGCTTGGGCGGGTTTTGAACTTTCCAAAGGATCGCTATCACCAAAAATATTTTTCGTTTTTTTCTTCAGGTCTGGGGCAACTTTAGGCTTGAAAACAGGAGCTGACAGCCAAGAACAAGCGTACTTATATCATTTAATGTGGCTTCAGGCATAATGTTTAATGTGAAGCCAAAGATGATTTATACTCCTGAACTAAAGGCCGCCACGCCATTCAGAGTGAATGAGTGTATGCTTCAAGCAAAACTTTTGAGTAGTCCTAATTTTTGGAGGTGGAATTACATTATAATTTGAGTTGAGGTTGCGATTAGGTGCTTTTAATTAAGACGAATAAGTACATCTAACTAGAATAAATTAAAAAAGCAAACAATTATGTTTGAATTTTCAAAATCCATTTTTCTCATAATGTTAGACCAATGAAAAAAATTTAAGAATTTGCCGCCCCTCAAAATCCGCCGCCCCGGGCAGTAGCCCAGGTTGCCCATATGGGAAATCCGGCCCTGCATGTCCCATGTCCCATTTCCCTATAGATTTTCCCTCTGCCTCAACAGATCTTCTCCATGTATTTTTGGGTCGTCCCACACGACGGCTAGCATTGGTTCCCTGAGGATTCCAATCTAGAGCCTGTTTTGCTATGTTTTGGCTATTTTCGAAGTGTGTGACCTATCCACTGCCACTTTCGCCGTTTGATGTCGATGCCTATCCTACTTTGGCGAGTAATTTTAAGGAGGTCGTCGTTCGATATTACCTCAGCCCAGCGAATTCGTAGGATGCGTCGTAGGCACTGATTCACGAAAGTTTGCAGTTTGGTGGTATTGTTACTGGTGACCTTCCATGTGGAACACCCATATAAAAGCACAGATTTTACATTGCTTTCGAAGATCCGGAGTTTGGTATTTCTGGAGATGCTCGGGCTTTATTTATACGCGACTCTACATCGGCATCAGCCCCACCATCCGCAGTCACTACGCTTCCAAGGTAAGTAAAGTCCTCGACTTTTTCTATCGGTTGTCCGGAGATAGAAATTGTGTTTTCCCCTCCTGATGACAAGCTCATGTATTTAGTCTTAGCGGCATTAATTTTTAAGGCAGCACTTCGACTTTCATGATGCAAAGCATGCGTCATTTGAGCCAGATGATCTGGTGTGTTTGAGAGAAGGCAAATGTCGTCGGCGTAGTCCAGGTGCTGAAGGTGATCGAATAACCACCTGATACCCTTACTTTTATGGTCGCGTAGAGAATCGCAGATTATGTCGTTAATGGTAATGAGGAACAGCATTGGTGATAAAATACAGCCTTGTCTGACTCCATTATTCACCTCAAAAGGACTGGACAATTCACCCTTGTGCTCCATTATAGGATTCCTTTATGATGGAAATAAGTTTCTCTGGTATGCCTCTCCTACGTAAGGCTGTCCAGATATAAGCCCGGTCAACGCTGTCAAACGCCTTCTCGAAGTCAATGAACATAAGATGTAACGGGGATCTCCATTCAGCGGATTGTTCAATTATAATTCGGTGGGTGTTGATATGATCGCTACATGAAAAAACCCTCACGAAAACCAGCTTCTTCATTGTTTAGAGTGCGGTCGATCGTTGTCTTGATCCGGTCCAAGATTATTTTGGCCATCAGTTTAGAGACTGCAGGGCAGGGAGGATACAGATTCCACGCCAATTATTGCAATCCTTGAGATTTCCTTTCTTAGGGATTTTAACAATGACGCCCTTCTTCCATTCTTGAGGGAGAGTCTCGGTTGTCCAACACTCTTGGATCAGGGGTAGAAGAATATCCGCTGTAGCGTTGATATCCGCATTCAAAAGTTCCATGGGGATACCGTCTGCCACCGGGGCTTTACCAGCTTCCAAAGATTTAAGATCCTTAATTATTTCCAGCTTGGATGGTAAACCGGTATTAATTCTGGCCATTTGCGGAAGACTTGCTGCTTCCGGTGGAGGTGGGCTTGAAGGGTTGAAGTTATTGTTAAG
The DNA here is from genome assembly GCA_949715475.1 of Microchrysa polita. Classification (NCBI taxonomy): domain Eukaryota; kingdom Metazoa; phylum Arthropoda; class Insecta; order Diptera; family Stratiomyidae; genus Microchrysa; species Microchrysa polita. Next base: position 89,736,425 of record OX454415.1, read on the forward strand.
TACCTCCATGAAATGCTCTCTCCAACGACGCAGTTGTTGTTCGTCTGTGACTAGCAGAGACCCGTCTTTATCTTTTACAGGATGCTCATGGGTAAAAGATTTGCCAGTCAATGGCCTAATGACCTTGTAAAGGGTCCCACTGTCACCACGGAAAGCCGCATCTTCTGCCTCCACCGCTAACGCGTTGATGTTGTTGATATCTTGGAATAATATAGATAATAAGCTTAATTGGAAATCCCACATTTTACTATTAGTTAAAAGATTACGTAAAATGATACATCGTATCCTATTGTTGAGGAGATACTTTAATATATATTTTCTTAGAACAATATATTTTTGTTTATTTCAATCCATATTTGAATATGCTATTATTATTTGGGGAAGCACCACTACTAACGCTTTAAAGCCTCTAATTAATCTCCAATCAACAATTGTTAAAATTTGCTTGAAAAGATCGAAGTATTCCTCCACTACACTAGCTCTTGCTGACTTTAATGTTATGTCCATAAGACAGTTGTTCAATTTTAATTTGATGAAATTTGTATTCAGAAATCTTGATCAGTTTAGAGTAATCTCATCAAACTATGGCACCCGATCTAATACTGAGCGTGAACTCGTAGTAAAAAGATTTAAAAAGGAATCTACTAACCGTCATTTGAGCATAGCAGGCCCAAGATTATTTAATAAACTCCCGAGTAGCTTAAGAAATGAATTAAATTTATATAATTACAAGCTAAAACTCAAAATTTACATTTTAGAAAACAGATCAGTTTTTAGCAATCTAAATTTGAACTAGAACAATGTAGAACATGTTGAATTGATTTAAGGTTGAAATGATAATTCATATTTAAGTTTTGTATTGTATAGTGCTCAGTTGCAGCTCTCACACACGAGCCTAGGCTTATGTGAGTTGCTGAAATGAATTTATGTATTTTATTATCTTATCTGTTACCAATAAACCAATATATTATTCAAGAAAAAAAAATTAGTTCATAACGAAAACAATTTTTCTGTGGAAAACTTATTTTTCAGGAGTTGTTAGAATGGCAGCCCCAAGACTTAGTGTTCCGATTTCATCCATTCCTAGATATGTTTTGAGGCTTTACTAGGAACACATTAGGGTAAAGTTTGGTTAAGATTGGATCATAAAAAAATTGTTTTCTTAGAAGAACCTAATTTCCACTTTTTCAGGGGCTGATTTTTATGACAGCCCTACGACATAATGTTCCGATTCAATCCGTTCCTAGCCTCTGGCTTTGGAAAGATACACGGGAAGCATGATCATTTTCCACTTATGCTCGCTTTACTCCGTTGAGGGCCCTTGAAACAGGAAACAAACACCGGATATGTAATGTACTCGACGTCCCCTTTGTTATGATACCCCGCATGCCGACCTCCGGTCAAGGATTAAAGAGCATCCTTTTTGTCCTTTTTTAGACCTTTCCGATCAAAATTTATTTTTAGCAAAATGAGTTTTAGATTCCTTGGAACCCTCTGATTCAAAAACAACAAAAATTAGCCTTACTCTATTTTTTTCTATTTGAAATGCTAATATGACTGGACTAATGCCAATTAAACAAAAATTCAATTTAATATAATGTAGAACGAGACCGGGTGGCCGAAATTTGGATACCCTTCGCTCCCCTCGGGCTACAAGTTTTTTTCGGGCGTACCTACGACTTCTATTAAATCCCCCCTCCCATTTTTTTCCTTCTATCTTCCCAAAAGTTCGGTTGCGTCGACAAAACAATATTTGTGTGGGGTTTGGTTGGAATAAGTGGGCAAATAAAAATATTTACTCAGAAAATGTTACTGGGGGATGCGGGAGCATGGTCCCATAGTACGGTTCCATTTGTTTACCTTTTTAGTTGATAAAGACACATTAATTCAAGGTTTTGTGAAATTGTTTTAAAAAATGTTTCTTAGAAGAACCAACATGAGGGGTTGAGTTTGGCAGCCCCATGACCCCATGGTCCGATTTGATCCATTCGTACGTATGTTTTGTGTCATCAATAGAAATACATTTGTGTGAAATTTGGTTGAAATCGGTGCACAAATTGTTTATTTTTAAAGTTTTCAATAAGCTATCTTTTTCAATAATCTTCTTCTGTATGGAAATATATCGGAGTTCCGATAAATACACCGATTACTCGTACAACTTATCTACTGGCCAGAGGCAGACCGAAGAACACTTGGATGTGTCAAATGAAAAAGCAACAACAACGCATTGGTCTCGGCGATGACACGATCCAAGATAGCTAAGATATTACTCTCCAAAACGGGCGATGTGCCTACACCGCAGGTCGAGCAACGCGAAACCATGGAGCGGTATAAAGAACGAGGCAAGGAAGAAGAAGATAGAGAAGACGCACTTTTTGAAAGCTTTTACATTATACCAAGGGTCGATTTCTCATAACCTTTATCTAGTACTTGTCGGCTGGTTAGTCTTATCGTTAAGAGAAAATTTTTTTTTTTTTAATGAACTTATGAGATTGATTTTTCCGTCCGTCTGTTCACTAAATAACTCGCGAACGTCATGAAATTTGGTAAGGATGTGTAGAACGGTAAACAATCTTTGGCACGAAATACTTAGAAGTTGGTAGTGCAAAGATAACAGGGTGTCCCGAAGGCATGGACGTATGGGTAGTCAAATCAAACATTTCATTTTGCTTGGTTACACCATCATCTTAGATTGAAAAAAACATTTCGCAGTTTCATACAACAGCGTAAATGAGTAAGGCCGCGTACACATACAGAGCGACGCCGAGCTTTTCCGGGCCGGGCGATGCGATGCGACGCGATGCGATGCGATGTGTGCACACTCCTTGCGGTGTCGGGCTGGGCGATGCGATGCGATGAGATTTGTTGCGAGATTATGCTTTTTCTTCCACGACAAGAAAACCTGATTTTCGAATGGGATTTTATACCGGCGCTATTTCGTGCGATTTGCTGCTGTATGTACGAAGGTATGATTTCATATCGACTTCGTGGCATGGCGCTTCGGTTGTAGATAAATTGTAGGTAGGTCATGTAATGATGAATGACTGAAAGAGGTAGGTAACCTTTCTGGAAGTGTTAGCTTACGCGTTTCAAAACAATTTTCGGGCGGCATTTGGATTTGGTGTTAATTGTTGTTCAAATATGTATGAATGGGTGAAATAGGTAATTTTTGGAAACATGTAGTGCAATAAAACCCAGTTTCTAGCGTACGCGCACTTTTATGAGCCTGCCGGCCAAAAAATGGCATCCCCATTTCTCGGAGAAATAGGTCAGAAACAAAAAAAAAATTTTGAGGTTGTCCGCCCCCAAAATTGTACCCCTGTTTTCTCGGGGAAATACTCGTCCAATCGGCGTGGCAGAAACACTAAGACAAATTTGGGTCGCTGATTCCGAATTCGAGGTCAAAAACAACAAATTTTTTTTCGGGGTTGCCCGCCCCCAAAGTTGTACCCCTGTTTTCTCGGGGAAATACTCGTCCAATCGGCGTGGCAGAAACACTAGGTAAATTTGGGTCGCTAATTCCGAATTTGAGGTCAAAAACAAAAAAAAAAATTTTGGGGTTGCCCGCCCCCAAAATGGTACCCCTGTTTTCTCGGGGAAATACTCGTCCAATCAGCGTGGCAGAAACACTAAGGTAAATTTGGGTCGCTGATTCCGAATTCGAGGTAAAAAAAATTTTGGGGTTGCCCGCCCCCAAAGTTGTACCCCTGTTTTCTCGGGGAAATACTCGTCCAATCGGCGTGGCAGAAACACTAGGTAAATTTGGGTCGCTGATTCCAAATTTGAGGTCAAAAACAAAAAAAAAATTTTGGGGTTGCCCGCCCCCAAAATGGTACCCCTGTTTTCTCGGGGAAATACTCGTCCAATCGGCGTGGCAGAAACACTAAGGTAAATTTGGGTCGCTGATTCCGAATTCGAGGTCAAAAACAAAAAAAAAATTTTGGGGTTGCCCGCCCCAAAGTTGTACCCCTGTTTTCTCGGGGAAATACTCGTCCAATCGGCGTGGCAGAAACACTAGGTAAATTTGGGTCGCTGATTCCGAATTTGAGGTCAAAATAAAAAAAAAAATTTTGGGGTTGCCCGCCCCTCAAATTGTACCCCTGTTTTCTCGGGGAAATACTCGTCCAATCGGCGTGGCAGAAACACTAAGGTAAATTTGGGTCGCTGATTCCGAGTTCGAGGTCAAAAACAAAAAATTTTTTTTTGGGGTTGCCCGCTCCCCAAAGTTGTACCCCTGTTTTCTCGGGGAAGTACTCGTCCAATCGGCGTGGCAGAAGCAGGTAAATTTGGGTCGTTGATTCCGAATTTGATGTCAAAAACAAGGAAATTTTTTTAGGGTTGCCCGCATCAAAACAGCACCCCTGTTCCCGTGCAATCTGCGTGGGAAGAAACACTAAAAGAATTATGGACCGCTGATTCCAAATTTGAGGTCAAAACCAGAAAATAATATTTTGGGGTTGCCCGACCCAAAATGGTACCCTGGTTTTCTTGTCACCGTATGTTCCCACAACTCACTTATCTACCACTACTTTCAATAATTCATTGCAAATACATGCGCAGTCCGAAATGTTCTTACACGTAAGTATACGCAGCAACCCGGGTTGTGCTGCACTGCATATTTCCACAAATGTTATTTCTTTGACCCATTCACAGATTTATACAACAACAACTGTCAAATCCGAATGCCCTTTTTTGGGGGTACGCGTAGGCTACGAACTGGGTTGGACAGCACTGTAAATTTCCAAAAAGGCTTTTTAGTAGACCGATCCATTATTACATTCCATACATACGGCTATCCATTCATTTAATATGTACAAATCTATAACATTATACAGCATCCGACATGTATGTATGTACATATATATAAATATCCCCAATGGTAATGCAACCCGATCTGCACAAAGCATGCCTCTCATATCGATATCAGCATCAAACAGCACGAAACCAGCCTCTCTGTGTACATACATACAATACACCATGCCACTACGAAACCGATCTAAACACAAATCGTATCGTCCATGTCGCTCCCTTCGGCGACAAGGCACCTTACAGCTGCTCAAAGCACGATGATTCGACATAGAAAAGTTCTCCATCTTACAACAACATGCCACTACGAACCCGATCCAAACACAAATCACATCCCCCATGTCGCTGGTAGAAGATTCCGGCCGCCGCAATGCGCATTGCCTCTTCAAAACAGCACGGTGAATTGACATGGAAAAGTTCTCCATCGTACAACCGTACAACTCCGTGCTACTACAAACCCGATCCAAACACAAATCACATCCCCCATGTCGCTGGTAGAAGATTCCGGCCGCCGCAATGCGCATTGCCTCTTCAAAACAGCGCGATGATTCGACATGGAAAAGTTCTCCATCGTACAACCCGACGTCGCATCGCAAGCAGTCTGAATGGTACAGGCAGGTTCGCGCTGGTTCCTATCTAAATGCTAAGAATTTTTTTTTCTTGCGATAGGAAGCTTATCGCATCGCATCGCATCGCCGGCAATGTGAAAAGCTTTCTGAATATTGTGTGTGTCTTCTCTATGCGACAAGACTAACCATTCGATAAGAGTTTTGAGAGAATGGGCCTAAACTCCCCGAACCAATCTTTCAGCGGTCATGGAACTCAAGCAACACGTACAATAATAGCATTAGCACAGATGCTCATGAACCCAATTGTGGAACTTAGGTTTCTGCAGTTCGGCCTGTATATCTAGATGACAGTGGCTATATCTGAAGAGCTATTAGGAATTCGACATAATGCGTGCAAAATGAGCTTTATAGGAAATTTTGCAAGCTTTCACTATTTCTTTTCTAGGAGCTATATTTTGGCATAGAGTGATGTCACAGTAAAAGTTAGCAATACGTTCTATACGTCAAATCAAAAAATTGAATCCGATGGTCCCATACACCTCCCGATTTATCTCGCAATCAAAAAATCTCAATCGATCAGAGGGTCTGTGGCTCTTTAAAGATACAAACATTTTGATGATCAGTTAAAGCAAATAGCCAGATTAGATTAGCCAGTAAAACAATAGACAAGCAGACTAATAAACACAATCAAGAAAGAACGCTATAAACCCATCAGCCTATGCAAGGATGGTAACATAATCAGCGGTGTCGACAGCGTTAACAAACGATAGTCCTCGCATTTCGAGGAGCTCCTCAATATACCATTTACCGCCGCTACGGAAGAAGCCCTCGAGCAGTTAGCTGAACCTGGACCTCCCGTTCAGTTCAACCCCAACAGCAGAGGAAGTTTCTCGCCTTATAATCGCTTCCACGTAATAAAGCGCCGAGCGTTGACGAGATTTCAGCAGAATTGCTGAAGCACGGTGGAACGTGCCTAACCAACCGTATACATGCGCTACTGCTCAAAATAAGGAACTACGAGGTAATCTCGAAATATTGGCGCAAAATCATCTGCCCAATCTATAAAAAGGGTGACAAGCTGAAATGTGAGAAGTACAGGGGCATCTCATTAGTTTGTAAGTCTTATAAGATTTTACCAACAATTCCGAAAAAGAGAATTAATCCGTACGCGCAGTAATTTCAAGCATAACAGTGAAGGACATCTATATAGAGTATGTAAACTAACAGCGGCTGCTCGACCCACCCCTCTGTAAGTGGCTAGCATGGGTTTTTTATCTTTGCCCCAGGTGCTACCAGCTAGTGCTTTAAGGATTTTGTTCCTACTGTGCATCTTTTCGCAACCGGGTGCCGCGTGATGAGCTGACGTCATCATGTTCTCCAGGTGTAGCCCGAGATTTTTAAGATTAACTATAGTAGGAACAGGATTGTTGCCAATACTTACATCAATCTCCCATCGATTATCTCCCCACCAGGTGGTATTAAATGTCACAGAAGATTTAGACGCTCAGATGGTGAGATTTCGGCTTTGGAAAAATTTCAGCAGTCGCCCTAGATAGCGATTAATTAGGAGGTGCATTTCATCCTTATCCTCCCCTGTGGCGAGTACGGTGCAATCGTCTGCGTAGGAAATCACCTCGATTCCTTCCGGTGGTGTAGGAAGGCTGTACATGTAGATGTTAAATAGAGTGAGGGAGAGTACTCCTCTCTATGGAACTCCTAATGTGATTCTCCTCAGCTTAGAAGGTTTTCCTCGAAACTCAGTGAAGGAACTCCGACCGTTGTGCACGAACATGCATATTCAACAGGTTCGCGAGAATCATCGAATGATTAACCTTATTGTTAAACTATTTAACACATTATATGTATTTCATATTTATACATTGTTCTTTTATATTAATCACCATTGACATAGATACAATCAACATTATTCATAAACATTGGAAATCGATCCAATGCGACCTAAAATTAAATTTGTATTGTAGTAACATAATCAACATTAGCGAGTAAGCATTTATTGTGTTTAAATATTGTAGTAGAATAAGTTTGATTTTAGTACTTGAGTATACCATAAAATAAAAGCATTGAAAACCTAAACAGACAACTGCCTAATTAAACTCATTTACTCATCCTACCCCACGATATCGGAATTCTCTACAACCATTGAGGATTCTGATATTTCCCTAAAGCTTTACTTCGACTGGTGCGGTCGAACTAAAGTTTTTCTCCAATTGGTCCGTCGAGCCCTTAAGAAAAAAATAAAAAATCCTTCCCTTCAAAAAACAGCTACGAAAACACCAGTTTGTGCTGTTCTGGTTCCTTTCCCACTAACAAAAAGTATCTCCAAGTCTCCAAAAATTCCGTTGAATTGTTGCCGATACCAGCTGCAGTCAATCTTAATATCAATTGTTACTGGCTCCTGTTATATCGATTTGTTGTTCGATCAATTTCCTGTTTGCCGATTTTATCGTTATCCAATTAAAATATCAAAATGGATACAACCTCGGTTCTTGAGCAACAGAAGTTTGTTGCGGAACAATTAGAAAAAATGGAGGCGAAATATAAGAGGGAAGGTGCGTCCCACAGAAACGTCGAGTACCTCTTGAGAAAATTAAAATCTCTTGAGGATTTTTTCGACGAATTCCGAAGGAACCACGCGTTGTTGAGGGAGAATCTTTCGGAGACCGATCCGTACTTCGCCCAAAACTTGTATGGATTAGGAGAGCAGATGTACTTGAGGAACAAGGCCCGTCTCGAAGCAGATTGTGCCACGATCCTGTCGGAGACAGAAAATCCAAAAAGGTCTTCAACTCCAACAAAATTACCTGTGTTGCCGTCCGTTGCAACCACAACCCCGTTCAAACAGCCAGTACTACCGTCCACCGAGCAAATAGCGTTACCGCCCGTTGTAACCACAGCTTTCACTAAACAGCCAGTACTGGCGCCCATCGAACAAATAGCGTTGGCATCCGTAGCAACCAATGTATATCCTTCAATTACAACTGCTCCAATCTGTTCAATTGCGGATTTCATGCAATCGGAAACAAGGGATCTTCATCGCGAAATGAATGGAAATACAACACTATCCAATGCTCCAATATACACTTGGCCGAATACCTCAGGCCACCTACCGCCTGGTGCATTCCCATCAACAGAATATTCAATGCAGGGGTTACCGAAACTACCACCCTTGCAAATTCCAGTATTTAGTGGCAATAGCGGCGAATGGCAAAGGTTCGCAGAGCTATTCCGTGCTGTAATAGACAGTAATCCAACGTTGGCGAACATACAAAAAATGCAATATTTGCTGAGCTGTTTACAAGGCGAAGCAATAGAGTCAATATTGCATCTGCAATTGAACGGCAATAACTACAAAACCGCTTTCACTACACTTGAAAACCGCTTTGCCAACAAAAAGCAAGAAGCAACGGCTTACATTGATGCCATGCTAGACATCCGTAATGTGGGGTACAGATCGGCAGCTGACATTATCGCCTTGCATAATACAATACGAAACTGCACATCTGGTCTTAATAATTTGGGTTATTCTACCATAAGTTGGGGTCCCATCATCGTCAGAATAGTTATTAGAAAACTAGACAGTGAAACTCACCGACTGCTAGAAGAAGGACTTCAAGATCCCAGAGAAATACAATTATTTTGACATTTACCTACATATATAATCTTGCTACAATTTTCGTGCACTATATCAAAATGTCGCGGCATCTTTACTTATTATGTAAAAGCGTAAACGGAAAATTCCACATTTTCCCCACTCCATGTCTATACTTATTCGGAGGATAAAATCATTGACATGCGTAAATAGATGGAAATATGCAGTGGAGTACAACCTTGTTGTACCGTAAAGTTGCGGCAGTGTTAGATTTGATTGTTTTAATTGATTATCGCGTACTCGAAAACTCTTACATCTTATCTTGTGCCCGTCGAATGGTTAGTCTTAAGCCGGCTCCACACCGACCGGAGTGTGGCAAACACCGCGCAGAAGACCGATCCAAGAATGATACCTTGGATTCGCTCGATGTGGGGCCGGCTTTTTCGAATAGAGAAGACACAAAGCTTGAACATTCTTTTGTGGCTGTTTTTAATTGAGGCGATAAATGATAATGCAATAATTTTCATTTTTGGTAATACACATTTTTACTGGAAAGAGACAGTTTTGATGAGTCCGCTATGGCAAGGAAAGAGTTTTGATCAAAATGGATGGAAGGAAATAGTTTGGAGGAAGTAAGTTTTGCAACGAACTGACAATTTCAAAGCCTCGAAAAATACGAAAGAAATGTGTTTTGATGAAATCTGAGCTCACTACCGTGTAGAGCTGGAAAAATACTTTCGAATGCAATTCATAACTCAATTTCTCATAAAAATGCAAGAAGCGAGTTTTGCTGCGCACCGCCTCTGAATATATGTTTACTTAGCAAGGTTACGCAAAATGTTGCTTGGTTACGCCAACTTATGAAATTGCCTAATAATTTTTAGTAGAATCCTTACAGGGCATGGTCATAAGCTCTTTCCGTCTTTCCTGTGACGTCATCAATCGAAAGAGAACGTATACTACTGAATGAGAACGATTACTATGGCCGTGTTTTTTTTACATCGGGGGCAGGTTTGCTAACCCAGACGCGCAAAAAAAAACTATCGAGGGTAGCATCCAGGTTAAATTTCAAATTGTCACGTAGGCATTGCCATTAATTTCAAAACATTGCTCAAAAATATTAAAGCCCCGTTTTCACTTTCCAAACGCAAAAGTTAACATGTAATTTTTTTTAATGAAAACATATTTTTATGTAGGAATCATAATTTTGTTAGAATAAGAATTCGACGAACAACATTTTTAACATGAATTTACAAACAAAAACTAAATTTTTTGCACACACTTGTGTGTTGCATGTAAACTATACCTTAGAGCTTTTCATTTCAAAATTTAATTTTTGCTAGTCATTGGAAAACGTACTAGAAAATAATTGGGATTGCATACATTTAGGCGAGTTTTGGAAAGCTCATTAAGTCTGGATAGCAACATAATTTCTAACCTGAATAAAGTCACAGGTTAGCGTTTGTATGAAAATTACCCCGGATAGTGTAGGTTAGCTAATTAAAAAACACGGCCTATGATTAATATATTACTATGAAAAATCAACAACAAATCGTATGCAATGACACCTCACTAAATACGTTGATTTTATATACAGTAAACCTTTTCTAAACAGACACCTTTAATAGTAAAGTGTCTTATTGAGTATCTTATCTACAATATGACAAGAAAAAAAACCATCCCGATCGCATTGAATTTAAATACAGGCTTCGAAATTATATATTGGGTTTTAATGAAGGTTGAATATCTGACAACGCCAACACTAATGCAGATGATACCCCCCAACTTAAAGAGTCTTGAGGTTGGTTTAACAGGTCATTTGTAATTACGCCATTCAACTGCCATTCAACCATGTATTACCTACGCCATATTCATATTTTAGGAAAAATGTTATCTGCAATTAATATTTTCAAAGATCTTTCCGAGGAGGATGACGAGTCCGAAGATCTTCCACTGGCATATGATGGACTCGAACATTTAGCGGGTTGCATCTGCCACCGGGTGAGATTTTCAAATCCCGAAACAACCGTTAATCCAAATGAGGATAATCGTTCTTATACTTCGACCAATCATTTGGACGAAGGTGGACTCTGCAAACCAACAGAGGAAATGATGGTTCATGTAGAGGAATTGAATAATATACTCCTAGAGACGAACGGGGAAATTATGTAAAAATTATTTTAAAAAAATGATTTTAATTGCTAATGAAAGGGAAATTGCCTGTGAAGGAAAGGTAACAAAATTGTTTTTTAGAACCCGGATGTTTTTTCGCATAAGACAACTAAATTCTGAAATTATTAATAACAAATTTTCAAAAAAAAAATACATAAAACTGTATTATAAAATATACAAACAATATATGTTTTATGTGAAAGGTCTTTTTTATCATGTTCGTTTATACTTGTACATGTAAGAAAACATTTAATTCAGTAATGAATATTATTTATTTTTTTTTTAATTTCACTTCTTCTTCAATTTGTATTCTTCCGGTCAATCTGAAAAATAATAGAAAACAACACCTGAGCAATGATATAAACAAATATAATATTTAAAATATATTCATCAAATGATTTTCTTTAAATCTCAAAAGCCAGTTTTCCTACCCGGAAAACTGTCGAACAATGGTCTGGATTGAGATGATAACCTCCTCTCAACCACTATGAGGATAACCTCCTCACGACCCCGAAATGGCCAGGGAGTGCACGTCCCTACGAGGTTGTAACCCAACCTCGGACCTCACCCAAGGATAACCTCCTTGGGGATCAGCCATCGCTTCTGAACTTTCACGGATAACCTCCTTGAAGTTCAGTATTTACTATAACAATATCATTTGATAGAATATATTCTATACAAATAGAAATATATATATCTCAATATGTGCGCATATATAATAAATATATAAAGAAATATTAAATTAATCCTGAAACAAAAAAATTGCTCGTAAGATATACTTACATTATACGTTTTTCCTCCTTGAAGTTTTCCGACTATATAAAAATATTAATTTATATTTTTATATGTATGTCAATCCCATATCAGCCTTCTATACATACATATATAGAAAGCTATGTACAAGTGGAAAAACGTATATGCAAGTGCATGTTAATTGTTCATATAAAGGTAAATTATTTGTATTTCTTATATACATAAGATATGTATTTCCTTCCGCCATATTGGGTGGCCAATTATGGAGACTCTACTGGAGTGCGTTCCGGAATTAACTATAGTCGTAGCTGTAGTCAACGCATGACTATTTTCGTAGTTATGAGCATTGTGAGAGGGCTCTCAGGAGAACATAATATGGAAATGTCACAACAGCCGTTGAATTAAAAAATATGTTTACAAAAAACAATTTATAACTCGATGGCATTCATGATTAGTGTTTGCATTCATCGAAATTAATATGTACACTTTGTTTATTAACTTTAATGTCGATTAAAAAGCAAAAATTGCCTAAATAGTAATTAATAATTGCAACATTTGATAATAACATCAACAACAGACCCGACATAACCTCACATACTTGAACTTGCCAACGGACATTTTCCACAGCTAACGATAGATCATCTCGAGAGTGCGAGTGGAAATAGCTATCAACGACAGTGGATCATTTGAAATGTGAAACGTCAAAAGTTGACCCGGAGAGATAGCTATTTGTGACTATTTGAGTTTTGGAACAACGGAAAGTGAATATTAGTAACTATTTTCACTCAAATCGTATAAATGGAACCTGCTCCTGTACATGTATTTTTTAAATAAAACGAATACTTTGATTTTCCTTTAATACGATGGCGTTGCTATGCAAAATATGGCGTAACTACGGAAAATAAACAAACATTTTCTATTACACCAAATTCAATCCGGTGACACGCCAACTACGTTGTCGTTGTGCCTAGTAAGAGCGTTAAGAGAAATGACGTCACAGGAAAGAATACGTCATTCGTTTCTCTGACTCTCCCACTTGTCGCTATCTTATATTCTTTATATCGTGGAATCCTTGATTCCTTACGATGGCGTAACGAAGCGAAATATGTCGTAACAATGTAAAATACACGTTCAATTCAATCGAATATTCAAGCTTATACGAGTATGTACGTAGAGACAAACGCAAGCATGGAACCACCAGGATCGTTATTTCCTATCGTATACTTTTCATTAATGAAACGATTGACCTTGTATGCTTTCGGAAATCCGTCGATATCTCTGCAATCCTTTGGTGTGACGGAACGATCGAGGTGGCGCTAGACTCACCATAAAATTGCCTAAATGGTCATCTTTATTTTTCTGGTCAGTGCACAGGGTGGTCAGAGATTACCTGGATGTTGGCCACAGCAATTTTACAATCAGCTTCGTACTACTTCGGAAATCCGTCGATATCTTAATTCTTGAGTCCAGCGAAACGATCAAGGTGTCGCTGGACTCGCAACAAAATTCTATAAGGTGGCGTCGGAGCATCTTTCCTGTGCAGCTCACAGGGGCCTCAGAGATAACCGAGATAAGTATCTACAATAATTCACAAAACGTATCTATGCTTTTGTTAGTTGTCAACCTAGATGTCGGTCACAGCATTTTCACAATCAACTTCGCACTCTGCACTTTGGAAAATCGTCGATACCTCTGCAATTCTTCGGCGGAGCGATACGATCAGGGTGTCGCCGGACCTGCCACAATAGGGCAATTTCTTTGTGTAAAATAGTCCAAACGACGAGTAAAAACCTTCCTTACTTGGAATGCATGTTTCCACAAATGTTACTTATTTTACTCATCCACTGATACCATACAACAGTTCATTCGAAGCTTAAATGCTCAATCGGTCAATACCTAAACAACTCATTCCAAATCTACATCTTTTTCGGGTACACGAACATCGAGTTGTACCACCGCCGTCTATATATTAAGGCCGCAATGTAGACTCGTAGACGTCAAATCCGCCGATTAAATTGCATTTCATTGTTGTTGCTTCTCATGACATTGTTGTTGTTTGCCCGTGTCCGACGAACAATTTAAGCAGGATCCATCCGTCATCGTACAACTGAGTTGCGGCCATGATATATATAGATGGCGTTGGTTGTACTTGGTTGGTTGTACTACACTGTACCTTTCAAATAAATTATTTGAATAAAATGACATTAGGTAGCGAATATTCGCAGCGGAAAAAATACTGCAAAACTGGCGAATATTCGCATTGGTGTTGGTATCTCCATACACCGCAGTGTGTTAGGGCTCCAGTACACAGTCATATTTGATCATATTTCTATTATAATATGCTTAAGCCTACTTGATTTCGGTTATTGCACGTCTAAAAATTTATACTGAGTGAATCGAGTAGGCTTAGGCATATGACATACATATGTATTATAATAGAAATATGACCAGTGGCGGCTCGTCACAGTGGGCCAGGTGGGCCCGGCCCACCCAAATATTATTTATTAAACATACCATTAAATATATTCCAAAACACATACCTATATTTAAAGCACATACTGTTCAAAAATCAATCAGGGTGCTTCATTCATTCTAAATTGCTATTAAATCCCATATAAAAAACGTTCCACGGCTTTTATCCTTCTTTTGTCATCATGAAATTTTCTTTATTGAGAACACTTTAAACTGTTTGATTTTTTTATAGGGTTAAAACCTACGTTTTTCTATCTCACCCAAGGTCGTCTTTTTCGTTCTACTAACGCCATCTAGATGGCAATGGTTATACGCAAAATCCATTGACTTTGAAAGCTTCGAGTTGCATGAAATTAAGGACACTGACTGCAAGTGACCACCTGCTTGCATGCTATTTGTTGGATGCAAGGGAAATTTTGCATGAAAATTGTTGGTGGGATTTTAGACAAATAAATGCCACATTAAACCGCCTCTTGGCCGGCCCAAAAGCTCAAGAACACAGTCGAACTTATAGAGTACGAGTTTTATATGCGAGAAAAATAAGAATGTCATCTCGTACATTGTCTTTTTTCTCGCATACAAAGCTCGCACTCTGTGATTTTCGAATTAATAATAGAGAGAGGTGTGTTAGATCGGACTTTTTTTTAGGTTAGTGAATAAAAATAAATACATAGCTGTTTTTTCATTCATAGGAAAATAAATGCAATTATTATGGGGTTAAATTGTGGATGAACTTTTTCCTTGCTAAAAATTTGGAAAGGAATATTTTATGACTCTTACCCCATTTTTTGAAAATAATGACTTCGATGATTTGGATTTTAATTTTGGCCGCTGTTTTCGGTTAAATTAAATTGAATCGTAGTGTTTAGCCCTTTTTTGATTCTTGTGGCGCCCAAGCATTTTGTATTGTCGTGCACGGATTTAACTTTTGAATAATTTGCAAGAAATCAGATTGTAGTGTCGTGCATAATCGGTTTTTAAATTTGAAGGTTTGGTTTTTAGCCTGTTTTTGTGCCATTCCGAAATATTGTGCCTAGTGCACGAACGGGAAACTTTTGTTGAATATTTGTTTTAGCATTTCCTGGATTGAAAATACATTGTAGTATCATGCATGACCGTCCTTTGAATTTGTGTTTTGTAGGTTTTTAACTACTCTATAATAATAACATATAGGGTTTTCCAATAAGGGCGGGTAGATATTGAAATGGACTAAAACAAGCTATGTGTGAGGTATATACGATTCTTTTATTTTATTTGAAAGATGCATATATGTACCATTGTGTGGGTAGGGAATTTAACATCATTCAATTCTCCGCCGTGGCTTCTCACGGTGGCAGGGATCCGAGTGACTCTCCCGCATAGATCCTGCTGAATTTCGGCGAATGGTTGATTGATATTGACTTTAAGGGCATCGGTCGATTGCAACTAAAGAAACCCCCACAGAAAAGGTTTAAAGGGGTCAAACCACATGATCTTTGGAGCCAGTTCCCGCAAAATAGGCGTAAAATTTGTTTTAACGAAATTTTATTTTGATAATAGAGTTTTGTCACTTGAACGCGCTTCTCAACCGTGTAACTTGCCATGAGTGAATAGTAAATAAAAGAAATCAGTAAAGTGATCAATTCTCATCCTCATGGCAAAAACGCTCTAGACGTCTGCGTTGGTTCTTTCTGGACAGTGCATACCTATTTATTATAACCCTGATTTTTATAATTTAATATTTGTTAGCCTCATGAAATGCCTAAAATTCTTCACAATTTTAAAATTCAAGTTGGTATGCAGATACTGGCATAGAGCACAAATAAAATCAACTCCAACTATTTTTTTTATGCGCATTCTTATTGTAGTTTGCAAGATAATTTAAGACGCAAATGTATTAATTCTTACAATAGTATACAGTAATATTTCGAGATATATTTCGAACAATATTTGAGCTCATTTTTTTACTGTTTTTTAGGCGGAATCGGTATGGGGGAATAGGTATCAATACTTTTCTTAGTGGCCCACCCAGATTCGCAGAGCACGAGCCGCCACTGAATATGACTGTGTAATGGAGGCCTTACAATTATGACGCCTCGGAAAAATTCGCCGCGAATATTCGCTGACCGGTGTGAGCTTACTTAAATCTATTTTTGGATTGGTCTAATTAAAAGTGTTACAGAATGAAAGGCGTTAAACTTTATTTAGACCAATCCAAAATAGATTTACAATATTTATTGCCTATAAAATATTGAAAACATAAATAAAAGCAAATAAAATGTATATGAAATCGATCCTAAAATGATTTTTTATATACATTGCTGTATTTACACCATATTTTGCTTGGGAAATTGAAAAAAATCATTACGCGATTTCATACAATTGCGCAACCAAGGGCGTGGCCGAAATTGGGATAACCTTCGCTCTCCTTGGGCTAAAAGTTGTTTGGGGCGTACCTACAACTTGTATTTAACATGTTCCCATGTTCCAATTTGACCGAATGTTACATATGTTTTGTGTCATCAATAGAAACACATTTGTGTGAAATTTGGTTGAAATTGGTGCACAAATCAAAAAGGTTTTCTTATAGGAATCTTATTTGGCGGGTTAGGTTTACATGGCAGCCCCATGAACTCATGGTCCGATTTGATCCGTTCTTGCATATGTTTTGTGTCATCAAAAAAAATACATTTGTGTGACATTTGGTTGAAATTGGTGCACAAATAAACAAGTTTTTCTTAGAAGAACCTTATTTGGTGGTTGAGTTTGTATTACAGCCCCATGACCCCATAGTCCGATTTGATCCATTCTTTCATATATGTTTTGTGTGATCAATAGAAATACATTTGTGTGAAATTTGGTTGAAATTCGAGCACAAATAGAAAAGTTTTTGTTAGAAGAACCTAATTTGGGGGGTTTGGTTTGTATGGCAGCTCCGGCAGCTCCATGACCCCATGGTCCGATTTGATCCATTCTTACGTTAGGTTTAGGTTATCAATAGAAACACATATGTGTGAAATTTAGTTGAAATGAATGCACAAATAAAATAGTTTTTCTTAGAAGAGCCTAATTTTTTGTGTTTGGGTTTGTATGGCAGCCCCATGACCACATTGTCCGATTTTACCGATTCAAACATACAAACTGCCTTCAGCAAAAAGAAGCATTTCTGCACGATTTCAGCTTCATAGCTTTTAAATTGGCCTAGTAAAACGCGTCGCAACAGACGGACAGACCGACAGACAGACAGACATCGCCCAATCGACTCCCCAAGTCATGCTGATCATATATGTTTACTTTTTATATAGTCAGAGATGCTTCCTTCAATGCGTTACAAACTTTATGACAAAGTTAATATGACCTTTCACTCTATGAGCGTATATATAAGGGTATAATTAAATTCAATCATCAACCAAAAGCTTAAAAACGTCATGCGAATTTCTCCGCTAATCTTTCCGCACGGATCAATTACCATGATTACACCTACTATATGACTAGAATTGCTTCGTATTTTTGTTTACTTTGCACAAAACTGATTAGCCGTCATATCAGCAAAATTGGTTGTTGCTCTGCTTTCCAGGAAGATTTTTTTTGTGTTCCATCGTTTCCAGTTGAACATTGTTGGTTTATCTCCACTGCCTTGTTCTAAATAAAAATGATGACGTATGTATGTGAATTTAATTGAATTAAGTAGTAGCCACGGCGGCATTGTCCAGCTGAGTTGCGGCGGCTATGATTTATCCACCTGGCGTTCATTCAATTTACTATAAGAGCTTTCAGAAAATGGTGTCTTGTCTATATGATACTAGTTACCACTACATAATATGTATGTACGAGTAGTCGGCCCTAAGTATCGCCCGAGATATAGTTATCGACAACATTTTTAGCTTTATGTTTTCCAATCTTTCAGTAAGCTCATTTTGTAAGGAAGATAAAGCTTTCAAAGCAATGAAAAGATAAAAATATATTGCACCATCCTTAATTTATTTTAAGACTTAACCAAACGTTTCTCTCCAAGCACACACATATGTATGTCTCAAAATAAACTCAAAATTCGCGATGAAAATTTTCTTCGATTCTACTAAAAAAATCATAGGAAAGTATCAGAGTTTAGTCTAGTTCTGAAAATATGGCAGCGTGCAATATGCAGAACGTTCAATATCGATAAGATTACGAAACACTTTCTATTAACAAGTGCTAACGAATAAAATCAACACGGGAATTATAAATAATTGGATTAACTAAAGGGTGAAATCAGTATTTGAGTTACATAGTGAAAATCGAACAAATCTATTCTTGACTTGTGTAAGCTTTGAAATGGATAAAGTGGAGCAAGGTGATGGCGGTTCATTGTCTGGTGCAATTGAACCACCTCCAGTAGTTCGACGCAAACGAAGAGTGACCCGACAGTTACGCGAGAAGACACCTGAAGCTTCGAAAACCACCCGGCGGCCCTCAAATGAGGGCAGCAGTAGCACAGTGGAACTACATCCGGATGGACAATCAGTTCAGTTACAATTACGTCCTCCGTCTCACGGCCCGAGTTCCATTCGCAGTCACAAAATCAAAATTTTAAATAGAAAAAATAAAAGCTTTAGTGGTACTGTCGCAAGAAGTTCATCCACACCGCGCCAAGAGAATGGATTGTTGACTCCCGAAACATATGATTTCTTGCGAATCGCTCGACGAAGTTTGTCATCTCCCCGTCACAAAGAGGATTCAAGTGAAAGTGGGCGTTCATCTCCTCATCCACTGAATGCACTTCCTATTCATCGTGGGGTTTTACACAACAGAACCAATCTGAATTTGCTGGATAACTCCAATATGGCAGCCGCTGAGCTCTCATCCGATTCACAAACGAACAGCACTTCACAATCTCGCCTAGAGAAGAACCTCAAACGATTCGAGGAAGAACGACGGAGGTTTGAAGTCGAGAAGAAACGCTTTGAAAAAGAAAAATGTGACGTGACACGAATTCGTTACAAATTATTTGATCCAAGTGACCGTCGTTTTATCGCAGATGCTTACAGAAAGATAAACGATAAAAGACACCTTCCGGTGGATAAAGACGATAAACAAATTATTCTCGACAAATTCCTTGAGGCCCAACATAAGTCGGTCCTGGAAGCGAAACAAAACCCTAGACGAAACTCTCTGGGTGATGAAACTGAAGAAACAGATCCCGATCCGTTACCTCCTATTGAATGTCCTGATTATGAATCGTCAACAGCAACAATTTCGGAAACGGAGCTAAGTGCTATGGATATTGATGAGACTGATGCTGATGATGAGGGCAATCTTCAATCAGACCAAATTCGAGAGAAACGAAGAAACCTTAGCCACACATCAACTCCTACTTCATTGCGGAAACGACATACAAAGAAGCGGTCCATTGAAGAAACGCTCTTGGTTGACACACTGAAGAGTGATGTTAAAGAAAACGTGGCTCGAAAGAAAGGATTTTTTTTGTGCCTATTTTCGATATTTTCGTTCTGGAAGAAGAAGCCCAATGAGAATGTATCAAAGCAAACAGCATTCAACGAGCCACCACCGATCGAAGTCAAATCTAGTATTATCAAATCTATCCTGCGGCTCATATTTATAGAAACGCGTAAGGAATGGAAACACCTAAAGCTTGACTATCCGAACGAAGTTCGAGCGATTCGATGGCAACGTAACAAATGTTTTTCTCATCTCATATTTTTAATCATAATTTGCGGTTTCGCTGGCCTTTCATTTCGATTTATCGAAGGGAAACTCGAAAACACCTATAAATGTGGAATTGGTCGAGTTAAACGAGATTTCATCGATTATCTTTGGCATACGAGTCATAATTTAAGGTTGTCGAAAGCATTTCGATAAATTTGTTATATTCTGCTTACTTTAAAGGTTTGGTTTTTTTCAGAGAGGAAGATTGGAAATCACAAGCTAGAATGAAATTGCGTAAGTTCGAGGAGGAGCTTCACTCAGCCCATGAATCTGGCATGACATCTTATAGTGGAACTAAATCATGGAACTTCGTTAACAGCTTGATATATAGTTGGACTGTTATAACTACAATTGGTAATATTACAATATTTTTCAAATTTTTACATGTTGTTGAATTCCATTACTCTGGCGTGAGTTTATATTATATCTGTCAGGGCCGTCGCAAGGTCTCGCCGATTCACTGGTATCTCTAACGACTAGAAAACACTCGAGCTAGCGCGACTAGCACGATGGTAGAGTGGAAAGTACTCTACGGCCATTTACTCGATTCTTCTAAACCAAACCGAATCGAACCCAGTGTTACCGATTATTATTTTACACGTATACAGGGTGTCCGGGAACTGCCGCACAAACGCACCTCCTCATGTGATTTCCGCTACTAAAGATCAAAATGGTAGAGGATTTTTTCTTGCTCTTTCCAGCTACAGATTCTAAGATGGAGACAAAACATTCCGAAAATACCAATTCCAGATTCAATTTATTCAAGCAAAAATTACAATAGTGTTTAATTGGACTTAGTTAAATGACAATTTGTAGTGAACGAGTAATAATTATTCTACTCTTACATCTATAAATAAACGGGTTAATGTGCCAGAATGAGAGTATGTAGATTGAATTTCTTTTAACTGTAACTAATGTAGAAGGAAACTGCGAAAACCTCCTATTCATGTAATTAAAAATAAGAATTTAAACTAAAACTTAAAGCTAAAATGCACTCGCATTGTACCGCGCCTCGTTGGACAATATTATATATATACCTAGAGCCAGCGACACTTCAAATGCAACTACATATTTCCTATCCATTCTGTATTCCACAGTATTCCAATTTTCGTACAAATGTTTGCTATCGTGATTGGAGTATCAGAGCTTCATATTGGGTTAGATCAGTACCACTCAATTCTTTTGGAGTCACGAAACACTTAGCATGACCGCTTTTCTTCCCGGAACATCTCAAAATAGGGATTAAAATAAATATATCTCTAGAAAAGGGAAATTGTGAAGACGAGAGCTCGTTGGGAATGCCCAGCATATCTGGATAAAGTACAGCTTTTGCGTTAACCGGAATTCTCTGATAACTCAGAGATTCGTCGTTAGATATTTCTAAAGTTTTCAAACTTGTAGGACACCGTAGCAGCTATCTTTAGTAAAGGCCCTAGCTTTGACTGATTGTTTGAAAATAATACCAAAAATGTGAGAAGAACTTAAAATTTGGACCGTTAAACATTCGTAAAAAAATCGTAGAAAAATTGTGATTAACACAAATTTAATCCTCTAATTTATTTGCGCCCTAATTTAAATCCCAAAAACCTCAAAACAAAAAAAAAACACTGCGGAAGTACCTACTTTATTTTCTGGTACTACTTCCTTTTCCATTTCATAAAGTAGAAAGTTGTAAAAGAAAATCGGTGACTTGACTGGAACAACAAACTAGCATCACTGGAAAAAGGAAGCAAACCATTGCACACATGCACTTCAAAGCTATAATTTGAACGTTTACTTAAGACCGAAGTTCATCATTTTTTAAACGAGAGAAGCATTTTATTAGACGAGCAATTTGGTTTTCGGAAAAAAACATAGCACGGTCCATCAAGTTGCCAGGACTAAGAAATTTATAAAATTAAATTTTGAAGCGAAAAACTCTACCGGAATGGGCTGTGTGAAGTTAGCCAGTCATTTTTTTGAAATTAGGTCCTTTTGCTCGGTGACCCGTTTGTTCTACAGCGGCTACATTTGTTCTTGATTGTTCGCCAATTAATATCGTTTGTTCTTCTCTAATTATTTAATTATAGCAACTTTAAAATTGTGAGTGTGAACTTAGCCAGTCATTTTTAAATATGGGTCGGAAAGGTATAGGTTTGGTATCAATCGAAAGCCAGACGTTTGTTCATTTTGTAGGGCGTTTGTTCATCCTGGGAACGGAAGGATACAGGAATTATTAAGGAAAAAGGGATTAGTTGTGACGCCATCTACATCTACATCTACAATATGACGGCATGGAACGGCTGAGTTACGGCCTTGATGTATCTAGATGGCGTTGATGAAACCAAACAATTTTCCTCCATTTTCGCTAGTCGAGTGTAGATGGCGTCACAACTAATCCCTTTTTCCTTAATAATTCCTGTATCCTTCCGTTTCCAGGATGAACAAACGCCCTACAAAATGAACAAACGTCTGGCTTTCGATTGATACCAAACCTATACCTTTCCGACCCATATTTAAAAATGACTGGCTAAGTTCACACTCACAATTTTAAAGTTGCTATAATTAAATAATTAGAGAAGAACAAACGATATTAATTGGTGAACAATCAAGAACAAACGTAGCCGCTGTAGAACAAACGGTTCACCGGGCAAAAGGACCTAATTTCAAAAAAATGACTGGCTAACTTCACACAGCCACCGGAATGCTCATTTTAGATATTGAAAAAGCGTTCGATTGTATTTGGCACGATGGCGTAATTTACAAAATGCACTATTACGGCTTTCCAGTTTATCTTATTAAACTTTTCATGGATTTTCTAAAAGATCGCAATTTTTATGTTAGGATAAATGAATCCACTTCTTCGCTATATAAGTTACTCGCTGGCGTCCCGCAAGGTTCAGCGCTCAGTCCTCTTTTATACAGCATTTTCACGTCGATTCATTTACGGATTAGATAAAGCCAAAGGCTGTGCGAAACTAATTGAAATGAGCTAATCTAGAGAGCGCTTTATGGGAAGAATCTTACGTAAGGTAAAAATATTGAAAGTGTATTTAAATAAAAAGTATTTAATTTTTTAAGAGCTAGTCCTCTTATAATATAATTTTCCTTCTTCGACTGCTGAGCTTCTAAAAGCCTATAAAAAATAGTTTTATGATATTACACGCAAAATGCACATTTTGGAAATTTATATTGCACAATTTTGCACGTTTCGGGATTTTTACTGCACGTTTTTCAATTTTTTACTGCACGAAAATCCGGGCTCTAATCATAAGTTTACTTGCTGAGTTTATTTTAAGCACACATGCGTCTCTCATTGTGTCTCCTCTCGGCTAGATTGCTATTAGTCTAAGAGCCCAAGTGGAAATTATCTACAACTTGTTTTGTGCGTTTGTTCGTCCTGGAAACGCGAGGATTCAGGAGTAATTAAGAAAAAACAGAATACGAGACACAAACCATACATATAATAAACACTGAGTACCATCTAGTGGAGAGTAGTGTAACCAGAATTCACTTTATTTTAGGGAATGGTGTGTGTCTCGTATTCCGTTTTTGCTTAATTACTCCTAAATCCCTGCGTTTCCAGGACGAACAAACGCACAAAACAACGAACAAATGTCTGGCTTTCGATTGATACCAAATTTTTATTTATCCGACCATATTTACAGATGGTGGGCTAAGTTCACACTCGTTATTTTAAAGTTGCTATTATTAAACAATTAAGCCGCAATTCCACCAAGGCAACATGTAGCATGCTACATATTGCCTCTTTTTCGCCGGCAACAGAATTCGACAATTAATTAGTTGCTGCTCTCCCATAGGTGCCGCTGTATCACACTCGATACGAAAATTTTATTCATCAAAAATCCAAATCGTAGCATTCGCATGTCGAATAGGATAATATTGTGCGAGTAAAGAAATTTATGGGCTGGTTACACAGTACGAGTTGCTGACCTGACAGTGGACAGCTACTGTACCTGTGTACTCGCATGAAAGTAGCTCGACTCGCATCGCCCGGTCACACAAGTGCGAGCTGTCGGCAGAGTAGAGAGCTACTGCACGTATGTAGCATGTCATGTCTCGTATAATGTTGTCGCAAAGTGAACGAGTGAACACTGCTTCTATCGTGGTAAGAGCGGTTCCAAAAATATTTTGCGCTTTTAGCGTACTTCGGGCTGTCGTCAGTACCACTTCCACTTTTTTGCTTTTTTGTTATATGTAGAACGTACATTTTTGATTTTCTTAGTTACTTCACTTATGTCTTTTAATGCCATTTCTACACGAATAAATTCCAGAGACGCTTTATGCAAATCTCGGTTTTTATAGCTCGGATCCAAACAATTCCACAGGTTTGTTTGGTCCGTGTATAAATCGACAAATTTCAAATTCTACTCCGGAGTCCATCTATCCATTGTTGCACAATAAGCTCACACTGTAAACGACAAAATTTACAGACGAATGCACCCGGCGGTTAATTTCGAGCAATTGTTATTTCGCAATCGGTGCAATTTCGAATGTCCGAATCGTAGTATGCGATACCAGCTCACGCTGACTGGGGGCGAGTGGCGGCCGAGTCAAAACAAAAAATGTTGTAGTAACTCGGATGCGAGCTACTGACCGAATCGCACATGACAGTAACTCGTATGATGCGGTCACATGGTGCAAGTAGCTGCTCTGCAGTAGCTGTCTAGGCCAACTCGCACGAGTTATAAACAAGATGACGATGCCGAGGACGAGGAGTGGAAGAAAACACGATGTTTCCTTGTCTATTGTATATTTCCAACTCAAAGAATACAAACTATTTTACTCTAACTAAACCTAAGGATCTATTAATAAACTTACATTACATAATATATACATATAATGCATTATGTACTCAACTGTAGAGTAATAAAACAATATGTATATGGATATCCCAAACACAACATGATCCTTTCGAACATTTGGTGTGCGTGAATATTACGACCAACCATAAATGATCATAAAACTCATGCAACACACAAGATAACATTTAAGTATCCTTCACAAAGGATAACGAGGATCGCTTTTATTATGCATATTGCATTGGGATGTAACTCGACCCTTCCGAGTTTTAATTTGGTCTCCAAATTTAGTTTTATGAGTTTTGTTAAATTTTTCTAATCTCAAACTATGCGGTATTGTATTGAATACGAGATATTGATATTTATTGAAATTGAAAGGAACTGTGTAAATGGAATATTGTATAGAAATAGATTTACGTTACATATGTGGACTGCATTTTTCGTTTTTGGGCTGATATTTTACATTTATAAAAAGAATTACTTAATTTTTCTGTTTAATGATCATTGACAAATATTCTAAATTAGTACAAATGATATAATGTTTTTTTTTCTGGCTCTTTTTTTTGAATTTTCATGCTACTTAAGAACATATAAAGATTCATAACTATCAATTATATAAAATAAGAGAGAAAACTAAATCATACTTTTTTACTTTGTTAAATGAATTAATGTTAAAGGTAACCTTTTCTTTAAATACATTTTCTTTAAATAATAATTTGTCTGTAATATTAAATCTGGGTGTTTTAAGAGCGGATGGGAATCTCATTAAATTTTTCATTAGAGTTTTTATTTAAAATTTTTTTTTTTGTATACCTAATTATTACATACAGAATACAGAATTTCGATGGAAGTGGTATGTAACTAATTATAAATTTCGAATTCACTGTATTTATGCCAATTTTATTAATTAATAATTGTTTTTAGTTCTTTTGATGTATCTGTTTCGAGGTATATATGTCAAACTTGTTAAATTTCTCCAAGAGTAATCAATTAAGGCTTACAAGTCGTGTCACACATTGTTACTTTGTTCATCCTTGAAATTATCAGCTTTGCAATGCGGCTTCACATAGAACTCAACGGTTTGGGCCTCTTTGCTTATTAATGTTGCTTCGAAATAGTGTGATCATTATATTGACATTCCTTCGCTATAATCCAAATTATTTGTTTTATTTTTTAAAGTTTCAGAATTTTCTTTCATTATTTTAATTTTATATTTTCTTTCATGGTTAACGTTTCTTACATTGGACTTTACTAATTTACACTTCTTAATAATCTTATAGCTTGATTTAGTTTGATTGTCTGCATATTTAATTTTTTTAATTTCATTATTTTCATGTTTTTGTTTTATTGATCGTATTACATTATTTTTTATTTTGCCATGACAATTTAGTTTTGATTTGGTTAAACTAAAAATTTGTTTGGTTTTATTATTTTGAATCTTTTTATCCTTATTTGTTGTTGCATCTTTATTGTTTGGTATCTTTATTTGTTTCATTAATTCACTTTCATTTGCACTTTTAATTTTTTCTTTTATATGGCTCGTTTGTATAATATTCACTTTTATGTATTCCGAGTTTTCATTTGGTATTACTATATTCGCGTTGAGAAATGTATTTAAATCGGTTGCACTTTTTGTAAGAATATCTTCACATTCTTGAATATCAGATTCACTTGTGCCATTAACCGTAAGGGTTGGAAATTCAACCAAAGAACTATACTTTTTACTATTTTGATTTATCTTTTCACTATTTTGCTGTAACATTTCCGTTTGAATTTGATTCTTCACAATTTCAAAATTACTTTGTGTTGGTATTTGATCCACTTTTTCATTATTATCAGAAACTTTGTTATTTTCCAAATTTTTTAAGTCATAAGGATTATTTTGGTTAATTATGTCTTCAGTTATAGGTTCATTATTTATAATTGCACAATTATTTGTTTCAATTTGAGGATTAGGGACATTTTCCTCACTTTTCACTTCAGTTATTCCAGTGTTGTTATTATTTTCATAAATTTTTGTATACGTTGCCATCAATAGGTTCAATTCTTCCATTACTTCAGGATCATCCTTTTGTACTCGTTTTTCCTCTCCAAAATGTAGGTGCAACTTTTCAACTAAAGTACTCCACGGCTTAGCTATGCACATTCTACATATGCGCTTTGGAGTCTGCCCAACTATTTTGGAACGAAGTAAATGATCGATAGAATCAACGAATAATTCGTGAAGATGGCTGCTGAGGCTTAGAATGCCACTTGCAACAGTCGTCCAATTGTATACGTGGAACCGAGAGTTGTTTCCATCGTATACCGGCACCTTCATCGCGATTTCGTAAATCTCTTCATATGAGAGAAGCTTGTGTTGAGTTGGTGTTTCCATGTTTTCAACCGAACTTCTATTTTCACAAACTTTGAATTTGCTTTACACTTAATTCACTCGCGAAAGCTACTACCCATTTTCTTTGTCTGTGGTTATGCCTCACCAGTAGAGGCTTTACGGATTTTGTCTTACTGATTTATAGTAAGATCCATAACCACACAAAGTTTTTCCGACTGCGCCAGTTATAAACAAGATGACGATGCCGAGGACGAGGAGTGGAAGAAAACACGATGTTTCCTTGTCTATTGTATATTTCCAACTCAAAGAATACAAACTATTTTACTCTAACTAAACCTAAGGATCTATTAATAAACTTACATTACATAATATATACATATAATGCATTATGTACTCAACTGTAGAGTAATAAAACAATATGTAAATGGATATCCCAAACACAACATGATCCTTTCGAACATTTGGTGTGCGTGAATATTACGACCAACCATAAATGATCATAAAACTCATGCAACACACAAGATAACATTTAAGTATCCTTCACAAAGGATAACGAGGATCGCTTTTATTATGCATATTGCATTGGGATGTAACTCACGTTAGCTCGCACTGTGTAACCAAGGCATTAATTGTAGCAAGTGAAGTGTCAGTGCAGTTCCACTCGGTGCATAATGGCAACTCAACAAACGGTTGCTGCCGCTTATTTACGTATTTGTAGAACTCACCTCTGAATCCTGGTCACTTCCGACGGTAGACAATCCACGTCAAGTAAGAATAAATTGAAGCGATTCATAGGCAAACCACTTCGGCTTCCTATTGGGAGAAGAACCGCTTTTCTTCACCATTTGCTGAAATTGAGTTCGCAAGTTTTCTATTTTTCTTCGCATCACTCACGGGATACTTATATTTTATTGACATTTCCGTTAATTTATCGTTTTTCATTCTCACGTTCTGATAATTCACACTACTGTTATTCCATAATTCTGGTAATCTTCAACGAATCTTCATTTTTCCACTCCATGTCGAACGCAACAATTTGATGGGAACCATCGACTCACAGAAACGGCAATAACTTGAATTTGTTGCCGTATATTGTGTATTTGGTGCAATGCATGGCCATCTATCGGATAGTAGCATCCGTCTTTCGATTGATACCAAATTTATACCAATCCAATCATATTTATAGATGGCGGGCTAAGTTCACACTCAGTCGACATCGAGTCTTCATGAAGTGAAGACCGGCTCTTTTCAATTTCAATACGGTCCTCTTTCCGCGTTCATTTAGTGCCATTAGTTACATTTTGGGCATAAAGTTTGTTATCCATTTCCATCAATAGAATAATTAAATTGAGTGTCATTAAAAGTGCATCGAAAAGACAACGGGAAACATTTCCCAACGATTCGCCCGACGGGGACCGGTCAAAGCTCCCCAGAAATATCACAATGGCGGCGTCCGCAAATCGGTATGCCCCACTCGCTGAACTAGCAAACCATGAAGATACCAACGTGCCAATGGAAGCGAACAAAAAAATAAAAATTCCACCTATAATCCTCTCTAACCTGGACAGGGACTCTATCTACTGGGACTCTATGCCCCACTCGCTGAACTAGCAAACCATGAAGATACCAACGTGTCAATGGAAGCGAACAAAAAAATAAAAATTCCACCTATAATCCTCTCTAACCTGGACTCTATCCTTCGTATATCTTAAACACCTTGAATATTCGGAGTTTCAAAATCCAGCATACGGGTACCGGCAAAAAGATCTTTCTTGACGATCTGGAGTCATATGACGCACTTCAAAAACACTTAATCGCTAAGAAAGTACACTTTTACACTTACGCGCGCTCGGACCAGAAGCCGCTAAAAGCCGTACTTGCCGGACTCCACAACATGGATTGCGAATCCTTGAAACAGTATCTGCTTGACGAACACAACATCTTATGCAATGATATAAAAATTCGAACAACCCGTCGAAAAACGCCGATACAATGAAGACATATCTCCTATACTTTGCTCGCGGAACAATCAAATTTTCGGATTTACTACAAATCAAAACTATTATGCACACTGTCGTCAAGTGGAGCTACCAACGAAGAAAACCATCCAATCCTACCCAATGCAGGAATTGCCAGGCATACGGTCACGGGACCTCGCATTGTCACCTCCCCCTAAACGCTTCAACTGCGGCAGCCAGCATAACAAATCGGAATGCCCGAACAGAGAGCGTCTCGAAACTAAGTGCGCGAACTGTAACGGCAATCATCCAACAAACAACGCTCAATGCCCTAAGCGCATCGAGTTTCTTAATATAAGACGCTCGGCCTCTCGTCGTATTCGTCACGATCCACATCAAAGACCTATCGTCACCCATCAACCTGCTGTTCCAGTCTTCAACAATTCTAACTTTCCACACACACCTGCTCAACTAACAACAATCTTAGTGCTCCTAATGCATTTAAGCCTAATTATAGCTCTGTTGTTCGTAATAGCTTTAATATGAACGACCAAAACACAAATAATTATACAAATTTTGATCATTTGACATCTTCACCTAACACATCCAGGGCCATTTTTTCGTACATTTTATAGGCTGGTTAGTCTTATTGCCTAGAGAAGACACAAACAATATTTAGAAAGCTTTTCCATTGTACTGAATGACATTTTTGTTTATTTTGCATAGTTATGTTATCTTTTGCTTATTTACGCTGTTGCATGAAACCGTGCAATGATTTTTTATACCCTTCGCTAATAGAGTGAAAGGGTATATTGTTTTTGTTACGCCGATATTATGTAACACCTCAAAGGAGCCACCGGAGGTATGGCAAAGTATATATATAAATGATCAGGGTCGGTCCCTGAATCGAATAAGCCATGTCTGTCTGTCTGTCCGTGTGTCTGTCTGTTAGCACGATAACTCCCGAAATATTGAAGCTAGCGGTTTGAAATTTTGGTCAAATGTTTGTTTTGCTAAAATCTTGAACGGTATTGAAAATGGGCCAAATCGGACCACGGGTTCCCCTACCTCCCATACAAACTACCCCTCCTTGATATTTTAATTCGGCCATAACTTTCGGTAGAATATCGCTATCGACTTGAAATTTTGATCAATGTCTCATTCTGACATATACTTTGAGTTGATGGAAAGTGGATTAGGTCCGACTACCCCTACCCCTACTTCCCCTACAAAGTTATATTCAGTCATATCTTTTGATATAATGTCACGAAAAACTGCAAATTAATATCAAATGGTAGCCGTTGGATGTCTTGACAAGGTAATAAAGATGTGTCAGGTCCGACCCATCTACCCTTCCCTCCCCAACAAAAAATATGAAATTGAATATTTTGGGTTTTGCGTGCCTTCTAGGTCTGTACATGGGTATAAGGTATACACTCATCGTGCTATTCGCACGATTAGAACTCGGTCACGTAACTTTGTCATTAAGTTTGTAACGCATTAAAGGAAGCATCTCCGACCATACAAAAAGTATACATATATGATCAGCATGACTTGGGGAGTCGATTGGAGCATGTCCGTCTGTCTGTCTGTCCTTTGCGACGCGTTTTACTCGGCGGGTATTGAAGCTAGCAAGCTGAAATTTTGCACACGTGCTTCTTATTGTTGCAGGCTGTTTGTATGTTTGATTCACCCAAATTGGATCACTGGGTCATGGGGCTGCCATACAAACCTAGCTCCCCAATTTGAGTTCTTCTAACAAAAACTTTTTTATTTTGTACCAATTTCAACCAAATTCCACAAAAAAGTGTTTCTATACATAACACATAATATATGCAAGAATTGATCAAATCGGACCATGGGGTCATGGGGCTGCCATACAAACTTAACCCCCCAAATTAGGTTCTTCTAAGAAAAACTTTTTTATTTGTGCACCAATTTCAACCAAATTTCACACAAATGTATTTCTATTGTTGACACAAAACATATGTAAGAATGGATGAAATCGGACCATGGGGTCATGGGGCTATCATACAAATCCAACCCCCCAAATTAGGTTCTTCTAAGAAAAACATTTTTATTTGTGCACCAATTTCGAACAAATTTCACACAAATGTATTTCTATTGATGATACAAAACATATGTAAGATTGAATCAAATCGGACCATGGGGTCATGGGGCTGCCATACAAACCAAACCTCCCATATTGGTTCTTCTAAGAAACATTTTTTTACACTAATTTCACAAAACCTTGAATTAATGTGTCTTTATCAAACCAACTAAAAAGTTCAAAACGAATGGAATCGTACTGTGGGGTCATGCTCCGGCAACCCCAATAAAATTTTCCGAGTAAATATTTTTATTTGCCCACTTATTTCAACCAAGCCCAAAACTTTTGTCAAGACGGAAGAAAAAGAATGAGGAGGGGGATTAAATACAAGTCATAGGTACGCCCGAAAAAACTTTTAGCCCAAGCGAAGGGTATCCAAATTTCGGCCGCGCCCGAAATTAGCCTCGGCCCCGGGGGTTGGCGAGCGAAGCGAGCAGGGGGCGAAGCCTCCTAGTTTAATCTAAGATGATGGTGTAACCAAGCAAAATATGGCAGAACTATGCAAAATAAACAAAAATTTCATTCAATAAAATGGAAAAGCTTTCTAAATATTGTGTGTGTCTTCTCTAGGCAATAAGACTAACCAGCCTATAAGATGTACGAAAAAATGGCCCCCAGTAATGTATTTTCAGCTAGTGAAATGATAGCCTTAGCGAATGATTTACTTGATAGACTTACTGCGTGTAAGACACGAATCGATCAATTGAATGTTTTAACTAGTCTTGTATTTAAATTTGTCTGTAAGTAAATCAGAAATTAACTGCTTACTTTGGAATTGTCAAAGTATCCGAAACAAATCCATTGAATCATTTAATTTCTGTAATGAAAACAACATCGACCTGTTCTTTCTTTGCGAGACCTGGTTAAAGGAAAATGACAGATTAGCAAATTCAGACTACAACATTGTTAGGAACGACAGAAAATGCTCGACCGGCGGAGGTGTAGCGATATGCATTAGGAAGGGCATTACGTACAAGCGTCTATCTAATTTCCCAACGAAGATCATTGAAACTGTAGCAATATCAGTTGAAGACATTAACACTATTATTATCGTTGTATATTTTAGTGGCACCAAACTAAATTCTGAGAAACTTAACCTATTCAAAGAAGATCTGAAAATGCTTTTCAAACTTAGAACGAAATTTATTATCTGTGGAGATCTCAATGCGCGTCATCGGTGCTGGAACTCTAGCAGAGCCAACAGGGCCGGCAACATCATTTTCGAACTCTCACATTTATACAATTAGTGATCCATGCTTCAGACACCCCAACCTGTTTTCCACCCAGAGGTAACCCATCTACGCTGGACCTAATAATCAGCAACGGTTTAACTCCATTATCTAACCCAACAGTTCGTAATGTATTATCATCAGTCCACCTTCCGGTTGCTTTTGCTACTAAGAAACTTAAACGTGCTACAAAAGACCTTCTTCCATCACGGTAAAACTTGTTGGAAAACATATAGACAGTTTCTTTCCTATATTAAAAACTGGGAAAGAACCTTCTGACCCTCACAGCTACCGACCTATAAGCCTACTGCCGTCTTTAGGCAAAGCCTTCGAAAAACTTATCCTGTCAAGAATACAACGAGTCCTGGAAATAAATCCAATTATCCCCTCATTTCAGTTCGGCTTCCGTCCAGGTTTTCCCACCAACCACCTAAGGCGTTTGACTCAGTCTGGCATGATGCCCTAATTTACAAACTACAATGCTTCGCTTTTCCTATATTCATTTGTAAAATAGTTCAGACGTTTCTGGCGAACAGATCTTTTTGCGTGAAAGCACAAGCCGTCTCCAAAAAAACAGCACATTCCCGCCGGTGTACCTCAAGGGTCGGTACTTAGCCCTACCTTGTATAATCTCTATTCTTCGGATACACCTGTCCACACAAACTGCAATATTGCAAATTATGCAGACGATACACTTCTTTTCACTACAGGATTACACCCAAATCTTATTGTCAATGACCTACAACGACAACTTGAGCTAATTAAATCCTTTTGCCACAAATGGAAAATAAAAACGAGACCGAGGCTAATTTCGGGCGCGGCCGAAATTTGAATACCCTTCACTCTCCTCGGGCTAAAAGTTTTTTTTGGGCGAACATATGACTGGTGTTCAATCCTTCCCCATTCTTTTCCTTCTGTGGCGTCGATAGAACAATATTTGTGTGTTTTTGGTTAAGTGGGAAAATAAAAATATTTACTCAGAAAATTTTATTGGGGGGATGCGGGAGCATAGTATGATTCCATTCGTTTTAATTTTTTTTTTTTTGACAAGGACGCATTAAGTTTTTTTGAAATTGGTATGGGAAAAATGTTTCTTAGAAGATCTAAAATGGGGGGTTGGGTTTGTATGGTAGCCCCATGACCCCATAGACCAATTCCATTCATTTTTACACATGTCTTATGGCATCAATAGAGATGCACTTTTACGAGTTTTGGTTGAAAGTGATGCACAAATAAAAAAGTTTTTCGTAGAAGAACTCAATTTAGGGGGTTGGGTTTGTATGACAGCCCCATGACCCCATTGTCCGATTCCATTCATTTTTACATATGTTTTGTGGCATCAATTGAAATGCACTTTTAAGAGGTTTGATTGAAATTGGTGCACAAATCAAAAAGTTTTTCTTAGAAAAACTCAATTTGGGGGGTTGGGTTTGTATGACAGCCCCATGACCCCACCGTCCGATTGCAACCAATCTTACATATGTTTTGTGGCATCAATAGAAACACATTTGTATAAAATTTGGTTGAAATTGGTGCACAAATGAAAAAGTTTTTCTTAGAAGAACCTAATTTGGGGGGTTAAGTTTGTATGGCAGCCCCATGACCCCATAGTCCGATTTGATCCATTCTTACATATGTTTTGTCTTATCAATAGAAACACATTTGTGTGAAATTTGGTTGAAATTGGTGCACGCATAAAAAAGTTTTTCTTAGAAAAACCAAATTGGGGGGTTAGGTTTGTATTTTAGCAATTCGAACATACAAACTGCCTGCAATAAAAAGAAGCATGTGTGCAAAATTTAAGCTCGATAGCTTTTAAACCGGCCGAGTAAAACGCGTAGCAACAGACGGACAGACGGACAGACAGACAGACGGACATCGCCCAATCGACTCAGCTCGTCTTGCTGATCATATATATACATATTTTATATGGTCGGAGATGCTTCCTTCAATGCGTTACAAACTTCATGACAAAGTTAATATACCCTTTACTCTACGAGTGAAGGGTATAATAAATTCAGACAAGACTCAAGCAGTTTATTTTACTAAACGGCGTGCGGCAAGGTACCTTCCTACCCCAAATTTGAATATACTAGGATCCGCAATTCCATGGTCAAAATTTGTTAAATATCTTGGATTAACCCTTGACTCTAAGCTAACTTTTAGACAACACATTGAGGTAACCTGTACAAAAGTCACCAAAACTATAAGATCAACTTATCCATTTATAAACCGGAACTCGAATCTATCTCTATCGAATAAATTATTAATATACAACACTGTCATGGCTCCTATCATTTTATATGGCTGCCCTAATTGGAATAATTACGCGAGAACTCACAAAAATAAACTTCAAATAATCCAAAACAAGTGTTTGAAAATAATCCCTTTTACTTCTCAACGCATCGCCTACACAACATATGCCGCGTACCTTATATCTCACAAAAAGCAAATTTGTTAGAAAGAAGGTTTCTTGCAAAATGCTACACCTCTGACAAGCCACAAATACGAGCTTTAGTATACTAATGTCGTCGTCAACGATTAATAGATTAAGTTAGCTCTTAGATAGTTTTATAGGTATTTTTAATTAGCAAGTAGTCCTAAATCACTAGATTTAAAGCTTATTTTCTCCTATCAATACCTAATATTCGAGACCGAACACACCCCTTAACGGATATACTCTAGAATAGTTCATTCATAGATGTAAAGACTTTGTTTAACCACTAGAATTTAAGCCTTACATGTAATTGCATTTATCATCTTACTTCAATAAAGTTATTCTATTCTATTCTATAAGTTCACACTTAGAATTTTAAAGTTGCTATTATTAAATAATTAAGAACGAACAAACGAAAATAAATTGACGAACAATCGTAGCCGCCGTCGAACAAACGGTTACGAGCGTAATTTGAGAATGTGTGCGGGCTAACTTCACATAAGTATCACAAGGATAACGTCTTCCAAGCTGGTGGAGTGGGAATTTGTTCTCGTCTGAATATTGGTTTCTACTGAGTTTTTGTTTACAAGAATATTGAAAATGAATAAAGTAGAGATGTCAAAAACCGGACGGTTTTTTATGTTTTTTCCTCCTTCCGGTTTTAAGCCGAACAGTTGTTTGTCCATCCGGTTAAAACCGGAAAAAAATTCTTTCGAAATTCATACAATTATTTATATTTTCATGATTTTTCAGTCAGCAATTCCATTAGTTTTTCAAATTTCAGCCCTTAAACATACTTTCAAATATGGGTACAGGGTGCGGCAGAGAAACTTACTTATTTGAAAGGTCAATAACAGTAAAAGTACTTCATAGTTATTGCTTTAATTCTTTTTTTTTTATTTAAGAATACAATATCCCAAGATTTTTTTTAGTCTTGAAAATGACATCGGTTAAATGGCGACATTGTGCATACACTGATTAAGTCGATTTTTGAAGTTCGTCTCCACTCTTTGCAGCATATCAATCGGTTTGTTAGCAATGGCGTCGCGAATGTTGTTCATGAGGTGAGCTATGGTCCGTGATCGATTGACATAAGCCAGGGATTTGAAATAAACCCATACAAAGAATCGCATGGAGCCAAATCTGGAGAGCGTGACTTGTCGTCGGCTAGAGGGATTGGAACGGTATGTAGGCTTGTAACTTGCATAGTATACCTGATGAAGATAAATTACCCTCGAAACATTGAACAAACCTCGGAAACGACCTTTGGCTACAAACAACGGACTACGATTGGTTTTTGGAACGTTCGAACGATGTCGGAAGTCGAAAGGGAAATGGCAGCATATAGAATTTCAATTTAAGGACTACGCGGAACAAGATGGACCGGTTCGGGAACAACCTTATCAGTTCCCAAACTGGGCTGCTTTATGGTAGTGAATTTGAAACCTCACGCAGAATGTCGGGAATCCTTTTGATCAAGGAAGCACGCCGATCTCTTATAGATTGGAAGCTTACTCCGAACGAATAATAACTGCCAGATTTAAGTCCAATAAGTAAGAAACATCACTTTAATTCAGTGCTACACCCCAACTGCGTCAGCCAGCCAACATGACTAAGACCATAACCATACCATTAGATGAGAGTACGTGAAATCCGCCCAAAGACGGGTCTGTGCTCTGTGCTAGTCACAGACGAAAAACAATTGTGCCGATAGAGAGAGCATGAGGAGCGTGAGTATGTGTTTTCATGTAGCGATCACATCAACACACTCCGAATTGAATTCAACAATCCACAGAATGTTACATCTTTATTTCTTATGGTGGTCTTAAATTTAGCAAATAAATAATCGTCTTTTGTTGCGAAATCTACCAAATCTAAAAAAAACACGAGAGTTGGACACAGATGCAAAACAACTGACAGGTGTCAGCTGTTTGACCGAACAAATGGTCTTAAACGGAAACTTACCGGTGATCGTTTTTTGAGTCAGGGTTAATCGCGATGAGCTAAAAATGCTCTTAAATAACGTATTTATATATCGACCTCTATTATAAATATGTACATATTTTTATTTTTATCATGTATAATTGCATTAATTTTTGTTTGTAATTTTGTAGGTACATAGTATTTCAATTTAATAGGTAAAAATTCTTTATTTCTTTCAGGTTATGGTCATATAAGTCCAACTACTGTTGTGGGTCGTGCCGTGACGATTGTTTACGCTATCATCGGAATTCCCATGTTTCTGATACTTCTAGCAGATTTTGGTAAACTTTTCACTCGCGGCATCAAATTCCTTTGGGTTTTCGTAAGACGACTCTACTACACGGGTACAGTACGACAAATTCGAAAACACCAGCAAATTCAACAAATGATGCAGGGAATGAATATCGTTTATGAAATCGCGATGCGGCGACCAACGCTTGCAAATCTTGGCTTTATAGACCCCGAAAAGGCTGAAGGGGAAGTGACCAAAACTCCAGAGACACCACAATCGCAACATGAAAATCCTGGATCCACAGCAGACACACCCACATCACCAGCGCCAGAAACTTTTCTAGTCGACGACGAGTTTAACTTGCCTATTTCTGTAGCTATTGTGATTCTTCTTCTGTACATTTTTCTTGGCGCTGCCGTATACTGTATTTGGGAGGACTGGACATATTTTGAATCCATCTATTTTGTTTTTATTTCAATGTCGACGGTTGGTTTTGGTGACTTTGTACCACAACATCCGATATTCATGATGTGTAGTATTGCGTATTTGATTTTTGGACTTGCTCTTACGTCGATGTGCATTAATGTCGTTCAAGTTAAGTTGAGTGACAGTTTCAAACAAGCCAGTGCCAAAATTGGAGCCACAATCGGTTTTGAAATGTCGGATGAAGAAGCAATGAGCACACAAAACCAAACGCCCATCGAGATGCCGTCTATACCACCGTCCCCAAAATTTGAACGATCGCCAATTTTTGTGTCTAGTCGAGAACAAAGTCTACGAAACTTCAATACGGATTCGCCACCTCCAATACCGCGTCGATCACCCGTTAAATTTGACGTTAAAGAAAAAGAAAATAACAAGAATAAGAAGAGCAATAAATAGTTTTAGAGCAGGCTAGATGTTAATTAATATTATTTTAATTGTATAGGCATTTTTACAAAACGATGAACATACAACAGGGTAGCCCACGTAAAAGTATACGGTTTAAACCAAAACCATCGTTACTGACAGCCCGGAAGTAGAATTTGTTTATGTGCTAGTAGGCCTCTCGTGACATACAATTTGGAATGAGTACGAAGAGTTCAGTTGAGAAGAGTACTCTGTCTATGTATTATTAGACTCTCGTGCCACAATGCTTTGCATTAGCGAAAATATAGTGGCAATTGTTTGTTATGGATTATGGCTATTATTTTGCATTAGTTAGAAAGAGAAGCTATATTGGCTTATTGTAGTTCCTGGCTATGTTTTTAGATGGCTTTGGTTTAAGCATAGCATAACTTTTTTGTTTATCAAATCTTTTTCACTATTTATTTCTTTTGAATTTTGGAAAAATAAACTATACTTTGGAGATGTGTTGTTTCAAACAAGCCAGTGCCAAAATTGGAGCCACCATCGGTTTTGAAATGTCGGAAGAAGAAGCAATGAGCACACAAAAGCAAACGCCCATCGAGATGCCATCTATACCACCGTCCCCAAAATTTGAACGATCGCCAATTTTTGCGTCTAGTCGAGAACAAAAGGTGTGTTTTTTTGGTTATCCCGTGCAGGTTTGGGTAACGAAACCTCATATAAAAAAAATGACAGGTGGAACACCTGGCATTTTTTTATATGGAGTTTCGTTACCCAAACCTACACGGGATAACCAAAAAAACAACCTTATGTCTACGAAACTTCAATACGGATTCGCCACCTCCAATACCGCATCGATCACCCGTTAAGTTTGACGTTAAAGAAAAAGAAAATAGCAAGAATAAGAAGAGCAATAAATAGTTTTAGAGCAGGCTAGATGGTAATTAATATTATTTTAATTGTATAGGCGTTTTTACAAAACGATGAACATACAACAGGGTAGCCCACGTAACAGTATACGGTTTAAACCAAAAACCATCGTTACTGACAGCCCGGAAGTAGAATTTGTTTATGTGCTAGTAGGCCTCTCGTGACATACAATTTTGAATGAGTTCAGTTGAGAAGAGTACTTTGTATATGTATTATTGGACTCTCGTGCCACAATGCTTTGCATTAGCGAGAATAATATAGTGGCAATTGTTTGTTATGGGTTATGGCTATTATTTTGCATTAGTTAGAAAGAGAAGCTATATTGGCTTTTTCTAGTTCCTGGCTATGTTTTTAGATGGATTTGGTTTAAAGATAGCATAACTTTTTTGTTTATCAATTTTTTTTCATTATTTAATTATTTTTTAATTTTGGAAAAATAAACTATACTTTGGAGATGTTTTGACATTAATGGTATCAAGTAGGTAGGTAGGTAGTTTTATGAAAAGAGTGATTTTAGCATTAGATTTTTTTAAGCTTCTAAATTTAGCAATATTTTTTTCTCAAATTTGGGAAAATAAATTAGGTTTCTTGACAGTCTATTGACCTTCAACAGCAAGTAAGCAATTTTTAAGGAAAATCTCGTTGTCGGGTATTAGAAAATTGCAATTTTCAATAACAGCAATGTCCATTCATTCCATTCGTGATTGAGGGGAAATAAGCATAATTGGGGAGAGGGAGAGTGTTAATGGAGAGCGTTGTCGAGAAATGTCGAACCCTTGGGTCCGCCCCTTTATTTATTTATTAATATTCAGAACCGGCCAAACATTTGGTTTCAGCCAGATGGAGCACTATACCACTCAATCCACAGGGGACATTGTATCTTATCTGTTCGGGACAAGATTTATTACAAGAGGAGCATCAAGCAACTTGCATGCTCCAACCGATTTTTTATGGGATTACTTAAAAGAAAGGGTTTTATGCTGATAAAGTCTTTATGTTCAAACATATAAATACAAAAAAAAATTGCCTTTTGGCATCTTGAGTTCTCATTATGTTTCTTTAACCCACTGAACTAATTCATAAAACAAGTTTTATATTTAAACCTCCAAATGAAGACTTTCGGACAAAATTACAGAATCACTGCATAGTGTAAACAAATTCGCAAATCTCTAGTATATTTCCAATATTGATACACTCACAAGTTATGTTGAAATCCTTTATTTTTACGTGGACCACCCTGTATGTATAATGCAAAGACGGCCCATTGTAATCCCACTATTATGATAAATGTGTGCATGCGAATAGTTTAAGAGAACCGATTTTTTTCGTTTTAAGGTTTGTTAAACATTTATCATAGCAAACATAAAGAACATTTACTAAAATACTAATTTAAAATTTCGAATGTAATACGAGTTAACGATGGTTATGTTATTTATGCTCATAACACACAGAAACACAAAACAATTATGTTTTTTATACGATATTTTATTTCAATGTGTTTCTTATTAGATAAGGAGTTTTGGCTGTAAAAATCGGTTTTTATTCTGAAGAGAATTAAGTTTATATTTTCTGAGGTAATGTTACAAAAATGGCATTAAATTACACATGAACTAATTTTGTATTAAAAATTAAAAATATAAATTCGATTTTTCCACAGTTTTTTTACTTAATTTAAATCAATAAGAAGTTCCAAAGTTAATTTTTCACTCATGTAATATTCAGGGCCGGCGCAAGACATTTCAGCGCCCGGCGCAGTCATATTTTGGCACCCTTCCGCATCAGGATATAAGTTTGAAGATCAATTGTTTTGTTTCGGATACGGGCCCTTAAATCTCTATTGAAACAGGCATGTGAATTCACTTTATATTTTTTATAGTCAATGCTGCCAAATAAATTAGTGAATGTGATTTTTATTTTATTTTAGAGGGGATTCACACTACTGATAGGATTTACTAAAGCCACTAGATTAATCGAGTCCAGCCCCGCCTACTAGATCAAATCGTATATTATTAAATTCAAAATGCATCGTAGAATGTAGTTGCATTAAATAAAATAACAGTACTATTAACTAAATCTAGGATTTAGTAAATTTTGTGGACAGTCTGAATCCCCTTTTAAATACACAACACTAATATGTAGTTGGTTGAGCTTATTTCCACACTACCCAAGAGGTAAATCTCATAGTGCGTTTTTTTAGTGTGGTTCCCCGCTAGGCCTAATCCTCAATAATGTATTTCAAATGCGAACTAGAGATCCCTAGGTAATATATCCGTGCAATTTGCGGTTTAGCATTGATTTCAATATTAATTGCATTAATTTCCATCCCAGCCAGTAAATAGCCAATAAGGTAGCACAACGCGAATATAAATACATAGTACACTTATTATACATATGTATATTGTGAATAAGATTCTCATGGATAAAAATAAGACCTACAAATATGGAGTATGATTAAAGGACAACTTCTAATTGCAGAAATTCAGATTCGGAGATTGTGGAGACAAATAAAGGAAGTGCCAAGATAATTATAGTTATGACATAGTTATAACACCTTATTTATTTTATATATTTACTATTTTCAAAAATAATTAGAAGTTCACACAAGAAAATTTACTCGTCGGGCCTTAGCTTTTGCGAATTCAGTTATTAACTCGTCGTAATCTAATCCTTCCACCAAGTCTTTTTCTATTGATATTATTGCCAACCCAATCTTTCTTGTGACATACTTGATCTTAAATAATTTTTTATAATTTTTAGTTTCGGAAAACATCGGTCGCCTGATGCAACGGTTACTGGCAATGTTAATAAAATTGTTAATGCAATTACTGCTCAAAACGTTCTGATATCGAAAAAATAGCCTGGTCTAAAATTTTGAAATAAAACTCAACTTTGAATTTTTGTACAGGGTCAGTAATTGGCTCATCACAGTGTAGATGAACAAGGAAAAGTACAAGAAATGTCCATGTCACTTGCTATACTTTTTGCTTTATTTATAAATTCGGAAAACTTGGCTTCAGTTCGCAAATCCTCCAAAAATTATTTCGTGGAATCTAATATTGGTACTGCGGTTTCCAAACATGCGTCAGGGGATTGTAGATGTCATGGTCTAAAATTTTGAAATAAAACTCAACTTTGAATTTTTGTACAGGGTCAGTAATTGGCTCATCACATCCCTCATATATAAAAAGCGTTTTTTTTTCGCCTAGAACGCAGTGTAGATGAACAAGGAAAAGTACAAGAAATGTCTATGTCACTTGCTATACTTTTTGCTTTATTTATAAATTCGGAAAACTTGGCTTTAGTTCGCAAATCCTCCAAAAATGATTTCGCGGAATCTAATATTGGTACTGCGGTTTCCAAACATGCGTCAGGGGGTTGTAGATGCCATATTAATTTTTTGGAGAATGTCATACCAAATTAAAACACAACAAACGAACTGAAATTTTGTTATTTTGTTGCCAAGACATTCTGCCGTCTGTTTTGTTTTTACATCTTCAGATTCAGACAACTCCACTAACGCCTCATATACATCTCCTAAATGTTAAGCCAAAGGCCTTAATGCATTTATTCTACTCTCCCATCTTGTTTCACATAGCGGTTTAAGGGTTAGAGTTGATATATGTTTTTTTTTTTAAACTTCCCATCTATTAACCGAATTAGACAAGAAGACATAAAGAGTTTTAACAGTGTCGAAAAAGTCACCCGCTATGGAAGAACTATGTGCTGCATCTACAATAACTTAATTGTGGGAGTGAGATGAACATGGGACATAAGAAGCTCTGGGCTCTAAATTTCTTATATGCGCCTGCATACCCGATCGCTTACCTTTCATCCGTCTGTCTGTCTGTTGCGACGCGTTTTACTCGGCCAATTTAAAAGCTATGAAGCTGAAATTTTGCACAAATGCTTCTTTTTGCTGCAGGCAGTCTGTATCTTTGAATCGGTAAAATAAACCAATGACAATCAACAGAGTCAAGGGGCTATACAAACCTATCGCTGCTAATATATTAGCAGCGTTGTCATAGCCTTGCCCTCGACAATTTACTAGAGGTATTTCTAGGTTATTCAGTTGATTTAACACCAATTGGGTCAAACCGAGGCCTGTTGAACTTTCAGAAACCAGAAAACCTTAAAAATACTCTTTTGTATTTACCTCATTATTTTGAATTTCGACAATTCTAACCACTAGCGATAATTTTTCTGTCCTACTAATGTCTGGAGTACAATCTACGATAATTGAATAATATTTTGCCATTTTAATCTTTTCCAATATTTTTTTCTTGCAGCATTTGAAAGAAGACCTACTAATTCATTTTGTATATCCTTACTGAGGTACTTATTATTAGTTTCTCGATCCTGTATTCGTCTTAAATGCTCTGCTAATACCAAGTCAAACTCACTCACTAATTCTACCAATTTCAAAAAATTCCCACTGTTTTTCTCGTGTAAAATATCACTATCTCCTCTGAAAGCTAAATATTGAGACCCTAAAAATTTAACAAAAACAATGAGGCGTTTTAATACGTTACGCCAATGTTCTATCTCCTTCGACATCTGCTTCTGTATTTCCGAATCAATAGTATTTTTACTTTTTAAGCCTAACTCTAAATCCTTCCAAACCTTGAAATAACTCATATGTAACAAGCTATTCTCATGCTCCTTGATTAATCTGCTTAAGTGCCCCCAATCAGTGCCGGATTAAGGCCCTTGGGGGCCCCTAGGCATAAAAAAATTGAGGGCCCCTTCTTTGTGAACTGTCTTCAAATAAAACGCTTAAATTACTCGTATGTGTATGAAATACTTTCGTAAATCAAATAGCTTACGAAATAAGAAAAATATATTTTATTTCGCAAAAATTTTAAAGTATATTTTGTGGTACAAAAACTTTAATATTGCCTTTTCTTGGTTTTTTTTTAATTGCAAACTTGTGAATTATATCTCTGGAATTTAATGTTTTGGCAATGTCACTTTCAATATTACTTATGGCGTTTAGTCATTTC
Organism: Microchrysa polita; assembly: GCA_949715475.1. Classification (NCBI taxonomy): domain Eukaryota; kingdom Metazoa; phylum Arthropoda; class Insecta; order Diptera; family Stratiomyidae; genus Microchrysa; species Microchrysa polita. The sequence goes on from OX454415.1 coordinate 89,780,357, forward strand.
ATTTTTAATTATTGTTTACTTTGAAAAACTTCGTTCTTCTTCACTGACAGAACAAAGCATCGTTAAAAATATTCTTAAGGATATCGCTACATTAGAAAAGCAGTTTCCTAATAATATTTCCTTTAAACAGTTGAACGTTTCACTCGATTTTTTGTCCTGTAATTCCAATTTTAGATGCTCATGGAGAAGAATTATTTCGTTTTCAAATTCGTCCTGAAGATCATTATAATATTTCATTTTTTTTTTTTTAGTAAAGAGTTTGAATTCAAAAGTTGTAGATAATTTTATAGCTAATTTATTAGAGTTATAATTTTTTATTATGCCGCGAACGAGAGCCAAGGGGAAGCCGAAAACTAAAGTAAGACAAAATATCCCATAAGTAACATTAAAAAGTCTTCAGGGGATGGAAATTTAAGCTTCTGACAAAGCCTCTATCGATTTCTTATCAGCGCCCGCTCTAGCGCTAACGCCCGCGCCGCACCGGGCAAGAGGACAATTTACCGCCCTTTCTGTACTATAACAGGGAGATAGTTTTTATGTCGTTATTCTTGTAGAAACGGATTTTGTTTTCCATTCAGCAAGACTGAAATTTGGAATTAAGAAATGAAAGCTTACTATTGAATTCCTCGAGCTCCATTTTTCCGCCTTCAGCAAAAAAAAAATATACAGATGGCACACGGGAACCTGGCGGCTTTAAAACGTAAGACATAAAAAATTATTGCGAAAATATTTTTTTTCACTAAAACCGCAACACATTTTCGAAAGCTCTGCTCTGGAAAAATTTCTGCCAAAAAATGGTGCTCGTTCTCACACACACTGCGCAGCAAATAAATTTCAACTAGCCGGATCTCTTTGCGGGCGAATTTCCAAATGGTTTCAACGTTTGTGGCTTATTTTCATAAATACGAAGAATTCTTAGACAATAAAATCAGAGCTAGTAAAATTCGAAAAACCTAGCTTAATCGCGGAATTGGCATAAGAACAGAATAAAATTAGGGAGTACTCTGCGGCGCACTGCCAAGTGCACCGTGGTCGCATATCTCCTCTTGCTAAAACCCCAAAATACCTTGTGCAAAATTTGCCTTCTCAATGCTAAGAGAGTCAATACAATTTGAACTACCTGTAGGAAGAGAAGTTGAATTGATGCGAAAAAGTGGTTGGAAGTTATCGAAAAGGATTACACAAAATTAGTGATGAAAATTGGGCATGAAATTTATCACAGGATTTTTTTTTACGCTTTTATGTGCTAAGTGTTTATGCAATTCCTTATTTATCATTTCAAATGAATTATTTCTTCAGGTCAATATTCACTCGTGAATGTGCTTTCCTGTGATTCAACAGACTAAACAATATTTTGATCTTCCGAAAATCAAATTGGGATACATCGCACACGTTTCCTTCACTATAGAAAGAATTAGGGATCATGCCAGCAGACCCAATTAAAATCCGTGATTCTAGCAGGGCATACTCTCTCTTTTCATGACCATTTGCCTAGCATGACCATTTGCCTAGCGGAACATTGTTTTGTAAGAAAAGTTTTGGCGTCTGAATGTAAATCTTCAAATTTCACATTTTTCAGTCGTACCTTTTCAAAATCGGACACTCTGTTTGTATTAATGCTAGGTCATTCGATCACTTTACATTTTCTCACAAAAAAAATAAACATAAGTTGTAAAAATGTCACTATGTATTATGTTGCTAAACAATTGGAACGAAAATTTTTACTATTCTCAAGGTGGCAATGCAGAAAGGATAAAATTATGCCACTAGTTCGCTCAAGTGAAGGGTATCATACCTTCGGTTTAGCTTGTTTTACTTTCCTTTTTCGTTGCGAGAGCTTATCAAGGAACAAAAGACTTTTATTTATTATATGAAAAAAGAACAAAAAAAAAAGAAGAATAAAAAATCTCGCGGAGTCACTGTCAGTGCGAGTGCGGGGCCTTTTGAGTGCGGGGCCTCTAGGCACGTGCCTTATGTGCCTTATGGATAATCCGGCACTGCCCCCAATCCTTATACCCAGTACTGGCTAACGAAAGGCTGTTACGTGTACTTGAAAACAGCATACAACAAAAGGAAAATACAGAATCTGCTGACTTTGAATGAACAAACCATTGCCGTGAAACTAATTGGCCATTTTTCATAACACGCTTATAAACTTGGATATTAAACTTTATTTTATTTGTCACAGGAAAATCAATATTACATACTTGAACAGGGCCCTTTTCCACGATTATCTGAATAATTTGGTCAGTTAATGGAGGCCACTTACCGGGATCTTCGAAGTCAATATCTGAGATGGATATAGGGGGACACTTTCGATTAATATTACAAGTAATATTATTATTGTCAGGGATTGCATTTTGATTAGTTGTACCCACGAATTCACTTTTTAATGAGGAAGAAGGCGGTAAAGAATCCACCACAGGCTCCTTTATAATAAAGTGATGCAGTGATTGAGCTTGGATTAAATCACTTTTTGCCCTTTTTGCTTTTTTCTTCCTGTATTCACTACCGGATAGTTTCTTTTTAACTATTGGTGTCATGAGTGAAAATCGTTATCGAATATAGTTGGATAAAAAACAAACAGAAACACTGCAAATCACTGAACAAGATATCAAGAGCCAAATTATATTTCGATAATGATAAACAAGATTCACTGACTGACTAAATTATAATCATCACTAAATAATAAATCACTCCTAAATGGATTAGAATCTTGTGCAAATTCTCAAGTGAATCTGTGGTATGGTGCGAGATTCGTCTTGTGCGCCCAGAACACAAAATTCATTTTTCATATAAAAACAGGTTTTTTCCTCTAGTTGCACATGCATACTTTCCCCTCGCCAAGAGAATATTATTCTCTACTTCATTTTGTACAATCGCACAAATGGTCTTCACTGGCCTGGCGCAAGAATTAAATTTGCGCCTGCCCGTAGTACAAAATACAATAAGCCATCAGGTGTGTGTTTCTTAATTGCTGGCATGGTTGGCGCAAGTGCCACATAGTGCGCCTAGAGCAAAAATTCTCAATATTATTAATGTACATTTAGTATTCTCTCTCTCGATTACCGTAACCCCTAGTGCATGGTGCGTTGATGACTACCGTGTGTAGTCCATCAATGTTACAAAGAAAATTGAATTCGGAGTGTGATACGGTTGTCAGCCATACCACTTCCTAGTCGCATTGTTAGTTTATTATTCTACGATAGGAATATTTCTTATCATCTTCTTCTGAATAATAAACTTGCGACGAGTCGTGCCGAGTTTGGAAACTCGTTTCTCTATGAGTGTCTATTTCACAGAGTGGCGACCGAACGATCACGGCCACAGAGCACGACGACATTTTGTTTTAGTAGCATAGTATCTATCGTGCATTTCTGTTTCTCATGCAGACCTTCCCCTCCCCAAGAGAATAATATTCTCTACTCTGTTTAGTACCATCGTATAAACGTAACTTCGTATAGTCTAACGATCCATGCGCGATGGTCTACACTAGAGAGTCCTGGCGCAAGAATTAAATTTGTGCCTGCGTGCAGTACAAAATAAACTGGGGTTTCCCCTAAACCAAATGCACATCAATAATATTGAGAATTTTTGCTCTAGGCACACTATGTGGCACTTGCGCCAACCATGCATAGCAATTAAGATACACACATCTGATGGCTTATTGTATTTTGTACTACGGGCAGGCGCAAATTTAATTCTTGCGCCATGCCAGTGAAGACCATTTGTACGATGGTACAAAATAGAGTAGAGAATATTATTCTCTTAGGGAGGGGAAGGTCTGCATGAGAAACAGAAATGCACGATAGATACATACTATGATGGATGCTATATATTATTGGCAACATATGATCGATTACGCTGAGCGCAATATTCCACTATTGCGCCAGCATTCTATGAATATTGAGGATTATGTGTATTTATCTCACACTTATTAACCACGTCTGCGATCATGTTAATTGATTCCAGTCTGGTGCGTTAAATCCCTTTATGGATCGAAGAAATTCACAATTTTTTAATTAATTAAACACAATTTTATTAAAAAAAAATAGGGGTTTCGCCCCTGCTCGCTTCGCTCGCCAACCCCCGGGGGCGAAGGCTAATTTCGGGCGCGGCCGAAATTTGGATACCCTTCGCTCACCTTGGGCTAAAAGTTTTTTCGGGCGTATATATGACTTGTATTTAATCCCCCTCATTCTTTTTCTTCCGTCTTGACAAAAGTTTTGTGCTTGGTTGAATTAAGTGGGCAAATAAAAATATTTACTCGGAAAATTTTATTGGGGTTGCGGGAGCATGACCCCAAAGTACGATTCCATTCGTTTTTAACTTTTTTGTTGCTTTGGTAAAGACACATTAATTCAAGGTTTTGTGAAATTGGTGCAAAAAATTTTTCTTAGAAGAACCTAATTTGGGGAGTCACATTTGTATGGCAGCCCCATGACCCCATGGTCCGATTTGATCCAATCTTACGTATGTCTTGTGTCATCAATAGAAACACATTTGTGTGAAATTTGGTTGAAATTGGTAGACAAATAAAAAAGTTTTTCTTAGAAGAACCTAATTTTGGGGGTTAGGTTTGTATGGCAGCTACATGACCCCATAGTCCGATTTGATCCAATCTTACATATGTTTTGTGTCATTCATAGAAATACATTCGTGTGGAATTTGTTTGAAATTAATGCACAAATAAAAAAGTTTTTCTTAGAAGAACCTAATTTGGGGAGCCACATTTGTATGGCAGCCCCATGACCCCATAGTCCGATTTGATCCAATCTTACGTATGTTTTGTGTCATCAATAGAAACACATTTGTGTGAAATTTGGTTGAAATTGGTAGACAAATAAAAAAGTTTTTCTTAGAGAACCTAATTTGGTGAGTTGGGTTTGTATGGCAGCCCCATGACCCCATTGTCCGATTTTACCGATTCAAACATACAAACTGCCTGCAGCAAAAAGAAGCATTTGTGCAAAATTTCAGCTTCATAGCTTTTAAATTGGCCGAGTAAAACGCGTCGCAACAGACAGACAGACGGACATCGCCCAATCGACTCCTCAAGTCATGCTGATCATATATGTATACTTTTTATATGGTCGGAGATGCTTCCTTCAATGCGTTACAAACTTCATGACAAAGTTAATATACCCTTTCACTCTATGAGCGAAGGGTATAAAAACCGAAAATTTAATCAATTAAAAAAATTTTTATTATAAATGCATTTCGGGTCAATTTATGACTCATCATCAGCATACGCATTTTAATGACTAAAGAAAATTATTTTTTTTTTTTAAAACATTAAATATACAATTTTTCAAGGTTAATATAACTGTAAATGAATCAAAGTTAAAATGATATTAATGCGAAATATATATATTATAAATATAAAATGTAAAAAAAGGTAAATGTAATGAAATCGAGCGCAAGTAACGTTATATATTGGAAAAATGTGTAATTAGAGCAATTAAATATATTTTATGTATTTAAAAAGATTCGAGGTGATGTTTCCGTTATCGTTATCTGACCAAAAACAACAAAGTTGTAAAAGTTATCCCGCCAAAGAAAAATTTAGCTGCCGCAAAAAAAATACATATCACTCCAATCCGCCGCTCATATGTAATTTTGTTTTAGGTGTAAATGCTGGATGTAACTTTGTTTTAGGTGTAAATGCTGGAGAAGTTTAAATGTACAGGACTACTTCTTAAAGTAATTTGGTGGGAGCATTAACACTTTACTCACTTTACTCATTTGCCACTTTGCCGGCTCCCACCAAATTACTTTAGGAAGTAGTCCTGTACATTTAAACTTCTCCAGCATTTACACGTAAAACAAAGTTACATCCAGCATTTACACCTAAAACAAAATTACATATGAGCGGCGGATTGGAGTGATATGTATTCTTTTTGCGGCAGCTAAATTTTTCTTTGGCGGGATAACTTTTACAACTTTGTTGTTTTTGGTCAGATATTATATATTTTTGCATACTTAAATAGCCAACTAATATTTTTGTTTTGGGAAAAGTTTCAATAGGTTTTTGTTCAGCATATTCCATAAATTTAATATCATAATAGTCCTGACACACCTAAACGAGTTTACGAACGAATGCAGTTTATGAGTCGAGAACGAGTTTATATGCGGGTTATAACAAGGTTATGAGCCGTTTGGAGTTTATGAAAGCTCTCATAACCACGTTGTAACCCGCAATATGACGGAGCTTTTGATTTCAAACCTCGATTATAACCATCATAAAGCTCATTTTGTTTGAAATTCGTTCGTAGTTGGCGGGTCATGCCTAAAAAGTGGTTGATGTTCATACATCATTATGTCAAATTATCATATGTTGTTGGTTTAAGTTTGGCATATTTGTATAAATTCTATAGATACGTACTAATGTACATACTCACATGCACTAAAATAGGTATGTAGAAAAACAACTACGATTTGATAGTTTAATTAATTCTGATTATAATTTTCCTTAATTAGATTATTGCTCTATCCATTCTGACTGAAGAAGACAGAAATTCAAACAAGAAACCCGCAGATAATGTACTCTTGTGTTACCCTTTACATAGGATATAGGATGAATCTAAACCGCGGAAACCGGGAGCAGAAATTTATTGACCATATTTCAAGAAAGCTAAGAAAAAGAAACACTTTAATTTCAAAGTTTTTTTTACATATGTTCGTAAATAAAAAACATAGGGCGGACTTTGAATGTATTATGTTTCGTTATTTTCACTGTCTCATCTCTTCTCTTTAAATATATGAGTGCATATTGTCATCCAGTGTGTTCAATTCCGTATAGGTATAAAAGATGGATGGATCTGTTTCAGGCTAGCTCCTGCTTTACCACTAAGTTTACACATTTACTCTTCGTTTGCTTGGTCGCTTGCTGCCTCTTCTTACAATCAGTACCAATTCCTATATTTGAGTTATTTCTAAAAAATTTGCAAATATGTACGACGTCCAGACCTTACATTTCAATGTTTTTATTTAAAGTGTCACATATTCAAAGCTCAATGAGTTTATCCTGACATTCATAACCCGCATTCGACTAGTGTGTCATGCTATTCGAGTTTATGAAGCTCGGAGCTTTTAGCGGTTTATGAAACGAGGTTATCCCCTAGTGTGTCAGGACTATAAGTTATATTCACAGGGTCTTCTTTAAAATAAATAGATACTGCAAATGCGCCACAAATGGCTGTTGCTGAGCTTTTTTAAAAAAAAATTTGGGATGAAATGGGTACAGTTTATTAATATGTATTTTGTGCTAAATAGATTTGTGTTATCTTTGTGTTATGGCTCAGCTAACATTCTGTTAGTAATCTGTTAATTTTTTTTTAGCTCTGTTAATGCTCTATTAACGTTATCTTAACACTCTATTATCTTTTCGTTAATGCTCTGTTAACGTTATGTTAATGTTCTCTTAATTCTCTTTAATCATTCGGCTAACGCTCTGTAAACGGTCTGTTACCTTTCTTTTATTACTCGATTTACGTTCTGTTAAGGCTCTGTTAATTTTCTGTTAACACTCTGTTAACGATCTGCTAACGCTCTGTTGTTGCCTTGCCAACGCTTTGTTAACGTTCTGTTACTGATCTGTCTTAATGCCCCCCTGACCCAGTGTCCCAATGTCACATTGTCCCAATGTCACAGTGTCCCAATGTTCCAATGTCCTAATGCCCTAAGGTCCATTGTCACAGTGTCCTCATGTCCCAATGTTCTAATATCCCAGTGTCCCAATGTCCTAATATCCTAGTGTGCCAATGTCCCAATATCCTGATGTCCCAGTGTCCCAATTTAGGTCCTATTGTCCCAATGTGCAAATATCACAGTGCCCCAATGGTTTAATGTCCGAGTGTCCCACTACCCTAGTGTCCCAATGTCCCAGTATCGGAATATCCCAATGTCCCAGTCTCCCACCTAATGTCCTAATATCCCAATGTCTAACTGTCCTAATGTCTTAAGGTCCTAATGCCCCAATTTCCTAATATCCCAGTACCCCAATGTCCCAAATGTCCCAGTATCCTAATGTGATAATATCCCAATGGCCCAATGTCCTAATGTACCAGTGGTCAGTTTCCCAATGTCGCAGTATACCAAGTGTCCCAAGGTCCCAATAGCCTTATGTCCTAATATCCCAGTGCCCCAATGTCCCTGTATCTCAGTGCCCTAATGTCCCAGTATCCCAAAGTTCCAATATCCCAATGTGCCAATATCCCAATGTAACAATGTCCCAATGTTATAATATCCCGATGTCCCAGTGCCCAATGTTCCCACGTCCCAGTTTCCCCAGTGTACCTAATGTCCCAATGTCCTAATGTGTTGATGTCCCAATATCCCAATGTCCTAATGACCCAAGACCCTAATGTTCACATGTTCTTATATCCCAGTGTCCCTATGTGTGAATATCCCGATGTCCCAATGTCACAACATTCCGATGTCTCAGTGGTCCAATGCCCCTATGTACCAGTGTCCCAATGTCCCAATATCCGATTGTCCCAAGGTCATAATGTCCCAATGTCCTAATATCCCAGTGTCCTAATGTCCCAGTCTCCCAGTGTCCTAATGTCCCAATATCCCAATGTCCCATTGTCCCAATATCCTGATGTCCTGATGTCCCAATGCCCAAATATGCCGATGTCCCCACGTCCCTGTTTCCCCATTGTGCCTAATGCCCCAATGTCCTAATGTCCCAAGACCCTAATGTCCCAATTTCCTAATATCCCACTACCCCAAGATCCTAGTCTCCCAGTCTCCCGGTGTCCCAATATCCAAATGTCCCAATGCCGCAGTGTGTTTTAAAAAATGGTCAATGCGATGAGCCGATAGACGCAATTGTTGGAAATCTTTTGTTAACTTTACCTATTAATTTACCGTTATTCCATCCACTTATCTAAATGGAAGACATTGATTCTTTAGAAGGACCACCAGAGGATCATTCGTTCCAAATTTCATAAAAATCCCCTCACGAAGAGGGACAGTAGAAGCAAGTCTTTCTGCAACTGTAGACTTCATTCTGAAATTGGGTTACTCGCTTAAGTCTGTGAGGGTGAAAATTTCACCGTTTATTGCATATATCTTACCCGTTATTGTGCCGATCGAAGATTTTATTTGGAAAGGCACTAGAACAGGATATGTGGAATATTTTGGTAAAAAAAATTTTTTGGGGGCTGTTGCCTGGAAGGCTGTAGCCTGATCAAACAAAAAAGCAAGTTGTCTCCGGTAATCATAGACTTGTTCGCTTTCGTTTTTCTTTTTCCTTTGGCGGGCGAGACGCTCTCGCGTCTCTTGATGTTCATGCGGTTGGTGCATTTATGTATTAGCATTGATTCGTACGCATCCATGGTCCTGTTGTCAGCAATGTGCTTTAATAGCCTGATGTCTCCGTTTTGGTGGGGTGGTCCATCGTTATTGGCATACTTGTGTAGGGCTACCGCTGATTTGTCCGTGGCGAAATTTTTTACAGCATTAAGATGTTCTTTGTATCTGGTTTTAATTTTGCGTTTTGTCTGACCGGTGTATTAAGCATCACAACTATTGCAATTTATTTCGTAAACACCACTTTTTTCGTCTTTCGGGGTTTTATCCTTTGTTAATCCTAATAAGCATTTTAGCTTCGTATTGCTTTTATATACAATTTTCATGCCTACTTTCTTATATGCATTTTTTAAGGATCCTAATATTTTAGGGGCGAATGTTAGTGATACACGATGTTCAGTTTTTGATGCAACATTTTTGTTTTGTGCAAATAAAGTTGTTAGTTTATTTTTTATGCTTGTCTTGAATGTTTGGTGACTAATCGATCTATTATAGATTTTTTGTAGCCATTAATGTTAGCAAGATGTAATATATGATTACAGTGAAACCTCTACTGGCGGACACCTCCCATAAGCGGGCACCTCCCATAACCGGACAATTTTTTGATATACACGTTTTAGGATACATTTCGGGAACAAATTTACCTCTAACAACCGGACCCTCTAATAGACGGACACGGACACCATATTTCTGTACATATGATTCGAAAGACCTCTCACAAACGGACAGAAAATTGACTTTCTCGCACACGAAAATAAAAATAATTTGGCGATTTCCCTAATTTAAGTTATTGAGAGCAGTCTTTGGTTGTAATGCAATTGGTGGTTCCCGTATTCGAATGCCATTCGTTTGATCAAGAAAGTCGTTCTTCTTTGGCATTTTTATTTTATTCTGAACACTTTAGAGATTATGTTTTCTGTCGTTTTAAAGATGCTCGCACATGGTGAATCCATGGATTCGAATCCATAAAATTGATTTTCGTTCTGTCAAATGAGCACATACACGGGCGGATTTGGATTTTAATCCAATAAAATCCATGTGAAATCCATGGATTCAACAACAACAGGTGCCCATGTTACAAATTGTGGATTCGAGTGGAACTTAGGTTTCTGCAGTTCGGCCTGTCTGTCTGGATAGGCGCTAGGAACTCCAAGGTAGAGTAGGGTACAGAGCGCAGGCCTAAACATCTAGGCTGTCTGTATCCCGAGCCGATCTACCCTAATGGGCGCCACAGACCTTCCGATCGATTGAAGAGATTTTTTGATTGCGAGATAAATTGGAAGGTGTACAGGACCATCGAATTCAATTTTTTATTTAATGTGTGAAACATATTGCCATGCAATTTTTCGGACAATCTGTCATGACAATAGACCTAATCTTTTGAACCTAGGTCCAGTCGGACCTATGGACCGGTCCGCACCTAGAGACCGGTCCGGACCTAGGGACCGGTCCGGACCTGCGGTCCGGTCGATTTGTGTTTGGATCGGGTTCGTAGTGGCATGTGGTTGTACGATGGAGAACTTTTCCATGACGAATCACCGTGCTGTTTAGACGATGCAATGTGCATTGCCGTCGCTGTAGTATCGGGTTTGTATTGTAGTGGCATGGTGTATTGTATGTCCATATGAATGGAGAGGTTGGTTTCGTGTCGTTTGAGGCTGTTTGATGCTAATAGAGAGCAGGATTTGTTTCAAATCGGCTTCGATTGCCATATGGAATTTTTATACTATACAGGGTGTCCCATTCACGGTGGAGAATATTTTAACGGCTCATTTGGGGGAAATTAATGTACAACGGGACCCCTCTATTTTTAACCGTTACAATGTGATAGCATTTTTTGTCAAAATGCCCGACTTGCCGAACTATATCAAAATTTGCCACACCACCAAACATTTCATTCGAGATATGACTTCACTTTCTGAAACTACATAAAATTTCCAATAAAACGGCGCGTCGCCCGTTACGAAGTTGCTCGTATCTTCCGAGATACACCCATTCAAACTTTAAAGAAATTTCAAAATTGATTTTTCATCAAAAATTCAAATAAATATATCGTATCAAGAGACGCGAGAGCGTCTCGCCCGCCAAAGGAAAAAGAAAAACGAAAGCGAACAAGTCTATGATTACCGGAGACAACTTGCTTTTTTGTTTGATCAGGCTACAGCCTTCCAGGCAACAGCCCGCAAAAAAATTTTTGTACCAAAATATTCCACATATCCTGTTCTAGTGCCTTGCCAAATAAAATCTTCGATCGGCACAATAACGGGTAAGATATATGCAATAGACGGTGAAATTTTCACCCTCACAGACTTAAGCGAGTAACCCAATTTCAGAATGAAATCTACAGTTGCAGAAAGACTTGCTTCTACTGTCTCTCTTCGTGATGGGATTTTTATGCAATTTGGAACGAATGATCCTCTGGTGGTCCTTCTAAAGAATCAATGTCTTCCATTTAGATAAGTGGATGGAATAACGGTAAATTAATAGGTAAAGTTAACAAAAGATTTCCAACAATTGCGTCTATCGGCTCATCGCATTGACCATTTTTTAAAACACACTGCGGCATTGGGACATTTGGATATTGGGACACCGGGAGACTGGGAGACTAGGATCTTGGGGTAGTGGGATATTAGGAAATTGGGACATTAGGGTCTTGGGACATTAGGACATTGGGGCATTAGGCACAATGGGGAAACAGGGACGTGGGGACATCGGCATATTGGGGCATTGGGACATCGGGATATTGGGGCATTGGGACATCAGGATATTGGGACAATGGGACATCGGGACATAGGGATATTGGGACATTAGGACACTGGGAGACTGGGACATTAGGACACTGGGATATTAGGACATTGGGACATTATGACCTTGGGACAATCGGACATTGGGACACTGCTACATAGGGGCATTGGACCACTGAGACATCGGAATGTTGTGACATTGGGACATCGGGATATTCGCACATAGGGGCACTGGGATATAAGAACATGTGAACATTAGGGTCTTAGGTCATTAGGACATTGGGATATTAGGACATCAGGACATTAGGACATTGGGACATTAGGTACACTGGGGAAACTGGGACGTGGGAACATTGGGACACTGGGACATCGGGATATTAGAACATTGGGACATTGTAACATTGGGATATTGGCACATTGGGATATTGGAACATTGGGATACTGGGACATTAGGGCATTGAGATACAGGGACATTGGGGCACTGGGATATTAGGACATTAGGCTATTGGGACCTTGGGACACTTGGTATACTGGGACATTGGGACACTGACCATTGGTACATTAGGACATTGGGGCATTGGGATATTATCACATTAGGATGCTGGGACATTTGGGACATTGGGGTACTGGGATATTAGGAAATTGGGGCATTAGGACCTTGGGACATTAGGACAGTTAGACATTGGGATATTAGGACATTAGGTGGGAGACTGGGACATTGGGATATTCCGATACTGGGACATTGGGACACTAGGGTAGTGGGACATTCGGACATTAAACCATTGGGGCACTGTGATATTTGCACATTGGGACAATAGGACCTGAATTGGGACACTGGGACATCAGGATATTGGGACATTGGCACATTAGGATATTAGGACATTGGGACACTGGGATATTAGAACATTGGTACATGAGGACACTGTGACAATGGACCTTAGGGCATTAGGACATTGGAACATTGGGACACTGTGACATTGGGACAATGTGACATTGGGACAATGTGACATTGGGACACTCGGTCAGGGGGGCATTAAGACAGATCAGTAACAGAACGTTAACAAAGCGTTGGCAAGGCAACAACAGAGCGTTAGCAGATCGTTAACAGAGTGTTAACAGAAAATTAACAGAGCCTTAACAGAACGTTAACAGAACGTAAATCGAGTAATAAAAGAAAGGTAACAGACCGTTTACAGAGCGTTAGCCGAATGATTAAAGAGAATTAAGAGAACATTAACAGAACGTTAACAGAGCATTAACGAAAAGATAATAGAGTGTTAAGAGAACGAACAGAATGTTAGCAGAGCCATAACACAAAGATAACACAAATCTATTTTGCACAAAATACATATTAATAAACTATACCCATTTCATTCCAAAATTATTTTTAAAAAAGCTCAGCAACAGCCATTTGTGGCGTATTTGCAATTGCGTTTGCAGTATCTATTTATTTTAAAGAAGACCCTGTGAATATAACTTATGATATTAAATTTATGGAATATGCTGAACAAAAACCTATTGAAACTTTTCCCAAAACAAAAATATTAGTTGGCTATTTAAGTATGCAAAAATATATGATATCTGACCAAAAACAACAAAGTTGTAAAAGTTACCCCGCCAAAGAAAAATTCATCTGCCGCAAAAAGAATACATATCACTCCAATCCGCTGCTCATATCTAATTTTGTTTGCTGGATGTACTTTTGTTTTAGGTGTAAATGCTGGAGAAGTTTAAATGTACAGGACTACTTCTTAAAGTAATTTGGAGGGAGCCGTCAAAGTGGCACTGAATAAAATGTTAAAGCTCCCACCAAATTACTTTAAGAAGTAGTCCTGTACATTTAAACTTCTCCAGCATTTACACCTAAAACAAAAGTACATCCAGCAAACAAAATTAGATATGAGCAGCGGATTGGAGTGATATGTATTCTTTTTGCGGCAGATGAATTTTTCTTTGGCGGGGTAACTTTTACAACTTTGTTGTTTTTGGTCAGATTTTACCTACGTATACAATTTTAAAATTACTTTAAAGTTTGAACGAGTGTATCTCGGAAGATACGAGCAATTTCGTAAGGGATGGGGTGTCGTTTTATTGGAAATTTTATGTAGTTTCAGAAAGTGAAGTTATATCTCGGATGAAGTGTTTGATGGTGTGGCAAATTTTGATTTAGTTCAGCAAGTCGGGCATTTTGATAAAAAATGCTATTACATAGTAACGGTTAAAAATAGAGGGGTCCCGTTGTACATTAATTTTCCCCAAATGAGTAAGGCTACCTTCTATTAAAATATTCTCCACCATGAATGGGACACCCTGTATACACATACATACGTGTCGATGATCATGTATATAGTGTGTTATAGATTTGCATATTTATTAAATGAATTGGGATTGGTCTACTAAATTTACAGTGCTGTCCAACCAAATTCGTAGCATATGAGTAACCACAAAAAAGGGCGAAATTTGGATTTGGCAAGAATCGTTTTTATACAAATCTATGAATGGGTCGCAATGGAGTAAAATTCGTGGAAATATGCAGTGCAGCACAACCCGGTCTGTAGCGCACGCACGTATAGAAAAGTTTCGGACAGCGCATATATTTGCAATGAATTATTGAAGGTGGATAGGTCACTTGTGGGAACATACGATGATGAGAAAACCGGGGTACCATTTTGGAACGAGCATAGCCCTAACATTTTTTTCTTGTTTTTGACCTTAAATTCGGAATAAGCGACCCAAATTTACCTAGTGTTCTGCCACGCCGATTGGACGAGTATTTCCCGGAGAAAGCAGGTGCGCTGTTCTGGGTGTTCTATTTTTTTTCTATTATTGACCTCAGTTCCCGATAATTCTTTTAGTGTTTCTTCCCACACCGATTGGATGAGTATTTCCCCGAGAAAACAGGGGTGCCATTTTGGGGCGGGCAAACCCGAATTTTTTTTCTTGTTTTTGACCTCAAATTCGGAATCAGCGACTCAAATTTACCTAGTGTTTCTGCCACGCCGATTGGACGACTATTTCCCCGAGGAAACAGGGGTGCCATTTTGGGGTGGGCAACCCTAAAAAAAATTTCTAGTTTTTGACCTCAAATTCGGAATCAGCGTCCCAAATTGACCTAGTGTTTCTGCCAAGCCGATTGGACCACAAATTCGGATTCAGTGGCCCCTAATTCTTTTAGTGTTTCTTCCCACAGCGATTGGATGAGTATTTCCCCGAGAAAACAGGGAGACCATTTTAGGGCCGGAAGCGCGAATGCTTCAAACTAGGTTTCATTGGACTATTTCACCCCTTACAACAATTTAAACTAATACCGATGATGCTAAACTTGAAGCGCTAACTCACGAGGCCGATCTAAAATCATACCCGTATCATTATCAAACAGCGCCAAACCGCATGAGGCAGCGCCGGTATAAAATCCATTGAAAAACCAGGTTTTCTTCCCATGGAAACAAATCTCGCAACAAATCTCATCGCTCCGCCCTCCCTCTTTATAGAAAGGATTTTGAGCACCAAAGTGTGGAATATGGGCGAGATACGCGTATCCTAAATTGGCATGATAGCGTGGCGACCGCGCCCACGATTTTGAGTTGCCTATGAATGGACAAAAATCTATATGGATTAGAGAAAGGGAATACATTTGAAAAGTAGCACTTTTTACGACCGTTAGTCTCAGCACGGATTTCATTTTTAGGGTTTTTCGATTTTTTTTTCAAACAACCTTTATGAAATTGTCTTTGTCTGTTCATCCGTCTGGTCAGAAAGAACTAAAGAACTCGCGAACGGTTCAAGCGATCATCATGAAATGTGGTACATTGTGTTGAATTGTAACAGTCTTTGGCAAGAAAACATCAGTAGGTACCTTGGTAGGGCAAAGATAACAGGGTGTTCCGAAGAGTTGAAAAATGTAGATTTTTTATTTTCTATCAGAGATGGGTACTCAAATCAAAGGAATCGACAGGTATATTTTATATGAGTTGTGTTTCTCCAGTTTCGCTAAACGGTAACGGAGTTATGGATGTCTGAAGTTTAGATTATATTTTCTCATTAGTTTTTATAAACCATTAGTACCGATATGAAACTTTGCACAAAGGTTTGTATGTATGTAGTATGAGCTTATTTACATTAAAGACTGTTCACATTTGCTAAGAAAAAGTAAATAACAGAAAATGTATGAAATTTCTTTTTGTGAGTGAAAGATTTTTAGGAAATTACGTATGTCATATGACAAAATTTCACTCGAATTACTTTACATAAACCGGCAATATAGCGAATCAAATATTTAGTAAGGGCATTTCAAAATACCGGGGCAGCATTTTGATTATTTTTTGGATTAAACAATGAACATGAAATTTGGTGGGGATGCTTAGAATGGTAAAAGTGTTTGGCACGGAGAAACGGAAACGAATTTACAGCTAATAAATTCCGTTTATATGTTTAGCCATGCTTATATTTGGCTAAGTTCTTTTTTGTTTAAATCATAAATCGAGAAATGTTTGTAGATTTGCCGTTGAGTTATGTTATCTAAACTGGATTCATAGTAAATCTATTTTTGGATTGGTTTAATTAAAATGTAAAAGTTCTAAGGCCTTTCATTCTTGGAAGCGTTTATTTAGAATAATCCAAAAAGATATTTACAAAACCCTCGTAATGCGGTCGCAGCCCTCTGTACGCTCACATTTTTATGTATGAAGCGGCCAGAAGCACAATCACAAAAATAAAAAAAGCAGAGAACCTTAAATCAGAAATGGACAATCTCAATAAAAACTGCAAGTCGAAACATTAGTCTTTATTTAAATAGTAGGTATATATTACTATACTCGCATTTAAACTAAACCTAGTAAATAAATATGCAGTGATTATTGCGCGCACCTTCGTTTCACTGGGTCATGAGTTGGAATCGCACCCCGAATCATGGTGTTTTTCGAACTCATGACCAATGTGACAGAATATGATATCACCCCAGCCAGCATTTAACACATTTGTAATCATTATTTCATGCAACACGCGTAACCACATATCGCTTATTCATTCATCACGTTTTCATACAAGCAGTATATGACGATGTCCCCCTATTTCATGTATATACGCATTTGCGCCTTATTACGGATAATCATTATAAAATCGTTATTCGTAAGCATTATGTAATAGTTACGTTGCATACATTTTTAATGCATCAATCGTAAAGACTACATAATCGTTAGTCATAAAGATTACGCAATACTTATGTAACATATATTTTTAATGCATTGCTCGTAAAGAATGTTAATGGCTTATACGAAATGGATCAATAATGCATGATTCGTGGAGATTAAAAATGAATTATGCTACATGTATTTATAATGGTTTATATGATTACTGAATATTATGGAATGAATGATATATTTTTTGAGAGATAGAGTTTTTAAGACGATATTCTTCAATGGAATTGAAAATATATGAACACTTGAATCAAATTAAATGTGTTCAAGTATATTTTACAAGTTGGCCTTGGTTACCTTGAAGTCGCATATCATATTAAAGCTTGATGTCTCATCTTTATTTTGTACCAATTTTATCAAAGCTTACTGATGATTTATGGAGAGAATCGGCCGGAGACAAAAAACCGACCGAAAATACGATTATAGGTATTTGTATGAAAACAGTGTAACTCTAAGTTTTTTTTTATATAAACAAAGCTTCTTGAAGGAATTTTTAGTATTCATTCGCATAGTTTTTGCTACTATACCTAACCTAAGAGGTTTGGTTTTCACAGAGTTTCAAAGTCAAATTTGTGTGATTTGACCCAAAAACAGTCAATTTTTCATCTCAATTTTCTCCAACTTCTGCCAAGGAGAGGTGCCTGTACGATTCTTTTAAAAATTGGCTCGTACTCTTACGATAATTTCTTTCTTACATAATTTTATTGTAGCTCCATTATTTCTAACAGTTTTTATACATTAAGTGTAAAAAACTAGGGTTAATTTTAGCTCGAATTCAATACAATTCAATTCACACTGCTCCTAAAGATCTGCAATTGATAAAATCTATTCAAAGTATATCGAAATCGAGCTAAAATCAACCCGTAGTTTTTTGCATTTAAGGCATTCAAACTGTTAGAAATAATAAAGATAGGATAAAATGATGTAAGAAAGAAATTATCGTTAGACTATGCGCCAATTTTTGAAAGAATCGTACGAGGTGAGGTGCACCTTGGTAGAAGTTGGAGAAAATTGAGATGGAAAAATATATTGTTTTTGGGTCAAATCACAAAAATTTGATTTGAGTTCTGTAAAAACCGAACCTCTTATCGTATTTTAGTGCCGTTAGTTTTATTTTTTAGGCAAATTTGTTGGCTGTAGTAATCATCTTATTTTGCTATTCTGGCTAGTCTAGCTTTTGAGATATTGAAGTTTTAGTCGTACAAGAAAATTATTTTTTCAAAAATCTTCAAATGCCTGTGGCAGCTAAAGGGTTAAGCTAAGAGGGTACGTTCCATACAACTTTTTGCTGGAAAATACAACATGAGGAATCACAATCCGGTGCGTTTATACGGCAGTTTCCGGACACCCTGTATATATGTAAATTAACAAGAAACTAGCCTAGTAAAACGCGTCGCAACAGACGGACAGACGGACATCGTCCAATCGACTCAGCTCGTCACGCTGATCATATATATACATACAGTCAAAATTGTTTACAACGACACCGGATACAATGAACAATCGGATATAGTGTACAAAAATGAGTAGATCTATTGGATCTACATACAAAATTTCATTAAATTTAATTATAACGAACACATCGGCTACAGAGAAAATGTCGGCTATAGCGAACATATTTCGAAGAACTGGACTGTTGAAATGTCGGTTACAGCGTACATTTGGTGTACCATTTTCTACTGACAAAGATTATACAGAAAATGTCGGTTACAGTGAACATATTTATAGGAGCCGAGCTGTTGAAAGGTCGGTTATAGCAGACAGCAGGATTAAATTTTCTACGAAAAATGTATGTCTGGAAGTCACGAAACATTTGTTCGTGAATTCGATTAGGCATCGAGTAAACTATTAGATTTCGGAGGATATCTGGATCAATTTTTAGCCATTCGGATGAGATCGCCTTTTGCAATTCTAAGACATCAGAAAACTGACGCCCATTTGCATAAACCATTCTGACTAGTATCCTCCATAGATTCTCAATTGGGTTAAGGTCAGGGCTTCTGGCCGGGGTATCCAAAATCGGTACTTCCTTTCTTTCAAACCATTCCTTAACCACCCTGGCAGTGTGAATGGCCGCGTTGTTTTGCTGGAAAATGAAATTTGGTCCAATAGTAGTAGGCATCAACCATCACATTTTCCAGCAGATCGATATATCGTTCAGTACTTATGCGACCATTTAAAGACGCGACCGGGGTCCTACCAGTCGCAGAGAAGCCTGCCCAAACCATCACACCACCGCCACTGGAATGACGGCTCATTGCAATCTGCGTAAATCGCGCCAATAATACTGACATCCATCAGGATCATCCAAATTAAACTTTTTTTTATTGATGAACAAAATTTTATTCCCCTCTGTTGTCCAATGCATGTGATCTCTGGGAAATTCCATTCGTTTGGCTGTATGGTGCGCCATTAGTAGAGGTTTACATAACCGTTCGGAGTATCCCAAGTGTTTCGAGATGCTCAAAATTGGTGGAATACGCCGAGTTGTCAATGGGACATTTAGATTAGCCTTTATCTGGATTGAATTCATACCATTGCAGCTCGCTTTTCGTAAAATGGCTCAAACAGTCCGATCATTGACTTTGCGAATTAGCCCATATTTATCTCTGTTTCCGTAATTATTTCCTAAATTGATAAAATTATTAATAACATTTACGGAACGACGGATTAGAATCCTAACATTACCTTCTTTCGTTTTTATCCCAAATTTATCAAAACTTCTATTTTTATTAGATTCAAAAACTACAACAATTCATGAACCTATTCTAATTTCCGGCTATTGGTTGGTTTCAAACGCTAAAGTTCAAATGAATTGCTCGAACTGACCAGTAAATTCAATAGAACTGGCAAATGGCAAACACCGTTATGGCAGTGTTGTGGAATGTTTACTTTAAGGTAGTTTGACTTGTGTTTGTTTTTTAAGTAACGTATATAAATGCGTTTATTGGGAGCCAAGGTGAACCTATTCCAATTTCCACCACTGTATGTACATAGTTACATATTATATATAAAAATTAATTTATCTTTTTGTCTTTTGTAAGCTATTGTCCATATGTATGTATTAAAAGTATGTAGATTGTGGTTATTATTTATTACATCAAAAAGTTGGCAATTCACCGGTTACAATGAACTGTTCGCTGTATCTGTATCATAAAATGGTTTATAACGAACTGTTCACTATAACCGATGAATCGCTTTAAGAGGACACCGGCTACAACGTACAAAAATGGCTGGTCCCTTGAAGTTCGTTATAAACGATTTCAACTGTATTTTATATGGTCGGAGATGCTTCCTTCAATGCGTTACAAACTTTATGACAAAGTGAATATACCCTTTTCGCTTAATAAGCGTAGAGTATAAAAATTAGTTTTTGCGAGGTATCAAAATGAAGACCAATGGGACACTATGCGCTGCGCCCAATACCATACTACGCTGTGAATCACTAGTTATTTCAACGTTATCTATAAAATCACCTGGCTTACGATTTCCGAATGTAGAAGGATTGTAAGTAAATGTATTATCTAAAGTTTTTTTTTTAGTCATTAGATTATGTACAAGGGTAATGTGTATTAACTAATCTGTTGAGTTTTGAACAAACCGAGACCATGGTCCTTTTGGAACTAGGTAAATAAAGTATCACTTACTTGCAACGTTATGATTTCAGACGCACAAAAAAGAAACATTTTAAACACAATAACACTGAGCAAAAGTACATCAAAAATAAATAATTTCTTCACTGCAATCGCGACGTACACACTTTTTAAACACTTTCGTTTAAAAAAAAAAAGTGTGTTTTTCATCCGATTGTTGCGAACTTAGGTACGCAGTCTCAACGAACGGAAGAAATCACGAAAACTAAGCCCATCCAATATCAAAATAGTGGGTTTCAAATGAAAAGAAAAAAAAATAGCTATACATTGTAGTGAATAGCTGATGCGTGGGCATTCCTTCAGCTGGCCATCATGTGTTGCACTTCAACAGCGTGGTCTATCGATACAGAACGTCGATTTGTGATGCATGAAGTAAAGATTATTTTGGTCTATGTTTACGATATATGATGCCAATGCTGGCTGGGACTCAGATGTTAAACGATTACCCATTTGTGGCGATAAATAACACTACTGAGCGTGATGTTCATCTCAACACCTCAACAAAAAAGCAATTAAGTTCTTGGAGATTGGATGTCACTAACACATCTGTGGTCTTAGTTTAATGATGCACTGTCGCGCCCGTTATTTTTTTATTATATGAACTTATTAAACACAAAACCAAAATTGTTAACTAAATTTAAGGGCCTGATAATGAAAAAAAAAATAAAAGCTGCAAATGAACAAATAATAATCTTCTTCTTTCTCCTTTGTCCGAACAAGGTTTGGTATCCTGATGTCACCTCTGCCGAACAGAAGTCCTTGTATCGAAAGGTTGGCTAACCAATATTAGGTTGTATTGCCAGGTTAAATGTGCCTAGCCATGTGGCTTAGGTCTTTTTAATCAACCGTTGTTTTTTTTACAACTGTATTGAGTGACAAACAAATAACCGAATACTAGATCAATGTCAACAATAGCCAATGATAGTCTTTCGAGAAAAAAAAACCAGACTAGCATGGGCCATGGGGTAGGTCCACGAACCTAGGTTTTCGGACCTAGGTCCGGCATCGGACCGGATTAGGTCCGCTCCGCTCCGCAAAATGAACGGATCATACCATGACTACATGACAATCATGTGTTTTCATTTGCTGATTTTTTTGTTTACATAAAGCGGTGGTCATTCTTCATGCTGTGGTTGTGGCGGTCATTCGAAAGTAGCAATGGATGTCCATTTTCCATCGTCGCAAAATAGATAATTTTCACTATGTCGTGTTGTGTTGTGTGGACCGTGAGACCATTTCATAGGAACAACATTTTGTACCAATTTGGACATATATGTATTATTTGTATATGGTGAGACTGTCGTTTCAGAATGCGCGATAAATTTCTTAGTGTGTGTGCTGTACGGGCGTGAAATCGATAATGTGCAATCGATTGCTCAATCGATTTATAAATTAATCGCTAGGTCTGTGGTACTGTTTAGGCTCATTATCATCGTTCGTGGAAGAGGAAGAATTATAGTAAGAGTGGATGATTCCAACAGATTTATCTAACGATTGGCTATTTTGTTATTATTCTTGTTTTGTTAACGGGCATACTCACGATATTTTTAGAAGTAATGGTCAGGTCACCGCTGCCACATTTATAAACCTCCTTCGTTCCTCATGATAACTGAGCGGTCTGCAAGCGTGCGTACCTGGCAGTTGGGTGAAGAGAGTATTTTCGGACTTGTTCCCTTCCTAGTTTTCGACCTTGGGTCTTCACACGGCCATAACTGCCCTCGTCCTGTCTTCGCGGCAGTTCGCTTTAAACTCTAGTCCATTACAGAGTCAGAGTTAAGCAAAAGAAAAGTTTTCTTGGAACAAAAGGAAGAAAGAATCGATGAAGCCTGCTCTGATTGATTTGTATAAGCTAGAAACCAAAACGTTTCTATTTCTGGACCAATAATTAAAGCCAAGCCAATAATTCTGGCCTTTCTGCGTCCAATGGATGGTTTGAGAAGTGGAGTAAAAGGCACAATATACGACTAGTCCTTAAATGTATAACTGGCGAAGCTTCGGATGCGTCGAAAGTAGACGTTGATCAATTCACAGCAAAATTACCCTCCATATTACATAGGTACAAGCGTGAAGTCTTTTACAACACTGATGACACCATCACAATTTTTCAACTTCACTGAAAGAAAGGGCTTTCAGTGAAGTTGAAAAATTGTGATGGTGGTGAACTATTTAAAGAAAGGCTGTCAATTTTATTTTGTGTTAACATAGCAGGCGAAAAGGGGATGCTTCTGGTGGTCGGCATGGCAGATCCCATCCCATCCTCGAGCTTTCAGGAAGCTTCGCCTCCAAGATTTGCCAGTTTGCAGACTTTAGCGACAGACTTTTGGACCTTTTGATATTTAAAAAATGATGCAAATCATATATATTTTTTTTCTTCCAAGTAAATATTGTTTTTCTTCTATACATACTGTGTACCTACTATAAATTATGTAAAATGAATATAAAAACCCGTTTTTATACCAATAATAATAAATATGAAGTACATACATACATACATTGTAATGAAGCTTCTATACGTTTATACATTGAATTTTTACGATACCTCTTACAAGCGGACACCTCCCATAACCGGACAAAAAGACTGACACCATGAGTGTCCGGCTATGACAGGTTTCACTGTATGTTCTTTTATGTAATCAGTTTCAGACAGTGTGAACAGTACGAATCGTTTGTTATGAATGAGTCTATCGGATGTTGTTGGTTTTCGATAAACTGATACTCGTATAGAATCGTTACTATCTCGTGGGATCGTTAAGTCGAGGAAATTTATGGCTAACTTTGAACAAGAACTGAAGCAGGATGGTATTACCTCGGATATGGTAGGTACGTGGACGACGTTTTTGCAGTCGTAAATGAAGCAGACATTCCACAAATTTTAGCTATAATTAACAAAAAAAAAAATAGCTCAATCAAATTCACACATGAGTTGGAACAATCTTCTTCGTTAAATTTCCTCGACTTAACGATCACACGAGAAATAAATTGCAATAGTTGTGATGCTAAATACATCGGTCAGACAAAACGCAAAATTAAAACCAGATACAAAGAACATCTTAATGCTGTAAAAAAATTCGCCACGGACGAATCAGCGGTAGCCCTACACAATACATGCCAATAACGATGGACCACCCCACCAAATCGGAGACATTAGGCTATTAAAGCACATTACTGACAACAGGACCATGGATGCGTACGAATCAATACTAATACATAAATGCACCAACCGCATGAATACGGATAACGGAAACATCACCTCGAATCTTTTTAAATACACTTACGGTCAAAAGTATCGACTCAACCTAAAAGCGCGTGTATTTGTACGTGTTTTTCGAAAAGTATAGCAGTTGTCCATAAAAATCGTATGTCATTGAAAAGCTTAAGGCCTCAGCTTTACGTTGGTACCATTTTAACCAATATTTGGTGAGCACTTTTAAAATTGATGCTCTTTGAGCGAAAACGTAGCGAAAATGAGCAAATATGAAAATGGATTTTGGTTAGGTTTTTTGCAAATAAAACAAAAACTGTTGGAAAATAAGTTAAGTATTTATTATTTTAGTATTTGGTATTTCCTCCTCTTGCTCTAGTGACAGCTTCCAGTCGATTCTGCATTGATTTGATCAAGTTGCTGATGGTATCTTGAGGAATACCGTTCCACTCCTCTAATAGGGCTGCCTTCAATTCTTCAGTGGACGAAGGGACTGGATTTCTGGCTCGGACTCTTCTCTTGAGTTCGTCCCATAAGTGTTCAATGGGATTGATGTCGGGACTGCGCGCAGGCCAGTTAAGTGACGACATATTGGCTTCATTCAAGAACTGCCGAGTGAGGCGCGACGCATGACACCGGGCATTGTCGTGCATCAAAGTAAAGTTCTCGCCAATAAATGCTGCATAGGGCACAACGTGGACACGGAGAACATCGGTAACGTATCGCTCAGCTGTCAGCCCTCCTCCTCGGCCTCCTGCGGGCACGAATACGAGATCCGTTTTTCCCTCCAATGAAATGCCAGCCCACATCATACAGGAACCGCCGCCGTATGCAACCGTTTCAGTGAAACAGCACTGCGCAAATCGCTCAGTTGGACGCCTGTAGACTCGACATCTTCTGTCACTGCCATGCAGACACATTCTCGACTCGTCAGTGAACAATACTGAGCTCCATTCCGTATCGCTCCAAGTAAGATGATTACGAGCAAATAAGAGGCGCGCTTGTGGGTGTCGTGCAGTCAATTTGGGGCCCCTGGCAGGCCGTCTTGGAGTGATATTCGCTTCCCTTAATCGTCTCCTTACCGTGCGGTCACTGACAGCTACTCCGCGAACACGCCTCAGGTTCCGCTGCGCAGCAACACCCGTGAGGAAACGATTTCGTAACGTACTTGTTACAATGAAACGGTCGTCTCTCTCTGAAGTGAATCGAGGGCGGCCCGTTCTTGGTCTCAGACTGACTCATTCCAAGACGGCGAGCGACGGTTCGCTGACTATGATTCTCCGACAATAGGGCTACAACTTGTGCCGCCTGATCTGGCGTCGTATCCATTGATGAGAAAACAGTGATTGAAATTACTTCAGAGGTAAGTTACCTAACTTTCCTGATGCAACTGATAATGAGAAACCGATTACGGGCGCTTTTATAGGGGTAGTTTACCTGACCTGAGCTTTACCTGAAACTTCAATTTTTCTGGGTCTTTTGTTACAAGTGGCAATAATTTAAAAAGTGCAAAGCAAATGTTGATGAAAAGGGTACCAACAGGTAGCTAAGGTTTCGAACTTTTAAACGACATACGACTTTTATGAATAACTATCATACTTTCCAAAAAACACGTACAAATACACGCGCTATTAGGTTGAGTCGATACTTTTGACCGTAAGGTACATAAAATAAATTTAATCGCTCTAATTACAGATTTTCCAATATATAACGTTACTTGCGATCGATTTCATTACATTTACCTGTTTTTACATTTGATATTTATAATACATATGTATATTTCGCATTAATATCATTTTAACTTTGATTCATTTACAGTTATATTAACCTTGAAAAATTGTGTATTTAATGTTTTCAAAAAAAATAATTTTCTTTAGTCATTAAAACGCGTATGCTGATGATGAGTCATAAATTGACCCGAAATGCATCTATAATAAAAAAAATTTTAATTGATTAAATCTCCGTTTTGTTTTATAATAAAATTGTGTTTAATTAACTAAAAAATTGTGATTTTCTGCGATCCATAAAGGGATTTAACGCACCAGACTGAAATCAATTCTATGAATTCCCATAATATGCTTGCATTTTTCTACTGTGCATTTCTCTTTAATGAAATTATGGTAAGGCTAATGCGTGAGCGCAGTGAGTAAGGTAGCTTAGGAACCTGTGAAATATGTGTAAGAAGTGCAAAGAAGATTTTATGTTTCATATTTATTTCCAGGGGTTTGGAGCGGAGCGACCTTAAATTTCGGAGCGAAAGAGCGGAGCGTGGAGCGGTTTTCGGCAGGCTGGAGCGGAGCGATTTTTGCTTTGAAAGTCGCTCCGCTCCGAAGTAAAAAATCAAGAAAATTCCGAGATAAAAAATTGCATTTTTTCGACGAAATTTTTTATTTTATGGCACTATTTGATGATTTTGGACGATTTAAAGTCGAAGAATTCGTTGAGAGACTTGCAAAATTTCGGATTATTGTGAAATTCATTGTGATAAAAGAGGTTTTGCGTTTAGTCATCATAATCATCACTCTTCATTATTAAAAAATTCAAGATCATCCATGACAGAAAAGTCCTGTCCTGTACTCGCTGAATGAAACGCCCGTTTTAATATAAATTAGTTAATAGGTGCATTTTATTGAATCGAGTACAGGACAGCTTCCATAACAATTTTGCAGATCTCGTCCTATACGGGATGTCCGAAAACTATCGCATAAAGGCACCCAAATATGATTCCTGGTGATATTTCCAGCAAAAAGGAGTATAAAAAAAGCCCGAATTATTAGTTCTTCAGCTACCAAAGACATTTAAAGATTTTTCAAAAATTTAATACTCATATTACCTACATTTTTGCTTTCGGTCGTCAATTTCTCCTAAGAAAAAACCCAATAAAAATCGGATAAGCAGTTTAAGCTGTGTAAAAAAGCTTCAAAGACAAAATTTTGTGATCTTACTTCATATAATTTTTTTTTTCGACGGAGTGGTAGCATTTTTGTAAAATATTTAAGGGGTTTTTGGTAGCTAAGGAGTTAAGAATTCGGGATATTCCCGGCAGGTACACCTATTTTGCTAGAAATGACATTAATAATCATATTTCGGTGCGCTTATGCGATAGTTTAGATTCCGGACACCCTATCTAGAAATTGGTGCTATCCTGTTCTGTACTTGATCGAATAAAACGCACCTTGTAAGCCATATTCTATAATACGTAAGAAGATATAAGTTGAATTGATGAATTCGCGGAAAATTATAAATATTTAAGGGGTGGATAGACATCGGGCGGAATGAAAATGAAATTTTTGTCCGCTGCGATTTTCTCAATGAAAATGCATTCTTACTGTCGTTTAACGTCGGAGATGATGGGGAATTCCATAAGCTATAATCCGAATATGGTTCCAAAATTTTTCTCGGCCATTTTATGTAGTATTTTTCGATTCCCCGGTCAGTTCACCGTGGACAATATCTAATGACCGGGGAATCGAAAAACAATACATAAAATGGCCGAGAAAAATGTTGGAACCATATTCGGATTGTAGCTTATTGAATTCCCCATCATTTCCGACATATTCCACCAGGCCCGTGCGCAGGAATCATCCAAGGAGGGGGGGGGGTTTACTTATATATTCAAATTTTTCATTGAAAGGTATATTTAAAGTTTAAAATATACAGGCTGTAATAAGGTGACCAGACTCCCAAAAGCCCAATGCTGTACACAAACTAGCGGAATTCGGTTGTCAAGCAAATCCAGAGTCATATATCCAGGTTCCAGGTCCGGGGTCTATGTCGCAAACATGTTGACTGTTTTTCTAATGCACGACAGACAGAGTGTGAGCGCGCAGAGTATTCTGAGCTACAGGTTATACGGACGAGTCATAGGTTTAAATTTCACGAAATGGCGTCCATTGGCTTACCGATCGCCGCGATTGCACCTCGCCTTATCATTCTTAGCACCATCACTGCGTCGCAAATTTAGGCGAATTCTGAAAAACGCAAAAGGCATGGCGAGGTCTGGATGAAGCGAAGGGCAAGGCACAGGATTTAGGTAAACTTAAGGACGAGCCAGAGGTCTAAATTTTACGAATTGTCATCCATTGGCTTACCGCTCGCTGGACTTACCTTGTTCCGCAACAGCACTACTTCGCGAATACTAAATAGCGAGACAGATAAAGCGAGGTCTGAGCGGAGTAGAGGGCGAGGTGCAGGGTCTGAGTATATGTATGGACGAGTCAGAAATATAAAGCTTACGAATTGCCTGACATTAACTCCTGACTCATTAACGCTTGTTGCGCTCGCTTCATCCTATTTCCAAGCAGCGCTACGTATCAACTTTTTGGCGAATTGTGAAAACGGCGACAGACAGCGAGATCTTAGTTAACAGACGAGCTATAGGATTTGAGTAAATGTATGGACGAGCCAGAGATCTAAATCCAACAAATTGCTTTCTATTAGCTCACTGCTCGCTGCGCTTGCACTTCGTCTTATCCTATTTCGCAACAGCACTGCTTCGCAAAAATATTGGCGAATTCTCTAAAGGTACGTGTTCGTAGAGACGACTCATGTGATGATCGCCCAGCGATCGCAGTTAAACCATCGGTTCTGACCACAATACGCGCATATTTTCTATACAGACATGTTATGGTCGACACATGGAAAGTAACACCATTACAAAATATGCAAATATGGTTCGGAATTGAATGCAAAACTACGATCGCTGAGCGATCATCCCAAGAGTCGTCTCTACGAACACGTACCTTAATGCGAGACTGACAGTGTGAGATCTGAGCGGAGCGAGGGGTGAGTCACCGAATTATAGTAAACCAAATACCAAAGGACGAGCCTGAGGTATAAATCTTATCTAAACCTGGTGGCAATATTTCACGAGGAGAATAAGGATTTCTTCATAGTTACGATAGGGATGCCATGTCGTTCCCCTAGGCTTTTACCTACCTTGATTTACCCTAACTCCTAGTGGAGGATGGTGCGTTGACGACTACCGTGTGGCATGTGTAATCGTCAACGTTACAAAGACAACAAAATTCGGAGTGTGATACGGTTGTCAGCCATACCACTTATTATTAGTCGCATTGTTAGTTTATTATTCTACAATAAGAATGTTTCTTATCATCTTCTTCTGAATAATAAATTTGCGGCGGGTCATGACGAGTTTAGGAACTCTCTCTCTCTCTCTATTAATCTCTATATCACAGAGTAGTGACCGAACAATCATGGCCACAGAGCACGGCTTGTAACGGATTTTAATGAAATTTGGGAAAAAAACTACCTAAAACCCATGCTGAGTCATTTCATTAGTATGCATTTTCCTATAGATGTTGATAAAGGATTCGGAATAGGTACTCCCCTGGTCAAATGACTAGTTAAATATCTAAAAAAGGCTCACTGTAATTGACTAGTTAACGCACGTATACGATTGGGCCATAAATAACCTATATATTCCCCATAGCATTATTTCCCCTGGTGAAAAAGTTCATAATTATTAGGTATATTTCAACCAAAATATCAAGTATTTATGGGAAATAAACACGTTAAATACCCAATAAAATATCGGTAAGTTTGTCATATTATTTTTACCCCTTAAAATTGAGGTATATTATCTGTTAAATCCAATAAATATAACTATTTAATAATAAGAAAAATAGCCAGTAAAATTACTAGTTATTTAACCACTTAATTAACTCGTAAGATTTATAGTAAATGCCAGGTCATATTACTATTTTATTAACAATGTTTTACCACACAACAGTGGGTAATTTATATGAGGACTTTTCTTTAAATCTATAAGCAGCAGGAATTGTTCCATGTGCAATGTCATTTCTCGGTATAAAGCAAGAGAACGGTACTTTTTTTCTTCAGACAGACGGACACATTTTAATTTTTCGTCAGTATTCAGCGATCCTTGGTGAAAGTGTGAAGTTTTAGCGATTATTTCGAAAACGGTGATAGCTACAAAAAAAATGTACTGAGAACGGAATAAACTGAATAAAATTACCTTTGCAATAATACGACGGATCTTTATTTGAAAATGTTATGCTTTGAGAAAATGCTCGATAACTCCCCAAAAACGTGAGTTAACCAATGAACTTTAATATGCGAGGTTTTTTCCAAGCTAGCATAGAGTTTTTCAAAAAACGGTACTTCCTAAAGGTAATTTGATGTAGTTTTTTTTCGTTCTTAGAACATTTTTTTGTAACTATCGCCGCTTTCGAAATAATCGCTAAAACCGAAAAATTACCCCCATTTCCGCCTTTTTCCAACTCCCGGTCCCCCTATGGGTCAGAATTTTTTTGTCATAATCAAGGCACCGTCCTCAACAATATTACCAAAAATCCCATAAAATGACGTTCGTTTACTCTGCTGCAATACTAGGGTTACTAGCAACTTTATAGCCGCTGATTTGATCTAAAATAGTGGCTAACGTAGTAGTAATATTACTAGTATTTTCCATGATCTGTGCCATAGGACTACCAGCTAATTTACCTGGTAGTTTTATGGTAAATATCACGGAAAATACCAGAAATATTACCAGTATAATATTTACAATGTTACCGGGCAATTAAATGGATAAAAATACCAATAAATCTATCGTATTTTGGTCAGATTTTATCGGTAATATATCATTATAATACAAGGATTACTACCAGCTTAATAGCCGCTAATTTGCATTAAAATAATGGTTAAAGAAGTAGTAATTTTACTGGTATTTTCCATGATATTTACTATAGTACTACCAGCTAATTTACCTGATAGTTTTATAGTAAATGTCACGGAAAATACCGGTAATATTACTAGTATATTACTTACAAGGTTACCGAGTGATTAAGTGGATAAAATAACCAATAAATCTATGGTATTTAACGCAAAAATACCGGACAGTTTGGTTGGAAATAACTCAAAGATTGTTGCCTTTTCACTATATAACATTGTAGGGGAACTCTCACGTACGAGTGCTGTGTGAAGTATATAGGTCAATTTTTTCCCGACGGCCTATGCACGGTACCCAGAAAATTAAACGGATTTTAACTAGATAAACATTAGTAATTTAACCAGAAGCTTTCTTGCTGGGACAATGGCTGATTTTTTCATCTTAAAATCTCATCTTTTGACGGATGTAACCTCTAAACCTTGGCAGCTAGAGCATTGAAATGTAGCAATCAACAACAAATCCCTTGTAATGCCCTACAATAGTTCATCCACTACAATCTACACATGCCGCGGGGTTACATTTATCTTTGAATTACAATATGTTTGAAAATCAATCAACACTTTTAATATTTAATAAATATATTATCACACTTTAGACGAATACAAATCTTACAAAAAGTTCAAATCAATAATCAAAATCGAAGTCAAAAAAAGAATCGCGGTCTTTATATCAATCAAATGCAAACGTTCAAATCGTAAATCAAAATCGTTAAGACAAAGGGAATCGCGGTCTATATTCAAATCGTATCGTATGTAAATCAAATCTAAACAGAACGGCTTTCAAAATCGAAGTGTCCGTTCGTTCTACTTCACTTTCCTTGTGAACTACGGGTGAGTGAACTACCCAAAACGTTACCCGTAGTTCAAGGCCAATTTCACCTGTAGCTATGTAAATTTGTGTGTAACATACTGAATACATACTAACAAATTTCAAATGTTTCAAATGGTTCGAGTATTTGATAGTTCTACTATTATTCAAAATTGTGCTAGCTGATAAATTCTATGTTTTCTTTCAAATGTAGGTCAATGCAAAGAACAGCTGATCGTGCTGTCATCGTGTTGTGTCGTTCCGTGATTGTTGATATTCGGTGATGGTGGGTATTTGTTATTTGTAGATATTGTAAACAGTGTCGTAATAATAATCTGTCTTCGAATTACAGGTAATCTTGGCTGGAAGGACGGCGCGGCGTGACGACTCCCGATGATTGGATACGGTGACTGAGTTTTCAGATAAGTACGCTCTCTATTTCAGAAGATTGGATTCTTTGTGTTTCCTTTGTCTCGTTTCACGTCTGAACACAATACGTTCGGTATAGGGAAAATACCGCTTTTCGGATTGCATACCAACACTTATGAGTTTCTACCACGAATGTGCTTGAACTGTCCGGAACTGGATGGTGTCTAGCGGCGAAAGAAAATTCTTTTGGCAAGGTATAAACTAACAACGCCAGTTTACATTTTTATGAAGTTAAATTTTTGCCTTATTAGAACAATAGTATTTAATAAGAAATTCTGGCAGAGCGGTTTCAAATTGGTCGGAGCGGAGCGGAGCGGAGCGAAAAAAAGTGTCGGTCCAAATCCCTGTTTATTACCTGATTTTTCATTGCTTATTGGTGCGCCCTTGAAGATTTAGCGCCCGGCGCCATGGGCGTAGCCAGGATTTCGGTCAGGGGGGGGGGGCAAGCCGAAAATTTTTTCAACATCATGATTTTCTTAGGAGTTGAAATTTCCGGTCGCAGAAATATTGTTAACAAATTTTAGAGTAGCCTGACTTGTTGTTGGATTGGTGCACAGGGTCATGGATTCGAGACTCACCGTGAACGAATTCATTTTATCAGACTCACGACCTACGTGACGGACTATGATGTCGCTCAGATTGTAAACAAGTATCCATTTATGGGGATAAATAACATTGCTGGGCGTGCTGTTGATCTCAACACCTTAACAAAACAGCAGTTTAGATCTTGGAAATTGGATGTCACTCACACATCTGCAGCCCTGGTTTACTGGTGGACTGCCACGCATGTTATTTCTTTTTTTTTCTAATTTACGAGTCAAATTTTTAAAATGGAGATGAGAATGATTTTCTTCTGCATTCTAATTACATTCAACCAGCCTCCAATATCTGCCTTTTAGAGCGTAGTTTGTCTATTTTCAGTGCATGTTTTGCATCTCGGACTGCATCTTCCACTTGCGAAATCAATTTGTTTCGTCTGTCACTTTCATCTTAGCAAAGTATAGCATCGTCAGAATATTTATAAATCCTTTATTGATTGAAATACGGTTAAAGATTTAAATAAGATCCTCTAAATTTATCAAAGTATTAACAGTGGCTAAATTTTATTGCTGATATGATTCAGCTAGAAAATAAATTTTGATTTAATAACTTGAAAGACCCGCTCTGTGGCTCACTTGGTTGTGTCGCACTCTACGATGCTAGTAATTTAGAGGTCCGGAGATCGAATCTCGGCGTGGTCCAAAATTTCCGTACATGTGAATGGAAATATATAGTGCTTGCAACATTATATACACTCCGAAATGATATGCAATGTAACGTTGACTGGAAATTGCCTATAAACGGCTAAGTTAATGCACCATGGCCCCACAAGGGGCTATACGGTATTGAGAAGAAAAAGAAGAACTTGACAGACACTGAAATATGAGACCCGTTTTTTACAAGGTCCTTAACCCTGGAAGGTCATGCTTATTTTTAGTACGATTCGACGACGCTCTACTTTGACGCCTCATAAAAATCACCCTTTCTCAAAATATTTATAAAATCTGACAGATTTTCATTCGTTAGTTTATTTCGAATGGAAAAACATCGATTTTGGAGCCGATTTTTATGAGTTCGAAATACAATTTTCCTAAAATGAGGAAACACTTTGTGCCATTTTCCTGATTTATCCTATGTTTGTCCTAGTAAATAATTTTCCCATAATTTTTGAAAAAATAGGTCCCACATTTCAGACTTATCGTCGAATCGACATCCAGCCGTAAGAAATACTGGAGTTCTAAAAGTTACACAAAGTTCATCCTTGGTCGTTTCGACGACGCCAATTTCCAAAAATCCAACTTACCCTGCTTAATTCGTCTAGCCGCAATGTACTCGCCAATTACATCGGCACGGTAAGTGCTGTACGAAAACTTGCTCCAAATAATGAGAATTGTCACGAAAAATGGGATAAATTTGATGATGCGTAGTCGATCCGACAAAGCATTACCTTCCAGGGCTAACAAAGCAAAAGCTGTATACCATTTGTCACCCTTTCAGATGAAAATAAGTTGAATTCCACTAACTTCCCGAAGGGACCGTACGGTTGAAATTGTGTACTCCAGCTCAAAATCCATGAAATGGAACAGGAAATATGGGATCCACGCAGCCACAGTAGCACACTCACAAGTGAAATGTGTGTGCTGGTACGCAGCCTCCGTCAGTTACGAGAGGCCACTCGCTGTCATCTGCGCCTCCTGACTGCAAACTGTCCCAATCATGGCTTCTCCGGAAGCATTAGGAATGTCAAAGAAGGCATCTGCTGCGCCAGCAGCAGAAATTTTTTGAAAATGTTGTATAGTGCAGCGATTTTTTCACTACATCGATAAGAATTTTTTTACCATCTTCATCGACCAGGGGGGGGCGACCGCCCCTCCCTGCCCCCCCTGGCTATGCCCATGCCCGGCGCGACTGCTCCACCTGCTCCTATGGAAGCTCCCGGGCCTGTGTAATGATCACATAGAACACTCAGACATACATATGTATATGTAGGTGAATTTAAGGAACAAAGAGGGTTCCGAGATGGCTGATGAACTGGCCAAAAGAGGTTATTAGGGGTATATCTCCTCCCATTATACAGGTATATCTCCTCCCATTATACAGGGTGTCACAATGGTGAAGAATATTGTTGGGTGTCTAGGATACGTCAACCCAAATTGGCAACAGATGGCGCTACGCTAACCCAAATTGTATGCTCTACTGGGCACCAGATGGCGTTAGCATCACTAGCGAGACAACCTATTGGCCGAAGTTTCCAGAACATCGAAAATGGGTATATAAGGGCGTCGACTAGAGCCAGTCAGTCAGTCTAGTTTTAGCCGTGAATAAATAATGTCGAGTCAATAATTAGTGAAGTAATTAGTAGAAATTGTAAACCGTGTATATCCGTGTGGTTGTAATAAATAGTGTTACAGTAAAGCGAGTGTTATTCATTGTCGTGTACGCGAAAATCTATCGAACCCACTGGAACGTCTAGAATAGACGAGAAATATATAACAATTGGTGTCAGAAGTGGGATTTTCAAGTACGGTGAAGTGTGACTCGTGCGCGGAATATACGACGTGAAACTGCGAGTGCCGAGTGAATTCGTGAATATTCGAGGACTCTTCGAGAATTATCGGTTCGCGTTGGAAAGTTCTGGATTGTGAACTTACGCGGTCGTGTTGAAATAGTGTGGACAGATTCAGTGCGTGAAA
This sequence comes from Microchrysa polita, assembly GCA_949715475.1. NCBI lineage: Eukaryota > Metazoa > Arthropoda > Insecta > Diptera > Stratiomyidae > Microchrysa > Microchrysa polita. The sequence continues at coordinate 89,815,650 of OX454415.1, forward strand.
CTGTGTGACGAGTGTATTCGGGAATATTCGAGAATTCTACGAGAATTTTCTGGAAAATTCGCGACAGAAAATTCTGGAAAGTGAACTTGTGAACTTCGGGTCGGACTATTGTTGACTGAAAAACTTCTCGAAAGTGAATTAGTGCCGTAACGTGTAGAATTCGAAAACATTCTAGAAAATTCGATTCGTGTAAAATTGAACTGTAGACAGTTTATAAGTCGAAAAACGAAATGCCGCGTAATATCTCGCAATTAACCACGGCCGAATTGAAGCGGGAGCTGGCGAAACGGAATTTGTCGACTTCAGGAAACAAAAGCGCGTTGCTTGCTCGGCTGATGGACGCACTGAGAGATGGAGGACAGGATCCCGATACGGTAGAGTTTCTGGAGGAGCAAGACTCCTGTGAGGCAAGTGCAGAAGAAGAAGTCAGAGACCCAATGATGCAGATACTGAAAGCGATGACTGAGTTAAACCAGCGATCAGCCAAGTCGGAGGAAGCAATGAGCAAGATGAATGAGCGGTCGGCGAAGTCTGAGGAGGCACTCATCGCATTAACTGAACGGTCAGCCAAGTCCGAGGAGGCAATGAGGAAGATGGAGCAATCAATAAAGTCTGAACTGAAAGAACAAATTGCAGGTTCGGAAAGGTCGATAGCAGCCAAGCAGGAAGAAGCGTTCGGCCATTTAAAGACCAGCCTTGAACACCAATTTGAAAAACAAAAAGGTGAAGTTCTAAATATAATCGACGACAAAATCAAGACGGTGGCCGAAGAAGTCCAGATGTTAAAGAACGATCTGGAACGTTTGAAAACAACGAATGTCAACCAATACCCGCAGAATGCAGGAGTAGTCGGAAATATCCAGAAGTCTAATAGCGACCTCGAAACATCGAGAAAAAGTGAAATATTTAAAACCGACTCGAATATTAAAAGTCTAAAAGCGCCGACTTTCGATGGACAAATGTCTTGGAACATCTACAAGACACAATTTGAGGCTGCTGCAGTGGTAAATGGTTGGTCGGACAGTGAGCGTGCCACGGCTCTTGTTCTAGCATTGAGAGGACCTGCTGCTGAAATCCTGCAATCGATTCCTGCTCCACTGCAGACATCTTATGTGGAGCTTGTGAAGGCGTTGGATGGGCGATACGGTGACGAGCACATGAAGCAAATTTATCGATCACAGCTTCGTAACCGGACACAGAAGCCAGGAGAAACTCTTCAGCAATTGGCGCAAGATATTGAACGGCTGGCTCTTTTGTCATACCCGACCTCGGAGCCAGAACATCGGAACGAAACAGCAGTCGATGTGTTCGCTACAGCTCTCCTGGATCGTGAACTACAACAGGCGTTACGGCTAGCTGACAAGCGGACGATCAAGGATGCACTTGCATACAGCCTGACATTTGAAGCTGCGAAGCAAGCTGCCCGTAATTGTGTGCGAGTTCGAGAGGTAGTGGAGGATTGTGTCTGCCAGCGTATGGATGTATCGAGGCAAGATACCAACAGCTCAATTCGATGCTGGAACTGCGGTGAACAGGGTCATGTGCGAAGGAATTGTCAACAGCCGAGGAAGACACAAACATTCTGCAAAAGGTGTGCTCAACAAGCAAGACAAGCGAGTCTGCAAAGCGCGAATCAAACCGCCCCCGCTGCCAGGGAGGCGGGAAACATGTAAAAGCCAATCTCAAGAGGCAGAGGTTGGCTTGTGGAAATGGTGCCCCCAGAACTACCATCTCCGTTTCACGCGTTCACCGAGGCGAAAACGATCTATGTCTAGTCGGCTGGATAGGAGACAAGCAGTGTATCATCACCATCGATACTGGCGCAACAAAATCAATATTAAGACCGGACATCGTGAAAGGAATGAAGCTTGTGAACGACAGAAAATTCGTGCTTCGAACAGCGACCGGAGGAGAAATGGGTGTGCATGGCGAGGTTAACAAACGAATACGACTTGGAGATGTTACGTTCAGCCACAAGTTTTTAGTTGCCGATATCACCGACGAATGCATCCTGGGAATGGACTTCCTGAACACAAACGGATTCATGTTGGACTTGGGACGAAGGACACTGAGATGGCGCAACATCGAGATTGTCGCACAAGTACCACGAATGGAAACGCCGGCCCTCCGAGTATTGGTAGCGGAGGATATGGATATACCGAAGAGTTCGGAATGCGTAATGCGAGCGAGACTGGATGGGAGTCCTGGAGGCCATCATTTCTATGTAGTGGAGCCAACGAAGTTACCAGCGCTCAAGAACTTGATGGTAGCGCGAAGTTTGGTGAGGATTGATGATGAGCAGCATGTGCCGATAAGAATTATGAATGTGTCGGAACGCGATGTAAAGGTGAAAGAAGGGACGATATTAGGGAACTGTCAACCAGTTTTGTCAGTAACAGCAATAGATGTCCCGGACGAATCTAAGCCCCGTGAAATCAGAAAACGCGGAATTCGTGCCGATACAATTATAAAGAACAACACCTTGTCACCCGAACAACGATCGCTCGCTATGAAATTGATAAACGAGTACGAAGACGTTTTCTCGACGAACGACGAAGATCAAGGCCGAACTAATAAGGTTACGCACCGTATTGATACCCAAGGCGCTCAACCCATCAGACAGGCTCCCAGGCGACTACCGCTGGCCAAACGCGATGAAGCACATAAAATGATCCAAGAGATGGAAAAACAAGGTGTCATCGAACCGTCAAATAGTCCGTGGACATCGCCTGTAGTCCTTGTTAAGAAGAAGGACGGCAGCACACGATTTTGTGTTGACTACAGGCAGCTCAACAGCGTGACGAAAAAGGACAGTTATCCACTACCCCGGATCGACGACATCATGGACACATTGGCAGAAGCGAAATGGTTTTCGACATTGGATCTGAAAAGTGGTTATTGGCAAGTGGAAATCGAAAAGAACGATCGAGAGAAAACGGCATTTTCTATTGGATCCGGCTTGTGGCAATTTGTTGTGATGCCGTTTGGATTATGCAACGCGCCGGCCACATTCGAGCGTCTGATGGAGTATGTGCTGCGTGGATTAAGCTGGAAGACATGCCTCGTATATCTGGACGATATAATTGTGATCGGAAAGAACTTCGAAGAACACCTCCGCAATCTGAAGGAGGTCTTAGTGAGGCTACGTGCATCCAACTTGAAGCTAAGTCCAAAGAAGTGTACGTTCTTCAGCAACGAAGTTGGTTATTTGGGACACATTGTCTCTGCTGAAGGAATACGAACAGATCCAGACAAAACGGAAGCAGTGAGGCAATGGCCAGTTCCGAAAGATAAACATCAGCTGCGCAGTTTTCTGGGTTTGGCCACCTATTATCGGCGATTTGTCAAGGATTTCGCGAAAATTGCAAAGTGCCTTCACTCTTTGGTTGAAAAGAATCGTCCGTTCATATGGAGTCAAGAATGCCAAAACGCATTTGAGGCATTAAAGGCAGAACTTTGTCAAGCACCCGTGTTAGCGTATCCGAAAGCTGGAGTCACGTTTATTCTTGACACGGACGCGAGCAACACCGGAATTGGTGCGGTACTATCGCAAAGTGTTGACGGCGAAGAGAAAGTGGTGTCCTATTTTAGTCGCGTGTTGTCGAAGAGTGAGCGAAACTATTGCGTGACAAGAAGAGAGCTGCTAGCAGTTATCGAGGCGACGAAACACTTCCACAAATACCTTCTTGGCCAGAAATTTATACTGCGAACGGATCATGCTGCATAGATGTGGAAAAGTGCACAATAATGCTGATGCTCTCTCACGCCGTCCATGCCCCCTTGGATGCAAACACTGCGCTCGAGTGGAAGAGAAGGAAGCCGAAAATACACGAAGGCTGACATTGTTGCCTATGGAAGGCTGGAGTCCGGAGGAAATACGCAAATCCCAGCTGAACGACGAGGATATCGGATCGATTCTCGTGTGGAAGGAGTCCGGAGAAAGGCCCAGTTGGAACGAGGTGTCAACCTTTGGGTCAACCACGAAAAGTTATTGGGCTCAGTGGAATTCTCTTCACGTTGAGGATGGCATGCTGAAACGAAAATGGGAATCAGCGGACGGAACGTCATGTATAATGCAGCTGATACTTCCACGGAGCAAGGTCGACGAAGTGCTGCGAGAGATGCACGAAGGAACATCGGGAGGGCATCTTGGCGTCAACAAAACCTTGGCGAAAGTGCGTGAACGATTCTACTGGGTTCATGCTCGAAGTGACGTTGAAGAGTGGTGCCGCAGGTGTACGAGTTGTGCAGCGGTTAAAGGACCAGCGCGAAAACTGAAAGGAGCTATGAAGACATACGTCGTCGGTGCGCCGTTTGAAAGAGTCGCTGTGGATATTGCGGGACCATTTCCAGAAACCGATCGCGGAAACCGGTACACATTGGTAGTGGCTGATTATTTTAGTAAGTGGACGGAAGTATACGCAATACCCAATCAGGAAGCGACCACGGTGGCGGATCAGCTCGTCGAAAATTGGGTCTGTCGATATGGTGTACCTTGTGAGCTACATTCTGATCAAGGGCGAAACTTCGAATCTGGAGTGTTCAGCGAGATGTGCCGGCTATTGGGAATACGGAAAACTAGGACTACGCCTCTACACCCTCAGTCCGATGGAATGGTCGAACGTTTCAACAAGACATTGAACGAGCACTTAGCCAAAGTTGTGTCGAACAATCCGCGAACATGGGATCAACATCTACAGCTATTCTTGATGGCATACCGTGCGGCTGAGCACACATCAACAGGAGAAACCCCATCAAAAGTTCTGTTTGGAAGGACAATACGGCTACCTGCGGATGTAAAATTCGGAATTACGCCAGCGGAACAGTCGAAATCAGTTCCTCAGTATGTGTACGACTTAAAGCAACGTTTGGATAATGTGCATAAGTTGGTGCGAACACGATTACGATTGAATGCGGATCGTATGAAAACGAGATACGACTTAAGGGCTAACACTGCCGGGTTCAACGAAGGAGATCTCGTTTGGTTATACAACCCCCGTCGCAGAAAAGGAGTATGTCCGAAGCTTCAGCAGAACTGGGAAGGACCGTACGAAGTTATCACCCGTCTTAATGATGTCGTATATCGTATTCGAGAGCATCGGAAGCCGAGAGCAAAAATGAAGATCATACATGTGGATCGATTGGCACCCTATCGAGGCAACGATACGGAAGAAACCGAAGCGTGTTCTGTTCGGGACGAACAGGTTTAAGGAGGGGGTAATGTTGGGTGTCTAGGATACGTCAACCCAAATTGGCAACAGATGGCGCTACGCTAACCCAAATTGTATGCTCTACTGGGCACCAGATGGCGTTAGCATCACTAGCGAGACAACCTATTGGCCGAAGTTTCCAGAACATCGAAAATGGGTATATAAGGGCGTCGACTAGAGCCAGTCAGTCAGTCTAGTTTTAGCCGTGAATAAATAATGTTGAGTCAATAATTAGTGAAGTAATTAGTAGAAATTGTAAACCGTGTATATCCGTGTGGTTGTAATAAATAGTGTTACAGTAAAGCGAGTGTTATTCATTGTCGTGTACGCGAAAATCTATCGAACCCACTGGAACGTCTAGAATAGACGAGAAATATATAACGATATTTTAATAGTAGGTAGTGTGGCTCATTTGGGGAAAATTAATGTACCGGCACTCCTCTATTTTTAAGCGTTACAATGTAAGCTGCACGCTCTGTGGCTCACTTGCTTGAGTCGCACTCTACGATGCTAGTAATCTAGAGGTCCGGAGATCGAATCTCGGAGTGGTCCAGGAAATATACAGGGTGTCCCATTCACGGTGGAAAATATTTTAACGGTAGCTAGCCTGGCTCATTTGGGGGAAATTAATGTACAACGGGACCCCTCTATTTTCAACCGTTACAATGTGATAGCATTTTTTGTCAAAATGCCCGACTTGCCGAACTAAATCAAAATTTGCCACACCACCAAACATTTCATTCGAGATATGACTTCACTTTCTGAAACTAGTACATAAAATTTCCAATAAAACGGCACGTGCTGAGGCGATTTTTGTTTCGCCTCAGTGGTAGTTTTTTTTCCCGTACATTCTCCCATAGAGAATCGGGCGAATATATTGATACGCATTGAGTTGTTGTTCGGGATTGTGCGGCGGAAAAATTATCGCCTCACTTGTATGAATTGATGTACAAAAACTATGTTAGGGATTTTACGATTGTGTAAAGGAACTTGTAAGTAAGTTTAAAGATAACTTTAGGGTATTTTATCATATTTGATGAATTATGTTTTGTGATAAATAAAAAAGTATAACTCGACGGAAATAATGGTGAGGCGCCGCCTCAGTTGCCTCATCTGAAGAGCCGCCACTGATGTATAGGGGGGCCAAACGAAACCTACAAACTTCAGTCACTTTTTTATACAGTCAAACCTGTTAATCGGAACACTCTATAATCGGACCACCTTCTAATTGGACCACCCTCGGTCAATTTTGTTTGGTTTTTCATACAAAATAACCTTTATAAACGGACCACCTCTTAATCGGACCATCGGTGACTCCAATTGGATGGATCAGTACTAGACGAACCTCCACAATTGGACCAACCACTGGTTAAATCTCTAAAATCGGACCAAAACTGCAAATTGGTAACTTCTGGAGCAGTGCGAAATTTGTTTAAATTTAACACACGGACCAACATACAGTTTACTTTACAGAGTACTTCCTAGTTCCAGGCAACATGGCAAAACATTTTGTTAAAACAAAATCTTAGAAATTTCGTTACTACATTCACTTAAGTTCCGATTACAATGAGCTATATTATTCTCCATGGCCACTGGAATTTTCGTAGACGGCGAGTTTCTGCGAGTTATAGGGCAAGTTATACAAAACGCCTGAGAACCAAAATGTATCCGGGATTGATTGAACCCTGATCCCCTTATTGGGAAATTTCGGTGAAGCTGTGTGTGTGCGGAGTTTTTATAATAAGGAACTTAGAAAAATCACAAAGCAATACGGTGCTGAGCAGTTTCAAAACATTAATTGCATAGTGCATACGTGACCTTTGTACAAGTCCAATGTTCATGAATAAGTAGTAGTAGTCTAAATTTCCATTTTTCCGTTTAAAATGATTTTCTTAATTTTCTTATACTTTTCTGGCATCCCTTGGTAATCTGACCACCTGCTAATCGGACCGAATTTGATCGGTCCCATCAGTGGTCTGATTAGACAGGTTTGACTGTATATATTTTTTTTCTTTTTGCTTCTTCTTATTTAGTTTTTAGAAGTTTCCATGGATATATGCAGGGCACGTATTGAAAATATTTTTTTCTATTTTCGTCATAAATCTATCATTGCTTTTTGCAGTAAAACTGTGCTAAGGAATAGAAAGCATTACGTTTTGTAATGAAAAACAAGCTCAAACGCACATGGATGCACCGAGCCAAATGATTGGCATTTGTCTCAGTGTATTTCTCATAATAAATTAGCATAACATAAATTTCATACATAAAAAATAAAAAAATATAAATGAAACAAGTTTAATTTCAGGTGTTATACTTGTCTCACTTGATCCACTTTCTCTGTCGTCATCTAAAAACGCATTGCGGATTGCGGATGACCTTCAATTAAACAAAATGAATATGTTCTCAGAACTGCCCCATTTCAGCTATCATTTCAAAAAGCTTTGTATTATAGTATTAAGTTTTGATAATGGGTATTACAAATATAGATTTATTTGAATTATATATTTAAAAATGAATTCAAAACACATTAATGTCTTTGCTTATATATTTTAATTTGGATGGATTTAGACTTTCGTGTCATCCTCAGCGAGTACAAAATTGATACTAAGCTAAAAAAAAATCACGAGTTTCTTGTTTTTCATTTTATATTAGGCACGTTTTATTGTGTTTATCCCGTGCAGGTTTGGGTAGAACTTCATATAAAAAAAATGACACTTACCCAGGTAAAGTTCACGCGTGCAACTACCATACACGGGATAGAGCTCAAATGAAATGGCGGACGCATAGGGGAAATTTGAGGGAATTTGTCTTTTCAAACCAAATGTGAGAGTTTTTCTCATCACGAGAAAAGATTTTGCAAAGAAATAATCATCTTTTGTGATAAAATCCACCACATCTAAAAAATAAGCCGACGAAGAGTCAAAGATGCGCAAAAACTGTCAAATGCCAGCTGTTTGGTCTTAACCGGGATGTTACCCGCGATCGTTTTTTTCGAGTCAGATTTACCCGCGATGCGAAAAAACGTCGCTATTATGAAAGTTTCATGATTTTCCTATTGATTAATTATTGTACTCGATGAGACAGACATAAAAGTTGAAGTTCATCCAAATAAACATTATAAGCAAAGTCATCTTATGATCCTAAGTCTATTTTATCAAGAGTTACAGTGGGAAATGTAAAACTCAAAAAATGTAAATTCACTATAATACTTTTGGGTCTATGGTATAATTTTCTGAGAAAATATCAAGAGTGTTATATATCATCACAAAGCTAATTTTGGGTAGTTTGTTTCGTCTTCACAGCTTTTTAAGGTCAGACTCATACTTTTCCAGATATTTGCAAAAAACTGAATTTTTATCCCTTTGCCACCCCTCCCCCCTTAACCCATGGCGCAAATTGGTGTAACTTTTTACTGCGTATATTGGGCAGTGTATTCAACAATTTGGAATCAAAAATTTCTTTTTTTTTTATGTTTGGGTTTGGGGCTATTTTGAACCTATTGTACTAGACTATAGTAGGAGTAGCCTGTAAGTTCTAAGTTGTAAAGTAATCGACACAATAACGCCTGCCGTCCATTACCTGCTTCGAGCGGCGCGGCGCTCCCGCGTTTAAAGCTTTTCCGAATTTGAATGGCGTAACTATGCAAAATAAACAAAAATTCCATTCAATACAATGGAAAAGCTTTTTGAATATTGTGTGTGCTTATACCTTTTACTAGTAAAAGCTTTTTTTCGCACATTTTGTGAAAGCTTTGCCGCTGGAGCGCCGCGCCGCTCAAGTTTACGCTTGCAGTGGACGAGAGCCCTAAATGTGATCACCGCGTTTTCATTAAACCTGTCGTAGGCCATCTTACAAAACTCAAGTCCAAATCACTGTAATGAGCAGAAAATTAGGCTTTTTAGAATCTCGGGATCTGCTGCCGCTTTATTTTGTCCACAAATTAAATTGGATTAAGGAATTGGGAGGGTTTTCTGCGGATGAGACACTAAAAATAAAACAAGACTTCACGGGATGCTCATAAATCTGTAAGGGTTTCGGCTTGGAATGGTTTTTATAATTACGAAAAATTTTAAAAACATTCCTACTTATAATCCTAAATTTTCAAATTTTGCTCATATGGAAAAATGTGAGGAAGATGTGAAAACTTAAGACTCATAATGTTTTCTGCCCCCTAAAATTCTTCTTCCAATAAAGGAAGGAATCGTCGTCGAGTACTTTGAGTACGGAAAGGTTATGCTTCGTCGAATAGATGATGCTCAACTTAGGTGCCTCATACAAATCACCGTTTCGTAAAATAAAAACTGATTTTTCATGCCAAGTCACGATTTTCGATGACTTTCATAAAAAGTGCGGGTAACGATAAAAAAAATTCGATTGTATTGGTAGCTTGCTGAAACAAGTTGTGCTATCAACCCTTACAGTATTGACCACCTAATGCGGGACACCCTGTATAGTGCTTGCAACATTATATACACTCCTCTATATGTAACGTTGACTCGAAGTAGCCTATAAACGGCTGAGTGAACGCACCATACCCACAAGGGGTTACGGTACAGAGAAGAGGATAGGCGATCCTTATATGAGTGTGAAATACATCATTATCATTCTAAAATGAGGAACAATTTTGAGCCCTTTCCTAGTCAATATTTTTGTAATTTTATTTTAAATAGAAAAAGACCCGTTACGAATTGTAATTGTATGGACACAGACTTATCGTCGATTAGCTACCTATATAAAAGCTCTAAAAGTAACACAAAGCTCATCAATTTCTAACAAAAAAAATTATCCTGCTTACTTCGACTAGCCGCAGTGTACCCGGAAAGTAAGTACATCGGCACGGTAAATACTGTACGAAAAATCAGATCAAAATCATGAACAATTTCATCGAAACGGGATAAATGTGATGGTGCGTAGTCGATTCCCAGGGTTAAGAATCACTATAAAATTTGAAAACGCAATACACTCATCAAATGCAAGAACAGTGGCGGCTCGCCCATATGTGCACAAGTGCACGTGCACCCCCTGAGAAAAAAATCGTAAGAGCACGTAATTCACTTCTTCAAATCGAAAATGTATCTCAAATCGCACATTGCGTCCTTATTCTATTTATAGATATAGTACCTACCTAGATCCAGATACACATTCCACCTACTGAATCTCACTGCAGCACATACGATATGGTCACGAGACTGCGACCAACAACCTGCAATCACGATGGGTGCACAGCACAGCACAATCTGAGTAGATGAGCACACGCACCAATTTTGGATATCTTAGCGGATTTCGGGGCAAGGGGGTAGTGCAAAATTTACACTAGAGCTTGTGCACAAAGCCGTTGTGCACAGCGCCTTGTAAATCGTATGAACTAAATTCTAAAAGAAGAGAGGTTGTGCCGCATGTGTCTGTTCTGTTGAAATCGCGATGAATATGGAATTGCAGCGGTCAATTTCTTTAAAGCAAATTTACAAAATCTTAAAAAAAAATTAGATTAAAATAAAAAACTCGGGGTACATCCGTGATTTCTTTCGTGCAAGTGGAAGTGGCGGAAAATAACAATTCCGGTATGATTTTAAAGCGGCAATTTAAGCGAAAAAAAAAACAAGTAGATTTATGGGAATATGTGGAATCCATGGATTTTAATGTATTTTCGTTCTGTCCAATGAGCTTATCCACAGGCCGATTCGGATTTTGACAGAATGCAAATTTAATAAAATCAATGGATTGCCCATGTGTGAGCGGCTTAGAAAACCCTTTTGTTTTCCCTGTTTGTTGTGCGGGAGTGAAAAAGAACATTCCAGCTGACTGAAGTGGGAAATAGTCCGCGGAAGAATAATATGTAATATAAAAATAATAATTTCTGTTGAATTTTGGCTTTTTTTGTAGACTAGTTTGTTTTTTTAATATAAACTATGAAAAATTTAATTAATCATATTCTTCCCAAAGTTACATTTTTATATTTCCTTATGAACCCCCGGTATTTTCCACCACGAGCCGCCACTGTGCAAGAATGTCTTTTTTTCTTTTCACGATACAGTCTTGACTCGGTAACCCGGATCACCTTTAATCCGGATCATTAAAAGTTACCACTATGTATTCTATTGTCCGGATTTTGGCAGGAAATGTTGACTTTACACTCCGGATATTTATGATGTTCAAGGTGTAATGGCAGATTTGGTCTCGTACTTACTTATGGGGCAGTTTGAGCAAGAACACGGTGAATACTTTTAAAAATACATTTATCAATATTTTATCCTCTTTTTAATTTGTTTCGGCGGTTTTTCTACAGAAAAAAAAATGATTGCACTTATCCGGATTTTTGGTCTTGGTCCGGATTTCCCCTTCCAATTATTAGGATCAATTTTGATGCTAAGCTATAAGAGCGTCAACTTGGTGACGCGCCCGTTGTCCGACCAAGTCTAGTCTGCCTTTTTACTTTTTTAAATCACCCATGCCTAGTTGATTTCGGTCAATTGTTTACAAAAGGGCTCTTCACTTAGTCATCATTAAATCTTACTCAATATCGATACGCAATCAGACTATTAAAATATTGCGTATCCGTCAGGCAATAAAATTATTGCGTACCAATGCATTTTTATTAGAACCTAAACAAAACACATTGGTACTGGCCAAGCACTTAAACAGTATCAGCCACTTGTGTAAACAATTATTCAATGCTATCTAGGCATGTCGGACCACGCCACCAAGAAGACTTAGTCTTAGCATATAGTGCAAAGGTGCTACAATGTTATACTTTTCGACCCGGGATTTCGGTCATATAACATTCGGCCAACCTACGATTTCACTGTCCTCAGTGAATGACACAGACAACACTGAATACCATATACAGTAGCGAGACTCATCTGCTTCCTGTATATCAACTTCATTCAGTTGGCAGCCTAAAATCAATTCAAATCATACAATTGCTTGCATATCATTTCTTATCGAGTTATGTGCAACATTTGCCCTTGAACATCAACCATCAATTCACAGCGCAATCATCGCTTCATCCAACAAACAAACTCAGTTAGAAACTACTCCCTTCTGAGAAACGAATCGTTCGGTCTCGTACCTAACATCTCCTGGACACAACTAATCAAAAATTCTGAGCGTTTCGCTTAATATCCAGTTCCGAGCCTCACCTGCTCCTGGATCCAACAACATGTCCAGTTCCGAGCCACACCTGCTCCTGGACTAAGTAGTCAACGATTCCGAGCCTAACGCTCAACACGTCCAGTTCCGAGTCTCGCCAACTCCTGGACCACTATTCAACAATTCCGAGCATAACGCTCAACACGTCCAGCTCCGAGTCTCGCCAACTCCTGGACCACTATGCAACAATTCCGAGCATAACGCTCAACACGTCCAGCTCCGAGTCTCGCCAACTCCTGGACCACAACCCATTTCGAGCGCAACGCTCAACATGTCCAGTTCCGAGCCTCTCCTGCTCCTGGACCACAATCCAACAATTCCGAGCATAACGCCCGACACATCCAGTTCCGAGCCACACCTGCTCCTGGACCATTCAGTCAACACTTTCGAGCATAGCGCTCAACGCGTCCAGTTCCGAGCTTCACCTGCTCCTGGACCATCCAGTCAACACTTTTGAGCATAGCGCCCAACACGTCCAGTTCCGAGTCTTTCCTGCTCCTGGACTATCTCTTTACACTCCAATCATGAGCCTTCCGCTCACCTCTTCCAGTTACGAGCCAATCGTGCTCCCGGACCATCTCATTACACTCTCTAATCACGAGCCTGCCGCTCACCTCGTCCAGTTACGAGCCAATCGTGCTCCCGGATCATCACATTACACTTCAATCACGAGCCTGCCGCTCACCTCGTCCAGTTACGAGCCAAACCTGCTCCCGGACCATCTTATTACATTTCAAACACGAGTTGCCGCTCCTCTCGTCCAGTTACGAGCCAATCCTGCTCCCGGACTTCAACTGCTAATTACAGCTCTTCTTAATTAGTGAATGTCAACTTGATAATCAACCCTTTTTTTTCAAAATTTCTGCTCATCCATTGCACATTTTTTTTTAATTCAAACAGGTACTCATTACCCTTATTTAAGCTATGCTTAAACTATACCATTCTCTTCACCGCGATATACAGCATCTCTAACTGCAATCCTTATCAAGCATGTAGACCTATCTGTAATGTTTCTCCAATTTAAAAAGAAATGTGCCCTCAGCACCACATCAAGCCTTTTCCAATTATGTGTTTTTAAGAACATGCTTGCAGCACACTAACGTTTATCCATACCACTTTGCATGAATAAATATTCACTATACTCAGGTTTCAACGTTCAATACCTTCCTTTATATTTATGGAAATTCTAAAGCACAAAATAAGTGTATCATCTCCGACTTGTATTAAGTCCAAAAATCTTGAATCAGAAGATTTTCTATTTCCAAGAAGCTATCCAACTCTTCCTTTTCGCAATTACTCAGCTTGGTAATCCGAAAGATGCTTCACGTCATATTAAGCCAACAACCATAAAACTTCTTTCACCAAAATTGATATATTTAACAATAATTATTTTTATCAATCGCATAACTACGACTTCAGCACTTCACTTTATTGAAGTTTATACTATCGAATTCACATCAATTCATTATTATTGTAAGAAGTCAACAAGAAATTCATTTATGAAACGTGAATAAACAATCTTCATGCCATATCATAATACTGAGGAAACCTTGCACAGCATTTTAAAGTCAAAAGAATCAAACGGTTTGGTACCAACCAACACGTACCATTGATTCTCACATCAATGATTTAATTTGTTTATGTTAATGAACTACTTCAAAAATTACTCAATTGGTGTCATGAAAATGAACTATGTCATAATGCGCATAGAAAATAAGAAAGTCGGACATTTTGCGTCAAGAAATCCTCCTAGATCTCGCAAAACAACGGCAGAGCAGAAACGCTTTCACAACCTGTAGACAACTTAAAGTAGTCTACCTTCTCCTTCTGTTTGATTTTTTTAACAGTTTCAACATTTTAACAACCATAATGGAGTCTTCTACTCCTACAAATATTAAGGCATCCACAACATATAGTATGAGCCTTTTCAGCACTGTCCAAACTTGTCGATCGATGTTTAACATGACCATAAGCATCAGAATACATACTTTCCTTCTCAGTAATATTCACTGCAATCTGTTGCTACAGCGAATTCCAAGTCTCCCGATCAGATCGACAACAAGCAGTTAACTGCAACTGCGATTTAACAACCAAGCATTGAATACCAAAACTGACAAGTTTTTTTTTTTGCACCAACATTTTCTTGTCAGGAAATACATACATATTTAACCTTAAAACAAAATTTGCGACAATAGCAACAAAAACCATGCCAAATACAGCAGCAACAATTATGCCGATAATCACAATTAATACAGCAAACGTGAAATGCAACATCAATGATTTCAACCAAATCAACTGAAACATCTCATCTGTTATCACAGCAATATCTTTGAAAACATAAATATTCAACAGGCAAATTTTAAGAATTCTGTAAGTAAAGCTTAAAAATAGATTTGAACCACTATCAACAACAAATACAGTAACACTTTCAACCACATCCTTTTCGATATTTCAAAATCAACTCCGTCGTCAAACTTCACGATCAGATCGCGCAAGGGTTTACTCTAATATTTACGACAAATACAGCATGAATTTGCTGCTCGATTTTCAGGCCTGCAATGAGTAGCCGTTCAAAAATCATAATAAAATCTACTTCAGCATCTGAATCAAATCATTACCGCTAAACCGCGCAGACACTGGTAAAAAAAAATAAGAAACAAATACGCTGAGTGGACTAACAAGCACATTACTCTAACTCCAAAAATAATGGGCTTGACACACCGATTCTCGAATGACGAAAATGCTTCATCATTACATAAATTATAACCATCATTAGCACATTTGCCAAATTACGCATTTGAAACAGCATTCACTCAATAATGTCCGGAGACACCCTCTGATATGAAAGAAGACGACGTTTTACAGAAAATTTTAATTTGTCATCAACCTTCACCCTTGTCTTTTTTAATTCTTGAAGACAAATGTGTTTTTAAATTTATCGACATTTTCTTGAAAATATTGCACTTTCACCTCTTACACAAACGCCAAAAGTAAATTAAGAACTTCAACGACGAAAACATATGTGTCACCTCAATTTCGAATTCATCATAGTAATCCTCGTTATCATGATTTTTCTGTATGTCTGAACCCTTAACGTTCAAAATCAAATCACAACAATAACCAATAGTTCATTGAACCACTACTTTGAGAACTTTGCTCATCTGCTTACTCCCAACACTCATTTATATGTATTTTAAAATCTAAAAAATAAAAGTGCATACACAAGTGCGAGACACCTCCCTCATTGTTATTTTATTTTCCTTCTGGCCTCACACTCAAAATCATTCCGGCGACACCACCGTATCAACAGCACCTTTAAGAATGCACACATCAAAACAACATTTTAAAATTCTTGGACATCAAACAACATTTGGAGGACCACAAACCCGCAAATATGGGAATCCTCAGTTTACTTGATCATCAATATCAATATCACAGTTGTTCCATTATTCTAATGGATTCGGATCAAACCACAAAGAATGTATGCAATTTTACTCACCATGCATTTCTCCACTTAAATTTTGTTGCGTGCATACTTACAACAGATCAGCCGTCTTTTTTCCTTGTAGGTCACTCACTCATCCTTTGGACCATGTCATACCAAAGTGAAAATGCCATTCTGAAATTTCCTATCCGCTTCAATCCACTTCCTATGAAAGACACAACTTTCTTCACAATCCTTCCTTCATGGAATTTCAATCGGTGCACATCACAATTACAACTAACTTTCGCGATATATTTTTCTATCATGGGAAATGGTAACACAACACACGGGATTTGGGATTAAACCCCACACCTGAATTATTAGGATCAATTTTGATGCTAAGCTATAAGAGCGTCAACTTGGTGACGCGCCCGTTGTCCGACCAAGTCTAGTCTGCCTTTTTACTTTTTTAAATCACCCATGCCTAGTTGATTTCGGTCAATTGTTTACAAAAGGGCTCTTCACTTAGTCATCATTAAATCTTACTCAATATCGATACGCAATCAGACTATTAAAATATTGCGTATCCGTCAGGCAATAAAATTATTGCGTACCAATGCATTTTTATTAGAACCTAAACAAAACACATTGGTACTGGCCAAGCACTTAAACAGTATCAGCCACTTGTGTAAACAATTATTCAATGCTATCTAGGCATGTCGGACCACGCCACCAAGAAGACTTAGTCTTAGCATATAGTGCAAAGGTGCTACAATGTTATACTTTTCGACCCGGGATTTCGGTCATATAACATTATTATTAGGATCAATTTTGATGCTAAGCTATAAAAGCGTCAACTTGGTGACGCGCCCGTTGTCCGACCAAGTCTAGTCTGCCTTTTTACCAGTGGCGTGGCGTCTTTGGAAGCAAGGGAAGCATTGCTTCCCTTCTTCTTTCAAAATAAAAACGTTTAGAAGCATAACGTATTATCAACATTGTTTGTAATTTTTCTTGTACACTATCCACGGTTTTTTATGTATATTACATAAAATCATACGCAACCCTGTCGCAACGTATAAAATTACTTTAGCATGCGCACTCTCCAACCAATACACCAACCCACCTGTCTCACGAAAAAAAATCCACAGCGAGAGAGTTTACAGTCGCCAGTCACGGCGAGACAAAAGCAGAGCGAAATAATGCCTGTATGAAAGATGAAAGCTTGTAGAGCAGATTTACCGGGGGACTGGGCGGCGGAGTAGAGTTAGTACGAGAATGAATTCGCCGTTGGAGGTGGATTTCTAATTGCTTCTTGTAAAATTTACCAACCGACGTGTACAGTTCGTAACAAAAGTTTGTTCATTCTGATTGAAATTGGATTCTGATTGGAATAAGAATTGGCATAGCACATGCATAGCACAGCAATGCGTTAGTTTGTGAAGCTGTTTAATGCTTGGCGGTATGTGTGCTCGTAATTTATTGTACGTGCAAAGTTATTAGAGATTTTTAACATGTCGTTGCAAATATAACGACATAGTTCTACATTTCAATAGAAAAATTCGCTGCCGACAATACGCAAAACAGTATATACCACAATTTTGCATGTCCCAAGTAGGCATATGGGGTTATAATCACGACAAATAATTTCGTTAATTTCGACTGTTTACAGAATATCCAATATATGGAAAGACACCTATGCCTACTTGGAACAGGAAATATAAGTAGAATTTGTGTCAAAATTTTAGTCCGGTCACTTGTGCGTGAATACACTCATAGTAATTTTTATGTTCGGGAGAATAATAAATTATCAAAATGTATACATAGTAATAGAGAATAGAGAGTTTAGGCAAATCGTAAAAACAGTTGTGGTGTACAAATCGACATTATACGTATTGAAATAGGTGTGATGATAAAAGTATGAATTGTCATTGCATCGAGTTACGACACGAGTTTCTTCTTCTTCTCTGTACCGCGTAAAACCCTTGTGTGGGGCATGGGTTCAAACAAGTGAGCCAGAGCGTGATTAGTTTACGACAACTTTTCGATAACGTCTTCAACATACGGAGTTCATAGTATGTACATATATTCGTATGCATGTTGATATCTGAATAATACAAAGCATACTGCACAAATGCTTACATGCGTCTTCTTAAGTCTAGAGATAAAGAATATTTCTTTAGTTTCCAGTGATCTTTATTTTATAAGGATTTCATTCTCATTTCTAGACAGGGTTACGCGGGTGTCCAATTTCATTTACATGAATGTAACTGCTTCCCTTTACTTCAAACTCACGCCACGCCACTGCTTTTTACTTTTTTAAATCACCCATGCCTAGTTGATTTCGGTCAATTGTTTACAAAAGGGCTCTTCACTTAGTCATCATTAAATCTTACTCAATATCGATACGCAATCAGACTATTAAAATATTGCGTATCCGTCAGGCAATAAAATTATTGCGTACCAATGCATTTTTATTAGAACCTAAACAAAACACATTGGTACTGGCCAAGCACTTAAACAGTATCAGCCACTTGTGTAAACAATTATTCAATGCTATCTAGGCATGTCGGACCACGCCACCAAGAAGACTTAGTCTTAGCATATAGTGCAAAGGTGCTACAATGTTATACTTTTCGACCCGGGATTTCGGTCATATAACACAATAATTAATCCGGATGATCGAGTCAAGACTTTACTTGAAAATTCGATTAAAAAATCACATGAAAAAAAATCCATTTAAAATTTCATGAAAAATGATATCCCTCTTTATAATGTGAATTCTCCATCGTCCTTCTAATTCATCAACAAACAAGAAATACATTTTGGCTTGCTTTGCCAATCATAAGAATGCAATAGATACGCACATAATTACAAACCTATGAATACCTTCGCATCTACAACGCGTACTCCATGACAACGGCAGTTGTTTACAATTGAGAGGATTACTAAATTTGCATATCGTTCTCTCAATCAACGTTGCCACAATGTAGCTAAAAATATCTTTCCGGCATGCACGGACCTACATGGGACTACACAGCACTACGTGGAATACTCGCGGCACCACGCGGAGTACACATAGATTGTTGAAGAGAACAAATGAGCTCTCTTCGCATGGAGGTACGAATTGCAAGGCAACGTGTAGCTTCTCTTCATTCGATTGAAATAATGTAAATTTTTGGTGCCGTTTATTTGTACTACGTGAACTATCTGTGTACTTATTTGGCTGTGATTCTACATTGCGGCTTTAATATAGACGGCGTTGGCCTTACCCATAAACAAATGCTCCCTAGTAATTATAAATGGCTTTCCAGTGCTATTACGTCATTAAACCCATGCGGTTTTAGGAAATGGTCTAAAATTTTTGACTGATATGCTTCTCCCAACGCAGCCTTGAATTCTCTGGTAATTCTTGAAACATTTAGTCTTGGGCTACCTTGTATTTTGCATACCAAATAACGTTTGTTCGATGAGTTGAAAATTCTATTCGGGGCATTTTTCTCTTCGCGGACGGTATTATCTTTGTAGACAAATCTGTAAGTAATGCTCTGGGTGGTAAAATGTCAACCAAATCAACTATTTCACCAATTTGCATGATCAAAATCAATGAGAACAGGTCCTTGTGGTTAAGGCTTCCTACTGAGACTTACCTGACAACAAAATTCACATATTTTGTTTGATTTTTTGGAAAAATTTACGGAAACTTAACTAGAACTCAATACCAATATAATAAATTCAAATGTCGACGTGCAAAAAAAACTGTTAAACAGTACCATAAGATATAATCTGACAGCTGTAAAGTATTTGGTTGAAATAAGCTGTGACATTGTTTTTGTTACTTTTTTGTTATTTTAATTGTTTTCAAGCATTAAAAAACCAATAAAAATAAAAAATTGTAACAAACGATAATGTAGAACATTCGACCGTTAAATCTGCGATTTCCAAGAATTGAAATCTCTTTTCATTTAGTTTTTATGCGCATTTTATGTTTTTAATATGTTGTGGTTGAAATAAGCTGTGACCCACTGTACATCCTGCATGTAGGCCACAGTAATTTCACAATCAACTTCGTACTACTTCGGAAATCCGTCGATATCTCCGCAATCCTTTCGCGGAGCGACACGATTGAGGAGTCGCCGGACTCGCCACAAAATTTGTAGACCTGCTTTGGGATATTTTGATCGTAATATTACTCATAAAAAATCCCGCATCCTTTACTTCTTCGCGTTTAGATATGAATGAATGGTTGGGCTCTATGTCAATCATCATACGTTATTACTAGAGACCGGATTATATCAACGCCGTCTAGATATTAAGGCCGCAATGTAGAATCTTAGACGTCAAAATCAGCTCGTAATTTTTGGTTATGTTCGCCAACGTTGCACTGTTTTGTTTTTGCTTTTTATTACGGCACTACTTGTTTTTGTTGTTTGTTCGTGTAAATAAAAAATTTAAGAGCTAAGTAATAACGTCATTGTACAGCTGAGTTGCGGCTATGATATTTCTAGATGGCGTTGATTATATGCAAATGCATAACTGCATATGCATTTGCATATATTGCCCATTTTACTGGGTTTTTGCATATTATATTGATAATGCATTGATGATGCATATTTTTTAGTATAGCTCTCCATTTGCACATTTGAAAATACAAAAAAGAAAGCATTACCATCAAATGCGAGTACTCAATTCTATGCCAACCTTGAGAATGTAGCATCTCCTAGTTAAAGGACTCCATCCAACTAATGAAAAGTGTACAAAGATTGAACGCTGAGTTACCGGCTATATTCCCAGAAAAACTCAAGGAAAAGTTTGACAAAATCCTTAATAACAACCCTGGATACGAAGAAATACGTGAAATTGACAATTATATCAACGGTACCGGCAAAACTTTACCTGGCAAAATATCTGTTAATATGGCGCCTAAATTTAAATATTGTCCAGTGACATCGGCTGATGTTGAATGTTCCTTTTCAAATTATAAGACAATTTTAAATGACAGGAGACAAAATCTTATTACGGAGCATTTGTAACAATATTTAATCGTTAGAGGTACGGAAATTTTGCAAATAAAAAACAGGAATTTCGCATAAACTAATTTTGTATATTGGAAATTTCGCTGAAATTCGCATAAAAACCTAGTTTTGTCCATTTTCTTGTTGTTATTTTAATTTTCTGTAATTCTAGAAATTCTGTAGATTCACAGTTAAACGACTGATCAAAACTCGCGTTGCAAAAAAAAACCCGCGTGTTTATTATTCAGTATTAAGGGTGTCTGTCAACTGCATCATACTCCAAATTCAACCAACACACACATAGATACTAGTAGAGAAGACCACTCCTCAAGGAGTTACGGTAATGGTACAACGAGAAACTGCTGAGGCATATGCCGCTAATATTGTTACGCTTTTATCTTTTTTATGTAAAGTTCATTTCAATTTTGGGGCCCGCCGAACCACGAGAAAAACTCATTGCAGAAAACAAAGTTCATTCATCAAACCTCTAACTAAAGTGCTTGCTCGGGGTTCGGCAAGCCATCGTGCTCGTGATTCAGCGAACTCTTAGCATTTAACAATTTCTCTATTCTTATTAACGGAGAACATCTGTAAAAAATCTAAGATGAAAAAGTTTCTCCAATAATTGACATTTTTGGACAAAAATAAATAAATAATTATTATAAAAACAACCAATCTTTGGCTGGAACCAACTAAAATGTGTTTTTCGTGCTCTAGAGTGCTAATAAAGACTGAATAATAATTTTTTTCTATCATTTTCTGTTGCATATTTTGTCATTTTAGTTGCATATTTCAAAGGTTTTTTATGCATATTTGCATGCTTATTTCAGCCTTTTTAAGTTGCATATAATCCGGTCTCTAGTTATTACATTATAAACGAATGGCGCAAAGCACACCTACCTGTGGAAAATGTTGTCTAACCATATCGGAAGACACATTGCTACTGCGAAATGCATTGTTCTATCGATCAGTAAGATGTTTCGGTACTCTGAAACACTCCAAAGAAGCAATGTGCAAATGCTTTTTTTGTCGGCATTCATAAATATAGCCTGAGCAATCTGCATTCTCTTCCATTAGTATACTAAAAAGTAGTTAAAACAAGTTTTTATTCATACCACCTAATATTTTCTTGATACGGGCCATTTGAATTTAGATGCTTTTGAGTCTATTGTAGAGGGTGTTTTTTTTTAAGAATGTTAGAGCTTCAAATTGACGAAAAAGACACAAAATATTAACTTTTAGTCAATTTTTTGTTATTGGAATGATAAATGTATGACATTAACATTTGAAAACGATTTTAGGCATATGGCCACCGCAGCTGTTCTCGACGAAGCGCATTCTTGAAGTCCAATTCTGGACCACTTTTTCGAGTACTTCTGGCCGTATGTCACCAATAACACGAACAATGTTGGCCTCCAAGGCGTCAATTGTTGCTGGTTTATCAGAATGAACCTGTAATTTAACATAGCCCCACAAGAAATAATCGAGAGGTGTTAAATCGCAAGATCTTGAAGGCCAATTGACAGGTCCATTGCTTCAAATCAACTGAATGATTGTTGATTTTTTTGATGGTTTCTTCGACGTGTTGGTGTTATTGCATCATTTAGAGAGTACGTGGTACGAAATCTATTCACAATTCGACGGATGGCTTGCTCAGATGGACTACAGTGAAACCTGTCTAAAAGACCACCTGTATTAAGCGACCACCTTTTATAACGACCGATTTGTTCGGGAACGGAATTCGTTTCCATACAACTCCATACATTTGTTCCCCGTATTAAGCGACCACCTGTTTATCGGACCAACGACCACTACATCACTCATTTTCATACAAGTTTTACCCTTCTTAAGCGACCACCTCTATTAGCGACCGTAAAGAATGCGATGTGCCCGTATAAAGCGACCATAGCAAGTACACAAGTGCTTATCTTTTGGGTTTTGCATGTTTTTTTTCGAGTTTTCTTAATAAATCTAACAAGTAACGGTATTAGCTCATAAAAAAGCAAGGCCACAGAAAATGTAAGTCGTTAGTTACGCGAATAATAGATTATAGGCAGTAAGCAGCAGATTCCAAAATGTGGTGGAGAAAATTTTGTTTTTGTTTTTTATGTTTTTTGGGATGCTGAGCTTGAATCCAGAGCTTCCCACCAAAATTTCGTTGCGGAACAGGGCCAAAACCGAAAAAAAGCCTGAACATTTCGGAGTTTTTCCTTTTTTGGCTTATAACTTCGAAACTGTACATTTCTTCAAAAACCAGTCCATAAACATGTTAGAGAAAACATGGTTGCGGGTCCAACGCGATATTAATCTTTAAAATGCGTTAAGCGGTATCGCTGCAATTAATAGTCATTTTTTGTCGTTTTTCTGCGATTTTGACCCAGTTTCGAAACGAAATGTAGGGAAGCTACTGATTCGGGCTCAACACCCCAACATACATAAAGAACAAGAAAAATTCAACTTTTGCGACCAGAGTTAGGAGCCAAAAAAAGGGAAAACGGCGAACATTTTGGTGTTTTTTCGCGTTTCTGAGACTGTTCGGCAACGAAATTTGGGTGGGAAGCTCTGGATTCGTGCTCAGCACTCCAAAAACATAAGAAAAAAAAAATCCCCCAACATTTTGCAATCTGGATACTACACCACAATGTGTGTTTGATAAATTAGAATTTTGCTGTTATTGCAATATTTTCAAGTATAAATGCTTAGTAACCAGGGTATGGCAATAACATCTTTCTAGCGGGAACTTTCGAACCTTTGAAAAATCTTCAGTTTTCGTGTCTAGTCCTATATGGAGAAGATTTCGTTTTCGAATTCATTCAATAAAGGTTGTTGCGTTTTCTTGTTAAGAAAAACTAGGAATTGAAAATGCTAAAACGCATTCCTATTACCATAGGTAGAATCCACAGATTATTTCATTATTTTATAAAAGAACAGAATTGAGTTTTTTTCATGCGGGAGCAGAATAGAAATCTTGAATGAAATATGCAACAGATGCACTATCTTCACATGTTCAAATGTTCTCCGATCTCCGTTTAACAAAAGTGGTTGTTTTACAAAGCATTGGCCAATTCTGCGTAATTCTGTAAATTTCGTCAAGCTACGGTGAAGTATGAAAGTCTTTTATAATGTTTCTATTTAGACGGTCGACAGCTCTTGCATTCCACAAAGCACAGGTATGAATAGAAAATTTGCGCTCTGTGGTCCAGAGCCACCTATCTCTACTATAAAAATTGGAAAAAATTATCCCCTCCTGTCAACAAAGTTAAGTTGCTCTGTTCAATTCTGGATGGAAATTTAGGTCAAGCATTTCTTGAGAAGAGAGTTGCTTTAAAATCTCACACGTTAACGTTAACTTAAGAAAAAAAGTTGTACATTGCCTCTATATTGATGAATTTGTTCCTTAAGTTCATTACCCTTATTAAGCGACCACCTCTAATAGCGACCACTTTTTCCGGGAACCGACAGTGGTCTCTTAAGACAGGTTTCACTGTATTATGTATACCATAAAAAGTCGTCTATAAGTTACGCGAATCGACGACTGATTTTCGAAGTAAATTTTGATAATTTGGAAGCGTTCTTCAGGCGTGAGTCTTAACATTATGATTTGTCAGGTATACTAAAATAAATAACAAAAAAAAATCTATTCAAATGTAATATTTTGTTTTTTTTTTTTCAATTTGAAGTTCTATCATTCTAAAAAAAACCCTTTATATGTACATAACCCCATGCGTCGAAGTCTCCAGCAATTATTACGGGATGATGTATATGGTTTTCTGTTACATAAAATGACAATAACTATCCATACAAGAAGTGCTCGACTACATACACTTTTGATACGATCTTCGTAAGGAGGTGTGTAGGTATATTTCAGGAGATGGCCTGGGCTTATACTACTTTGAAACTGACGAGTCATGGGATATACATTTTTTTGCGGAAACACAGATAAGGACGAAGAACATGAATGTGGTTCGAGAGACATTTTCAGAACGACTAATTTAACGTTTTGGAGATAACCACCTCTTGCAACTTTATTTTGCGGTATTAAATAGCGAAGTTAAGTGTCTATGCGAACAATATGTAAACACTTGAGGTAAAAATTAAACGCTTCTGAACCGAAATGATTCCAGGCCCTTGAAAAATATCTTGAAAGGATTCATTTCTCAGCATACACCAACAAAGTTTTACGTTGGTCGCTTCAAAGTAGTGCCTTAAGTAATTTTAAGCACAATAGTAAAATGTTTGGGTCTGTTTATTTATCATCTTTTATATTTTCTTTTGATAATTTATTTTTTGTTTTCTTTTATCATTTTTCAAATAATTATTCAAATGTAACTTCCATTCGCTCACATTCGCTTATATAAAAAAATCGATTTTTTAATATTCTCTTTTGTTTCATTTAGCTACACTAAAAACTTAAAATGTACAATTATATTTATATATTATATAATATTTACTTTTATTTTTTCAATATTTATATAGATTTACAATTGCATCCACTTGCACTTCACTGTATTACATCAATCATTCCTTAATGTCTAGTCAATTTTTATTATTAAAATTATTGATAGATAGAAATTCCACCTATGTAGTTATTATGTAATAATTTTTTTTTTAATAATAAAATTGGTTGGTTGCGCTTTTTACTCGTCTCACTAGTTGTGTACGCCGCCGTCGTCTTATTATTAAATACAATCATAGCAGTTCATTAGATCTCACTCTTTCATTTAATTTTTCATTAGAATGTCTTTTTCTTTTAACAAGTTTAGTCACACATAATTCAGAAAACGTTGATCACTTTTGCTATCGATAGCATGACAGACTTTTTTGCATAGGAAAAAAAAAACACATTAGTGCACGAAGACCACTTTTAATTTGCTTTCCTTAATTTTATCAATTCAGTATTGCATGATAAAAATTAGCCCGATTAAAGTCGTCGATCACGAACATCCATCGAATCTCAATACAAAGAAACTTCAACGGCATATGTATGTATTTCTTTATGTATTTTTAATGTGCTCACTAGACTGTTTTTTTTTCTTCATTAAGATTGTAAGATTTCGAATTTCACTGTTTTGCTTATCAGATGTACCCACAACACTGTGTGAAAATTGTTAACCCTTCCGTTTATAACAGTAAAAAAAGATTAAAAATCGATTCTGTTCTCATTTGAAATGAAACATAAAACTAATTAGTTTAACATCTGTCACTGTGACACGGCCGGACTTTTCTTATCGGTATCCTGATTGGACGGTGTGTTTCCTTGCTGGCCTCCTCCACCTCCGCCAGGACCACCCGGTCCGCCTGGACCACCACTTCTATCCACATTCCATGAATTTGGACCAGTGAGAGGTGAGTCGGCATGACCGAAGCCACCATGATTTTCATGATCTAGTGAATTTGTTGCATCGTACTGTGTGTTTTCCAATCTGGTTATCAGCCGCTCGTCCTCATCACCAAATTCACCGCCCATTAATGATGGCTCACCTACTACCATCACATCCTGTAAATTAAATAAATCCGTTAGTATATCAGGTATAATACACAATGTTAAAAGATATCAAACTACACACGTTGAAAAAAAAATAAGACAATTGCAATATCATAAAAAAGCCATCATTTCTACAATATCTAATTTAAAGGAATGTCTTGACTGCCGGTGAACGGACCTGAACCTGAAGACCCTCGTCGGGGATCCGGCATGCTCAGTGGTAGAGATGCCACTCATCATCTGAGCATTCGGTGGCTCAGTGGTAGATATGCCACTCATCTCAGAGTTGCCGGAGCGTGGGTTCGAGCTCCACAGTGGCCATAGATGTTCGTGTTGTTGTCTATAAAAATCCTATTCGATGTAAATCGTCGCAGAGCTACCCTGTGACAACGGTCAGGCGAAGAGCTGCTAAAACCCCCTTCACTCAAGAAAGAAAAATATCTCTTGAGCCGTTACAACAACGACAACCCTTTAGTTCTAATAACCGTTCTAATAAGGTATACATATTATGTGAAATTATGACCAAAAAGCAAGCGTCCGTTGTTTAGTCAACTTGTTTCGGTTTTCGTGTGGTATTCGATACGTATGTACGTTGTTTTGTCAACCAGTCCATTTATCAACTAGTTTCGGATTTTGTGTGCAACTTTTGAAGCAAATCAAGGAATTCTGACAGGTCCATGCTGCTGAGCCTAAATGGTGTATTAGCAGCTTCCGCGTTTTAGGTCAATGAACAAAAATCGTATACTCAATCATTGAAGCGACTTCTTTGAGGCTACTTCATTATGAATCTCCTACGATTGCAAATATGATTAAGGTTTGATGTAGGCAACACATCAGATGAAACGCGCAAAGTCGCATTGGACAAATTTTGGTTGAAAATTGAAAATGTCGGGCTTAGTTGGCCTACAGGTCTCTTCAACAAAATCAAAGGTGGGCAACCGATGTCTCATGCAGGGAAAGTTTTATTCTTCCTTTCTATAAGAACAAAGGAGACTCACGCATTAGAGTCAGAAATGACGAAGGGTAAGCTATTCTGACCATGTGCAGATCGCACGGTTTGGTCATCCTAAATACATGGTTTGTGAAAAACGAGAGACACCTGATCACCTACAGTAGTGGACACGGAGATAGGAAACATGAAACGCAGATCGATTACCACCTCTGCTTCGATTTTATGAGAAGGTGGGTAAAAGACTGCAAGGTGATCCTGGGTGAATCTGTCGTTAGCCAACATCGTTTGCTCCTGTCAGAATTTATTTTGAAAGTAGGAGGAGCAAGAAACAGAAGAACTCTCAAGCCTGTCGAAAAAATCAAGTGGCACAATCTCACAAACGACAACTTTGAACCTGTAGTAACTACATTCATTGATAAAATGACGGAGTGGTTTCAAAACAACACAAACTACACTGAGCACAGTCCAACACAAATGTGGAATAGTTTCGCTGAAATGTCAGTAGGTGAGGCGGAAAAGACACTTGGAGTTTCGAAAGGTCCACTCCACACGAAGAAAGAAACATGGTGGTGGAACACCGAAACTAAGGAAGCAGTGCAAGCCAAATCGAACGCATTTAAGGCATGGACGAAATGTGAGTCAAACAGTGAAACCGAACGGGTTCAACTTCGCGAAAATTATATGCAATGCCGGAAAAACGTAAAGCGCTTGGTAGCTCAAGCAAAGGCGAAGGCAGCTGAGAAATTCTACCAAGAATTAGAAACTCAGACTGCGACCGAAGGACCGTCTTTGCGCGAGAGACCTAAGCACGACGCCAGGATATTTAGGGTCGCAGCCCAAAGGAGAAGGAACGCTCGGGAAATACAGGCGCCAAAGTACGTGGAGGACTCGCAAGGAATGTTGCTGATTGACGATACGGCAATTTGTAGCAGGATGCGAGAGTATTTTGACGAACTTTTAAATGAAGAATTTCCTCGAGCAGCTTTTCGAGATAAATATTAAAGATATCTCAGACGAAGAGGTGATGGAGGCAATGCATCAGATGAAACGCGGAAAGGCAGTCGGACCGGACAAAATCCCCGCGGAATTTTGGTTGAAAATGGAAAATGTCGGGCTTAGATGGCTCACAGTTCTCTTCAACAAAATCAGAGGTGGGCAACCGATGCCTGATGCTTTCAGGGAAAGTTTTCTTCTTCCTTTCTATAAGAACAAGGGAGACTCACGCAAACTCAACAACTATAGGGCTATAAAGTTAACACCTCATACACTGAAGATCTACGAGCGAGTTGTCTGCAACCGATTGAGAAAGATTGTGCGGTTGAATGACAATCAATGCCGCTTTGTTGAAGGTCGATCTACAGTTGATGCGATTCAGTGCATTCGTATTGCAATGGAAAAGTATAGAGCAGCACGAAAGGACTTGCACTTTGTGTTCATCGATTTGGAAAAGGCATTCGATAGAGTACCTCGT
Organism: Microchrysa polita; assembly: GCA_949715475.1. Taxonomy (NCBI): domain Eukaryota; kingdom Metazoa; phylum Arthropoda; class Insecta; order Diptera; family Stratiomyidae; genus Microchrysa; species Microchrysa polita. Next base: position 89,844,353 of record OX454415.1, read on the forward strand.
GATCTGATATGGTTGGCCTTGAGGGCACTTAATGTACCTGAGGCATACGTCAAGATGATACGAGACATGCATGATAGAGCTACGACTAAGGTTAGATGCACAGCCGGTGAATCAGAAGAATTTCCGGTGAATGTCGGATTACACCAGGGCAGTGTATTGAGTCCGTTGTTCTTCAACATCATCATGTGCAACTTATTAACACGTATATCCGACGGACTAGAAATATATCTTCTTTTTACCGATGATATAGTCCTCAGTAGCCCAAACATCGTTGCCTTGCAAGCTGCACTTACAAAATGGTGTGACATTCTGGAGGAGCATGGACTGAGGGTAAGTATAACAAAGACTGAGTTCTTATGCTGCCCATTCTCAGACCCAGATGCACCGATACCAGATATGTACGTCAAAGGAGAGCAGCTTAAGTCTTGTACCAAGTTCAAGTACATTGGCTCGATGGTGAACAACGGAGCTACATGTGATGATGACATCAAACATCGCACAAAGGTTGGGTGGATGACGTGGCGAGAAAACTCTGGAGTTTTCTGCGATAAGAAAATGCCACTGAACCTGAAGGGCAAGTTGTACAAAACAGTTGTACGTCCCGCCCTCATGTAAGGATCAGAATGCTGGACCATGTATGAAGGTTACGCAAAACAAATGACAGCGACTGAAATGAAAATGTTACGCATGTCAGTTGGTGTACCGAAAAGGGACCACATCAAGAGTAGCTACATCCGAGGCAGCTTTTCCATAGACCAACCAATCACCGAAAAGCTCGAAGACCGACAAACGGATTGGTATTGCCATGTTCAACTGCGTCCTGAGAACCCCGCAAAGAAAGCGATATCAATGGAAGTTCCACTTGATGGACTCAAGGCCAAGAACACCAAGGCCAAGAACACCTGGATGTGTCAAATGAAAAAGCAACAACAACGCATTGGTCTCGGCGATGACACGATCCAAGATAGAGCTGCCTGTAGAAATATGCTGGGATATTATCGCCAAAACGGGCGATGTGCCTACACCGCGGGTCGAGCAACGCGGAGCCATGGAGCGGTATAAAGAACAAGGCAAGGAAGAAGAAGAAGAGAGGAGACTCACGCAAACTCAACAACTATAGTGTTATAAAGTTAACATCTCATACACTAAAACTCTACGAACGAGTAGTGTGCAACCAAATGAGAAGGACTGTGCGGTTAAAAGACAATTTGTCGATTGTCGATATATACAGTCGATGCGATTCAGTGCATTCGTATTGAAATCGTAAATATAGAGCAGCACGTAAGGACTTGTATTTGTATTCATCGATTTGATAGAATACCTCGAGATATGTATGGAGCTACGAAAAAGGTTAGTTGTTAGTTGCACGGGATCCGCCAAGGAGTGCAACTCAGGCTCTACTCAAAATTAAATTTTATTGCAAGTTTAGGCAAAACTACATTCCCTGCTGAAACTATTCGTGATTTTCCTTAGAATGAGTCTTTTCTTGTGCTTCTTAAGGAACTCACGCGTTGATGTAGACTTACTTAATCAAAGTTCTCTACACAGAAGTTTTACTTAACGCTCTGAGAGTTAATCCAGTGGAGAGAAGTCATTACGAACGCTCGAGTGCCTTACAACTTTCAAGTTACAATGCCAGACTGTGTTCAGTGGTCACTCTGTGTAAGACCCAACTTTGGAAGGAGCATCTCACCTCCTCCTGGGCGGTTTTTGACATCCCTAATTATACTACTATTATTTTTCTACTTGTTTTCCCTATCAAAGCTTGGAACAGTTTATTGATAAACGTGCATTTGCGCATTGTATATGTAAATTGTGGAGGTTTGTAAATCAAATGAATTAAACCACAGCATAACACTTTTATTGTTTTAATGTTCCTTTTGAATTATTGTGCATAAATTAATGCGCACATAGAAGTTACATTTTAACCCTCTCCCGTGGCCGGAAAAAAATACTGGAACCGGCAGTGTCCGTCCACGGGAGCTTTTACTGTATCTCTTTTTTGCCGATGATATAGTCCTCAGTAGTCAAAATATCAGCCTTGCAAGCTGTACTTACAAAATGCTCCAATACCAGATCTGTACATCAAAGGAGAGCAGCTTAAGTCTTGTCCCAAGTTCAAGTATTTTGGCTGATATAACAAAGATAATGATATAAAACATCGCACAAAGGTTGGGTGGATGAAGTGTCGAGAAATGGAGTTTTCTGCAGTAAGAAAATGCCATTGAAACTAAAAAGCAAGATGTGCAGAACGGTTGTACGCCCCGCAGTCATGTATGGATCTGAATGCAGGAACCAGGAACAGGTAACCAGGTAGCTACCACTTGATGGACCCAAGGCCAGAGGCAGACCGAAGAATACCTGGAAGTGTCAAATTAAAAAGCAACAACAACGCATATTTATTTATTTATTTATTTATATATATTTATTATAGCATACAACAATTCTTGCATCCTCGAGCATCGGTTCCAGTCTCTGGAAGCGTTGGGCAGCAAAACAATCTCGAAATAATTACTGTCAGCCAAGGGAAAACCGGAGTGGAACTACCATCACTGTAAGGAAAACCACCCATTATACAAGTGTGAGTCGTTTCTAGCACTGTCCAACGCGCGGATGAAGGACTTCATTACAAAGGAAAAACTGTGCTTCAACTGCCTTCGTTAGGGGCACAGCGTGAAAATGTATACGTCCAGGAATTGTCTTTCATGCGACATAGCCGACAGAGTGCACAGTAGAACGCTGCTCTACGTATCGCTACAGGTTGCCATCTCATGTCGTTCCAGGATCATCTTCATCAAGAAAACAGCATGTTACCAGTGCGTTGTTGTTGTTATTGTAGCGGTGCAGAAGGGTGTGAGTCGCTGTGCATGTCTGTGAATGTGCTCTAAGTTTCGTCGTCGTTCTCGCCTATTGTCTCAAGCGACAAGAACGTAGCAGCTGCAATAGGGTTGTCTCATAATGCCCTCGGAGTAAGGTTAGTGGGTGCAGCGGGGCATCGGAACAGGTGGTCCACATCGTGTGGCGCCACCGCAGCTCGGACAAATGTTTTGGATGTCCGGGTCTATTCGAGATAGCTACGAATTGAGGCGTGAACAAAAACCCGACCTAAGCTGGGCTAGTGTCACTCCTGTGGCTCTCGGGAGCCTAGTCTCCTCAGGCAATATAGGTGGTGGGGGCACTGAGAGGACTCCATTCGGACCTAATCTCCCTATTGACCGATTCACAACGGTTGTGTGAATATCTGCGATGGCCGCATGGTATGCTGTGTTATCGAATATATCGGGAGGGCCCGTTTGTATCTCTGGACGTCTCTCTCGAGATCTTTGAGTCCACTCCTGACATGTCGTGGAGGGGGAGTATTGTTCATGAGATGTTGGGTGATTCTCTCGATAGCAACCGACCAGGTAAAGACAGGAGGAGATTGTGATCACGCACTGATAACATGCTGGTTTCTTGATTAAGATGATCCTGGGACGACATGAGATGGCAACCTGTAGCGATACGTAGAACAGCGTTCTGGAATGCCTGGAACTTATTCCAGCTTATGTCACAAACGGTTTGAGACCACACCGGTGCTACATAGCCAGGGATTGCCCTACCTATCGCTTTATAGGTGACCAACATAGTTTCTTTGTCCTTGCCCCAGGAATACCCGGCTAGTGCATTTAGGACGTTGTTTCTACTCTGCATTCTGTCGACTACGTCTTCGACGTGATCTTTCGACTTCATCATGGTATCCAGATAGACACCAAGGATCTTGGGATTGGTAACAGTAGGAACAACGTCTTCAGCATGCTTACCAGTACGGATCTCAAGCATCTCCGAAATTTCCTGCGTCCAGGTGGTGAGAAGAGTTGCAGAACATTTATACGGCGAAATGACTAGGTTGCGAATATTGAAAACTCCACCAGTTTCTCAATATAGTCATTCAGTCGAGCACACATGCCATTTAAATCATTCCCCGAGGTGAGTATGGTGCAATCGTCTGTATAGGAAATTAGTTCGACACCTTCCGGTGGTGTTAGAAGGCTCGACAGGTAGATGTTAAACAATGTAGGAGAGAGTACGCTACCCTGTGGAACTCCCTGCTTAATTTTCCTATGCTTTGAACAACTGCCCCGAAACTCTGTGGAGGATTGCCTCTCAGCTAGATAGTTGGCAATCCACCTAACCTCTTGTGCAGGAATATGCATATTTAGGAGATCGGCCAACAACGCAAAGTGAATGACCGTGTCGAAGGCTTTCGACAGTGGTCTTACGGCAACTGCCTCTACAGGGCGGACCACACCCGTTTTGTCAATTCAAAACGGCCAAAAGCTGCCAATATGCCTTCCTGGCAAGAGCCCCGGCAGGAGCCCTGAAGGTTCGATGCAGGAAGGTTGTGTTTGTCTGTGTATATGTGTGGGTACGATATATGTGTTTTTTCGTCATACTGGGAGCATTACATCTCGGCGCGGCTGCTCTCAATTTTACTAATTCGCGCCGGTGTTGAAACAAATCCAGGCCCAGAGGTATGGATTTGTAGTGTCTGCAACCAACGAATCGGTTCGAATGCCAGATCAGTGCAGTGTAATTGCTGCAGGGAATGGGTTCACTTTAGGTGTTCGGGGTTACAAAGACAGAGTCAACACTCCTCAGCATATGTTGCGGCAGGTTGTATGAATTCCGGGCAACCCAGGGCTGCTCCCAGCCCACCTTCTCCACCACTGCCCCCTACACCGCCAAACAATATAATAAGGAATGCCAGACCCAGTCTTACGCCTGGCCCTCCTCCTCCAGCAGTTTTCACTGCACTATCTATATTACAGTTTAACTGTAATGGCATTCACCGAAAAATCGCTGAGATCACACACTTCTTGAGTTCCAACAGAATTCTCATCGCCGCCATCCAAGAGACGTTGCTTCACGCAAACTCGTCTCTAAGCGTCCATAGCGAATATGTTATACTGCGGAAAAATCGACCGGCCGCCACGGATGATTCTCACCCTGGAGGTGGACTTGCCTTCCTAATACACAAGTCCGTACATTACTGTGTATTATATGTAGTTGCTGACGGTACGGCGGAAATTCAAGCCATCTCAGTTCCATCAGGGAGTAATAATATCGATTTTTTTAATATTTATGTACCTGCTCATTCTAGTTGCCCTTCAGGCTACCGTTTCGATATTGGTCCTCTCCTTTCCGGAGAGCACAGGGTCATCCTTGGCGACTTTAATGCGCACCATGAGCTCTGGCATTCGGACCTCAACAACAATGCCAGGGGTATAACTATCGCCGAATCACTTGACGCCTCAGAATTCTGTTCACTCAATGAAGACTCGCCGACTAGAGTCGTGGGCACTTGCAGTAGTTCTCCTGAAATAACTATTGTCAGTGCCAGCCTAATTGCTGCTTCCCGATGGGAAGTACGTACCACCCTTAGATCAGATCACCTCCCAATCATTATAAAAATTGACAAACCAGCGAACATGACTAAGTCTGAGAAGCGAAAGTTTGTCAATCACAAGAAAGCCGATTGGGATGGTTTCAAAGCTTACTCGTCGGCGAACTTCATCGAGCTACTATCACCTACCAACATTCATAAGGCCGAGAAAAATATTAGGAACGTCATTACCACAGCCGCGGCACGTTTTATTCCGGCAGGACGTATCCCGAAAGTTCGGCCTAACTTCCCCACTAGTGCCGCCAGATTAGCCGATGAACGTGATCAGATCAGAAGCGCTCACCCTGATGATCCCAGAATTCAGGAGCTTAACTCCGAAATTGATCGACAAGTTAAAGACTATAGGAGGGCGAAATGGAATCAGCACCTCGATGAATGTAACCTCAATGAAGGTGTCAGCAAATTATGGTCTACCGTCCGCGCCCTTTCCAATCCTCGGAAAGAAAAGGGCAACAATGCCATTGAATTTGGCAACACAAAAACCTGCGATCCTCTTCAGTGTGCTAGCCTGTTCAATAAACAATTTATTGAACATCCCAAGTCTGACGGCCTCAAGCGCAAAATTAGAAGATGGATTCGCAGCCGGAATGTTGAAACCATACCATCTTTTACAGCGGACCAGGTTAAAAAAGTCATCGAGAATGCTAAAAACTCCAAGCCCCTCGGACCAGATGGCATTTCGATGACCATGTTGAAACATCTCGACCTTCCAGCCATTGAGTATCTCACGGCCGCCTTTAACTTGTCGATGTCCACGCTTGCCATCCCTGAAATCTGGAAAACAGGTCGAATTGTTCCCTGTCTCAAGCCAGGGAAGAGCGCAAATCTCGGGGAATCCTACCGCCCCATTACGGGCCTCCACTTATTCACCCCACCCCCTTGTTCAGGAAGATGCATAGTACCACCACTGCCCTCGATGCGATCACTACACGCATTCGTGATGGGCTAAATCAACGCAGTCGTTGTCACAGAACTATTCTGGTGGCAATAGACCTATCAAGAGCATTCGATAAGGTCAATCATTCAATGCTCTTAGCAAACCTGTTGAATATGCATCTTCCTGCACAAGAGATCCGTTGGATTGCCAACTATCTAGCTGGTCGGCACTCCTTCACCGAGTTTCGAGGCAAACGTTCTAAGCTTAGGAAAATCAAATTAGGTGTTCCACAGGGAGGGGTACTCTCCCCCACTCTGTTCAACATCTACATGTCCGGCCTTCCCACACCACCTGAAGGAATCGAGGTGATTTCCTATGCTGACGATTGCACCGTACTCGCCACAGGGAATGATAAGGATGAAATGTGCCTCCGAATTAATCGCTATCTAGGACGATTACAGGCATTTTTCCAAAGCCGAAACCTCACTATCTCTGCGTCCAAATCCTCTGCGACTTTTCTAACCACTTGGTGGGAGGACATCAGATGGGAGATGGCAACAATTCTGTTCCTACTGTTAAAAACTCCACAATTCTCGGGCTTCACCTAGAGAACATGATGACGTCTGCAAATCATGCAGCTTCAGTCTGTGAAAAAATGCGCAGTAGGAACAACATCCTAAAAGCTCTAGCTGGTAGCACCTGGGGCAAAGATAAAGAAACCATGCTAGCTACTTATAAAGCGGTGGGTCGAGCGGCCGCTGATTATGCAGCCCCAGTTTGGACACATAGTCTATGTGACACAAACTGGTCCAAAGTTCAGGTCTGCCAAAATGCGGCTCTACGCATCGCGACAGGTTGCCTTCTGATGTCTGCCCAGGATCACTTACATCAGGAGACAAAATTGATGCCAATACGTGATCACAATCTCCTACTCTCAAAACAGTATCTTGTTGGTTGCTACCGTGAGGACCATCCCAATAATCATCTCATGGACCGAATTCCTCCACCACGACATGTCAGGCGTGGTTTACGAGATCTTGAGAGAGAGGTTCAGGGATACAAACGGGACCCTTACGATGAAGTTACATACCGAGCCGCCATTGCAGCGATCCACACTGAAGAAGTGAATCGGTCTATCGCGAGTTTAGGTGCGAATAGAGTCCTCTCAGAGCGCCCACCACCAATTTCGCCTGAGGAGATTAGGCTCCCGAGAGCCACTAGAGTAACACTAGCTCAACTTCGGTCGGGCTTTTGTTCACGCCTTAATTCGTACCTTTCTCGCATAAACCCGGACATCCAAAACATCTGTCCAAACTGCAATGGTACTCCTCATGATGTGGGCCATTTGTTTCACTGCCCCGCTGCGCCCACTGATCTTACCCCTATATCGCTGTGGGAAAATCCTATCGCAGCAGCTATGTTTTTGTCCTTAGACCTCACGGACACAAACATTGACGAACCATAAATCGTGCCCACATAGATGCACAGAGGTTTCACACCTTTCTGCACCGCTACAAGAAGAAGAAGAAGAAGGCTTTCGACAGGTCAAGGGCCACTAGGACGGTTCTGTCACAGGACTGTTTCTGGTTGAGGCCATTTTGGATCTGATGGGTGATCATATCCAGCGCTGTTGTGGTGCTATGCATCATCCTGAATTCGGGGGTCTGCCGGATTTGCGCGTTTTAAATCGTCCCGTTCGTCGGCTAACCTTGCAGCAGCAGTTGGGAAATTTGGGCGAACTTTGGGGATAAGCCCTGTCGGAATGTAGCGAGCTGCCGCTTTGACAATGACGTTCCTTATATTCTTTTCGGCTTCCCTAGCGTTCGTTGGAGTAGGTAGCGCGGCGAACTTCGTCGAAGTGAACGCAGTGAAACCCTCCCAATTTGTATGCTTTTTCATTCACAAATGCAAAAACAATTTTGGGCTGAGGCTGCAGTTAAAGCAGCATATGTAATAAACTGCATTCCATGCCGAGGTATGAACAACACAACACCAGAGGAGATGTGGTATAAACAGAAACCCGATTTATCAACGCTGCGCTTATTTGGATGTCGAGCAATGGTGCATGTTCCAAAGGAGAGACGTTCGAAATGGGATGCAAAGTCTACAGACGAACAGACGAAAGGCTACAAATTGTTTAATCCGAGGTCGAAAAAGGTCATCGTAAGCCGAGACGTCAAGTTTTTTTTCGGGAGTGAAGTCCATCAGGTAATTAAAAAGCAAAATGTCACTAATCGTTACGATTCCTCTCGGGAAGACGACTTCGAAGTAGCGGTGAGCGAGATATCATGCATCTCAATGTTAGATGGCGAAGAAGATCGATCTCATAGTGGGAAGGCGAAGCATTTAGGATTATTGGCGGCTATCAGTGATCCTGTTGAACCCTTTACGGTACGTGCCAGTAGAAAGGAATGCTATCGACTGCAAGTGGGTATTTAAATTGAAGCGGAACGCTCAGGGAGTAATTGAAAGATACAAGGCGCGGCTTGTCATTAAAGGCTACTCGCAAGTAAAAGGTATCGATTACGACGAAACTTTTGCGCCCGTAGCGTGATATTCCTTTATACGGTTTCTATTGGCGATGGCGGTGAAATTTAACATGTCAATACATCAAATGGATGCAGTGACGGCGTTCCTCTAAGGCGAATTGGACGAAGAAATATATATGCGGCAGCCTGCCGGATGGTTCTGCGAAAGTTTGCCGACTTCGGAAATCAATTTACGGCTTGAAGCCGTCGAGTCGTGTGTGGAATGGGAAGTTGAACTTTATATTGACGCAGCAGTTGGGATTTGCAAGGTTATCGATTGATCCATGCATATACTTCAAGCATTCAGTAGAAAATATACTTACGGACAAAAGTATCGACTCAACCTATAATCGCGTGTATTTGTACGTGTTTTTTGACAAGTACGGTAGTTATCCATAAAAATCGTATGCCATTCAAAAGCTTGAGATCTCAGCTTTATTATGGTACCATTTTAGCCAATATTTGGTGAGTACTTTTAAAATTATTGCTCTTTGAACGAAATCGGAGGAAAAATGGGAAATTATGAAAATGGTTTGTGGTTAGATTTTTTGAAAATAAAACAAAAACTGTTGGAAAATAACTTAAGTATTTATTATTTCAGTATTGGGTATTGTCTTCTTCTTCTTCTTGTAGTTCTTGTAGCGGTGCAGAAAGTCGGCCGCGGCCGCTCGACCCACCGCTTTATAAGTAGCTAGCATGGTTTCTTTATCTTCGCCCCAGGTGCTACCAGCTAGAGCTTTTAGGATGTTGTTCCTACTGCGCATTTTTTCACAGACTGAAGCTGCATGATTCGCAGACGTCATCATGTTCTCTAGGTGAAGCCCGAGAATTTTGGGGTTTTTAACAGTAGGAACAGAATTGTTGCAACTACAAAAAACATAGGTTATACGTATAGCCTATTTTACAATTTTAGAATTGTTGCCAATACGTATATCCATCTCCCATCTGATGTCCTCACACCAAGTGGTTAGAAAAGTCGCAGAGGATTTGGACGCAGAGATGGTGAGGTTTCGGCTTTGGAAAAATGCCTGTAATCGTCCTAGATAGCGATTAATTCGGAGGCGTATTTCATCCTTATCATTCCCTGTGGCGAGTACGGTGCAATCGTCAGCATAGGAAATCACCTCGATTCCTTCAGGTGGTGTGGGAAGGCCGGACATGTAGATGTTAAACAGAGAGGGGGAGAGTATCCCTCCCTGTGAAACACCTAATTTGATTTTCTTAAGCTTAGAACGTTTGCCTCGAAACTCGGTGAAGGAGTGCCGACCAGCTAGATAATTGGCAATCCAACGAATCTCTTGTGCAGGAAGATGCATATTCAACAAGTTTGCTAAGAGCATTGAATGATTGACCTTATCGAATGCACTTGATAGGTCTATTGCCACCAGAATAGTTCTGTGACAACGACTGCGTTGATTTAGCCCATCACGAATGCGTGTAGTGATCGCATCGAGGGCAGTGGTGGTACTATGCATCTTCCTGAAGCCATGCTGGTGAGGTTCTAGCTTCGCATATGCAACAAGAGTGGGGTGAATAAGGGCCGCCAGCGTCTTTGGGACAGGAGAAAGAATCGTAAGGGGGCGGTAGGATTCCCCGAGATTTGCGCTCTTCCCTGGCTTGAGACAGGGAACAATTCGACCTGTTTTCCAGATTTCAGGGATGGCAAGCGTGGACATCGACAAGTTAAAGGCGGCCGTGAGATACTCAATGGCTGGAAGGTCGAGATGTTTCAATATGGTCATCGAAATGCCATCTGGTCCGAGGGCCTTGGAGTTTTTAGCATTCTCGATGACTTTTTTTTAACCTGGTCCGCGGTAAAAGATGGTATGGTGTCAACATTCCGGCTGCGAATCCGTCTTCTAATTTTGCGCTTAAGGCCGTCAGACTTGGGATGTTCAATAAATTGTTTATTGAACAGGCTAGCACACTGAAGAGGATCGCAGGTTTTTGTGTTGCCAAATTCAATGGCGTTGTTGCCCTTTTCTTTCCGAGGATTGGAAAGGGCGCGGACGGTAGACCATAATTTGCTGACACCTTCATTGAGGTTACATTCATCGAGGTGCTGATTCCATTTCGCCCTCCTATAGTCTTTACCTTGTCGGTCAATTTCGGAGTTAAGCTCCTGAATTCTGGAATCATCAGGGTGAGCGCTTTCTGATCTGATCACGTTCTTCGGCTAATCTGGCGGCACTAGTGGGGAAGTTACGCCGAACTTTCGGAATACGTCCTGCAGGAATAAAACGTGCCGCGGCTGTGGTAATGACGTTCCTAATATTTTTCTCGGCCTTATGAATGTTGGTAGGTGATGGTAGCTCGATGAACTTCGCCGACGAGTAAGCTTTGAAACCATCCCAATCGGCATCACGAGCAGCCAAATGGCTGTTGTCATTCCATCCAATCTGATCGCCAATTGGGTGTGCGTCCAGTTTTGATATTCAATATGGCAACTCAACCAACCGCTTTGACAATCGCTTGTCAAATTCAAAGTGACAATTTCGCAACTTTTGTTCGTTCTTTTGTGTGAAATTGAATAATTCTTGAATGGCCGTGTAATAATTCAAACGCAGAGTCCTATTTTGATAATTAAATTTCAAAAAATCACCAAAATTAAATTTTGGTTATGCCATTTTCTGTCTCAATTTGGCTGCTATAGTGTGGATGCTAAGTAGCAGCCAAATGGCCGAATGGCTGTACGCGATGCCAGTTTTTGGACGCGCAGCCATTTGGCGACTAATCTAGATGGACCTTAAAGATTCTAGTCTAGAGACTGTTTTGCAATGTTTTTGGGTCTTTTCGAAATGTGTGACCTATCCACTGCCACTTTCGCCTTTTGATGTCGATACCTATCCTATTTTGACGAGTTGTTGTTGTAGCGGCGCAAGAGAGGAGGGAAACTTGTATCATCATTCATATATCGTAGGCATCCTCTCCTCTAAGAAGATCGCAACTTCGATGGGGTTCTCCCATAGTGCGATGGGTGTTAGATGCGTAGGTGCGGCAGTACAGTCAAATATATGATACATACAAATATATATGTTGTGTGGGCTGGCTCCACATGCTGGACAAATATTTCCAATGGTGTTGTCGATGCGCGACTAAACTGAGTTTAATCTGGAGCGCCATCTAGAACGAAGGTGGTACGTGTGGCTCTATGCAGTTGTTGTTCGTCGGATGAGATGTCGCGTGGTCGAGCGCGAAGGACACGGTTTACGGATAGCCTGTTGGTGGCTTTGGTTACCTCGCTGGTGTGCAGTTGATTAAGGACCGCCTTGTAAGTGCTGGAGTTATCGAGAGGAACTCGTTTAAACCTTTGGACTTCCCTTTGCATGTCCCTTAACGAACGTCTTACACGACGTAGTAGTGGGGTTTTGTCCATAAGGTCATGATTTGGGTGTTGGCTTCGATAACAACCAACAGTGGTCCTACTGGCAACCATTGCATATTGCATTTTTTGCAGTTGCAATACGCCTCTCCGGGGCGGACCACACCCGTTTGCTACAACAAACGGCCAAGAGTTGCCAAAACGCCTCCCTGGCAAGAGCCTCGAAGGTCTCGATGCAGGAAGGTTGTGTATGTCTGTGTATATGTATGGACTCGTTATATATGTTTTTTCGTCATATTGGGAGCATCACATCTCGGCGCGGCTGCTCTCAATTCTTCTCTTACGCGCCGGCATTGAAGCAAATCCAAGCCCTGTCTTGGTATGGATGTGTAGTGTCTGCAACCGACGTATCGGTTCTAATGCCAGGTCACTTCAATGTAGTTGCTGTTCGGAGTGGGTGCATTTCAGATGCTCCGGTTTGAGAAGGATGGGCCATTACATAGAAGGTACATTTGTTGCTCCAGGCTGTAGGAATACTGGGCAGCCTCGGCCCCTCCCCACCACCAACGCCCCCTACTCCCCCCAATAATGTTGCATTGAATGTAAGACACAGCTTAACTCCCGCCCCTCCGCCAGCAATTTTTACACCGGTGTCCATATTGCAGTTCAACTGTAATGGCATCCTAGGGAAATTTCCTGAAATCACAAGCTTCTTGAGAAAGTACAGAATTCTGATTGCAGCCATCCAAGAGACGAAACTCCACGCGAATTCACCATTCAACGCTGATGGTGAATATATCATCATACGCAAGGACAGAGAAGGCGCCACGAATGATTCTCACCCTGGAGGTGGACTTGCCTTCCTAATACACAGGTCCGTACATTACAGTGTATTAGATGTAGTTTCAGACGGTACGGCGGAATTGCAAGCCATCTCAGTTTCATCAGGGAGCACCAATATTGAAATTTTTAATATCTACATACCACCACATTCTAGCTGTACAAACTACCATTTCAATATTGGTCCTCTTCTTAATGGAGAGCACAGGATCATTCTTGGTGACTTCAATAATGCCCATCATGAACTCTGGCATTCCGCGCTTCACAACGATGCCAGGGGTCAAGCTATCGCCGAATCTCTGGACGCATCAGGTTTCTGTACCCTCAATGAAAACTCTCCAACCCGTGATGCAAACAATTGTATTAGCTCACCAGACATTACAATTGTCAGCGCTAGCCTAATTAGTGAGACCTCCTGGGAAACAATTACTGGTCTTCCCTCTGATCACCTCCCAATCATAGTCAGAATTGACAAACCAGCTGACCTGACCAAGTCAGAGAAGCGAACTTTTGTCAATCACAAAAAAAGCTGATTGGGAAGGTTTCAAAACATTCACGTCATTGAAGTTCTCCGCGCTTCCCCCTCCCACCAATATACATAAGGCCGAACGGAACATTAGGAGCGTCATTGCCAAAGCTGCGGCACGGTTCATCCCAGCAGGGCGCATTCCAAAGGTTCGTCCAAACAACAAGTGCCGCAAGGTTAGCCGATGAACGTGACAACATTAGGCGCGCTAACCCTGGTGACCCCAGAATTCGGGAGCTCAACATTCAAATACAGCGACAAGTTAAAGACTACAAGAAGGCCAAATGGAACGAGCACCTCAATGACTGTAACCTTAATGAAGGTGCCAGTAAGTTATGGTCCACTGTCCGTGCCCTTTCGAACCCCACAAAAGATAAGGGCAATATAGCCATAACCTTCGGCAAAAAAGAAACAAGCAATCCTCTTCAGTGTGCGAGCCAGTTCAATAAACAATTTATTGAACATCCCAAGTCTGATGGCCTCAAGCGCAAAATCAGAAGACGGATTCGCAGCCGAATTGTTGACTCCGTACCAATTTATACTCCGGACCAGGTTAAAACAGTCATTGAGAATGCAAAAAATTCTAAGGCCCTTGGACCAGATGGCATTTCAATGGCCATGCTCAAACATCTTGATCTTCCTGCCATTGAGTATCTCACGGCAGTCTTTAACTTGTCAATGTCTACGCTCGCCATCCCCGACATCTGGAAACAAGGTCGCATAGTCCCATGCCTTAAACCAGGGAAAAGTGCCAAACTAGGAACTTCCTACAGACCGATTGCGATCCTGTCACCAGTAGCAAAGACGCTGGAAGCCCTCATCCACCCCAATCTCGTTTCACATGCAAAGCTAGATCCCCATCAACACGGATTCAGACGCATGCATAGTACAACCACCGCTCTGGACGCGATCACTACACGTGTAAGAGACGGACTAAACCACAGTACACCTTGCCATAGAACCATCATGGTGGCGATTGACCTATCAAATGCGTTTGATAAGGTTAATCACTCCATGCTTCTGGCAAACCTCCTCAATATGCATGTTCCGACTCAAGAGATAAGATGGATTGCCAACTATCTAGCTGGTAGGCAATCCTTCACCGAGTTTCGAGGCAGTCGTTCCAAACTTAGAAAGATCAAATTAGGTGTTCCTCAGGGTGGGGTTCTCTCTCCCACCTTGTTTAACATCTACATGGGCGGTCTCCCAACACCTCCGGAAGGCATTGAAGTTATTTCTTATGCCGATGACTGCACTGTACTCGCCACGGGAGCGGATAGGGATGTCATGCGCGAAGATATCAATAGATATTTAGCGCGACTAGAAACCTTTTTCCATAGCAGAAACCTAACCATCTCAGCGTCCAAATCGTCTGCGACCTTCCTTACCACCTGGTCAGGTGATTGTCAGTGGCCGGTTGGGGTACGTATTGGCAACAAACCAGTTCCTGCTGTTGCAAATCCAAAAATTCTCGGGCTTCACTTTGAGAAAATGATGACTTCAGCTCATCACGCGGAAGCGGTATGTGAAAAGATGCGCAGTAGGAACAAAATTCTTAAAGCACTGGCTGGTAGCACCTGGGGCAAAGATAAAGAGACTATGCTAGCCACTTACAAAGCGGTGGGTCGAGCAGCGGCTGATTTTGTGGCGCCAGTTTGGTCGCAAGGTCTCTGTAACACAAGCTGGAACAAAATCCAAGTCTGCCAAAATGCTGCTCTACGCACAGCTACAGGATGCCTTCTGATGTCTGCCCAGGACCACCTACATCAGGAGACACATTTGATGCCAATACGTGACCACAATCGACTACTTACAAAACAATATTTAGTAGGTTGTTATCGAGAGGATCATCCTAATCGTAACCTTATGGACAAAATTCCCCCTCCACGCAACATCAAACGTGGCCTTCGTGACCTTGAGAGAGAGGTCCAGGGTTACAAAAGGGATCCTTTCGATGAAGATTCATACTGGGCTGCCATTGCAATGATTCACACTGAGGAAGTGAGTAGGTCTATTGCGAGTTTAGGTACGAACAGAGTCCTCTCAGCGCTCCCACCACCTATTTCGCCTGAGGAGATTAGGCTCCCGAGAGCCACCAGAGTGACTTTAGCCCAACTTCGGTCAGGGTTCTGCTCACGCCTCAATTCGTATCTATCTCGCATAGACCCAAATATACAAAACGTATGCCCAAATTGCGCTGGCACGCCACACGATGTAGCCGATTTGTTTCAATGCCCAGCTGCACCCACTAATCTCACCCCCCTCTCACTATGGGAAAACCCCATTGCTGCTGCCACGTTTTTGTCCCTGGAGATTGCGGACGAAAACGACGACGAACTATAAAACGAGTCCATATAGATACACAGCGGTTCACACCTTTCTGTACCGCTAAAAGAAGAAGAAGAATAACAACCAACAGGATTTTGCTTAGCCAGGAGATCGTTGTGTGCCTTGAAGTCTAGCAGCTTAGTTTCTTGATGCAGGTGGTCTTCAGATGTCATGCGTAAGCTTCTAGTAATAGAAAGCATGGCTGCATTCTGGCATGTTTGAATCCGTTTCCAATTGGTTTTGCATAAGTTATTTGTCCATATCGATACTGCGTAATTTACCACAGAACGACTGACGGGTTTGTAAGTTTCGAGTACAGTCTCCTTATCTGTGTCCCATTTGCTGCCAGCAAGGGACTTCAGGATCTTGTTTCTGCCCTCCATTTTGTCACTAATGTTGTCGGCATGGCTGTTGCCGTGGTTATCGATTGTGACGCCAAGAATTTTACGGTGACGGATAGTGGGAACTTCGGTGTCGTTTACTCTTACGTTAAGCCGTAGGTTGTATTCTTTGTTGTATGTGGTAAAGAGGGTGGCCAAGAATTTGGGCGCAGATAGCATTAGGTTCTTGTTGTTGAAGAAAAGGTTGAGCTCTTTCAAGTAACCATTAATGAGATCGCACATGTCGGGAATGTCGTTGCCAGATGTCATGATGGTGCAGTCGTCAGCATAGGATACAATGTCGATTCCTTCAGGTGGGGTGGGAATCCCTGACATGTATAGGTTGAACAAGGTGGGGGAAAGTACCCCGCCTTGTGGTACTCCTTGTTTTATCCTTCTTAGTTTAGATTTCCCATTTCTAAACTCGGTGCTGGATTGACGTCCGGCAAGGTAGTTTGCGATCCATTTGACTTTATGCCGCGGTGTGGATGAATTGCGGAGATCCGTCAATAGGAGCGAGTGGTTCACCGTGTCAAACGCTTTCCACATATCTAAACCCACAAAAATGGTACGCTTAAACGACTGAGGCTGGTTGATCCCATTGAAGACCTTAGACATGATTCGGTCTAGTGCAGTGGTGGTGCTGTGCATTTTTCTGAAGCCGTGTTGGTGGTTAGCGAGTTGTACGAGTATATGCGTCGCAAGAGTCTTGTGAATCAGCGATTCCAATATTTTTGCCACAGGGGATAAAACCGTGATTGGTCGGTAGGATTCTCCTAAGGAGTGTTGTTTACCAGGTTTGGGTAATGGTATGATACGGCCTCTCTTCCAAATTTCTGGTATGATGAATGTTCGTAACGAAGGGTCATCGTGGCAGTGATATACTCTAAGGCCGGTGTGTCGAGGTGTTTGAACATGATCATTGCTATACCGTCTGGACCAAGTGCTTTTGAGTTTTTGGCATTCTTTATGGCCATGGCAACTTCTGTGGTAGTGATGTGGAGATGTTCATCTACCTTAGTGTTTTGGATGTCTCGTGTGATTTCGCGCTTGAGTTTATCCTTAGTTGGGTGTTCGACGAATTGTTTGTTGAATAGGTTTGCGCATTTCTTGTCGTCACTCACGGTAGAGTTGCCAAACTTGATAGAAACCCTCCCTTGAGTTTTAGTGGGGTTTGATAGGTTTCTAACAGTGTTCCAGAGTTTGCTCACACCAGTGTTGGAATTTAGTTTTCTTAGATGTGAGTGCCATATGCCTCTCCTGTGGTCGTTGACCTGTTTGACTATGATGCCATTAAGGTCGTTTATCCGTGGGTCACATGGGTCTGCACTTCTAAGTTGATCCCTTGTTTTTGCCAATTTAGCCGCAGATGTTGGAAAGTTGGGTTTTAGGCTGGGAACGCGGCCTGGTGGAATGTTTCTCTTAGGCGCAGTGAGAATAATCCGTCTGAGTTGTTTTCAGCCATATGTACATCACTTGGGGCGGTGAGACTAGCAAAAGCCTCGCTGGTGAAAAAGCTGGTGGTAAAGCTGTCCCAGTCAGCTTTGTTGAAGTTAGTGTACGTCTTCTTGTTGGGATGGATGAATTTCGACGGCATATCCAGAGTGAGTATAATTGGCAGGTGATCAGATGATATTGTGAGGATTGGCTCCCATGAGATGTCATTAATAAGTACAGGGCTGGCGATGGAAATGTCAGGTGAACTTGTGCAGGATCCAGTGATACGGGTCGGTTTGTCATCATTTAAAGGGCAGAAATCCGAATCATCCAGTTGGTCGGCGATGATGTTACCTCTGGTGTCGTTTTGAAGGTTGGAATGCCATAAATCGAGGTGGGCGTTGAAATCACCGAGTAGGAGGGCGTTTAATAGGGGGCTGATATTGACTTTGTAACCGGTGGGTCAGTTTGAGACAGGTGGAATGTAGATGTTGTAGATTTCAAAGTCAATATTTCCTAATTTAACGATTATCACTTGTAGCTCCATGGTGTTATCGGCGGAAGTGATATCAACGACGCTGTATGGCAAATTGTTGTAGATGAGGAAAGCCAAACCTCCTCCTGGGTTTCTTTCACGGTCTTGTCTGATGACGTTGTAGTTCTCATATGACCTGAGTGAGTGAGTAGAGTTGAGTTTGGTTTCATGTACTGCCGCAATCTGGATGTGGTGTCTGTCCATGAAGGCTGTTAGTTCGTCGATTTTATGCTGGAGTCCATTGCAGTTTAGTTGGACTATCTTCCTGCTGTTGTAATTTGCATCGAGGATACGTGGAGTCAAATTGGGTGGAGCGGGCCGTACAGCATTTGCCGGGGTAAAAGGTGATATTTGTTGGGAACCTTGGTTGGGTAGCTGGTGACTGGATGAGCCTTGCCCTCTGTTTCTACACCGGATCGCTGTGTATGATAGTGTCCATTGATGAATAATTTTGGCCGACTCCATCAATTCTTGTAGAGGCTTCAAGTTCACTACCAGAGTAAAGCAGTAAAGTTTGGGAACTAGGTGATAATGTCGAACCGGTTCATCTTGTTTCGCTCAGTCCTAATATCGAAATTCTATATGCGGTCATTTCTCGTTCGACTTCCATGAGTCTCGTACTACTGCACTCGCCCCACATGGTTCGAACGTTCCAAAAACCAATCGTAGTCCGTTGTTTGTAGCCAAAAGTCGTTGTCGGTAAATCAGTCCGTGGTATCCGAGGCTCGTTCAATGTTTCGAGTGTAATTTAGCTTCAGGTATGCAAGTTACAAACCTACATACCCTATCCCTCAAGTCGCCTTCTACGACAAGCCGGGAACGCTGTGGCAAATGTATACAATTGAGCGTAATCAATGTCGCACGTGATTGCAAAGATTTGTACGAGACCCATGAGAGTTTTATTCTCCCCTGTCTCTTTATTCGCTTTCTACGGCACGCGGGGGAAAGCAGTAGCACTATTCTTAACCCATGCCACAAGGCCAAGAGAGAGCATTATGGCCATATAATATTTTTCTGTCAATGACCCGTACTATCTATTAACATCATTTGTAACATCAGGTAGGAAAAACTATACATTAACTATACTATGAAATTGGTGGAAGCATCCTTAAAACCGCTATATGCCCGATGCCCGAAAAAATCTTTAATTTTTCCCCACTGTGTTGCGTGTTATTACATCGACCGCCATACAATCTGCTTGTCTCCTCAACTAGAATTCCTGTTGGGATCATTCCAGCAACGACGTTGTTCGGTACGCAGAGCATATTCTCAAATGCGCACCTTCGATAAACTGAGCTTAATTTCTGGGCGTTCCCAGAGGAATCTAGTGAACAGCCCAATCTGGTGAAGCATACATTAGTATTAGTATGGATGTAACAACCTTGACCAGCAAAAATCTCCTGCTTGATTTTGGGCCGCATATATTTGGCATAATCCTTGCTAAAGCCACGGTGGAGACCGCCGCTTTTCACATACAGACTTCAAATGCTCTCTCTCTCTCTTCAGTGTCGAATCTTTCATAACCCCAAATAACTAAAGGCATTCTTGGAGGTTTTGATATTGTTTCCTACTACGTATAGTATAGTCGGTGATAGGCACCCTTTTTCTTCCAACACCGATAACAGTCGGTTAAAGATAATGCTCTGAAAGAGTTTTCCCAACTTGTCGAGCAGGCAGATTGGGAGATATGAGCTTGGCTCTCCAGCCAGATTATTTGGTTTGGGAAGGGGCACCAAATTTTGCCATTTCCGTGATATTGAAATGGTCTAGCGGTTAGTGCAATCTTCAGTGCACAGCACTGAAATAAATGTTATTAAATTCAAAATGCATCGTACGAGTACGTATAATGTACTGCTTTATTTCATTTTTTATCAAACGAAATGATGGTCCCCGAACAAGTTGCAGCTAGCTGTTTCAATTATTTCAAATATTTGTATTGACATTGACACGTTTTTGGAAAGCTGACAGCACGCGTAAGTTTTTCCAGTGGTCTGCAGACTCCATGTCATATAATTTTTTTTAGTAATACTACATTAAGAAATATTTTTAAAAAAAATTTAAGAATTTTTTTTTTATTTAAAATTAATAATTTCGAATTGTGATGGGTTTTTGAAATTTTAAATGATTAAGAAATGTCTCCTATAGTGTTGACTAAAATCCAAAAATAAGTTTAAGCCCATTACCTTAGTAGTCTTTTTTAATTCTTACTTTAAATGGCAAAATTCTAGGTTATTTCAAAAAAGCCTAAAAATGCATATATCTCAGTGACCATTGAAAATCGGCCTAACATTTATGGCCTCATTTTGTTGCATTTTGACCCTATTATAACGAGTTGCAGGGAATAGGTCGACTTAACCAATAACCCTGTATAGGAATATGAACCATCTGCTCTGACGAACCTTGTCCCACGGACATCCATCCGCTCATGGCGAGGGAACAGGACCGAGACAATATTGTGGAGCAGTGTTGGACACTTTACTTGTGGTGCTTTTCACTCTATCTGTACTGACATGTTTTCCGCAAAACCTTCAATTGGATCACTTTGAAGAAAGCTTCGTTGAAGAGTGCCTCGTCAAATCTCTTTATAGGCCACCCAATGGTCTGGATCTTTGGTCGATTTACTCTGTTTGTTACAGTGTACAAAATTGCTTGCTCACTGACGTGCCAATGCGTAAACGGCGCCAACGAACTGATGCCTGATGACAAATGTAAGATCAATAATGGATCCCCTCTTAAAAGTATTACTATCCCCTGAGTTCGTGGGAAAACGCGTACCCTCCCTGACCTATTTATTCCCGGCTACAACATTCTGTGGTCCCCGGAATTACCACACGGCTTTTCGTACTCGCACCGTGCACCAGTCCGTCTAGAAGATCCTGTGCTGCTTGGCAATGACTCAGATTCAGCTGCAGGAACCGATACAGAAGACACTTGACTCCTCCCGTTTGATGGTTCCAATTCTCCTTATTAGCTTCCTGGCATAATATACAATTAATCCCACAAACTGATGCTTTTTTGATGCTATATGCTTTCGTGGCTGACATTTCCTTCAGAGGTTGAGCCTTTTTCCTCTTAAAAGTTTGGAAGGAAAGTCTATTCTACTTCACTCCTCCGTTTTAGTCTTCTTGGTTGCTTCGGGCGAAGTCTGCACTTCCTTATCCTATTTCTTTTTTTGATTTTTTCCCGCATTGTTGCTCCTTGGCACCATTGTACATGATGCGTATATTTCTCACCTTTCCCTATACGGCTACTTGCATATTTGGTCTGAACTCCACGAATTCCATGAGTTATACTATCAACTCACCCAATTTGCTGAACATGTATGTTTCGACCGTCGGCTTATATTATCATTCGCACAACCCTTTGCCAGGATTGACAGTAGTTGTTGCAGGGAAGCCCTGCTTTTAATAAGAGAGCCTGCTTGTTCACTTTCGCAGCCGTGGGCACTGGGTTTTCAACGCCTTGCACCGTAAGTTTTTTCTAGAATTTCACCTGACCACGCATACCTTGGCATATGCTGCTCCACCGTGGATTAGGTTACAGTCACAGTGCATGACTCCAGCAGGGCCATCGATCAGGATTTGAGAGTATTGCTAAAATATTTGCGGACAGCTCCCGCAGGCGAACATGTCCTGTATCCGGACGATTTTCTTGGCCCCAACAATTTTGTTCATATTTTAGAACAAAATCCATTCCACTAACTGGACGCTCTACTGGCCGGACCCGGACACTATGCTACATACATTTCTTATGAATCAGCTCCCTTAAGCGGACAGAAACTTAATTTTCAGTAGACTTTCTGAAAATAATTAAAATCAAATATGCTCAGAATAATGAATAGGGTTTGTTTTTGTAGATTTTCTGCTCGTAGTTCGATATCGATACTAAGCATTTGTGTATTGAATAAGGGATGTCAGAAACGATTAGACCAAAAAATTGTACTTTCGCATGGGAGTACGGGTTACTTTAAGTTTTTTTCTTTCGATTTTTAATCGGTTGTGTAACTTTTTGGTTTTAACCGGAATTTGAACTTCCATTAATATTTACGGATAAATTCTTAACTGTTCACTAGGAAAATTCAAGAGTGTGAAACAGAAAAATAGGAATAGGTCAATCTTTATTGCACCGTCTGGAGATTACACAAATATAATTGGACTCGCTTCGTTGATATATCAAATATTACTTATTTCTGTGCTGAGATTGATGATCATATGGGTATAGTCATATGATAGGGTAGTTTTGCGTATACCGGAAAAATTGCTTCTGGGGCAGAGCACGGGGTCTTTTCGTGCGATTGAAAGGCATTAAAAGCTGCAACTGACGCTCGGCTCCAAATAAATTTTGTTCTTACCCAACTAGCTAAACTGCGATCAAAAAAAGAAAACAAGATGATTGAGCGGTTTTTTACATCCCTAAATTGTTGTTTATGTATTTCTATCAGTTTTTCCTATTAAAAGTTGAACAATTTATCATTAGACGAATATTTGCGCATTGTTCATTGTAAAGGTTCGAAAAACAAAAATGAATTAACGCTACAACTACACTTTCATTGTTTTAATGTTCCTTAAGTTATCGTGTGTTGAAGCAACATTTTTGACCCTCTCTCGCAAGCGGACATCTCCCGTGGCCGGACAAAAATCCTAAAGCCATCAGTGTACGTCCACGGGAGCTTTTACTGTATTTCTAAAATAATGTAAATACAATACACTGTACCATCTGCCATATAGGGGACATATATCGAAAATATGAAAATTCTCTCTATGATTCCAAAATAAGCCTGAACTAGATCTCGTGGTTTCATAAAGGTCAATTTTTTCCAAACATAGCAGTTTTTTTTGTGGTGCAGGTAATAACGTATTTTGTTGCTGTTACAGTGTAAAAAGAAAAGAATCTGACATTTGCAGTTACAGTGGATAAACAATTACCGCAAAAGTGTACGTTTTTAGACTTTTCCTTTAGTTACAAATAACTCTAAAAACGCCATTGTTTTTTTTTACATTTTCACTTGCAAATAGTAATAAAGAGACCATATTTTGGATATAAAAGACTACTACCTGCGATGCTAGAGAAAAATTTGGTCCTGGTGAACGTTTTTTACTTGGCACTGGCGGGGCATTATTCGCGGGTCCTCCTGAGTTTGATCCTTTCCTTTTCCGTCGTTTATTTGCTGGCCTTTGTGCATCTAAAAATAATATATACTCAATATCATGATGATCGAAAAATGCTCCGATACACAAATTAGACAAACATGTGAGAAGACTGGAAATCATCAAAAAATAAATTAATTATATAAGCTCATATAATGAATCACAACAGACCGAATTAAACCCCGTATTAAAGCATGTAATGTAATATCTCTTTTTTTTCCAGTGCATCTGCTATCACAGACTATACATAACACATATATAGATTTACAACGATAATAATTTGTCTATGTGTTGGATTAAGATAAAAAATGTTTATAAAATACCTCTCTTACCCGGCGGAGCCACCATTCTTTGCCACTTTTGGAATAGGGTTGTTTTTAGACAATCACGAGGGCTAAGCGCATACGCTTTATGCCTTGACATTAATTCCTGCATTGGTTCTAGTATTACACACAACTGAAAACATAAATAAAAATAATGAGTATATGGGAAACTCATAAGAAAAAAAATAAGACTTTTTGAAAAAAAAAAATGCAATAAAGTGAAGTGAAAAATAGCGGCATTTGAATTTGCCTAGCGTATACTGTTCTGCAAAAATATATTCGAAAACATTATCATCTGAGGATATACCGTTGATGACGCATTGACAGTCAACTATAAACACCAACAACTCCTTGTTTGCCGGAGGAGTAGAAGTCAACGGTCGTGATTAATTGAACAAAAACGAATAGTCAATATAGATCAATTCGGACTCCCCTTGATCAAAGAGAAGAGCACAGGGATGATTACTAAATAAGAAAAAATAGTAGAAAAAGAATCGTATCCAGTCACATCTATTCTTTTCCTTGCCGGTATAGTAACCGCTCCATGATGTCTCTCGGCCTGTGGTGTAGGCCGTTCACATTTCTACAGGCAGATTTATTCTGGATCGTGCCGAGACTAATGCGTTGTTATTTCTTTTTCATTTGATACATCTATGGATTCTTCAACCTGCCTCTGGCCTTGGGTCCATCAATTGGTACATCCATTGATATCGTCTTTTTCGCGGACATATCACAGGGACGCCTTTGAACGTGACATTTCCAATCCAATTGAGCTTCGAGCTTTTTGATGGTTGGGTGGTCAACACCATTTGTTTTTATTTTTTTTTTTTTTGCGATAAAGACACGTTAAAATCAGGTTTGATGAAATTGATGCAACAAAAATTTGCTAGAAGAACCAGAATGGGGGGTTGGGTTTGTACGGCAGCCCTATGACTCAATGATCCAATCCTATTGCATTCATTTATACATAAGTTTTGTGGCGTCAATAGAAACACATTTGTATGAGGTTTGAACCTGGAATGTACGCACCCCAATAGGGCGGGGGCCTTAAGGGTACTCCTGGATAAGGTCGAGAAAGAAAATTTTGAGCATAGTGGCACTCTAGGAAACAAATTGGCTCAATAGTCAGATTGAGGACCGGAAATCGTAGACTATTTTCAAAAGGGCAACAAGGAGCTGGAGTAGCGTTCATTTGAAGCCGCACGTCATCGAGTTCAAACCTATAAACAAGCGGCTGTGCGATTCCCATTAAGTCCCGGTTCTTCAATCTCTGCCTCATAAATGCATATGTTCCCACTGAAGTCAATGAAGACGCGGTAAAGGAAGAGTTCTACAAACGCCTAGAAACTCTGTTCGATTCACTTCCAGCAAACGATGTTAAGTTGCTGCTAGGCGATTTAAAACCAAAATCGGCATAGGGGGATTTACTGGAGGCCACAGTCTCTATGAAGATTCCTTTGATAACGGCCACTTATAGACTTTGCGACCGGCAGAAATCTGTTTATTAGAATGTTTCCTAGGTCAGTAGTTTTTACAGTTCTTTTTATTCAAAATACAGGAATTAGGAGGTTCCTTATACTTTAAAATTTTCTTTATTGGTTTGATATACGGCCATTTGAATGATGCGACGGTGGTTGCTTACACGGCCGCCTTTGAGGAAAAGGTATCCCCTGTGCTGAATACTATTAGCAAAAAAGGCGCCCTTGAGATTTGGGATGAACTCAAAGGTGTCGCAGAGGAGGTTGTGGGTTATAAAGCCCGGCGAGCACGAAGCGATAACTTTGATGAAGAATGTCAAATATATGCCAAAAAATTAAGCATATTAACGATGAACCCAGCGCGCATCCCGAGCCAAAAAAGCATAATATGACGAGCTCCGACGAATTTCGACTAGGTTAATTAGACGTAAGAAATGTAAGCATCTTGACGAGCAGTTGATGCAAATTAAAAAAGAGCTAGTCGGAACAGCCTTTGTAAGGATAAGGATAGCAATATCATCATCGAAACCGTAAATAAACGCTGGGCCTCACATTTCGACGAGCTCTTCAATGTTCAGTCGAACACCCCTATCCACGTAGCTCTGGAGCAGACGGCTGATTTAGGCACTCCGAGGCCACTCCCTACAGCAGAAGAAGTTGATCTTGCCATGCAATCATTTAAACGTAACAAAGCATCGGGCGCTGACGAACGGCTGAAGCACGGTGGAATCAATTATATATACATATATACACACATTACTCATGAAAATATGGAACGACGAGATTGACGCAAAAGTATCATCTGTCCAATCCACAAAAAGGGGGATAAGTTGAAACATTGGCGAATACCAAGGCGGTTCAACGACCGATCAGCTTTTTACCGTGAAGCTTTTGCTCCAGAAGTGCTGGAAATATAACATCGACGTATACCAAATCTTTGTTGACTTTAAGCAGGCATACGATAGTATCGATCGAAGTGTACTGTACAACATATTGCTGCATTTTGGTATACCGGCAGCTAGTGAGACTCATAAGGAGGACGATGGCTAACACCATCTCGCAGGTCAGAGTGCAGAATAGACTCACTGACCTATTTGAAACTCGAACTGGACTCAATCAGGGCGATGGACTGACGCCGACGCTCTTCAACCTTGCTCTGGAGTATGTAATTACAACCATGGATAGCAGCGGAACGATTCTAATCAAGTCGACACAATTAGTAGCGTACGCCGACGACATCATGTCTCGACGTTTCGAGATGCAGAAGCCTTCCGCAGAAAAAGTTGGACTACATATCAACGAGAATAAAACCAAGATCATGATGCAATCAAATAAAGCGACGGATACAACTAACTAATAAGTGTTATTTCGGTCTTCCTAATAATGAAATCGAAGCTGGTGCGCAGGAACACGAAGCTCCACGTGTAAAAAACGATCATCCGACCTGTGCTATGCTTTTCGCTGCGAAGCATTTACCTTAACCCGAAACTCTGAAGATCTGTTCGCCACATTCGAGCGAAAGCGAAAGCTACATGTGTCGAAAACTGTGATATTGCAGCGACTGCAATGGTCGGGACATGTACAAAGGATAAACGACGATCGCATGCCCAAAAAGTTGATGAACACGCAACAAGTGGACGGAGCCAGATTGCTTGGAAGACAGTAAGCTCGATGGGACAAATCATTAGGTGAGGACGCCCATCAGATGTTGTACTTCTGGTAATGAAGGACCAGGTCGTGTGACCGCAAAAATTGGAGTTCAACCACAAAGGCGGACAATGCCCGACGTCGGGATATATGTAGTACCATAAACAAGAAGAATTCACGTCCACTCCGCTAAGTAATTTCCCTGAGAAAAATATAGCTATTTCTGGTTAGATTTGTATCCCCCAGAAGGCGGGAAAACAAATTTAAAAAATAGAATAGTACAAAAATGTAGTGCAGATTATGTTTTTGTACATACTTTTGATGATTGTAGACATGATAATGAATGTCGTTTGACATTAGTCTTACATTGCATTCACATACCATCTTTGCCGTTTACATCTGTTTGCCTCCTGGCGGAGGAAAATATATCAAGAATTCGCTTCAAATTTGAAGTCCGCTCATAACATAACATTCCCTACGCCACTGATTATGTTTAGGGTGGTACACGAGAGCCTGACAATTTTTAAAATGTCATAAAAATGGAAATGGAAATTCATGCTAAAAATTTTTGTGTCACTAACATTTTCAGGGATTTAGTTGACAACCCTTTACGAAAATGTATGCCAAGGAATGTTGCTCATTTTAATCACTAAACCTTTGGAGACGTTTTCGGAACTTGTCATAAAATCTTTCCGGCAGGTCCACTTCAATTTCCATTCGGTACCGACGACTATCATTTGGGAAGGATAGCAACACGGTAAGCATTCCATTCCTTCAAAAGCGTTTTAGTTTGAAAGACAAATCAGTGGACCATTGAACACTGTTTATGCATATGATGTGTTAAAGCGTAAAAACCTTTATTAACCTTCCATATTCTCGGACCATATTGCATTGTCTAAAAAAATCGAGCAAGACGGTTTCAGCAAACCGAGACCACAGTACATACTGCGACAGCCGCAATACCAGTCTTTTGCAAATAGCTTCTCGGCAGGGTCATATCAAAAATCTTCGTCGGTCCCTCGACTTAACCAGATTTGACTATTTTCTTTTGGTTTTTAAAATTGTTGGGTAAGGTTACGAAACAGAACTGTTGCGTATGTTCCGAAAACATGTTTGCCGTTCTGATCTCCTATCTGCCATTTTGCGGAAAATCTGCGATTCTTTTCGTTTACATGTTTCACAAAGACAGCTAAACGAAAAGAACCGGGTTCTCTTTTCTTGTCTCGGCGGTAACACAATTCAAGATAAAGATGCTTGTAAAATGCAAAAAAATAGACTGAGACATTATCGCGAAAACGGGCGATGCGCCTACACCGCAGGTCGTGCGATGCGACGTCACGTAGCGGTATAAGCAGGCAAGAAAGAAATGATTTTTAACCTAAGGAAGAAATCTTAAATAATTGTTCCGTGTTTCCTTTTATAAAATATTTCGGGAGCTGGGAATATTATTATTAATTCTTTTGCAGCATGGCTTTGAAGTAGCGGTTAATTAAAAAAAACTCACAGATAAGACAGGAGAACAATTTTGACACTTTTTTCTGTTTTCTTGAATTTTGCATCTAATTTATAGTAAAACGCTGATTCCAAAAATGCAATCCATTTTTCCCCTATACGTCAGGTTTTTGAAATATCGGGGTTTTTCTAATTTTACGGAAAGTTACAAAAGGCCCCCTTGAAAACAACTTTTTTTAAAAGCTACGGGGATGCATCCTTGTACAGGACCTTCTAGTAATTTGTCGCTAACTGGATTTTTGTTAAAAGTTGTAAATTTCTTCGGCCATTTTTAAGGCTCTTTTATGGGAAAAAATGCATTTAAAAGCCTCTGCTCCAGTAGATTACCCTATTATTGTGCTCTTAATTTGTGCAATGGAAGCCTCTACTATCCCTCGTCAAAATGTCTCAACACCCCGGACTCATTTTGCTGTCTATGTGGCAGTTATACATTTCTAAGTCAGACGGCAAAAATAGGCCCCTTTGTCCACAAGACATATCTTGCCTACTTCAAAGCTCCAATTTGCAATCAGGAAAAATGGTGGGTCCATTATAAAGTGTGTAAAGTGGATATACAAAATATCCGTGCTTTTTGTGCATGTGGGAAAGCAGAGCTCGCGATGCTGCTGGTGATCCGAATATTGTTCATGAACCGCTTGTGGATCGACAAAAAATCATTTTCCCGCCGTTGCATATAAAACTAGGCCTGATGAAACAATTTGTAAAAGCTTTACCTTTCTTCTTCCTTGCCTCGTTATTTATACCGCTCCATGGTTTCGCGTTGCTCGACCTGCAGTGTAGGCACTTTTTTTTTCGCCACTTCGTCTCTTGCACGCACATAATGTCTATCCCCCTCCGCTTCATGATATCTTCTATCTCCTCGCTCTTTGACGTTATGGAACCGTAAAAGCTTTACCAACAGAAGGAAATTGTTGTAAATATATTCTGTCGGCACTTCCTGCGACATCATATACGAGAAAATAAAGGCTTGTGTATTTGACGGTCCACAGATTCGGCAGCTTCTTAGAGATACACATACAGATACATTTTATTGAATCAATAGAAGAAATTGAAAAGACAGCATGGCTGGCATTTGAGAGTATAGTCAACAACTTTCTAGGCAATATACGTGCATCAAATTATGAGATAGTAATCGAGCAACTATTGGACAGTTTTCATAGGCTTGGCTGCAACATGAACATCAAAGTCCACTTTTTACACAGTCATCTAGATGAATTTCCGGAAAATCTTGGAGCTGTGAGTGATGAGTAGGGAGAGCAATTTCATCAAGATTTAAAAATCATGGAAACTCGATATCAAGGCAGATGGGATGCGAATATAATGGAGGACTATTGCTGGGACATAAAACAGGACTGTCCTGAAACTGAACACTCCAGAAAAAGGTACAAACGAAAATTTTTGCCATAGTTTTGTTTTTAACTCTTAGGTAATATTGTTAAGATGTAAAATCAATATTTATAAATAAAAAAATAGTAACGGGTTTCGTTTGTTTTGATTTCAATGAAGGAAAGATTTGTATGGGGGCCAAAATTTGAGCCCCCTGTATCTCAAAAACTGGACGTATAGGAGAAAAACGGATAGCATTTCCGGAATCTACCACCAAAAATTAGCTAGAAATGCATATCAAATCTAAATAAACAAAATGTGTAATAGTTAATAATTAAAAATAAAAAAATATATAGCCAAAAGAAACATTTAAAAGAGCAACATTATTAACGTGAATATCGAAAAATTTATCAATTTAGTAGAATTTTGTTCGCTTGGAATCAATATATCACCACTCACGCGTAGATAGTTAAGCGTTGAATTTGTGATCCCTTGTCGTGTAATATTTTTGGAAATTTGTTCGAGTATCGCAGGATCAGGTGGTGAGGAATGCATTCCAATAACATTTCTAGGTATAAGTTCACGATGTGTTCGCACACTCATATGCCACGACTTTATTCTCATATAATCGTCATACATAAATTCTAGTATTAGTCGGCCTTCTGTACAAACCTGAAAAGAAAGCGAAAAGGTATTATGTAACTATGGTAAAAGGACGTTTAAATAGAGAAAAACAATCAATATACAATGTATACATGTACATACTTTTGTAAACATAGGTTTCCCGTGATGTGTTACCATTGTACATTGGTCACAGTCTAATGTAATTGATGTATTATGAAAAGATTCCTTGGTATGTTTTAAATGGAAATACAATTCAATTACTCCTCCCTCGTATATACTTCGAAAGTATCGTGGTATTAACGTCCTTCCTATTGCTGAAATAGGAACAAAAAAGAGGAAACACATTATAAAGGGTGATTTTTTTTTAAACTGTAAAAAATAAGACAACAAATTAAATTTTAACCAAAAATTTTAATTTTTTTATACCCTTTACTCGTTGAAAGAATTATATATTAGTATAATAAATGTCATGAAGTTTGTAACGCAATGAAGAAAGCATCTCCGACCATATAAAATATGTATACATATATGTATACAAGGTGTCCGGAAACTGACGCATAAACGCACCAATAAACTAACCACACTAAAATCGGATAAGAGGATTGGTTTTTACAGAGCTTCAAAGTAAAATTTTTGTGATTTGACCCAAAAACTAATTATTTTACCATCTCAATTTTCTCCAACTTCCGCCAAGGTGTAGTATTTGTACGATTCTTTTAAAAATTGGCGCATAGTCTTACGATCATATTTCTTATATCATTTCATTCCATTATTTCCAACAGTTTTAAATGCCTTAAGTGCAAAAAAGGGTTAGGGTTATTTTTGGCAGGCATTCGGTGGCTCAGTGGTAGAGATGACACTCTAACCCTGAGTTGCTGGAGCGTGGTTTCGAATCCCACTGTGCCCATGGTAGTCTAAGAAAAATGGCATATTTGGTCGGCAAAAATCCTACATCGGATTTTTTTTGGATTATGGTTGGGAATGGTCCCCAGATTATGGCATTAAAAGTCTCAACCGATCGGGGGTCCGCAACCTTAAAAAAAGGGGGAAAGGGGGGCATTTTTTCGTTTTTTTGCGATTATTTCAAAAACAGTCAGAGATACAGAAAAATAGTCCGAGGACGAAAAAAACTACATAAAATTATCTTTGCAATGATATATAACACATTAGAGTTTAATTGAATATTTCGGCGTTAGAATAGAACATAAATTAGAATATTTTCATTTTAGACCTTTTTTAAAAGCTCCATAACTTTTGAAAGAACGCTAGTTCAGCCTTAAAATTTTGTATAAGTATTCAAAACAAGTTTAAGATAATTTTAACGTAAACATTGAGTCGCTCCGGTCAAGGACCTCCATTATCCCCCCATTTAAATTTGTCAAAACGGCATATCCATAACTCCCCCCAAAATTGGAGCAGAGTACTAAATTTTGGAGCTTTTAAAAAAGGTAAAAAATGAAAATATTCTAATTTATGTTCTATTCTAACGCTGAAATATTCAATTGAACTCTAATGTGTTATATATCATTGCAAAGATAATTTTATGTAGTTTTTTTCGTCCTCAGACCATTTTTCTGTATCTCTTACCGTTTTTGAAATAATCGCACAAAACCGAAAAAGGCCTCCCTTTCCCCCTTTCCCCCCTTTTTTAAGGTTGCGGACCACCGATCGGTTGGGACTTTCTATGCCATCATCTCGGGACCATCCCCAAGCATAATCAAAAAAAAAATCCGATGTAGGATTTTTGCCGTTCGATGGCCATATTTTGGTCCAATTTTCTTAGACTAATGGATGTTTATGTCTTTAAAAAATGCTCCTACGGCAGCCGGTTCTACGATAAAATCGTCCCGGAGCTACCAGTTGTTAATACAACGGCCAAGAGCCGCCAATTCCCCTCGATTCAAGAGAAAAAACTCTTGAATCGCTACTACACCAACTAACTATGCAAAGTAAACATTGAATTGAATGTTTACCGTCGATATCTTTGGAATCCTTGAGTCCAGCGACACGATCAAGGTGTCGCTGGACTCGTAAGAAAATTCTCTAAGGTGGCGTCGGGTCATCTTTCCTGTGAAGCTCACATGGGCGTCACCCAAGTAGAACAAAATAACCTTGGATACAACCCGATTTTTGGTTATATTTTAGTTAAATATTGTTACTAAAGTGAGCATTTTGTTGGACTCTAAACTTAAATTTTTGCTACAAAATTAACTAGATTTTCATTTGGGACAATTTGTTCTTCTGAAAACCTTAATGTTGTCTTTGCAACATTTTTGTTCAAAATTCGACTCAATTGTTGTTCTTTGGACAATTTTGTTATAAAAGAACGTAATTGTTACAAATACAACTTGGTTTAAATTATAACACAATTGTTAGAATTTGAACCGTAAGTATCTTTTTGATATTTGCAATTATATTGTATACAAATTATGTTAATAGCATTTTTGACATAAGAAAAAAAAAGATAAATAAAACATCGCATGATCAATCTTCCGGTCGCCATGTATTGTGCGTGAAGTACATATATACATACATACTTCAGATTTAGAGAACATGAAGTATTTCCCTTCTGGCGCAATGGCAATGGTGACAAACTAGCACGCAAGAGGACCAGGTTCGACTCCGGTTTGAAGCAAATAGATAAAAAGGTAATTGCCTTGGATAAAAAGGTAATAATATGTCTGAGATAGAAAGTTCTAAGGTAAATAAAATTGTCAATTCTGAAAAAGAAAAAGTGTGAAATTTTAAATTTTTTTTAGCATAGGAAATTGTAGTTATATTCACAACGATTTTGCAACAATAATGTCTGAAAGACAACGACATTATAACAATAATGTTACGTTTATAGCCAGGCAAAAACCTCTTTCTTACGGTTTAGCAAACGTTTTTACAACCATTTTCCTAACAATATTGTCATATAACCATAGTTGTATTACGGTTATATAGCCGTTTTACAGCTCGTTTGTGCTACTTGGGCAAGGATAACCGAGATAAATACAATAATTCACAAAACGTATGTTTTTATTAGTTGTCAACCTAGATGTCGGCCACAGCAATTTCACGATCAACTTTGAACTATGCACTTTGGAAAATCGTCGTCTTTTACTCATTCACTACCGATACCATCAAACAGTTCATTCAAAGCTGAAATGCTCAATCGGTCAATATCTAAAGAACTCATTCCAAATCTACATCTTTTTCGGGTACACCAACATCAAGTTGTAATACACTGCGCCTGTAAAATAAATTATTTTAATAAAATGACATTAAGCAGCGAATATTCGCGGAGGAAAAAATGCTGCAAAACTGGCGAATATTCGCGTTGGTGTGAGCATCTCCATACAACGCAATGTGATACAATTTTGATGCCGCGAATATTCGCTGAGGCGCCGGTGTGGGGGACGCTTAATGCAGCAAACATAATTTAACGACTTTGTGCATTGAATTGTGAAGTGTGCCTCATCTTATTTAAGACATGGATTGGATTTTCCATTAGTATTCGGGGGAATTCCTTTAAGAAAATCCTGAAATGTGATACCCATGTTGTCTACTTCCAGAACGAAAAAAAGGATATTCCGTCCTGATCGACTGAAGAAACAGTATTAATGTGTATCATACTATATTTGTTACGGACAAAGCTAAAAATTATTTTCAACTTTAGAACGACACTCATCATGCCCATACCCTGCTTCCTGTAGAAAATGTACTTGCATATCTTATTTCAAACAACACACATACTTACAAGCAATTTCTTCTTTTGGGATAAGGATTCTTTCATTTGGGATAAAGATTTTTTCGTTTAGAATATGGATTTTTTCATTTAGGATATGGATTTTTTCATTTGGGATAAGGATTTTTTCAATTGGGAAATACATACGATCAGCATGACGAAATGAGTTGATTGGACGATGTCCGTCTATTACGACGTTTACAGTTTAAAAACTATGAAACTGAAATTTTGCACACTTGCTTCTTTTTGTTGCAGGCAGTTTGTATGTTTGAATCCCTAAAATCGGACAATGGGATCATGGGGCTGCCTCTTATAAGAATGAGCTATCCGAAATATCACGATTGAGGAAAACTAGAAAAGTTATCCAAAAAGAATCATCTTTACCACAAAAAAACTACAAAGCGTGGCAGTATTGCACAAGTATAGCTCTTGAGGAGAGACGCAAAACACAACACAAATTATATGAATATTGTATTAGATATAAGATGAATTTGCAAATAAATTTGAATTTGAATTTGAATGCGAAACATGTCTTCTCCTTCTTTTAGCGGTGCAGAAACGCTCGACACTGAAGGGATCATTGCGGATTCGAAATATGGTTCGTCAATGTTTTCATCCGAAGTGTCAAGAGACAGAAACATAGCTGCTGCGATAAGGTTTCCCCCATAGTGAAGATCAGTGGGTGCAACGAAGTATTGAAACAAATGACTCACAGTCCGTTGGTTGCAAACACTACAAGACCATACCCTCGGGCCTGGATTTGTTTCAACACCGACGCGTATTAGTAAAATTGAGAGCAGTCACGTCGATATGTAATGCTGCTACCCGTGTGGATTAGCTGAAACTGGCCCTGTGAAGTAATACCAAAAGGTGGTTCCGCAGGGTATAGAGGTGACGAAAGATGTGTTTAAGAATAATCGGTAAGAATGCAACAAAGCTGCATGCTTGCTTCACGCGGCGGGCCTGAAAGACGGGGACATTGCATTTTAGTTTGAGACACACGACCTCAACATTTCTTACAGATAGTTTTTCCATATAGGCTAGGCAAACACTATACTTGTAAACATTTCTCGGGAAACAGTTTTTTTTTTAAGATTCATAGCTCGCAATGGGGGACAGGTACAAATCGGGTCTGTGGACATTGTACTCGTATATGGATCTATAGAACAAACCAATTTATTACAGTCCACCTTTCCGTATACGTTACCTTATACACATATTCACATCAATATTAAATGGTTTATACAAGTTACAAATTCGTTATAAAATACTTTATAGTGAACAGTACCGTTACAGAGGTATTCCCCAAAAATAGTTCATTTTGATGTTTGGCCCTTCATAAATTCCACCCTTCGATTAGTATTTTTAGGCATTTTATTTGCAGACACAGCTACGACATTATACTCCCCCGTTACAGACATATTTACGAAAAACCCTAAAATAATATCGTTTTTCTAGTGCCCTTAAGGGTGCACGTATTTATTTATTTATTATGACTAAACGGACTAATAGTCCCATATAATTCACAAAATTTACTTAATACTAATTGAGTTAAAAATAAAAGTTATAAATATTTTTGGTAAGAATAGTCAATCCAGCAAGTTTAATTCTTTATCAATTATTAAAGCTAGTATTCATGTACATATTTAATAATTCAGTTTAAAAGGTTTAAGATAGCATGTTTTATTACATCTCTATTATCGTGAAAAAGGTCGACATAAATAGATGACTTATTCCCAATTGTTTTTAATCTCTCAATTGGTGAAAATTGATGATAATTAGTTCTACAAATCTTTGTATGAAAAAATGCATTCAACCGGGTGTTAATCCTAGGAACTCTTAAGGTCAAATTCTGGAGTATATCAGGAGCGTCAATACCGTGGTTTAATACTTTGTATAGAAACATAGCATCCAATAAATCTCTTCTAACAACCTCTAAAGTATGCGCATTTAAAGAGACTAGTAAGTTTGAATAGTTAATGTTATTCCTAGTTATAAGCATTTTGTAGGCAACATATCGCAGAAATTTATACTAGGGGGATTCATGCTCGCTTCGTATATCAGAAATCCTCGTTATTGTGTATTTGAGTATTATAACATAACAACATTTGAATGAACGCCCCCAAAAATCCTAGTCGTATATGAAATACTATGTATGTTATACTATGCCACAACAATGAAACAGCTGATTTTTTGACAAAAAAATCAAAAATTTTCCTTTTATGTGTCATAATTATAATTTTAAATGAGAATTGCGAGAAAGTCTCTCTTTCCGCTCAATTAAAAACAACCTGGTTACTAGGAAAAAATTAATTTTATACGATTTTCGTATTTTCTGTCCCTATTCTGCCTAGATAGATAGATAATTGCTTTATTCATACAAATATAAATTAATTATAATTCTGTAATAGATTTCATTCAAAACAGTAAGGCGTGGCATGTAGCCGTCTACCTGATTAGTTTGACTATTTTTTGTTATAAATACAATTTGATTTACATTTCTTTACTTAACTATGTTTATTTTTTTTGTTTTTAAGTGTTTTATTATTAATTTGATTAAAAATATATTTATGTAATTCTTTTATATATTTTTTAGTTGAATTATTTCATTTAATTTAATAGTGCTTTAACTTTAAGTAGTATTATTTTTCGTTGTCGTTTTTAAAGATTTTTTTAAACGTTTTGGGAGCTCAGGGTGATAGAGTTCACGCAACTCCAGATTCTGCATGTTTATCTACCCTGAGCCCCCATTACGTATTCGATGTTAGAAACCTTCGTTGATTATTCGTTTCCGATATTTCAGAGCGATGTCGCAAAATTTATAGAGACCTTCCCAATTACTCCCATTCAGTAACACGTTGACTTCGGCTGTCAAAGCAAGACCTTCTAACCGCCTTCAACACCGGACAAATGCCTATAAAGTGTCTAATATCCTCCCTTGTTCTAAGGTTACACAGATTGCAAAGTATCGGTAGATCGGTTCTATGCGGTATAAAATTTAAGGGAAGTAACTCGCCCCTGGCTCTGAATATAGTTGATATTTTCTCGATAGGGAATTCGTTTCGAAAATAAGAGTTCTCCGTGAGATTATTTATTTATTTATTTAAATCATAAACGGACTATTGTCCTTTAAATAACAAGTATAAAAAATTTCATTGCTGTTTTAAAGTAATAACTTACATAACTAATGTATATTATGATTTATTTCACCTAGATATGCATAAAAAAGCTTAAGATTAATTAAAGGCAAGAACAAAGGAAATGAAAATTTTCAACTTCTAATAAAAAAAAAAAAAGACTATACAGTCGAACTTCCCTAAACGGACACTTCTAATAACCGGACATTTCTCATAAACGGACACTTTTATTTTACCCAACGTTTTTCCTTATATTTTACTAGAAAAATAACTTCCAATAGCCGGACACTCTCATAACCGGACACGGACAGTGCTTTTATACCCTTTCTGAACAAGAAAGTCTCTAATAAACGGACAGTTTCACAAATAAAATTCGAAATTCTTGCATTACAGAATTGTATCTCGAGCAAAGAAGTTTTGAAATTACCGGAAAATCGGTCTTTTGCGTAAAGCAAAATTCACTTTCCGGAAATCGCTGCACAAATCTTGTTTATCTCTCCGTGTAGGTGGAATTTCTTAGAGATTCAGGAGTTCAATTTAATCGTGCAGTTTTCTATTCTTTTAAAATATGAAAAAAATTAAAAAACAAATTTTTCTTTTGAAGAAAAAGTGCAAGAACAAGTCATTTTAGAATTCACGAAAAAATAGTGTTGTCGATCTGAAAAAAAAATTGAATTGGAAAAACACGGTTGAAATGAGACATCGTGGTTTTGAATGGATTCGCAGCGCAGTCCAAATTAGTTTTATAAAATGTTTTCCATTGTGAAATATTCTCATAAGCGGACACTTCCAATAAGCGGATAAAATCTCAATCCCCAATGGTGTCCGCTTATGGGAAGTTCCACTGTACTCATATATATTAGCCATTGCATAAACGTTACTCAAGCAGACAATTCAAAAAAGTAAAAAACGAATCTAAATAATAGAAACTAGATTTCAAATGTTTTTATTTTTAATATTCAATTAATTGGCGACTGGATAATATTTACCAATTATAAATAAATAAATCCGGTGACAAAAACTTTACTCAAACAAGTCATATATAAAAGAGCGCAGTTTATCCTTGTTTGTATTGAATATATCTAAATGATTTGAAACTAGATTTCCAATGTTTTTTAGTCTTTCAATTGGCGAATTGATAATGTAGTTACTCGTAAATGTTGGCAGATGAAAAAGTTCATGATGTCTTGTTAGTCTGTTAGGAATTCTAAAAGATATTTTATGGAGTATTTCTGGTGCATTAATGTGACCATTAACTATATTATAAATAAACATTGCATCATAAAATCTTCTCCTCACCTCAAGTGTGTTTAGTTTCAGTTGGTGTTGAATATTGAAATAATCAAGATTATCACACGATATGTGCAACTTAAAGGCCATGTATCTCAAAAACTTGTGTTGAATGTTTTCAATTTTATTAGCATGCGTATTATAGCACGGATTCCACAAAACAGATACATACTCCAATTTGCTCCTAACTAGAGATGTATATAATGTTTTGAGAGCATGTACGTTTTTGAATTCTGATGTATTTCTAATTATGAAACCCAACATTCTACGAGCCTGTTCACAGATATCATTTATATGGTCAGTGAAGTTTACTTTAGTATCAAACAATATGCCAAGATCTTTAATTAGGTTCACTTGTGAAAGAGGAACACTATTGAACGAATAAACAAACTGATAATTAGTTTTGCTTCTATTAAAAACAATATATTTACATTTTGCGAGATTGAGTTCCAAATTATTCAAAGAACAATAACAATAAAATTTATCTAAATTTACCTGAAGTGTTAAAATATCGTTATGATTGTTAATTCTTTTGAATATTTTACAGTCGTCCGCAAAAAGCAAAATCTCCACATCTTCAAAGACAGTGTTAATATCATTCAAAAACAATAAAAACAAAAGAGGACCCAAATGAGAGCCCTGAGGAACTCCTGAAGTAGGCATAAATTGTTTCGATAAAACACCGTCAATATTCACTATTACCGATCGATTTCTAAGGTAGTCATCTATCCAATCAATAAGAGACCCAAAGAATCCAATGCATTTAAGTTTTTTTTACAAGAAGTTCATAGTTAATTTTATCGAATGCTTTAGTCAAATCAGTGAACACCGAGTGAATTGCGAATGATCTAAAAATGATTTAGTAATGTAATCCTCATAAATAACCAAATTAGTAGCTGCAGACTTTCCTGAGCAAAATCCGTGCTGATTAGATATAATCAGAGGTCGCACTAGCGGAGTTAAAATATCAGTGACCAGGCTTTCGAATATTTTGGGAATACATGACAGAATATTGATTGGGCGATAGTTTTTGACATCAGCCTTATCACCCGACTTATAAATTGGCAGAACATAGCTTGACTTCCACTGGGATGGAAAGTGTCCAGAATCTAATGACGTGTTGAATAGATGAAGAAGTGGTTGTAACAAATTTAAAGCACACTGTTTTATAAACATAGGAGGTATTCCATCGGGTCCAGCAGTCTTTGAAGCATCTAAGCCCATTATTTTTTTTAAAAGAGTCTCACTATTTATTGATAAGCCAGATAAACTAAGAGTGTTATTCACCATGACCGGGTCATATTGGCAGTGTTCATTACTATAAACTTTCGAAAAGTTTTCTGCAAACAAATTAACCGTTTCTGATAGTTCAGAACTCCTAACTCCATTCAGATGCATGATGCCAGGAAATCCACTATCAATTTTACGGGAATTAACATGTCGCCAAAAGAATTTCATGTTTGTTGGAACTTGAGATTCTAATTTATATATATAACGTTGGAAATCTAGTTTTACTTGCATTTTACATTCTCTTCTTAAAATTGAGAAATAATTATAAAAATTTAGGTCACCGGTCTTTTTAAAATTCAAATGAACAATCTTCTTTTCGTGTATAAGATGTTTAAGTTCCGTTGAGAACCAAATTGGAAAGCTATCATTTATAGCATGACTACGTGGTACGTGTAAGCTTATAAGATTGTTGACTACATCATAAAAGTGAGACACGGCAACATCGAGTGGCAAGTATTTAAGTTCAGACCAATTAACTGATTGCAAATCAGCATTTAAAGAGATATAATTCGCCCTTTTAAAATCTAAAAAAGTTGAAAAAGTTCTATCCGTGGTTTTAAAGTGACGACATGGCAGATTTACAATGATTTCTAATGCCGGATGGTAAGAATCAATTGGTGTTACGGGAAAATTAGATTGAATTACATCAATATTATCTAAATTTGAGAATACTAAGTCCAACAAGTTTTCAGAAATATTTTTGATCTTATTATATTGAATAAAGTTTAGGAAAGCAAAAATATCAATAAGTTCTAAGCTTTTACTGTTACGATTATTTACAGACCATGAGTTAGATGACCAATTAACGTTGCCCAAATTGTAATCTCCAGTAACAATTAGGTTCGCTCCAGAGTGTGCTTCAGCAGTAGTCAAAATATCCTCTGCATGCATCTGATATGCTTCAGGTGCTGCATCTGGTGGTAGATAGGCCGTCGTAACTATCGTAATTAATGGTTTTGTTAAAATACGAACGAAAAGCTGTTCAATATTATTAAAATTGCATTTTATTAATGTAGTTTTTAATGATTTTTTTATGGCTATAAGAACGCCTCCGCCGTCTTTTTTAGAAGATGTATTAGCATTCCGATCACACCTATAAACTGTGTAGTTATTAAGACCGATTTCCGATGTATGAATATTATTATTAAGCCACGTTTCAGTAAAAATCACAACGTCATAAATTATTGTTGAGAGAGTAAGACTAAGTTCAGATAATTTAGATCGGATACCACGCACATTTTGATAATAAATAGATAAGTTCAGTTTTTTGTGGATTTACCATTAATTATTCGCGGCACATTATTAATATATTTTATTGTAGCGCCCGGGTCATTCTTTTTGATCACCTCAAGTTGGGATCTTAATGATTCAAGATGCTGGCGTTCACGAAGGGTAAGATCTCCAAATATCTTAATCTTGTTGGAGTTTAAATAGCGTTGTGCAACCTGACTCCTTTTGGCTTTAAGAACGTTTAGAGCAATTGATGAGCTTGATGTGATGACTTTCAGTAGCCTGGACTTGCTCGGGACTGGCTTTCCGATACGATGAATTTTGATGCTCGTTGAATCGACTTCAATATCCGGTGCAACCTTGGATATGATCTCCAAGACTTTTTGTTTATCATCAGTAGATTCTTCTTCAGGCACCCCATGTAGTATGATATTTGATGCCCGTTTCCTACGGTCTTCCAACTCCGACACAACATCTTCAACGTTAAATGCCGTTTGAGATGCAGCTTTCAACGTATTTACCTCATTTTTCAGGACAGCAAGTTCCGATTTCAATTCAATGAAGTTGTTATTAAGATTCATGATCAAACGATCTTTCTCAGTGCATAAGGTACAAACGAACAGTGGTGGTTTTTCTGGAGATTTCAATAATTTAACTTGAGAACGCGTTAGACCGGCACAAGAAGAATGTTCATTTCGTTTACAATAGGAACAGGTGAAATAGTCATCATTATCTGACAATTGTTCCTTACATACACCACAATTATGTTGACTAATGAGAGACATTTTATGGAATTTAAAAAGAAGTCACTCACAAAATTTATTACTAAGTCACTTTTGAGGCGTACACTGTATATGTCAAATTACAAAGGTTCGTATCTCAACTAAACACGATTCAAAAGTTCGAAAACCGAAAAGGCTTTTCTGCGAACAGGCTTTTATTGAAAATGTATGTTCTTTGTTATCAAGACACTAAAGCACTTTCTCAAAAAAGGTCTTATGGATGGAGAACAGAGCTTTCTTCAATGTCACAAAGTCACAAAGCTTTCTTAAGCCGAATGGTACTTGATTTCTGTCACAAATACACAAGTTACCACAATTAAAGAATGAAAAACTTTCAGTCACTTTGTAAACACAGGTAATCACTTTGACAGCTGATGTTATAATCAATGTTATGATTCAATTCAACGTAACTTTGTCGGTGCTGAGATGACTTAGCTCTATCAGCTGTTAGATCCGCTTCAGATCGTCGTACATCAGTTAGCAATCTTTGTAAAACATAGCTGCTCGCTGAAGTTCTATTCCAGTTAAACTCAATTCCGGCTTCTTCTCCAAGCTCCCTTAGATCCACATACAGAAGTGTTGCTGTTCCAACTGCAAATCGTAGGATTCTCTTCGGCAGTCTTTCATCCTCCATATTCGCTACTTTCGTTAAGTAATTTATATGTGTGCTCAACGTATCAATGAATATAGAATGAATGCCGGTCTCTTGCAGCAACATATAATTAGATGTTGTCGTCTCACTTTGCTTCTTTCAATTTTTGTTCAAGGTGCTGTTCCATATTTAAATTGCATGTAATTAAGATGCCTAGATACTTATATGCCTGAACAACCTCAATTTCGGTTCCATTCAATGTCCATTTTTCACTTCGTGCCAATACAAAACGCTTTTTGAAAATCATAATTTTAGATTTTTCAAGGTTGACTGTTAGTTTCCATTGCAAGCAGTACCTTTCAATGTGGTCTATCATTTTTTGCAAACGTTCTTCAGAGTCGGCGAAAAAGACCATATCGTCTGCATAAAGCAAACCTTTCAGCAATACTCCAAATGCCTCCGCTCCGCCAGGCATGTCCTCTAAAATATCGTTTACATAGATAGCAAAGGCTTACGGACTTACAGCCTTGGCGCACTCCGACTGTTCTTTCGAACGAATCCGACAGTGCTGTTCCGCTCCATATCGCTGCATTTGTACCGCCGTAGAGTCTTTCAAATGCCATCCCAAACTTTGCTGACATCCCACTATTGTAAATTTTATAAAACAGCGCCTGTCGATCTACGGTGTCAAATGCCGCCGTCAACGAAGAAAACATACAGCTTTCGTTCCATTGCCATATACTGACGCGCCCAGTTGTGTAACACGAAAATATTGTCATACGTCGAATATCCTTTCCGGAATCCCGCTTGGTTTTCACATATAACGTGCCCTGTACTCAGCCAACTGGCAAATCTAGTTTGCAACAACGTTATGAAAATCTTTCCCGACGCATTTAGAAACGATATTCCTCGATAGCATGCTGGATCATTTGAGTCGCCTTTCTTGAACAATGGGAAGATAATAGCATCTCGGAATTCTTCTGGAATTTCCCCTGTATCAAATATACGATTAAACTCATGGCATAAGCTTCCGACTAGCTGCTCAGTTCCGTATTT
This sequence comes from Microchrysa polita, assembly GCA_949715475.1. Taxonomy (NCBI): domain Eukaryota; kingdom Metazoa; phylum Arthropoda; class Insecta; order Diptera; family Stratiomyidae; genus Microchrysa; species Microchrysa polita. The sequence goes on from OX454415.1 coordinate 89,887,733, forward strand.
ATAAAACTCTACGGGGACTCTGTCGCTTCCAGGCGCCTTATTACCTTTACATTTGTTGATTGCAGCCTGCACCTCTTCGAAGGTAATGGGCGCATCAAGAATGTTATTATGCCAATTTGGTCGTGCGAACTTGACGGAGTTCTCTGTAATCCTGCTCGTGAGTATTTCGCTAAAGTGTCTCTGCAATGAGTCTACATTAAGACCTCTACCGATACTATAATTGTCACTTCCATTTATCCGCTTTGTCGTTTTCCAAAAATCTTTTGCATTTGTGCAATCGCTTAATAATTGAGCTTGTTGCTGGAAAAAATTTCGTCTTTTTTCTTTGCATAATGTTTTGTATTGTTGGTTTGCTTTACAGTACATGCGTCTCGTGAAATCGTTGTTATGTTTTCTGAACAGCCTCAACCATGCAAACGACCGCCTTCTACTTTTTTCACACTCATTATCAAACCAGGGTTTTTTGGCAACTTTTTTACGGGGCATATTCTGTGAGCGCTGGCTTTGATTACCTCTGTGATTTCTTTGACGGTGCCGTGAGATAGAAGCCGGTTAAGATTTAAAATATATTTCGGTTTCAATTCCTCTCGCCAAGCCAATTTGGGAACTAGGTTCATTGGTTTCTTATCTGTTCTGCCGATACAATCTAGCCCAATCGTTGTAATAATTGGGAGATGATCGGAGAACAGTTTCTGATCCACCATGAAATCCGTAATGAGGGGAATCCAGTCCCCTCCGGCCAGGCATAGATCTATGACAGTATGTCCCATATGTCCGATGAACGTACATTCACCATTCTTATCACCTTCCGAGCAGCCATTCAACACCTTTAGACCATAATCATTGATAAAGTCTATAAGTTTGCGCCAGCAAGCATTAATCTTGACATCTTTTGATACCCTTATGCAGTTTTCCACTTGGTTCGCGACTGGCTGTTCCAAACCAATTCTGGCGTTTCCATCGCCCATGATGAGAAGGTCAGTGTTATCTACTCTAGCTATACTATCAACCAGTCTATTGTAATCGTTAGACCAATTATAACAATTCAAATATGTAGGCATTATTATCAAGCTCTTATTATTACTATTTATCCGCATTTCGATGTAGATTAATTCATCAATCGCTTCAAACGTGCAATTAATCTGATTGTACTTCAATTCCCTTTTAAATGCATAAAAGCATCCTCCACTTGCTCTCCCTCTTTCTCTCCTCTTCTCTGCAGGAATCCAACTTATTTCATAATCTTTAAACTTTCGTTCATATAACTCAAATTCTTTAGTAATGAAAGTCTCCGACAACATAATTAAAAGAAAATTCTGAAGATATTCGTAAAAATTCGGAATAATATTTTTGCTCTTTAGCCCAGCGATGTTGTAAGCAATAATATTTAGCTTATATTTATTTACATCGGAGACGGCAACTCTTTCCTATGCCATGCTAGATTGAGATGCTATCGGATTTCTTATCACTGACAAGCTGCTCGGGTCATTAGCAGTCCCAACACGTTCGAGATTATTAGTATTGTTGATCTCCCGTTCAGCTGCACATATTTTATCCAGCTCTATCTGTCCGTCTTGGCCGTCACATTCCAGCTTGTTGTTGCGCAAATTCCATGTGAATCGTTTTCCATTGATCATCATTTCATCATCCTTGATATAAAATTTGGTGCGAGGACGCAGCTCCGTCAACTGGCGTTTTACGCGGAGTAAACAATTGCGTTTCTGTCGGAATTCGTAGGGTAAGTCCTTTTGTATCACGATTCCAGTATTTTTCAATTCTTTTGCACTTTTTAGGGCTGCTATTACTTGATGCCTACTTTGAAATCTTACGCGAAAGTTAATTTTATTCCCGGTGACATTTGCCGCCAAACGCTGAATGTTTTCGCCCGGGATCGCGCTGTAACATTTCAGTGTTTTGATACATACATCCTTAATTGTGCCGATCTCGTTGCCGTTCGTAGCAGCAGGAAGTTTAATAATTAAATTATTCGCGTTAGCATCTTTTCTGAGCCTATCAATCTGGGTTGTTTGCATTTCGCATATGGTATTTATTCGCCGTATGTCATCTGTCAGTTGCTGGTTGCATTTCTCGAGACGCATAATTCTTCCACAAAGCTCATCGAAATCCGATTTTTTCGCCATATCTTTCAGTTTTTCATCCAGAATTTCCGAGAACATTTGCATGAGCTCTAATTTCTCCGTCTGGTTCATATTGCGGCTTCGGGTATTTTTCTTGTTAGCGGAGAATCTTCAGGCGATGTTTCCGACAGTGTCCGCTTAGACATTTAGGCTAAAAATTTACAAATCTAGATTAGGGTTTATCTACTCACGTAAATTTAAAATTTCTCTTTTCGTGGTGTTTATATAACCAGCACTTCACTTCAAACGTACATCTTGTGCAAACCAATAGGCAATTATCGTTCGAAAACACTTTTTTAAAGGGGCGCAATGAAAACACGGCTTTCTTTATCACAGCTGTCAAACCATTCATTCATTCATATTCTGCCTATATTCTCGTATTCGATAACAAGCCCGAACCCGTGTTTTTATTAGGTATGTTATTTTTGTTCAAATAACAGGCAATCAGATAACCATGTGCAAAATGCTTGATTACCGGTTGACACTATGCTTATCTACAGCATAGTTTTTTTCATCAATGAAAATGGTAGAAGCTCAAACAGATTTATCCCTCCAATGCTATGGACTCAAAATGAACGCTGCCATGACCATGACTTCAGCATAAATCCAAAGCGGGCAAAGCGGAATAAGATTTCGGGGCAGGCAGCCGAAAAAAGTAGCAGCTTGGATAGAAATGTAATCTTAAACGGTGAAAATGTATATGCAATCCAACATCAAGCCTTTATATCTGGTGTATTATGTACTTTCTTTCGTTTAGCTGTGCCGAAAGGAGCACAGTCACCGTGTTTCAACTTAACCTTATTGCTGTTTCGTCGAGATGTGGGCGAGACACTACCGTTTCTGTTGAGGTAGGGCTTCCCACAGTAATAATGAAGCCTAGCCAGTGGGCACAGCCGGGAACTGGATGGCATATACATCAAGAGGAATATGGACAGATCTTTAGAGTGTGCGAACGGATCTATTTAAGATAGGTCTACTAATGTAATACAGATGGGTCCTGTTGGCTCGCAATATTGATAATTAACCTCCCGAGAAATATGTATATTGGTTACTAACCATTAAAAACTACAGTCTTTTCGTGAACCTTGGATATTAGGCTTTCCTGAACATGTGATTCTGTAAAAAGGAATAGCAAATAGATCTTGGACCGGTTACTGAGAACTCTTATTCAGTACCTGTCGGCTGGTTAGTCTTATTGCTTAGAGAAGACACACACAAAATTCAGAAAGCTTTTCCATTGTATTGAATGGAATTTTTGTTTATTCTGCATTGTTACGCCATATTTTGCTTGGTTACGCCATCATCTTAGATTGAAGAAATCATTGCGCAGTTTCATACAACAGCGTAAATAAGCAAAAGATAACATAACTGTGCAAATTAAACGAAAATTCCATTCAATATAATGGAAAAGCTTTCTGAAAATTGTGTGTGTCTTCTCTATGCGATAAGACTAACCATTTTATAAGAGTTTTGAGAGAATGACCCAATGGCTGAATTCAAATTGTAAGAAAACGACCGGACGGGTAAACTTGCAAGACAAGACCCATCGTATGATCATTTCACACTATCCGATCAAAACACGGACCGGCGAACAATAATCACACAGCAAGTATGTATAAATGTTGCCATGCACGCTCCAAAGTTAGTGTACAATGAAGTGACGAGTCGACAAGATTAAAATGCAAAATCGTGACACGATTGTTTTTCTTTCGTAGGAATCGTACGATCGATAAGACGATTGCATCTCCCAATAGTTCAGGCGTTCTGCAAAGACAATTAGCGCGTGTTTTACTTGCATTTTAATCTTGTCGACTCGTCACTTCATTGTACACTAACTTTGGAGCGTGCATGGCAACATTTATACATACTTGCTGTGTGATTATTGTTCGCCGGTCCGTGTTTTGATCGGATAGTGTGAAATGATCATACGATGGTTCTTGTCGTGCAAGTTTACCCGTCCGGTCGTTTTCTTACAATTTGAATTCAGCCAATGGGAGAATTCACATTGTAAGACAAAACCGGACGGGTAAACTTGCAAGACAAGAACCATCGTTCTTACAATCTGAATTGCACAATGCTTGTCTGCTGGCCACTACAAAAGCTCTCGCCGTCCGTTTATTAGCACAAACAAACACCCGGCGAGAGCTTTTGTAGTGGCCAGCAGACAAGCATTGTGCAATTCAGATTGTAAGAACGATGGTTCTTGTCTTGCAAGTTTACCCGTCCGGTTTTGTCTTACAATTTGAATTCAGCCAATGTGTATTGTATTAAATGGAATGTTTGTTTACTTTCCATAGTTACGCCATATTTTGGTTGGTTACGCCATCGTCTGAAATTACGTAATGATTCTACTGTATATGCAAACTAGAAAAAATCACTACGCATTTTCATATGATGGCGTAACCAAGCAAAATATGGCGTAACTATGGAAAGTAAACAAACATTCAATTCAATACAATGTACAATTGCCGTGTATTTGACATTAATATTGTTGTGAGTATAAATTAATGACTGAAAGTACACAACAAAAGGCAAAAATATACCTCTCCTGCTCTCGTGACGACTGCACACGAGAGGAGGAAAAGTATATGTATGTTTGCCTACATTCTGCATAGGCCGTATGAATACTAATGCCGGAGATAGGATGGATGCAGCAACAGTAACAGCAGCAGCAATTATAATGCAGCCCAATGCAATTTAACTGAGTGACGTCATGTTGACAGCAACAGCTATAAAAAGATTTTGCTGCCAATGTCTCCCATTTAAATTGCATTATCGCTGCTGTTGCTGCACCCAGTCTGTTTCCAGCATAATACTTTCAGGTAATATTGGGTCACAGGTTCCATTGAGGTCAAAAACAAGAAAGAAATTTGAATTGCTAGCCCAAGAGTAATCCAGTTTTGCTTGGAATAATTTAATCAAAGGATTGGTGAAATTGGTGATGCGAAAAATGTTTCTTAGGAGAACCTAATTTGAGGGTTTAGGCTTGTATGGCAGCCCCAATGGGGTCATTGTCCGATTTTACCGATTCAAACATAAAAACTGCCTGCAGCAAAAACAAGCATTTGTGCAAAATTTCAGCTTCATAGCTTTTAAATTGGCCGAGTAAAACGCGTCGCAACAGACAGACAGACGGACGGACATCGCCCAATTGACTCCTCAAGTCATGCTGATCATATATGTAAACTTTTTATATGATCGGAGATGCTTCCTTCAATGCGTTACAAACTTCATGACAAAGTTTATATACCCTTTTACTCTATGAGCGAAGGGTATAACAAGAAAGAAATTTGGATTGCTAGCCCAAAAGTAACCCAGTTTTCTCCGGAAATAACCGTCAAATTAGAATGGCGAAATCACTAACGCAATTTTGGGCAGCTGATTCCAAATTTTAAGTAAAAAAATGTGTTTTTGGACGTCCTAGAGCGGTACACCTCTTTATGCATGCACATTCCGTAAGCTTTACCTCTTTCCTCCATCCACCGATACATTCTTTCAAATGCCACAACTCTTTTTTCCATGTCTCACAAACGAGTTGAATGGAATGCATGTTTCCACAAAGGTTACTTCTTTCACTTCTCCACTGATCCCATACGGTAGTTCATTTGAAACTTAAATTCCCAATCCGTTTTTGCACGTCCTAGAGCGGTACACCTCTTCATGCATGCATATTCCGTAAGCTTTACCTGTTTCCTCCATCCACTGATACGTTCTTTCAAATGCTACAACTCTTTTTCTCCATGTCTCACAAACGAGTTGAATGGAATGCATGTTTCCACAAATGTTACTTCTTTCACTTCTCCACTGATCCCATACGGTAGTTCATTTGAAACTTAAATTCCAAATCCGTCAATACTAAACAACTCACCAGTTTATAAAAAAATACCGGCGTACAGAGGGCTGCGCCCGCAATACGAGGGTTTTTAGGGTTTTTTAGAATTTTTTGAAAAAACCCTTATGAAATCGATTTTGTCCGTCCGTCTGTCCGTCCGTCCGTCCGTCTGTTCACTAAATAACTCGCGAACGGCTCAACCGATTGTCATGAAATTCGGTAGGAATGTGTAGAATGGTTACAGTCTTTGGCACAAATACCTTAGAAGTTGGTAGAAAGAAGAAAACAGGGTGTCCCGAACGTTTGAAAAAATTCGACTTTTTTAGTTTTTATCGGAGATTGACGTATGTGTATCTAAATCAAAGATCTAAACGAGTACATCTCATATCAGTTAAAATTTTCCAATTTATCATACACTTCTTACTATCACCACTGCATACCCTATCAAGATGCATATCATTTAGTAAATTATTATCGGATTTGAGCGAATTGATATGTCTCCAGAAAAACTTCATATTGTTTGGAATTTTAGATTCAACTTTACAAAGATATATGTAACTTTTAATCCAATCTTGTTCGTTTTTTAAACTCTGTTCTCAATTTCGCAAAAAGTGAATAATCAATAGGTTTGCCAGATCTCTTAAAAGTTGCATGGGCTTGTTTTTTCGATCTTATTAAATTTTTAAGTTCTGTTGAAAACCAATCAGGATAGTTATCTATATGTCGCCAAGCAATAGGAACATGTAAGGAGATTATACTGTTTATAATGTCATAGAACTCAATCACAATTACATTTATAGGCATATCTTCATCATATCCATTCTATTTCTGATAAAGCGTTGTTAATATTTACATAATCTGCATTTTTATAATTCAAGTAATTTAAATTGACACATTTTTTTTTAACTTGATTAGACAATTCCAAGTTTGCATATAATTCTAGTACTGGGTGATAATTGTCTATCGGCACCAAAGGAAAATCATTGATTTCTAGATTTATAGTATTTAAATTAGAAAAAAACTAAATCTAATAAATTATTACTAATGTTATAAATATTATTGATTTGCAAAAAGTTTAAAAATGAAAATGGTTCGATAATAAATTTACTTTTTATTGATTGACCAATAACTGCCCATGACTTCAAGCTCCAGTCCACGCCAGGAAGATTAAAATCGCCCGTAACAATGAAATCCACATTTGGGTAAATTTTAGAGCAGTTCAATATAGCATTAGCATGCTTATTGTAGATATCAGCTGATCCATCAGGAGGTAAATAAACGGTGGAAATAATTATTTTCCTGTGAATTTGCTTAACGAGTATAATAATTTGTTCAATATCATTGTTTAAACATTTAATGTTGACAGCTGTAATGCCCGAAATTTTATCGCAGTATAAATTGGCCGGCAGCAAAACTGTCAATGCCGCTGCTATGAGTGTGTTCGCTGCTAGGTGGCGGACAACGAACACCTGTTCGCAATTAAGCGGACAGACGAGTTTTGTGCCGTTGGCTGGCTGAGCCTGGAGAAAACGAGAGAGAATTTCGAAGCTGATAAGAAAAAATTTTCAGACTGGTGGGCATTTGGATTCCGTTCGAGCTGAGGGTAAGTGGTCTTGACTGGTGAACGAACGAGGGATAAGCGCCGTGCACGAGGAGCCTAACGAACGAAAAAAAAAAAGGAAAAATTTGGATCTTCAAAGGGTCGTCGCCACAACGCCTGCCGAGCAGGTGGTTGCGAAAGGAGAAGCTGCACCCTCGCCGAAAACGGGGCCCATCACAGCTGCGAAAAGTCCCAGAGTCGTACCTCCACCCATTGGAATTTGGTCGCGTGGTCCTAAGTGTTCTAATAGTACAATGCAGTTTCCTTGTTCTGAACGATGTGCGGTAAGACAAAAAAATAAAATCAGTGAATCGGGGTGAGTACAATGGTGTATTGGTATGTAGTTGATAGATGTGCTGTGTCGTTCATCGGGCGTGAAAACTGAGGAAATTAAAAAAAAAAAAAAAAAAAAAAAAGAAAAGTCCATTTGTGCAAATTGTATGCAGAAAGAAATAAACGCGTCCGGCATAAGTTGCAATTTATAACCCGACCGAAGAGCCGTTGAAAACCTTTGATATAATTTGATAGAACTGGTGCATGTTGATCGTGTTCGGACGAGACGATAAATTTATCGTCTCTTGCTTTGTACCGGGTGCGTTGTTGTTGCGCCAAGACGTGGCGTCGGTGCCAGTAACAAAGTTCGCGCGCTACTTATCTTCGTTTTTGTTTTCTTTGGAAAAAAAAAAAAAAGGGGAGAAAATGAAACAAAAAGGACATAGTCGAGGGAAGAAAATGAAACAAAATGGACATAGTCGTTCCAACATTATTGCACTTCGATCGATCGGTTATTCATTTCCTTCTTTTTTTTTTCGTTCGGAACCCAGGAATGCAATGATATTTCTAACCCCAAAGGAAAGTGTAGTTATTTTTTTTTTGATGGAGTGAGCGCGCAATGTATTTGCCGGAGTTTTTTTTTGTACCGTAAGCTCCGTCACACGAGGTATTTACGAAAAATACCCATTTATCTCTTAAATCTCTCACGCATGGCCAGTTCTCTCTCTTGATTGCGTTCTAAGAATTGTTGCCGCTTGGTAACGAGTAAGAATTATACAGTGTGTGTTATGTTAAGTGAACTGACGTATTTTGGAAAAAAAAAAGGTAAGAAGTGGAATTATGCCGTGTTAGCTGACGAAGAATAAAATTCGAATTACAAAGTAGTAGTAGTAGTTGTGTTAAAGTGAAATTATGGATTGCCAATAAAAGTTATGAAGTGGAATCAAAATTATACATGAAGTAAGTGACAATATACCAAACAATCTATTGTAAAAAAAAAAAAAAAAAAAAAATTTTATGAATTGAAGCACAAAATTTGTTTGTATTCCCTTTTTCTTGACTTGTCAAGTATGTACACTAGTGCCAGACTATGACGAGTTTTGCTGTTATGTAGTACATGTACTATGCGCAGTGGTACTTATTAAGAAAATTAGAGTTAAGCAGAGGATGCTCATTTTACAGTTTTCTAGTTAGTAGAGAGAAGAGAGATAGCAAGGCGAGCAAATGTATAATGCAGTTGGAGTGATTGTGATTGCACCAAGGGATGTTTGATCAAATAGTAAGGCGGGACATTCAGGAAGCAGATTATTTTTTTTTTTGTGAGGTTCCGTTTGGGTGTACTTACGTCGAATTGAATACGAAATATCCAAAAGGTTTATGAATGGAATATTTTTGTACGCGTACTTGTAAAAAGAAAAAAAAAGGGGAAACGATAAGGATTGTGATTCATTTCAATGCGGGTACAAGATAGAAGGGTTAAAATTATCTAAATCTGCTGATCCTGGACAATAACTACAGAAAATTCATCATTCAAACACCATATTCCCAGTAACTTTATCAGCATTCCTTGATAGATTTCCTGTTGCAAGTGTAATTGCAATTTTTTCTTTTTTTTTTTTGCATGCTGGACATAGACATCTATCCATTTCCAATATTCTTGAAACCAAGAAAAAAAAAAAGCATGCACTACTCCACTTACTGGATGAGACTAACTTTAGTCCTCAAGTAAGAAGCCAGTGAAAAGCCCCTTTACGATAAAGTTGCAGATTTCATTGAAATGCGACAGGGAAATTTTCGTACGATTTGAACATACTCGCGATACTCGTCTCTATAAGTATGATAGTAATTAGTCTTTTAGCCAGCCAAGGAATTGAGGGATGATAGGCTAGGTTTGCTTTCCTTCCCCCCCCCTCTCCTTCCAATATGAATTCCTAGTATAAATTGGGGGATTTCACAATATTTCTCGCGCGCGGAAATCCCATGGTAGGGAGGGTTTAGACAGCGCAGGGCCCATACCACCTGAGTGGCCCATTGAACAGCCGTTCACCATCGATAGGCTGTATACCTGAGGGCTGAAAAGAATCCGTCTCGATAGGACGGTCTTCCCCGTCTATATATATTTCGGCTTTAGGCCTTTTCTTTCGTTTTTTTTTGCTACGGTAGCTTTTGTGTCCTTCTCGGGACGTTTTATTGTTTCCGGGTTTTGGGGAGTTTGACGTTCGTCGTCACCTACTGTTTCCGTTTTCTTGCCTTTTAAGGTGCTATTTTTTTCTTTTAATCGGGCAGACGTGCGAGTCTCTTTCGTTTGCTAATGGAGGAGGCTGGTGACCCTAAAGACCCCCCCACTACTCCCGACAGCTGAGCTGGTCTGCCAGCGCACGTCACTAGTGGTCACCAGATAGGGTTTTTGCATTTTAGATGTTTTTGGACCTTAATGGTCATCCCTGCCCTTCCCTCCGGCCATCCATTACAACAATGGCGCCCAACGTGGGGCCTATAAATTCACCGTTATTCGTCTCAGGACGACGAGGACTTAACCTCACCTCAAGTCCTCCCACTTAGGTTGCCCCACAACATCAGTCCTTAAAGACTTCGAAGTGTCACATCACTTCAACTTGGTTTCACTACCGCTTCACGCGTTTCTTTTTCATTGCCCAGGCAGACCCTAGGACTGATGACCCTTCCCGACCCCTTCCTTTTAACGTAGTATGTCCTTTTTCCCTAAATAGGCACTAACCTGTCTTGTGCTTGTGTTTTGAGTATTTAGTACTCAGTGATGGATGCCTTCCTCACTTCTTTGGATTTCGGGTGATTGATCCCATTTCGATTACTGGACCGGACAGTAAGGACGATACAGCATCACCTTCGTGTGACAGGTTAGTGATCCTCGTAATTGAATTTTTGTGCATATCTTAGTTCGAATTGCTCTTTCATCCGACTTTGAATTTACAGTGAAGCGAAATTGAGAATAGCGTGGAATGGGCAATGGTGTCAACTCCGCGACTCGTTCGGGACACTGTAGAGAAGAGGGAGGATGAAAGCAAGCAATTCATCTAATAGTTCTTTTTGATTTGTAACCCACTTCAGCCTCCTTGACAGACGGCTCCTTTTCCGACCCTCAGGTATAGTTATTATATGATTGAGATTTAGATATGCCAGTCTTTCCCGATTGGTACATGTAAAACAGAATTCATCTTGAAGACGGAGAGGGGGAGAATATCTCTAAACAAATTACATTTGCGTTTATTTTTGGGTATCTAGTACCTTGCCTTTAAAATTATTAAAATAATATTATGCGTATTAGACGCTACATCACTGAATTTATCTCATTTACCGTTATACTTACTATCTTATTGCTTTTTGGATACGTTTTGTTTACACCTTAATACATCTTGTATACTGGAACCCGTAGGTATATATATTGGATTCGCTATATAATAGTTAAGTTTTGAATTTTGACGTTCTATCGACGTTCCTTTCTATAGCTCATCATTATTCTTATACTTATCTCATATCCCAGGATTTTGGACGCTTATATCGTCGTAGATAGTTCAGTTCTCAGACACCTAGCTTAAGTTAGATTATATACAAAATGGATACAGTAACTCAAATCTGAATTCAAGAAAACTATCGGTTCTTTGGATTTCTTTATTTTTAAATTTTGCGATACATATAGCCCATATCATTTCACTGAAAGGTGTTACTTTTATATTGGCTAAGACTATCATGAAATACCTAAGTTAGTTTTACTCTTTAGCAGCTAGGCCTTTTGGATGCCATAAGATTCTTCTATTTCTACACTCGTACGTACTTTTTCCTTTAATTATACAATTAGGTAAGCCCTTTAAATCGCTTACATATTTTAGTAATTACGTTAGGTAACATTTAACTTGCTCGTACGTCTTGGCACTTCTCTTAATTGTATGAATATTCCCGTAATCATGACGACCAGACGTACCCCACCACCTCAAATGGGTCGGGGAGCAGTTCCCAAAAATACAGGGCCAACGACAAGAGCTAGAGCTCAGGCTCAATTAAACCCTGATTCACCAGACTTTAACCCCTTGGCTTCTGCGGATTTGAATCAGTCGGTTCCGGACATAGGAGGACGGCAATCGACTCCTGCAGCCTGGGGATCCAATACGAATATTCCGCTTATGGAGGGAGCCCGTGCTCAGAGCACCTCCTCTCTCAACACCGTATTTGGACAGGTTCCTCCCGGAGGCTCCTTACAGCAGCAGGCCTTTCCACTTTCAGGATTTGGTCCCCCACCCCAGAGCTGCGTACCACCAATCCCTAGTCAACCTATGCTAGAATCTTCTATAAATAATAGACCGACCATGCCGATACCGCAACCACAGAGGTTACCCTCGCAGGTTCAACCACCGGCTTCATCGCCTGTATTACCACCTCCTCGGCAGCAGGGAACTATTGCCCCAGAAGTTACCACAGAAATCATAACCGCCTTGACGGCGTATATAGATCGCGTACTTAGCGATAGAGGAATTTCAGGAGTACCACCAGCGCGCAATAGCGATATTAATTTAACCAGTTCTCGTGTGTCACTCGAAGAGCCGCGACCAGTCATGCCTTCATGCTACAATCTCGGGCGAGTCCTGAGAACGATTGGCGATTGGGGTCTTCGTTATGATGGCAAAGACTCGGTGGATGCATTCATTCATCAAGTCGAATTATACACCGATCGATGCCTATACGGCAACTATAGCGACTTGTGCCTAGGGGCTCATTTGTTATTTACCGGGAGGGCTTCCTCATGGTTTAAAAGATTTACCGCTAGCGTCGAAAATCGCTTTACTTGGTTTTCTCTGAGAGCTGCCCTAAAAAAGCGCTTTAAGCCTTGCGTCGATGATGAAGATCTGGTCGACGAGATACGACGAAAAAGACCCAAAAAGGGGCAAGACTTCGATGACTTCCTTGAAGAAGTCCAACGTATAAATGACAGAATGAAAGTCCCCATGTCTGATTCTGCTCTGGCGAGAATAATTAAGCGAAATGTAGGGGGTACCATAGCTCCACATTTAGTGATGGCCCAAATCGATTCTCTACAGGACCTCCGAGAATGGGTCTTTAACTTTGAGAAGTACGAAGAACGAAATTCTGGACACAGGATGACGGGACGTCATAACCTTGCCGAGCTGGACTATGATGAGGACAGTCGTCTTCATGAACTTGACCATGATGCCCAATACCAGGATGAGCATTGCGTAGCTGAAATTAAACCAGCGGAGCTAGTTTGCTGGAATTGTCGCAAAAAGGGGCATAGATATGATAATTGCCTTGCAGATCGTACTATATTTTGTTACGGCTGTGGGACGGCAAATGTGGTAAAACCACAATGTGGTAAATGTAGCAAACCAAAAAACCCATCAGGGAGGATGACCAACACCGCAACATCCTCGAAAGGCACCCAGTGCGACTAAACAATGTTTTTCCTGCTAGTAACGCTACACCAACGGATTTGACAATTTCACCGGATTTTACCATTTCATCGGAGTTACCATTTTCACCGGATTGTTCCTTAACACCTGACGTATCAATTTCAATACCAGACTTACAACACCCTTCTGACTCAGCTATATCATCCAATGTGTTACCGCCGGTTAATACTAACCCTCATTCTGCGGTCATAAAGAAATCAGCATCCGCTTCTGTTTTAGCGCCTATTCGTTTGATGGTATCAAAATCAGTTCAGGTTAGCAACGCGAACGAAGAAGAAAACTCCGAAAGTATCGTCTTCCTTCCGAGGCATCGAAAGCCTTATCACCTTCGTTTGCAAGAGTACGAACGCACTCGTAAGCGCATCTTCGAAAATGAGGAAGTGAAAGCTTTTCCTTCAAAACCGAAACGCTCGACTCTACGGCTACGATGCTTCTGGAAACACGTGAGAACCAACCGACGTCTATACCTGTCTGTTAGCTTGGTTGATAAACCTCTCGACGATCTGAGGCCCTATGGAAAGGTATCTATGTTTGGCGACGATATTGTAGGTTTGATAGACACTGGTGCCTCAGCCTCATGTATTTCATCGGATTACGCACGAACGTTTGTCGAAGAAAACAAACACCCCTGGAAGCGTTTCCGTCTTTCGCTCACGACAGCTGATGGGACACCGCATAGCGTTCTTGGCAAAGCTACGTGTCCCGTTACCTTTAGAGGTCAAACCAAAACTATGACCTTTCTAATAATTCCCTCGCTTAGCCAAAACCTATACTTAGGCGTGGACTTCGTTCTTTTATTTGGGTTAGCACCAGGTTTATTCTCACCGAGTAGCCCAATAACTCCCACGAACATTAGTGCGTTAACCGAGCGAAGCATTAAGCACGTTCTTTCATCGGAGGAAGAGGCGATATTAGCGCAAATCATCACCAGTTTTCCATCCTACTCTAAGGAAGGTTTAGGGCGAACAACGTTGATCCACCATCATATTGACACGGGTGATAGCAAGCCGATTAAACAACGGCACTTTTCTGTTTCACCGGCCGTGGAGAAATTGTTGTTTGCTGAGTTAGATCGGATGTTGAAGATGGGTGTAATAGAGGAGTCTAACAGTAGCTGGGCTTCTCCAGTTACTGTGGTCGTAAAGCCAGGAAAGATTAGGATGTGCCTTGATGCACGAAAAGTGAATAGCGTCACTATAAAGGACGCATACCCGCTACCCCTCATCGATGGGATTCTCAGTCGGCTTCCGAAAGCCAAATATATTAGTAGCCTCGACCTGAAAGATGCCTTTTGGCAAATTCCTCTCGATGAGGAGTCTCGCGAAAAAACTGCTTTCACAGTACCTGGTCGACCCCTCTACCACTTTGTGACAATGCCCTTCGGGCTATGTAACGCTCCTCAGACAATGCAACGTCTGATGGACAAAGTTGTTCCAGGAGACATCCGGCACCAAGTTTTCGTATATTTGGATGATCTCCTGGTTGTGTCCGAAACGTTTGAGGAGCATTGCAACTTGCTTAGACGACTTGCCACTTGCTTGCGAAAAGCTGGACTCACACTTAACGTGGAAAAGAGTCACTTCCTTATGCAGGAAGTCAAATATTTGGGCCATATAATTGGCCATGGCACGATACGAACGGACCCTGAAAAGGTTGTAGCTATAGAGGACTTTCCGCTCCCCAAGTCGATAAGACAACTTCGACGTTTTCTGGGAATCTGCGGTTGGTACCGCCGTTTTGTACCAAATTTTTCTGCCGCTACTGCTCCATTGACGGATATGTTGCGGAAAGGTCGTTTATTTGTATGGACTGAAGAGGCTCTAAACGCTTTTTCAGCGCTAAAGAAGAGTCTTTCCTCCGCGCCTGTTTTGCATAGTCCGAACTTTGATCGGCCATTTTCAATTCATTGTGACGCCAGTCAAGATGGAATTGGAGCGGTCTTAGTTCAGTTGACGGACTCGGGTGAGGAGGCACCCATAGCATATATGTCCCACAAATTGACGACCGCGCAACGTAACTACACTGTCACGGAGCAGGAGTGCCTTGCAGCGGTAACAGCCATTAAAAAGTTCCGGCCTTACGTGGAGGGTATGGAATTCGAGGTTGTTACTGACCACGCATCCCTTAAGTGGCTGATGAGTCTAAGAGACCTGCACGGTCGTCTAGCTCGTTGGTCGCTTCTACTGCAAGGTTTCAAGTTCTCAATTCGTCATCGAAAAGGCAGCGACCATGTTGTACCCGACGCCCTTTCTCGCGTTTACGAAAGTAACGTTTGTGAGATTAAATCTCCTGATGACTCAGTTTTGTCAATTGACCTCGAGTCTCCCCATTTTCAGTCGGACGAATACCGCTCTCTTATTGCCAAAGTGGAGCAAGACCGTCACCTTCTGCCTGATCTTCAGGTTATAGACGGCTTTGTCTATAGACGTAGCGAATATGCCACCGGGGACAAGCTACAGGAAGAACTCTCGTGGAAATTATGGGTACCCACAGAATTGACGGAGGACCTGATATATAAAGCCCACAACCATCCGCTTTGTTCACACGGAGGATTGGGTAAAACACTTCACAGGCTCCGCACCTTATTCTACTGGCCCAAAATGGCGAGGCAAGTTAAAAGCTTTGTTGGTAATTGCGAGGTCTGCAAAACGACCAAGGCGCCAAACCAACCCCTGCGAACACCAATGAGTTCTCCCCCTGTTCCCGAACGCATTTTTCAGCGTCTATACGTGGACCTGATCGGTCCGTATCCGCGTTCCAAGACTGGGAATATAGCGGCTATCGTTGTGTTGGACAGTTTGTCCAAATTCCCTTTTGTCGAGCCTATAAAGAAATGCACCGCACAGGCCGTTGTTGACTTTTTGGAACATAGAGTGTTCCACGTTTTTGGGGTTCCTGAAACCTTAGTTTCGGACAACGGTGTCCAATTTAAATCCAATCTCTTCAACAACTTATTGGCCAAATATGGGGTCAAACATTTTTATACCGCTTTATACTCGCCCCAACCCAACGCGTCGGAGCGTGTCAATCGCTCCCTTCTAGCGGCTATACGTGCCTATGTGACAAAAGATCAAAAAGACTGGGACGGGAAACTCTCGGAAATTAATTGTGCTCTCCGATCAGCCTACCACTCCTCCATTGGGTTCTCCCCTTATTTCGCAACTTTTGGTCAGACTATGCTTTTGCATGGGAGCTCTTATGACGTGTTAAGGCGCTCCAAAATCCTGAGTGACCCTACGGCTGGAGTCTCTTCCGACGTTAAGTTGGATCTCGTACGCCAACAGATCCAGGAGAATTTGAAGTCTGCTAGTGTGACCAATGCCCGTCGTTATAATTTGCGAGCTAGGGACGTTCAGTTCAATGTGGGGGATGTGGTATTTTGTCGAAATTTCGCACAAAGCAGTACGGCAGACCATTTCAATGCCAAATTGGCCCCCAAATTTTGGAAGGGTCGAATTGTGGATCGGTTAGGTAAGGCCTGTTATTCTGTGGCGGATATGAAGGGGAAAACCGTCGGCGTGTTTCACGCAAAAGACCTTCGCCAATAACCCTGTTTTTTTCGCTCCGACCATCTATTGTATTGACCTTTGAACCACGGTGTTTGCTTTAAGCAATTTTGACTTACGCTAATCTCATGACCTCCTTTATCGCTCATATTCACTCTATCTAGCTATCAGTTGTGACATTCAGATGAAGCTTCCTAGTGGCGCAAACACTCGAGCTTCACCTGTGTTGTAATGCCCGAAATTTTATCGCAGTATAAATTGGCCGGCAGCAAAACTGTCAATGCCGCTGCTATGAGTGTGTTCGCTGCTAGGTGGCGGACAACGAACACCTGTTCGCAATTAAGCGGACAGACGAGTTTTGTGCCGTTGGCTGGCTGAGCCTGGAGAAAACGAGAGAGAATTTCGAAGCTGATAAGAAAAAATTTTCAGACTGGTGGGCATTTGGATTCCGTTCGAGCTGAGGGTAAGTGGTCTTGACTGGTGAACGAACGAGGGATAAGCGCCGTGCACGAGGAGCCTAACGAACGAAAAAAAAAAAGGAAAAATTTGGATCTTCAAAGGGTCGTCGCCACAACGCCTGCCGAGCAGGTGGTTGCGAAAGGAGAAGCTGCACCCTCGCCGAAAACGGGGCCCATCACAGCTGCGAAAAGTCCCAGAGTCGTACCTCCACCCATTGGAATTTGGTCGCGTGGTCCTAAGTGTTCTAATAGTACAATGCAGTTTCCTTGTTCTGAACGATGTGCGGTAAGACAAAAAAATAAAATCAGTGAATCGGGGTGAGTACAATGGTGTATTGGTATGTAGTTGATAGATGTGCTGTGTCGTTCATCGGGCGTGAAAACTGAGGAAATTAAAAAAAAAAAAAAAAAAAAAAAGAAAAGTCCATTTGTGCAAATTGTATGCAGAAAGAAATAAACGCGTCCGGCATAAGTTGCAATTTATAACCCGACCGAAGAGCCGTTGAAAACCTTTGATATAATTTGATAGAACTGGTGCATGTTGATCGTGTTCGGACGAGACGATAAATTTATCGTCTCTTGCTTTGTACCGGGTGCGTTGTTGTTGCGCCAAGACGTGGCGTCGGTGCCAGTAACAAAGTTCGCGCGCTACTTATCTTCGTTTTTGTTTTCTTTGGAAAAAAAAAAAAAAGGGGAGAAAATGAAACAAAAAGGACATAGTCGAGGGAAGAAAATGAAACAAAATGGACATAGTCGTTCCAACATTATTGCACTTCGATCGATCGGTTATTCATTTCCTTCTTTTTTTTTTCGTTCGGAACCCAGGAATGCAATGATATTTCTAACCCCAAAGGAAAGTGTAGTTATTTTTTTTTTGATGGAGTGAGCGCGCAATGTATTTGCCGGAGTTTTTTTTTGTACCGTAAGCTCCGTCACACGAGGTATTTACGAAAAATACCCATTTATCTCTTAAATCTCTCACGCATGGCCAGTTCTCTCTCTTGATTGCGTTCTAAGAATTGTTGCCGCTTGGTAACGAGTAAGAATTATACAGTGTGTGTTATGTTAAGTGAACTGACGTATTTTGGAAAAAAAAAAGGTAAGAAGTGGAATTATGCCGTGTTAGCTGACGAAGAATAAAATTCGAATTACAAAGTAGTAGTAGTAGTTGTGTTAAAGTGAAATTATGGATTGCCAATAAAAGTTATGAAGTGGAATCAAAATTATACATGAAGTAAGTGACAATATACCAAACAATCTATTGTAAAAAAAAAAAAAAAAAAAAAATTTTATGAATTGAAGCACAAAATTTGTTTGTATTCCCTTTTTCTTGACTTGTCAAGTATGTACACTAGTGCCAGACTATGACGAGTTTTGCTGTTATGTAGTACATGTACTATGCGCAGTGGTACTTATTAAGAAAATTAGAGTTAAGCAGAGGATGCTCATTTTACAGTTTTCTAGTTAGTAGAGAGAAGAGAGATAGCAAGGCGAGCAAATGTATAATGCAGTTGGAGTGATTGTGATTGCACCAAGGGATGTTTGATCAAATAGTAAGGCGGGACATTCAGGAAGCAGATTATTTTTTTTTTTGTGAGGTTCCGTTTGGGTGTACTTACGTCGAATTGAATACGAAATATCCAAAAGGTTTATGAATGGAATATTTTTGTACGCGTACTTGTAAAAAGAAAAAAAAAGGGGAAACGATAAGGATTGTGATTCATTTCAATGCGGGTACAAGATAGAAGGGTTAAAATTATCTAAATCTGCTGATCCTGGACAATAACTACAGAAAATTCATCATTCAAACACCATATTCCCAGTAACTTTATCAGCATTCCTTGATAGATTTCCTGTTGCAAGTGTAATTGCAATTTTTTCTTTTTTTTTTTTGCATGCTGGACATAGACATCTATCCATTTCCAATATTCTTGAAACCAAGAAAAAAAAAAAGCATGCACTACTCCACTTACTGGATGAGACTAACTTTAGTCCTCAAGTAAGAAGCCAGTGAAAAGCCCCTTTACGATAAAGTTGCAGATTTCATTGA
Source organism: Microchrysa polita (assembly GCA_949715475.1). Lineage (NCBI taxonomy): Eukaryota > Metazoa > Arthropoda > Insecta > Diptera > Stratiomyidae > Microchrysa > Microchrysa polita. The sequence goes on from OX454415.1 coordinate 89,907,049, forward strand.
AATGCGACAGGGAAATTTTCGTACGATTTGAACATACTCGCGATACTCGTCTCTATAAGTATGATAGTAATTAGTCTTTTAGCCAGCCAAGGAATTGAGGGATGATAGGCTAGGTTTGCTTTCCTTCCCCCCCCCTCTCCTTCCAATATGAATTCCTAGTATAAATTGGGGGATTTCACAATATTTCTCGCGCGCGGAAATCCCATGGTAGGGAGGGTTTAGACAGCGCAGGGCCCATACCACCTGAGTGGCCCATTGAACAGCCGTTCACCATCGATAGGCTGTATACCTGAGGGCTGAAAAGAATCCGTCTCGATAGGACGGTCTTCCCCGTCTATATATATTTCGGCTTTAGGCCTTTTCTTTCGTTTTTTTTTGCTACGGTAGCTTTTGTGTCCTTCTCGGGACGTTTTATTGTTTCCGGGTTTTGGGGAGTTTGACGTTCGTCGTCACCTACTGTTTCCGTTTTCTTGCCTTTTAAGGTGCTATTTTTTTCTTTTAATCGGGCAGACGTGCGAGTCTCTTTCGTTTGCTAATGGAGGAGGCTGGTGACCCTAAAGACCCCCCCACTACTCCCGACAGCTGAGCTGGTCTGCCAGCGCACGTCACTAGTGGTCACCAGATAGGGTTTTTGCATTTTAGATGTTTTTGGACCTTAATGGTCATCCCTGCCCTTCCCTCCGGCCATCCATTACACAGCTTTGATCGAGTTTTTAACGGCAATAAGTACTCCGCCGCCTTTATTTTTAGAAGAGGTGCGTGTATCGCGATCACGTCGAAACAATTTATATTGTGCAAAACCAAGTTCAGAAGAAAAGATATTCGGTCTAAGCCAAGTTTCGGTTAGGATGATTATATCATGTTGTTGTAGTAGCGGTGCAGAAAGGCGTGAACCGCTGTGCATGTCTGTGGAAGTACTCTATGTTTCGTCATCGTTCTCGCCTATTGTCTCAAGCGACAAGAACGTAGCAGCTGCAATAGGGTTGTCCCATAACGCCCTCGGAGTGAGGTTAGTGGGTGCAGCGGAGCATCAGAACAAGTGGTCCACATCACTTGTGATGGAAGCGTATTCATATATTCTCGTTGGCGTAGTGTGGAGTCCATTGATATATGTACTTATATTATTATTTTTCAGATAGTTTTTGAAAATTGTCTAATTTTTCTTCCTAACAACTTTAAGCAGAAGATTTGAATCCGAAATAATGATTTTAATTGGTCTACGCTTCGCGGTTGAAGGTTGACCAAGCCGCATAATCTTGATTGCCGATGGGTTTACGGTATCCGGGTGTAAGGCGCAATTCAATGTTTCCATCACTTTACTACAGTCATTTTCAACATTAGACTCTTCGACTTTGTAGAAAATAAGGTTGAACGCACGTTTCCTGCGATCTTCCACTTCATGCAAAATGTCTTCCATGGACGGTGGTTGCTGTTTGGCGTTGTTATTTAAGCTCACCTTGAGTTGTTCGATTTCCCCTTTAAGCGATTTGACGAGTTCGGAAAGTTCCGTGATGCTGTCTTTAGCTACCCTTTCAGTACAGAATGAACAGAAGAAAAAAATCCTCTTGGTGGATGAGGAAGAAGCAGCTGAAGAAAGAGCCTTATTTAATTGTCAGATTCAGGACCTGGTTAATCCGGCACATCTGGCATGTTGTGATCTTCGACACACTTCACAATCGTCACATCCAACACCGCAGTCATTCTTACAAATCGTGCACTCGTTAAGGTTTTGTACCGACATTTTTTTTATTTTTATAATTATATGGTAACAATTTTTGATTTAATATAAATGTCTGAGTGTTAACACTATTTATCGAGTCACTGTACTTTGTTTAATATGCTCAATTTGTGCTACATTTAATAAACACGATCCACACAAGAAGCTAACTGTTCTCACTCAAATCCAATATTTGAACCCGGCAAAAGCTTTTAATTGTTATTGTTCTAGAGTTCAAAGATTCCGCCAAAATTGAGAAAGTGAAAAGGTAATAATTTCACTAAGACGACTGCTGATAAGCACTTTAATGCTCTTAAACTGGTTTGAGATCTCAAGAGACCGGTCACATCCACTTTATTACTACTAACGACGAGTAACTACCGTGTTTGACAAGAGATTTAATCAAAAAATTAAGAGCGTATATAAATTCGACTGCACAGATTGACGTTTGACGTTATAAGATTTCTTAGCCAGAGTTACCCTTATAGAGTTTTTTATGAAACCATGGTAAAAATTACGTTTAATATCCTGACAGGAATGCGCAAATCAGTATTGACTATTGAAATTATTCAGAAACCACAAACGTTACAAATATTCCATACACCACTTTTCAGTACATGTTACCGTTATCGTGATATTCAGAAATTCAGTCTGTAGCACCGTTGTCAGCACTTGTACAGATGTGGACTTTAGGGGTCTTGTTGAGAACATCGATAGGAAGGCTCATGCAAAAATCCAGCTTTCCTCTGTTTGCCCAATTTTCTGTATAAATTTCCTGGCGTACAGATATATTCAAGTTGTGAGAAAATCGCGAAATACACGTACACAGATAACCTTTTATAAAAACCATGTAAATCTGGAAAAGAGGGCTACTGAACCGTTTCGTCAGGTGACGACCAAGAAAATATAAAGATAGATACATAGATCAAAAACCGTGTAACCATTCATAATGGCAATGGCGTGGTCATTTTTATATAGGGTGGTCCGTGAATTTAGAATTAATTAGTATTAATTTTTTAAATAGCTTTCATAGCACGCATATATAGCATATAACGTATATGTTCTTTCAAACTAAATTGCCTTTACACAATATTCGTACTGAATTCACGATCATGTTCATGTTCATCATTTCATACAAATGAGTCCCTTCAACCATAGTTTTACCCTTTCCCCTTGTCTGAGAATCAAAAGCAACAAAAACAATGCGATCACAACAAGACTAGAAAAACATTATTTTCGGGTAGAAAGAGAAGAAAAACCGAGAGAGCTTCACTTTTCTATAGTCCATTTGTACGGTAGTTTTCGCCATCATGATGTGGGTCATTTTTTTCAATGCCCTGTGGCAACAGCTATGTTTTTGTAACCTGACATCTGCCCTAAAAATTCATGTTAAACAATCATTAAAATCTTACAGTTTCTGAATTAAATTTACTTGGGAAGATGTGGCAAATAATGGTAAAACAATACGAATTTGTTCCATAAAACTTGATTCCAAAAGGCGCGAAAATGTAAAAAACCTGCTTCAGAACAGGTACATTGGTATGCTTTATGAGAATTATTTTATAAATCGTTCCAATCTGATAAATATTGCGTTAATGCGATGTATGAATTGAATTGATGTAATTGGATTGCCTTTTCGATTCACATGAAGTTTTCACGGGTTTCTCTTTCACGTTTCCAAACTGTATGGTTTCCTGGTGGAATTCGTCTCAATGTATGGGAAGCTTTACCAATTGTTTGCCATTTGAAACAATTCGAATGTCAAGTTAAGTTGTCAATCCCAGTACATTGTTGTTGCATTTTAGTCTCGAACAACGGAGTAGGGTAAAAGTATGATTGAAGGGGTTTTTTTGTATAAAATGATGAACATGAAATCGATAATTCAGTACGAAGATTGCGTAATAGTCTAAGAAATATGTATTTGGTCGGCAAAATGTGTACTTAGCCCCACCCCCTTGGCATATTGGTGAAATATGTATATAAACTTGGAAGTCATCAAATGGTTGCGCGTATAAAATGGCGATGAAACTGCCATTTGACGTTGCAAACTGCAATTAGCTAGCTGTGTGGATACTTTAAATTAACAAAATCCAAAAAGTTTAAAAGAAACTAGGGGGCTTCGCCCCCTGCTCGCTTCGCTCGCCAACCCCCGGGGCCGAGGCTAATTTCGGGCGCGGCCGAAATTTGGATACCCTTCGCTTGGGCTAAAAGTTTTTTCGGGCGAACCTATAACTTGTATTTAATCCCCCTCCTCATTCTTTTTCTTCCGTCTCGCTCGCCAACCCCCGGGGCCGAGGCTAATTTCGGGCGCGGCCGAAATTTGGATACCCTTCGCTTGGGCTAAAAGTTTTTTTCGGGCGAACCTATAACTTGTATTTAATCCCCCTCCTCATTCTTTTTCTTCCGTCTTGACAAAAGTTTTGGGCTTGGTTGAAATAAGTGGGCAAATAAAAATATTTACTCGGAAATTTTATTGGGGTTGCGGGAGCATGACCCCACAGTACGATTCCATTCGTTTTTAACTGTGTTGTTGCTTTGGTAAACACACATGAATTCAAGGTTTTGTGAAATTGGTGCAACAAATGTTTCTTAGAAGAACCAAAATGGGGGTTGGGTTTGTATGGCCACCCCATGACCCCATGGTCAGATTTGATCAATTCTTAGATATGTTTTGTGTCATCAAGAGAAACAAGTTTGTGTGTAATTTTGTTGAATTTGGTGCACAAATAAAAAAGTTTTTCTTAGAAGAACTTAATTTGGGGGGTTGGATTTGAACGGCAGCCCCATGACCCCATGCTCCGATTTTATCCATTCTTACATATGTTTTGTGTCAACAATAGAAATACATTTGTGTGAAATTTGGTTGAATTTGGTACACAAATAAAAAAGTTTTTCTTAGAAGAACTCAAATTGGGAAGCTAGGTTTGTATGGCAGCCCCATGACCCAGTGATCCAATATGGGTGAATCAAACATACAAACAGCCTGCAACAATAAGAATCACGTGTGCAAAATTTCAGCTCCGTAGCTTTTATAGTGGCCGAGAAAAACTCGCTGAAACAGACGGAAAGACGGACAGACAGACAGACGGGCATCGCCCAATCGATTCATCTCGTCATGCTGATCATATATGTATACTTTTTATATGGTCGGAGATGCTTCCTTCAATGCGTTACAAACTTCATGACAAAGTTAATATACCCTTTCACTCTATGAGCGAAGGGTATAAAAATAATTGAGTGCATTTTTTCAAACTTACTATATCGTTTGGGTCCATCCTCTAAACAAAATGAAAGCGTTAAGGTAGCATCGTCTTCAAAAAACTCGGTGGCAAATGAATCCCACCAACAATTATCACTTTCCTGTTAAATCAAAATAATTACTTCAATAAAAATGTGTTTTGCATATTTTTCACTTACTTCTGTTCTTTGTTGTAATCTTTTATTTAATTCGAAAACCCGATGTTCTGTTTGACTAAAATATGATGTATGTCGCCTAGGCCTGAAATAATAAAAAAAAACTGGTTTAAACCTTATGTTGTTATTGATAAAAAAAAAACTTTGAGAAGTCATAGTAACGCATTGCATGCGTTGTCCAGAGTGGCTATGTGCACACACAATCTATACGCGTTTGGCGTTAATTTGCTCCATTCAAATTGTTTCAAATACCGAACAATTTATAAAGCTCCCCATACATTGAGACAGTTTCCACAAGAAAATCATTCCGTTTGTAAACGTTATAGCAAATCCCATAAGCCTTTTCATGTCAAATAATGAGACAATGCAACATTCATAAGCGCAATTATTAATCAAATTGGAACGATATCCAGGATAATTTTCCTATGGAAATCGTGTCAGTGCATTTTCATTAAAATGTTTGATATTTTTAGCAAATTTAGTGTCGACGAAAAAACGAGCGCATACATTTTGGGGGTCTTTTATTTTTCTTTTCTATATGTACTCGAGCTTCTGAGACAAATTAACGGGAAATTTAATATCGTTGATGTTGAAGTGGTCACAACATAACATATCAGTTCGATACCTACCTGGGGTTTTGATTTCCCGCCAGATAGATGTTAAACCAGGTAGGAATGAGTACGCTACCTTGTGGAACTCCCTGCTTGACTCTTCTATGTTGTTGCCTTGGAACTCTGTGTAGAATTGTTTCGAAGCGAAATAGTTGGCAATCCATCTAACCTCATATGCATATTTAGAAGATTGGCCAATAGAAATAATTGAGAGCAGCCGTTGGTAAAACGGGCAATCTCCGACGCGTAGAGGCTGCTACCGTGGAACCCTATTAATTTCAACATATTGAAATATTATTCCTTTCTATAAATTCAATCGATACAGAGTTATAATCGTGCGAATAGCACGATAAGTGTATACCCTATACCCATGTACAGATCTAGAAAACATGCAAAACCCAATATTTTGATGTTCATGGTTTTATTTTTAGGGGAGGGAGCGTATAGATGGGTCGGACCTGGCACATCTTTAACATCTTATCAAGGCATCCAACAGCAACCATTTGAGACTAATTTGAAGTTCATCGCGACATTCTATCAAAAGATATGGCTGAATATAACTTTGTAGGGGAGGTAGGGGTAGCCGGACCTACTCCACTTTCCATCAACTTAAGGTATATGTCCGAATTGGGCATTGATCAAAATTTCAATTTGATAGCGATATTCTACAAAAAGTTATGGCCGAATTAAAATATCAAGGAGGGGTAGTTTGTATGGGAGGTAGGGGAACCCTTGGTCGGATTTGGCCCATTTTCAATACTGTCCAAGATTTTATCAAAACAAACATCTGGCAAAAATTTCAAACCGCTAGCTACTTTATTTCGGCAGTTATCGTGCGAACAGATTACCTCCGGAGGTTACTTTGAGGTGTTACATAATAATGGCGTAACAAAAACAATATACCCTATATCATATTATGGGTATAGGGTATAACAATCAAAAACACTCAACTCCAATCCACCCTATGCATTACATCTCCTCAGGGCCGCATTTCCCATATGGGCAACCGGGGTAACTGCCCGGCGCGGCGCAGCCATTGCTTTGATTAATTTCAACTTTTAAAATACGTATTTCGAGATACAGTCAAACCTGTCTAATCGGACCACTGACGGGACCGATCAAATTTGGTCCGATTAGCAGGTGGTCCGATTACTAAGGGATGCCAGAAAAGTACAAAAAATTTATGGAATAATTTTTCAACGTTGTTCATGAACATTGGACTTGTACAAAGGTCACCTATGCCCTATGCAATTAATGTTTTGAAACCGCTCAACAGCGTAACTCCTTTGAGATTTTCTTTTTATTAATCTCCCCACACTCAGTTCCACCGAAATTATTCTTCAATATTTTATCAAGCGTTTCTATAACTAAAGTCATGGTTAATGGTTCAAGCAATCCTCCCTTTAACTTCACTTGCATCTTCTTGTCTCAGAAACTCCAGAATTGTCGCACCACTTCATCTACCCAACACTGATTGGTTGATGCTGTCTACGAAATTTCCCGTGGTAATGGGAAATAATATAGCTCATCATTGTAATCTGAACTGAAGTGAATGTAGTAACGAAATTTCTAAGATTTTTTGTTTAGTCAGCAAAATGTCTTGCCACGTTGCCTGTCTGTTGGTCAAAAATTTCCTCGTACTGCTCAAGTAAGAATCAATTTGAAGTTTTGGTCCGATTTTGAAGATTTATCCAGTGGTTGGTCCGATTGTGGAGGTACGTCTAGTACTGATCCATCTAATTGGAGTCACCGATCGTGGTCCATGGTCCGATTAAGAGGTGGTCCGTTTATAAAGGTTATTTTGTATGAAAAACCAAATAAAATTGACCAAGGGTGGTCCAATTAGAAGTCCGATTAACAGGTTTGACTGTACATGTCTCAAATGAAACTTGCGAAAACGGACGCTTTTGTAAGTGTCAGATTTATATAATCTACCGCTATGCTTTTCAAAATGTTCCGTCCTCTACAAGTTTCCTCTATTGACTACCATCCTCACCCATTGTTACTAAGTGTATTAAGTTCTGGAGCGACTTTTGCTTTTATTATTCTGCACCAGAAGGCACACACAAGTGAGTGACAAAAATGGTGTTCATTGTAACATTGCTTCATAATTTTCAAATGTATTTCCCTCCATCTACTCCGTTTCATGGCTACATTTTTGGGAATCGTATAAAACTTGCGCTAAGTAGAGGACGTTGCGCTCCCTACCGGAAAAACTAAGTCACTCTGTTCGCCGCTAGGGGTATGGCCGCTTTTCTGAGCGGTCCCGAATTCTGGTGCGATTTTTGCTTATATTCTCTCTTATCATCATCAATGTGGCACGATAGCCCGACGTCGGGCCTTGGCCGCCTGAATCGTTGACCTCCAATTGTCGCGGTTACGTGACCTCGTCCTCCAGTTTCGGAAGCCCAGCCCTCTCTTATAGCAAACCGAAAATTTGCCATACGGCTGGCTGAAAAAGGATCCAACTAAGGCAACACGTCTAAAATCGGAATAATAACTGAGCCCCAAAGTTTATCTTCTTCTTCTTCTCCTCAATACCGTATAAGATGGTATAGGGTATATTGTTTTTGTTACGCCAATATTATGTAACACATCAAAGGAGCCTCCGAAGGTATGGCAAAGTATATATATAAATGATCATGGTCAGTCCCTGATTCGAATAAGCCATGTCTGTCCGTGTCTGTCTGTTCGCATGATAACTCCCGAAATAATGAAGCTAGCGATTTGAAATTTTGATCACATGTTTGTTTTGATAAAATCTTGGTACGGTATTGAAAATGGGCCAAATCGGACCAAGGGTTCCCCTACCTCCCATACAAATTACCCCTCCTTGATAATTTAATTAGGCCATAACTTTCGATACAATATCGCTATCGACTTGAAATTTTGACCAATGCCTCATTCGGACATATACTTTAAGTTAATGGAAAGTGGAGTGGGTCCGGCTACCCCTACCCTTACCTCCCCTACAAAGTTATATTCAGCCATATCTTTTGATAGAATGTCGCGAATAACTTCAAATTAGTATCAAATGGTAGCTGTTAGATGCCTTGATAAGATATTAAAGATGTGCCAGGTCCGACCCATCTATACCCTCCCTCCCCTACAAAAAAAACATGAAAATGGAAATTTTGGGTTTTGCATGTCTTCTCGGTCTGTACATGGGTACAGGGTATAAACTCATCGTGCTATTCGCACGATTAGAACTCGATCTCGTTTTGTCCTGCTATCCTTCAGTATTCCAAAACGATGTGCCCATCTTTTACAGATACGAGCCCTACGATCTATTCATTCCTCGAATCATCGAATTTTCAATGGCGTAAATGTACTTAATTCAAAATGAACTTGGTTTGGTAGTTCAGTCGAAAGCAAAACCAAGATATGTCCATCGAGCGGCAAAAATCATACATCTTTGGGTTGATTCTAAAAAAAGCCCTAAGCGATAGTCCGCAATCTTCAAAAAAGAAAGAATGGGTGAAACGGTGGCTATTTTTAATTTTTTTTGCGATTATCTCAAGAACGGTAACAGTTACAGCAAAATGTTGTTAGAACATTTTATATTTTGGTCCAGCTTATTATTTTTTGAAATAAAGCATAGTGTGTTATATTTATATCATTGTAAAGGTAATTTTATGTTGTTTATTTTGTTCTTAGAACATTTTGCTGTAACTTTTACCTTTCTTGAAACAATCGCAAAAAACTGAAAAATACCGTTCTTTCCCTCTTTTTTTTTTAAGGTTGTGAACATCCAATCGATCAATCGGTTTTCCCATAATCAGGAGGCATCCCCTACCATCCTGCAAAAATCCAGAGATGAATGATTTTTGCCGATCAAATATCGTAATTTCTTTGACTAATAAGATGTGAGTTCACTAAAATGTTCACTCAAACCCTGCTACTTAAAATCGCATAAAAATAATTAATCGAATACATATTGGGAAGAATAGCAGAGGAAAGCATTTTTCACACAAATCCATTAACATTTTCACATCACATACACCCTGTTAAGCCATCTAGTGAATGCGAATGGTCTACTTTCAGGCATAACTAGTGACGGAGGGCGGCAATTCGACTACTGCCCAGGAGCAGCATAGAGGGTAAATCCGGCCTTGCATCTCCTTAACCCAATTATAATATATTTCATAATATATTTCGATATATGTAATTCCAACTTAATTACAGTTTTTAAGTGGCACCTGAAGCTCTTCGTTCTCGCGACACCTTCTTCTGATTAATGCCATCTCAACCTCGCTCACTACACTACTATACTGACAGAAAACATGGTTTAAAAAAACTTTCCTTTGATATTTCTGGTTCAAATAAAATCAACATGGTTGCAAGCAAATAATACTGAAACAAGAATAAACCAAACCAATTATTTTAAGGTAAAATAAAAAAAAAACATAAATGTACTTTACCTTCATATAAAGTACGAAAAAGAACCGAAACTCGATGCAGACTAAACTTTAAGAACACACTTTAAAATCAACCAGCCACTCTTACCGCAAAGATAACCCTTATATCCAAGTCCCCGCAACCATTGCCATTCCACTGGCTGAATATTTTAAGGAAGAGCTCAACTTTAATGTATGCTCAACTTTATTCCAAGAGTTGTGTGAATACAACGAAACAGTGAAAATGTGGAATGAGGACCGCGGAGCTACAAGCTTTCCCTTTGTTGAATATAGAACCACGTTGCCAACATCGCAGGGAATACGGATTGGCTTATATACAACGAAAAAAGGGGATGATAGCAATTCAGCAGTTGCAAAGTGGGCGATATGATCACATAGAGGTCGGTTTGGGTGTGTGTTTTATGAGTAATCAGGGAGTAACAGCAAAACGCATAAAAGCGAACTGAAAGCCTCTTGCAGATGAAAAATGGATTGCCGGTTCCGAGATAACGATATGTATATACATCTAGTGCAATGCAAAAGCTGCCTGCGGTGTAGGCACATCGCCCGTTTCGGCGGTAATATCTCAGCATATTTCTACAGGCAGCTCTATCTTGGATCGTGTCATCGCCGAGACTGTAACGGACCGTTTTTGACTCACAGTTGTCTACATCAAAATTAATAAAAACAGTACAATTAAATTTGTTAGTAGACTTCTGTGGGTCGGAATTAAATATATTTTTGGGTCAGCTGGTTCATAAATGAGAAGTGACCAACTTCAAGGGAGTCGGGTGACAAATGTCACCTGGGAGACACGCGTTTTTTCTTGGGGGATGTGGGTGGTGAACTATGACGGAAGACATGCGTTTTTTTTTTTGAGAAGTTGAAGGATGGCGGCAAATGAGACGATACGCGGCTAGCGGGGGACAATTGAGATTCAGGGAAAATGAAAGGAGGATCAAAAGAAGAGGCAGATAAGTGGTGTTTTCTTGTGTTTTGTACGTTATAATGTGTCGTGTTGTCTAGCACCGAGGCTGCCCATCACCAGCATGTCCTCCGCCGAATGCGTCGCAAACCGTCGCGGTAATTTCGTGCTCATGTAGCAGATCAATTTAGATTACACCCCCCCCCCTTCATTCCAGAGGCGAATTTTGACTTTTTAAAGAGAGGCGTCCTCCATTTTTCTTTTGGCCGCGGGCGTCTCAGGTCGGGTAAATTTTTATATATTTCAGTGGGTTAAGTTTGGCCGGGACCCGTTGCCATCTGGGTCCACGGAGCTAAATAAGATGGCACCGGAGCGCGTCGGCTAATCTTTTTAACGGTTTCTCCCAATTTTAACCCCTTTGTGGGTAATTGTGTACCTTAGGCATGCGATATCCCTTTCTTTTGTAAAAGGACAGGGGCAACGAGCGGCACAAACCTCGCCCGTACCTCCCGAACTGAGCTACAGCATGCCGCTACTCGCTCGTTGAGGAGCCCTATCTTCGTTGCCTAACCTGCACGGTTGTAGAGGCAATGGCTCCGTCCCCTAAGCATCTTCGGATGGTCAAGTCCTTTCATTACAAGACCAATGTGTTGTTGTTGCTTCTTCGGTGTTCTTCGGTCTGCCTCTGGCCTTGGGTCCATCAAGTGGAACTTCCATTGATATCACTTTCTTTGCGGGGTTCTCAGGCGGACGCCTTTGAACATGGCAATACCAATCCATTTGTCGGTCTTCGAGCTTTTCGGTGATTGGTTGGTCTATGGACAAGCTGCCTCGGATGTAGCTACTCTTGATGTGGTCCCTTTTGGTTACATCAACTGACATGCGTAACATTTTCATTTCAGTCGCTGTCATTTCTTTCGCGTAGCCTTCATACATGTTCCAGCATTCTGATCCATAGATGAGTGCGGGACGTACAACCGTTTTGTATAACTGGCCCCTTTGCTTCAGTGGCACGAATATTTCTCCACATGTGGCTAAAATCATTACTTCTAATTTGTTAATTCCCATTATGTACCAAAAAATAGTGGTGAAGTATCTACAATTAGTTTATTAAACCAAAAATTACTGTTACCTGCAAAATATAATAAACAGCTCAGATTCAAATGTTTAAAGCAGGCTACAAGTTATGTGCAATTTTACAATCACTCGCAACAAGATATAAAAGAAGATTACCGCCCGAGGTCTATCCAGACCTTTAGTCGGCCTGTCGTGACATACAATTTTGCATGAGTGCGAAGAGTGCGGTTGAAAAGAGTACATTGTTTATGTATTAGCGGCCTCTCGTGCTACAACGCTTTGCATTAGCGAGAATTTAGCGCCAATTGTTTGTTATGGCTATTATTTTGCATTAGTTAGAAAGAGAAGCTATATTGGCTTTTTCTAGTTCCTGGATGGATGTTTCTAGATGGTTTTGGACTCGGAATTCACTATTGCGCATAATCATCCACAATTTTGACCCTAAGGCTTCATTGAAACGACGAGCCGTGCGTCTCGCAAGCTCGAGACATCAAAATGCATTTATGCTTTTATGTGAAGCCGAGACGGCTAGGCTTGCGAGCTGCGAACCATTTGCACCTCGAGCAGCTCGCAGATGCACGAGATTTTGAAAACACGTCTCGTCGCCGTCGGTCCAACTTGTTTGAATGCTCTTTCACCTGAAACTTGTTGTCCAACCTCTTTTAACACGTACGATAAGTCTGAATCCTCAAAAGTAGGACAAGTTGAATCGTGCGAACGGTGCTTAATATGGGAGCCGCACAACGAGCGAGACCCGTGACGCTGTCAAAACAAGGCTAGCCAGACGTGAATTTCAGGCGATGTGAAAACATGTCTCGCGAGTGCAAAATTCGAATTTTCTTATTTTATTCTCCACAAAATTGTTTTTTTTTACAAGAACCTCTTGTTTATGACTCTAAAACTCATCTATAATATATGTAGATAAGTTTTGAGTTTTACACTCCCATGGAGGCCTTTCATTTGATACCAATGATGCTCAATTAAAAGAAAAAGAAAAATGTACTTTTTACGAAAGTTGGTAGCTAACTTTCATACAAAATCCTTCTTTCTCAGGACTAGAAAAAATCTACATACAACGTGGCCACTTAGATCGTTTGACCTCAAAATATCGCGATCACATCACCTTTTCTTCTCCGCTCAAAAACTCCAAAAAAAGAGAACCTCAATATGTGCACACACACAGATCATTCGTGGTAGCAACGACTCTCGTCGTCATCGTCTCATCGCCGTAGTTGTGTCAAGTTGTGTCGTGTGAGTCACGATACTGTTATTTTACATCGTAGTGAACCCCCGACATTCGCGAGGGAAGCGTTCCACGAAATTGTCGCGAATGTTCAATTCGCGAATGTCGGGGTTCAGTGTCCTTGGAAAGTGGGAAATGTGTTCCAAATATTCATAAAATAAGAAAATGCAATGTTAGGGTGGGGAACATCACAGTTTTTAAATCATGGAAAATTCTTGCCACTGAACTTTTTGCAGCAGATTAACTTCCATTCGCTTTCTTCGCGAATTTCATCTTTCAGTTCAATTGGCACGATGGAAATCCGAAAACTTCCTGCGACTATAATTTTCGGTTAGGTTTTCGAAGCTTTCACCGCCAACGCTCCTTCCAAGTTTGACCAACAAATCTATGTAACTTTTAGACCACTAAACTACTAGTTTTCCATGATCAGATTCTGGATAAGCTAGTTTCCGCAGATCCGCCCAAATGAGGAAGCGATCGACGCAGTCCATGACATCGTGGTAGTATATCAATGAATGAACATTTGGGAAACATCGGGCACTGCTCAGGACGATCTTATGGGCCGAAAAGCCTTTGTTTCATTTTTGGGGACTCGCAGGCGGTGATCCACACAAATTTTTATCGTTCACAGAGAAATGCAGCAGTCTTTTATTGGCTAAATCCTATGTCGGGTTTAAGGAGACACGTCTCGTTTAGAGCGAAAAAGCTGTGCCCCGAAGTGCAGTTTTTTGTTCTGGTTAAAGACCAGTTAAAGACGGTTTCAATAATTTAATGGAATATTGTTGAAAACCCACGCTTGCTACTCCCCGAAGAATTAAAATATTATGACGGTTTTAGCGTTAATTTAATTTAAATGGATTAGGATAGAAAAATATGCCTGCTGTAGCGGTAAATTAATTTTATTGCGTCAAAAAATCGCAAAGGTTAAAACGATATTTTTTCCAATTTTCGCATTTGAACTAGAACGAAATCGCGGATAAGCATAGTGAATGTTGAAGAAGTGTCGCAAAATATCAATCGCGAATAAGCGAATGTTGGGACCGCGAAAATAAGTTCAAGTGAAAACAGGTCTTATTCGATTGATGTCTCTTTATTAACTAACTTACAGCTATAGAGATCCATACAATGTACTGTAGGTTACATTTATTAATTCATGGCAATACATATATACAACATTTTTATAGACGAAATCAAAATTTTGTAATTAATTCAAATTATGTTCTAGCTTTAACTTTAATTCAATTTATTAATTCAAATTTAGTTCATTCTTTGGATACTGGACTAGAAGCAGCATCTCCAAGTTGTTTTTCTGAGCGCAGAGTCATTGGGCTTTTACTTTGTGCTTGATCTACTCTAAATGTCATTTCTTGATTCATACATGATTTATCTAAGATCACATCTCGTATATTCCTACGGTACTGACTATTGGTATTATTCTCTTCAATAATAACTGACCTCGGTTCTTTTGCCTTACTAACCACCCTACATTTTCTCCAAGTATCAGTTGGGAATTTTTTAAACAAAATTGATGTTTTTGGTTTAATTTCTGTTCTATTTTTCGCGTGGAGATTATAATTTTCTTCTGTTTTTTCTTGATAGTCTTTCACATATTTTTTGTACATTTCTTCATTAATGAGGCAAAGCTTAAGTTGAAATTTACTAGAAGGGATCCTAGTTTTAAATTTTCTTGACATTAGTAATTCTGATGGCGAATACAGTAATTGCGACGTTGTTCTTAGACTTAACAGCCCAAGGTATGGATCTGTGTTAGATTCATCACATTTGGTTAACATTTTCTTAACTGTTTGTATTGACCTTTCAACTAGTCAATTGGATTGCGGATAATGAGGACTGCTTGTTGAATAATCAAGACCCCAATTCGTCAAGAATTCTCTAAACTCTTTCGATGCAAATTGTGGATCATTGTCAGACTTCAAGGTTTTAGGAATCCCGTGACGATCAAATAAAGATTTCAGTTCAAGTATTACATTTCTACTCTGGTGAGCGCAACTTAGCAACTTCGATCATTGATTGTGGTACTACAACAGACTAATTTTTAAAAATAATATTATCAATAACGTGAAGTTTATTTTTATAATTCCAAAACGGCTTGAGTTCCTCATTGACTTTACTTTTGCACTGAGGTTCGTTTCTACTACAATTTGATGGAATTTTTTCATTCCGAAAACGATCGCATACAGCTCTTTGAGAGCAATTGGGCGACTTTTTTGAATTAGCACTGCTCCTACCGCAAATTGAGACGCATCACATAATACCTTGATCGGAATATCTGGACTAAAAAACGACAATACTGGAGGATTGACTAAAAGCGATTTTAGTCCTTGAAACGCCTTCTCATGGTTAGCGTTCCATTGAAAAACGACATCCTTTTTTAATAAATTTCGAAGAACCATAGTTTCTTCCGACATGTTTTTAATAAATGGTGCAAAATAATTAATCATACCTAGAAACCTTTGTAAATCTTTGACACAATTCGGCGACGGTAGTTTATCGATGGCTTCAATGTTTGATTCGTCAGGACGAATACGATCTTTATTGAATAAATGACCAAAAAATTTAATTTCCGACATACCAAAATTGCACTTATTCTGGTTGAGTTTCAGATTAAACTCCTGAAGCCTAGTTAGCACCTTTACAACTTTCAAATTGTGTTCTGTAACACTTTCAGCAAATGTAAGTATATCATCAATGTATTGTATACTCTCACATCTAAGTCTGACAAAATTTCAGTCATAAAAATAAAATAACAGGCGCGACAATCCAGCATTGGACTAAGGCCGCAGGATGTGTGACATCCTATTTCCAAGATCTTATCTGCTTTTTGTTGAGGTAATGAGATCAGCATCACGCGAAGCAGTGTTATTTATCCCCATAAATGGGTACTCGTTTAACATCAAAGTGAGATCATAGTCCGTCACAAGCTCGTGAGTTCGAAAAACACCATGATCCACGGTGAGATTCGAACTCATGACCCTGTGCGAAGGTGCACGCACTAACCGCTAGACCAGCCAGACCGAATTTCAGTCATGGTTGGTGAAAAATTTCTTGTGCCACTTTTACCCCATAAGGCTTGCATAGAAATTATTACCTACCAAATGGTGTATTAAAGGTGCGCAATTTTGAGCTTTCTTCGTCTAGGGTACATTACGCTTTCATGTCCCCAAGGGAAATTTTTGATGTTTCCGATATTTTCCGCTATGTGTCCGCTATATGGCGGACGGTAAGATAAGTGTCGCTAGTGTCGATAAGAAGAACAAGAAAAATTTCCCTTGGGGACCTGAAAGCGTAATATACCGAAAATAAATCATAATAATTAATTGATTAAATAATGTATAACAGATTGTTAATTAAATAATATAATCGGATAATTAAATATATAAATATAATTGTTATTGTTAATGGAATAAAATAATTTAATCCTACATTTGGGGGCTCAACCGAAGCCGATAGACCAGACGGAAAGATTTCTCTGATACGAGAAAAAAATTGTTCCAGAATCGGAACAAAAACATTGTTCCAGAATCGGAACGGAAAAATTGTTCCAGAACATTAGCAAAAACATTGTTCCAGAACGGGAGAAGAAAAATTGTTCCAGAAGCGGAATGAATGATTGTTGAAGAATCAAGAAAACAAGGATATCCGAAAAACGAAATAGTTTTGACTTCGATGAAAGCCTCGAAGAATCAAGACTACCTGAAGGATAGAATATGGCATGCAAGCTAATGTAAAATTGTATCTGAGTCTGCGATGGTTGTGAATCGTTAAACGGCGGCATCAGTTGTGAAGTACGAATCAAAGTGGAGTCTTGGCTAGAAGGAAGGTTCAGCGAATCTCGTGGAATTTCATCGGTGTAATGAAATGAAGACATGTATGTAAGTGAACAAATACTATAGTTTCATTTATAATCAATATGCTAATCTAGGCTAAGATTAGGTTAAGATTTGTACTTGAAATCGGAAACATATTTGTGATAAAGTGTAAAATGCAGACCGCGGAGATTCGTGCATTGCGTCTTTCGGAGTTACGGAGATTATCGGAATTAGGGCTTGCTACGACCGGGTTAAAACGAGAGCTACAGGAAAGACTGTTCAACTTTTATGGTATAGTTGAGGGTGATGAATCGGATGGTGAAGATTCGGTTATCACTAGGGCAACCAAAATATGCCCTAAAAAAAACTGCATTTTAGGCGCCTAAAATATGATCTTAAAATTGAAAAATATGCCCTTAAAATAGTAAAATATGACCGTAAAATTAAAAACCATCCTCTTATAAATAACACTTTTTTCAATAAAAAAAGTATATTTATTAACAGAATCGTTGATCGACAAGAACGAACTAAAATGTATTGTTGCAAATTTTTTCTGTATCTCTTGTCGTTTTTGAAATAATCGCAAAAATTTGAAAAAATGCCCCCTTTCCCCCCTTTGTTTCAGATTGCGGATCATCAATGGTTGGGACTTTTTATACCATCATCTGGGGACCATCCTCAACCATAAACAAAAAAAATCCGAAGTAGGATTTTTGCCGTTCGATGGCCATATTTTGGCCCAATTTTCTTAGACTATGCGATCATGTTTGAATAATATTTTCCTCCACAAGGAAAATGAATAGATAAACGAATTTGCATAAGACCTTAACACGATCAATTTTACAATATCTCACAAAGCACTTTTTCGTCTCTACACTCAGAGAAAAAAACGCACATTCATATTAAAAGCTCCACATTTAAATTGAACGCAGTATTCGTTTGAAAAATATCGTTAGATTTGAACGAGTTCTCATTTACACTAAGAGAATTTCTTTTAAAACAAAAGAGCAGCCAAACCGCAAACGACGGTCGTTTAAATCAAAAGATTCCGCATTACATAGTAATGTGGATGCATTCCTTTACGTAACAAATACGCATACCTAAAGGACGCGATGCCAAAATATCATTTGTTTCAACGTAGCACAACAGGTAGTTAATACTTCTGGCCGGTCCGATGAGTCTCACGTGTTCATATTCGTCCCAAACAAATGTGTATAGTGTCTAACAACAAACGCGTATTAGAATCTTCGTCGATGTTAAGAGTGTTTTCGAGAATGTACTTTTGCATTCATCTGGAGGAATGGACGCTTGCACACGTGCAATTTAAGTTTAGCGGGTGTTAAAATAAAAGTGTATTGTATTAATCGTATTAATATAAGACTTAAATAAAAAATAAAGTGTTTTTCTGAAGTTTTCATAAGTTCTATTCTTTATTCATTTGTCAACACAGGTAACAGTAAGTATCTAATCGAATGGAGAATGGACAATCAAACGGAATGTATTATTTTATTTCAGCAGAGTTTGCCTTTAATTCCATGTAAAACTCAATTATTTTGAATGGGGCAATTTCTATGAAATGAAAACGGGATGCGTTACTTTCGAAATACATACCGTTTCATTAAAAAGAATGCTTCGTTTAGTTTAAATAACAAAAATGTTTAATATAAAAACGAAGACAATTGATACAATTGCCTTTCATTTATTTAAAATGTTTTACCCGTTTACAATAAAAGAATAAGTGTTTATTTCAATGAAAAATACGTTTAAATCGACTGGCTCCTTCTTTCCAGGTAAACGTAAATTCTTTTGATTCAAACGCTTTTTTACAACTCATTATGCTTTTGAAAGAAACGCCACTCGTTAGAATTAAACGCATTTGCGTGTGGAGCCAAATCAAAAGCGGAAATCGTTTGAATTAAATATATTTCGTTCAATATTGGTGAATATTTCTCTGAGTGTATTTAAAAACGCTTGAAAATTAAAAATTCTTAGAAATTAGAATTGGCCAAAACAGAAATTCTAATTTTCGAGTGTCTCTAAGGATGTCAAAAACCGGACGATTAGTTCGAAAACCGGTACTTTCAAAACGGTTAACCTTTTTTTCCGGTTATTTCCTCCTTCCGGTTTTAACCCGGACGGTTGTTTGCCCATCCGGTTAAAACCGAGAAAAAAAATTCTTTCATAATCCATACAATTTTTTATACTTTCTTCATTTTTTCAGTCAGCAATTATATTGTCCCCTATGAAAAATTTCGTTTTCAAATTTCAGCCCTTAAACATATTTTCGAACACTTTCCTTATTGCTACAGGGTGCGCCAGAGAAACTTACTTATTTGAAAGGTTAATAAGAACAAAAGTACTTCAGATATGGTTTTATTTTTTTTTATTTAAGAATTCAATATCGCAAGTCTTTTTTTTTCATACATTATTAAAAATGACATCGGTTAAAAGACGACATCCATTGTGCATACACTGATTAAGTCGATTTTTTAAGTTCATCTCCACTCTTTGTAGAACATCAATCGGTATGTTGGCAATGGCGTCGCGAATATTGTTCTTGAGGTGAGCTTTATTACGCGAAACAAGGCAGGAATTTCAAATAACCCCAAATCGCCTCTGAGAGAGATGAGGCGGTCGGGGAAATGTCGCAACAAATTCATTGTCCCGTACTGTGTGTGCTGTGGCAATACGAGTGTGTATAGTGTATGCATTTTTATTACTAGAATTCTAAGCAAATCAATGAAAAAATTCGGTTAACCGGAAAACCGGTACTTTGAGCGAGGTTAAAACCGGACCGTCTAACCGACTTTGCAAGAAACCGAAAACAACCGAAAACCGGGCTATGGGACGGTTTTTAACATCCCTAGTGTCTACCGTATTCTTATGTCTTTTCTAAGGCAACAATATGATATTAGCTGTGACAGTAACCAGCGAATTATTCGCGGCGCGCGGATGTGAACACCAAAAATTCGCCGCGAATTCGCGCCGAGAAATTCGTGTTGGTGTGAGCACCACTTAATACTTTTCGACTTTTTCTATTTACTTAACATAGGGAATTTAATTGGGTTCCGTGCATCAAATGTTGTAAGGAATTATTTTATTTTTCGTAGAATCATAGAAATATGCAAATATTATGCAAGAATATGAAAAAAAAATGAAAAATAAGCTTTTACGCATTTATATGCAAAATATGCATTTATGGACAAAATATGAAAAAATATGCACTATCAAATATATCTCTATCGATTTCTTTTACGTAAATCGGATTTATATCTCAACCATCTCTTGATATCACATCCCAAAAAAATATGCATTTTGGTTGCCCTGGTTAAAACGCCAATGGTTCACATTTGCTATTATGTGAACCATTGGCGTTTTAGCCAAAAAGTGGGATGTTGAACGGATGTGTGTGTTGGGACGCAGCCTCCGCTTCCCACGAAACAGCCGTGGGGTGGGGCCCTCCGCTGCCGTGCCTGTTCCCATTCAGTGCGGGTACACGGTGCATTCTCGGTCGTGCCGTCCTCGAATGCACATGACAGCACTAGCGACGGCACCTGATGAGAGTGCTGTGTCATGTGCATTCGATCGAAGCCGACGAACGCCAAAAATTGTTTGCACTCTCCGAGTCGATATGACCGTAAATCGGGAAATCGCTCGGAAGCAACATTATTAACAATGTCGTATGTATGTATGTATGATTGAGTGTACCCGCACTGAATGGGAACAGGGATGGCAGCGGAGGGCCCCACGGCTGTTTCGTGGGAAGCGGAAGCTGCGTCCCAACACACATATCTTGCTATTATGTGAACCATTGGCGTTTTAGCCAAAAAGTGGGATGTTGAACGGATCACTGCAATAGTAAGTTGCTATTCTATTCAAATGTGATCCGTGGCAACGAATGACTTTTGTCGGCTTACATATATACGGTTGAACAACAACCAGCCGGTGCATTCTCGGTCGTGCCGTCCTCGAATGCACATGACACAGCACTAGCGACGGCACCTGATGAGAGTGCTGTGTCATGTGCATTCGATCGAAACCGCCGAATGTCAAAAATTTTTTGCACTCTCCGAGTCGATATGCCCGTAAATCGGGAAATCGCTCGGAGAGCAACATTCTTAACAATGTCGTATGTATGTATGAAAAATAGAAGTGTACAAAAAAGTTTGTGGTCCTGTAAAAAGCTGCGATAAAGCATTAAATGACAATAACTCTTTTGATACAAAAAGCAGGAAGTATTTCAAATGTGGAGACGAATCACATTTGAGGAAGGATTGTCCTACATTAGTAGAAAGAAAGGAATTGAGATGCTATAGGTGTGATAAACTGGGACACCATGCTGCACAATACAAAGTCAATGTTAAAGTCAAACAAGAGGAACAGACAAATGTTGTTCAAAATGAGTTGATAAAAGGACCGCTAAGTCTATTTACTTCTTCAGGTCTTGAACTAAAAAACATTCGTCATTCTAATGTTACTTTTAAAGGTCTTATTGATACGGGAGTAGATTTATGTTTAATGCAGAAAAGTGTTTTCTGGAAACTCAGAAAAATTTTAACTGGGTGTGCAAGAATTTTGACTGGAATAGGTCATATAAGTCCAGTACAATTGGTTCAAAATAGCCCCAAACCTAAACATAAAAAAAAAAAGAAATTGTTGATGCCAAATTGTTGAATACACTCCCTAATATACGTAGTAAAAAGTTACACTAATTTGCGCAATGTGTTAAGGGGGGAGGGGGTGGCAAAGGGGTGAAAATTCAGTTTCTTGCAAATATCTGGAAAACTATGAGTTTGACCTTAAAATGTGCTAAGGACAAAACAAACTACATAAAATTACCTTTGTAATGATATGTAACACTCTAAGACATTTTCTCAGAAAATTATACCTTAGACCCAAAAGTATTATAGTGAATTTACATTTTTTGAGTTTTACATTTCGCACTGTAACTCTTGATAGTATAGACCTTCGGTCATAAGATCTTGTCCATATATTGCTAACAAAATTTATTTAATTTCAACCAAAAATTGGAATGCTCCCACCATTGACGCCCCCCTCACTCCTCCTAACATTTTTCAAAAAGGCATGTCTGTAGCTTCTTTTTAAATTGAGCCAGGCAGATAAAATTTGGTGGGCTGCCTATTCTCACAGTAAAAATTCTTGGACTAAATTGTAATCCATGCCATGTATTACTGCCAATTTCCAATACAAACAGATATAAATGTAATACTTTTCAAAATTATACTTTTTTTCATAATATATTGTCTATTAAAACTTAATCAAACTTGGTGTCACATAAATTTTTTAATATAATAAGTATTAATTCCTTCAGGCACTTCATACTGAGCTAATACAAAATTGGATTAAAATGGGTTTAAATAAAGTATTTAATTCAAAACTGATAAAACTTATTCCATTTTGTATTCACTTTCAATAAGAAGGAATTATGATACATTCCTCATTATATTACCATATTTAAGAAGTTGTGAATTATATTGTAAACCTAAATGCTTAATTACTCAAAATGGTTAATACCGCACTTATTGAATTTAATACATTTGTGAAGATTTTGTAATAAAACATCTACCAAGTTGGTCTTACATCCTACTGGTAATACAGTCGGGTATATATGCAATACTAGAATTTAATAAAATTCAAAATACACAATATTCAATCCAAAATAAGGTGGAAATGAATACTCTTTGAATTAAAAAATGTAATAATATTTAATATGCGATATATTACGCAGTGATAATAGTGGTAGGGCGATGTCACATGTTGTATAAATTACAAACTTCGTCAGTTAGTCTGGTTAGCTTAGTAGGTAGGGAGTTCGTC
Organism: Microchrysa polita; assembly: GCA_949715475.1. Lineage (NCBI taxonomy): Eukaryota > Metazoa > Arthropoda > Insecta > Diptera > Stratiomyidae > Microchrysa > Microchrysa polita. The sequence goes on from OX454415.1 coordinate 89,930,101, forward strand.
TACAAATCATAGGTTCCTGGGATCGAATCCCACTGTAGGTAGGAAGATTTATTATGCGTTTTGAGTGTAAAGAGGTAAATGAAATGTCGCCAACACCTATAGAGACAGAAGTCAATGCTCGTTATACAAAACTCATTTATGAGCTATAAATGTTTTTTTTTTATCCCAAAAATATCGAGAGTAACTTCTTTTGGTGTAATTGAAAGTATTTTTTTTTTCAGTTCATCCATTTGGATAAAAAATATTGCTAAATTCCAATCCACGAACGCCTTCTTACTTAATACACTTTTTATTTGGTTTTAATACAATATGTAATAAATAATAATTAATAATAAATAATTAAATGTAATAAATAAGATATTATAATTTAATTACACTCATTGATACACGGAAGTATATTCAGCATTATATTTTAAAAAGTTCGTATTAGAATGAATTTGAGATCAAATTAGATTTTAACATCCACTGGTGTGAAAAAATCTTTTCATTCTTTTAGAAATATTAAAATCTATAAAAAAATTGGTGTGGTCATATATACAAGACCAAAAAAATTAGAATTTAGTCCAAGAATTTTTACTGTGTAAGCTCAATTACCAATTATTATCTCTTAGAACGTCCTTATAACAGTTAACTGTAGTCCTGTAGGCAGCCCACCACATTTTATCTGCCTGGCTCAATTTAAAAAGAAGCTACAGGCATACCTTTTTGAAAAATGTTAGGAGGAGTGAGGGGGCGTCAATGGTCAGAGCACTCCAATTTTTGGTTATCAATATATGGACAAGATCTTATGACGGTAGGTCTATTCTATCAAGAGTTACAGTGTGAAATGTAAAACTCAAAAATGTAAATTCACTATAATACTTTTGGGCCTAAGGTATAATTTTCTGCGAAAATTTCTAGAGTGTTATATATCATTACAAAGGTAATTTTATGTAATTTGTTTCATCCTCAGGACATTTCAAGCTAAGACTCATAGTTTTCCAGATATTGACAAAAAAATGTTCACCCCTTTGAAACCCCCTCCCCCCTTAACCCATGGCGCAAATTAGTGTAACTTTTTACTTACGTATATTGAGCAGTGTATTCAACAATTTGGCATAAAAAATTCCTTTTTTTTATGTTTGGGTTTTGAGCTATCTGTACTAGACTAATAGTCAAGTTCTTACTTTTGGTTCTTTAATTTTACCGCGGTAGAAATAGATGATCTTAAATTGCAAGTAGAGTTCCATGTGATTCCGGATGAGGATATGGGTTAAGAGGCAATTTTAGGGAGGACTATTTTGGAAAATATAGACATAAAAATTAGTAAGAATGGCACTGAGTTTTTTATTAAACAGAATCAACCGGATAAGGATGAAGAGCAGCGAAATGTGGATGAATCTAGTGCCATGTTGTTGGATGAATTTGGCAGTATTTGCATGCTTGACTGAGAGCAGGAATTATTCAAAACGGACCTAGATTTGACACATTTGGAACATGTTCAGTCAGTAGAAGTTAGACATTTGGTTGAAAACGATACACCTGTTCAGATGCAAATGGTTCTGACAGATGATTTGCCTGTGTATCAAAATCCATATTGTGATCAGAAAATTGTCGATGATGTGAAAGAATGGGTAGCAGGAAAAATTATAAAACCTAGCACATCAGGGTATGCTGCACCAGTGTTACCTGTAGCTGAGAAAAATGGGAAGAAACTTTTATGTTGCGATTATAGGAAATTGAACGCTATTATTGCAAAACCAATGTCTGCTCTTTTACGGAAAGATAAAATTTTAAATTATGGTTACAAAAGTACAAAGAAAACTAGGGGGCTTCGCCCCCTGCTCGCTACGCTCGCCAACCCCCGGGGCCGAGGCTAATTTCGGGCGCGGCCGAAATTCGGATACCCTTCGCTTGGGCTAAAAGTTTTTTCGGGCGTACCTATGACTTGTATTTAATCCCCCTCTTCATTCTTTTTCTTCCGTCTTGACAAAAGTTTTGGGCTTGGTTGAAATAAGTGGGCAAATAAAAATATTTACTCGGAAAATTTTATTGGGGTTGCCGGAGCATGACCCCACAGTACGATTCCATTCGTTTTGAACTTTTTAGTTGCTTTGATAAAGACACATTAATTCAAGGTTTTGTGAAATTGGTGTAAAAAATGTTTCTTAGAAGAACCAATATGGGGGGTTTGGTTTGTATGGCAGCCCCTTGACCCCATGGACCGATTTGATTCAATCTTACATATGTTTTGTGTCATCAATAGAAATACATTTGTGTGAAATTTGGTTGATTTTGGTGCACAAATGAAAAACTTTTTCTTAGAAGAACCTAATTTGGGGGGTTGGATTTGTATGGCAGCCCCATGACCCCATGGTCCGATTTAATCCATTCTTACATGTTTTGTGTCAACAATAGAAATGTATTTGTGTGAAATTTGGTTGAAATTGGTGCACAAATAAAAAAGTTTTTCTTAGAAGAACCTAATTTGGGGGGTTAAGTTTGTATGGCAGCCCCATGACCCCATGGTCGGATCTGATCCATTCTGGCATATATTTTGTGTTATCTTTAGAAACACATTTGTGTGAAATTTGGTTGAAATTGGTACACAAATAAAAAAGTTTTTCTTAGAAGAACTCTAGGCTAGGTTTGTATGGCAGCCCCATGACCCCATGGTCGGATTTGATCCAGTTTTACATAAAATTGTGTGTCATTATTAGAAACACATTTGAGCGAAGTTAGGTTGAAATTGGTACACAAATAAAAAAGTTTTTCTCAGAAGAACCTAAATTGGGGGGTTAAGTTTGTATGGCAGCCCCATGACCCCCTTGTCCGATTTAAGCGATTCAAACATACAAAGACCCTGCAACAATAATAAGCATGTGTACAAAATTTCAGCTCTCTAGCTTTTATAGCGGCCGAGAAAAACGCACTGCAACAGACGGACAGACAGACGGACATCGACTCCCCAAGTCATGCTCATCATATATGTATACTTTTTATATGGTCGGAGATGCCTCCTTCAATGCGTTACAAACTTCATGACAAAGTTAATATACCCTTTCACTCTATGAGCGAAGGGTATAAAAAAAAGACTTAGGAAGCAAGATTGATAAAACGTATAAGGTGAATGATTTGGTAGCTATTAAACGTACTGAGTACCTGGACCTGGCTTAAAATTAAAACAAAAGTATCTAGGACCATATAAAATTGTTAAAGTAAACCGAAATGGTAGGTGGGTTCCTACCTTGACTTCAAGTGAGGTTGACTATAGAAAATTTCAAGGTCTCCTTAAGTTTCTCCTTAAATCAATGATGCATTGACTCGTGAATATAAATGATTTATATGTAAAAGTATGGGAAATGACATTTAATTTATTGAATTTCGGCATCCTTGACTCAAGGTCTCCTTGAGTTAAGGAATGTTCATAAATACGGGCCTCAGTGTATGTATGTATGTATTTAGATTTAAACAATGAATAAGGAAATATAAAAGGAAATGCAAATATAATCGCATAATACACTAGATATGCGACTTGCATAGGGGACTAAAATGTTTTCTATGGTGTAGTGATTTTGTAGCTTCGAACATTTTTAAAACGAATTTTATTTTTTATTTTAAATTAATTATAAACACATTTACTACTTATAAATAATGTCAAGAACGGATATCAACCCAGGACAAGCTTATGTAAGGAAAGGGTGGTAACATCATCAGCGACATCGAAAGCGTAAACAAACGATGGGCCTCGCAATGCACCATCAACATCCCCCGTGGAGCCAGCTGTTGAGCAGTTAGCCGAACCAGGCCCTCCCGTTCTACCCCCAACAGTAGAGGAGGTGAGTCTTGCCATACAGTCGCTTCAAAATAATAAAGCGCCCGGCGCTGACGAGATCCCAGCAGAACTGCTGAAGCATGGTGGAACGTGCCTGACCAACGCTATACATGTGCTAATGCTGAAAATATGGAACGACGCCGACGAGGTAATCCCCGAAAATCAGCTTTTCACAGTTAAGCTACTACTCCAAAAGTGCTGGGAATATAACATCGACGTATACCAAATCTTGGTCGACTTCAAGCAGGCATACGACAGTATTGATCGAAGTGTATACCTACTGTACAAAATTATGCTGAATTTTGGTATACCGGAAAAGTTAGCGCGACTCACAAGGATGACGATGACTAATACCGTCTGGCAGGTCAGAGTGCAGAAGAGACTCACTGACCTATTTGAAACTCGTACTGGACTCAAACAGGGCGACGGGCTGGCGCCGACGCTCTTCAACTTTGCTTTGGAGTATGTAATTCCAGCCACGAAGATATGGACAGCAGCGGAACGGTGCTCATCAAGTCGACTCAATTAGTAGCATACGCCGACGATATCAACATCATATCTCGAAGATTGGGCGATGCAGAAAGCCTTCTGCATAACCTCAGTAACGCCGCAAAGGAAGTTGGACTACATATAAACGAAAGCAAAACAAAGGCCATGATGCAAACGAAACAAGGACGCCAGCAAATTCAAGCATCACAGTGGGGGACCTTAATATCGAGTATGTAGACAACTTCAACTATCTGGGTTGTAATTTATCAAAGGACGCCAACGAAACCGACGAAATTAAGCGACGGATACAACTAGCCAATAAGACATATTTTTCGTTTCCTTCTTTTTCTTCTTCATTGGTTTTAAATCATAATTTGACAATAAACAACGATTGCGACGTGGAAAAAATAGTCGAACATTCTGCCCTTCGTGACCACCATATGAAACAACCCTTAAGGTTTTTCTATTCAACTTTATATCGATGAGAAGACATTTGTTTTTGGAGTACCGTCACAATACAAAGAAACTTCTTTCTTATAGTCCAACGTTATAGATGTTTTAGCAGTGTGCATTTATTTAAATACACTTGGATACGGCATTCCAAAGCATCTTCCGTTGTTGCAGAGTGTGTAATGTATCAAAATAGCCTTCTCTCAAGTGCATAATGAATACAGTGCAATATGTATTTGTTACCGGAGCCTCTGAGCTCAAACAAAACATGTTGCAGTCGTATCACGTGAACGAAGACATGTTCAAACTTAAACTACAATCAAAATTTCAGTATATTATGTATTTGGTTCTAGAACCTGCGCAATCATGCTTAAAGAAACATCCTTGGCCCACATACAAACATGAGAGAGCGTCAGGACTATGTAATGTGTATGTGTATAATGTAAGCTCGACTGCTGCTTCTCCTGCCCAATGTAATGACTAATGAGTAATGAAAAAGTTTTCACAAGAAGAAAGTCTCCGTCGAAAACTTTCTCCAGATATCAGGCGTGCAATGGATAAATGTTAAATGGCTCGTCAAAACAGGCATAGGAGGCTAAAGAGAGTGATATTTTATTATTTAATTAATTTATTCAAGATCTCTATATACAGTGGAACCTCCCTAAGTTGACCACTCTAGGGCGGAAAAATTTTGGTCAAGATAAAGAGGTGGTCAACTTAAGGAATTTGTTTGGAATAGAGATTTTAGGTAAACAAAACATACTATGTATGAAAAAATCAAGTAACATATATATTTTCTCGTGTATAGTTCCTATCAACATAAAAATACATTCAAACAATAAATTCGATAAAAGTGGCCATGTCATAAGTATTATTAGGGAGGCCAGGAAGCACAACATCTGAGGCATCTTCGTCGTTTTCGTAATTTTTCCAAGCAGAACTGATTAAGGTGTTCGAGATTTCCATCCAACAATGTTTCAGAAAAGCAGGATTTGTTTTCGACGCAGACACAACAAAAATTTACGCAAACGACTAAGACGCCTCAGAAGTTGTGCTTCCCGGCCTCCCTAATAATACATATGACATGGCCACTTTTATTGAATTTATTGTTTGAATAATACAGCATCCAAAACGTTGATAGACATTTTGTTAGGAACTTGGGCTTCAATATTTTTGAATATGAATGCTTCCAATAATGTCTTGTGATAGAAGTTTTTAAACAGTTTTATCACGCCTTGGTCAAGTGGTTGAAGGATAGATGTGGCATTTGGCATTTGAGAGGCCTTTTACATGCGGGTGTGCCGGGCAATTATCAACAAACAATAAAAAGTTTCGCTAGTGTACTACAACTTAAATTTCAACATGTACTACAATTTAAATTTCGATAATAAAAATTTATCTAGAGTTGTCAAGAGTTCAAAGGCCCATGAGGTGAATGAAGCCACATTCATTTGGTTTAAAAGAATGCGTTCTATTAATGCTAGAATTTTAGGGCCAATGTTGCAGGAAGCAGCCCTTCAATTTGCTGCGAAATAAAACGTGACCGATCTAAAGCCTCAAGTGGTTGGTTTGAAAAATTAAAAAACAGGCATGAGATATCACAAAAAGTTCTTTGCCAGAAACTGTGACTGATATTCACAAAAATTTTAAGATCCTTGTCGAAGGATACAGTTCAAACGATGTTTTTAATGCAGACGAGTCTGGCTTTTTTTACAGAACATTGCCAAATCGTAGTTTAGTGGCAAAGGGCGATATGTGTAAAAGCGGAAAACTTTCAAAAGAAAGATTGACCGTATTGCTAGCTGCTAATGCCAGCGGTGAAAAACTGGCTCCATTGGTAATAGGAAAATCTAAATCGCCAAGAGCCTTCAAATCCCTAGACGTAAAGGCATTGCAAATTCTCTGCAAATACAATAAAAAGTCCTGGATGACTGGCGAATTTTTCGAGGAATGGCTCCCTCAACTTGAACGGATTTGAAGGCTCTTGGCGATTTAGATTTTCCTATTACCAGTGGAGCCAGTTTTTCACCGCTGGCACTAGCAGCTAGCAATACGGTCAATCTTTCTTTTGAAAGTTTTCCGCTTTTAGACGCATCGCCCTTTGCCACTAAACTACGATTTGGTAATGTTAAGTAAAAAAAAAGCCACACTCGTCTGCATTAAAAACATCGTTTAAACTGTATCTTTCGACAAAGATCTTAAAATTTTTGTGAAAATCAGTCACAGTTTCTGGCGAAACTTCATTCGAATCTCCACAAAGAACTTTGTGATATTTCATGCCTCTTTTTTAATTTTCCAAGCCACCCACATGAGGCCTTAGATCTGTCACGTTTTATTTCGCAGCAAATTGAAAGGCTGCTTCCTGCAACATTGGCCCTGAAATTCTAGCATTAATAGAACGCATTCTTTTAAACCAAATGAATGTGGCTTCATTCACCTCATGGGTCTTTGAACCCTTGAACTCTAGATAAATTTTTATTGCCGAAATTTAAGTTGTAGTATTCATCCTATCTTTTTTTTTGATATTATGAATTGTTGTCTTGCTGACACCAAACTTTTCAGCAGCTCTCCTTTCGGAAGAATGTTCTAAGAAATTGAACACATCGATTTTTTTTTGCAGGCAGAGTTCAGTACTTTTCTTTTTTGAGGCAATTCTCTATAATCACAACAAAAACAAAAACATTCACCAAATGGCTCTTAAAAACTTACATTAGCAAGATTTTGTGTTAAGTTAAGTTAAAGAAGTTTCTTTGCACAAAATCACGTAAACATGTAAATTTTTGTACAAAATGCTGATACAATTCAAGTATACATACCACGTACGTGAAGTTTATTTATAAAATTGCCCAACAAATAACATAAATTATTATTAATTTTCCTAATCTTTCATTCACAACTTACACGACTAAACTTGCACTAATTTGCAAGGCTAGCATTCAGACTGACCTGTGTTAACATGACGCGAATGAATATATAAAAAAACCAACGGTTCATCAACATGTACATCTGGCGCCTGGTCAACTTAAAGAGGTTGAAAATATTCTTTAGTTTTATAAAAAGTGGTCAACTTACAGAATAAGGAGGTGGTCAATATATAGAGGTTTATTCCCTTGAAAATAATGTTAAAGGTGCAAGGGCGGAAAAAAAGTGGTCACCCTAAAGAGGCGGTCATGTTAGAGAGGTGGTCAACTTGAGAGGTTCCACTGTATTTTATTATGTTTTTTTAATTTTATAACATTTTACATTTAATAAATAAACAATATAAAAATAGATATGTACATACATATGTATGTACCAACGTTCGATACAAACTGATTATTTAATTTTTTTTTACATTTATCCAAATGCCACTTTGATGAAGTGAATTTTAAAATATGAAAACCCACAACCAGCCCACTGTATACCGAAAAGGCCATGAAGGTTAAAACAATTTTCCAATTTTTTATTTATTTATTAACTCTTAAAAATTTGATTCAAAGTCACATTTAACCTGAGTAATCAGGTGATACGGTGGACTTCTTTGGATCGTGACACCGTTGAGACGAATGTGTTTTCATCCTATTATTCCAGTAATTGACAAAAACACGTCTCGCGAAGCGCATGTGACTCTTTGACTCATTTAATGCTCTTGCTTTAAAGCTCTCGAATGACTCAAAGGCTATTCAAAACATTCATATTCAATTTTTGTGTAGAGATCCCTAAAAAAGGATATGTTCACCATAGTCATAGCACAGTCCATCTTTCAGTATTTATTCGGTTTATTGTGGAAATAACTGTGCAACTCCTGGAACAATCACAAAAGCGTATGTTTGAATAGGTGCAAATTTTTGCGATTTCAAAAAAAAATTTACACGATGAACCTGTGGCGGCACTTCCAAAGCATGGGGACAATTATTCGAAAGCCATTTGCGCGCAACCCGGGATTTGTGTTTCGGGTCATTGTTTTGGTAGAAGTAGAAGTCGTCTCCGATTCCTATAGTTTATCTACATTTTCTTGAAGATGTTGTTCTAAAATATCCACAAACACAAATCTGTCCATTACACTTTCAATATGGTGTTTTTTTCCGGTTCCACTACCCCCACAGTCCAAAATTTTGGATTTTTTTTTTAATCCATGCGTTATATTACTTTTAGGTTTAATCCAAAATTAACTAAAAAGTAATACTTCCATTAGATTATTGACTTTTAAGTATAATTTATACTTAAAATATAATTTCAAATAGACTAAAAGCTAAATTGTATCATTAAATACGGAGATAACATTAACTTATAGTATTCTTGTATTGAAAACTAATTCATATGTATTTAAATTTAATACTGTTCTTCTCATTTTCATCCTCACTGAAAATTAAACCAACATATATTACTATTCAAACTATTTGTACTACTATTCCCGGGACATCAATCCAAAATAGATTAAAAATGAATCCAGCGTCGATTCGTTTTGTTCAAACTTGTTGTGTGATTAATACAGAAGGGTTTACGTTTTAAACCATATTATATTAAATCACGAATTTTCTCGCAAAATATAACGGCGTTGGTTAGTTAGTAGATGCTAGTTCGATAACAATGGACGTTTGTGTCTCGAGTGATTTTTACCTCCGAGTGAAAAGTTGTAGTTCAACAAAATATATTAAAATTGTGAAATACGACCACAATACTTTGCTGGTAACATCTAGTGATATAGTGCTATCAAGTGAGTTTCATAGTTTTCTCTTAGAGAAAGCATAGCAACCCATGCCATGCGTTAGTCCAGAGTGGCTATGTGATCACACAACCCATATGTGTTTGACTCCAAATTTATTACACTACACTCCACGAAATAATTTAAACGTCAAAATATTGTCGATGCAATTACTAACCCTTCTGTCGCCGCCTACGAGCTATTATGCCTAAGGTGTAGCTGAATTTTCTGTGAAATCAATCTTATTTTTTGAAGAGGTCTAATTTTGGTTCTAGAAACAGTTTACATACTATGTCTTACGATGATGCGCCGTTTTTTCGTTTATTTAGACATAGTTTACATTTCGCCGAGCGGTTGATCGCATTTGTGGCCGTCGGTTCCTTTGAAATATATATATGGAAAGAGCGTGGAAAATATTGTTGAACGATATTTTTCATCAAGATATAGTACCAATGGTCTGTCTAGGTCTATGTGCCAACAGAAGGGTTAATTATCACGTTGGCATTTTAAGAGAGTAATAGATATTACGCGGATATTATATTCTCAATTGTAAACAAAAATTTGACATTTGAATAAAATTTTTGTTTAGATGTGTGAACTGCGATAGTGTGAAAACGGTGCCATTTTTATTTTCTGATGCCCTCTCTGGACTAACGCATGGCATGGGTTGCTATGCTTTCTCTAAGAGTTTTCTACATGAGAGTGGTAGTGAATTTATACGTGTTATTATACCCTTCACTCGTAGAGTAAAGGGTATATTAACTTTGTCATGAAGTTTGTAACGCATTGAAGGAAGCATCCCCGACCATATAAAATATGTATATACAGTAGAACCCCTCTTAACCGGCCTCGGATAAACCGGTCCTCGGATTAACCGGCCTATATCCGACTTAACGTTTCTTGTTCTTTTTGTTACCGAAAAATGACTAGCAGACTTTTCCTATATCCCACGGAACGTTTTTTTTCTTTTTGTTATCATGCCGTCACAGTCAGCATCAAAATCAAAAAGTAAAAAATATTAACATAAAAGATGTAATTTTTATGTTGGCAAGTGCTTTCGTCTACATTAATGAGAGCATGGAAAAAAATTTGGTCCAATTTAGAAAATCTAGTCGAGGGGAGTTACCATTCCGACAACGATGAAATATGAAAATGACAACCAGGCTATCTTACACGATCTGCAGTTGTTACCTGGTGGGCAGCAAATGGAATTTGCGGATGTGGAGGACTGGGTAACAAGTGATGAAGGACTGAATGAACTGAACTGAATTTTTTCAGTGACGAGGAAATAATTATCGCCAGTAAGGATGACTGTGAATGCGGAGACGATGGAGAATTTACAAACATTGATGAGCCATCAAAAATAGCATGTGTAATCTATTTAGTTTTCAATAAAATGAGTTCCAACAGCGTTCTTTTTGCTTCTTTATGTATAACACTCTATGAAATTTGTATAGTATCTTGAAATATAGGTTATAGTCGAACCAAATTCAATTTTTCAAGGGAACCTCGGATAAACCGGCCAAACTCCTAACCGACCAGGGTGTGGGTCCCGACCAGGCCGGTTAAGAGGGGTTCTACTGTATATGATCAGCATGACGAGCTGAGTCGATTGAGCGATGTCCGTCTGTCCGTCTGACCGTCTGTTGCTACGCGTTTTACTCGGCCAGTTTAAAAGCTATCGAGCTGAAATTTTGCACACATGCTTCTTTTTATTGCAGGCAGTTTGTATGTTCGAATCGCTAAAATCGGACCGTGGGGTCATGGGGCTGCCATACAAACCTAACCCCCCCCAATTTGGTTTTTTCTAAGAAAAACTTTTTCATGCGTGCACCAATTTCAACCAAATTTCACACAAATGTGTTTCTATTGATAAGACAAAACATATGTAAGAATGAATCAAATCGGACTATGGGGTCATGGGGCTGCCATACAAACTTAACCCCCCAAATTAGGTTCTTCTAAGAAAAACTTTTTCATTTGTGCACCAATTTCAACCAAATTTCATACAAATGTGTTTCTATTGATGCCACAAAACATATGTAAGAATGGTTGGAATCGGACTGTGGGGTCATGGGGCTGTCATACAAACCCAACCCCCCAAATTGAGTTTTTCTAAGTAAAACTTTTTGATTTGTGCACCAATTTCAATCAAACCTCATAAAAGTGCATTTCAATTGATGCCACAAAACATATGTAAAAATGAATGGAATCGGACAATGGGGTCATGGGGCTGTCATACAAACCCAACCCCCCATTTTAGATCCTCTAAGAAACATTTTTTCCACACCAATTTAAAAAAAACTTAATGCGTCCTTGTCAAAACAAAAAAAAAATTAAAACGAATGGAATCATACATACATACATACCAATAATCTGAGTAAATATTTTTATTTTCCCACTTAACCAAAAACACACAAATATTGTTTTATCGACGGCACAGAAGGAAAAGAATGGGGAAGGATTGAATACAAGTCATATGTTCGCCCAAAAAAAAATGTTTAGCCCGAGGAGAGTAAAGGGTATTCAAATTTCGGCCGCGCCCGAAATTAGCCTCGGTCTCGTTTTTTAATTTAATTCGCAGTTCACGATAGTTTTGAAATTCCTCCAGACGCAAGGCTGATTTTCAAAGATCATCAGGGGGTTGAAATACCTTTGGAAGATCTTGCAGCTACTGTTGATCAATTCAAATTTTCCTGTTGTTTCACATTAGAGGTGATTTTGCTTGATGGTGCGGGAATTTATTTAGAAAAACGAAGAAATTATTAAAAGTTGTTTTGTCCTAGGTGCAAATGAAGTTAGTGCAAACGAAAATGCAGATTTACCACGACATATTTTTGGAGCAAATCTTTGCATAAACAGCGAGGTAAGTTTGAATGAAACAGATTCTTTCTGGTTAAAGTTATTAATTTAATTGATTTATAGTCATTCAAATCACACCTGATAAGCAATCACTGCGTATCAATTTTAAATGAGTACGAAGAAAAAAATACTATTTGCGATCAAAACAGACGACTATTGGTTAACCAGGCCGTCCAATTTCTGCGAAAAGAATTCGGAAATTACCCTACGCGGGACCAGAAGGTGGCCATTTCAAGGGCAATCATCGATCTGTTTACGTCGCTATCAGTAAGAGATAGTAAAATTGGTGGAATCGTAAGTAGAATTATTACTCATAACACACCACAGAGCTTAACTTCTTTAGCGACTTACGAAAATTGTCCTTAAGAAAACATTTTACTTGGGTGGGCCAAACGGTACCGTATTTCGTATCGAATATTCACGAGAAAAATATTTGCGCTTAAAACTGGTACACTGTAAAAACAAGGTTGATATTTACATCGAAAACATCGAAATTTTACACCTTTTTTCTCGCAAAATTACAGTAAACGTTTATTTTTCAACAAAATTTCTAGTATACTCACAAAATAGTGTAATATTACACAGATTTTTCAATATTACTCTATCTCAGTGTATTCTTACACCACATTTGGTGTGAAGATGTGTCATTACTTTATTCTTGTGTAACTTCACATTTTCAGTGTATATTTACCAATTTTGGTGTAAAAAATACACCTACATTTGTGTAAAACTGACTTTTGTGCATTATTGCATTTTTCTGTATCTCACAAGTGACTTGTTCTGTGTGCAGTTAGTCTGTTCCGTCCGAAGTGCGTTCGTGTGAGCATCATATTATTGTTGTGTTGTAGCGCTTTTTTGCTCTTGAACCGAAGGGGGTGTGGCAGCTCTTGGCAGTTGCAATAACGGGTAGCTCCAGGAAGATTTACACCGAAGAACGGGTTGCCTTAAATATTATTATAAACCCGGATGTAAATTTACATATTTGCCGGTGTAAATTTACATTTTTTTCGTGCAAATTTGCTTATTTCTGATTTAAATTTACTTCAGTCTAAGAGTAAGTTTACTTATTTATGTGTGCAAATTTACACCAATTTTGTAGTAAATATTTACACCGTAAAGCGTAAAATTACTCTCGTTCATATAGTGGTGTAAATTTACTACTATAATAGAAGGAAAAAAAGTTTCCTCCTATTATTAAAGCAAAATTTTTTAGAGTGTAGTTCCCATTTGGCCCAACATGTATGACAATACATATTAGCATTATTGACTTTAATGTGTATATTTATATAGCTTAAATCTTAAAAAATTAATGTAATTTCAGATTTTTTTTACAATCCAGAAGATAACACCGGCTATATTGTTTCAAAGTTAAAAAACTTTAACACAAAACGATTAAAAATCGAGCAAGAAATTGGGGCCCGCAAAAAAAGGAAAACCACTGACGAGTCGCGTGCTCTTCCAATTGAAGGGGAAGAGTTAAACGACAACAATCGCCAATTTTTCCAAAATTGTGTCGTCGGAGAACAAAAAGAACTGATAAAACAAAAATTAAAAGAAACCTTGCACCAGCGGTGGAAATTAATGGAGAAACCAATCGATATTAAAACGCTTTACCCATTTTATTTCCTCGACGCCGAATTTGTAAGTATTTGAATATTATGTATGTATATATTTACTTTTGAACTATTTAATTAGAAAATTTTGGTATTTAGATTCTTTTTGACTTTGAGCTCAAATATGAAGAACGATCGAACAACCTTCTCAACAATTGGCCTAAATATTCTACAAATGTAGATTTTATTCTCCATGAAACAGCCAGTAATAGTGAAATTGATGAAGGTGATTCTATTTAAATACTACGTGAATGCAAAAATTATAAACGTGCAGCAGTGTGGTTGGGCGACTCCAGAGTATCATTCTTGGACCGATCTTTCGTGCGGTGTGTGCCACACTTCGGGCGGTGTGGGGCCGGCTTAACAGCAATAATTTTTGCAACAGAGTGTCATATTTAATAGTAAAACATGTTAAATTAAGTGCAATATTTGACTGAGGGGGATCGTATGTGCTAATTTCGTTACTAAAAACAGATGAAAAATGTTCAGCAAATAAGTTTGAAATTTGATTGAAGTTGGCGCCAATTTGATCGTTTAAGTGCATAGAACTAGATATTCCAGACTCATTTCTGTAAGAATTAACGTGCGATTCAATTTTGCTTATGTGCTGCTAAAAATCGATTGCAGACTGTTTTTTACATTTAGCTCTCAATTAAGAAAATAAATTATAATCATTGCAATTGGAAGATCGTTTGTATTCAGCGTGAAGAACTTTCTTGGTTCTGATTAAGTTTTTTAAATTTGAGGAAAACCATTTGGGGAATTAGTCAATACGTATAGTAACTCTGGGTACGAAATTATTAACCAAATAATTAAGTGATTCGTAAAAATAGTTGACTGCGTTATCAAGTGTTAAATTAACCAAAAACGACCAATCAGTAGACATAAGAGTATCATTTATACTATTGTAATCAGCGCTTTTATAACATCGAAAATATTCAAATTTAGTTTCATTATCTCGGATTGAATCATAAAAATTAGCATTGAATGACAACAAAATATTTAAAGCAGGATGAAAATGATCCACAGGCAAATATAGAAAATCATAGCGACTAACAACACCATTATCGAGGTTTGAAAATACTAAATCGAGCAAGTTATTGCAAATATTAAAAGATTCAATAAATATATGTACATACATATTATGTACTTTTCGAATTAATATCCACGGCTTATGCGACCAGTCGATTCCGGGCAATTTGTAATCGCTAGTTACGATAAAGTTCATTTGGATATTTTTTGGCACAGTTGGAAATGTCAGCAGCGTGATTACGATACGCTTCGGGTGCACAATCCGGTGGAAGATAAACTACAGAGACGATTGTTTTAACCGGCTTCGTGGCGATAGAAACAAGCAGCTGTTCAATGTCGTTGTGTACACAATTAAGTTCAGTAGCTTGAAGTGAAGAGACTTCTTGACAGCGATAAGAACTCCGCCGTCTTTGAGTTTCCGTGAAGTGTAGTTATCACGATCGCGTCTAAAAATGTTATACTTTCTTTCTATTTAGTCCAAGCTCGGCAGAATAAATATCGGCTGTCAGCCAAGTTTCCGTAAATACTAGTACATATATCGTGTATGCTATGTGATGCGGAAATTTCCAATTCATTGAGTTTAGAACAGATCCCCCTGGTGTTTTGGTAATAAGTTAAAAAGTTATGCTCAGTTTTTTTTAATTCACAAATTAATCAATGAAAAACAAAAAATAATATTTTGAACAATTTATGTTTTCTAATCGAAAATGTATTTACTACCGATAAATGAATGTGACTACATAAAAATTTGGTTGCTTATGTTAATATTTTTTCTTAAATTAGGAACCAAAGTTGATACATTTTTAGACGGTTTTTTCACAAGCATTTCCTCCATAATTTTAACGAATGGTCTCGTTGTAGCATGGGAACAAAGATCATCTTTGCATAACTTTGTCCTATCTGATGGGAGGAAGGTATCCACTAAACCCTGCGTAAAACGGGCCTTATATTGTTTCTGAATAAAATCCGTTTCCCCAACGTATAAGACAAATTTTCATAGAAGGCTGCATGAAAAAGTTTTCAGAAGAAAATTTTATAGGAATGAATTCTTTCATGAGTATTTATGGGTAGAGTCTGTAGCAAAAATACAGTAACGCAATATACCTACCTAAAACATAGGACAAAAAACCTATTACAGTCAAACCTGTCTAATCGGACCACTGACGGGACCGATCAAATTTGGTCCGATTAGCAGGTGGTCCGGTTACTAAGGGATGCCAGAAAAGTAAAAAAAAAAATAATGAAATAATTTTTAAACGTTATTCATGAACATTGGACTTGTACAAAGGTCACCTATGCCTCATGCAATTAATGTTTTGAAACCGCTCAACAGCGTAACTCCTTTGTGACTTTTTTTATTATAAATTCTCCCTACACTCAGTTCCACCGAAATTTTGAATATTCTTCAATATTTTATCAAGCGTTTCTATAATCAAAGTCATGGTTAATGGTTCAAGCAATCCTCCCTTTAACTTCACTTGCATATTCTTGTCTCACAAACTCCAGAATTGTCTCACCATTTCATCTACCCAACTCTGATTCAATGGTTGATGCTGTCTACGAAATTTCCCGTGGTCATGGGAAATAATATAGCTCATCATTGTAATCGGAACTGAAGTGAATGTAGTAGCGAAATTTCTAAGATTTTTTTAGTCAACAAAATATCTTGCCACGTTGCTTGTCTGTTGGTCAAAAATTTCCTCGTACTGTAAGTAAGAATCAATTTGAAGTTTTGGTCCGATTTTGGAGATTTATCCAGTGGTTGGTCCGATTGTGGAGGTACGTCTAGTACTGATCCATCTAATTGGATTCACCGATCGTGGTCCATGGTCCGATTAAGAGGTGGTCCGTTTATAAAGGTTATTTTGTATGAAAAACCAAATAATATTGACCAAGGGTGGTCCAATTAGAAGGTGGTCCGATTATAGAGTGGTCCGATTAACAGGTTTGACTGTACTCTAATTTCTACGTTTCTAAATACACTCTAATGACACAGTCTTAGTACATAGTACCCGACCACTATTGTGAGACTTAACCGTTTCCAATTAATAAATGGTTGGATGGGGTCTACCAGACCCCAGAGCAACTTTAGACTGCTACATATAACTTAATTAGTGCAGTCAAAATATCCCAATTCAGGCCTCCAAATAGAAAAAATAGAGTAAGGCTAATTTTAGTGGATTTCGAATCAGTGGGCTCCCAGGAATGTAAGACCCATTTTGCTAAAAAAAAAATGTTGTCCGGAAAGGTCCCAAAAAGGACAAAAAAGGACACTCTTTAATCCTTGGCCGGAGGTCGGCATGCGTATCATATCAAAGGGGGCGTCGAGTGCATTACATATCCGGTGTTTGTTTCCTGTTTTAATGACCCTCAACAGAATAAATCGAGTTTAAATGGAAAATTATCGTGTTTCCCGGGTATCTTTCCAAAGTCATAACTACGTGAATAATTCAAGCTGTCACTACTTTTCTCACTTCACAGAATCTATAATAGCTGAAGATTCTACCATTAAATGTTCTAAGAAAAAAAAATGTCGGAAAGCTCTGAAAAAGGACATAAAAGGACCCTACTTACAAACCTTGATCGAAATTGGGCATGCGGGGTATCATATCAAAGAATACGTCGAGTGCATTGCATATCCGGTGTTTGTTTCCTGTTTCAAGGACACCAAATGGAATAATTCGGGCTTAAATGGAAAATTACGGCTAGAAAGATACAGATACGGGAAACACGAAAATTTTTCATTTGAGCCCAATTTTCTCATTTGACGATCCTTGAAACAAATAACTAACGCCGGATAAGAAATGTACTCGGCTTCCTCTTTGATATGACACCCCGCATGTCCACATTCGATCAAGGTGTGTAATTAGTGTCCTTTTTCAGAGCTTTTCGATAAATTTTTTTCTTAGCAAATTTAATGGTAGAATCTTCAGCTATTATAGATTCTGAAAAGTATTATATTATTCTCGTAGTTATGGCTTTGGAAAGATGCACGGGAAACAAAATAATTTTCCCTTTAAGCTCGATTTATTCCGTTGAGGGTCCTTGAAACAGGAAACGAACACCGGATATGTAATGTACTCCACGTCCCCTTTGATATAATGCCCCGCATGCCAACCTCCGGTCAAGGATTACAGAGTATCTTTTTGGCCTTTTTGGGACCTTTTCGATCAACATTTTTTTTTTAGCAAAATGAGTGTTAGATTCCTGGGAGCCCACTGATTCAAAAACAACAAAAATTAGCCTTACTCTATTTTTTCTATTTTAAATGCTAATATGACTGGACTAAATTAATAATTACTAAATCACCAATTCAAACAAATGCATGCTTAAAAGAATGTATGTGACACATACTAAATTTACATCTGCAGGACAACCCCATCCAGTTAGTTTTTCTATAAAAAATTTAGATTGAAATTTTTCGGTGGTCTGTCAGACCCCACTCAACCATCCGAAGGTTAAAGAAAAAAGTTATTACTAGTTAGCATCATTATATATTTATGTGGGGCACCCTGTGGATTTTACATAGCTTTTCTACATAATACTATGACCCCTCACTAAATATGTATAAGATGTATATTATATGGATGTATGTATTTCAAAACCGAACACCCAAAATACAACTATCCACCTACCCACCCCTACGAGCTTAAAGCTGCTTTAATGGTTTAAGAACTCAATGGGCCATTTCAGACTGTACGAAAACGACCGTACGATCAAGCTTTTACAAAAACAAACAGCGTACGTACAATATTGTTTTTCAGTTATATAACGCGTAAATACAAGCGAATATCCATGCTGTTTGTTTTTGTAAAAGCTTGATCGTACGGTCGTTTTCGTACGGTCTGAAATGGCCCAATGGGTGATTTCACATTGCAAGACGAAACCGGACGGCTAATAAACGGACGGCGAAAGCTTTTGTAGTGGCCAGCAGACAAGCATTGTGCATTTCACATTGTAAGAACGCGTCTTACGAAAGAAAAAAATCGTGACACGATTGTTTTTCTTTCGTAAGAATCGTACGATCGATTCGTAAGAATTGTACAACCGATAAGACGATTGCATCTACCGATATTTCAGGCGTTCTGCGACGACAATTAGCGCGTGTTTACTTGCATTTTAATCTTGTCGACTCGTCACTTCATTGTACACTAACTTTGGAGCGTGCATGGCAACATTTATACATACTTGTTGTGTGATTATTGCTCGCCCGTCCGTGTTTTGATCGGATAGTGTGAAATGAACGTTGGTTTGGTTCTTGTCGTGCAAGTTTACCCGTACGGTCGTTTTCTTACAATCTGAAACGGCCCAATGAACGTTTCAGTGAAATGTGTAAACACAACGGCCAAATTGCCATATATGTATATGTATGCATTTCGTTGTGAGAGAACGACAATGCATATGAATGTGTCTGATAATAATAAAATGACAGAAAGTAACAGGCAATCGGTTTTATCGGCATACAGGGTGTCCGGAAACTATCACATAAACACAACGGGATATTATTACCCATGTGCTTCCAGCAAAAAAAAATATGTATGTAAAACCTTTAATAGTCCGATTTTTTTTAAAAATTCATTTTCTTAAGTACGCACTTCATCTCCATATGACCAAAACAAGAATAGCGAAATAAGATGATTATCACAGCCAACATTACCTAAAAAAAACTTTGGTTTGGTTTTTACAGAGCTTCAAAGTCAAATTTATGTTTGTGATTTTACATTTGAAGTTTTTTGTAAAATTCTTTTTTTTTTACCCAAAAACAAATTATTTTCCCATCTCAATTTTTTCTAACGTCTGCTAAGATGAGGTGGTTGGACTACGTATTCTTTTAAAAATTCGCGCAGAGTCTTACGATCATATATGTATTTCTTACATAATTTTATTCTAGCTTCATTACTTTAAACACTTTCAATGCGTTGAAGAAAACTATTAATAATACATAATAGTACATATAATTTACATGAATCTCACCAAATTATAGAACATTAGGAGCAGTTTGATGGGATTCGAGATAAAATTTACACAGTTGTCTTCTCATACGGCAGTAAAACTGTTAGAAATAATGGAGCTAAAATGAAATTATGTATGATGTGTAATATATGATCGTCGGACTATGCGCTAATTTTTAAAAGAATCGTACAAGCATGTGCAGCTAAAGGACTAAAATTTGCGGGTATGTCCCGCACACATTTTTTGTTGGAAATTCCACGAGGAATAATTTTGTGTGGTGCGTTCATGCGGTAGTTTCCAGCCACCCCGTATAACCAGAATCTAAAATGAGAAGGGCGCGTTTCTGGAGCAAATAGTGCAATGAAGAGAGCGCAGAAGCATAGTTAGTTATAATAATAACAATAATCATAACAAACTGTTAGTGTATTTGTGTGATGCTTCGGCAGCACCATTATGTGTAAAATAGACGGTGCTTAGCTTTCTATCGGGTATAACATTTTTATAGTATATGTAGTTCTATATTACACTTATTACATATATGTACGAGTTGCGCTGGATTCACATACCCGGTTTGTGCGTTTGTGCACGTGCACTTACTTCGTTTGCTTCGGCTCGGCATCAACGACCAAAACAATAGAATAAATGTGTCTTATCCAGAGCGTTGCCAGCTTTCAATAATAAATCGTTTAACGAGACCGAGGCTAATTTCGGGCGCGGCCAAAATTTGGATACCCTTCGCTCCCCTCGGACTGAAAGTTTTTTTGGGCGTACCTACGACTTGTATTTAATACCCCCCTCCCATTCTTTTCGTTCTGTCTTCAGAAAAGTTCTGTTAAGTCGACAAGAAGAACCTAATTTGGGGAGTTGGGTTTGTATGACAGCCCCATGACCCCATTGTCCGATCTTACCGATTCAAACATACACATGGTCGGAGATGCTTCCTTCAATGCGTTGCATACTTCATGACAAAGTTAATATGTATACCCTTTCACTCTATGAGCGAAGGGTATAAAAAGTGTTTAATAATATTGAATCACAATATTGGTGAATACATACTACTACAAGCTATTTTGAACAACTAGTTCCAATCATTTGGCCCACTAGGGATTAAAAGGGACCAGAGAGATAGTTTGAACAGCTGCGTATTCAAGTGTATAACCAGAGAAATCACTTAAACCAATATGGAAAATTTCTAACCTTCAAAATTCGCAACCTTCGTATGGGCTAACCTAGTTCCGATAAGAAAATCCGAAAATCCGTGAGACAGCATTAAAACTGAACCACATGCAATAGTGATGATCCTCCCATGGTTCGTAATAAGACAGCTACAAAAAAAACTTGAAACAAAATTAACGATTTATTATCAAAACACATCGGTAGATCCGTTTTGCCATTTCATAATAAATAGACTTACTCCGGAACAACGTTTGCAAATTGTGCCCAAAACGAGATGGAGTGGTTAAGAACACATTGAAAACATTTGAGGTTAAGTATTTAAATCATGATGTTGAACAACTTATATTGTACATATAAACTGTTCGTGATAAGATTATTTTATCCACGGTTTTTCTTCCACCTGATTGTCCGCCTGACAAATACTACAAGCACGCCAAAGACATTCAAAACTGCAGCAAAATCTACCCCTATGCTAATTTTGTTGTAACTGATTTCAACCTACCGTTTGTTAACTGGAGCCGATAATTATGGACACAAAGTTTCACTAATTTGAAGGGGTCACATGTTGTAGATTCATTTTCATTTCTATATTTTCATCAATTAATTTGATCATATTTTTAACCTTATAATATGTTCATAGTAACCAAAAACATGTAATTTAAGGCTATTTTCATGTTTTCGTATGAAGACAACCCTAAAACATTTCAATTCCCATACAAATTAACACATTGAAAATACCCTATTTTGCGTGTTTTTTATGAAACCTTGATTTTTTTCAAATGAAAACATGTAAAAACCCAAACCTAAATTAATGACTGACACCCGAACAAATTGTTCAGTTTCGTGTGTTCTCTATGAAGAGAATGGACAGTCAGTTTGAAGTGACGAAATATGTTGCAAATGACTATCGATGACTGCACTAGCACTTTTTTATACTTATAACGATTCATAGGCAAAATAATATTGTAATATTGAGAACAGTTTTCGGTGATTTCCGAAAACGTACGACGAAATCAATCCGTTTTCGTCCACTGTGAACATAATATTAGCCATAGTTTGTTAGATTTAGTTTTCTCTAATATATAGGTATGTAACATCTATACAGGGTGTCCCGCATTGGGTGGTCAATACTGTTGTAAGGGTTGATAGCGCAACTTGTTTCAGCAAGAAAATTCCCAATACAATCGGATTTTTTTTTACCGTTACCTTGTTATCGCTCTTTTTGTGAAAGTCATCGAAAATCGTGACTTGTCACGCAAAATCGTAATTTGCAGCACTCCTGATGACTTAATTCAAGATTTGATTTCAGTTTCATAAGCTACATAAAATTTCACAAAAACTGAAGTTTTTCCTGTTGCCAACATTATCGGCACTTTCAACATACAGTTACTCAAAGTTAACAGAAATTTTAAAATAGATTTTTCATCGAAAATTCAAACAGTAATTGCATAACGGTAGCTCAGTACGTAATTGGAAATTTGGTGTCATATTGGCCTCGATTTTCATATTGTTCTTAACTTATATAAGTGTGAAATATTAAAAAAAAAAACACGTTAATTCTTATAGAGCTGAGAATATGTTGCCAGATGACTTGCATTTATAGGTGATGTGGAGCTCAACCCATATTGAAATAGCTAATAAGTTCGGAACTAATTTCGCAAAAGTTTATAGTTTATATACCGACAACAATTAATAAGGACCGATTTCTCATGACTCTTATCTAGTACTCGTCGGCTGGTTAGTCTTATCGTATACACAAGACGCGCACTATTTTTAGAAAGCTTTTACATTAATTAAATTTTTGTTTACTTTTCGAAGTTATGTCATATTTTGCTTTGCGAGAGCTTTTATAGTGACCGGCAGACAAGTTTGCCCGTACGATCGTTTTCTTATAGTTTGAATTGGCATAGTATGAAATTGCGCAATATTTTTTTTCAATCTCAGATGATGGCATAACCAAGCAAAATATGGCATAACTATGCAAAATAAACAAAAATTCAATTCAATATAATGGAAAAGCTTTCTGAAAATTGAGTGCGTCTTCTCTTTACGATAAGACTAAACATTAGATAAGATGTACGAGAAACTGGCCATAATACTTTTAATCCTCCTTTAGTTAACTCCACTTTAAATCTGTCAAAAGTCTGTATTGATTTTGACATTCTTCAAACAAAAGTTAATAGAACTAGATACATATAACAAAAAGCGCTAAAACCAATGATATCCCCCGGATGGGTCAGTAGGGTCTGTCAGGCCCCAGATAAATTCAAAAGTACATTTTTAGCTTTGTGGGAAATTTTTTAAAGTAGTATGTTATTTGGAAAGCGATAACGTCGGAAAGTGTTTAAACTTTGTAATTAAAGTACATTTGTGAAATTAGTTATGTTAATTTTGAAAGAAATGAAAAATTGAGGGTGTTATGAAACAGGTATCAATGCATTTAAAATTATGCCGATTTTTTACCTGTTTTCAATTAGAACGATCTCCTTTCACTATTGCGTTATTACCTTATGACTTTTAAGTCAAGTCATAAATTAATTACTTTTATGAGCTTAAGAATTAGGTGGGTATTTTATATAATAAATAAAGCTTCCTCAACAAACTTGGCAATACACTTGTCGAACCTCTTCAAAGAAGGAGGAAATCAACGGGCAATATTCGTCCAAGCACAGTTCAAAGTATTGACAACATTTTGGGCATTGTTCAGCTTGACCCCCTCCCCCATGGGGTAAGAAGCCCCAGGTCCCCAGTGGGGTCAGATGGCCCACAAAGAGGCAAAGATGTTTTCTATGCCCACGAGCAAAGGATCGCAAGACAAATTACAATTGCAACGAGTGCAAAAAGCCAATCTGAGAAGACCATCGAGGAAAAAGCTGTGAAGAATGCTCTAAATATTGACTTGACTTGGATCCCGATTTAAGAAAAAATATTAACCTTAGCTAAAGAATTTTGATGCTGTGAAGAATGCTCTAAATATTGACTAGCCTTGGATCCCGATTTAAGAAAAAATATTAACGTTAGCTAAAGAATTTTGATGTATTTGCTAATTAGTATTTAATACGTTTTGGCGAATAAAAACAAAATTTTTTAAAACTATTAGTTTTTATATTGATTTATTTGTGATAAGTTCAAATTGCCCTCAAATTTGACACCACCTAATTTGTTCTTCCAGATACTAAAAAATACTGTCCGAATTACTCTTTTTTTTATGTACCACTTAGTCAAAAGGCTCCACAGTTACTTCTAGTTCAAACAAATGTGCGAAAAAAGTAAAAATTCAAGTTCTGGAGCGATTTTTGCCTTGGGTTTGTCAGACCCCACTGAACCATTTACGTATGTAAAATTTACCTGAACCTTCCGAGGGATACCTTTCTTAAGAGTCGCCAGACCAATCGATTTTAGAATAAAGCTACTGTGCTTACGCTATAATAACTCATCCTTTTACTTTCGTCTACTTATACTACTACCGTCAACGCCGTCTAGATATTAAAGGTTTGTGTTCGTAGAGACGACTCATGTGATGATCGCTCAGCGATCGAAGTTAAACCACCGCTTTTGAGCACTATATGCGTATATTTTCTATACAGGCATGTTCCTTTAGTTCGAAGTAGATACATACAAGAGTGTTGGGAAACCGAAACTCTTCCCAGTGAGTGGAAAAAGGGCGTAATTATTAAGATTCCGAAGAAAGGTGACCTGAAGAATTGCAATAATTGGCGTGGGATCTGCCTACTTCCTGCTGTTTCCAAGCTGATCGCTAAGATTGTTTTAGGACGAATCAAGGACAAAATCGATGACACATTGAATGATGAACAAGCTGGCTTTCGCGAAGGGTTTTCCTGTAGCGACCACATTAACACCCTCCGTATTATCATTGAGCAATCCGCGGAATGGAGATCCCCATTACATCTCATGTTCATCGATTTTGAGAAAGCCTTCGATAGCGTTGATCGTCTCTACATCTGGAATGCCTTACGGAGACGAAATATCCCAGATAAGATAATCTCCATCATCAAGGAATCCTACAATGGAGCCCAATGTCACGTCCTGCATAAGGGCAAGCTTTCAGATCCTTTTGAGGTGCACAGTGGAGTGAGGCAAGGCTGCATTTTGTCACCTATTCTCTTCCTTGTTGCCATTAGTGATGTACTCGGCTCCGCACTCCAATTACATCGTAACAAAGGTATCAGATGGAAATTGTTCGATCACCTTCAACATCTTGACTACGCTGACGACATTTGCCTTCTATCAACAAACACGGATGATGTCGCTCAAATGACAGAAGCTCTTAAATTGCGCGAGTCGTAATGCGGGGCTGAAAATCAATGCTGCCAAGACTAAGTTCTTGAGCACATATCCAGGTGGGCAAAGCGAAATTTGTATTTCAGGACAGGCAGTCGAAAAAGTTGATGAATTTTGCTATCTCGGAAGTGTAGTTACAGCAGATGGTGGAGCGGATGCTGATGTAAAATCACGGGTAAACAAGGCTAGGGCGGCTTTCTTCAATTTGACTCCTTTCTGGCTAAACAACAATATTTCCAGACGCACCAAAATACGTGTCTTCAATTCTAATGTGAAATCCATGCTGCTATATGGCTGTTCAACCTGGAAGGTGACTAAAGAGATCACTGATAAGTTGCAAACTTTTGTTAATCAGTGTCTACGGCGCATCCTAAATATTCGTTGGCCGGAGATCATTTCCAACGAGGATCTCCTTACTATAACTGGCCAGGATAGGCACTTCGATCAAAAGACTTAAGTGGCAATGGATAGGTCACACCTTCCGAAGAGGGCCCAAAAACGTCGCAAAAAAGGCTCTAAACTGGAATCCACAGGACTCCGGAGCAAGACGCCGTGTTGGGCGGCCAAGGAACACATGGAGAAGATCGGTAACTAGCGAAGCGAAAACGCTAAATCTTACATGGTCGCAGCTAGCGCCGTTGGCGCAAAACAGAACGAGGTGGAGAGTAGGCGTGGTTAATGCCCTATGCCCCACAAGGGGTTGACAGGAACTAGAGAGAGAGATACATACATACTAGGAAAGTAGTAAGCAAATAGGGCTCGAAAATGGATGCAAAACTACGATCGCTGAGCGACCATCACATGAATTGTCTCTACGAACACGTACCTTAAGGCCGCAATGCAGAATCATAGACGTCAAAATCAGCTACTAAATTTTGGTTATATTCGCCAAAGTTGCACTGTTTTGTTTTTGCTTTTAATTACGTCATATGCTTGTTTTTGTTGTTTGGTCGCATTCGCAATAAATTTAGTAGCTAAACTATGATGGCATTGTACAGCTGAGTTGCGGCTACGATATATCTAGATGGCGTTGCTACCGTACGGCAAAGCATAAATAATACCAACGCCATCTAGATACATCAAGGCCGTAACTCAGCCATTTCATGCCGTCATAGTTTGTCTACTAAGTTTTGGATTTACACGAACAAACAACAACAACAAGCATATGACGTCATTAAAAGTAACAACAAAACAGTGCAAACAGTAGTCGAAAAATTTCTACATTGCGGCCTTAATATAGAGACGGCGGTGATAATACGCACGACTCATCCCAGCCAACAATTTCTATCGTCCGCGATACGAATTCAATTCGCCTGATAGAAAACATTTCTCGAATTTCATATCGAATTCGGATTAAAGGCGTCACTCCCTTCGGGAAGGAATAGTGACCGATATTAATTCGCCAGGATGATAATTTGGCGATAATAGACTAATACATAGAATTTTTTTATTTTTCCCTTTTTTCTATTTTTTCATTTTCTATTTTATCCTTAAGTTCATTTTAATTTTACCTTTTTACACTTTGCTTCTACTGGGCACTTATCGTTTCGTAGTCCTACGTCCTACCTACACCTGAGCTATCTAAGATTACAAATCATGGGGATACATTTCTCGTTTATTATTTTACAATTTCATAATTCTCTCGTTGTGAGGAATTACTATTTTATCATCTTTGCAATAATAAGACGATATTTTTCATTTGAAAAATATCATTTTCGTATAATTTTTGTGATTTTTCGAAAAAGACGATAAAATTGTTTGCTGGGATTAGAGAGTTTTACATTGTCGTTGGAAATATAACGACATAGTTTGACATTTCCATACAAAAATATCGCTTGCCGACAATACGCAAAACAACAGAATATCCAATATACGGAAATACACCCATGCCTACTTGGAAGATGCAAAATTGTGGTTTACTTATTTACGTATTGTCGGCAAGCGAATTTTGTATGGAAATGTCGTTATATTTGAACGACATGCTAAAACTCTCTATTATGTTATGCAACTCCGTTTGAGGTTGAAAGCCTCCGTCATAAACTTATGTACATACATATGCCGTGTATATACACTCCACAGGGTGGTTCCTGTAAAAGCATAAAAAGCATAAATTTTTGGTTTATCAATATTTTTTTTTTTAATTTTGTAAAAAAAATGCTAGAGGTTTGGGCGATTTTTTCTTCACTATGCTACGATTGGGGGTTTAAATAAAAAGTTATTTTTTAATGATTTATTATAATAGGTAAAAGGAATGCATGAATGTAGTCTCGCTGGTGTAGTGGTTATTGCGCGCCTTTGGTGCTCACCGTGAACGTATTCAGTTTATGGTATGTTTTCGAACTCACGACCCATGTGATCGAATGATCTCACTCAGATGTTAAACGAGTACCCATTTACGGGGATAAATAATAGCAGTTAAGATCTTGGAAATTGGATTTCACTAACACATCTGCGGCCTTAGTCCAATGTTAGACTGTCGCGCCTATTATTTATTTTGTAAAAGGAATGCGTATAAAACTCAACATTTCTTAAGAGAAAATTATTTTTTATTTTTATGTTTTAACATATTACAGGAAAATTTAAAAGTTTAAGCTGTGTTCGGAAGATTATTTCTTTGAGGTGACGTCCGTTACTTGCTTGCAAAGCCGATCCCTTTCCAACGCATGTTCCATTTATTTCATAATGTAATGGAAATTGAACTCCTCTTCAATTGCGATTCGCAGCTCTGGAAGCGTTGTTGGAGCAGGAACGCGAGCTCGAATCCGACGTTTCAACTTATCCCATAAGTGTTCTATTGGATTCGAGTCCGATCTTTGAGCTGGCCAGGCCATCGGACAAATGCCGACGTCCTGCAGATACTGGGTCACCATATGAGCAACATGAGGCCGTGCATTATCCTGGCATCAACTGAATATTATGCCCGATATAATCTGCGTAAGATATCACATGGACATTGACTTGGATATAACGATCATCTGCTGCTGATGTAGCCCTAGTTCTATACCCGTAACTGGACGCCGATCGAATGCTCCAGCCTCTAATTATTATCGTCTGGAAACTTTTTGCACCGATGAACTCCTGATTTGAAATCTCTGAGCGACCTGACGTTGTGCAAAGCCTGTTTGAAGTAGTGCTACAACTTGAGCTGCTATCTCCGGTGTCGTATTCATTTATTGACAAAAGTAGCAAAAATACACGCGTCCAAAAGCAATGAATAACAACTAAAAAATTATAAAAAATATTCTATACCCCTCACTGTAGAAGAAAAAAAAGGTAAGGGCGAACTCGAGTCAAAACATAGCAAATCGTTAGCATTGTGTTTGTTGTTTGATTGCTGTGAGTTTACGGTACTTTAAATAAAATTGATAGTCATTTAAACTGCCATTAAATGCACTTTCTGTGAATATAACTTTCATAGTAAAAATAAAAAATTTAATATTTCCTTTACTGGAAAAGGGAATAAGGAAAATAAGGAAAAAATTAATTATTTTTTATTTTTACTCTTGTAGTGTCGGTAAACCTTAAGCCGCGAAAACTTTATTAAGTGTAACTTTCATAGTTGTAAGTTTTATACTTTTTGAGAAAATTGGGTTAGAGTTCGGAAGTTTCGGGTGGCCCGATACTTTTGATGTCGAGTGTATGTTCAAATCATATGCTTTTACGTGGCCCACCCTGTGTAATTTTCTTTTAAAGGCGAGTATGGATTGATGCCCGTCGTATATGAACCCACACGTAAAATCTATGTGTAAAGCTTTAGCATATAGAAGGTGCACAGCACATGAAATGTGCTCGATACGTTGAGAGGCCGCGCAGTAATTTTTCAAATTCTCCAAGAGAGGTCGCAATTTGATGGTTTTATGTACAGAAGACTCATCTCAAATGTTTTCAAGTTTTCTCTATAAAGTTGTTAAGACTTTTTTTTTTGTCGAGCAGAATTACTTCTTTTACTTTTTTGTTTTTTGTCTAAAAAGGAAAGATTTATGTACATTTTTGTACTATTTTTAATCTCGCCATTCACGGCGCTAGCACCTATACAAATGCATGGTTGTGTTTTGTGATATTGTGATTTACAACTGATGGATTGAATTGATTGAATTGGCGTTCTGTTCATATTTTGAATAATATATATTTTGTCTACTTTGCACAACACTGATTAGCCGTCGTTATTACAGCAAAAATAATTGTAGTCCAATACAATTGGTTCAAAATAGCCCCAAACCTAACCATCCAAAAAGAAAAGAAATTTTTGATGCCAAATTGTTGAATACACTGCCTAATATACGCAGTAAAAAGTTACACTAATTTGCGCCATGGGTTAAGGGGGGAGGGGGTGGCAAAGGGGTGAAAATTCAGTTTTTTGCAAATATCTGGAAAGCTATGAGTCCGAGCTTTAAATGTCCTGAGGGCGAAACAAACTACATAAAATTACCTTTGTAATGATATGTAACACTCTAGACATTTTCTCAGAAAATTATACCCTAGACCCAAAAGTATTATAGTGAATTTGGCTTTTTCGAGTTTTACATTTCGCACTGTAACTCTTGATAGAATAGACCTACTGTCATAAGATCTTGTCCATATATTGATATTAGGATCAATTTTGATGCTAAGCTATAAGAGCGCAGGGGCGGTCGGTCTAAGTGGGCAGGTAGGGCACTGCCCACCCTACAAAATGCTAGCTAAAAATAAAAAATAAAATAAAAATTATTTCTTAGAACATAATTGATTCACTTCGGTACCTACATGCATATCTAACTTAACGTAACGTAACTTTCCTTAAAACGACAATAGCCATTCATTAGTACTTAATCATGAATCAATTGCCAATATAAAAAACTCCTCTCCTCTACATAAGCGAAAGCTCATATTGATATCAATTGAATAATTATAAGATGCGCACGCGTGAATCACCAACCATTATGTACATTGCATTGCGCCCATTCATACTTCCTTGATGTATCTGCTCATCATATCAACATCATCATCTCAACTCATCCATCCTATGGGCAGAATGCCTTTCTGCCCACATGTACCATCAATCTATTCTATAGCTATTCCATAGCACATAGAGACACGATGAATCTTCTTATACGTTCAACGCATGCGCATTGAAAGTATCTGAACTTCACTAAAGGGCATGCCCAATACTACACTAGTAGGTATCCATGAACTTGTGCAACGTTCGCGAGCGCGTGGCCCGTGGCGCTGTTCTAGTAGTTATAGACCTAGAGCCAGCGACACTTGAAATGTAACTATTTCCTGGCCATTCTGTTACACATTATCGCAAATTTCATGATTGGCGATGCCCCAAAACAGTAGTCTCCCTCCTGGACAGTGGGGCTAAAGGGGTGGCAGACAACTTCAAAGCCGTTAATAGTTGCAAATATTTGCAACTATTTCCTGGGCTTTGATTCATATGCCATATCATAGAGGACGAGTCCCCGCATACATACTCCAAAAGGCAGACAAATATTGGGGGGCTAACATGGTGGCAGACACGCTCCAAAAATTGAAATTTGTATGAAAAATGGGAAGTGCTTCTACAAAAATAACGCTAACTCCATCATGCTAAACCAAGTAGGTACAGTAAGAGCCTAAATATTTTCCAGGCACTTCCCTCGGCATTTAAGCCAAATTTCACTTCAAAATACCAATTACAACCCGGTTTATTTATCAATCGAAATTTGACTATTTTTCAAGTAAATTCACAGGCAATATAGTACAGCAAATAGTAGCACTTTCTCCTAATATCACACAGATGGCCAACAGCAGCGATTCCTTCTGAATGGGATATCATTGAAAACACCGTGCTGAGCTTATATTTCCAAAGGCAGACAAAACCCTTTAAAAGGACGATCAGCAGACGAGCCCTAAAATGGGGCAAAAAGTGTAATTTTGCTTGAATCAACAATTATCTCTCGTGGCAGCATTTTCCCCTAATATCAGAGGAATGGACCCCAGCAGCGATTCTTTCAGGACGGCGTATCATTTAGAACACCATGCTAAGTAAATACTTCTAAAGGCAGACATAAAGCATTAAAAGGACGATCAGCAGACGAGCCCTTAAATGGGGCCAAAAGTGTAATTTTGCTTGGAACAACAATTATCTCTCGTGACAGCATTTTCCCCTAAAATCAGAGGAATGGCCCCCAGCAGCGATTCTTTCTGCACGGCATATCATTTGGGACACTATGCTAAGTAAATATTTCCAAAGGCAGACATAAAGCATTAAAAGGACGATCAGCAGACGAGCCCTTAAATGGGGCAACAAGTGTAATTTTGCTTGAAACAACAATTGTCTCTCGTGACAGCATTTTCCCCTAAAATCAGAGGAATGGCCCCCAGCAGCGATTCTTTCTGCACGGCATATCATTTGGGACACCATGCTAAGTAAATAGTTCCAAAGGCAGACATAAAGTATTAAAAGGACAATCAGCAGACGAGCCCTTAAATGGGGCAAAAAGTGTAATTTTGCTTGAAACAACAATTATCTCTCGTGACAGCATTTTCCCCTAAAATCAGAGGAATGGCCCCCAGCAGCGATTCTTTCTGCACGGCATATCATTTGGGACACCATGCTAAGTAAATATTTCCAAAGGCAGACATAAAGCATTAAAAGGACAATCAGCAGACGAGCCCTTAAATGGGGCAAAACGTGGAATTTTGCGAGAAACAACAATTATCTCTCGTGACAGCATTTCCCCCTAATATCACATGGATGCGCCCAAGCAGCGTTTCTTTTTGAACGGTATATCATTAAGGACACCATGCTTAGTCTATATTTTTAAAGGCAGACATAAACCATTAAAATGACGATCAGCAGACGAGCCCTTAAATGAGACAAAAAGTGGAATTTTGCGAGAAATAACAATTATCTCTCGCGGCAGCTTTTCCCCCTAACATCACACGGATGGCCCTCAGCAGCGTTTCTTTTCGAACGGTATATCATTCAGGACAACATGCTTAGTATATAATTCTAAAGACAGACATAAAGCATTAAAAGGACGATCAGCAGACGAGCCCTAAAATGGGGAAAAAAGTAGAATCTTGCGAGAAACAACAATTATCTCTCGTGGCAGCATTTCCCCCTAATATCACACGGATGGGCCCAGCACCGTTTCTTTTTTAACGGTATATCATTCAGGACACCATGCTTAGTCTATATTTTTAAAGGCAGACATAAAGCATTAAAAGGACAATCAGCAGACGAGCCCTTAAATAGGGCAAAAAGTGGAATTTTCCGAGAAACAACAATTATCTCTCGCGGCAGCTTTTCCCCCTAATATCACACGGATGGCCCTCAGCAGCGTTTCTTTTTGAAAGGTATATTATTCAGAACGCCATACTTAGTATATTTTTCCAAATGCAGACAAAAACTTAAAATAGGTCGATCAGTAGACGTGCCTAAAGTGGTGGCAAAAAAGTGATCATTGTTGTTTCCCGCAAAATCCCACTTTTTGCACTACTTAAGGGATCGTCTGGTGATCGTCCTTTTAATGGTTTATGTCTGCCTTTGGAAATATTTACTGAGCATGGTGTCCTAAGTGATATGCCGTTCAGAAAGAATCGCTGCTTGGGGCCATCCGTGTGATATTAGATGGAAAAGCTGCCGCGAGAGATAATTGTTGTTTCTCGCAAAATTCCACTTTTTGCCCCATTTAAGGGCTCGTCTGCTGATTGTCCTTTTAATGCTTTATGTCTGCCTTTGGAAATATTTACTGAGCATGGTGTCCTAAGTGATATGCCGTCCAGAAAGAATCGCTGCTGGGGGCCATCCGTGTGATATTAGGTGGAAAAGCTGCCGCGAGAGATAATTGTTGTTTCTCGCAAAATTCCACGTTTTGCCCCATTTAAGGGCTCGTCTGCTGATTGTCCTTTTAATGGTTTATGTCTGCCTTTTAAAATATAGACTAAGCATGGTGTCCTGAATGATATACCGTTCAAAAAGAAACGCTGCTGAGGGCCATCCGTGTGATATTAGGGGGAAATGCTGTCACGAGAGATAATTGTTGTTTCAAGCAAAATTACACTTTTTGCCCCATTTAAGGGCTCGTCTGCTGATCGTTCTTTTAATGCTTTATGTCTGCCTTTGGAAATATTTACTTAGCATGGTGTTCGAAATGATATGCCGTCCAGAAAGAATCGCTACTGGGGGCCATTCCTCTGATATTAGGGGAAAATGCTGTCACGAGAGATAATTGTTGTTTCAAGCAAAATTGCACTTTTTGCCCCATTTTAAGGCTCGTCTGCTGATCGTCCTTTTAAAGGGTTTTGTCTGCCTTTGGAAATATAAGCTCAGCACGGTGTTTTCAATGACATCCCATTCAGAAGGAATCGTTGCTGTTGGCCATCTGTGTGATATTAGGGGAAAGTGCTACTATTTGCTGTACTATATTGCCTGTGAATTCACTTGAAAAATAGTCAAATTTCGATTGATAAATAAACCGGGTTGTAATTGGTATTTTGAAGTGAAATTTGGCTTAAATGCCGAGGGAAGTGTCTGGAAAATATTTAGGCTCTTACTGTACCTACATGGTTTAACATGATGGAGTTAGCGTTATTTTTGTAGAAGCACTTCCCATTTTTCATACAAATTTCAATTTTTGGAGCGTGTCTGCCACCATGTTAGCCCCCCAATATTTGTCTGCCTTTTGGAGTATGTATGCGGGGACTCGTCCTCTATGATATGGCATATGAATCAAAGCCCAGGAAATAGTTGCAAATATTTGAAACTATTAACGGCTTTGAAGTTGTCTGCCACCCCTTTAGCCCCACTGTCCAGGAGGGAGACTATCGTTTTAGGGCATCGCCAATCATGAAATTTGCGATAATGTATAACAGAATGGCCAGGAAATAGTTGTAAATAATTTCCACTTGGGCTCTTAGACTATTAGATACTCGTAGCATAGCGCGTAGTGCATGGATACAATAATAAGGCCGTTTCGCATTTAAATTGTGCATGGGCATATGCATTGTAGAGTATTTAATTTGTGCGTGTGTTTTGTCGGATTTTCTTCCTTTTTTGAAGCGGTTTGGAGGCGTTATACTCGTACTTGTAGCAGTAGTGCATGATTAGGTTATCAACGGCCGTTTTTTATTTTTTATTTGTTACGTACATATGTTTTTAGAAAACACTAATCGCTTTTCTCAGATTCCCTACATTTTAGTGCTATTAATTACTATTATAAAATATTTATTTTGGTGATGGGATTAATATTAACGTCATATTTATTTGATCTAATATGTATTTTGATTGATATACATAGATACCTATTTAATATATTTTCTCCTCTATATGATCTGGAAGTTTTAAATTTAGTTTGTATGTACTTAAAAAATGATTTTTTGTTGTTGTTATGTTATTGCATGTGCATGATATAGGAAAAAATTCCCACTTCTATTCCTCCCCATGGCAAGAGGGATCTAAACCCTCCCCGCAAGAGCTCTTGATGGGCAGTGCATTTTATTTACATAATTGTAGAAATACATAGCAGCTTGAAAGTATAACCTAACTTCCATATAAATTTACAGGAATTGTCTTTGATAAATTATTTATATTTATTTAGGAAGATATTTATTCAGGAAGATTTGTAGGTATGTCCTGTTATTGTGCGAAAGAATGTTGGCTTTGCTTTTAAAAAAATAATTTTAAGTAAACAAACTTTCGGACATAATGTCTCATCATAATTTAATATATCATTACAATTAATCATACATATATTAGGTGATCCGTTTGGGTTGCCTTTTCTAGCCTCAAATTAAAAAAAAGAAGGGGTATCCAAATTTGAATTACCATTAAAAGGAGCAGTGCTTAATATTTACTTATTGAATATAATTTTATTGAAATATTGTCGCGACTATTGTTGGTCCCTTTGAAAGGTAGGGATTCCGAACTGTAGCTGTATGCATTTTCATGGTGCGATTGGTGAATTACATATCCCGCGTCAGCATCAGCATCGACAGAGGCATCGGCATCAGCAGAAAAATTTCAATTTAGAACACACGCATTTGCCTTTGATGACCTACAATAACAGCAGTGGCAGAAACAGAAAAATGCTTCTGCCGATGCTTCTGCCGCTGCTGTTATTGTGGGTCATCAAAGGCAAATGCGTCTGTTCTAAATTGAATGATGCTGACGCGGGATATGTAATTCAACCATATACATACGTAGATAAAACAAGCTTAAAAACATTAAAATGGACTGACTAACAAAGAGCACAATTTTAGCGCATTAAAAAACAGTGTGGTTATGCATGTAGTATTCTTTCCTGATGGTAAATCTGCCCACCCGGCTCTGTACTTCACGAGCCGCCACTGTAAGAGCGTCAACTTGGTGACGCGCCCGTTGTCCGACCAAGTCTAGTCTGCCTTTTCACTTTTTTAAATCACCCATGCCTAGTTGATTTTGGTCAATTGTTTACAAAAGGGCTCTTCACTTAGTCATCATTAAATCTTACTCAATATCGATACGCAATCAGACCATTAAAATATTACGTATCCGTCAGGCAATAAAATTATTGCGTACCAATGCATTTTTATTAGAACCTAAACAAAACACATTGGTACTGGCCAAGCACTTAAACAGTATCAGCCACTTGTGTAAACAATTATTCAATGCTATCTAGGCATGTCGGACCACGCCACCAAGAAGACTTAGTCTTAGCATATAGTGCAAAGGTGCTACAATGTTATACTTTTCGACCCGGGATTTCGGTCATATAACATTGATAACAAAATTTATTTGATTCGTACCAAAAATTGGAGTGCTCCGACAATTGACGCCCCCCTCACTCCTCTTAACATTTTTCAAAAAGGCATGCCTGTAGCTTCTTTTTAAACTGAGCCAGGCAGATCAAATTTGGTGGGGTTCCTAGTCTAAGCTCCATTATGCTCCCCACCAAAAATTATTACCATCCGATCAAAACTAAGGGTACCCCCCATACAAAGTGAACGAAAATTCTAACAAATTTCACATTTTTTCATTTCTAAATTCTATCTAAAACGGAAAAATAAAATTTATCTCTTAGAACGACATTATAAGGCTTCATGCACACGGCGCGAAAACGGCTCGCAAGCTCGACACATCGAAATGCATTGGCTCTTATGGGAAGCTCACGACAGCGAGAGCCGTGCCGCTGTCAAATCACAACTAGCGAGACGTGTTTTCACATATCGTGCACCAAAATCCGCAAATTCACGGCTCGCGAGCCGTGTTTTGACTGTGCATGGCTCTCGCTTGCTGTCGCTCGTCATGAGCTTCCCATAAGAGCCAATGCATTTCGATGTGTCGAGCTTGCGAGCCGTTTTCGCGTCGTGTGCATGAAGCCTAACAGTTAATTGTAGTCCTCTGAATGTATGTTCAAAATTTTGCATCAAAGCGTACACTACAAGTATCAACAAATTGTGTTTGAAAGTCATTGGTACTAGTTCAAAGGCTAGTTCCGAATAAATCGAGTAACGTGTACTAGCAACCTTCAAACCAAATTTTTCGTACTTGTAAGGCACGCTCTGGTACAAACTTTTGAATATACATTTACAAGACTACAATTAACTGTTATAATGACGTTCTAAGAAATAAATGTTATTTTTTCATTTTAGATAGAATTTAGAAGTGAAAAAATGTGATTTTTTATAGAATTTTGGTTTACTTTGTATAGGGAGTACCCTTAGTTTTGATCGGATGGTAACAATTTTTGGTGAGGAGCATAATGGAGCTTAGACTAGGCACCCCACCCAATTTGATCTGCCTGGCTCAGTTTAAAAAGAAGCTACAGGCACGCCTTTTTGAAAAATGTTAAGAGGAGTGAGGGAGGCGTCAATTGTCGGAGCACTCCAGTTTTTGGTACGAATCAATTAAATTTTGTTATCAATATATGGACAAGATCTTATGACAGTAGGTCTATTCTATCAAGAGTTACAGTGCGAAATGTAAAACTCGAAAAAGCCAAATTCACTATAATACTTTTGGGTCTAGGGTATAATTTTCCGAAAAAACGTCTAGAGTGTTATATATCATTAAAAGGAAATTTTGTGTAGTTTGTTTCGTCCTTAGAAGATTTTAAGGTCAGATTCATAGTTTTCCAGTTATTTGTAAAAAAGTAAATTTTCACCCCTTTGGGACCCCCTCCCCCCCTTAACCCATGGCGCAAATTGGTGTAACTTTTTATTGCGTATATTGGGCAGTGTATTCAACAAATTGGCATCAAAAATTTCTTTTTCTTTTGGATGTTTGGGTTTTGAGCTTTCTGTACTAGACTATTGTTGCTCTGCCATCCGGAAAGATTTTTGGTTTGGTTGGTTTAGTTCCACTGCCTTACTCAAAATAAAAATGATGACGTATTCGAATTTAGTAGTAACCACGGCGTTATCCAGCCGAGTTGCGACTGTAATATATCTAGGTGGCGTTGCTATTATAATCAAAGCCACCTATATCAGATATATATATGAATATAGATGGCTTTGATTATAATACATTTTGCAATATTCTACCACATCGAGCGTATTTAAGCACTTGTTGATAATGTTCAGGACACAGAAAGAAACACATGACGGTTTTTAAGCAATCATGAGGCTAATTTTGGGCGTGACTGAAATTTATATATTCTTAACTTTCGTTAGGGCTAATAATTTATCGGGCAACTCTATGACTTGTTCCGATTTCATTCTTGTGACCTTCACATTCAATCATTAATTTCTTTTTAGAAGGACCTGCTTTTCCCAAGGGTTTCTATAGCAGTCCCAATACGCCACGTTAACGCTTTCAACATTTTGATGAAGATTGGTCCATAAATAAAAAAGTTTTTTCTTCTTTTAGTGATGCCCAGTCTTGCATATGTATCTTGTATCTTCGATAGGTTCGCATTCTTGTTAAGGGTGTAGATTAGTCTATACATAAATGTTTTTCTTAGGAGAGCATAATTTGGTCCCCGCTGTCTGTAATTCAAACATACAAACAGCGAGTAGCGGCTCTTCAGTTGAAGTAGGTGAAGAGCCCCTTCACTACTAAATACCAAATTAAATTTTCCTTTAATACCATTATTTTAAAAACAAGCTTCTAAAAATAAACAACTCCTTAATACGAGGGTTAATAAAAACAGATGAAAACGATTTTTTTTGTATTTTCAAAAATGGCTTTATTGTTTTTCAAAATATTCGCCATGACCATGAGCATCTATACACTTTAGCATGCGCGCAAACCAATTTTCGAAGCAAATTTTCCACTTCGATGGAGACACCTCCAAAACATGGCCTCTGAACGCTGCAACAGCTGGGCGAAGAAAACCGTTCACCACGTAATTTATTTTTAACAAATGGGAACAAACAAAATCATTCGGTGCCAAGTCATGGCTGTAAGGCGAAAGACCCGTCAATTCAATGTTTTGACGGGTTAAATAGGCGCTAGTTTGGACTGATGTGTGAGAGCTCGGATTGTCATGATAAAAAATGATTCGTCTTCTCGTGTTCGTTTTGCGAATTTCCCCGAAGACTTCGGGGAAGCAAATGGTCGTGTACCATTCGAAATTGTCCGTACTACGTTCCTCAGTGGAACAATGGCCACAGCACAGGGCCCATTTGGCCGAAGAAACAGGACACCATTTGTCTCGCAGTGCTTCGTGCGCGAACAACTTTTGTTGGATTGGGCTCGTCTTGGAATTGGAACATCCACACGGTCGACTGCTGTTTAGTTTCCGTCTCATAGGCATATTTCCATGATTCGTCAACGGTGACGATTTTATTCATGTCATTTGATGCACCGTTATGGTATTTTTTAAAATTGTTCTGCACCAATCGACACGAGCCTTTTTTTGAGCTATTGTCAAATTATGTGGGATCCAACAGGAACAAACCTTTTTTACG
The DNA here is from genome assembly GCA_949715475.1 of Microchrysa polita. Lineage (NCBI taxonomy): Eukaryota > Metazoa > Arthropoda > Insecta > Diptera > Stratiomyidae > Microchrysa > Microchrysa polita. Next base: position 89,969,333 of record OX454415.1, read on the forward strand.
GCCAAGTATTCATGCAGGATCGAATGTATGGCCGGGGGAGAAATGCCCAAGGATGACTCTATCTCACGGTATGTCACATGCCGGTCTTGCGTAATTATTTCACGCACGGCATCCACGTTTTGTGGCACAAGGGCTGTTTTTGGACGACCTCGAGGAAACTCGTCCTTGAGCGAATTAGGCCAACGTTTGAACTCGGTAAACCAGTTATATATTGTCGTACGAGATGGTGCTTCATCTCTAAGTGCAAAATGAGGCCGATCGAATCACTGTTCTTGTGATAAGCCAACTTTAAAATCGCAGAAAATCGGTGCACGAAAATGTTCATGTGTTAATTGCATTTTTTTGCCAAATGACTTTTAAACTAACTGTAACTTACACGAGTATTACTTCTCATCAAAGTGTTCTGAGTAGGGCCCTATTGCATTAACCACTTTTCACTCAACAATTTATCGAATTTTGAATTTTTCTGCTAATTTATGTTGCACTAAATCGCCAAATGAAAAGCACTCCAGTGATTTTTGAAAAGGTAAAAAATACTCATAGAGACTCTATTTCTGTTGCACCAACGCGAGAATGCGTAAATGATTATTTTCAAACTGTAAGCGAAAAGTTAATCATTTCATCAAGTATGTATATAGTGAAAAAATGTTGCGTTTCGAACGACTTTTTGAAGAAAATTCAGTTGAACGTGTTGTTTCGCCGCGTATTATTTATAATTTGGACTTAGGCACTTTCGAAAATGTTCGCCTAACCAAAACCGAAATCGAGTACGTGTTGTCAAGAATTCAGGGACGGTTGGCATTTCCGACTGCACGGAACAATGCCTTGACTTTGAGCCATATTCAGCAGCTGTTAACCACTCTTCATGCCAGTACCATGGGGCATTGGAACTATGCACGGAGTACATAAATCAAGGGATTGCAGGACATTGCACCGAGTAACAGACGCTATTGTTACGGAAATGTTGGGCGATACTATCCGTTTGCCTGTAGAAAGGTGTTCCGAGATAGCATCCGAATTTCTACGTCTGTTAACGATAACTGACCCGGAAGTGTGCATAATTCCAGTGTACTGAGAAACTCCGCAGTTTTCAGTATCAGGAGGATATCGGCCATTTCCTGGTGCTATTATATTAGGCGATAGCGAATATCCTCTAAAATATTGGCTAATTCCACTGCTTCGAAACAATCCCACTAAACCATCCGAACAGCGATTCAATCGTGCTCACAAAAAACCAGAGGAGTTATTGAACATAGTTTTGCTAATTTTGTATGTAATGTTCCGTAATTAGCTATTTGTTGTGCAATATTATATGCATATTTTCTATTTGGCATTGAAGAGAATTGTACGCCAAAGAAGCTCGATTTTTTGGATTTTCAACCAAAATTGTCCGATCCGACTGCCCTTCCGCGGTTCATCTGATGCATTTCCATCACCTCTTCCTCTGAGATATCCTCAATATTCGTGCTCGAGGAAATTCTTCATTTACAACTTCATCAAAATACTCTCGCATCCTGCTTCAAATTGCCGTATCGCCAATATTACTTGCGAGTCCTCCACCTACTTTAGCGACTGTATTTCCCATGCGTTTCTTCTACTTTGCACTGCGACTTCAAATATTCTACAATTTTAAACGCAAAATATATGTATTCTCATACTATCTACATCACAATCAGTTTTAACCAATTTAAACAACCTTTTCAAATTAGACGTTGTGAACGCCCAAATATCACAAAACTACATAATTTGCATTACAATGAAAATGTAAGTCGTCATTTTCCTGCTAAGTTTTAATTTTTATTGGAGAAACGCTAATCATATTTACATATCAAACAAACTGAAAATTTTGTAAGTGATAAGTTCGATTTGAGTGAAACTTTGGTGCAACGGAATCCACTTACACTTTTCAAAAATTTACTCTTCCAGAATTCGATAAGTCGTAAGTGAAAAGTGTTTGGCCCAGGTATATGCTAAAAAAGGTCAAACTTTCTGATGGAAATAACATATTTGACGAAAACGTACTAGAACATGCCTAATCTAAAAACTTTTTTAGTAGCCTACGTAAATCATCAATGGAAATCCATAATCAAAATGTACATGAAATAAATGTATCAAGAGACGCGAGAGCGTCTCGCCCGCCAAAGGAAAAAGAAAAACGAAAGCGAACAAGTCTATGATTACCGGAGACAACTTGTTTTTTTGTTTGACCAGGCTACAGCCCCCAAAATTTTTTTTTTACCAAAATATTCCACATATCCTGTTCTAGTGCCTTGCCAAATAAAATCTTCGATCGGCACAATAACGGGTAAGATATATGCAATAAACGGTGAAATTTTCACCCTCACAGACTTAAGCGAGTAACCCAATTTCAGAATGAAGTCTACAGTTGCAGAAAGACTTGCTTCTACTGTCTCTCTTCGTGATGGGATTTTTATGAAATTTGGAACGAATGATCCTCTGGTGGTCCTTCTAAAGAATAAATGTCTTCCATTTAGATAAGTGGATGGAATGACGGTAAATTAATAGGTAAAGTTAACAAAAGATTTCCAACAATTGCGTCTATCGGCTCATCGCATTGACCATTTTTTAAAACACACTGCGGCATTGGGACATTTGGATATTGGGACACCGGGAGACTGGGAGACTAGGATCTTGGGGTAGTGGGATATTAGGAAATTGGGACATTAGGGTCTTGGGACATTAGGACATTGGGGCAATAGGCACAATGGGGAAACAGGGACGTGGGACATCGGGATATTGGGGCATTGGGACATCGGGATATTGGGGCATTGGGACATCAGGATATTGGGACAATGGGACATTGGGATATTGGGACATTAGGACACTGGGACATTAGGACACTGGGATATTAGGACATTGGGACATTATGACCTTGGGACAATCGGACATTGGGACACTGGTACATAGGCGCATTGGACCACTGAGACATCGGAATGTTGTGACATTGGGGCATCGGGATATTCGCACATAGGGGCACTGGGATATAAGAACATGTGAACATTAGGGTCTTGGGTCATTAGGACATTGGGATATTAGGACATCAACACATTAGGACATTGGGACATTAGGTACACTGGGGAAACTGGGACGTGGGAACATTGGGGCACTGGGACATCGGGATATTAGAACATTGGGACATTGTAACATTGGGATATTGGCACATTGCGATATTGGAACATTGGGATACTGGGACATTAGGGCACTGAGATACAGGGACATTGGGGCACTGGGATATTAGGACATTAGGCTATTGGGACCTTGGGACACTTGGTATACTGCGACATTGGGACACTGACCACTGGTACATTAGGACATTGGGCCATTGGGATATTATCACATTAGGATACTGGGACATTTGGGACATTGGAGTACTGGGATATTAGGAAATTGGGGCATTAGGACCTTGGGACATTAGGACAGTTAGACATTGGGATATTAGTACATTAGGTGGGAGACTGGGACATTGGGATATTCCGATACTGGGACATTGGGACACTAGGGTAGTGGGACATTCGGACATTAAACCATTGGGGCACTGTGATATTTGCACGTTGGGACAATAGGACCTAAATTGGGACACTGGGACATCAGGATATTGGGACATTGGCACATTAGGATATTAGGACATTGGGACACTGGGATATTAGAACATTGGGACATGAGGACACTGTGACAATGGACCTAAGGGCATTAGGACATTGGAACATTGGGACACTGTGACATTGGGACAATGTGACATTGGGACACTGGGTCAGGGGGGCATTAAGACAGATCAGTAACAGAACGTTAACAAAGCGTTGGCAAGGCAACAACAGAGCGTTAGCAGATCGTTAACAGAGTGTTAACAGAAAATCAACAGAGCCTTAACAGAACGTTAACAGAACGTAAATCGAGTAATAAAAGAAAGGTAACAGACCGTTTACAGAGCGTTAGCCGAATGATTAAAGAGAATTAAGAGAACATTAACAGAACGTTAACAGAGCATTAACGAAAAGATAATAGAGTGTTAAGAGAACGTTAATAGAGCATTAACAGAGTTAACAAAAAATTAACAGATTACTAACAGAATGTTAGCAGAGCCATAACACAAAGATAACACAAATCTATTTTGCACAAAATACATATTAATACATTCATCCCAAAATTATTTTAAAAAAAGCTCAGCAACAGCCATTTGTGGCGTATTTGCAATTGCGTTTGCAGTATCTATTTATTTTAAAGAAGACCCTGTGAATATAACTTATGATATTAAATTTATGGAATATGCTGAACAAAAACCTATTGAAACTTTTCCCAAAACAAAAATATTAGTTGGCTATTTAAGTATGCAAAAATATATGATATCTGACCAAAAACAACAAAGTTGTAAAAGTTACCCCGCCAAAGAAAAATTCATCTGCCGCAAAAAGAATACATATCACTCCAATCCGCTGCTCATATCTAATTTTGTCTGCTGGATGTACTTTTGTTTTAGGTGTAAATGCTGGAGAAGTTTAAATGTACAGGACTACTTCTTAAAGTAATTTGGAGGGAGCCGTCAAAGTGGCACTGAATAAAATGTTAAAGCTCCCACCAAATTACTTTAAGAAGTAGTCCTGTACATTTAAACTTCTCCAGCATTTACACCTAAAACAAAAGTACATCCAGCAGACAAAATTAGATATGAGCAGCGGATTGGAGTGATATGTATTCTTTTTGCAGCAGATGAATTTTTCTTTGGCGGGGTAACTTTTACAACTTTGTTGTTTTTGGTCAGATACATATTACAAACCGAAATTGTTTTACTTCTAATTCAGCAGCTCTTCCCTTGCACAGCAAACTTTTTCCTATCCATAGAATGTGACAAGTGAAGAGGTAATCGTGTCATAGCTCCACTTCAGCTTCAGATACACGATTATACTGCAACAATATATATTTACATAATTCAGAACGAAATGTGTACACTGGATTTTCTTACCAAGTTTAGCTTCACTTCCGTATCGTATGAAGTTGTTTCTTTTTTGCGATTTTTTTTTTGTGTTTTTAGTTGAAGCAGAATGTTATTTGTGGGTAATTAGTCTCAGAAAATTGGGCCAAAATATGGCCATCGAACGGCAAAAATCCTATATCGGAATTTTTTTTTGGATTATGGTTGGATCTAAATCGATCAACTTTTTTCTTTTTTTTTTTGTGGTATCAAAACGGCGCGGCGTCTCTTGCGCTAATTGTGATTTGGGCCGTATCTGGCCTAAGCAACCACTTTTACCTACCCTATGGTTGGAGATGGTCCCCAGATTGTGGCATTAAAAGTCCCAATCGATTGGGGGTTTGCAACCTTTAAAAAAGAGGGGAGAGGGGGACAGTTATTCGTTTTTTTGCGATTATTTCAAAAACGGTTAGAGATACAGAAAAATGGTCTGAGGACGAAAAAACGACATTAAATTATCTTTGCAATGATATATAACACATTGGATTTTAATTGAATATTTCGGCGTTAGACTAGAAAATAAATTAGAATATTTTCATTTTAGACCTTTTTTAAAAGCTCCATAACTTTTCAAAGAATGCTATAGTTCAGCGGTAAAATTGTGTATAAGTATTCACAATAAGTTCAAGATCATTTTAAGGTAAACATTGAGTTGCTCCGGTCAAGGACTCCTATTATCCCCTCATTTAAATTTGCCCTGTGGCATGGGTCGCGAATAATGCCACCGCCTTTCCCGGCGTGTCGTATTTCCACACACTAGTGCCGAAATAGACAACCTTTCTCCAAAAGGTGTAAAAGAATGGAAGGCCTTATAGAAATTGACGAAGATACAAGCACTACCCCGCTAGGCACTACTTCTGATATGCAGTTGAGTGATCCCGGGGCGAACCTAGTTTGCGCCAGAGCTCGACGGTTTCCGGGGGCGAGCAATATAAGGCAGTCCAATTACATTGTGGAGAAGCTGAGGGTTGCAAGCTGGAATGTCGGTTCCATGACGTCAAAGAGCGAGGAGATTGAGGATATCATGAAGCGGAGGGGGATAGACATTATGTGCGTGCAGGAGACGAAGTGGCGAAATACCCATATCGACAGAGCCCGGTTTCTTACGAATTCCATGAAGTACAAATTGTACTACTATGGATTTACAAACCAAAGAAACGGAGTTGGCATTATTCTGGCGTCGTCGTCTTTTTTTGGCAGCATAATAAGTGTCGCGAAGAGAAGTGATCGCGTGATCAGCATCAAATTGGTTATCTGCGGAAGAGTGTGGAACGTAATAAGTGCCTACGCTCCCCAAGTGGGCCTGCCACCAGAAGAAAAAGAGGCATTTTGGAACGACGTTGACACCCTATTTCAGACCATTCCAGATACCGAATTGGTGTTTTTGGGAGGAGATTTAAATGGCCATGTGGGCGAATCAAATTATGATTACGAGGATTGCCATGGTGGAAAGGGTAGCCCTTCAACGGTCAGAAATGACGAAGGTGAAGCTATTCTGACCATGTGCAGATCGCATGGTTTGGTCATCCTAAATACATGGTTTGTGAAAAACGAGAGACACCTGATCACCTACAGTAGTGGACACGGAGATAGGAAACACAAAACGCAGATCGATTACCACCTCTGCTTCGATTTTATGAGAAGGTGGGTAAAAGACTGAAAGGTGATCTTGCGTGAATCTGTCGTCAGCCAACATCGCTTGCTCCTGTCAGAATTTATTTTGAAAGCAGGAGGAGCAAGAAATAGAAGAACTTCGAAGCCCGTCGAAAAAATGAAGTGGCACAATCTCACGAACGACAACTTTGAACCTGTAGTGACTCCATTCATTGATAAACTGACGGAGTGGTTTCAAAACAACACCAACTGCACCGAGCACAGTCCAACACAAATGTGGAATAGTTTCGCTGAAATGTCAGTAAGTGAGGCGGAAAAGGCACTTTGAGTTTCGAAAGGTCCACTCCACACGAAGAAAGAAACATGGTGGTGGAACACCGAAACTAAGGAAGCAGTGCAAGCCAAATCGAAAGCATTTAAGGCATGGACGAAATGTGAGTCAAGCAGTGAAACCGAACGGGTTCAATTTCGCGAAATTTATATGCAATGCCGGAAAAACGTAAAGCGCTTGGTAGCTCAAGCAAAGGCGAAGGCAGCTTAGAAATTCTACCAAGAATTAGAAACTCAGACTGCGACCGAAGGACCGTCTTTGCGCGAGAGACCTAAGAACGACGCCAGGATATTTAGGGTCGCAGCCCAAAGGAGAAGGAACGCTCGGGAAATACAGGCGCCAAAGTACGTGGAGGACGCGCAAGGAATGTTGCTGATTGACGATACGGCAATTTGTAGCAGGATGCGAGAGTATTTTGAAGAACTTTTAAATGAAGAATTTCCTCGAGCAGCTTTTCGAGATGTTGAGCCGAATACTACAAATATTGAAGATATCTCAGAGGAAGAGGTGATGGAGGCAATGCATCAGATGAAACGCGGAAAGGTAGTCGGATCGGACAAAATCCCCGCGGAATTTTGGTTGAAAATGGAAAATGTCGGGCTTAGATGGCTCACAGTTCTCTTCAACAAAATCAGAGGTGGGCAACCGATGCCTGATGCTTTCAGGGAAAGTTTTCTTCTTCCTTTCTATAAGAACAAGGAAGACTCGCGCAAACTCAACAACTATAGGGCTATAAAGTTAACACCTCATACACTGAAGATCTACGAGCGAGTTGTCTGCAACCGATTGAGAAAGATTGATTCGTATTGCAATGGAAAAGTATAGAGCAGCACGAAAGGACTTGCACTTTGTGTTCATCGATTTGGAAAAGGCATTCGATAGAGTACCTCGTGATCTGATATGGTTGGCCTTGAGAGCACTTAATGTCCCTGAGGTATATGTCAGGATGATATGAGACATGTATGATGGAGCTACGACTAAGGTTAAATGCACAGCCGGTGAATCAGAAGAATTTCCGGTGAATGTCGGAGTACACCAGGGCAGGGTATTGAGTCCGTTGCTCTTCAACATCATCATGTGCTACTTATTAACACGTATCTCCGACGGCCTAGAAATATCTCTTCTTTTTGCCGATGATATAGTCCTCAGTAGCCCAAACATCGTTGCCTTGCAAGCTGCACTTACAAAATGGTGTGACATTCTGGAGGAGCATGGACTGAGGGTAAGTATAACAAAGACTGAGTTCTTATGCTGCTTATTCTCAGACCCAGATGCACCGATACCAGAAATGTACGTCAAAGGAGAGCAGCTTAAGTCTTGTACCAAGTTCAAGTACCTTGGCTCGATGGTGAACAACGGAGCTACATGCGATGATGACATCAAACATCGCACAAAGGTTGGGTGGATGACGTGGCGAGAAAACTCTGGAGTTTTCTGCGATAAGAAAATGCCACTGAAGCTAAAGGGCAAGTTGTACAAAACGGTTGTACGTCCCGCACTCATGTATGGATCAGAATGCTGGACCATGTATGAAGGTTACGCGAAACAAATGACAGCGACTGAAATGAAAATGTTACGCATGTCAGTTGGTGTAACGAAAAGGGACCACATCAAGAGTAGCTACATCCGAGGCAGCTTGTCCATAGACCAACCAATCACCGAAAAGCTCGAAGGCCGACAAATGGATTGGTATTGCCATGTTCAACGGCGTACGCCTGAGAACCCAACAAAGAAAGCGATATCAATGGAAGTTCCACTTGATGGACCCAAGGCCAGAGGCCGAACGAAGAACACCTGGATGTGTCAAATGAAAAAAAAACAACAACAACGCATTGGTCTCGGCGATGACACGATCCAAGATAGAGCTGCCTGTAGAAATATGCTGAGATATTATCGCCAAAACGGGCGATGTGCCTACACTGCAGGTTGAGCAACGCGAAACCATGGAGCGGTATAAAGAACGAGGCAAGGAAGAAGAAATTTGTCAAAACGGCATGTCCATAACTCCCCCCAAAAAATTTTCCGATGTAGGATTTTTGCCGAACAAATATGCCAATTTTCATAGACTAAATTTCAACATTGATAAATTGTTTTGGATGTACACATTTGTTCGGTTGAGTTATGCAAGGCAATCAAATGACAAAGATAACATTTTGCCTTTGTAAAACAGAAGAAATGGAATCGCATCAGAATATCATTTACATTTTATCGATCCTTGTTTTCATTGGTCAAGTCTTCACTTACTTTTGGAGCCACGAGCCGCCACTGCAAACCGCCAGCGGCAAAAAAAACAAGTGTACGAAATTTAAGCTCAATTGCTTTTACACCGGCCGAAGTGTAACGCATTGCAATAGAAGGACAACGCAATCGACTTCTTCGTCATATTGATACATTTATCTTCTTCCCAAGTTCCAATATGTACATATTTAAAGAATAAATTTCATATTTTTGAGATGTGTTTTGATTCTCATAATTAGTATAGTCAACTTTCCAACTACATTAAAACTTATTTTATTTTACTGGTAGTGGTTAGTGCCCGCAACTTCGGTGCACAGGGCCATGAGTTCGCATCTCACCGTGATCCGTGAAGTATAGAATAGAGTAAAGTATAGAAATAGAGAAATATGATAATTCAAGATATTATAAAATCAAAATAAACTATGTATCACTCCCTTTCCACGACGAGCTATCAAACGATCCCTCCTCCATCTTCTGACAAGCCCAAGGCCAAACAAATGTAATGTTCATCACAATCATCTTCCGTGCCACCATTGTCACCCATCGCCCCACCCCTAACTCTCCAAGGCGCGAGTATTTCGCGTGTAATAATTTTATATGCGGGCATATAGTATTTGTCGAGGTAGTGACTGCCGACGGTTGCAAGTAGGGAAGATAAAAAAAGAATATTGACGGAAGCATGGAAGACTTTTCATCCCCTACTAATAAAACCCGGACTCGCTCGTTGAAAAGAATATTTCACCTTCTCCGTGTCCCTTTCTCTCCTGCGTCCATCGTCGTCATAGTGTTGTTTCGTAAGGATTCAAAACTCTTTGGCTGCGGTACACAGCGCATACAAGGTACCGATAATAGGAAAAGAACCAAGTAAAATATTTGAAAATTACAAGCCAAACAGTGCAACGAAACCAATCTTTCAATGAACGAGCGAGCCACAAACTGTTGTGCTGGTGACATAACATAGTGTGGATGGTAGTGTACCATACTCTATGCTGTATATACATAGTTCGGTTCTATGGTACTCACCACGACTTAACAAATAGTAGGTAAGGGAGGATTACATTAGAAGTCTTGCCGAAAGCCTCCCCTATGTAACATGCGACATCAAGTAGTATAGTCACCACGGACTGAGCTTACATGGAACGTAAAGCACACCCAAACACTGTCATACTATACAAAAATGAAATGGAAAATCAATGAGATGACAACGAAAACCAACCAAACCGAAGCTTGTAGCTGTTTGTTATGTTTCTTGTCATACAAACCGCCATGTACACATATTGGATATTTTTGGAATGCTATTTTTCCGGAAAATCTACCCTCTCCATAATGTATAAGTCATTTCTACATATTTTTATACATTTGAGTTTTTGCTAAAAATTAAGAAGAAGAATGAAGAATGCATACTAGTACAATTCAAATGACACCGGATGAAATTTTTGACACATATCTCTAATCTTATATTATGAAGTTTTCAAACCTTTCTAATCCGCTTAAAGATGATGATAATTCGTGTCTCGAGTATTTTTTGCTGCACCGATTTCACCAAACCTTTTATTAACGTGTCTTTATATCCAAACAACAAAAAATGCAAAAACAAATTGAAGTGTACTATGGGACCATGTCCCCCGCCGCTCCCCGCTCCAACCAATAAAGTTTTCTAAGAGATTTTTTTTATTTGTCCAATTATTCTAGGCAAGCCTCACTCAAATATTTTATCGACACCGCGATTTTTGAAAGAATACTTACCTTCTTTGGCGGACTTTAGTCCAATGCTGGATTGTCGCGCCTGTTATTTATTTTTTATGGCGGCACCACATTAACCGTTAAAATAATGGGTCTCCTCGCATGGGGATACTTAATTCTCGGAGACCCACGGACCAGCACCAGGTGACATAGGTAATTTGAAAAATAGCTGGTCTGGTTTTTCGGTAGGCGAGACTTAAGTATCCCCTGTATGACAGTCTTGTTCTGTAGGGGCTAAATTGTCATCTTTATCGAAGAAATAAACAAATATTCCGACGGATTGCTGAGAGAAAGTATTGCATTAACTGCTGGGAATTACTTTTCATAACTATAAATAATAAATATAAATAATTTTTGGCGGTATTTTGACGGGATTATTTCACTATCCATCAGCGTGATTCTAAAACGGCACGATTTCTAGTGGGCGGGATGTTGTAATGGCGGAAATTTAAAGTGCCTTCAGGGTCCCATGGTAAATTATTTTTCCTAAATCACATGGGATAATTTGTAGAGTCGCTCCCCAAAGGCCATTTCAAGTAAGGGAGGTTTAACACATTATTATATATATCGAAAAATGTATCAAATTTATAAATAAGTTAAGAAATAAAAATAACGTTATGGCTTAAAAGCTTAGTAAACATGAAAAAGGTCACATGTGCTAATAGAAAGCGATGATTTGCTGAACAAGCGATTTGCGACAATAGGGCTCCCAGCCTGAAGTTCTTGATATTAAATTAAATTATTGCTGTTATATGTAACTAGAAGATTTTTTATAAAAAACGATAAAAATTTTTTAACCGCAAAATTATTACAACTTTATGATTTTGCTTTCTTTACATAGTTTATTATAATCTTTTATCTTTATAATAAACTATAATGGGTTCGGATGCATTTCGACGTTTGTCATCCTCAGCGAGTACAAATGTTACTAAATTCAAAAAATTAAAATGAAATTACATATTCATATTGATCAAATGTGCAATCTAAATGTTGCGGTAAAAGTTACGTTAATGTTGTGTGTCCTTAGTAAATGAAAAAATTGTTAAATTCGAAAAATGTTAACATATGGAACAATCGGAAATTTACTGTATGATGTTAATTACTTTTTAATTAGTTTAAATAGTGGTGATCTAATGGGTGCTTCCAATGTATTCATTGATGTTGCTTGGTTTAAATGCATGTAAATGCTCTCATATGCATCTAGTTTTGCTGGGTTGGTTACTGCTCTTTTGATGTTCACATTTTCGTGGCTCCAGCTTCGGTGGTTACATTCCAGTGCATGCAAGGCAACGGCTGATTTTGAGGCTTGATTTTTGTTGATGTGTGCTATGTGTTCCTTGAAGCGGGTGTTAATGCTACGTTTCGTTTGTCCGATGTATTTTTGGTCGCAGTCGCCGCATGATATTTCATATATTCCTGATTTTTGTAGTTTGTCTGTTTTATCTTTTATGTTTGATAATGTGCTGTCGGCTACTGTTTATAAGTTACTCGCATGGAATGGAGCAAAAATCGAGCCAAAATTAAGCCTAGTTTTTTGCACTTAAGGTGTTAAAACTGTTATAAATAACGAAGCTAGAATAAATTGATGTAAGGAAGAAATGATCGTTAGACTATATGCCAATTTTTAAAAGAATCGTACAAGCACAAACCTTGGCGGAAGTTGAAGAAAATTGAGAAAGAAAAATAGTTTTTTTTTTGGGTTAAATCCTAAAAATTTGACTTTGAAGTTCTGTAAAAACCAAACCTCTTATCCAATTTTAGTGCGGTTATTTATTTTTTAGGTAAATTTGTTGGCTGTAATAATCATTTATTTTGCTATTATAGATAGTCTACACGGAGAGAAAAAATGTAGTGAGAGGTATTAAAACTGTAATAAAAACTATTGCATTTGTTATGAATTTTGACCCTATTGCAACTGATGTAAAAGTTATTACTTCTGTAATGAAAAATGTCATTGCGCTGTAATCAAATTAACAATTGGTTGGTAATAAAATTTGCCAGGAAGATAATTTGGCGATAATAGAAAAAAATACAAAAATTTTTTTTTTAAAGTTTTTCCCTTTTTTTATTTTTACCTTTTTTTTTATTTTTTACTGCTATTTTATCCTTAACTTCTATTTCCCTATTTTAACTTTACCTTTTTACAATTCGCTTCTACTGGGAATTGAACCGGGGACCTATCGTTTCGTAGTCCTACGTCCTACACCTAAGCTATCTAAGATTACAAGTTATGCGAATAATTTAGTCGTCTTATTTTTTGACAGTTTCATAATTATTACGCGCTCTTGTTAATTCCATGTACACCATGCAATAATTATTATTACAGACAGTGATGAAAATTACCATAAATACAATAAATGTTACTATCCATACAAATATCATGCAATGATTTTTGTCATTACACTGCAATCATTTTTACAACAGGCCAGAACCAGTAAAAACAACTGAATTGTAATCAATTTCACTACATTTTAATAATTTTTACTACAAATTTAGTGAAATCGTGTGTTGTGAATTTCATTGTACGATTTTGTTGAATTCATTGCACATTTTTCTCTCCGTGTAGTTTTGGAGAAATTGAGGTTTTTGTCCTAGAAGAAAATGATTTTTTCAAAAATCTTCAAATGCCTGTGGCAGCTAAAAGGTTAAAGGGGGTATGTTTATTACAACTTTTGTGCTGGAAATTACTTGGGGAATCACAATCTGGTGCTTTTATGCGGCAGTTTCCGGAAACCCTGTATAGAAGGATACCAATGCACAGACCGGAATTCACTTTTCCCACAAATAAATTGTTTCTAAGCGACCAATTATTACATAATTGCAAGGAAAACCTTCAGATATATTTTGAATAAATTTGTTGTTTGACCATCAGATTTACTATCTTTCATATTTTTTCGACATAAGTTTAAGTTAACTAAATTCACAAAAATGTAAGCTAAGTAAAATATTTTCACGGCGCCTTTGGCTTATTTCCCCTGTATTTACACTAACAAAACTTTTCAGCAAAATTGCTACAACTATCTTGCACGATCTTACTTCCTTATCCTCTCTGTTAGGAGTGTCACTCAAACATGGCCTCTGATGATATTTCGCGATTACAATATACAAAACTTTCAAGAAGAATAGTTACGATGTCATTGAACGGTAAAAGCCAGCAACCATTATGCCCAACATTTTCTGTTTTTTTTTAATACCAAAGAGACGAGACAAAGAACGTTCTAAATTGACCATCATCCATCTTTTTTGCATGTTCTTAGGCATAGTCTTGCGTTACCCTCACGCCGCCGGTTAAAAAGAAACAACGATTACTGATGGTTACAAAATCTAACTCTGCGCGCATTTTTCATCACTCCGACTATACGTAGTGATCAGATTTCTCAAAAACTTGTGCACACCTCACACATGCATTCTATAAAGTGGAATTTTAAAACAGAACGAAGAAAATCTCGAGCTCCGTAGCAACTTTTTTTGTGGGTCATGCTATTAGCGGTCAACTAGAGCTCACTAAGTCCAGGAGAATGACAGTGTGTAAGTTGTGTAGTGGAGCATTGCGTTTGCTAGAGACCTGTGAACATTTAAAGATGTTTTATTGACATCGTACTTTGGTACATAGCCAAATTCGTTGAAGTCAGAGCTTCAATTTAAGTTAAGAGCTTGAATTGAAGCTCTGACAAAAAAGACGGTTGATGCCGTGAAATTTGTATTAAAATGGAGCAATTTGAAAGTGGAAAGCCAAGTTTGGTTCCTGCCACTTCTTTATATTCGTATATAAAAAATATTATGTATATCTTGTATATATCATTTCTCGGTCAAGTTCATAACTTTGGAACATCAAATTCGTAACTGTGAAAAATCAAATACGTAAATATGGAAAATCAAATTCGTAGCTGTGGAACATCAAATTGGTAACTAACTATGGAAGATCAAATTCGTAACTGTGTGTTCCTTAAATAAAAATTCTCTAAATGGGAAAATATGAAGGATAATAACGGGATATAGTGAAGGATAAAAGCAGCAAACAGAAACTAAATGATTTTAGGAAAATGTTTGTTAATATTTTTCTAAAATCTTTAGGAAGCAATGCATCTGAAAATTACTAGCATTTAATTAATAAACCCTGTGGCATGGGTCGCGAATAATGCCACCGCCTTTCCCGGCGTGTCGTAGAAGGCGACTAAAAGGGACCCTAATCCAAGGTGGATCAGCATGCGCCGAGGGATGCATGGTCAAGTGGGTGCTTGGCCGCTAGTATGCGAAGGTCGCAGGCAACAATAACATCTGAAGCCTGAGACACATTTTAACATCAACAAGACAAGGTTAGTGTGTGTGTGTGTGTATGGGTTGCCGTATCTGGAGATTGCCGGCGGACGTAAAAGGAAAGTCCATTAATTTACTTCTTTCCACACACTAGTGCCAAAATAGACAACCTTTCTCCAAAAGGTGTAAAAGAATGGAAGGTCTTATGGAAATTGACGCAGATACAAGCACTACCCCGCTGGGCACTACTTCTGCTATGCGGTTGAGTGATCCCGGGGCGAAACTAGTTCGCGCCAGAGCTCGACGGTTTCCGGGGGCGAGCAATATAAGGCAGTCTAATTACATTGTGGAGAAGCTGAGGGTTGCAAGGTGGAATGTCGGTTCCATGACGTCAAAGAGCAATGAAATCGAGGATATCATGAAGCGGAGAGGGATAGACATTATGTGCGTGCAAGAGACGAAGTGGCGAAATATACCCATATCGACAGAGCCCGGTTTCTTACGAATTCCATGAAGTACAAATTGTACTTACTTTGGAATTACAAACCAAAGAAACGGAGTTGCCATTATTCTGGCGTCGTCTTTACTCGGCAGCATAATAAGTGTCGCGAAGAGAAGTGATCGCTTGATCAGCATCAAATTGGTTATCTGCGGAAGGGTGTGGAACGTAATAAGTGCCTACGCTCCCCAAGTGGGACTGCCACCAGAAGAAAAAGAGGCATTTTGGAACGACGTTGACACCCTGATTCAGACCATTCCAGATACCGAATTGGTGTTCTTGGGAGGAGATTTAAATGGCCATGTGGATGAATCAAATTATGATAACGAGGATTGCCATGATGGAAAGGGTAGCCCTTCAACGGTCAGAAATTACGAAGGTTAAGCTATTCTGACTATGTGCAGATCGCATGGTTTGGTCATCCTAAATACATGGTTTGTGAAAAACGAGAGACAGAGAGAGGTAGTGGACACGGAGATAGGAAACACGAAACGCAGATCGATTACCACCTCTGCTTCGATTTTATTATATGGTGGGTAAAAGACTGAAAGGTGATCTTGGGTGAATCTGTCGTAGGCCAACATCGTTTGCTCCTGTCAGAATTTATTTTGAAAGTAGGAGGAGCAACAAACAGAAGAACTCCCAAGCCAGTCGAATAAATCAAGTAACACAATATCACAAACGACAACTTTCAACCTGTAGTAACTCCATTCATTGATAAAATGACGGAGTGGTTTCAAAACAACACCAACTGCACCGAGCACAGTCCAACACAAATGTGGATAAGTTTCGCTGAAATGGCAGTAGGTGAGGCGGAAAAGGCACATGGAGTTTCGAAAGGTCCACTCCACACGAAGAAAGAAACATGGTGGTGAACACCAAAACTAAGCATCCAGTGCTAGCCAAATCGAACGCATTTAAGGCATGGACGAAATGTGAGTCAAGCAGTGAAGCCGAACGGGTTCAACTTCGCGAAAATTATACGGAGGTTGACTTTTATATTTCGGGATCGGACATCCCTAGTGTTGCAATCTGGCAACTGACAACTCTATCGTAAAGTTTGACATTTTTGAGGTTATACGTACTCAGAACGTTTTTACATTCGAGCGCTATTTGTGTTTTTTACAGTAACTTAAAAGATTCATCATCATCAATGTGGCACGATAGCCCGACGTCGGGCTTTGGCCGCCTGAATCGTTGACCTCCAATTGTCGCGGTTACGTGACCTTGTTCTCCAGTTTCGAAAGCCCAGCAGCTGGTGGGCCTCTTCACCTACGGACTTCTCCCAGCGAGCTCTCGGTCGTCCACGCAACGCTCGCTCCGTCAATTCGTTGTGCGTTCATCACTTTCTTTGGCATGCGATTATCGTCCAACCGTTGTACATGCCCAGCCCATTGCAAGCGTTGGAGCTTTACGATTTTCGATACTTCCAGCTCATCGTACAATTGATACAACTCATGGTTGTACCGGATACGCCATTGATCTCGCTCGCGAACGGCCCCGAAAATTCGCCGAAGGACCCCTGCTTGAGTCCAGTACGAGTTTCAAATAGGTCAGTGAGTCGGTTCTGCACCCTGACCTGCGAGACGGTATTAGTCATCGTCATCCTTGTGAGTCGCACTAACTTTGCCGGTATACCAAAATGCAGCAAAATGTTATAGAGTACACTTCGATCGATACTGTCGTATGCCTGCTTGAAGTCGACAAAGATTTGGTATACGTCGATGTTATATTCCCAGCACTTTTGGAGTAGTAGCTTTACTGTGAAAAGCTGATCGGTGTGAAGCCGCCTTGATACTCACCAATGATTCGTTCTGCGTACGGATTGATTCTCTTTTCGAGAATTTTCTATAATATCTTATAGGCCGTACAAACTAATGATATGCCCCTGTAATTCTCACACTTCAGCTTGTCACCCTTTTTGTGGATTGGGCAGATTATACTTTTGCGCCAATCTTCGGGGATTACCTCGTCGTTCCATATTTTCAGCAGCAGCACATGTATAGCGTTGGTCAGGCACTTTCCACCATGCTTTAGTAGTTGTGCTGGGATCTCGTCAACCCCGGGCGCTTTATTACGTTGGAGCGATTGTATGGCGAGACTCACCTCCTCTACTGTTGGGGGTTGAACGGCAGGGCCGGGTTCGGCTAACTGCTCAAGAGCTGGCTCCGTGGGGGATGTTGATGGTACATTGAGGACCTCTTCAAAATGCGAGGCCCATCGTTTGTTTACGCTTTGGATGTCGCTGATGATGTTACCATCCTTGTCCTTACATAGGCTTGTCCTGGGTTGATATCCATTCTTGACATTATTTATAAGTTTGTACGCCTGTCTAGTGTTCTTACTGGCTAATCTTTGGTTTATTTGCTGTAACTGCTCGTCAAAATGTTTGCGTTTCTTACGTCTAATTAACTTATTAGATACTCGCCGAAGTTCGTTGTATCTTTCTTTCTTGGCTCGGGATGCGCGTTGTGTGTATTGGCGATAGGCTTCATTTTTCGCCTCAATCGAGGCCCTGCATTCATCGTCGAACCAGTCTGTTCGTCTGCGCCGGCCTTTATAGCCCACGACCTCTTCTGCAACTCCTTTGATGCTGTCTTTGAGCTCCTCCCAGAACTATGGATGCCTAAATTGTTGATGTTATCAAGGATGGGCGACAGTTTTTCCTCAAGCGCTGTAGTATACGCAGCCGCCGTGGCATCATCAATCAAATTGTCAACCTCGAATATCTTGGCAGGGTTGATTCTCGTTAGGGGCACCGAAGAGATTCTGCACCTGTACGTCGTCTTCACCAAATAGTGATCGGAATCGCAGTTGGCTCCTCGATAGGATCGAACATCTAAGACATTAGAAGCCCATCTCTTGCTGATCAGTACGCGGTCGATCTGGTTCACGGTGTATTCGTCTGGAGACTTGCAGGTTTGCTTATGGATTCGTCGATGAGGGAAACATGTAGAGCTTATGACCAGGTTTCTGCCGCTCGCGAAGTCGATAAGTCGCTGGCCGTTGTTGTTGTTTTCGTCAACAATTCATCGTGGCCAAATAATGGAATTAAATCGTGAACATTTTCGTGCGATTATTTTTTCAACTTTCGACGTGGATTAACTCAGCAACAGTGCATGGATGAACTGAATTCAATTTTTGACGATGAAGCTCCATCAAGGACCAGTGTTTATCGATGGTATGGTGAATTCAATCAAGGTCGTAGTTCACTCCAAGACGAATTTCGTAAAGGTCGTCCAAAATCAGTTGTTGTTCCGGAAACCATTGATGCTGTGAGCGAACTGATATTGCCTTCAAACTATTACACAAAATAATTGACCTTGTAATTGGTTCATTAAGCCCATTAGTCTAAGAAAAATGGCATATTTGATCGGCAAAAATCCTACATCGGAAATTTTTTTGGATTATGTTTGGGAATGGCCCCCAGATTATGGCATTAAAAGTCCCAACCGATCGGGGGTCCGCAACCTCATAAAAAGGGGGGAAAGGGGAGAATTTTTTCGGTTTTTTGCGATTATTTCAAAAACAGTAAGAGATACAGAAAAATTGTCTGAGAATGAAAAAAAACTACATAAAATTATCTTTGCAATGATATATAACACATTAGAGTTTAATTGAATATTTCGGCGTTAGAATAGAACATAAATTAGAATATTTTCATTTTAGACCTTTTTTAAAAGCTCGATATCTTTTGAAAGAACGCTAGTTCAGCCGTAAAATTTTGTATAAGTATTCTCAACAAGTTTAGGATAATTTTAACGTAAACATTGAGTCGCTCCGGTCAAGGACCTCCATTATCCCCCCATTTAAATTTTTCAAAACGGCATATCCATAACTCCCCCCAAAATTGGAGCAGAGTGCTAAATTTTGGTTGGTTGCGATTGGAGGTTATGGTCACCCCACCCACCAAAAATCAGCTCATTCGGATTAAAACTAAGGGTATCTCCCATACAAAGTGACCCATCAGGAGTTTGTTCTACGTACTACTCATTTTATAAACTGTAGAACAAAGTTGTCATGGGTCACTTTGTATGGGAGGTACCCTTACTTTTTATCCGAATTTTGAGCTGATTTTTGGTGGGTGGGGTGACTATGACCTCCAATCACAACAGACCAAAATTTAGCACTATGCTCCAATTTGGGGGGGGGGTTATGGGCATGCCGTTTTGACAAATTTAAATGGGGGGATAATGGGGATCCTTGACCGGAGCGACTCAGCGTTTACGTTAGAATTATGTTAAACTTGTTTTTAATACTTGTACAAAATTTTACGGCTGAACTAACATTCTTTCAAAAGTTATGGAGCTTTTAAAAAAATTCTAAAATTAAAATATTCTAATTTATGTTCTATTCTAACGCTGAAATATTCAATTAAACTCTAATGTGTTATATATCATTGCAAAGATAATTTTATGTAGTTTTTTTCGTCCTCAGACCATTTTTCTGTATCACTTTTTAAAATAATCGCACAAAACCGAAAAAAGGCCCCCCTTTCCCCCCTTTTTTTAAGGTTGCGGACCCCCGATCGGTTGGGACTTTCTATGCCATCATCTCGGGACCATCCCCAACCATAATCAAAAAAAAATTCCGATGTAGGATTTTTGCCGTTCGATGGCCATATTTTGGTCCAATTTTCTTAGACTAATACACGGTCGGAAATTTAGTTTATTTTTAAAACTTTTACAGTAAACCAAAAAAGTTTACTCCATATTTTAAGCAAATTTTGTTTCAAATCTAAGCAATTCAATTGTTTTATTAATTTTAGTAAAATTCGTTTTAATTCTTAAGAAATCCAAAAGTTTTATACATTTTTAAGGCTAAAAGTATTAGAAAGTAAACCAATTGGATCTTAATGATTAAAATTTTCCAATAAAACCAGACTTATATTAAAGTGTAAACTAAAAGTTTAAAGTTGAGACTAAAAGTTTAAAAGTTGTAAGCTCAGAGTTTAAAATCCAAACCATGAGTTTAAAATTTAATCTTTTGGACTAAAATTTTAACTTTAAACCAAAAACAGTTTTAAGTACTTGACATATGGCCAATTGTTCATGGAATAATAAATAATCATGAGGTATAAGCCCTCTGTGGCGCACTCGGTTGAGTCGCACATGCTAGTAATCTAGGGGTCCGGAGATCGAATCTCGGCGTGATCCAATTTTCCATACATGTGCGGCCTGATCCAAGTGTCTGAACATTATATACTTCAAATAGCCCATAAACGGTTGAGTGAACGCACTCATGCCCCACAAAAAAAAATGTAATAAGATAAAAAAAACCACTTAAAAAAACATTTTAAACTAAATTCTTTTTTAAAGTAAACCTCTCCAGTTTTAATATTTCACCCGATTCTAGTTTTGGATTTAAATATTTTAGTTTTGGATTTAAACTTTTATTTTATTAAAACCTAAACGGAATGTATTACAATCAAATATAATGCAAAGTTTTGTATTTAAACTATTCAGTTTTATTTAGGTGCAAACAATCGAAAAGTTTAAAAATTAAACTTTTTTGTATTGGAACTATATACAATCAAAAAAGGTTTAATAAAGAAACTAAATTTCCGACCGTGTAGTTTACTCTATGATAGGGCTGAACAAGAAGGTTGTTCCGCCGTAAATTGTGAGGAATATTTTTGACTTGAAAGTTATTTAATATAACTTTCACAAACAATATGAGAGCAAAACAGGTCTCTTATAAACATAGCGTTTAAAAATGTTCTTCTATAAGCTAAGGCTTGTAAACCCAGTAAGGAACAGCGAGTTTTTTAATCTGGCTTGAAACGCCAGCCAATTTGATAAATGGCAAACCGTGTAAAATTGTGTTGAATTCTTTCTATGCGCTCGATATGTACCTTATAGAACGGATTCCACACAATAGAACAATACTCCAGGTGCGAACGAACGAAAGCTGTATACAATATTTTTAAAGTATTCGCGCGCGTTACGTTTAACACACACGTCACTTTGTATGGGAGGTACTCTTACTTTTTATCCGAATTTTGAGCTGATTTTTGGTGGGTGGGGTGACTATGACCTCCAATCACAACAGACCAAAATTTAGCACTCTGCTCCAATTTTTTTGGGGGGGGGGGGGGGGAGTTATGGGCATGCCGTATTGACAAATTTAAATGGGCGGATAATGGGGATCCTTGACCGGAGCGACTCAGCGTTTACGTTAGAATTATGTTAAACTTGTTTTTAATACTTGTACAAAATTTTACGGCTGAACTAACATTCTTTCAAAAGTTATGGAGCTTTTAAAAAAATTCTAAAATTAAAATATTCTAATTTATGTTCTATTCTAACGCTGAAATATTCAATTAAACTCTAATGTGTTATATATCATTGCAAAGATAATTTTATGTAGTTTTTTTCGTCCTCAGACCATTTTTCTGTATCACTTTTTAAAATAATCGCACAAAACCGAAAAAAGGCCCCCCTTTCCCCCCTTTTTTTAAGGTTGCGGACCCCCGATCGGTTGGGACTTTCTATGCCATCATCTCGGGACCATCCCCAACCATAATCAAAAAAAAATTCCGATGTAGGATTTTTGCCGTTCGATGGCCATATTTTGGTCCAATTTTCTTAGACTAATACACGGTCGGAAATTTAGTTTATTTTTAAAACTTTTACAGTAAACCAAAAAAGTTTACTCCATATTTTAAGCAAATTTTGTTTCAAATCTAAGCAATTCAATTGTTTTATTAATTTTAGTAAAATTCGTTTTAATTCTTAAGAAATCCAAAAGTTTTATACATTTTTAAGGCTAAAAGTATTAGAAAGTAAACCAATTGGATCTTAATGATTAAAATTTTCCAATAAAACCAGACTTATATTAAAGTGTAAACTAAAAGTTTAAAATTGAGACTAAAAGTTTAAAAGTTGTAAGCTCAGAGTTTAAAATCCAAACCATGAGTTTAAAATTTAATCTTTTGGACTAAAATTTTAACTTTAAACCAAAAACAGTTTTAAGTACTTGACATATGGCCAATTGTTCATGGAATAATAAATAATCATGAGGTATAAGCCCTCTGTGGCGCACTCGGTTGAGTCGCACATGCTAGTAATCTAGGGGTCCGGAGATCGAATCTCGGCGTGATCCAATTTTCCATACATGTGCGGCCTGATCCAAGTGTCTGAACATTATATACTTCAAATAGCCCATAAACGGTTGAGTGAACGCACTCATGCCCCACAAAAAAAATGTAATAAGATAAAAAAAACCACTTAAAAAAACATTTTAAACTAAATTCTTTTTTAAAGTAAACCTCTCCAGTTTTAATATTTCACCCGATTCTAGTTTTGGATTTAAATATTTTAGTTTTGGATTTAAACTTTTATTTTATTAAAACCTAAACGGAATGTATTACAATCAAATATAATGCAAAGTTTTGTATTTAAACTATTCAGTTTTATTTAGGTGCAAACAATCGAAAAGTTTAAAAATTAAACTTTTTTGTATTGGAACTATATACAATCAAAAAAGGTTTAATAAAGAAACTAAATTTCCGACCGTGTAGTTTACTCTATGATAGGGCTGAACAAGAAGGTTGTTCCGCCGTAAATTGTGAGGAATATTTTTGACTTGAAAGTTATTTAATATAACTTTCACAAACAATATGAGAGCAAAACAGGTCTCTTATAAACATAGCGTTTAAAAATGTTCTTCTATAAGCTAAGGCTTGTAAACCCAGTAAGGAACAGCGAGTTTTTTAATCTGGCTTGAAACGCCAGCCAATTTGATAAATGGCAAACCGTGTAAAATTGTGTTGAATTCTTTCTATGCGCTCGATATGTACCTTATAGAACGGATTCCACACAATAGAACAATACTCCAGGTGCGAACGAACGAAAGCTGTATACAATATTTTTAAAGTATTCGCGCGCGTTACGTTTAACACACACGTCACTTTGTATGGGAGGTACTCTTACTTTTTATCCGAATTTTGAGCTGATTTTTGGTGGGTGGGGTGACTATGACCTCCAATCACAACAGACCAAAATTTAGCACTCTGCTCCAATTTTTTTGGGGGGGGGGGGGGGAGTTATGGGCATGCCGTATTGACAAATTTAAATGGGCGGATAATGGGGATCCTTGACCGGAGCGACTCAGCGTTTACGTTAGAATTATGTTAAACTTGTTTTTAATACTTGTACAAAATTTTACGGCTGAACTAACATTCTTTCAAAAGTTATGGAGCTTTTAAAAAAATTCTAAAATTAAAATATTCTAATTTATGTTCTATTCTAACGCTGAAATATTCAATTAAACTCTAATGTGTTATATATCATTGCAAAGATAATTTTATGTAGTTTTTTTCGTCCTCAGACCATTTTTCTGTATCACTTTTTAAAATAATCGCACAAAACCGAAAAAAGGCCCCCCTTTCCCCCCTTTTTTTAAGGTTGCGGACCCCCGATCGGTTGGGACTTTCTATGCCATCATCTCGGGACCATCCCCAACCATAATCAAAAAAAAATTCCGATGTAGGATTTTTGCCGTTCGATGGCCATATTTTGGTCCAATTTTCTTAGACTAATAGTTTACTCTATGATAGGGCTGAACAAGAAGGTTGTTCCGCCGTAAATTGTGAGGAATATTTTTGACTTGAAAGTTATTTAATATAACTTTCACAAACAATATGAGAGCAAAACAGGTCTCTTATAAACATAGCGTTTAAAAATGTTCTTCTATAAGCTAAGGCTTGTAAGCCCAGTAAGGAACAGCGAGTTTTTTAATCTGGCTTGAAACGCCAGCCAATTTGATAAATGGCAAACCGTGTAAAATTGTGTTGAATTCTTTCTATGCGCTCGATATGTACCTTATAGAACGGATTCCACACAAAAGAACAATACTCCAGGTGCGAACGAACGAAAGCTGTATACAATATTTTTAAAGTATTCGCGCGCGTTACGTTTAACAAATCCTAACATACTATTCGCTTTTGAAATAATGTAATCAATGTGTTGTAGAAATGAAAGCTTATGTTCGAAAATTACACCAAGATCTGATATTTCGGCAACCCTTGCAAGAACACTACCTGTTAAGGAGTACTCAAAGAAGATCGGAGTTTTCAATTTATATATGCTAAGTACTTTACATTTACTAACATTTAAATTTAAATTATTATCGCGACACCAAAATTGCAGTTTTTCTAAATCGGATTGCAACTTAAGGAAGTCATCAATGTTGCGTATTTTCATAGCGATTTTCATATCATTGGCATACTGCCATACGCGCACGAATTTAAAATTTTGGATGATATCGTTTACGAAAACTAAAAAGAAAAGTGGTCCTAAATGGCTTCCTTGCGGAACCCCTGAAGAACACTTTATAACAGAGCGGGATGTACAGCCATTTAACTTAACCAACTGAGTCCTATCTGTTAGACAGGATTTCACCCAGCTAAGAAAAACGGGCTGTATACCTAAATTTTCTAGTTTCTTGAGTAAGATATTATGATCTACTCTATAGAAAGCCTTCGAAAAATCGGTATATACCACATCAACCTGCATTCCCTGCTCAATACTATCAGCAACAAATTTAGTAAATGATACCAAATTTGTTGAAGTTGATTTTCCTTTCAGGAATCCATGTTGACATGGCGATATCAAGCGGCTAATTAAAACATCTATTTTATTTTTAATAAGCATTTCAAACAACTTCGGTATTGCAGATATTTTAGCTATGGGTCTATAGTTATCAATAAGATGCTTCGGACCCTTTTTGTGAACAGGCGTTATGTATGAAACTTTCCATTCATCAAGAAAAACACCTGAAGTCAAGGACAAATTAAAAATAAAGGCTAAAGGACGACATAACGATTGCATGCAATTCTTCAAAAATATATTAGGAATGCCATCAGGTCCGGCCTGAATACTAACATCAAGGTGACGCATAGCATTCAATAGGTCATCCTCAGAAATCTCAAGACCACTCGTAAGGTCCTCCTGAGCTATCCGAGGGACCAATGCACTCTGGCTTCCATTGATGTTAGCATTCATTTCTGATGAAACGGAATCTGGATTTGATGGGTCATCAGCCGTATAGTCCTGACTTGGCACCGAATGACTTCTTTTTATTCCCGTACGTAAAAAACAAACTGAGAGGTCAACGTTTTTCAACACCTGAAGAAGCGGTTTCTGCGTTCAGAATGCATGTTTTGGAGATACCTCAATCTGCGTGGCAAAAGTGCTTCGATAATTGGTTCAAACACATGCAAAAGTGTATAGATCTTCATGGGGAATATTTCGAAAAACAATAAAGCTTTTTTCGATAATTAATATTTGCTTTTGTTCTCTAATCCCGAAATATAAAAGGCAACCCTCGTATGCAATGCCGGAAGAACGTAAAGCGCTTGGTAGCTCAAGCAAAGGCGAAGGCAACTGAAAAAATTCTACCAAGAATTAGAAACTCAGACTGCGAAAGGACCGTCTTTACGCGAAAGACCTAAGCACGACACGCCAGGATATTTAGGGTCGCAGCCCAAAGGAGAAGGAATGCTCGGGAAATATAGGCGCCAAAGTACGTGGACGACTCGCAAGGAATGTTGCTGATTGACGATACGGCAATTTGTAGCAGGATGCGAGAGTATTTTGACGAACTTCTAAATAAAGAATTTCCTCGAGCAGCTTTTCAAGATGTTGAGCCGAATAACACAAATATTGAAGATATCTCAGAGAAAGAGGTGATGGAGGCAATGCATCAGATGAAACGCGAAAAGGCAGTCGGATGCCTGATGCTTTCAGGGAAAGTTTTCTTCTTCCTTTCTATAAGAACAAGGGAGACTCACGCAAACTCAACAACTATAGGGCTATAAAGCTAACACCTCATACACTGAAGATCTACGAGCGAGTTGTCTGCAACCGATTGAGAAAGATTGTGCGGTTGAATGCCAATCAATGCGGCTTTGTTGAAGGTCGATCTACAGTCGATGCGATTCAGTGCATTCGTATTGCGATGGAAAAGTATAGAGCAGCACGAAAGGACTTGCACTTTGTATTCATCGATTTGAAAAAGGCATTCGATAGAGTACCTCGTCATCTCATATGGTCGGCCTTGAAAGCAATTAATGTCCCTGAGGCATACGTCAGGATGATACGAGACATGTATGATGGAGCTACGACTAAGGTTAGATGCACAGCCGGTGAATCAGAAGAATTCCCGGTGAATGTCGGAGTACACCAGGGCAGTGTATTGAGTCCGTTGCTCTTCAACATCATCATGTGCTACTTATTAACACAGATCTACGAGCGAGTTGTCTGCAACCGATTGAGAAAGATTGTGCGGTTGAATGCCAATCAATGCGGCTTTGTTGAAGGTCGATCTACAGTCGATGCGATTCAGTGCATTCGTATTGCGATGGAAAAGTATAGAACAGCACGAAAGGACTTACACTTTGTATTCATCGATTTGAAAAAGGCATTCGATAGAGTACCTCGTGATCTGATATGGTCGGCCTTGAAAGCACTTAATGTCCCTGAGGCATACGTCAGGATGATACGAGACATGTATGATGGAGCTACGACTAAGGTTAGATGCACAGCCGGTGAATCAGATGAATTCCCGGTGAATGTCGGAGTACACCAGGGCAGTGTATTGAGTCCGTTGCTCTTCAACATCATCATGTGCTACTTATTAACACGTATCTCCGACGGCCTAGAAATATCTCTTCTTTTTGCCGATGATATAGTCCTCAGTAGCCCAAACATCGTTGCCTTGCAAGCTGCACTTACACAATGATGTGACATTTTGTAGGAGCATGTAAGTATAACAAAGACTGAGTTCTTATGCTGCCCATTCTCAGACCCAGATGCACCGATACCAGATATGTACGTCAAAGGAGAGCAGCTTAAGTCTTGTACCAAGTTCAAGTACCTTGGCTCGATGGTGAACAACGGAGCTACATGCGATGATGACATCAAACATCGCACAAAGGTTGGATGGATGACGTGGCGAGAAAACTTTGGAGTTTTCTGCGATAAGAGAATGTCAATGAAGCTAAAGGGCAAGTTGTACAAAACGGTTGTACGTCCCGCACTCATGTATGGATCAGAATGCTGGACCATGTATGAAGGTTACGACGGACATGTGTGAAAATGACGAACAAAGCGAGAGATTCCAGCGGTATATTACCTTAATAAAGAAACTTTCGTGTAGAGTGAACCTGTGCGCTACATGTGCATTCAATTCATTGAGGCACAAGCTTCCGTAGATGTCCATTGCAAGTCAAGCTATGTATGGTGCATACTTCAGAAAACCTATTTAGTTTTCCTAATTGTTTTTCTGTCACATGTACGTTTTCAGAAGGTTTCCCTGCATCATAATCGGAAATATGACAAAAGCTCCACATTCGCCTTTGAAAGCTCTAAAAAAGTGAATATTATCCGCTGTACAATACCGCTTTGTAAACTATGGTCCCACGGGGGTTGAAAGAGGCCTACATGCAAGAGGGGTAACTGATAATTCCCAGAGCTTGACAGCAGTCTACAAGAAGCCAAACGGTACATTACGCTTTCAGGTCCCCAAGGGAAATTTTTGATGTTTCCGATATTTTCCGCTATGTGTCCGCTATATGGCGGACGGTAAGATAAGTGTCGCTAGTGTCGATAAGAAGAACAAGAAAAATTTCCCTTGGGGACCTGAAGGCGTAATATACCTTGTGTACTTAAGAGGATTTTACACTTGGAGCGAAAATAAACCGTTCAAACACCGCGAACTTATAACATAGAACTCCCAGACATGTTTTTTCTGTTATGTTTTAAATTAATAATAACAATAAAAACCAAACATGAAGTAACTGAGAGAAAACCTTGTATGTACATATATGCATTATAAAAAATGATATCTTCGGAGACATTTTTAAAGTGTTACATAATATTGACGATAAAAAAAACATTGATTTGTGTTTTTTTTAAGGTGCAGGTTTGGGGAAATATGCGCAACGAAACGATTCAAATTAAAAGCTGCTTATATTTCTAAAGCACCAACTATATGTTATAAACTAATAACCAGTAAATTAACATGGCAACACCAACAACAAATAAGCGTGGCGGTTGATTCATCGCGACATTAAACCTTCCACCCGTTGCATCTAGCCAATGGTTATAGTATTAGCTACTGTTGCACTGAACTTATTTGTGATAGAGCGCCCTGGTTGTCACATCTGTAACCGGGTTATATTAGGTCTGAACGGGTGACCCCGTAAACATTACTGGGTTTATCGGGGTATGTTGTTATAGTCTTACCAAGTAGTTACACAAAACTAACCTACACCGGAGTACGAAAAAACATGCCTGTACCCTATACCATCTTATGGGTACAGTAAGGTATTAACTCGGAAGACACGTTCTAGAATATATCGGGGATGTGTGTGTCGTGTTTATCAATTATTTGCGACGCAATCAAAAACTTGTAAAATGTAAAATAAAAGCCTTAGATAAGATAATGAAACAGCTTTATATCCTCAAATACTAATCAAGTGATAACACTGACAACCTACTTTGAATATCAAATCGAAAATCTGCGATTGAAAAATCGATTAACTCTTACAATAAATTTCAATAGACGTTAAACGATTATATTTCATCATAAATTTATTATCCAATACAAAAAATGTCTCACTTTTTGTACTGGAAAGAATACAAATAATACAGCGTGTCCTGAAACTATAACAGCGATACAACAGAGAATTGAGATGGAAAAAATATATTGTTTTTGGGTCAAATTGAAAAAAAATGACTTTGAAGTTCTTATCTTCTTATCCAATTTTAGTGCGATTAGTTTTATTTTTTTGGTAAATTTGTTGGCTGTAATAATCATCTTAGGGCGGAATTCATAGTCCCCACTTAAATAATAAAGAATTCCTTAAGGAATAAGGGTTTCCTCTATACATATACACACCTAGTCAAAAGTATTTACACAAAGTGCATTTTTGTGCATGCTTCACAAACGGCGGCTTCTGCAGCGAGTATGGGGAGGTAAATTGCAAAAAAGCTTTTGTTTTTGCAAAGTTTAGCATATGCGAAGCCAGATGAAAGAAGAATTTAAAAAATAACTGTTCTTGTTCTAAAAATAGACGCAAATGAACTGATGCTTATCAGTTGTCAAAAGTATTTACACACGATTTCTTTGCGTCAAAAGTATTTACACACAACTCAATTTCATTTATTTCAGTTTAATATTCAATGTTAACAAAAGATTTTCTTAATTATAATAAAAAAATATTACTAATATTTAATTATACCACCTTTGGCATCAATGACAGCTTGTAGTCTGTTGGGTATTGATTTTACCAAAGTTTGTGCAAATTCTAAGGTCAATTTGGACCAAATTTCCTCAATTTCAGCAATGGCTCCCTCGCGTTTTCTATCTTTATCAATGGTCCACTGGTTTTTAATAAAAGCCCAAACGTTTTCAATAATATTTAGATCAGGGCTTTGCGGGGGCCAAGGAAGAACCGCCTGATTAAAGTCATTCGAAAATTTTGTGGGTATCCTACCCTTATGGCATGGAGCATTGTCCTGCTGCAGAATCCAGTCACACGTTGAAAAAAGTCTGTTTCCTGATGTGAAAGCATGGTTATTTATTTTGATATGGAGGTATCCGATCTGGTTTAATGTCCCTTCTATCGGTACCAGTTCTCCGAAGCCATAGTAGGAAAGGCATCCCCAGAACATGACTGTGCCGTCACCAAACCTATTGATTGGCTGGGCTGCCAAATGCTTTTGTTTTTTTTTTAAATGCATAAAATGCTTGCTATATAAGACGTTTTGTCTGGTTGGTTGGTGTGATGTCAATCACTTTACGGGCAACTTAGGTATTAAAATCAGCTTCCTTTAGCCTGCGTCGCAGTGTAGCATCACTAATTTGTTTGCCAATTATTTTTTTTTTGACTGTGCGGCAATTTGGACAGGACTTGCACTTGGATTATTTGCTACAACTCCTAGTATGTGCCTGCATTGTCTTGGGTCCAACACAGGTTTTCGGCCTGATCTTTTTTGATTTTCCAAGCTTCCAACTGTATCGCACTTTTTTACTAAGTTGTACATAGTTTTTCGTGAGATTTGATACAATTCAGCTATTTCGACTGCGGAGGTACCGGTCTTAAACCTAGTAACAATTTCAGCTAGGCGCTCAACGGTTAAATCCTTTGTTTTCGGCATTTTATTAAATAACTGTAATTAGTTAAATGATTAAATCAAATTATCTGTAAATGGATTACAATTATTAGAACAAACGAACCTGCACTTGTCACTGCAAACCAAATATTAATGGCAAACGTCCGTTGTGAAAATACTTTTGACGCAAAGAAATCGTGTGTAAATACTTTTGACAACTGATAAGCGTCAGTTCATTTGCGTCTATTTTTAGAACAAGAACAATTATTTTTTAAATTCTTCTTTCATCTGGCTTCGCATATGCTAAACTTTGTGAAAACAAAAGCTTTTTTGCATTTCACCTCCCCATACTCTCTGCAGAAGCCGCCGTTTGTGAAGCATGCACAAAAATGCACTTTGTGTAAATAGTCCAATAATATCGTATTTTCGTCAGGAAAAAAATACAGAAGTTTATTTCTCAATTTTGTTATATGTATTTTGGGGCGCTGATTCCGAATATCAACTTTGCACCCTAAAAAACGTGCCGCAACCTTTAAAAAAGGGGGGAAAGGGGGGCATTTTTTCGGTTTTTTGCGATTATTTCCAAAACGGTAAAAGATACAGAAAAATGGTCTGAGAACGGAAAAAACTACATAAAATTATCTTTGCAATGATATATAACACATTAGAGTTTAATTGCATATTTCGGCGTTAGGATAGCACATAAATTAGAATATTTTCATTTTAGACCTTTTTTAAAAGCTCCATAACTTTTCAAAGAATGTTAGTTCAGCCGTAAAGTTTTGTATAAGTATTCACAACAAGTTAAAGATAATTTTAACGTAAACATTGAGTCGCTCCGGTCAAGGACCCCCAGTATCCCCCCATTTAAATTTTTCAAAACGGCATATCCATAACTCCCCCCAAAACTGGAGCAGAGTGCTAAATTTTGGTTTGCTGCGATTGGAGGTCATAGTCACCCCACCCACCAAAAATCAGCTCATTCGGATAAAAACTAAGGGTACCTCCCATACAAAGTGACCCATCAGGAATTTGTTCTACGTACGAGTAGGTACTACTCATTTTATAAACTGTAGAACAAAGTTGTCTTGGGTCACTTTGTATGGGAGGTACCGTTAGTTTTCATCCGAATGAGCTGATTTTTGGTGGGTGGGGTGACTATGACCTCCAATCGCAGCAAACCAAAATTTACCACTCTGCTCCAATTTTGGGGGGAGTTATGGACATGCCGTTTTGAAAAATTTAAATGGGGGGATAATGGGGGTCCTTGACCGGAGCGACTCAATGTTTACCTTAAAATGATTTTGAACTTATTATGAGTACTTATACAAAATTTAACGGCTGAACTAACATTCTTTCAAAAGTTATGGAGCTTTTAAAAAAGGTCTAAAATGAAAATATTCTAATTTATGTTCTATTCTAACGCCGAAATATTCCATTAAACTCTAATGTGTTATATGTATATCATTGCAAAGATAATTTTATGTAGTTGTTTTCGTCCTCAGACCATTTTTCTGTATCTCTTACCGTTTTTGAAATAATCGCAAAAAACCGAAAAAATGCCCCCCTTTCCCCCTTTTTTAAAGGTTGCGGCACTTTTTTTAGGGTGCAAAGTTCATATTCGGAATCAGCGCCCCATAATACATAAAGAAACAGTGAGAAAAAAACTTCGGTATTTTTTTCACGGAATGGTACTAAATCGACACGATATTACTGAATTAAAATACTTTTGACTAGGTTTGTAAGTGAGCCTTTAAGGGAACTTCGTATTCATAAAAATCAATTATTAGGGCATTACCTCATTTATTAAAACTATTTACTTATTGGGCATATCTATTAAAAGTAACAAAAAAAATATAAAAATATATCAAGTAGTTAAAAATTCAAAATTAAAAAAATCGAAAAAATTTAATTTATGAATATTCCTTAAATCAAGGAGATCTTGAGTCAAGGATGCCGAAATTCAATAAATTAAATGTCATTTTCCATACTTTTTCATAGAAATCATTTATATTCAGGAGTCAATGCATCCTTGATTTAAGGCAAAACTCAAGGAGACCTTAAGTTTTCAATAGACTTGGAATAGTATATTTCAAGGAAGGTGGGTAGCTACCTTGACTTCAAGTGAGGTTGACAAGGAATTTTTAGTTTATGAGCTTCTATATTTGGGCAGTTCGAAAACGAACCGCTGGTACATAGTGTATCTAAATGTTGTTAAATAGTCTTATTTTCGCCTGTCAGTTCTTTTGCGAGTGTCTACATATTTAGACGTGAACGGTATAGTGTTTCGAATAATCAGTAATGATAATACGCACGAGTTCTATTGTTTGGGTTATTATACTCGGATGTAAGTATGTATTGCCGCAAAATTTTTGAAAATTGAGCCCTAATGCTGCAGTGAATTCGTGGAATTTCATAGACACCATTATGGCACGAAAGCATTTCCTAACAATGACCTTTCATATGAGTACCCACACACCTCCTCCAATGAATAATAAAAAAGTCGACTTTTCACCTGTTCCGGGGTATCCTGTTGACTTGGCCCTACAGACTTTAAAGCTAATCGTAGCAAGTAGAACTTCCATTATATGCATTTCTACCAAATTGCAAATTACTGATATGAAATTTACTCGTCGTACCCTTTGATATATGAGCGCACACACGCCCATCTACGATAAAAAGTAAAAAAGTCAACTTTTTTCATCCCTTCGGGGACACCCCGTTATCTTCGTCCTAGAAAGTTCTAAGGTATTCGAGACTGTCACCATTCTACACACACCTACCAAATTTAATGTCGATCGGTTGAGACGTTCGCGAGTTATTTAGTGAACAGACGCCACACCTTCCTCATTGCATACAACACATACCATGTCGCTTACCTACCAACGGTTCGTTTTAGAACCACCCCATAACAAATAAACAACAAATCGGAAATTTTTTTTCTTCGGAATCGTCATCAGAGTGTGTTATAGACAATATATATCAAGGATATCGTCATAAAAAAATTTCTGTTACCGGTACTGGTACAAAATGGGTGAAAATACTTTTAATTTTATTTTATATCACACACAAGGATTTTTTCATTTGGGATAAGGATTTTTTCATTTGAGATAAGGATTTTTTCAATTATGTCGGAACGAATGGAATCGGACCATGGCGTCAAAAGGCTGCCATACAAACCAATAGAAACCAGCCCGGAAAATTAGGTTCTTCTAAGAAAAACTTTTTTCTTTATGTACCAATCTTAACCTAAGCATCAACCAAGTGTGTTCCTTCTAAAACTTCAAAACATATCTAGGAATGGATGGAATCGGAACATTACGTCATAGGGCTGCCATACAAACCAACCCCTGAAAATTAAGTTCTTCTAACAAAAACTGTTTTCCTTTTAATCCGACCTTAACCAAACTTTACCCAAATGTGT
This sequence comes from Microchrysa polita, assembly GCA_949715475.1. Classification (NCBI taxonomy): domain Eukaryota; kingdom Metazoa; phylum Arthropoda; class Insecta; order Diptera; family Stratiomyidae; genus Microchrysa; species Microchrysa polita. The sequence goes on from OX454415.1 coordinate 90,003,548, forward strand.
TCCTAGTAAATCCTCAAAGCATATATAGGAACGGATGAAGTCTGAACACTACGTCATAGATCTGTCATACAAACCAACCCCAGAAACACAGGAACGGATGGAATCGGAATATTACGTCATAGGCCATACAAACCAACCCGAGAAACCCAGGAACGGATGGAATCGGAATATTACGTCATAGGGCTTTCATATAAATCAACTCCCAAATACACTGCCTGTCATAACTATAGCCGCCCCATAAAACAGACTGATCCTTGGAAGTTGAAAGACAATACAGTTATTTTACATACTATAAACTAAAAAGGCATTAGAAAGACAAATAATTTCACAAAAATTTGCCTTTTATTTCAAACCGTTACTTATTCTTCTATAAAGGAAAATATGAAATTCCGGTCTGTCAGAACTATAACCGCACTTGGAATTACTATGGCAAAAACTGATTAAAAAGCGGACATTTAAGGAAGCTAATAAAGGCAACTCTACCAAAAACGACGATAATTAATCAGAATGAAACAATACAAATAAATGTAGCATATAAACCTAATAATAAATTTAAAAACAAGATACATACGAACTTAAAACAGAAAATTAACACAGTAGAAAAAAGCAACGTAATATACAAAATACCTTGTGCAACATGTAAGAATAATAATAAATATTATGGCTCAACTAACGATGAAGGACTTACGAGGTGATTCGAGACGATTTAGTAGGGCTCTGATATTACTCTCCGGAGATTTTCGTCAAACGGTTCCGTCATCCCGAAATCTACTGCTGTGGATGAACTTAATGCATGCCTGATATTGTCATCTTTGTGGCGGCGGCATGTCAAGAAGTTGAAATTGACTACGAACATGAGAGTCGCATTGCAGAACGACCCATCGGCTGCTGAATTTTCAAAAATTCTTAAAAATCCGTTGACAACGTGTAGTCCAGTAATATCGTATTTTCGTCAGGAAAAAAATACAGAAGTTTATTTCTCAATTTTGTTATATGTAGTTTGGGGCGCTGATTCCGAATATCAACTTTGCACCCTAAAAAACGTGCCGCAACCTTTAAAAAAGGGGGGGGGGGGGGAAGGGGGGCATTTTTTCGGTTTTTTGCGATTATTTCCAAAACGGTAAAAGATACAGAAAAATGGTCTGAGAACGGAAAAAACTACATAAAATTATCTTTGCAAAGATATATAACACATTAGAGTTTAATTGGATATTTCGGCGTTAGAATAGCACATAAATTAGAATATTTTAATTTTAGACCTTTTTTAAAAGCTCCATAACTTTTCAAAGAATGTTAGTTCAGCCGTAAAGTTTTGTATGAGTATTCACAACAAGTTTAAAATAATTCTAACGTAAACATTGAGTCGCTCCGGTCAAGGACCCCCAGTATCCCCCCATTTAAATTTTTCAAAACGGCATATCCATAACTCCCCCCAAAATTGGAGCAGAGTGCTAAATTTTGGTTTGTTGAAATTGGAGTTCATAGTGACCCCACCCACCAAAAATCAGCTCATTCGGATAAAAACTAAGGGTACCTCCCATACAAAGTGACCCATCAGGAATTTGTTCTACGTACGAGTAGGTACTACTCCCCCCTTTCCCCCCTTTTTTAAAGGTTGCGGCACTTTTTTTAGGGTGCAAAGTTCATATTCGGAATCAGCGCCCCATAATACATAAAGAAACAGTGAGAAAAAAACTTCTGTATTTTTTTCACGGAATGGTACTAAATCGACACGACATTACTGAACTAGTGATCGACGAGGATGAAGCGACCAACTATTCGACGGAGTTTTTGAACTCGCTTGATGTGCCAGGAGCCCCGCCGCATAATTTACAGCTGATCGATCATAAACATGTTACGGAATCTGAATCATCCGAAATTGTGTAACGGTTCGCGGTTGTCCGTCAAGAAACTGATGTACAGTGTGATTCAAGCGACGATCATCAAGGGAAAATTCAAAGGAGAGGAAGAACTTATCCCACGAATTCCGATTATTCCAACTGATCTTCCATTCCAATTCAAGCGGATTCAGTTCCCCGTTCGATTGGCTTTTGCAATGACAATCAACAAATCGCAAGGCCAATCGTTGGAAGTCTGTGGGATTAATCTCGAATTTCCCTGTTTTTTCGCACGGTCAGCTGTATGTTGCCTGTTCGCGTGTTGGCAACCGTCTTCGTTGTTTGTTTTTTTTTTTTCACCAGAAAACAAAACGAAAAGCATTGTTTATAATATCGCTATCTACTGATTTTGATTCCATTCAAATAAATCACACTGAAAATTGAACTATCTGTGTTCCTAGAGTTTATTTGAAGGCATTGAACTTGGGTGAGGCGTTATAGGTATAGTTAGGAGTTGGGTGTCAAAATCGCTCATAAATTTAAAGTTGTGTCAAATTGTGACCGAATTGAACAACACGAGCGAAGCGAGCTCTTTCAGCTAGTTTATACATAAAATTATTAAATTTAGAATCCTGAAGATGCCGGAGATGTAAACGGCGAAACGTTGATTTTTATAACATCAATTTAAAATATACAAGCAAGAAATAGAAGAACTCCCAAGCCTGTCGAAAAAATCAAGTGGCACAATCTCACAAACGACAACTTTGAACCTGTAGTAACTCCATTCATTGATAAAATGACGGAGTGGTTTCAAAACAACACCAACTGCACCGAGCACAGTCCAACACAAATGTGGAAAAATTTCTCTGAAATGTCAGTAGGTGAGGCGGAAAAGGCACTTGGAGTTTCGAAAGGTCCACTATACACGAAGAAAGAAACATGGTGGTGGAACACCGAAACTAAGGAAGCAGTGCAAGCCAAATCGAACGCATTTAAGGCATGGACGAAATGTGAGTCAAGCAGTGAAACCGAACGGGTTCAACTTCGCGAAAATTATATGCAATGCCGGAAGAACGTAAAGCGCTTGGTAGCCCAAGCAAAGGCGAAGGCAGCTGAGAAATTCTACCAAGAATTAGAGACTCAGACTGCGACCGAAGGACCGTCTTTGCGCGAGAGACCTAACACGACGCCAGGATATTTAGGGTCGCAGCCCAAAGGAGAAGGAACGCTCGGGAAATACAGGCGCCAAAGTACGTGGAGGATTCGCAAGGAATGTTGCTGATTGACGATACGGCAATTTGTAGCAGGATGCGAGAGTATTTTGACGAACTTCTAAATGAAGAATTTCCTCGAGCAGCTTTTCAAGATGTTGAGCCAAATACCACCAATATTGAAGATATCTCAGAGGAAGAGGTGATGGAGGCAATGCATCAGATGAAACGCGGAAAGGCAGTCGGACCCGACAAAATCCCCGCGGAATTTTGGTTGAAAATGGAAAATGTCGGGCTTAGTTGGCTCACAGTCCTCTTCAACAAAATCAAAGGTGAGCAACCGATGCCTGATGCTTTCAGGGAAAGTTTTCTTCTTCCTTTCTATAAGAACAAGGGAGACTCACGCAAACTCAACAACTATAGGGCTATAAAGTTAACACCTCATACACTGAAGATCTACGAGCGAGTTGTCTGCAACCGATTGAGAAAGATTGTGCGGTTGAATGACAATCAATGCGGCTTTGTTGAGGGTCGATCGACAGTCGATGCGATTCAGTGCATTCGTATTGCGATGGAAAAGTATAGAGCAGCACGAAAGGACTTTCACTTTGTGTTCATCGATTTGGAAAAAGCATTCGATATAGTACCTCGTGATCTGATATGGTTGGCCTTGAGAGCACTTAATGTCCCTGAGGCATACGTCAGGATGATACGAGACATGTATGATGGAGCTACGACTAAGGTTAGATGCACAGCCGGTGAATCAGAAGAATTTCCGGTGAATGTCGGATTACACCAGGGCAGTGTATTGAGTCCGTTGCTCTTCAATATCATCATGTGCTACTTATTAACACGTATATCCGACGGCCTAGAAATATCTCTTCTTTTTGCCGATGATATAGTCCTCAGTAGCCCAAACATCGTTGCCTTGCAAGCTGCACTTACAAAATGGTGTGACATTCTGGAGGAGCATGGACTGAGGGTAAGTATAACAAAGACTGAGTTCTTATGCTGCCCATTCTGAGACCCAGATGCACCGATACCGATCAAAGGAGAGCAGCTTAAGTCTTGTACCAAGTTCAAGTACCTTGGCTCGGTGGTGAACAGCGGAGATATATGCGATGATGACATCAAACACCGCACAAAGGTTGGGTGGATGGAGTGGCGAGAAGACTCAGGAGTTTTCTGCGATAAGAAAATGCCACTGAAGCTAAAGGGCAAGTTGTACAAAACGGTTGTACGTCCCGCACTCATGTATGGATCAGAATACTGGACCATGTATGAAGGACAAATGGATTGGTATTGCCATGTTCAAAGGCGTCCGCCTGAGAACCCCGCAAAGAAAGCGATATCAATGGAAGTTCCACTTGATGGACCCAAGGCCAGAGGCAGACCGAAGAATACCTGGATATGTCAAATGAAAAAGCAACAACAACGCATTGGTCTCGGCGATGACACGATCCAAGATAGAGTTGCCTGTAGAAATATGCTGAGAAATTATCGCCAAAACGGGCGATGTGCCTACACCGCAGGTCGAGCAACGCGAAACGGAAGAACGAGGCAAGGAAGAAGAAGAAGAATTTAAAATATACAACATAAATGAAGCTGATATTAGTGAAAATTATTTCAACAACTATATAATTATCGGAATCAGTGAAAAAATTATTATCGTATATACAAATAACCGAAAAAATCTTTTTTTAAATAAAATTAACTCTCAGGGATTATTTTGTATATTTCTCAATAAATAATTATAATGTTTTTTTTTATGAATTTATTTAATAATGTTTCTTAAAGATTTGGTATCTATTTTTGATTAAGGAGGGGCCACCTCCGTAACATTTGTTACATTGGAACGTTCTTAAAGTACAATGATTGGCGAGAGATGATCCAATCTCTTGCTAAAAAATCCGTTATGTGCCGCCATGTCTTCTGTATTAAAACGAAAGCAGTTTATCGTAAGGATATTTCAGAAAAGTTTTTACTGTATTAGAGGTTGTTACATCAACTTTTAAGCACATAATCAACACTATTAACGAACTCTGTCAAAAATTTGTATTGAGATCTATGAAAATCTGGCAAGTGCGCACTAAAAGTATTGGACAGGATAGTCTAGCTAGAAATACTTGATTCCGTCACTTGCACAGCATAGGAAAAACTTCATAGGATTGTCCTGACGATAAACTGCTTCCATTTTGTACTGCAGATAGGACACATAACGGATTCTAAAGAAAGAGATTGCATCATCTCTCACCAGTCGTAGTACTTAAAGCTGGTAGCAATGTTTCAAATGTTGGAGAGGAGCCTCCCATTTATCCAAATTAGACAGGAAATTATAACGTAAAATTTAGTAAAAAAAAAACACGAGTTCAAAGGGTTTTTTTTTATGTATAAGCAGCGGTTGACGATGCTAAAAAGCTAATAAGCCTAATATTATGTTCAGAGTGGACGAAAACGGATTGATTTCGCCGTACGCTTTCAGAAATCACCGAAAAGTGTTCATAGTGCACTATTTGTAATTTCATATGACAACCGACATTAATATTTTGCCTATAAATCGTTCTAACTTAAAAAATGCGCTGGTGCAGTCACCGATATTCATTTGCAACATATTTCGTCACTTCAAACTGACCGTCCATTCTCTTATCATGGAGAAATTAAGAACATTGGCAAACAAACGAAACTGAACAATTTTTTTCGGGTGTCAGTTAAAATATCGGAGTGAGCCGAAATATGCTGAATAGGGGAATAGGTTTGAGACCCGGGTGCTTACACGTTTTAATTTGAAAAAAAAAAACAAGGTTTCATAGAAAACACGCAAAATAGCGTATTTTCAATGTGTCAATTTGTATGGGAACGGGTTGTTTCATACGAAAACGTGAAAATAGCCCCAAATTATATGATTTCGTTCACTGTGAACATATTATAAAACTCGAAAAACTGTTAAAATGATTTCGTGAAACTTAAACAAAACAATCTCTCAGAGTCTATTTTATTCGAAAAGGATCGCTCCCGTTATTAATTTTGTTGGAAAATATTAAAATATGCACGTATTGTGAATTTTAAATATGAATTTTAAATAAGACCCCTATTAGCTGGTAATGCCGTATGTATAAATATTGTGAACATTTATTTTAATAAACTGTCAAAACGCTCTCTTGCTAAAAACTCGTGTCTTATTGTAACAGGTTATGGACCCAGCTCGTGTTAAATTTTGAAAATTAAATAGTTTCATTTTAATTTTTTGAGCAGTTAATTGTTGCACAAGGATGACAAGCTACGTCGTCAATGTACCTAAGTTAAAGGGACGGGAAAATTACGACGAGTGGGCATTTGCAGCCGAAAACTTTCTCATCCTAGAGGGACTGGTGAAATGCATCAAACCGGAAGCTGGAGAGGCCGTGGATGCAACGGAGGATGCTAAGACAAAGGCGAAGCTGATTTTGACTATCGATTCGAGTCTTTATGTACATTTGAAGGAGGCTGGAACGACGTCTGAGTTGTGGCAGAAGTTAAAATCACTGTTCGACGACAGTGGCTTCACCAGGAGGATCAGTTTGCTGCGACATCTTATTTCAATAAGATTGGAGACAAGTAGTTCAATGACGTCATATGTCACGCAAATAGTGGAGACTGGGCAGAAATTAAGCGGAACAGGGTTTACCATTAATGATGAATGGATTGGTTCCTTGTTATTAGCTGGTTTGCCAGATAAGTATTCTCCGATGATTATGGCGATAGAACATTCGGGTATGTCGATAACTACGGATGTGATAAAAACTAAATTGCTAGATATGGAGTCGAAGACAGCAGAAAGTGTCAACGAGTTTGAAACGGGAGCATTTGCGGCTAGAAGCTATCATCACAAGTGTAACAAAAAGTTTAAAAATCACAATAAAGACAGTGTAGCCCCTGCAACGAAATCTGTCAGAGAAGTGCGATGCTTTAAATGTAAGCAGATCGGGAATTATCGCAATCAGTGTCCCGGGCTCAACAATAATTTTGCGAGTAGCAAATCACCGTGTAAACAAACGAATGCATTCAGTGCAGTGTTTCTTACCGGACAGTTCAGTAAGGACGAATGGTACATAGATTCAGGAGCGAGTGTTCATCTGACTGCCAACGAATCTTGGATGAAGAATGCGTCGTATGAGCGAAATCTCGTCATCACTGTTGCTAACAGTTCGAAAGTGCCTGTCTTGTGTTCGGGAGATGTGCATATTACCACGACAACGAAAGACGCCAATTTTGACGTGAAAATTGAAGGTGTTTTGTGCGTGCCGAGTCTGACGACAAATCTGATCTCAGTCAGTAAATTGATAGAGAACGGTAACAATGTCATATTCAATGACAAAGGATGCAATATTTTCAACCGGAAAAACGAGTTAGTTGGATTAGCGACCTTAGTGAATGGTGTTTACAAGCTACAAACAGCGAAAAATATGTTAGCAGCTACGATAACATCAGTTGGAGTTTGGCATCGAAGGTTAGGACATGTGAACAGTTCCTACTCGAAAAATTAAGACTTTGCGTAGCGACAATGGCCTTGAATTCTGCAATGCAGAGTTCGCTAAGTTGTTAAAAAACTGTGGTATAATTCATCAACGATCAAATCCTTATACGCCAGAACAAAATGGGTTGTGCGAAAGATTCAATCGTACAATCGTTGAAAAAGGGCGATGTTTGTTATTTGACGTGAAATTGGGAAAAGGGTTCTGGGCTGAAGCGGCGAATACCGCTGTTTATTTGCAGAACCGAACAGTTTCATCGAATTTAGCTGGAAAAACTCCAATTGAAATTTGGTCGGGTAAAAAGCCCGAGATTAGTCACTTGAGAATATTTGGAAGCAAAGTAATGGTACACATTCCAAAAGAGAAAAGGAAGAAATGGGATAAAAAGTCAGAAGAATGTTTGCTTGTGGGGTATTCAGACACAGTAAAAGGCTACAGGTTATATAGCCCGAGAACAAAGCGAGTTATAACGAGCCGAGATGTAGTCATATTTGAGGAAGATGGTTGTAGTGTGCCAGTAATAATTACAGAGGGTAATGTAAAAAAGGATAGTCTCGAAACTGGGGCATCAAATACAGAAACTGAAGAGAATATCAAAAATGATAGTTGTTTGGAATCAGTGGGGGATCCTTCTGAAGACCTTTATGAATCGTTTACGGAGGTAGATGATACATACATTCCAGGCAGTAGCGGTTCGAATAGCGATAGTAGTAGCAGTGACGTTCAACAAAACGAAGAAATTTTGAAGTCCAGGCCAACAAGGCTTAAAAGAAAACCAGATCGGTTTGGGGTTGCAAATGTATGCGTTAATGATTGCATACAAAATGATGTTCCCGAAATTTCACTACAGGAAGCTCTAAGTGGCCCTGAAAAAGGGGAATGGCAGCAGGCAGTTGCCGAAGAGCTACAGAGTTTTGAAAAATGTAACGCATGGGAAGTGGTAACCGCACCCAACAATGCCTCTATAGTACAATCTAAGTGGGTTTTAAAAAAGAAGTTCGATAGTGAAGGCAATATCACGTATAGAGCAAGGTTAGTAGCCAAAGGGTATACACAGAAAGAAGGAGTAGATTATAAAGAAACCTTTTCTCCAGTTATAAAATATACCACTTTACGATTATTGTTTGCGCTGTCTGTAAAGCTAGAGTTTGATATTTTTCATCTCGATGTTGCTACAGCTTTCTTAAATGGATATTTGAAAGAAGACATATATGGAATTGCCGGAAGGTTTTAGTTGTAAAAATTCCGAGAGTAAGGTACTTAAATTAAAACGAGCTATCTATGGACTTAAGCAGTCTTCTAGAGCATGGTATGAAAGGGTTGATGATTGCCTTAGTTCAGTAAATTTTAAGAGATCTAAGCTAGAACCCTGTTTGTATATAAAGTCTGAAAAAGAAAAGAAAACCATTGTAGCTGTTTATGTAGATGATTTTTTCATTTTTTCAAATGATAAAGCAGAAACAGATAACTTAAAAGCTGTACTAGGATCGAAATTTGAATTAAAAGATTTGGGTTATGTAAAGCAATGTTTAGGAATGAGAGTTCAAATAAACAAGAAAAATAAATTTATAACTTTAGATCAGACGAATTATATTGAGCAAATATTAGAAAAATTTAACATGAAAGATTGTAAGACTTCTGATACTCCGTTAGAAAGTAAGCTTAGCATTAAAAAAGCAGATGATTGTAAAATGAATTTACCATATCAAAGATTAATAGGTAGTTTGATGTATTTAGCGTTCATGACTAGACCAGATATTGCGTACTCAGTTAGTTTTTTAAGTCAATTTAATAACGTCTATAATGAAAAGCATTGGTCTTATGCCAAAAGAATATTAAGATATTTAAAGAAAACTAAAGGCTTTGGATTGAAGTATTCAGCTGATGGAAACTCTGAGTTAGTGGGATTTGTTGATTCTGACTGGGGTTCAAACATATTAGAAAGAAGATCTTACACTGGCTTTTGTTTTAAATTATCTGGTTGCGTAGTTTCGTGGGAAAGTAGGAAACAAAGAACCGTGGCCCTATCCAGCACTGAAGCTGAATATATATGGGGATATCTGATGCTTGCAAAGAAGCCATTTACTTAAGAAGCTTGCAATGTGAAATTACAGAAAACTTGTATACTATTGTAATTTATAATGATAATCAAGGAGCAATGAAATTATCTAATAACCATATTGTTAATAAAAGAACAAAACATATAGACATAAGATATCACTTTTTTAGAGAGTATATTAATACAGATGTAATTAAGCTTATGTATTTGCAAACGGCTGATATGCCTGCCGATTTATTAACTAAAGGTTTGAGTACACAAAAACATTATCATTTCTTGCAATTACTTGGTATACTTGATGTACCTACATAAATGTAATTTTTCATGAATTTTTTACATTGCATTATATTTAAGATTTTGTAATGAATATTTTAATAAGTGGGGGTGTTGGAAAATATTAAAATATGCACGTATTGTGAATTTTAAATATGAATTTTAAATAAGACCCCTATTCGCTGGTAATGCCGTATGTATAAATATTGTGAACATTTATTTGAATAAACTGTCAAAACGCTCTCTTGCTAAAAACTCGTGTCTTATTGTAACAAATTTCCTCAATCTCTGCTTTTTAATATGTTTTCGCTATAATAATTCCAAGTGCGTATATAGTTATGACCGGAAATTTAGTTTTTCCTTTATAGAGAAATAACGGTTGTAAATGGAATGAAACTTATTGTGGAATTATTTGTGTTTGAAGTATCCCTTTTGTTTATAGTACACTGAAAAAAAAATCATCATAATATTAATGAACAAGGAGTATAGAATCTTTTTCATTACCATGATGAAATAGTTCAAAGTAAATAAATCTTCTCTTCCTTAAAATAATGCAGAGTTCATATATTTTACGAAACACCAGTCGTTAGTATAACGAAAACAAAATTTCAACTTAATGTAAAGTGATCATGAACACAATGAACTTCCAGTAGAATCTTATGCATTGTACATTCCGGCTATGAACCCATACATTAGCCGCGATAGTAAGTAAATAAAACAAAATTTGATGTTATTGTTCATTAATTACATGACATCGATCATAGTAATAATGTACTACTATGAACGATGTCATTATCGCTTTAAGTGTATTTTATAAACCTTCGCAACGTATAGTCTGTTTAGTGTAGTTAGGTAGGGCGCATGTCTTCAAATCAAAATCGGGATCAATTCCCACTGTAGGTAGGTAGGTAATTTTTGATGACTTCAGAGCAGAGGTAAAATAAATGTCGTCAACAATTATGAAGCTGCATGCCAGCCTGCGCCAGTTTTTTTTTTATTGATGAGCTTAGTAATTATATATCAATGAACAAGTTAATTTATGAGATTTTTGTTCGTTGTTTCGATAAAATCAGATTCATTAGACTGATGAAAGCCGTCTTCGGTGGGATATCGGCGTATATTCATTACTTTAATGAACAATATCATTGTTTCAGGGTACCTTTTTCGTTCAGTGTATGTGGAATAACTGTGCTCTCTTTAAATTTCCAAGGATCAGTCCGTCCTATGGTGCGGCAATTGTTATGGCAGGTAGTGTATTAGGTTCTTGTAAGAAAAACTTTTTCCTTTTTTGAATCTTAACGAAAATTCATCCAATTGTGTTCCTGGCTTAGCTTCAATGCATCCAGGAACAGATGGAATTGGAACACGTCACAGGTCTGCCGTGAAAATTATTAACACAAAAGAAACTTAAGTTTCATTCAAATATAACGGGTATTCAAATTTCGGCCGCGCCACGGCCTTGTTTTTATAAAAAACGAAAAGAAGAATAAGCATAAATTATCAACAATACACTGAAAAAAAATCATCATAATATTAATGAACTAGGAGTATAGACTTTTTTTCATTACCATGATGAATTAGTTCATAGTAAATGAACCTTCACTTCCTTAAAATAATACAGAGTTCATCTATTTTAGGAAACAGTATAACGAAAACAAAATTTCAACTTAATGTAAAGCGATCATGAACACAATCAACTGTGGTGAACTACTGGTAGGTAATTTATGATGACTGAGACTGAGCAGAGGTAAAATAGATGTCGTCAACACTTATGAAGCTGGATGCCGGCCTGCGCCAGTTTTTTTTTAATTGATAAACTCAGTAATTATATCAATGAACAAATTGTTAATTTTATGAATTAGTTCATAATTTTAATGAAATTTTTGTTCGTTGTTTTGATAAAATCAGATTCATTAGACTGATGAAAGCCGTCTTCGGTGGGATATCATTACTTTAATGAACAATTTCTTTGTTTAAGGGCACCTTTTTCTTTCAGTGTACGAACTTAAAATTACAAGTACTATTCGAAGTGTCCTCCACATATCGGACACAAATTCGGTATATTTTAACTACAGAAGAGACCGCCTGAAGCACCTCTTCCCCTTTTTCTTGCAAATTGTTGCAAGCCGTTTCAGTTTTTAGTAGTATAGGTTTTCCCGGGACACTATAGGTTAATCGTAAACTCCATTTTTAAGTCTACCCCATAGATGGAAATCTATCTGCGTTAAATCTGGACTTCTAGCAGGCCATGCCCGTGTCTTAGAATCAATTTTTCATGGAATTCATTTTTCAAGAATTCTGTAACAATTCTTCCGCTGTGAGCCGGACATCCGTCCATTAGTAGAGCTAATGAGCTAATTATGTAGGAAGTTGAACCCGACTTCAGTTTCCAGAATATGGCGAAACGCGGATGAATTTAGTCTTTGCGGAAGAAAAATCAGTAATTGATCACACGTTTACACTAAATTCGTGTTGGTATCTCAAGTACGAATTGCGCGCATGTATGTTTTGTAGCTCGCGGCTTGAGTATATGATAGCTGGGCCATAGTTTTTGTCGCGAAGTGATATTTTACGCTCGGGCTACGACCATGAGTGAACATCAAGTACCGACCGCCATCTCGCAACGTATTGTCATTCGTTTTTTAGTGAGAGCGTTAAGAATACGGAGTAGGGATTCAGTGTTTAAATGGGCCAAAGCGGTCAAGGATGGCCGTGAAACCGTCGAGAATGAGCCGCATGATTGTCGACCGCGAACCAGCATCACACCAGACAACATTCGCAGCGTAGAACAACTCATTTTGGAAGACCGTAGGATGAATGTTCGAGACAATTCGGCTGAACTCGGCACAAGCATTGGTAGTGTAGTCTCTCATCGCAAAATATGGCGATAAGGGTTCCCAAACTGTTGAACTTCTCCTGGATAACCCGTGTCCTCATACCGCGCGTCTCACGCTCGATACAACATCGAAATTGGGGTGAGAGGTACTGGAACACCCCCCCTATAGTCCAGACTTATCACCCTGCGACTAGCATATGACCAAGAAAGGTTACAAAAAGTAATTAGTTAATCAAGGAGTCAAGATCGTTTTTACTTTTAATCAAGACAGGTTTGGATTTTTCTTTCCGCCGTGCAAAAAAATTGCCATCCTTAGTCCAGATGAATTGATAGATCTTTGCGCTTCAGCATATTTTTCGTTTCGCGCAACAAAATAGATACGGATGGAATTAAATGTTCGTTGACATATACTCGTTCTTTATTCATGAACAAGATACCAGGTCCGTCATTAGCTTGTCGAATACAGGTTTTGTACTTCGCCAAATAATTATCTCTGGTGAGTCTACGCGTGAAACTACAGATGATATTAAGAGTTGTTTTTGTTATTCTGATTAAGACGATAGACATGGCTAATATCGCTCTCATGCAAATCAACGTTTAGATGCTTAGCCAAATTCATAACGACAGAAGGCAAATATTCTGACGGCTGTTCCTTAACGCAATTAGTAGAAACATTAGCGACGTTTTTTTCGTATCGCGTGTAAATCTGACTCGAAAACTAGGGGGCTTCGTATTCGAAAATCATGATAGTCGGTGTCTTTTTCAACAGAATGTCGTGTAAAAATACGATGTGCATATTTACCTTGATATTTACGTAAAATTACATTTGTATATACCAAGTTTTACACAAATCTTAGTGCAGCGGCTGAATGTGAATATTTCGTCGTAAATTTTACACAGAATCTGATGGAAAAGTATACAATTTTATATAAACACTCATATTTGTGTAAGTTTACTTTAAAACATGTAATAATGCTCAAAAATATTGAGATACACAAATTTTTGCACTGTTGTTTAATTTTACAATGCTTTTCCACACATTTTACACAGAATCTGCTAGAAATTTACAATCTTTTTTTTAGAGTGTAGTTACTAGCTACTAGTGCAGCGAGTTAGGTGCATGCAAGAAATCTCCACGGTGACGACGACGTCAACAACGAAACAGTGTCATATAAATGGGTGACTATGGGTTATTACGACGTTCACAAATCCAAATCTTAAATGGTATGAAATATTGAAACATTTGATATTCTAATACAAAATACAGTATTTAGAATAGTGTTAAATGTCACTTCAAGGTAAACTTACGTAATGTAAAAAAAAAACTATTGAGAATGTGGGGTGATCTTCAATATTGAATGTTGATTAAAAATTAAAAACAAAAAATAATAAAATTATGGAACTATCAGTTCAAATCCAGAACAGCAAATTTATCATAATTAGTTTATAATAGGGCTTATTTTACACCAGGATGCCAGAGAAAATTGTTTCAAAATAACATAGTCATATTCAAACAACCAATTTTTAACACATTTGAGAAACCTTCCACATGATGTAACTGATCGAATACACTGTGGGAGTTTATTGAATAGCCTGCAGGAAGAGACTAGGAAATAGTTTCGAAATGCGGTGGTTCGTGAAAATGGGACTGTTACCACATACGCCAAGTTTGTACGAAGGTTGTATTCAGATATAAGTCTACATTTAAGATTATCAGATCTAGCAAAGAAAATTTTCAAAACTGTATAACAGTACAAATGATGTACAGGAAGAATATTTAGATTATGGAATAACGCAAAACTAGGATAGGATGTCTTCTGGGTTTCTTGGATATGATTCTAATGACATTTTTTTGTAAAATTAGAAGTGACTGTATTTTATTTGAGTAAGCTCCACCTCAACAAGCAATACCATACTGCAGTTTGGAATGAAAGATACCAAAATAAATAAATATGGCACATGAAATCCATGATCGGTTTTTGTTTAGGATCCATCGCGCAACCTTTCTATCTATGTAATTCGTGTATGCATCGTCTTTAAAGGGACATATTTTCCTTTATGTATTTAAGTTATGTTAACCACCAGATTAACATACACTCTAAATCCACAACTGCAATATTGTAAGAAAATCTATGAAATTTCAATAAGTACATCTTTTGTTTAGTTTTTTTTACACGAGTTTTTTCTCAATACTTTCAATCTCTTCTCTGTCTATTCTATCGAATAATTCTGCGCATCATAATATCTGGGAAAAATGGTTATGAAACCTTAAAACGTGTCATTTCATGCAATATACCCTAAAAAATGCAATTTCGTGCATTAACGTGCTATTGCACGCGAATCCGGGCTCTAGTTATCAGGTTCTCTCAAACGAGGTGCAAAAGTAGTTGTCGTAATCAGCATACCCAACAAACAATAGCTAACAACACAATACAAAAATTCGAAAAACCTGCGGTTACAGAAAACATTCACAAAAAATGACTGTTTGCTGTGCATTTGGCCTATGTTGATTTCTCGAATGCAACTTTACTAGCGCTAGTAAACTCGCCAAATGTGACTTTAGCTTTAGTTCAGGCTTTTGGTAAAATCAGATTGCTGAGATTATTTTAGAAATCGGTAGGGGCTTAGTCCTAAAGCTTAAATTTAAGTTTGCACCACTTCCAAAATTTTTTAACGGTACTTATCAGGGTTTTTGTCTTGTTTGGTTTTTTTTGCGTATATCTCCGCTCCTGATGGTCGGACTTTCAAAAGAAAGACACCAAATTGTTCGGTACGAAATTGCCTTCATCTTTTGTATACTACATCTCAAAGTAGTAGATAAAATGCTACAGCGTGTCAAAGTGGAAAAACCCGTTTTGATAATCAGTTTTTTGCAAATAAGTCGATAACCATGAATTTTCACACAATAATTAATAAAAATTGACTTGTAGCTTATAGTCTAGTAGAGATGACTCAAAACCCAAACATAAAAAAAAAGGAATTTTGGATGCCAAATTGTTGAATACACTGCTCAATATACGCAGTAAAAAGTTACACTAAGTTGCGCCATGGGTTAAGGGGGAGGAGTGGCAAAGGGGTGAAAATTCAGTTTTTTTGCAAATATCTGGAAAACCATGAGTCTGAGCTTAAAATGTTCCGAGGACGAAACAAACTACATAAAATTACCTTTGTAATGATATATAACACTCTAGAAATTTTCGCAGAATATTATACCTTAGACCCAAAAGTATTATAGTGAATTTACATTTTTTGAGTTTTACATTTCGGACTGTAACTCTTGATAGAATAGACCTACCGTTATAAGATCTTGTCCATATATTGATAACAAAATTTATTTGATTTGTACCAAAAATTAGAGTGCTCCGACCATAGACGCCCCCCTCACTCCTCCTAACATTTTTCAAAAAGGCATGCCGATAGCTTCTTTTCAAATTGAGCCAGGCAGATCAAATTTGGTGGGGTGCCTAGTCTAAGCTCCATTATGCTCCCCACCAAAACTTATTACCATCCGATGAAAACTAAGGGTACCCCCCATACAAAGTGAACGAAAATTCTAACAAATTTCACATTTTTTTACTTCTAAATTCTATGTAAAACAGAAAAAAAAATGTATCTCTTAGAACGTCATTATAACAGTTAATTGCTGTCTTGTGAATGTATGTTCCAAAGGTTGTACGAAGGCGTACGCTTCAAGTATCAAAAAATTGGGTTTGAAGTTCAGTGATACCAGTTCTAAGGCTATTTGTGAATATTTCGAGTACTAGCAACCTTCAAACCCGATTTTTCGTACTTGTAAGGCACGCTCTGGTACAAACTTTTGGATATACATTCAGAAGACTACAGTTAACCATTATAAGGACGTTTTAGGAGATAAATTTTTTTTTCTATTTTAGATACAATTTAGAAGTGAAAAAATGTGAAATTTGTTAGAAATTTGGGTTACTTTGTATGGGTGGTACCCTTAGTTTAGATCGGATGGTAATAATTTTTGGTGGGGAGCATAATGCAGCTTAGACTAGGCAGCCCACCAAATTTGATCTGCCTGGCTCAATTTAAAAAGAAGCTGCAGGCATGCCTTTTTGAAAAATGTTAGGAGGAGTGAGGGAGCGTCAATGGTCGGAGCACTACAGTTTTTGATACAAATCAAACAAATTTTGTTATAAATATATGGAAAAGATCTTATAACGGTAGGTCTATTCTATCAAGAGTTACAGTGCGAAATGTAAAACTCAAAAAATGTAAATTCACTATAATACTTTTGGGTCTAGGGTATAATTTTCTGAGAAAATGTCTAGAGTGTTACATATCATTACAAAGGTAATTTTATGTAGTTTGTTTTGTCCTCAGCACATTTTAAGGTCAGACTCATAGTTTTCCAGATGTTCGCAAGAAACTGAATTTTCGCCCCTTTGCCAGCACCTCCCCCCTTAACCCATGGCGCAAATTAGTGTAACTTTTTACTGCGTATATTAGGCAGTGTATTCAACAATTTGGCATCAAAAATTTCTTTTTTTTGTTGGATGTTTAGGTTTGGGGCTATTTTGAGCCTATTGTACTGGACTATTATTAAATTCCCTACAATCCAGAAAAAAATAAATCGATACGATCATCCACAACCGATATATGCCCAAGAGAAAGTGGACGATCTGAGATAGCAATACATTCTACGGGTATGTACCAACCAACATTCAGTTGGGCTCATGGGTGTAGCCAGAATTTTTTCTTAGAAGTTGAAATTGTCGGTCACGAAAATATTGTTAGGCAAATTTTAGAGCAGTCGGTGCACAGGGTCACGGCCTATGTGACGGACTATAATCTCTATGATGGGAATAAATAACATTGCTGAGCGTGCTGTCGATCTCAACAGCTCAATAAATAAGCAGTAAGATCTTGCAAATTGGATGTCACTTACACATCTGTGACCTTGGTCATGCCTGTTTTTTTAATTTTAAAGCCAAATTTTAAGAAAGGACAGTCGAGATTGACCTTCTTCCAGGGATTTGGAGCGGAGCGGAGCGACCTTAGATTTCAGAGCGAAAAAGCAGAGCGTGGAGCTGTTTTTGGCAGGCTGGAGCAAATCGATTTTTGCTTTGAAAGCCGATCCGCTTCAAAGTAAAAAATCAAAAAAATTTCGAGAAAAAAAATTAATTTTTCATTTTCTGACACGATTTTATGATTTTGGACGATTTAAAGGCGAAGAATTCGTTGAGAGACTTGCAAAATTTCGGATTATTGTGACATTCATTCTGATAAAAGAGGCTTTGCGTTTAGTCATAATCATCACTCTTCATTATTAAGAAATTAAAGATCATCCATGACACAAAAGTCCTGTCCTGTACTCGATTAATGAAACGCCCTTTTTAATTTAAATTAGTTACATATTAGGTGCGTTTTATTGTATGGAGTACAGGACAGCGCAGCTTCCATAACAATTTTACAGATCTCGTTCTATACGGGATGTCCGGAAACCATCGCATAAAGGCATCCAAATATGATTCCTCGCGATATTTCCAGCAAAATATCGGATAAGCAGATGTAATAAGATAAGATGTGTAAAAGAGCTTCAAAGACAACATTTTGTGATCTCACTTCATATAAATTTTTTTTCCGACGGAGGTCTTAGTGGTAGCATTTTTGTGAAATCTTAAAACGCTTTTGGTAGCTAAGGAGTTAAGAATTCGGGATCCCTGTACACCTATTTTGCTGGAAATGACATTAATACATAGTCATATTTCGGTGCGCTTATGCGTTTAGTTTCCGGACACCCTATCTAGAACAACTCAATTTTATGTTCAAATTTGTACGAGATTGGTGCTATCCTGTTCTGTACTTGATCGAATAAAACGCATCTATTAAGTCATATTCTATAATACGTGAGTAGATATAAGTTGAATTGACGAATTCGCGGAAAATAATAAATATTTACTAAAAACAATGAAGATTTTGTTGTATCTGAATCTTGATTAAATATAACTTGAAATCAAGGAAATGGCAGACTCGTTCTTTACAAGGTCCCTAACTGGGCAAAGCTGTATACCATTTCTCACTAAAATCCCTTTCAGATGGAATGTTGATAAATTCTACTACCTTCCCGGAGCGACTTCATGTGACAGTTAAAATTGTATTCTGCAGTTCAGAAGCCATGCAATCAAACGCATGAAAATATGGGATTCTCGCAAAAGAAAAAAGAGTCTCCCTAAAGAGAAACATTTCTGATCTATGTTATCGATTCATGATATTCACACGGAAGTATCCCTGTTATGGATATCAAGGGCCTGAAAACTACAAATATTTTAGTTTTCCACGAGTGAAACGTATGTATTTGGATCCAGCCTCTGCACCTCCGCCAGTTACGAGTGCTGCCTTACATTTGACCGTGCCACCTGGCTGGAAACTATCACAGGCATACATTCTGCGGCAGTATATGGAGTGGCAAAGAAGGCATCTGGTTAGTTTTCCATACTACAGTGTTAGCAGCAGAAAATTTCACGAGGTGCCTGCATTCAAACTCGCACTTTTACGCCTTTAAACATTTTAAAGTGCACTGACTTTTTACTACATTGGTAAGGATTTTTTTTACCATAATCATCGACCAGGGAGGGGCGACCGCTGCCCTCAGAAAAATGTAGATAAGTTACGGGAAACACGAACATTTTTCCTTTAAGCCCGAATTATTCGTTTAGAGTCCTTGAAACAAACACCGGATATGCAATGCGGGTGCTTCCCCATTGATATGAGGGTAGCTGAATTTATTTTTGATGAGACCACAATTTTCAGAGATGAAGCAGGAGGCATTATTGGCCAATGAAAGAAACCAGAAATCATCAACAAATCATATACTACAAAAGTATTTAACGAATCATGGTTTCTTAGTATCCCAGGCTGTAGAGGATGCGGATACACAAATTGCTCAAACGGCTTTAGGCATATCGTCCAAGTTTAACTCAATTTCATCGTTGGAGAAGACGTTGATCTTCTGGTAATATATTGTCAGGTATTGGATATCATGTCAAGAACGTCTATTTTAAAAAAATGGGGCGAGGATCCGAAAATGCAATTTTGTATTCATCAACAGGTTTCAAACACCAAACTCTTTCAGAGCATATACTTTTTCTTCACGCCTTAACAGGGTGTGATACGACTTCGGCCATTTTTAGATATGGAAAAAGTAGGCTTCTCTCCATTTTAAAGAAGAGGAACATACATACGCGTTTTACAATCGCTCAGAGAGCTCAGATGCAAACACTATATGCACTCTCGAAAAGAATATTTTCATGGCTTTCTACGGAAGTACATGTAACGACACATCTCTAAGCGATTTCCGCTTCAAACTTTTTGCTCGCGCAGGAACGAAAATAAAAGCGGATCTTGCTGCTTTGCCTCCCACCGAATCAGTCGCTGATCATCATTCCTTACGAACGTACCACCAAATACAGACATGGCTCGGCAACGTTTTAAAACCAAAAAACTTGGTCTGAAAGCGAACCCAGGGGGGATTGGAGCCTGTGATGACTTCGGGAGAAATCAGCCCTTCATACCTCTTAAATATTATTTCGTACTCTTGTGATAAAAACTGTGGGACAGCGTGTAGTTGTAGGAAGGCCGGGAACGCATATACTAATATCGAACGTGTTGTGGCAAAATATGCTCAAATGTCGCAATCATAACCGAAGACATAAATGATGAAGATTGCTACGATGACATTTATGATCTTCCAACTTTGGTCCCCATTCCACAACCAAGATCTATAAATCATATTCAGGATTCTACTGAAGAAGATAATAAAAATAACCCTCTTCACTAAATAAGCCATCCAAAATAAAAAGAAAGTAAACTACTTTATTCCATTGGTGAACTCCCAGATTTTCGGGAAACCTTACTTTATGGGGGTCAACCTATTTCAATTTCTGCTATTGTATTACAAATATAAATACTTGTAGATACCAATTTCGTGGCCTACAGGGGTAGCTCAAATAAAGAGCGGATATCACCATCCTAACTGCATCTGCAACAAATTATACCTATATATATAACGCATAGTTACTTCGGAATGCTCACCTTCTTTCGGGTATATCTCGGCTGCGGCTGATCGCATCGACTTAATTTTTTCTGGATTGTAGGGAATCCAATAAGGTGCAAGTCCATTCTTATTAATTTTTGCACGAAAATTCACGGTTATCGACTTATTTGCAAAAAACTGATGTGTAAAACTGTTTTTATACCCTTCACTCGTAGAGTAAAGGGTATATTAACTTTGTCATTAAGTTTGTAACGCATTGAAGGAAGCCTCTCCGACCATATAAAATATGTATATATATGATCAGCAT
The DNA here is from genome assembly GCA_949715475.1 of Microchrysa polita. Lineage (NCBI taxonomy): Eukaryota > Metazoa > Arthropoda > Insecta > Diptera > Stratiomyidae > Microchrysa > Microchrysa polita. The sequence goes on from OX454415.1 coordinate 90,024,603, forward strand.
GACGAGCTGAGTCGATTGGGCGATGTCCGTCTGTCTGTCTGTCCGTCTGTCCGTCTGTTGCTACGCGTTTTACTCGGCCAGTTTAAAAGCTATCGAGCTGAAATTTTGCACACATGTTTCTTTTTATTGCAGGCAGTTTGTATGTTTGAATCGCTAAAATCGGACCGTGGGGTCATGGGGCTGCCATACAAACCTAACCCCCCCAATTTGGTTTTTCTAAGAAAAACTTTTTCATGTGTTTACTAATTTCAACGAAATTTCACACAAATGTGTTTCTATTGATAACACAAAACATATGTAAGAATGGATTAAATCGGACCATGGGGTCATGGGGCTGCCATACAAACCTAACCCCCCAAATTAGGTTCTTCTAAGAAAAACTTTTTCATTTGTGCACCAATTTGAACCAAATTTCACACAAATGTGTTTCTATTGATGCCACAAAATATATGTAAGAATAAATGGAATCAGACTGTGGGGTCATGGGGCTGTCATACAAACCCAGCCCCCAAATTGAGTTTTTCTAAGAAAAACTTTTTTATTTGTCCACCAATTTCAATCAAACCTCATAAAAGTGCATTTCATTTGATGCCACAAAACATGTGTAAAAATGAATGGAATCGGACGATGGGGTCATGGGGCTATCATACAAAGCCAACCCCCTAAATTGAGTTCTTCTACGAACAACTTTTTTATTTGTGCACCACTTTCAACGAAAACTCGTAAAAGTGCACTTCAATTGATGCCATAAATAATCGGACTATGGAGTCATGGGGCTACATACAAGCCCAACCTCCCCATTTTGGATCTTCTAAGAAACATTTTTTCTACACCAATTTAAAAAAACCTCAATGCGTCTTTATCAAACCAAAAAAAAAGTAAAACAAATGGAATCGTACTATGGGGCCATGCTCCCGCATCCCCCCAATAAAGTTTTCTGAGATATTTTTTTTTTATTTTACCACTTATTCCAACCAAACCTCACACAAATATTGTTTTATCGACGAATTTGTCAATATCAAATATTATGGGAAAACAGAAGGAAAAGAATGGGGAAGGATTAAATACAAGTCATAGGTTTGCCCCAAAAAACTTTTAGCCCGAGGAGAGTGAAGGGTATTCAAATTTCAGCCGCGCCCGAAATTAGCCTCGGTCTCGTTTTTTTTAACTTTGACACGCTGTAACATTTTACCTGCTGGTTTATGGTGAACAATCGCTTTCCCAAAGATGAAGAAAATTTTGTACCAAACAATTCGGTGGCCTTTTTTGGAAATGCTACCACTAGGAGCGGAGATATACGCAGGAAACTCAAACAAGACATAGACATAAGTACGGTTAGAAAATTTTTCAGGTGGTGCAAACTCAAATTTGAGCTTTCCGACTAATACCCTATCGATTTCTAAAATAATCTCAGACAGTGCCTGACATGCACTCTGAAGCCGGATTTCACGACCGATCGCCTGAAGTTTTTGTAAGTTATGTGTTTAGAATTTCGAAATATTGAAAAATTACTAGGGTTGTTTTTTATGTTGTATGGTCACAAATGACAGATGATCAACGTGCTATTCGCAAGAGCTAGTTTTTCTTTAAACTTGCACACAATAATTTGTAAATTAAAAAAAGGACCCCTGTTTCGTGTTTATGTTCTTTGAAAATTCCAATGGAATCGATTGTAGTGCTTTTTATTAAGTAATTTTATAGCATGGGTATGCGTAAAACATTAGATCAAAAAGATACAATTTTTTATAAGATTGTCCTAAACTAGGTATAACTTAACGAAAGAAAACATAAACTTACCCTTGATCCATACGGTCGACAGGTTGAGGTCCTCCCATCATATGTGCGGGACCCATAGGGCCCATAGGATGTCCACCAGGCCCATGACTGAACGGTGAACCGGGAGGCATGCCAAATTGTGGACCACCGAAACCACCAGGTCCGCCGGGCGATGCAAAATGTGGGCCACCTGGAAATGCAGGACCTGAACTTCCGGGTCTACCAAATGGAGCGTTTCCTGCCGAGGGCGATCCAAATGGTCCACCAGGTCCTGGACCGGGGCCATTATAGGGTGGTCCTGCGGAATTCGGTGGGGGTGGAAAACCGGCTCCACTAACGTTTTGTGGAGGTCCTGGACCAGGTGTAGAGGATCCTGACGGGGCGGGTGAAGCAGTATACTGAGGTGTATTTGACCCAGGTGTTGGACCCCCTTGATATCCTGCCGACTGATTACCAGCTGGTGAACCCTGACCAGCTTGTGGAAAAACGGGCACGGAATTGCCAAAAGAACCAGGTCCGGAAGGCGTGAAACCACCACTTCCACCTCCACCACCCGGGCCATTTCCCGGACCACTACCACCACCGCCAACTGACTGATTGTCAGGACCACCGGTTGGTCCACCTTTCCACCCGGCCGTTGTGTCCTCCAGTGTGGATGGTAGACTCAATGGCGGCCCCGGAGCACGACGACCTACACCTGTAAAGAAAACGAAAAAGATTTTAGTTACTATATATTTTATTTTGAATTTGGTTTGGCGAATGTTATGAAATGAGTTCGACGTGATAACACCATTTGACTGATCCCCCGAGAAAAGGTTGCAAAAAAAGATCTTTCTTCCTTTCTATGGGAACATTAATGTTTCATTTTATAGCTATCATGTTGGTGAATTGACTGTGTTTTTTCTTCTTTGAAGGGAGTAAGGTAAATATTATGATTGAGGAGGCTTATTTGTATGGATTGATGAGCATCAAATTGTTAATACAGTACGAAGATAACGTATAGGATTTTTTTTTCAAGAATATATAGATCATCTGACTGTAAAATGCCATTAAAGCAATTTAGCTTTGTATTGTTTTTTATATGATCGAAGGTTTGGATGTAACGCTATTATATTTAATTATGCGAGGATATGTAAAGTCTTTCGTTTATATGAAAAGCAAAAAGCATGACATCATGGGACATCAGGCAACTTGGCATTTATTTCCGTTACTTAACAAACAATCATAATTCAAACCACCTTAAAGTAAACATTCCACAACAATGCCATAACGGTATTTGGCATATGCCAGTTCTATTGAATTTACTCGTCAGTTTGATCAATTCATTTGAACTATAGCGTTTGAAGCCAACCAACAGCCGGAAATTAGATTAGGTTCATGTGAAGTGTTCAAGTTTCCGAATCTAATAAAAATAGAAGTCTTGATAAATTTGGGACAAAAACGAAAGAAGGAATTGTTTGGATTCTAATTTGATAAATTAAGCGGCGCTTGCGTTACAATTAATGACTTTGAAAAGAGGAAAAAGCGTTTATTTGCAGAAGAAATTGCGAAAATTTTACGCATTCAAAGAAATACAGATGAGTAACCGCGAAATTGCGAGGAGAGTCCGTCGTTCCATAAATGTAATTAATAATTCTGTCAATTTAGGAAATAATTATGAAAACAGAGGTAAATATGGACTGAATCGCAAAGTGGATGATCGGGCTGTTCGAGCCATTTTACGAAAAGCGAGCTGCAACGTTATGAATTCAAGCCAGATAAAGGCTAATCTAAATGTCCCAGTAACAACTCGGCGTATTCGACAAATTTTGAGCAGCTCGAAACACTTGCGCTACTCCAAACGGTTATGTAAACCTCCACTAATGGCGCACCATAAAACCAAACGAATGGAATTTGCCGGAGATCACATGCATTGGACAAAAGAGTGAAATAAAATTTTGTTCAGCGACGAAAAAAAGTTTAATTTGGATGGTCCTGATGGATGTCAGTATTATTGGCGCGATTTATGCAAGGAGAAGCAGATTGCAATGAGCCGTCATTCCGGTGGCGGTAGTGTGATAGTTTGGGCTGGCTTCTCCGCGACTGGTAGGACACCAATCGTTTTTGAATGGTCAACTAAATTCTGAACGATACATCGATCTGCTGGAAAATGAGATGGTTGATGCCACAAACAATATTATTGGACTAAATTTCATTTTCCTGCGAGATAACGCGGTCATTCACACTGCCAGGGTGGTTAAGAAAAGGTTTCAAGTAGCAAATATGAATGAAAAGAAATAAGTTTTATAACTCTTCTTTTTTAAGGGAAATTTGGAAAAAAAAATATACATATATGTGTACATACATATAGGTTTCATTCAAACGACGACTACGGCTCGCAAGTTCTAGCCATACAAATGCATTGGCTTATATGGGAAGCTCACTACAAGCGAGAGCCGTGCCGCTGTCAAAACACAACTAGCGAGACGTGTTTTCACATATCGTGCACCACAACCCGCAAATTCACGGCTCGCGAGCGGCTGTGTGAAGTTAGCCAGTCATTTTTTGGAAATTAGGTCCTTTTGCTCGGTGAACCGTTTGTTCTGCAGCGGCTACGTTTGTTCTTGATTGTTCGCCAATTAATATCGTTTGTTCTTCTCTAAATATTTAATTATAGCAACTTTAAAATTGTGAGTGTGAACTTAGCCAGTCATTTTTAAATATGGGTCGGAAAGGTATAGGTTTGGTATCAATCGAAAGCCAGACGTTTGTTCATTTTGTAGGGCGTTTGTTCATCCTGGAAACGGAAAGATACAGGAATTATTAAGGAAAAAGAGATTAGTTGTGACGTCATCTTCACTCAACCAACGCCATCTACTCAGCTCAGCTGTACGGACAACCCGTGTCCCGCGAACAATTTATGCAATATCCACACCATCATCGTACAGCTGAGCTGAGTAGATGGCGTTGGTTGAGTGAAGATGACGTCACAACTAATCTCTTTTCCTTAATAATTCCTGTATCCTTCCGTTTCCAGGATGAACAAACGCCCTATAAAATGAACAAACGTCTGGCTTTCGATTGATACCAAACCTATACCTTTCCGACCCATATTTAAAAATGACTGGCTAAGTTCACACTCACAATTTTAAAGTTGTTATAATTAAATGATTATAGAAGAACAAACGATATTAATTGGCGAACAATCAAGAACAAACGTAGCCGCAGTTGAACAAACGGTTCACCGAGCAAAAGGGCGTAATTAAAAAAAATGACTGGCTAACTTCACACAGCCCTCGCGAGCCGTGTTTTGACAGTGGCACGGCTCTCGCTTGCTCGCGCTCGTCATGAGCTTCTCATATAAGCCAATGCATTTGTATGTCTCGAGCTTGCGAGCCGTTTTCGCGTCGTTTGAATGAAGCCTTACAGGGTGTCCGGAAACTGCCGCATAACCTCATGTGATTTCCAGCAAAAAAGTGGTAGAGAACATACCCCCTTAGCTTAACCCTTTAGTTGCCACAGGCATTTGAAGACTTTTGTAAAAATAATTTACTTGTACGACTAAAACTTCAATATCTCAAAAGCTAGACTAGCTAGAATAGCAAAATAGGATGACTATTACAGCCAACAAATTTACGATTCAAATATGATCGAGACAAACGCTGTAGATGGCGCGCATGTATGTTTTGAAGGTCGTGGCTTGAGTATATGATAGCTGGGTCCCTTACGAACAGAGTGGCATAGTTTTCGTCGCGAAGGGATATTTTACGCAGAACATCAAGTGCCGACCTTCATTGCGCAACGTATTGTCATTCGTTTTTTAGTTAGGGAAGGCGTTAGGAATTCGGAAATTTCTCTGCGTTTGCACAATCCGTTCGTTAGTGAGTGCCTGAGTAGGACTGCTGTGTTTAAATGAGCCAAAGCGGTCAACGATGGCCGTGAAACCGTCGAGAATGAGCCGCATGGTTGTCGGCCGCCAACCAGCATCACACCAGACAACATTCGCCGTGTAGAACACCTCATTTCGGAGGACCGTAGGATGAATTTTCGACACGATTCGACTGAACTCGGCACTATCATTGCTAGTGTAGAGTCTTTCATCCACGAACACCTTTAATATCGCAAAATAACGGCGCGATGGATTCTCAAACTGTTGAACTTCTCCAGGATTACGCGCGTCCTCATACGGCGCGTCTTACGCTCGATACAATATCGGAATTGGGGTGGGAGGTACTAGAGCACTGCCCCTACAGTTCGGATTTATTACCCTCCGATTACCATATGTTTGGACCACTGAAAGAAGCCCTCGGAGGTCAAAAAATTCAACACCGACGATGAGGCAGAGGAGTTATGGTCTACCGTCCGCGCCCTTTCCAATCCTCGGAAAGAAAAGGGCAACAACGCCATTGAATTTGGCAACACAAAAACCTCTTCAGTGTGCGAGCCTGTTCAATAAACAATTTATTGAACATCCCAAGTCTGACGGCCTCAAGCGCATAATTGGAAGACGGATTCGCAGCCGGAATGTTGACACCATACCGTCTTTTACCGCGGACCAGGTTAAAAAAGTCATCGAGAATGCTAAAAACTCCAAGGCCCTCGGACCAGATGGCGTTTCGATGACCATGTTGAAACATCTCGACCTTCCAGCCATTGAGTATCTCACGGCCGCTTTTAACTTGTCGATGTCACAGGTCGAATCGTTCCCTGTCTCAAGCCAGGGAAGAGCGCAAATCTCGGGGAATCCTACCGCCCCATTACGATACTTTCTCCTGTCGCAAAGACGCTGGAGGCCCTTATTTACCCCACTCTTGTTGCACATGCGAAGCTAGAACCTCACCAGCATGGCTTCAGGAAGATGCATAGTACCACCACTGCCCTCGATGCGATCACTACACGTATTCGTGATGGGCTAAATCAACGCAGTCGTTCTCACAGAACTATTCTGGTGGCAATAGACCTATCAAGTGCATTCGATAAGGTCAATCATTCAATGTTCTTAGCAAACTTGTTGAATATGCATCTTCCTGCACAAGAGATCCGTTGGATTGCCAATTATCTAGCTGGTCGGCACTCCTTCACCGAGTTTCGAGGCAAACGTTCTAAGCTTAGGAAAATCAAATTAGGTGTTCCACAGGGAGGGGTACTCTCCCCCACTCTGTTCAACATCTACATGTCCGGCCTTCCCACACCACCTGAAGGAATCGAGGTGATTTCCTATGCTGACGATTGCACCGTACTCGCCACAGGGAATGATAAGGATGAAATGCGCCTCCGAATTAATCGCTATCTAGGACGATTACAGGCATTTCTCCAAAGCCGAAACCTCACCATCTCTGCGTCCAAATCCTCTGCGACTTTTCTAACCACTTGGTGGGAGGACATCAGATGGGAGATGGATATACGTATTGGCAACAATTCTGTTCCTACTGTTAAAAACCCCAAAATTCTCGGGCTTCACCTAGAGAACATGATGACGTCTGCGAATCATGCAGCTTCAGTCTGTGAAAAAATGCGCAGTAGGAACAACATCCTAAAAGCTCTAGCTGGTAGCACCTGGGGCAAAGATAAAGCTAGCTAGCTACTTATAAAGCGGTGGGTCGAGCGGCCGCTGATTATGCAGCCCCAGTTTGGACACATAGTCTATGTGACACAAACTGGTCCAAAGTTAAGGTCTGCCAAAATGCCGCTCTACGCATCGCGACAGGTTGCCTTCTGATGTCTGCCCAGGATCACTTACATCCAGGAGACAAAATTTATGCCAATACGTGACCACAATCTCCTACTCTCAAAACAGTATCTTGTTGGTTGCTACCGTGAGGATCATCCCAATAATCATCTCATGGACCGAATTCCTCCACCACGACATGTCAGGCGTGGTTTACGAGACCTTGAGAGAGAGGTTCAGGGATACAAACGGGACCCTTGCGATGAAGTTACATACCGAGCCGCCATTGCAGCGATCCACACTGAAGAAGTGAATCGGTCTATCGCGAGTTTAGGTGCGAATAGAGTCCTCTCAGAGCCCCACCACCAATTTCGCCTGAGGAGATTAGGCTCCCGAGAGCCACTAGAGTAACACTAGCTCAACTTCGGTCGGGCTTTTGTTCACGCCTTAATTCGTACCTTTCTCGCATAAACCCGGACATCCAAAACATCTGTCCAAACTGCAATGGTACTCCTCATGATGTGGGTCACTTGTTTCAATCGCCCACTGATCTTACCCCTATATCGCTGTGGGAAAACCCTATCGCAGCAGCTATGTTTTTGTCCTTAGACCTCACGGACACAAACATTGACGAACAATAAACCGTACCCACATAGATGCACAGAGGTTTCACACCTTTCTGCACAGCTACAAGAAGAAGAAGAAGAAGGCAGAGAAGTTTGTGCGCACATGGATGTTCGAGTTGTCCATCAAAAAGCTTCCGGAGTGGTGGAAAATATGTGTAACTAGTGAGGGGGAGTACCTAGAAAAACTGTAAATTTTTGTAATTTTTTTCTTTAATAAATAAACGTGTCAGAGCATTTGTCTCGATCATATTTGAATCGCCCTCGTACCTAAAAAATAAAACTAACGGCACTAAAATCGGATAAGAGCTTTGGTTTTTACAGAACTTCAAAGTCAAATTTTTGTGATTTGACCCAAAAACAATATGTTTTTCCATCTCAATTTTCTCCAACTTCTGCCAAGGAGAGGAGCTTGTAAGATTCTTTTAAAAATTGGCGCATAATCTAACGATAATTTCTTTCCCACATCATTTTATTCTAGCTTCGTTATTTCTAACAGTTTTAATGCCTTAAGTGCAGAAAACTAGGGTTAATTTTAGCTCGATTTCCATACAATTCAATTTAAACTGCCTCTAGATAGGGAATTTGATAAAATTTATTCAAATTTATCAGTTTGTGTCGATCCGGACACCCTGTATAAATGCGAAAAATTGAATCAGAATTTGTGTGTTATAATTCTAATCTGAATAGTCTGAAGGTTGCCATTGAAGCTAAAGGGCAAGTTGTACACAACGGTTGTACATCCCGCATTCATGTATGGATCTGAATGCTGGACCATGTATGAAGGATATGCGAAAGAAATGACGGCGACCGAAATAAAAATGTTGCGCATGTCAGTTGGTGTGACCAAAAGCGACCACATTAAAAGTAGCTACATCCCATAGACAGCTTGTCCATAGACCTAGCAATAACTGAAAAGCTCGAAGACCGACAAATGGATTGGAATTGCCATGTTCAAAGGAGTTAGCCTGAGAACCCCACAAAGAAGGCGATATCAATGGAAGTTCCACTTGATGGACCCAAGGCCAGAGACAGACCGACGAATACTTGGATGTGTCAAATGAAAAGGCAACAACAACGCATTGGTTTCGGCGATGACACGATCCAATATGGCCGAATTTTGGGTATACGTCCCGCTGGAATGAAGCGTGCTACCGCTTTGGCAATAAGGTTCCTTATTCTTTTCGACCTCCCTTACAGCCAATACAGACTACAAACAAATCCTGGATTTGATTTAAATATAACTACCAGACTGAATCTGTCTGTCAATAAATTTATTCAAAATGTATTGTAAAATGAACTTGCAGTGTTTGAATTGTAGTTCAATATAGTGTAACCAAGGAGATTATAATACATGGACTAATCACGAAGCAATTTAGCTGAAGCCAAAAAGTGAGAAAAATGCTTTTGTAGTTGTGCTGATATGAGAACTTAGCCATAGTCGTCCCATGATTCCGATAAAAATTTGCGGGCTTGTGTCCATAATAAGTATCGATTGTGTTATTGTTATTGATTTATAGTTGTTAATAGTTATTTTCCTCATCGGTAGTGGGATATACAATAAAATATTATGTATGACAAGTAAAAGTTCGTGTTTGCTTATTGAGTTCAGTGTTTATTTTGCATTCTTGTTTGAACTGGAACTGGGATTCTCAGTGAAGAAAGTCACCCAAGTGTGTTTCTAGTAAAGCCGCGAAACATATCTAGGAACGGCTGAAATCGGTACTCTACGCCGCGTGATAGGGCTGTCATACAAACCAGCCCCTGCGAATTAGGTACTTTTAAGAAAAACTTTTTACTTCTAAGAAAAACTTTTTTTCTTTTTAAGCCAATCTTTACCAAGCTTCGCCCAAGTGTGTTCCTAGGAAGGCCGCAAAACATATCCAAGAACAACTCTTCGGTCATAACAGGACTAAACATGAGTTCAATTGTGCAATCAAGGGCCCGGCTAGGTAATTATTTGTGTCGCATTCTGATTTCGTATTTGAAATGGAGCAGATCAAGTACCGCGCGGTCATTGAATTCCTTTTTTTGAAAGGATACACGGCGTCCCAGATGCGAGATAAACTCATATCCGTGCACGGCAACTCTTCACCATCCCAGGCGACTATTTACCGGTGGATTTTGGAATGCCAGCGAGGAAGGACGAATTTTTTTGATGAACCCCGCACCGGACGCCCAATAACTGAGACCACCGAAGAAAACGTCCAATTAGTCGAGGAAGTTGTATTGAGTGATCGGCGGCTAAGGTTATCAGAGATTGCAGAAAGGACAAGTCTATCAAAAACCACCGTCGAAAGAATTTGGGGATGAGGAAGATCTCGGCAAAATGGATTCCGAAACTCCTCTCAGCAGATCAAATGAAGCAGCGGATGAAATGTTCGAAAGACTTTTTGGAGCTGTGTCGCACCGACTCGGATGCAATTATCAACAGAATTGTGACAGGAGACGAAACCATGGTCCTTTACTATGATCCCACGACAAAAAGGGAGTCCATGGAATGGAGGAGGCCTTATGAGGAGCGCCCCAAGAAGGCGAAGGTGCAGCAGAGCCGGAAAAAGATTAGGGCCACCATCTTCTGGGATTCCAAGGGAATTATAATGATTGACTTCAAGGAAGAGGGCACATCAGTAACAGGGAAATATTATACAGATCTTTTGACCCAATTGAGGGCCAACATCGTGGAGAAACGGTATGGAAAACTGGCGAAAGGGGTGCTGCTTCTTCACGACAATGCACCAGTGATTACCGAAACGGGACTAAATGCGGATCGTGCCCCTTGAGCTGATTATTTCTATAAAGGCTACTCGAAACTCTCTGTTACTCTATTCTTTACCACTCCAACTCGCAATTATTTTCGATAATCTCGCTATTGTTTTTGTTTCTTTGACTGCAACATACTCAGTTTTTATTTTGTTGCCTGATCCAGGAAATTTCAAAGGACACCTGGCTTAATCAGGCAGCGTACATTCCAGGATCCAGTAGTTGGTTGTTCGTTTGCGGGGTCGTATTCTTCCGTCCAATCCAAGGCTTTGTTTCAGGTTTCTTGACTTGATATTTTATAAGAATGAGTTTGATAAGGTTATCCGCGGAGGAAGGCCATCATCGGGATGCGTCGAAAACGGCTTCAGTTTTTGATTCTATAGGTTTTCTGTCACCATATTACGTGAAGTAACCTGAGACGCTGAAGTTCCTAATACTAATTGTTGTACCAAAAATGATATGACCTAGCCCTCGACAGTTGATTAATTCATTTGAAATTTCTAAATCTAAAGTTTTGTACTATCAAAATCTAGGGCAGAATTCATAGTCCCCACTTAAGTAATAAATAAGGAATTCCTTAAGGAATAAGGGCTTCTCTATATAAGTGAGCCCTTAAAGGAGCTTCGTATTCACACATCACTTATTAGGGCATTGCCTCATTTAAAAAACGGATTTACTTATTGGGCATATCTGTTGAAAGTGACAAATAAAATACATATAAAAAAATATCAAGTAGTTAAAAATTCAATTTTTTTTTTAAATTTCAAAGTGTTTGAATATGGATATGTCAACAAATATATGAATTGATATAAAGTTACTAGATATGTACCTTAACGAATAAGGGACCCTTTAGGAAACCCTTAAGCACTTGCTTATTGAGTGACTATGAAAAGCGTCAGTCCCTTAATGGTTCCCTTAAGTATTCATGAAATCGTGAAGATAGAGTCAATAACTTTAATTCGCGAGACCTCATAACTCAATTATAAGACACACTTACGAAATAGCAAAAAAGCATATCTGTACATAAACTGTATGCAGTTCAGTTGTAGGATTTGGAAGAACAACTTATGTGTAAATATCATAGTCGTGGCCTGAGATTATACAATGGAATAATGACATACATATATCGAATTACGCTTTAAAATGTTTCTTCCCTCAACAAGGAATAACAGCATAAGTCGATTTTTTCGCTATAACTACAAAACTATTATAGTTATCAACAAAATTATTATCCTATAAAAACTTATATTTTTTTCACTGTATATATTGGTAAAACACGTCTTAAAATATTTATAAACTTTATCACAGAATTTTTCAAAACTTTAAAATGCTCTCCTGAAAAATCAACAAATCGGACTTATGCTGTTTGACCACAGAATTATTACATATATTAAAACGGTTTTATTCCGGAATTTCCTCCAAATCATCATCCACATCCCCTTCCTTCTCATTGTCCAGGTCGTGTGATTCTTCATTTTGTAAATTCAAATAAAATCGGAAGATTTTGTAACTCCCTCCAATTATCTTCAAAGTGCTTTTTGTGGAAGAAGTTAATGTCCAGAAGCTTCGAATGAACATAGTTTATATTTCGCCGAACGTTTGATCGCATTTGTGGCCGTCAGTTCCATTGAAATATATATGGTAAGGGCTGGAAAATATTGTTGAACGATGTTTTTCATCAAGATATAAAACCAATGGTCTGTCTAGGTCTATGTGCCAACCGAAGGGTTAATTATCACGTTGGCATTTTGAGAGAGCAATAAATATTACGCGGATTTTATATTCTCAATTGTAAACAAAAAATTGACATTTGAATAAAATTTTCACACATACTATGAACTGCAATAGTGTGAAAACGGTGCCATTTTTATTTTCTGATGCCCACTCTGGACTAACGCATGCTTTCTCTAAGGTATAAAAGTACTCCAAGACAAATCTACAGCCATTTTTGGATTTAAGATTTCTGATGGCCTATGAGCAAAAAGAAACTCAGGCAAACGTATGGATGGCTTGGCTTTATATATGAACTGAATTATTAGCTGTAAATCTACTGTTACTGTTTTTTTTAATCAAGGAAAAGCAACTTATATGAAATGATTCTATTGTGTCCCCTGACATAAGAGCCCACGCAAGCTTTCCTATGACATTCAGGGACACCCTGTTAACTTGGTCCTACGAACTTCAAAAATATTTATGGTAAGGACTATTACCATTCTATGCATTTCCACCAAATTTAATGTTCATTTTTTCATCAAGTTAAAAGATATGCATTGAATAAATGCTTAAGAGGCTTCGCTTGCATTGTGAAAAGCCTTGGCAATCGGCACGAGACCAGACCTGTTGGTTACGTAAGCAGGTTTATGGAAAATCCTTCGAGAAAGCATGTAACATCACTGAAGCGGATCCTTAGATATTTAAAGAAACATTCGATTGTGGTATACTTTTTTCGAGTAACGCTAAACAATTTTAAGTTCTCTATTTACAGTGATGCCGATTATGTTGGTTGTGTTCAAACAAGAAGGTCTACTGGCTATTGCTTGCTGCTGGCATGGTGTTGCGAACGTCAATCATCAGTCTCACACTCAACGGCTGAGAGTATATCGCGGCATCACAGGCGTCCAGAGAACTTATATGGCTTAAACGTTTATTGATGGAGCTAGACGATCAAATTGCTGCTGGGGGATTTTAACGCTAAAGTTGGAAACGAAAGTTGACATAGGGGGATTACTGGAGGGTACAGCCTCCATGAAAACTGTAACGACAATGGCCAACAACTAATTGACTTCGCGACCAGCATTAGCATTAGTCATTAGCTCCACGTGTTTTTTCCGCATCATCGCATTTACAGGCAGACCTGGAGATCTCTAGATCAACATACCGTCAACCAAATTGACCACGTCCTCGTCTGCAAGAGATGGGCATCGAGCATAATGGATGTTCATTTCTATCGTGGAGCAAATTAATTCTGACCACTACATGGTGAAGGCGATCTATAGGTGCAGAATTTCTACGGTGCATCATTCGAGATTCAACCCGGCGAACATTTTTGCGGTTGACGAATTGTCGGATGACGCCACGGTGGTTGCTTATACGACTGCCCTTGAGGAGAAGCTGGCGCCCTTGCTAAATAACATCAGCAACGAAGGCGCCCTTGAGATCTGGGATACACTCAAAGGCACCAACAAAGAGGTCGCAGAGGAGGTTGTGGGTTACAAAGCCCGGAGAGCCCGAAATGATTGTTTTGACGAGGAATGTCAAAACTCGGTAGATGCGAAAAACGAAGCATATCGCCAATGGACCGAACGTGTAACTAGAGCAAAAAAAAAAAACAAATATGACGAGCTTCGACGATTCTCGAATAGGTTAATTAGGCGTAATAAACGTAAGCATCTTGACGAACAGTTCATGCAAATAAACTAAAGACTAGCTAGTAGGAACAGTAGACAAGCGAACAATTCGATTAAAGATGGATACCAACCCAGGACCAGCCTCTGTAAGGATAAGGATGGCAATATTATTAGTGACACCGATAGCGTTGATAAACGCTGGGCCTCACATTTCGAAGAGCTCCTCAATGTCCAACCGAACAACCCCACAAAAGAAGTTCTGGAGCTAATGGCTGAAACAGGCCCTCCCGTTCAACCCCCAACAGAAGTGAAGTGAAGAAGAAGTGGATCTCGCCATGCAATCACTGAAACATAAAGCTCCGGGCGCTGACGAGATTCCTGCTGAACTGCTGAAGCATGGTGGGGAGAGCCTTGTTAAGGCTATATACACACTTATCGTTAAAGTATGGAACGACGAAATAATCACGGAAGATTGGCGTAAAAGTATAATTTGCCCAATCCACAAAAAGGGGATAAGTTGAAATGTGAGAACTACAGAGGCATCTCATTAGTTTGTACGACTTATAAGATTTTATCTAAGATTCCAGAAAATAGACTAAATCCGTACGCAGAAGAAATCATTGGCCAGTACCAAGGCGGTTTTAGACTTGGTCGTTCGACGACAGATCAGCTTTTTACAGTGAAGCTTTTACTTCAGAAGTGCTGGGAATACAAGATCGACGTATACCAAATATTTTCGACTTCAAGCAGGCATACGACAGTATCGATAGAAGCGTACTGTACAACATTTTGCTGCATTTTGGAATACCAGCGAAGATAGTGCGACTCATAAGGATGACGATGACTAATACCGTCTCGCAGGTTAGAGTAGTCTGGCTGGTCTAGCGGTTAGTGCGCGCACCTTCGGTGCACAGGGTCATGAGTTCGAATCTCACCGTGGATCATGGTGTTTTTCGAACTCACGAGCTTGTGACGGACTATGATCTCACTCATTTTATGGGGATAAATAACACTGCTGAGCGTGATGCTGATCTCATTACCTCAACAAAAACCAGATAAGATCTTGGAAATAGGATGTCACTAACACATCCTGCGGCCTTAGTGCAATGCTGGATTGTCGCGCCTGTTATTTATTTTATTTTAGGTTATGGGGGCTATAAAGGACGGCGCAGACGAGCAGACTGGTTCGACGACGAATGCAGGGCCTCGATTGAGGCGAAAAATGGCCTATCGCCGATGCACACAACGCGCATCCCGAGCCAAGAAAGAAAGATACAACGAACTTCGGCGAGTATCTAATAGGTTAATTAGACGTAAGAAACGCAAACATTTTGACGAGCAGTTACAGCAAATAAACCAAAGATTAGCCAGTAAGAACATCAGACAGGCGTACAAACTTTTAAATAATGTGAAGAACGGATATCAACCCAGGACAAGCCTATGACAAAGACAAGGATGGTGACATCATCAGCGACATCGAAAGCGTCAACAAACGATGGGTTTCGCATTTTGAAGAGCTCCTCAATGCACCATCAACATCCCCCGCGGAGCCAGCTCTTGAGCAGTTATCTGAACCAGGCCCTCCCGTTCTACCCCCAACAGTAGAGGAGGTGAGTCTTGCCATACAGTCGCTTCAAAATAATAAAGTGCCCGGCGCTGACGAGATCCCAGCAGAACTGCTGAAGCATGGTGGAACGTGTCTGACCAACGCTATACATGTGCTACTGCTGAATTATGGAACGACGAGGTAGTTCCCGAAGACTGGCGCAAAAGCATAATCTGCCCAATCCACAAAAAGGGTGACAAGCTTAAGTGTGAGAATTACAGGGGCATATCATTAGTTTGTACGGCTTATAAAATTTTATCGAAAATTCTTGAAAAGAGAATTAATCCGTAGGCAGAACGAATCATTGGCGAGTATCAAGGCGGCTTCAGACCTGGTCGTTCAACGACCGATCAGCTTTTCACAGTGAAGCTACTACTGCAAAAACATCCGAATCTTTGTCGACTTCAAGCAGGCATACGACAGTATCGACCGAAGTGTACTGTACAACATTATGCTAAATTTTGGTATACCGGCAAAGTTAGTGCGACTCACAAGGATGACGATAACTAATACCGTCTCGCAGGTCAGAGTTCAGAACAGACCCACTGACCTATTTGAAGCTCGTACTGGACTCAAGCAAGGCGACGGACTGGCGCCGACGCTCTTCAACATGGCTCTGGAGTATGTAATTCGAGCCATGGATTTGGATAGCAGTGGAACGCTACTCATTAAATCGACTCAACTAGTAGCGTACGCCGACGGCATCAACATTTTGTCTCGAAGGTTGGGTGATGCGGAAAGCCTTCTGCATAATCTCAATAACGCCGCCAAAGAAGTTGGGCTACATATCAACGAATCTAAGACCAAGGTGATACAATCAAAAACTAGGACGCCAGTAAATTCAAGCATCACAGTGGGGGACCTCAATATAGGGTATGTAGACAACTTCACTCACCTGGGTTGCAATTTGCCAAAGGACGCCAACGAAACAGATGAGATAAAGCGACGGATACAACTACATAGCTAATAAGTGTTATTTTGCGGTCCTCCCAATTATGAATTCAAAGCTGGTGCACAGAAACTCTAAGCTCCATGTGTATAAAACCATCATTCGAACTGTGCTATTCTATGGCTGCGAGACATGGACCCTAACCCAAAACTCTGAACACCTGTTGGACACATTCGAGCGAAAGGTTCTCCGAAGAATCTTCGGGGCCGTTCGTGAACGAGGTGAGTGGCGCATCCGGTACAACCTGGAGTTGTATCACCTGTATGATGAGCCACAGGTGTCGAAAATCGTGAAATTGCAGCGACTGCAATGGGCGGGACATGTACAAAGGATGAACGACGATTGCATGCCCAAAAAGGTTATGAACGCGCAACGAGTGGACGGAGCCAGATTGCGTGGACAACCGAGAGCCCGATGGGAGCATTCTGTATGTGAGGACGCCCACCAGATGCTAGGCTTTCGGAACTGGAGGACAAGGTCGCGTGACCGCGACAATTGGAGGTCTTCAATCCAGGCGGCCAAGGCCCGACGTCGGGCTATCGTGCCATAAAGAAGAAGAAGACGATCAGTTAGGATCAGAAAAAACCCATTCTATTCGTTGACAATGAAAGTGCTGTAAAATTAATTAAGGACCCAGTTTTACATAAAAGAACCAAACACATTGAAGTTAGATACCATTTTATTCGTGAGAAATATGAACAAAAATTGTTTGATGTAAAGGGAATTTCTACTCAAAATCTATTATCTGACATATTTACTAAAGCTTTGCCAAAAGTAAAATTTGAAGACTTACATTTAAAATTAAATATAATTAGCGAAAGAAACCGATAAACACATATTTTTTGGAAATTGTATTGATTTGAAATTAAACAATTCTAAAAATTTGAATTATTAAATTAATTTGTTAATTTGTTACTAAAAAAATCATTTATGTATAACAAAATGTGGGAGAATTGAAGTTAACTGTTGATAAATATTGTTATAAATTCAGTTGGTTAAAGTCCGTCGTTGAATAAAGAAGTATACATACAAGCCGTCGCTATCTATTTTAACTGTTTTGCTCGATGTGGCTTGCATCGGGCATAGCATCGACGATAATGACATAGTATTTTGCACATCTTCGTTCATTTAGCCTTACGCGTTCTTTATGGTAACGTTAAATCACGCGTGGGGTCCCGAGGTACCCCGATAATGTTTTTCATATATGTATTTTCAATATTTCTTGACAATTACTTGAATATGAATTCAGATTATAAGAAAAGACATATTAATAATTAGGAAAAATATTTTTTGTCCTCAAAATATTTAGTCAATACATAATTAGGATCGTTTTAAGGGCTCTCGTCCACTGCAAGCGTAAACTTGAGCGGCGCGGGCTCCAGCGGCAAAGCTTTCACAAAATGTGCGGAAAAAAGCTTTTACGAGTAGCACATCTTCCACTGGAAGAGTTATTTAGTCGCTTGTAATCTACAAAGGAGAGCAACCACTGCGCAGATTAGCGATTTTGTGGGCAGTTTTCACGATTTGAAGGTAACAAAATGTCTTATGCTTGAAATAGATTACGCACATCAGCAGCAGGGTCGGCATCGCGAAACGTCAAGCGCAATGCATTTTACATTGCAGACAAAAATGTTGAACAGAAGACTTGGCATTCAGCATATTTGTCAGCTATGAAATTCTGCCGATGCGCGTAGTCTATTTCAAGCATGACACTGGAAAATTTTTTCAGTCATTTTGGATACCCAAGCGTGATAGCTAGAGCCCGGATTTTCGTGCAGTAAAAAATTTAAAAACGTGCAATAAAAATTCCCAAACATGCAAAATCGTGCAATATAAATTCCCAAATGTACATCGAAAGATTTAGAGTAGCTACAATTATTTTTGCTTGTTTAATGTAATTCGTATTTTTATTCAGCCAAATTTATTAAAATTTTTCGATAATTTTAAGGGTACTGGCGAGTGGTCAAAGCATCAATACAGAAAAAATTGGGGACCTTCTAGATCACACCAAAGGGTTATATTTAGAATTATACCCGTGGTACTACATGTTCAATAGTTTGCACAAAGTTGAGGTGATTGATTCCTTCCATTTGCCAATTGGAAATTTATCTGAGGATGCCTAGGAGGCACTGCATAAGGAAGTTAGAAAGAATCGATTGTCTCACACTTGTAAGTTTTCCAGAACCAGTTCCAATAAGGATTTAATGCGAATGCTCCTCTTAAACTCGGACCCTTTCCTAGCGTCCCTGCGGACTCCAAAAATTAAGAAACAACATCATATAGACGCGGAAGTCAATTCATATATAAACCAATTAGATTCTACTCCCCATTGCCAATTTTGATGTAAGTTTGCTGGATTTTTAACATGTATTTTGTTAATATTATTGTTATTCTATAAAAAAAAATAAAAAACGAAAAAAAAAAATGTTTTATCGAAACACGACTTTGGAGGATGCATATCACTGAATTATTAAATTTTTTTAACCAATATATCTCCAAATCGCAAAACTCCGTTTCTTTGAAATTTATATATTTTAAATAGTGACACTTGAGCAATATCAGAGTGAAAAAATATTAAGTTTAAATTTGGGTTCTTGAAAGATATTAGGCATTTTATAAAGCCCCCAAAAATGGGTAAAATTCATAGATTTCTCTCTTAAATATCTCAGAGCTCAGTTTTTTCCCGGATAACAATTTTTTCACCACCTAATGTTTATTCTTTGCTTCAGATAATAGCCAAGTTTCAAGAAAATTGGTTATCCGGTTACCAAGTTACGATTTTTTATATTATAGCCTATCTTTATACCATATATCTTCCTCACATTTTTATCAATATCTCGAAAATCCATCATTTATTCATCTTGAATTTTATACAGAATTGAGAACCTAACTAGCTAAACACATCCACCAAATTTCATAAAAATCGGTAAACGTGTTCTTAAGATATTTATTTTTGACCACCCACTCCATACATTCGACGCACTGTGCGGCGATGGTTTTTGTTTAGTTTTATTACTTTTATTCTCTTCTCTTCCTATCGAAAAAAGCCCTAAAACGTGCAATTTCGTGCAATAAACCCTGAAAAATTCAATTTCGTGCATTAACGTGCAATTACACGAGAATTCAGGCTCTAGTGACAACACATTAGGGCCGGGTTTCTGATAGTCTATATTCAGTACCTGTCGGTTGGCTAGTCTTATCGCATAGAAAAGACACACACAATAATCAGAAAGCTTTTCCATTGTATTGAATGGAATTTTTGTTTATTTTACATAGTTACGCCATATTTTGCTTGGTTACGCCATCATCATAGATTGAAAAAATCGTTGCAAAATTAACAAAAATTCAATTCAATATAATGGAAACTATCAAGGTAAATACTAGCCCATATTTTTGATTGGATATCCCGGCGGTGGTACCGGCTATCCCGCATATCCCATAGTGGGGAAAGCCGATGAACGGCATTTATTAATTTCTCATTATCTAAATCCATTGTTAGATATAAAATACAAATACACCTGATTTGAAAAGTAGCAATTCTCAACGCCTGAAGTTCGTGCGGCAAAAAGCGTCAAATCCAACACTTTTTGAAACAATCGCACGAGTTGCGCGAAGCATGAAAAAGCTATTGGCATGACGACTTGTGTTTTGTTTTTGTTAGAAGGCAGTTCGTATGTAATCTCGACCCACGAATTTGCTGTGCGCCTGTGCTGTTCGGTGTTGCCAACTCATTTATTGGATGAGTAAGTATGTAGTTTTCTTCGGAAAAGTAAGTAGAAAGGTATAAAAGTCAGTAGATTTAAAAAAACACGCATTTATGCAAGGTGACCAGACTCCCGAAGGCCTAATGTTGTACACATTTCGGGTTCGGTTCACCCCCCACCCTTTTTTATGCCGATTTGGAGAAATCATAATATGTCACGTGGCTACCACCAATAAGGATGTATATATTAAAAACGACCACATACTGTCCTTCCTTTCATTGATATCTTCGTAAACAGGATTGAGGAAGAATAGTAGCCAATATTCTAGGAAATACGTAATGTACCTTGGGAGGACTATGTTCTCTTGATACTAAACAGGACCCATAAAGAAGCCCAAAGGTTCACAGTGTCCCCATTGATAAAACTTCATCAGCATGTGAAGAACAAATGTATGTTTTAACACTCAAAGCAATAACAAGCAAGGGAGTAAGTGTAGCCATCTTGTTGCCCCTTGTTGTGCAAGACCAAAATCTATTCAACACCATGAGCTCGGAATTGCCCCATTTTGTTAGAAAATATGTTACAAATCTCAAAACCTTATGACTAGAATGACTTTTGATACATTTTAACGTTAAATGATCTCTCTGGTTCCTGTTAACCCCTTGTGGGGCATAGGGCATCAACTACGCCTACTTTCCACCTCGTTCTGTTCTGTGCCATAGTCTTTAGGTCTGACCACTGTTTGTTTAATGAAGCAGCCTCGCTATTAACCGATCTTCTCCACGTGTTTCTTGGTCGTCCAACACGGCGTCTAGCATTGGCTCCCTGAGGGCCAGGTATTGAGCTTCGTACTAGTGGGAAGATTGCCATAAATTTGCGATTTCATTCAAACCAATGAAATTCGTAATATCGCTGGCGGCCGAGTAATAATGGAGATAAAGGTTTTGTAGTTTTAGTAATGGAATCGTATTTACATTGAAAGAATGCTATACAAATATCGGTTCAGAATTTTTATCAGAAGTAAGAGGAATTAAGTGACCAGTAAATAGGTAAGTAGCAATGCGAAAAAGTAAGTATGTAGATCTACTTACTATTAGCTAGAGTTGGCAAGCCTTGTTCCTGTTGTGCGTACAGTCAAAGTAAAGCAAATTCCAGTTGTGAGAGTTGTATAATAATTCGGAAAAGCTTAAACGCGGGAGCGCCGCGCAGCGCCGCGCCGCTCGAAGCAGGTAATGGACGGCAGGCGTAATAAATAACCCCTCACACTAAATATTTTTAAGGAGCTTCACTAATATACTAAAATTGAACAAAACATTCAACTTTAAGCTAAACCATTTATACTTTCTGATAATACAGGAGAAATATGTAGATAATAATAGAGAAAATAACTAATAATCAGCATAGAAAGAAACATGATAATATCTCAACCTGGGTTCGTTCACAAAAATTAAAAAAAATCCTTAGGTTGACATCACAGACAGACAATACATAATTTACAATTTACAAATATAATACTACTCCTTTTGTACTTAGATCTTGGGCGAATGTAGCATATTCGCTTAATTTTCGTGATATTCGGGAAAGTCTCGCCTGAACTCGCCAAAGGCTAGTATACATTTTGATGTTGTCTTCCTCGCTGTCAGAATCATAGAAAATCTTGTAAGATTCGTGCTATGGCGTGATCCGAGAGTCCACGACTAATTGTTGTTGATTTGGAACGCTATTTTTTAACAAAAATTGCAAGAACTTTCCGAATAATAAACATAAAAAAGTTGCTACGTGGAATCACGGGCGGGGTATACAGAGACCCCACATAAGTCAAATGTGAGCCTACCGTAGCAGCAGCGTAACGTAACGTCAACCTGTCGAAAGCCTCTATATAACCATGAGATTAGCCGAAAGCACGAGCTTGTAGCTGGTCAATTCGAAAAAATACAGTTAAGAAAAACTCTCACGTCTCACGGGTTCCCCTACCTCCCATACAAACTACCTCTCCTTGATATTTTAGTTCAGCCATAACTTTCGGTAGAATATCGCTATCGACTTAAAATTTTGATCAATGTCTCATTCTGACATATACTTTGAGTTGATGGAAAGTGGAGTAGGTCCGACTACCTCTACCCCTACCAAGTTACATTCAGCCATATCTTTTGATAGAATGTCGCGAAAAGCTTCAAATTAGTATCAAATGGTAGCCGTTGGATGCCTTGATAAGATAATAAAGATGTGCAAGGTCCGTCTCTACCCCTCCCTTCCCTAAAAAAAATATGAAATTGAATATTTTGGATTTTGCGTGCCTTCTAGGTCTGTATATGGGTATAGGGTATACACTCATTGTGCTATTCGCACGATTAGAACTCGGTCTCGTTTTTAATTGCTTGAAGCGAGTTAACACCTTAGTTCGGCAAATCCTATTACCTATTGTTAAATATAGTAGGCAAGATTATTGTTTACTTCTTCTTCTTCTTTTAGCGGTACAGGAAGGTGTGAAACGCTATGTATCTATATGGATTCGATTTATAGTTCGTCGTCGCTTTCGTCCGTAATCTCCAGGGACAAACGTGGCAGCTGCAATGGGGGTTTCCCATAGTGAGAGGGGGTGAGATTAATGGGTGCAGTTGGGCATTGAAACAGATGGGCCACATCGTGAGGCGTGCCAGCGCAATTTGGGCATACGTTTTGTATGTTCGAGTCTATGCGAGATAGATACGAACTGAGGCGTGAGCAGCAGCCTGACCGAAACTGGGCTAAAGTCACTTTGGTGGTTTTCGGGAGCCTAATCTCCTCAGGCGAAATAGGTGGTGGGAGCGCTGAGAGGACTGTTCGTACCTAAACTCGCAATAGACCGAGTCACTTCCTCAGTGTGAATCACTGCAATGGCAGCCCGGTATGAATCTTCGTCGAAAGGATCCCAAAGTCACGAAGGCCACTTTTGATATGCCGTGGAGGGGTAATTTTGTCCATAAGGTCACGATTAAAATGATCCTCTCGATAACAACCTACCACATATAGTTTTGCAAGTAGTCGATTGTGGTCACGTATTGGCATCAAATGTGTCTAAATGTTAAATTTCTGCTGAGAAAAAAAGCTTCTAGTCGCGCTAAATATCTTTTGATAAGATCACGCATGACATCCCTATCCGCTCCCGTGGCGAGTACGGTGCAATCATCGGCATAGGAGATCACTTCAATGCCTTCGGGTGGTGTTCGGAGACCTGCCATGTACGTATAGATGTTAAACAGGGTTGGAAAGAGAACCCCACCCTGTGGAACACCTAATTTGATCTTCCTAAGCTTGGAACGACTGCCCCGAAACTCGGCGAAGGATTGCCTACCAGCTAGATAGTTGACAATCCATCGTATCTCTTGTGTCGGAATATGCATGTTAAGGAGGTTTGGCAGAAGCATGGAGTGATTTCCTTCTTCTTTGCCTCGTTCTTTATACCGCTCCATGGTTTCGCGTTGCTGGACCTGCGGTGTAGGCACATCGCCCGTTCTGGCGGTAATATCCCAGCATATTTCTACAGGCAGCTCTATCTTGGATCGTGTCATCGCCGAGACCAAAGCGTTGTTGTTGCTTTTTCATTTGACACATCCAGGCGTTCTTCGTTCTGCCTCTGGCCTTGGCTCCATCAAGCAGAACTTCAATTGATATCGCTTTCTTTGCGGGGTTCTCAGGCGGACGCCGTTGAACATGGCAATACCAATCCATTTGTCGGTGATTGGTTGGTCTATGGACAAGCTGCCTCGGATGTAGCTACTCTTGATGTGGTCCCTTTTGGTTACACCAACTGCCATGCGTAACATTTTCATTTCAGTCGCTGTCATGTTTTTCGCGGAACCTTCATACATGGTCCAGCATTCTGATCCATACATGAGTGCGGGACGTACAACCGTTTTTTACAACTTGCCCTTTTGCTTCAGTGGCATTTTCTTATCGCAGAAAACTCCAGAATTTTCTCGCCACGTCATTCACCGAACCTTTGTGCGATGTTTGATTCCATCATCGGATGTAGCTCCGTTGTTCACCATCGAGCCAAGGTACTTGAACTTGGTACAAGACTCTTTTGACGTACATATCTGGTATCGGTGCATCTGGGTGAATGGGCAGCAGACCCAGATTCACAGATACCAGATATGTACGTGATGGAGTGATTGACCTTATCAAACGCATTTGATAGGTCAATCGCCACCATAATGGTTCTATGGTTTAATCCGCCTCTTGCACGTGTAGTGATCGCATCAAGAGCGGTAGTCGTACTATGCATGCGTCTAAATCCATGCTGATGGGGTTCTATCTTCGCATGGGAAACGAGAGACGTCTGTCAAGTTAGCACTACCACTTTAAAATTTCGACAAACGCTATAGTGCATTAAATGTCGCGATTTTGTCGTAATTCAATGGAAAAAGAAAAAAATTTGTCGAGCTCCTCCTTCCCCTTAAAAACTACCCTTAAGTGCATTTGAGCCTCAGTTATCCAAATTCGAGTTCCAAGAATCTCCCCGACACTAAAGGTGTCCAGTAAGATATAACAGGGGCTGCTTAGAAGATTTCTACCCTGAAAAAATTTGTCGCGCCCCTCCTTCCCTTAAAAACTACCCCCGTCAAGTTAGCACTACCACCCCGGTAGCGGCCAATCCAAGCATTTCCGTAAAACAAAAAGTATCCAATTAATTGTCGCAGGAACCGAAAGGCATATTGCACCCTTCAAAAAATTTGTCGCGCCCCTTCTACCACTTAAAAACTACCCCTAAGTGCATTTCAGCCTCAGTTCGCCAAACTCGAGTTCCAAGAATCGCCCCAATACTAAAAGTGTCCAGTAAATTCTCACAACGGCTCCTTAAGAGATTTCCACCCTGAAAAAATTTGTCGCGCCCCTCCTTCCCTTAAAAACTACCCCCGTCAAGTTAGCACTACCACCCCGGTAGCGGCCAATCCAAGCATTTCCGTAAAACAAAAAGTATCCAATTAATTGTCGCAGGAACCGAAAGGCATATTGCACCCTTCAAAAAATTTGTCGCGCCCCTTCTACCACCTAAAAACTACCCCTAAGTGCATTTGAGCCTCAGTTCGCCAAACTCGAGTTCCAAGAATTGCCCCAATACTAAAAGTGTCCAGTAAATTCTCACAACGGCTCCTTAAGAGATTTCCGCCCTGAAAAAATTTGTCGCGCCCCTCCTTCCCTTAAAAACTACCCCCGTCAAGTTAGCACTACCACCCCGGTAGCGGCCAATCCAAGCATTTCCGTAAAACAAAAAGTATCCAATTAATTGTCGCAGGAACCGAAAGGCATATTGCACCCTTCAAAAAATTTGTCGCGCCCCTTCTACCACTTAAAAACTACCCCTAAGTGCATTTCAGCCTCAGTTCGCCAAACTCGAGTTCCAAGAATCGCCCCAATACTAAAAGTGACCAGTAAATTCTCACAACGGCTCTTTAAGAGATTTCCACCCTGAAAAAATTTGTCGCGCCCCTCCTTCCCTTAAAAACTACCCCCGTCAAGTTAGCACTACCACCCCGGTAGCGGCCAATCCAAGCATTTCCGTAAAACAAAAAGTATCCAATTAATTGTCGCAGGAACCGAAAGGCATATTGCACCCTTCAAAAAATTTGTCGCGCCCCTTCTACCACCTAAAAACTACCCCTAAGTGCATTTGAGCCTCAGTTCGCCAAACTCGAGTTCCAAGAATTGCCCCAATACTAAAAGTGTCCAGTAAATTCTCACAACGGCTCCTTAAGAGATTTCCGCCCTGAAAAAATTTGTCGCGCCCCTCCTTCCCTTAAAAACTACCCCCGTCAAGTTAGCACTACCACCCCGGTAGCGGCCAATCCAAGCATTTCCGTAAAACAAAAAGTATCCAATTAATCGTCGCAGGAACCGAAAGGCATATTGCACCCTTCAAAAAATTTGTCGCGCCCCTTCTACCACTTAAAAACTACCCCTAAGGGCATTTCAGCCTCAGTTCGCCAAACTCGAGTTCCAAGAATCGCCCCAATACTAAAAGTGTCCAGTAAATTCTCACAACGGCTCCTTAAGAGATTTCCACCCTGAAAAAATTTGTCGCGCCCCTCCTTCCCTTAAAAACTACCCCCGTCAAGTTAGCACTACCACCCCGGTAGCGGCCAATCCAAGCATTTCCGTAAAACAAAAAGTATCCAATTAATTGTCGCAGGAACCGAAAGGCATATTGCACCCTTCAAAAAATTTGTCGCGCCCCTTCTACCACTTAAAAACTACCCCTAAGTGCATTTCAGCCTCAGTTCGCCAAACTCGAGTTCCAAGAATTGCCCCAATACTAAAAGTGTCCAGTAAATTCTCACAACGGCTCCTTAAGAGATTTCCGCCCTGAAAAAAATTGTCGCGCCCCTCCTTCCCTTAAAAACTACCCCCGTCAAGTTAGCACTACCACCCCGGTAGCGGCCAATCCAAGCATTTCCGTAAAACAAAAAGTATCCAATTAATTGTCGCAGGAACCGAAAGGCATATTGCACCCTTCAAAAAATTTGTCGCGCCCCTTCTACCACTTAAAAACTACCCCTAAGGGCATTTCAGCCTCAGTTCGCCAAACTCGAGTTCCAAGAATCGCCCCAATACTAAAAGTGTCCAGTAAATTCTCACAACGGCTCCTTAAGAGATTTCCGCCCTGAAAAAATTTGTCGCGCCCCTCCTTCCCTTAAAAACTACCCCCGTCAAGTTAGCACTACCACCCCGGTAGCGGCCAATCCAAGCATTTCCGTAAAACAAAAAGTATCCAATTAATCGTCGCAGGAACCGAAAGGCATATTGCACCCTTCAAAAAATTTGTCGCGCCCCTTCTACCACTTAAAAACTACCCCTAAGGGCATTTCAGCCTCAGTTCGCCAAACTCGAGTTCCAAGAATCGCCCCAATACTAAAAGTGTCCAGTAAATTCTCACAACGGCTCCTTAAGAGATTTCCAACCTGAAAAAATTTGTCGCGCCCCTCCTTCCCTTAAAAACTACCCCCGTCAAGTTAGCACTACCACCCCGGTAGCGGCCAATCCAAGCATTTCCGTAAAACAAAAAGTATCCAATTAATTGTCGCAGGAACCGAAAGGCATATTGCACCCTTCAAAAAATTTGTCGCGCCCCTTCTACCACCTAAAAACTACCCCTAAGTGCATTTGAGCCTCAGTTCGCCAAACTCGAGTTCCAAGAATTGCCCCAATACTAAAAGTGTCCAGTAAATTCTCACAACGGCTCCTTAAGAGATTTCCGCCCTGAAAAAATTTGTCGCGCCCCTCCTTCCCTTAAAAACTACCCCCGTCAAGTTAGCACTACCACCCCGGTAGCGGCCAATCCAAGCATTTCCGTAAAACAAAAAGTATCCAATTAATTGTCGCAGGAACCGAAAGGCATATTGCACCCTTCAAAAAATTTGTCGCGCCCCTTCTACCACCTAAAAACTACCCCTAAGTGCATTTCAGCCTCAGTTCGCCAAACTCGAGTTCCAAGAATCGCCCCAATACTAAAAGTGTCCAGTAAATTCTCACAACGGCTCCTTAAGAGATTTCCACCCTGAAAAAATTTGTCGCGCCCCTCCTTCCCTTAAAAACTACCCCCGTCAAGTTAGCACTACCACCCCGGTAGCGGCCAATCCAAGCATTTCCGTAAAACAAAAAGTATCCAATTAATTGTCGCAGGAACCGAAAGGCATATTGCACCCTTCAAAAAATTTGTCGCGCCCCTTCTACCACCTAAAAACTACCCCTAAGTGCATTTGAGCCTCAGTTCGCCTAACTCGAGTTCCAAGAATGGCCCCAATACTAAAAGTGTCCAGTAAATTCTCACAACGGCTGCTTAAGAGATTTCCACCCTGAAAAAATTTGTCGCGCCCCTCCTTCCCTTAAAAACTACCCCCGTCAAGTTAGCACTACCACCCCGGTAGCGGCCAATCCAAGCATTTCCGTAAAACAAAAAGTATCCAATTAATTGTCGCAGGAACCGAAAGGCATATTGCACCCTTCAAAAAATTTGTCGCGCCCCTTCTACCACCTAAAAACTACCCCTAAGTGCATTTCAGCCTCAGTTCGCCAAACTCGAGTTCCAAGAATTGCCCCAATACTAACAGTATCCAGTAAATTCTCACAACGGCTCCCTTAGAGATTTCCGCCCTGAAAAAATTTGTCGCGCCCCTCCTTCCCTTAAAAACTACCCCCGTCAAGTTAGCACTACCACGGTAGCGGCCAATCCAAGCATTTCCGTAAAACAAAAAGTATCCAATTAATTGTCGCAGAAACCGAAAGGCACATTGCACCCTTCAAAAAATTTGTCGCGCCCCTTCTACCACTTAAAAACTACCCCTAAGTGCATTTCAGCCTCAGTTCGCCAAACTCGAGTTCCAAGAATTGCCCCAATACTAAAAGTGTCCAGTAAATTCTCACAACGGCTCCTTAAGAGATTTCCGCCCTGAAAAAATTTGTCGCGCCCCTCCTTCCCTTAAAAACTACCCCCGTCAAGTTAGCACTACCACCCCGGTAGCGGCCAATCCAAGCATTTCCGTAAAACAAAAAGTATCCAATTAATTGTCGCAGGAACCGAAAGGCATATTGCACCCCTCAAAAAGTTTGTCGCGCCCCTTCTACCACTTAAAAACTACCCCTAAGTGCATTTGAGCCTCAGTTCGCCTAACTCGAGTTCCAAGAATGGCCCCAATACTAAAAGTGTCCAGTAAATTCTCACAACGGCTGCTTAAGAGATTTCCACCCTGAAAAAATTTGTCGCGCCCCTCCTTCCCTTAACAATTACCCCCGTCAAGTTAGCACTACCACCCCGGTAGCGGCCAATCCAAGCATTTCCGTAAAACAAAAAGTATCCAATTAATTGTCGCAGAAACCGAAAGGCATATTGCACCCTTCAAAAAATTTGCACGCCCCTTCTACCACTTAAAAACTACCCCTAAGTGCATTTGAGCCTCAGTTCGCCAAACTCGAGTTCCAAGAATCGCCCCAATACTAAAAGTATCCAGTAAATTCTCACAACGGCTGCTTAAGAGATTTCCACCCTGAAAAAATTTGTCGCGCCCCTCCTTCCCTTAACAATTACCCCCGTCAAGTTAGCACTACCACCCCGGTAGCGGCCAATCCAAGCATTTCCGTAAAACAAAAAGTATCCAATTAATTGTCGCAGGAACCGAAAGGCATATTGCACCCTTCAAAAAATTTGTCGCGCCCCTTCTACCACCTAAAAACTACCCCTAAGTGCATTTCAGCCTCAGTTCGCCAAACTCGAGTTCCAAGAATCGCCCCAATACTAAAAGTGTCCAGTAAATTCTCACAACGGCTCCTTAAGAGATTTCCACCCTGAAAAAATTTGTCGCGCCCCTCCTTCCCTTAAAAACTACCCCCGTCAAGTTAGCACTACCACCCCGGTAGCGGCCAATCCAAGCATTTCCGTAAAACAAAAAGTATCCAATTAATTGTCGCAGGAACCGAAAGGCATATTGCACCCTTCAAAAAATTTGTCGCGCCCCTTCTACCACCTAAAAACTACCCCTAAGTGCATTTGAGCCTCAGTTCGCCTAACTCGAGTTCCAAGAATGGCCCCAATACTAAAAGTGTCCAGTAAATTCTCACAACGGCTGCTTAAGAGATTTCCACCCTGAAAAAATTTGTCGCGCCCCTCCTTCCCTTAACAATTACCCCCGTCAAGTTAGCACTACCACCCCGGTAGCGGCCAATCCAAGCATTTCCGTAAAACAAAAAGTATCCAGTTAATTGTCGCAGGAACCGAAAGGCATATTGCACCCTTCAAAAAATTTGTCGCGCCCCTTCTACCACTTAAAAACTACCCTTAAGTGCATTTGAGCCTCAGTTCGCCTAACTCGAGTTCCAAGAATCGCCCCAATACTGAAAGTGTCCAGTAAATTCTCACAATAGCTCCTTAAGAGATTTCCGCCCTGAAAAAATTTGTCGCGCCCCTCCTTCCCTTAAAAACTACCCCCGTCAAGTTAGCACTACCACCCCGGTAGCGGCCAATCCAAGCATTTCCGTAAAACAAAAAGTATCCAATTAATTGTCGCAGGAACCGAAAGGCATATTGCACCCTTCAAAAAATTTGTCACGCCCCTTCTACCACCTAAAAACTACCCCTAAGTGCATTTGAGCCTCAGTTCGCCTAACTCGAGTTCCAAGAATGGCCCCAATACTAACAGTGTCCAGTAAATTCTCACAACGGCTGCTTAAGAGATTTCCACCCTGAAAAAATTTGTCGCGCCCCTCCTTCCCTTAACAATTACCCCCGTCAAGTTAGCACTACCACCCCGGTAGCGGCCAATCCAAGCATTTCCGTAAAACAAAAAGTATCCAGTTAATTGTCGCAGGAACCGAAAGGCATATTGCACCCTTCAAAAAATTTGTCGCGCCCCTTCTACCACTTAAAAACTACCCCTAAGTGCATTTGAGCCTCAGTTCGCCTAACTCGAGTTCCAAGAATCGCCCCAATACTGAAAGTGTCCAGTAAATTCTCACAATAGCTCCTTAAAAGATTTCCGCCCTGAAAAAATTTGTCGCGCCCCTCCTTCCCTTAAAAACTACCCCCGTCAAGTTAGCACTACCACCCCGGTAGCGGCCAATCCATGCATTTCCATAAAACAAAAAGTATCCAATTAATTGTCGCAGGAACCGAAAGGCATATTGCACCCTTCAAAAAATTTGTCACGCCCCTTCTACCACCTAAAAACTACCCCTAAGTGCATTTCAGCCTCAGTTCGCCAAACTCGAGTTCCAAGAATTGCCCCAATACTAAAAGTGTCCAGTAAATTCTCACAACGGCTGCTTAAGAGATTTCCACCCTGAAAAATTCTACGTTCTAATTTAATACAAAGAATTTGTTTCAAATATTCCAATTTATTATTTATTTGTTTCGTTATCATATAAATTAAAAATATTCAATATTTGTTTTACAATATGACAATATTTTGAATCATTTAATATTCAGAAATACTATATTATTTTATTAGCCTCAAATTAACAGTATAATATTTATTTATTTATTTATTTATGATAAATGTCTTACAAATCTATTATATAATTCATTATTTGTTACCAATTTTTTTAATAAGTAAGTCAAGGAAGTAAAAATGCTTTCGATCAACAATAAAAGTTTTCTTTTAGGGTTGTTGCATTTTGTTGTTTCAAAATAGTTATCCAAAACTTAAAGGCTAATGAATGCATTCAATATTTTATATTATTGCAAGTATCAGAAGAAAATGCGGTTTTTACTCAGAAGAAGATGCAATGGCTAAATTTTGGGAGGATGTTCGGAAACATGTCCTTTTTCAATAATTTGTTTTTCAGCAATCGAAGTCCGAAGTCCGAGTTTCGAGTATCGGAATCGATGATCTGGTTGACCAATTACCTTGATTTAAATACGGTTGTACAGATAATTTAAATACCAATAAAAATTGTATGCGAATCTGAGCCACTTACTAAGAAGATATTGATAAAAAAAACCCTATATTCATCTATAACTAACTTTCTTTGAATCTCAGCTAAAATTTGCTGTCAAGGTTCTAAATCCGCCAGAAATGATAAATAAAATGTCGTAGGAAAGATATAATACACCAATTTTTTAAAGAATTGCACAAAACTCAACCCATTTTAGTATTACTTTATAATTTTAGTCGTTGTCACTACTCATATACATACAGTTATGTATAACTGTATGTATATTTTAACTATATGCAAGTGCAAAAATTGATCATACGTTCGTATTTGATATATGAAATTATTATACTCCTTTTCTATGAGTCACAACTGACTCCATCCGTACGAGCTGGTGGAACAACGGTAAATTGTGGTAAGCTTCGCCCTTTTCTATGAATCTCAACTGACCCTATCCGGACGAGCTGGTGGAGAAACGGTAAAATGTGATAAGCTTTGCTAGAAGCTTTAGCATTGGAAATGGATATTTTTTAAATCGCCATTCCGGTAAGTCGATTGAGTGCGCGTGCATCATTTTTATTGATTGTGTTTAAAGTGAGAATCTTTGTGCGGTAATTAGTAAAAAATGGAGCATTCTCGACGAGGAAAGCCATGTGCCGTCGATAAGAATGAGGTGATGGCAAAAATTCTCGGGAATAAGGATTCCATAGTGGTTGGAAATTCGATCGTTCCGGCAAAAAATGCTATTTGGCAAAAACTTGCAGACGATTTAAATGGAAAACTGAAACCTTCATCACTGCATTCAATTACCGTCAGCAATCGGTATTCGATCCGTGATCGGTTGTTCGGCCGAAAACTGGAGCTGAACAACAGCACATCTACAGAGCAGTCATCCTTTAATAGTAGCGGAGAATTCACTGATCAAGATTGCAATGAGTTTTCATTTACGATAGCCGTGGAACAATCCGACTTTCGCGGCCTTGTGACAGAGCGATCGTACTTTGTAAAGGAAAAAAACAGACGTCGCCTACGTACGTTTACAATACTGGAACCAAATAAGTGGACGGAGTTTATCGCAAAAAAAGTGTATGATGCAACGCAGACCGAACACGGGTTTCATTTTAAAAAACATTACCTGCATCGTAGTGCTTCCGAGGGATCGTGTTCAGGTGAGCCTGCTAAGCTTACTACTGTCAGTTTTTCTTGAATCCGTTTAACCTTAATCCAACTTTGCTATATTTTCTTACTTTATTAAGTGAAAAATTATTAATTTTTAATTTTGTTGATAAGAAACATATGAAGTTAAGTTAGTTAAGAAACAGAAAACTAAATTAATAAAAAATAAATCAACAATGGAAAATTACGCAAAAATGGGGATGTCTCACCCCGCTAAGCCTGCTTTCATAAAGTTATAAATTTCGTTCCCATAGGTGAATGTGCATGTGGTGCAACTATAGTGTGCAGAATTGTGTCGCCAGAGCATGCAGCCTTTACTAAAGTGATGAGCACAATCACAAAGGGTGACAAAATGTGTGGCAAAAGACAGCTTAGAAATCCCACAAGGCGAATTATTGCAAAGGAGCTTGAACACAAGTCCAGTTTTGCATTTCGCAATGAAAAGGCAGCTGAACTGGCCCACAAAGGAGATATCAATTTAGCCGCACTTCCAGCCACAGGCGTTCTAAGGAACGCGAAATACGAATTGAAAAGATCTGAATATCTTCATTCGGAACCACTTAAGGCCTTATCAATAATGAAGAGGAAAACCGTCACAGGCCAGGATTCGATACACGATATCGGATTTGACCCATTTTTCATCCATTTCTGGAACAGCCACCAAATAAGGTTGTACAACCATATAAATAACACGGAAGATGCAACCCTTATGATCGATGCCACCGGAAATGTGGCCACAAAACTAACTCATACTGACGGAAAAACATCGAAGCATATATTTTTATATTCCGCAATTTTACAGAGTGAGGCTGGTCCATTTCCAGTGTCCCGTCAATTAAACGAATGCCAGGATGCTGTGGCAATAAGTAATTGGTTTAGAAGCTGGTTAAAATCGGGGGCTAAATATCCGAAAGAAGTGGTAAGATAATAAATAATTATTTTTGTGTAACATGTGCGCATTCTCTACTCAAAAATACATGCTTTTTTTTTAGGTATGCGATGAGTCCAAAGCTTTGTTGAACGCGATTATTTGGGCTTTTACCCCACATCTAACTGTTCAGGAATACATCAATGCTTGTTGCCCAGGGAAAGAAGCACCTATCGTGTACGTTCGCATTGACGGCAATCATTTTGTAAGAGGCTGGTCCAGGTTCCTGAATATAGTTCCACCGCGTGTCAAAACATTCTACCTCGCTGCTATCGGTATGCTTATGGTATGTACTGATTTAGAAAGAGCGAAGGCCATCACTAAGGCAATTTTAATTATCGCATCAAGTGAAACAATCGGGAATACAACAGTTACCCTTAATGCTGGAGAACAGCTTATACTGCAATGGTGCACCGAAGAGACCTCTGAATTCAAGACATCCCAAGTTTTGTTGCAGGAATGCACTCAAAACAGTAAGGATAACGAATTTTCCTCCGAGCAAGGCGATGAGGACTTTGAAGAATCGCCGATCAATAGCGCGACACAACCACAATTTTGGCAATCCTGGAAAACGGCAATCGAAAAGGAAGTAGAGGAAGTTCTACGAAATGAAGAAGGCGACAAAGATAACCCTAGGTTTTCGCCTCAAATTGCCAATCGATTGTTATCCAAGATTGAGACCCTTCCATTATGGGGAAATGTATGCCACACTGTTTTTGGTTATGGTCGCATTCCTGCAACAAGCGCAGCGATTGAAGGGGAGTTCAATCTTATTAAAAAGCATACGCTAAACCATAAGCGCTTAAGAGTTGACGCGCTTGTACAGGAGCTGATAAAGCAGGACGAAGGTAGGATGGCAATTTTCGAAGTCGAATTCAACAAGCGCCAGAGGCCAGAAAAGCCTCTAATCCGGAAAAAACGCAAAGCTCCTATTCACGACCTACCAGATTCTCCCAATGTGTTTGTGGATGAGAATAGTGATTGCCCAGCATGCCGAGTAAATGACGGAGAATATTCCTGTACGCTGTGCTTAAAAAAGATACATGCCATTCCAGAATGCTCCATGTCTGTCGACCATGAAGGATGTGCCAACGAATTCTTTTGCTTAAATTGCTGGAAGGACGAGAGAAGACTGGAACGTCTTGGAATGAAGGAAGTAGAAAATTGGAGAGGCGAGGCGATTCCTGCCAAGAAAAGAAGAACAGCTTTATATTTTGGGGCAAACAAAAGTGCTGTGAAAGAAAGAATGCAGTTTGAAAAGCACAAGGGCATACCGATATTCAAAAATGGTAACTGCATGTCTTGCCAATTTGTTCGAATCGGAAAAACCAAAGTATCCCTTTCCAACACATGCGCTTTTGACAGCATTGTCCAAATATTATTAGCAGCGGCGACGGACAATAAAAATATACTATCTTCTATCGAGGCGTTCAAACAAACCAATACTGTATTCCATCTGGTTGTAGACACAATAAACAATGGTTTAAGAGCAGAATCCTACAAAAAGCGAGCCAAAATTCTTGCTGAGATATTGGCAATCAAATTAACCCCAAATGAAATAGTAAATATTAATTGTGTGGTTAATGTCGGTTATTTGTTTTCTGCAATATTTGATAAAACGCCGAGCTTTATTCGAAAGTCTGCCTGTTTAGGTGAGTGCGACAATGACATAAGTGGCAATCTTTGTGTTTAAACAGAGTCCCACCAATGACGAGCTGACCAGAGTTACAAAACTCTATAAACATCTCGCCATTCTGGTTTCTGTCGCCTAACCCATGATTTCCCATAAGAAGTTCCAATCCTTGGTTATCTGACCCGACTTTAGCGTTGAGATCCCCCATTATGATTTTAATGTCACCTCTGGGAGCCCTATCAAAGGTGTCGCCAAGTCGTTGGTAGAAGACGTCTTTATCAGCTTGATGAGCTGGTTCGGTTGGTGCGTAAAACTGAATTATAGTGATATTTCGTACTCTGGATTTGAATCGGGCGGTGATAATGCGGATTGAAATTGGTTTCCAATCGATAAGGGATCGACGTGCAAGTCGCTCCTGATCCGAGTCATCTTGTTTCGCTCAGTCCTAATATAGCGATATTATACGCGGTCATTTCTCGTTCGACTTCAGTGAGTCTCATGTTGTTGCACTCGCCCCACATCGTTCGAAATTTCCAAAACCCAATCGTGGTCCGTTGTTTATAGCCAAAAGTCGTTGCCGATGAATCAGTCCGAGGTATACGAGGCTCGTTAAATGTTTCGAGTGTAAAGAAAATTTCAAGTACGCGGGTTACAAGCCTACGTACCCTATCCCTCAAGTCGCCTTTTACGAGAAGCCGGGAACGCTGTGTCATAATTCTAACCCCAAAAACCACAGGGGTCAATTTTTTGTTAAATTTCGTACATTTCTGAACCCTTGAGCGCACAATAATTGTAGAGATATGTTCGAAACTCAGGAGAGTTTTATTCTCCCCTGTCCCTTTAGTCGCCTCTTACGACACGTCGGGAAAGACGGAGGCACTATTCTTGACCCGCGCCACAGGGCGAGTCGGCTCTACGTACGGATTAATTCTGTTTCTGACTGTACAGACTAATGATCTGCCACTGTAATTCTCACACTTCAGCTTGTCACCCATTTGGTCGATTGGGCAGATTATGCTTTTGCTTCAATCTTCGATATTTT